>CM020027.1:4472003-5875772 GCA_009769605.1 Bucorvus abyssinicus | reverse complement strand
GGTGCTTGCTCTGCATGGCCATGTTTGGAAATTTGGGAGAAATTCTATTCTTGCATCAACATGATACAAGGGGAGGATTGATGGCAAATGAAAACAGCTCTGCAGCCTTTCTGCATCAGCTCTGCTTTAAGAGGCATCACGTAAATAGTAACTATCATGAATTAAGGACCACATCATCACTACAATACAGTGTAGGTCTGTATGTGAGACCTGATATCTGATACATCTAGGTATGAGGTTTTTCCCTCACTGACTATGTGTTAGTAATTTCGGGCCCAGAGTATGCCTGATGCATAAATCTGAGAGAGTCAGAATTAAAATAATTTGCTTTCCAAGGTGTTAATTGATCAGACAAAAGGTCATGCAAAGCAGAGATCAAATTCTCTGCAAAAACCAGGCGCATATTGAACAGCTGACTAAATACACTTAATTAAGACATGTTACTTTAAGAGGTTTCTAAAGGAACTGGGGCAAGCACTCAACTTTCTTTTCTGTGCATCCACAGCACTTCATCCCAGGGCTGGCAGCATCCCCTGGATTTGCTGTACACCAGTAAAAGCAGCTGCAGGCTGCACCCCAACAGCTGGTCACTCTGTGGTGTCTGAGGCTGCAGGTGGATAACACGGAGGCTTTGACAGCAATAACTTCTCAATAAGCTCCTGCCCACCACCTCCCACTCCTTCCTACTCCACCACAATGCCTGTTTCTTGCAAGCAAGGGCTGTTTTCAACTCGGAGCTGCATCCACCCAAGAGAAGGGCAGGACTTCTTAAGCTGGTATTGATATTGAGCTCCCAATAAGCATTGTAACACAGCCAGAGGGAAGCTATTCCAAACTACAGCATGCCAGAGTCTTAATACGTTCCTGACCGAGGCAAATCTTTGGCTCAGCATTGCCAGAGTAAAAAGAGCTGCAAACAGAACAAGGACGTGATTCCAACATACCTTTTTTTTTTCTCACAGCAAAAATGCCTCCACGGACTTTGTCATCCTGCCCTTTCATCACAATAAGGGAGATGAGGCAGTTAAAATAACCCTGCAGGAAGAAAAAAAAAAAACACACACACGAAGTAAAACAACCTGTGGTGGTAGAGGACAGACCTCTTAATCTCTCTGTACCCTCCACCCTGCCCACCTCCTCCTTCCCCCAAAAGAAAGGGTGCATGGATGGGCACTTCTGCCCTCTCTTTTCTTCCCTGCTCAGTCCCCTCAAAGATACAGTTGAAGTTTCAGAGTAATGCAATTGTCCTCTAGTTCCTACAGGCCCCTCTGGAAACACCTTCTCCAACAACAGCTGAAGCCACCAAGTAATTAGACCTGATGCTGGTGGCATCTGCCCAGAGCTGCTGCACCCTAAAGGGAAAGGCTCTGGAGCAGATGCTTCTTTTCTTTCTGTCCCACTTAAAAGAAGAAAATCTTTACTCTCTTTTCACCCTTAAAGGTATATCTAGTTCCCACTTATTCCAGAGCCTATGGACGGCAGCCTTCACCTTCCCGCAAGTGATTTTTAAAGCTATGTCCTGTGCTTGACCAAAAATAAGATGCAGCATCGTTTCTGAGAGCTGGAAAATCCAGGCTGTCAAATAATATAACCTTGTGTTTCCTTTTCAGAACAACCAAACAATGCCAGACCCTAAATTTGTTTTATTATTTATAGACAAGCTGTTTCACACAGTATTGGAGGTTTTAAAAATGTATTATCTCTCGTGTGCCTCTCCCTCCCCTTGCACAGTTGGATTGGTGGTAACTAAGGCAACCCAGCTGCACAGCCCGAGAGGCACAGAAAATAGTACCAGTAATGACTTTTTTGTTGTTGTTGTTTCAATTCCCAGAGTTTCTAGAGTACTAGACAATGTTGAGCAATACAGAAACTCCGAAGAGGATAATTGGAAACAATGGGCTGATTCTTTTACTGCCATAAATTTACCTCAGCCGAGAACTTGGCTGCAGGGTCCCAGTACCAAAGCTGAACCGTGCGATAGCTTCTCCCATTCACAATGGACAGAAAACATGGTGCAGGCAAATGATTGCATGTTGCTTTGACCAGTCAAACTAGAATTCCCCCAAATGAAGAAAAGCGGTTTTCTTTCGGCTTTTGTTCCTGGGGAAATCACCAGATCCTCAGGAGAAATTCAGATCAAAGTTCCCCACATCAGACAGAGCAACATTTCAGGCGAGGTCTCTTCTCTGACACCAGCATTTGAAGATGGAGCAGATTCATTTTTTTGCCATCTAACACACCCGAAAAAAAGCCCCAAACAAGATTCAGCATCTGCTTGATTTTTGAAAAAAACCCTTGAAATGCCGGTGGATAGGATCTATAGCCAGCAAGAGCTACACGTTCCGCCGGTGATCAAAACACCTGCTGAGGGACACTGGGCAAACCCCTTGGTGGCCACAAGGCCTCTGCCAAGCCCAGAGAAGTGCTCAGGAGGTGGAACTGTCCTGTGGGAGAGAGACAGGGCAGAAAGGAAGGCTGGCTGTGGGAGCGGGTAGCAGCTCAACAGACCCATGGCTGGGTGCTCGTTGTCCTTCAGAAGGGAAAGCTTTGGTCAGCAGCTGGCTGAGGAGCACCGCGGGGGCACAGCCATAATTAAAGGTACTCTAAAGCCAAGAATAAGTGTCATTGCTCTCAGGACCAAGAGGCAACTTGTCGTGGAGTAACTTCCTTGTGCTCAGTGCACAGAAGGATGTGCTCCTCCAGATCTTCTATGAGCTCTTGAATATCTTACAAAGACATTGCTGAACTGTATTCACCTAAGGCTGAGCTCAAGTTAAAGGGCAATCTTCTCTGTAATGTATTTTAACTCTCCTTTTTCTGAGTACTTTCACATTAAATGCATTTTCCAGAACCTGACAACATGTTTTAGGAACGGATTGTTTTCCCTGTGTTTTAATTTTGTATTTACATGCTTGTGAAACAAGCTCCCTTAATACCCTGCAGTCAGCTGTTGGGAGACCCAGCCTGGGTGACAGCGCATGAATCCGTGCAATACAAAGCAATACCATAACACGATGGAATTCTCGATGCTCTCATTCTTCTGAGCAGCTGTTGAGATTGCAGAAAACTGAGCAGTAAATAAAGGGATGCAACTGCGTGGAGTACGAAGTCATTCTGCTGGTACAGGCTGGTGGGCAGCAGTTTGTGTATGAATGTTAAAACGCTCATGTTCTGCAAGTAATTGTCCATCCAGAACACGCCTGGTTGTTTCAGTGTCCAGGAGGGATCTTCAAACTGAGCCTCCTTTCCAGAAGATATCTTCCTTTGTTCTATCTTGCCTTTAAAAACAAAGAACAAGAGTCCGGGGTATATCTATTTCTTTCAGCAAACACATGACGTTTATAGCTACAATTTCACTATATTGCCAGTGACAAATGGAACTCAAATTTAAGAAGATTTACAGCCCAGAGTGTGCAAACTAAATACAAATATTTACTTCTGTCTCATCCATTCATCCTGGTTGAGCCACAAACCTGTGATGGCATATTTATATCCCTCATATCTGTCACTCCCCCAGGCTGCAGTTTGCCCCTCAGGTAGAGGAGTCTGGCTATAGAAAGAAACCTGCACCATCTGTCACGTGCCCAGCTCCTGCTGACAAGTTTATCTGATGATCCGCTGGAGGGAAACCGGATCGGAAGCTCTGGCAACCCAGGGCTCCCCATTTCATCATGGGAAGCGAGCTGCTGGCTAATATTCTGTCCCTGGCGTAATAGGCCGGCATTTTTTCCTCCCCCATCTTTAAATATCTGTTTCATCAGTACAAATACATACGGGATCATTTGGGAAGGAAGAAATGCCAGGATTTTGTTCTGTATCAGATCAATTGCCGATGCTATGCCGGCTGGAGATAAATAAAATACAGCAACTGGTGTTTCAGAGCCTCTGAGGTCTATGGACAAGGAAAGCACCTTTAAACAAGGGTTCTCTGTGAATAAATGGTCATCAACAGGGAAGAAGAGAGGCTGAGATGGTGTGGTAGGTAACACGTTTGGTTATCGCCGCACTTGGTGCCCCACAGTAGCACATTTGGTCTCCAGCTGGTGCTTCAGAGAGCTGTGGGTCTTCAGCAGGTCCTGTGCTGTCCTGGCCAGCCATGTGAGGATGCTCCTGATATCTCAGCTGCAGGGACTGACCCTCTGCTGCCTTTCCAGACAAGCTTTACTTTTGAAACTTTTCATATATTCTTACACCAAGCCAGGTTTGGTGGTGGATAAATACTCCCACCCCCAGATGGGTTCGGTTTCCCAGGGATGTCTGGGGGCTGGGGCCAGGTTCTCATCCTCCTCCCCTCAGCGTGCTTGATATGTGAGAGGATTTCTCTATTGTGCCTTCTGGGTTTTTTTTAAACCAATAATCTGTTCTCCTCTGCCTCCAAACAGGAGATTCAATAGTAATACTGGACTACAGGCGGAAAGGCAAGTGAATCCTCCTCTTCGGGCCAATCTCTCCACGAATGCTGAAGCCATGAAGTAGAGGAAAATAAATGCAGCTGTGATAAATCCTTTCTCCAATGCATTGCAGCTTCTGGTGAAGCCATTATGTCATCAGACATATGGAAAACTGGTGGAAAATATGAAATGTTTGCCTCTTACACGATAACTCAGCAACGGCTATGAATAAGAAAATTGTGTTCATCTGTTTACACAGATTTCTCATCTCTTGCACAATGTTCGTGAGGATGTGTCCGTGGCTAAAACTCGTCACTGGTAAACGAACTCCCTCATGAGCTTGGCACCACTCTGTGAAAGCCCCGGGAATGCAAGCCAGCCCTTGTTTGGATGGCCCTTCACTGAGTCTGGAAAAAATTAAGAGGAGGGGTAATTTTAACAGTGCTGTGACTTCCAAGCTAGCTAGATAACAAATTGGGCTAACAAGGACTGTAATTAGGAATGTCTGCTCAGAAAGTTCACCATGAAGCCAAGTTCTTCTAATGAGAAACATTCTGGAATATTAATATGCATAATAGCTCCCCTCCCTGTGAACAGGAAAACTGAACGCAACACTTTCTCCCTTTTTTCTTGATTTCAGTTAATCTTGCAGCAGAAGTAACCTAATTATACCGACTATATGATTGCTTTGACAGAAAGCATGTTGATTTAAAGCACTGTTTAACATAAAGCTGCCTGCCATATAATTACACTCCATTCACTTGTTTACTAATCCTGCTCAATATAGTTGATTTCTGTTATTAGCCTCAACATCACGTTAACTTCTACAACACTGGAGATAAACTCCAATAAAGAGGCCAAAAAAACCGGCAGTAAGTGTTCCTTAATGGTTAACATGAAAAAGAAAGATCTCGGTTATTAGCCTTCCATTTAAAGGAGGATTTGAAGCTAGTTGCAGTACTTAAACGTCTAACTCCATCTTCAGTGACAAACCCTAGCTCAGAGCTACCCCGCATGCCGTCCACCGGGGTGTTGTTTGCATCTTTCGGATGCTGCTGAAAGGAAACACATCGTAAGCTGCCTGTGAGCAATAAAAAAAATAATGTGGATACTTAAGATTGCTCTTCTCGTGCGTTTAGCACCTGATAAAATTCTAGTCTGGGAAGTTAACACACTAAGGCCAGACTGTAAACTGAGTTAGCCCAATGAGGGCAGTCAGTAATTCCCAGCTTACCTAGATAACTCACTCCAGCAAACTTCATAAGGGGATGTAAGTGGTTACACACACACACACACACGCACACACACACACACACGCACACACACACACACACCCCTTTTCTGTGGAAACAAACATGGAAAAGATTCAGCTCAACGATGCTGGTCAGAGGAGATATTTCAGAGGGCAGACAGAAGAAAAACCATGAAGGGAGTTAGGGAAGAAGAGAAAGTTCAGGAGACTACCTGTGCTGGTTTGTTGGGTATTTTTCTCTCTCTCCTCTGTCAAATTGTTTTATTTTGCAGTGACAGTCCAGCGCAAACAGGTTAAATGTTGGAAACTCAAAGCCCTGGCACAGAGTAGTTCTTTCCACGTCCAACCAGAGGAGCTGGATGGCAGATCTCACCCTCGCACTCGGATTACCTTTGTGGTGACTGTGCTGCTAGGCTTCAGGGGCTGAAGGAGAATTGTGGCAGGGTTGCCTCTCTCTTTGAGAAGGGCTCAGAAGAGGGACTGCTCTCTGCCGCTTTCTGCGTGGAGAGGCTGGACTCCCAGTCACGCACTTTGGGAAAGCAACTGGAAACGCCTGTCCCCAAAACACAGCTGTGGGATCTCGGGCTTGCTTTGCTCCTTTCTGTGATGCTCACAAAACTCTGTAAGGAAGAAAGCGAGCATCGCTGTTCACAAACAGGCATTTTCCCTGGGAGCTCAAACAGGCTTTACTGAGGTACCCTGAGCAAGGATCTGGCTCTTATGACATTTACATCAGATGTCTCTTTCCAGCCTGTTTCTCTCTCATTTTATTTTGAGGTCGTATACCAAGTCAGTCAGAACTGTTTATTTATAGCTGTAGATTTTCATGGCTGTGTAAATTAGATGTTGTTCCTGAATGAGATGCCCGCCCACTCACCCAGTGCAGCTGTACAGGAATCCTTTCATGCTGCTCCACGGTACAGTCTCAATGGGGAGCAAAACAACATGCTCCAGACGAAGGGACCGCTGCTTAAATCCTCAGGCAAAACCCAGCAATTCATTTTTTTCCACAGTACAATGCGCAGTAGGACAACCACAATTACCTAATGCTGTTTAGACCCGACACTTTAATTTGGCAGAGAAAATGAAGGTTTAGATTCACCAAGAGCAAAAAAAAATCCCCGAACTAGAACCTACCCCTGCACTGTCTTTTTACAGGATGGAGTGATTTTTCTTTGGCAAGGAGTGAGGGGGACAGGGACATCCAGGGGAAGTAAAAGAAAAATTGGTTGTTATTTGAAGCAGAGCACCGTCAGAAAACAGGGACCCATCCTGTAGGCACATCCAGAGCTACTTCCAGCAGAAACAGCTGGAAAGCAACAGCCACCAGGAGGAGGAGCTTTCATCTTCGTTCACACCTTTGTAACAGTTTACTCCAACAAAAAGCGTAGGCAAGTGCTCATTTATTCCCTCCCCAATTTCCCACACAAATTTCTTGGTTTGGGCCTCTGCCAGAGCTTCAGGGTCACTGTCTGACCTCAATAACATAACTCAGGATTGTTCCAAGTCTTCAGTGGAACCACTGAAGATTTACTTTGATGGATACGGGGCCAGGATCTGGCATGCAGAAAATACGCATTCACATCCTACCGAAGTGTCTAAAACAGCAGCCCAGGGTGGCTGAAATTCAATTTGAGACCTTGTATTCACTTGGCAAAGCACATAATTAAATATTTTGTGCCACAAAATTAACCAGAGAGTCTCGGGGGTATAAGAGAATCAACCATGAGAGCAAATGAAGACCAATTTCCCAAGCAAGTTGTTCAGTAAATACTGGGGAAAATCACTGCATTCATACATGGGTTTATAATAATAATTGTTAGTGTTTAACCTTACTGATTATGTGGTTACATCAGAGGAAGAGGTTATGGGCTGCGTGGATTCATAGGAATAACCCCAGTATCAAGCTCTGCTCTTGAACTAAAGCGACCCCTTACAGCTAAGAACCGGTTGTGACTGAATTAACCGTTTGGAAAAACCAGCAGGTAAAAAACAACTACAACTACAAGAGGCCAGACCTCGTACCAAGTGGTCAAAAGCTCCAAAGTGAAATTTTTGCCTTTTCAAAGTCTCCAGAGGCCCTATTCTGCAAGCAGTTCAATGTTTCTGAAAAGCAAACCCGGAGGTGTTTGATGTCAATACACTTTAGTTTAACTTTCCAGAAATCGGTGTTGAAAAACATAGCTTTGAGTAAAGCCTCTACGATACTGCCCGATAATAGTTCTGAGCTATAAAATTTGATAATAACATTCAGTGCTTCAAATGACACCTTCTATCAAACGCTCTCAAAACATTTCATCATCCTTCAAGCTCCTTTCACCTTGACAGGGTAATTTCCCCCACTAGCCGGAGAGCAGCACGTGTGTAAGAAAATAAGGCTTTCTTCTGTACCTGAGACAAACAGAACCGTCTCCTCCCAGTGCACAGGACCATCTGGTTTCACGGTCGGTGAGGACTACATTCCTCAAGGAGAAGAGACAGAGACGTACATATACCGACACGTTCCTGCTTTTCCTTTTGAGAGGTTCATTCAGGTTTGTGGTGTGGAATAACCTCGTGCTGATGCCATCGCCAGCTGGCAGGAGAAAAAAGGCACGTTTGTCACTAGAAGTACACCTGCTACAGCACACCGCCACTTCTACCTGTGCTTGGAAACACCAGCTTTTCCTTCTGCTGCTTTTCTTCCTCCTCAGGATCAAAAGCTTCGCCACAGGCATCCCGTGGCTCGGAGTGCTGCAGATTTTGGAGGTGACCGTTCCCATGGCAGAGGCAACTGAATGAGCAGCCTGTGTCCCCGCCTCAACCACGGAGCTCATGCTGCCGCCAGGACACGATGGGGGGTTATCGCGTGAGCGACAGCAGGGTCCATCCAGCCCCAGCATCAGAGCCAGAGCGGGAAGCGAGGACACAAGGATCATGGAATCGTTTTGGTTGGAAGAGACCTTCAAGCTCAAGGAGTCCACCCGTTCCCCCAGCACTGCCAGGTCCCCACTGACCCCTGTCCCTCAGCACCACCTCGACACAAGGTCTGTTCAACCCCTCCAGGGATGGGGACTCCACCACTGCCCTGGGCAGCCTGGGCCAGGGCTGGACAACCCCAACGGGGAAGAAATTGTTCCTCAGGGCCAACCTAAACTGCTCCTGGGGCAACTTGAGGCCGTTTCTTCGCATCCTGTCGCTTGTTCCTGGGGAGAAGAGCCCGACCCCCACCCAGGCCCACCCTCCCGTCAGGCAGCTGCCGAGAGCCAGAAGGTCTCCCCTGAGCCTCCTTTCCGCCAGGGTAAACCCCCCCAGTCCCTCCCAGTCGCTCCACCGCAGGTTCTTTTGATTACCGTAATCGCTTTAATTGCGCAGGGGGGGCGGGGGCGCGCGCGCGCGTCCCCGGCCCCGCGCTCCGGAGGCGCCACAGCGCCCCCTGGCGCAGCGCGCGGGTACCGCCGCGCGGCAGCTCCCGGCCCGCGGCTCAGCCCGCGTCCTCCCCTCCAGCGCTGCCGGTCGCTGCAGCGTTATATGCGGAAAAGCGGCATTTGGGGGGTTATTTCAACGGTATTACCTGTGGTGCTCAAGGATGCTGCAGCTGGGGGATGCTCCGACATCACAAAGAGGGTTGATTCACATTTCATCCCCTGAATTTGCCACGGAGAGCAGCTACTCCTCAGGCGCCGGAGGAGGCTTTTGGCACAGGCGTTGTTTCATTCGCAGAATCGGTTTGGATGGAAGAGACCTTGAATTTTGGGTGCGAACCAGCCACCGCCCCAAAGAAAAGCCCCGCTCCGTCCCCTCACAGCATCACTCACAACATAAGTCGAAATCACAGGGGTAATAAATAGGACGCTGGTCATTTTGGTAAACATCTGACAAGCACGCGCAAGAGGAAAGAAACACAAGTTAATAGAGCGCGTGATTTTTAGCCACAATCTCAGGTTTGGGGATGTTTTGGCTATTAAAAAAAAAATACAGATGTTGGCAGATAGTTTTGATCTTAAATCACACATACCTTAAAGCGGCTCGCAGCCTTTTGAGGAACAACCCCAGGTTTACGTCGCTAAAGCAGCCTCCTCGTCGCTGGCTGCCAAGCCACAGCCATTGCTCCTGGAGGATGGAGCCAAAAATAATAGGATGTGCCAGCGCCTCCCCGCCGTTGTCTTTGCGGAAGTATTTATAAGCTCCACAGAGGACTTTATGGACGGTGGACAGCACAAATAAACCCAAAGGAGCAGAACACCTTGGGAAGGGTGTAGAAGCGTTGGAAGTGGGTGGAGGAGGAATAAAAGTGGTAGGGGAGGGAAGAGAAAAAACACACTCTTGAGAAGGAGTTTTGATTAAAAGATACCGTTTACCTTAAGCAGGTGTTTTTCTGTTGTAGTGGAAGGGAAAACAAAACACAAACATTCGAGCGCTCTGCCCATGGGCTGGCATCAACCAAACTTGGGCATTTCTCCTGAGCAGCACGGTTGCGCGATTGCACCTTAAATGGGGCTTTTATGCAGCTCTGATTTTAGGATTTTAGAAAGAAAATCAGCTGCAAAGAGGGGAAAAAGATTCAGAAGGCTGAACTCATTTTCTCTTTTGGCTTTTTTCTCCCCCTTTCTTCAACTTTTACTACAACTTTGCCAGTGTTGGTTCTCGGGACACCAACATCAGTTTGAACCACTAGTTGTGAGAGCCCATGAAGTGGCCGTGCCCTCCTGGGCAGGGCAAAAAGTCACTGGAAGCTGAAACAGCTGGAAATCACAGTCCATGTAGTCCAGAGCATCTTGGGCAAGCAGTGGAACTTCATCTTGTCGTTGTCTGTACAGAACATTTCCTGATGTAAAATAAAGATCATTCCTCTTCCCTCAGTAAAACAGTTATCGACAAAGCAAGCCCTGAGAAGACAAATCCATGCACACACCGCACATTGTATGAAAGATTGACTTTCAAGTTTTCCTTCACACTTCTCCTTCTAGTCCTCAGTCTAATTAACCTCCCAAGCCTCCATTCTGACACAAATTTAGAGCTGAACTTTAGCCTAAGTCCCAAATCATAGTGTAGAAAACACAAAGCAGGCCAAGAATAGTCATCTCAACTATTTCAGCTGAAAGCTAAGTTTTACAAAGTAATTTTTTTTTTAAGGTCCAGTTTGGAGTTTACAGTGGAGCTGATATTTCCACATACCACTACCCAATGACATCATCTTTACTAACCACAGCATATTTATTGCTAACAAAGGGTTGCAAATGCCTGTTTAGCCATTCCTGGCTATTTGATAAATGATCTGCAGTGCTACAAGGTCACAAGAGAATGGTAGATAAACACTGTGGGGGGAAAAAGAAAGGAAAAAACCCCCAAACCCCAAGTGACCAGCAAGGCCAGACTGTGGGAGAGACTCAGTTTAAATATGACCGCCCCTTATAAGGGAGAAAACCACTCTGAATGTCCAGCAGAGTCTGGAGGTAAAGCCTGTGCTGTTCAGAGGCATCTCCCAAGCTCCGTCCCCAGGGGCGTGTCTATATAGTCATCGTAAAAGTATGTTCCACTGAACGTACAGCTGCAGCCGCTTCCTCCTCAGGGGAGCCGGCATCTATACGTCTGGAGAAACCGGCACGTGGGTCCAGGTCCAACCACCCGAGCTGAAGGAAAGGGAATGACCTGGAGGAAACGGTGTGGGACATCATTCCATGAGTGTGGTGGTGTCATCAGCTGGGAAAAAGCCCAAACAAAAGGGTCACAGCGGAAATGAGGTTGATCAGGTCATTATGCTGCCAGAAAAAAATGCATTTCCTTCTAGTGGTGGTGGTGCCTTTTAGCAGCTTCTGGTTTGTTTTGCTGACTTACGGGGTTTGGCATTTCCCAGGTCACTCACAGAGAACGCCTACGGTTTCTGGCCATGCATGTGGGTGCTGCCTCCCATTCCCCGATGAGAAAGACATTTTTAACCAATTGATAAGATGGAATTTTCCCATACAGTCGCTATCAGGCAGCCGGAGCACTGCATGGCATGTTAGAAATGAAAAAACGTGCTGACGCTCTTTCTGGCTTGGGCGAGCCCCCCAGTTCCTCCTCCCATCGCGTCTCGGGGTCAGAGCCAGAGAGGGAAACATCTCCCAGGCTACAGCACCTGCGTTGCTGTAACGAATGCCAGATGCAGTCTTGTGTCCTGGGTTTGGTCCATTCGCACCTACATTAACTGACGAGGAGTTTCAACAATGCAGGAAAAAAACAGTAGCTGAGGGAAAGAGAAATGAGCCGTTGGATCAAACAGTATTGATTAGCTTTGATTTGATGCAAGCTTTCCTGTGACCACTCACCCGTAACAATGAGGATTTTTCCTCCTCAAATGCAAATAAGCAGCAATATATAATTTTAGAGCAGGAGATATCAAAGTATATGGTGACTTGGAGGTGGAATTTTAACAGTTCAGAAATCAAAAGAAAAAATTATTTATTCTTAATAAAACCAAATTTAAATACTCCTTTTCTTACGCCTACTTTCGTGATTCCCTCCCCAACTTCCCTACTAATAAAGGCTGTAGGTATCTAAACCAGGCAGCTGATGGAGACATGAAGCACTTCCAGAACCAGGTTAAGGTGGTAATTATCAACCATATTTCACCCGACTCCGTGTGAGACAAACACCTTGTTGTCCTGAGCAAGCTTTTGTGTTTCTTTTACAGCACAAAACAGTTTGGATTTTGTTAAAACTGGTGCCACTAACGGAAAGAATGAGGGCTCCTCACTGAGCGTGATTTCCCACACAATTCGTCTGTCGCTGCATCAGATTGGTATCGTAATGAAAAATGAGCGGCATGGATTCGTTTTGCACCGGCAACTTTCTGTTAGCTGTTTCATTCCTGTGCTCTGAAAAAGCTTGTAATTAAATCTGACAGACACAAGAAATTACTGAACATCAGGCTCGCACAACACGGAGCTCCTGAGAAAGGCCGGAACAGCAGATGCTCCCCTTTCAGGCTTCTTTTGCTTCTCAGTGAACAGTGACAAGAGCACGGCATTGCAGGAGGACCGTTGGCTTAACGACATCAGCCTGTCCTCGTGTGAGGCATCCAGCCGCCGTAAGGCTGCGTGAGCATGGAGAAAGGTGGTACAGGAGGTGGGATGTCATCGCTGTGCCGGCTACTGAGCGCAAGGGCACCCTGCAGCTGAAATACAGGCGACAAAAGGGCACGTCCACAAGGTCCTGCCCACCTTCTGCCCCGACTGACGACTACCTTTATGAGACCAGGTCCTGCTCCTTTTCTGTTTAGCTGGCTTTGCTGTTACACGCTCCGCAAGCGGAAGAAAGGGACAGCAATTTAAAGCCTTGGCTGATATTTTTGAAAGGTCCTTTGGTTGGTTTTGTTCCCCTCCCTCCCAACAATTCGGTTTCTCCATCTCCTTCTTTAATGCCAACCACGCAGTAAGAAAGGACAATGGAAGTTCCTACAAACCAAACCCTTTCGCTAAATCTGTCTCTGCATTCCCAATTTCTATGAGCACGTGGAGAGACCAACAGAAGGATCTAGAAAGCAGAACATTACTTCACAGCCTTTGAGTCAGCTTTTCCATCCTTTTCTTTCTCTCTGTGTGAAGGAGTTCAAGGAACCCGAAGGAGCGTTTCTTATTAGAAACTTCAAGAAGCGCTTAAAAAACCCACAGTGGGGTGGGGACAGGAGTCAGGACTCTGCGTAAGGGATACAAAAATACTTCAAACACTGAAGCTGGTGACAGAGACTTACTTTTTTCTCCACAACTTGCCTTTTCTTTCTTCCCCTACGCTCTCCCCATGTCATACGTATTTATGGTGCTCTTCCAGCAGTCAGGCGGCAGTGGCAGCACAGACAGCAGCCCTTGCCTGCAACGGAAAGCGAGCTTTTATTTATCTGTGTTTTAGAAAACAGTCTTGCTCAAATTGCTAAGAGACTTCACAGCGTCTCACGGGGAAGAAATATAACTAATAGTCATCTTTTAAGAAGTGACAACAGGCACATGAGTAGCGACTGTGCGTCATGCAGTGTAATTGCGGGTATTTCCAAGGTGACTGTGAAAGCATCACTGTCTACCTGGCACCCTGCTGTCTGCATGCTGTTTGCTGGGGGGTTGTGTGATTTTTTTTTTTTTTTTTTGAGCTTTTATGTGCTCTGTAAAAGCAACCGTTTGACTGTACGGCAGAACTTGGCAGGCAATTTAGCTTAACGGTGACAAAACTACGGTCTTACAGTGTCTGATATCAGAAAAGAGCAAAGGAAACGTGGAGATAAATTCTGAAAATTATAAAAAACCTACTTCTAAAATCCTGTGGCTCTTTGTGAAAACCCAGCAAGGGAGAAGCAGACAACTAATTGCTACAGAATAATTATTTACTGTCACCTCAAACAGGTTCGTAGGATCCTGGGTTAACCCACGTTGGAAGGAACCTAAGATCATCCAGCCCAACCTCCTGCTAAAGCAGAGGCAGTGATGAACATGAGGGTTTAAAAAAAACAAATCTCCCGATTCTTTTTGAGTATATCTTAAACTTCACGTACAACAGGACAGCAGCCTCCTCTCATCAAGATTTTGAAAACAATTACATCTGCTTTTTTTGTTTTCCTTTTTAAATACAAGGATATTTATTTAAAGCTGACAGAACATGAAGCTTCCCCATTGTCCAGTACCCAGCGAAGACGGCAGGGAAAGAAAAACCTCTCCTGGTCAATAGAGACGTTAGGACATACAGGAGAGGACGTGTGGTGACAATGGAAATGCCGACGTTTGACTTTTATCAGTTAACTCCAGAGAAAACAGGTAAAAACTGCCATTGCCTTCAACAGAGTTACGGGTTTACCAAATGGGACCACAGACTAAGAGAGCTCATAACTGATCTTCTAAAGCTAGTCAAAAGAGGTGTCGGGGAGAGGTAGTGCTGCCCGGGAATTGTAGGTTGACTGAGACAGTATTACAAACAAGTAGAAGCTGAAGATCTCAGAAAAAACCCAGTTCTTTCCTACTCCAAACCTCCCTCAACCCAAAATCTTTACTCGCAGGTCTGACTGTTTGACATTATCCACACATAGCAAACTTGACTTTAAGCCCAGGAGAGCTTAGGAGTTCCCAGGAAAGCAAGCGGCTCAACAACAGAGTAATAAAAAGCTAAGAAAGTCCATACCATGTGCCGAGCGAGCGAGCTAATGCACATCGCAAGGAAGGAGGAAGTTGCTAATGACGGACAAGCTCCAAAGCGCATTGTTACTGGGGATTCTCAGGTGATGAAAAAATCAGATGAAAAAATAATTGCAGCAAAGGAAAATAAGAAAACCTCAGGAAAAAAAAAGACGATGACTATTCTTATGGTCTATTGGATGCGGAGCAGTCACCCCAGCGAAGAGCTTTTACTTCGTCTGGAGTCACTTTTCCAAAGCTTTGCTAAATCGATTGCAAATACCCCTTCTAAAGAACCAGAATTGCATTGGCAGGGGGAAAGACATGGCAATCCAAAGGGTCTTTTCTCTCTCGAACCACCATAACCTTACCTGGACGTGCCCAAAAACTTTAAGAGAGGAACGTATGGTTACGCATACATGAGGACACAGGCCCCTGGGGAGATGAACGCACATCTCTCCGGCAAAGGAACATCCTCTTACTAGTCAGGAATGAAAATACACTGCACACAGAGCCAGGATGAGCCCAGTTGGGCAAAATTCTTCTCTTTTTTTGTTTTTTGTTTGTAAATAACCCTCAGCAGCCTTCCAATGTAATCCAGGTGATGGAGTTCAACTAGGCTTTCAACCCAAGTCAGCAATAAACATCCCAGGTTTCACATCTTCCTAAAGCTCAGATTAACAGTTTAATTCAGCACTGTTTTATAATGGAATTATAAGAATCTGTATCATTACCAGATAAACAAAAGTTTTGGCAAGAAAGTGCAGCATGTTTCAGAAACTCTCTTCACCGAGCGTATCCACCCTCCAAAAATCAACGACTGCAGTAATGAGTAAGGCTGACTGAATGCCTATTGTTACCACTACTTCAATAAAAAAGACATTTTCAAGCAGCATTATAAATATTTCTATGCTGTCTGCTGGAAAGCTTGTAGCTAAAAACAAAAAAGCTTTTGGAAAAAATTATTTCCAGTTTTGCTTAGTTTTCAAATAATAAAGGATTCTTTTTAATATAAAAGTTTTACCAAAGGTTTTCAGCAACATTCTATCTAAGTTTTTTGTTTACAGCTTTCAACAGGCACACAAAAATGTCATAAAAGCATTAAAAAAAAAAAAAAACACCAACAACAAACTTCAAACCACATCCATTAAACATTTCCTGAGAGCGAAAAGGCATTACTGACATGTTTATTGCTTTATTTTTAATAAGAAGAAAGCACAAGGGCTTTGTTTCAATAGCAAGTTATGAGGACTTGTCAGAACTAACATCACTAAGCACTAAAGCGGTGATAGTTGACTGCGATGAGATTCAGCGCTTCTACCTGAAGAGTTTCTGGTATCATCAATGTAAACCTACGTGGTTAAAGCAAATCAAAGGATTAATGTACAAATCAGCACAGGAGCATATAACTGCGTCAGACTGTGGGCATCCTACCTCACCAGCCTTTAGCATCCAAGGCAAAGACCTAGGAATAATACCAGGAATGGAGTTATTGAGAAAGGTGGGGAGACCTCCCCGGCCTCAGCGTGATGTGGAGCAGCAAGAATATGCCCTTTAAGTCTGAAATCAGGGGAGGACTTTGTAGTTTTAAGGTCTTTCCCACCGCAAAATCTGCTCACGACCTTCAAGGCAGCGTTGAGCCCTAAAACTTGCAAAGACTGAGAGGACCGGAAAAGCACATGGCTGGGGACATAAGCCTCTGGCTCTTGGTATCAGCTTTGTCAGTGCTGGAGATAAATATCTGAAGGGAACAAAATGTACAGTTGGTGATTTTTCTGGTGTTAAAACAATAAGGGAAAAAAATTCCTGCTTGGTGCTCCACAGAGACAGGACTTTTTTTTTTTTTAGTCAAGAACAACATTCAAATTACCTTAAAAATTATGATGGGGAAAGGCTCCATTTGAAAGAAAGATCAGGGTATGAACCTCCACCCTGTTTCTGAGGGAGGTGGAGACTTTTTATCATCATCATCATCACTTTGTTATTGTCTTGAGATTAGCCTTAACAACAAGAGCTATTTTTGAAACCGAAACATGAGTGAAAAATGCTTGGGTAGTGAGCCAAGGTTTCCCAGGGCACTGTTCCTTTGCTGGGCTTTTAAACATTCTAGAACACACTTCAAAATTATAATTGTTTTAAACTTTTTTTTTAAAGCAATACACACCGTTAGCTGCAGCACGAGGCTCCTCGATCAGGCTGAACCTCACCTCGCAGGGGAGATGCAGGTTGGCAGCAGCATGCAGGCAGGACATCCCCAGCTCCAGTACCAGCAGCTGCACACCTCTGGTACCCTGAAGAGGAAACACCAGCCCTGCTGGAGGCACCTTGTTCCTGTGCCTCAGGACGCTGCTTGCTGTCCAGGGGAGGGAGAGGGCTGTGGTCAGAGACCTTTCCAACCATGTTTTGTTAGAATCACAGACAGGTTTGGGTGGGAAGGGACCTTCAAAGCTCACCCAGTCCAACTCCGCTGCAGGGAGCAGGGACAGCTTCAACTAGAGCAGGTTGCTCAGAGCCCCAAGGTCCAACCTGACCTGGGATGGTTCCAGGGATGGGGCTTCTCCCACCTCTCTGGGCAACCTGGACCAGGGTCTCACCACCCTCAGCGTAAACAATTTCTTCCTTCTCTCTAGTCTGAATCTTTCTTACTTACAGCCCCCTTTAAGCACCGAGAGGCTGCACTCAGGTCTCCCCGGAGCCTTCTCCGCTCCAGGCTGAACACCCCCAACTCTCTGCCCTGTCCTCCCAGCAGAGGGGTTCCACCCTCCCATCATTGCTGTGGCCTCCTCTGGCCCCGCTCCAGCAGGTCCCTGTCTCTGCTGTGCTGAGGAGCCCAGAGCTGGACCCAGCACTGCAGGGGGGTCTCCCCAGAGCAAAGGAGAGGTTGCTGCTTCTCCTCCCAGAGATGCATTTTAAAAATCACCACACGTGCGCATATGCTCCCGAGAGACAGTATTTTCATACAAGCAACGCTCTTCTAAAACGTAGCTAGACTGTGTTTTAAAAAAAAAAAAAAATCTAACTGAGCAGACTGCCCAAGATGAAAGAAATGTTTTTCTGTGCCATTATGAAAATTCTCGTGGATAAAAAAAAAAGTTACACCTGACATTCTTTCCGAGCTGGCAAAGGAGATAGATGTTTTTCCTATTGGCAAATTGTGATTTTTAGAGGGTCATTCCTGTGTGTAAAGGAGATACCGGGCATCTGTTCCCAAAACTGTAACAAGAATTTACTTGCGTCCTCCATTAAGTTAATTGATTAAGTGTGTATTGGATGAAAAATGTTGTTCTATAGGGATCCTGCCAAGCCTACAAATACTTTAATGTCGACAGCATTACCATTCAAGGACTGCAAGATGGTTTGGCAATGGATTCCAAAGAAGGGGTTATTTATTTTCTTCCTCTCAAAACAATCCTTTTAAGAAAAACCTAAACAAAAAACCCCCAACCCTGGCATCTGCCCAGCTCTGCATAGGAGGTAAATTAACGAATTTGCCCCTTAGGAAATGCAAATTCAGCCTGCCCTCTGGAAGCTGGAGTTTTACGCACTGCCCTTTGTGCGCAGCTGGGCTCCTCTGCACCTGTTTCATACTGTACATATTTGGAATTTTTCTGTATTCTTTTATCATTTCAAAGACAGGAACACAAACATCGCTGCTTTTCCTGAGAGGACTGCCTGTGTATGTGCCTCGCTGGAACTTCCTAGACTCCAGCGCTGTTTTCCCTCGCCAGGCACCCCCGTGGGTCTTCCTGAACAGCAGCACTTTTTCAATAGCGACTTGGCGATACTGAGGGAGAATAGAAGGTCATTTTCTGAGACAGGATGCCAAGAGGCCGGGAATTGAATGGTGCTGGCTGGCCACGAGACGCCAGGCAAATCAAGAATGCAGCGTGGTCCCCAGGGAAATAACTCATGAGCCTGGAGTATATGATAAACCTGCAACCGAAGCCTTCTTAGGCAACTGCGATAACAATGTGCCACATTCCAGAGGAGTCAAAAACAAAGGCTGAACAAGTCCTTGCAGAGCAGCGCTCCCTTAGACATCTGTGCTTTCAAGGAAAAGGAAGGATTTGGCACGTTTTGTCACTTGTGGCTATTTTCTGAAAACAAAACAGAACAGTTCAGGGTTAGCCCATCTCAAATCTCCTCAGTAAGAGACAGCAGAAAGTAGCTGTAAAGTAGCTGAGAGGTTAACTTTAACGGTTAAAAACCCCTAAATACGCATATACACCCGCAACACACTGAAAATTAAGGAAATGCCACGGTAAGGAGGTGGTAAACCGGTATTTCCACAGTAGATTACAAATAACTGCCTGTCTGAACGTAGCGTTAGCCACCGGATAGGAAGATTCACCCCATCTCTTTAAACTGGCTTTCTTACCCTTTTCCATTAAGCATTGTCCTGCTGTCACACAGAGTCGCTTCATTACTGCTCATAACCTGAGCATAAACAGCCCAAGGTATTTACTCCTCCTGCGTGCCACTGCTCAGTGACTAGTCCGTGCAAACAAAGAGATCATGAAATAACGGCAGCACGTGTTTGTTATTCACTGTTAATTATTGACGTTGGCTGACTGGCCAAGTCCCATAGGCTGTGGGAGAGGACGGGGAAGGAATGGGGGACCGACCACAACACCCTTGCTAAGATGACAGACAAAATTCTGCCATAATCACAACGCACGGTGTCCTTCTGAGAACTGAGGAAGGGAATATCAAGAGCACTCCAGAATTCAGAACACAACCACATTGCACTTTTGTGGATCAGTTCAAGATTAGAACCTCACCCTGCTTTCAACCCTTGTGGTTTGCTGCTTTTCAGATCTGAAGCACCCAAGAGCTCACTTGCTTCTTCATTCCGGACACTCCTGCCCATAGCGGCACAAACACCACAGACCTTTGTGGTGTTGCTTTGTAAAAACTCTTTGACACCATCAAAGATCACTTCTCTGTAGCAGAGTATCACCTCACCACTCCCCACTTCTGTTAAGTCAGGCAGAGGCAGGCACAGCCTCCTCACTTCTCAAAGGCATCCAGGATTTATGCGTGGGTGAGTACGAAGCGCATCCACAGCAGAAAACACCTACAGAGAGAGCCTCTGGAAAAGGATGTGCTGTGCAAGGCTGTAACACCGTATGACCAGAAATCCATCAAGGCTCAAATACAGGCAGGCGTCCTGTACAAAACCTTCCATTTCTGGCACCGTTTCTTAGGGCACCTTTTGGCTGGCTCTCAGTATCGCTGTGCTCTACTTTTACCTCCAATTACATGACAACCTCCCGCAGACCTCAGAAGACACTGTTTAGACCACAGTATTTTAAAAAAATTAAATAAAGATTAACGAGTCACTGTCACCTTGCAAGGACCGAAAATCCTCCTCAAGCACTCCAGCAGCTTCTAATTAAGAACACAGAAAGTGTCAACGTGATCAGAAGAAGTGCTAAAAAGCTGTTTAAGAAGCGTGATCTGCCTGCAAAACTGTCTCTGAAGAGAAACCCAAAGGCTGTCATCAGTTTTACTTTCTGTTCTCAGAAGCGCGATTAAGACAATCAGCTGAACGTATGTATTCATCACAAATCTGACCTGACTCTTGGTTTCTACTTCTTTGTGCTCAAAAACCTCCTACTTCCTATATGATTCTTTCCTCCATACCCACCCCAGCCACTGCCCTTCCTGGTAGCACGCCAGCTTTGTTACCGTTCAAAGCTGAAAAACAAAAATCTATCCCAGGAACTCACTCTGGCCAAGCTTAACCTAAAGTGATTAATTTAAGAAGAGTGAAATGGCCCAGAACAGGGGCCAGTAGCCCTGACACGGCACCGAAAGCCGCGTGCATCGCCCTTCTTCCCGCTTGCTTTGCAGTGACAGAGCAGTTCTGCAAGTCCAGCAGGCTGATCACATCCAAGAAAGTTAAAAATACCCTCTTACGCGTAGGAGGAACTTCCAGGCAAGTCATAACGAGGTTGCCACGAGGATGCTGTGGGGTTCAAGAACAAAAACGAGGGTGAGCCACTCAGCCCTGAACGGGAACGATGCTCCCTTCCCACATAACCGCGACACACAGCTGAAGATTTTCTCCATTCTCATAGTTCGTGAAACGATTGGACTAGTCAAGCCGCCCCGGGCAAACGGCAGCTTCTGTACAGCCACCTACAGAATGAAGCTGACTAATGAAGCCCTGATGGTTTGTGCCAGCCGCAGACCTGCTTCCCCAAGGATCACCGGCACGCCGTAACAATCTCGGTGGTGACATCTCACACTTCCCTTTTCAGCTTACAAGGTCAATGCCCTGGTGCTTTGTTTTATTATAGTTTCTTTTTTTTTTTAACTAAGAAAATAAGCAGCCACTGTGTAGAAGTGAATTCATCATCATCATGGCTTGGCTTCGCGGACGAAGATTTGGGAAGGGCTTTGCCCACGCTTATTGCAAGCGCGCTGATGGCTGAAAAGGCCAATGCGGGATAGGCAAGACCGGTTGCAAAGAGCACACCGGAGGGTCTCCTTGGGTGGTATTGCCGTTTTGTCCCTTGCCTGTCGCTACAGGGCTTTGCAAACGTGAGTACACCCTTCAAGCCTGCGCGGTGGATTTTTTTAGGTGAGGCGCAGCGTGCGCGAGACTGGCCCCACCCTTTACACCTGAGGTTCATCTGCCAGGGCCTAGCGAGCTTGGACGGTGACAGCGAAGTCCTCAGGTCGTAGGTTTGGTTAGAGTATCCTTCTCTTAGATGGATGGCCTTACAGGGCTAAACGAGCTCCATCTGCCCGGGTTTGGAGTTAGAGTTGTCCTTCTCCTAGGATGGTTGCCCAAAGGCTAGTGAGCCCATCCTGCCCGTGGACACACTTTGTCTGACCCTTCAGTTGAGACCTGTCTGGCTTGGGAGACCCTACCGGAGGCATATGCCACCACCAGCATAGCTCTCAACCTCACAAGGGCACGCAAGCTCTATCCCCACGGCAAGGGGGTGCCCGTGAAAGAGAGAAGTGAATTAGACTTCATTCAAAACATGTTTTGCAAAAGGTTTGATTTCATTCAGTGCCAACCGGGAGACAGACAGTGACCTTATTTATGAGGGCTGGATCTATTGTCGAGGTTTAATTAGCTGAGTATTAGACTTCCCATTTCTGTTATTGCAGATCCTGAATCTTTTCCTAACACGATGTGCTTTAAAAGGTGTTTTCCAAAGAAAGCAGAAGATGTTTCTATTTGTCCTAATTGTTCAGGAAATTAAACCCTGCCAATTTTTTCCCCAGCTAATTAGCTTGAAATACCCTGTTCCTCGCTGCCAGGGCTGGCCTGTAACATCTTTCGCGCTCTCTCGCTAAATCACCAGCTGCTCTTTTGATTCCTTTCACTGTCCTACATCACTCAACAACTTTTTCCACAGGATATTTCCTCTCACCAGTTGCTCACTTGCCCATAAGAAAACATGTCCTAATGGATACGTCAAGCTTTTTTCTTCTCTCCAGCTATCGAGAGAATACTACTGCTGATGGCAGAAGTCACTTCTGGAGGAACAGAAGGTGCTGCTTCACGTAGGCGAAGGGGATGGGGTGGGCGACACGGCACCACGCTGCGGGCACAGCTAGGGAGGATGCTGAACCACTACCACCTCATTTTCCCTGGATCCTTTAAATATGGTGATAGTGGCAGGGAGGGGGGAAATAAAAGGTGAAGTTTTAGGACTTTGTCATTGCTGCTTTAGCTGGTAATTAGTGTGATCAAACACTTTTTGGAAGACATCTGGGTCTTGAGGTATTTCTGTCAGCACCATCATAGGACCCATCAGTTAAGTCTTTCACATGCTGACCCTAACCACACGAATTCCAGAGGCTGCTTTTAACAGCTCTTGTCTACCCATAATCGAGTTAACCATTCCCACCTAACTGGGTACGTGAACCCCCTGACTCCAGAATTACTGACTTCTTCACCTTAATTTCATATTGTGGAAGACATCTATAGGAAGCCAGGCCCTACACACCTTCCCTTGCAACCCTCTCTGGTTTTGAGGTGTTCGAGATTGTGCCTGTCCATAGGCAATTGGTTCATGTAGCTGTTGAATTGTTTGTGTAGCCATATAAATCATCAACACATTTCAAGCAGACGCCCTTGCAAAATCTTTTCCACGGCCCAATTAAGGAATCCAGCCAGTATGACACAGCCAAAAGCAAATCTTGGAGAAGAGATATATCTGACAGTGCTTATGCATAACATCATATTTGTAACATCAGCTGTCCCAGGCAGCTCAAGACAAATAATTCTGGATATTCTGAGAGAAGCTCTACTGGAACTGGGGGAAGAGGGGGGAACGATGCAGGGGCATGTGAAAGCAGCTGTAATTTAATATCAGAACACAAATCAAGCCATTAAAAAAGTGTCATCTTAATTAAAAAATAGGAAGCCAGTGAGAAATATCCAGCAGGAATTAAAAGCTATTTGAAAGAAAATTATCCTCACTGAAAAAGAGGCATACAGTCAGTGTCGGTGGCAGCAAACCTAGAGCGTGAATATGACCTGGCAAACCACTGAAATTTAGAAAGCCTTAAAAACCCGGTGAGAGCAATCGAACAGCATCGTGTGTGTTGCAGGCGCTCAGCCTTTAATTTCATATACCCAGACAAGCCAAACAATTCAGCCAGGCCCCTGCTAAATTACACTGTGAAACAGAGCCTGGAAAGGGAAATTCCCTGACAATTACAGAAGAGAAGCTGGAAAGATCCTCTGATACAACCTGCTCACGACCCATGCATTACTCAGAGGAAGTAGTTGGACAGATCGTGTCGCAGTCACAAATACTTTCACATATGTGCAGCACCATCTGCTTCTGCTCTTTTTGGCATGGGGCTGTCAAATATTCAGTCCTAAGTCCCTCGTTTAGGTATAGGGTGAAAGGAGCAGGTTGAACCTTGATGAACAAAGGGAGACCAGTGTCAAACACTTGGAGGAAGATCAGCAGAAGAGTGAAGAAGCCCAATACTAGGCAGTACCTTGCGGACATTTTTGGTTTAAGATCGGGATTCGCCACTTTGTCAAACAGCAGATATACTCTTTAAAGCCTCAAAAGCACATTTTTGCAGTCAGAGAGGGTCCAGCATTCAGCTAACCCTGAGACTTCGCTTAAGGAGATTGGCCCCTTCTCTCCCATGGGCATCCGAAGGCAGGGGCAACAATCACTTGATCAGCCATAGCTGTGTATTTCCACGCTGACTGCAGTGCTGGGGGGTGCTGGCTTTCCAGAGGGGTACGACAGACTGTTCTAGAAGGTGACTATCGCTACTCACTCCTCCCGTACTTCCAGAACCCAGTCTGACCTTTAGGTACAGGCTTGTTTTGTGATAGTTCAGACTATTTAGACTTTGATCTGTTTTTAAATGAAGGCATGATTTCTTCAAGACTCAAACTTCAAAGCTCTACAAGATTCAGGTTCAAAATCGGAACTGTTTGAACTTACTTAACGCATCTTCTACTGCTTCTAAGTTAGTATTTTGACAGCGGGAACAACGGCCCATCACACAATCTGTGCAATTAATAACTGCTTGCTTTACTCTTTCAGTTTAATTACTGGTGTAGTAAATCTCTCCCTTACAGTTTATTTAAAGCACCCTTCAAATACCGGGTCCATGGGCTACATTGCTTATGCTCAGAGGCCCCTCAGCAAGAGCATTCAACTACTGCATTACAAACCTGCTAGAAAACTCACTCCTCAGACCTGTGAAAACATGTTTCACAGTTAGAAGCAGAGGAATCTGACCAGTTGGAAAGCCAAAGGGGGGCTTCACCTTCCAACACACTACCACTCTAGCCCTTCATTTAAAAAACCAAAAGCCGTTCCTGCTGCTGGTCATGTAAAGAGTAATTTAACATGTAAGTGTTCCAGCTCTGGAGCTTCTCCTCTGCTCCTGCAGTTTTGATTTTGATTTTTAGAAGTATTCCTGTTGTATAGTACAACATTAAATGTGCTACCCATCATAAACCATATATAATGCTTTGAGTATTGGACAGCACAAGCAGTGATAAAGGTGAGAGGAAAAAGATGAAGACGAATAGCTTCAGCCTGCCCGAAGCCTTTGGGTGCTCAGACTTCTTACCTTCGTAGACACAATATGCAGAAGCAGCATTAAACCAGGCTTGTGGCTTTGGTCACGACCTAGAAGCGCAGCGTGGGAAGAGGGAGCGGAGGGAGGAGGATGCACTGGCCAAGATCCCCACCTAGTGACACAAGTTTTGTTTGCAGGTGGTTGACTTCAATCTGCTTGTTTTAAAAGAAAAAAATATTTTCTTGAATTTGTGGAATATTTATTGGGCAAAGCACCTGTTCTAGTATTTCCTAAACTAACAACTTAGATAATGATAAACAAATATTACTTGAAACTGAACAGATGTTAAATGAATTATTTTGGTATTACTCAACAGAAGCAGGAGTTGTCTGAACAGATGGGACCCTGAAAAATACATCATTTATTTCTTCCCCTCCCTGTCAAGCGCTGCCATCATTCACAGTGGCAAACTCAAGGCATGACCTGATGTGGCCAGCTACATTTTATGGTCAGAATGACAACATGTTTCGAGGAATCCCAATCGATTTGGACAAATATTTGAAATAAAAAGCAGGTCTCCCAGCTCTCCGAATCATTTAAACACGTATCCTAGTTTACAGTCGGACAGGCTCCACCTACGCCACACTTCTGTGCCTGAGATTAGCAGAAATACTTAAAAAAGAGAAAGATACTATTTTTAAAAGAAAGGGTAAAAACCCCCATTATTTACACAAGGATAGCCAGTATGTCAAGTTCAACTAAACATAGACGTACATATAATTTGTATGTAACATTTATATCTACATAGCTGTATGAGGCCATGTTCTATATTTTATATATATATTTTATAATATATAAAACTGATTAATGTGGAGGTTTATTCCGGTAACGTCCACCTCACCGGACTAATTAGTTTTGGTATCAAAGAGATTAAACTATTTCTCTTGCGTGTCAGGAAGAGTGAAACTGATTTAAAAACCTTTCTGTGAAGCAAGGTGAGATGCCACAGCTTAACACCATTCCCCAAATGAAGCAGCTCAGAAGGCACCGAAGTCTGTTCTTACCTCGAAACTGCTCAGGTGCTTTCAGCTCCTGCTGTCCCCTCAGAAGCAGACACGGCTCGGTTTGTCCATAGATGTTCCTGCAGACTCGGTACGGGGCCGGCAGGCAGGAAGCACCATGGGATGAAGCATCCCTGCTGCGGTCTGAGGCGCATCCTGAAGGTACCCAGGTCTTCGGCACCAAGGGGACCAAATTTAAGGAGCTACTTGCTTCTGGCAGTTACCCTGGAAGCTTGTACTTTTGTGTTGTACCTTAGACAAGTTTCTTTAGAGCTCATAATCAGAAGATTCAGGTATTTTGAATCTTTTCCTCCAGGTAGATTTCATGGAATCCCAGACTGGTGGGGGCTGGCAGGGACCTCTGGGGATCATCCAGCCCAACCCCCTGCTAGAGCAGGGTCACCAGAGCAGCGTGCCCAGGATGGCGTCCAGGCGGGTTTGGGATGTCTCCAGAGCAGGAGACTCCACAGCCTCTCTGGGCAGCCTGGGCCAGGGCTCCCTCACCCTCACAGCAAAGAGGTTTCTCCTCATGTTCAGGTGGAACTTCCTGTGTTCCAGTTCGTGCCTTGGCCCCTTGTCCTGTCACTGGGCACCACTGAGAAGAGTCTGGCCCCATCCTCACCCTTTAGATATTGATCAGCATTGATCAGCTTACCCCTCTCAGACTTCTTCAGGCTGAACAGACCTAGGTCTTCCCTTCTTGTGCCTCCACCACTTGCAATAAAAGCTCATCTTGAAAGCAACTTTGACTTATAAATTAAAACAAAACAACCAAAGCAAACAAACAAACACCCAAAAGCATCCAACAACCCCTGCCCACACCCCACTTTGAGACACAGCCACCTGGTTTTATACTCTCTAAAGCCCCTTAAGCTCTCCATGAGAAGCTGGCTGTTGTGATGCCAGCTCTAAAGCGGTACTTGCAGTCTGCGTGGAACAGATACGGATTGACTGGTGAATGCTCCCACACTGGTTTAATACAACATAAAGCAAATAAAACTCTACTTTTTATTTAAAGTAAGCAACACAAAGCATACATGATACATCGGCAAGGGGGCATCTCCAAGAGGGAAAAACTAATACACTCACGGTGAATTAGACTTCCGTAAAAACAAAACGCACGTGACAAAAGCAGGAATAAACAGCATTTATATACCTCAGCAGGTCAGCAACGACAACAAAAGCCCCGACGAGATAAAAGCATTTACATCGCGTTGACTACGCCTATTTTTCCCCAGAGGCTTAACCTGACGAACTAAATCAATCTGGTTCTCATTTCTGCAACCAATTTGTTTTATGATCTGCGCACATGCAGTTGCACAAACAAATCCTCACTCTAACCACAAAAGCAGCTGCCCCAGTTTCAGCTCTGAAGAGCCATTTACATGTTTCATTTGTTCAGGCATCTTTTCCCCACATGCGAGACTGGGACGATCAGAAACAGAGGCCGTTAAGTATTAAAATAATGAGAAATGATGGAGAAACGGAAGTCTCACCCACCACACACTTCGGTCTTGGGCCAACACGGGTCCCACTGAGGTTTTCTCTCTAGAAAGCAGAGGAATGATGCTTGCAGGAACATGACACTACAACCTGCAAGAAACTGCATCACTTAATAATTATTTTAGTTTTATTTTGCATGT
Source organism: Bucorvus abyssinicus (assembly GCA_009769605.1). Lineage (NCBI taxonomy): Eukaryota > Metazoa > Chordata > Aves > Bucerotiformes > Bucorvidae > Bucorvus > Bucorvus abyssinicus. The sequence goes on along the minus strand of CM020027.1, from coordinate 5,848,280 downwards.
ACATTTGTACACTTGAACCAGGCTGTAAACCTTTTGTTCTCAGATATCTCATACAGAGGTCAATGCGTAACTTCAGGATTACTTATAAGAACATGCAATAAGCTACGGAAAGTTTGTGAAAATGTTTGAACAGAAGCTTTAATCAGATAAATGAGCATGAAGAAATTTGGTTTGATTGTAAACTTTGCATATAAGCTACTAGAAAACATCTTCTATCACAAAAAAATTTATTAAAACTACTTAAAGGCTCTTGAAATCTTAGAGTGGGACCAGTGTTCTCCTGTGCACCCATCCTAAAGCACGGAAGTGGAAACTGGGCAGCAAAAAGTTTTACTTTAAATAATTGTCCAACTGTTATTGCTGCTTGTCAAAGAACCTGAAAGCACACCATGGAAACTCAGAACTAAACAAACAGCCGAAGGGACATACTTAAGCCATCGCTGCGGCTAAAAATGCAAAAGTTAACTACAAAAGTTTCTCAAAATGCTGCATGTTGGGGTTGGTTTTTTTTTTTGTTGTTCAATATGTACATAGGAGAACTTTACACAAACAGAAATAAAAAAGTTGCTTAAAAAAACCTGAAAGATAATAGTATACAATATTTACAGCTTAAATATCACCCTTTTTTTTTTTTTGGACTTGGAGCTAATCTGGTACATGAACATGCGGCACATCCACAACACAAACACCTTTTCCATGGTGTAATATAGTCTGTACAAAGCATAAATCAGCTGGGTATGTTAAATCACTCCTCTCCACCACTGTTCTCGCTATCTTCAACCTTCCTAACAACGCCCAAGTCACGATCCTGCACCTTCGGTAACTTCATCGAGTGAAAAGACGAACATTTATTTCTAAGACAAATTTACAGAATGCACAAGACATGTTATGCAGAGCCATCGCGGTGCACCGTGTGTGATCCATCCTTGCAGTTGTGCGTGATGAAAATCGTATTGCAGGGGCACAATTGTGCCAGGGGACTGATGGGCACATTTTGCCTTTTCCGCTTCTAAAGATTTTCAAATTCCCTTTTCTCCTGTCCTGATTTGCCAGTCTGAATGGTTGGAATACTGACTGGATTTGTAAAGCTTATAGTACAGCTTAGTTATCGATCAAGTATCAGATACTGTAGCCTTTTTCTAACTGTAGAGTAGGTGTCTAGCCTTAGTGGTTCCTGTAGGTATTTCTGAAGGATTATGTGTTTTTCCACCCACTGCCACAGTCAAAAGTTTAGTTACATAAATAATTGATTATCCTCTAAACCCCCAAACCATTAAGGACTTTCGAAACTCCATTATCCCTATAAAAGTTAGGCACATTTCAAAGAAGAAAAATTTCCAGCTAGGTGATTTTAAAAGGTTTTAGATGTTCAGCTCCGATGCTTCATCAATATACATTATACCGATGGATAATCCAGAAACACATTTTGCAATGGTGATATTAAACACCTGAGTTAAAGTTAGATCTCAAATCAAAAGGATTGCCATCTGCATCAATCAAGTATAATTTATTTTATTGAAAATCCCTCTTCATTACTGACTTCGCCTTAGAGTTGAGGTGTTTTTTCAATCCACAGAAGCAGCACAAGGACGTACTACCCACTCCCCTTAACGACTGACAAATCTCACTAGTATTCATGCCGTAACCCCCTGAAGCGCTCGGTAACTACAAGATGAACGATTAAAAGTTAAAAAAATGTGCCTTCCTGAAAGAAAATACTTCTTTAGATCATTACCTTCGAGTATAGTTGGTTTTCCACCTGCTACGCTGGGAGAACACCCTAAGCCGTAACATCACTGTGCGGGCTTTGAGATATCCTTCTGATCACATTTAAACTCAACGTAATGACAAGTGTAATTACATTTAAACGTCATTACCCCCAGGAATACTACAGGGTCAGAAGAAGAAAATTAACTGCTTATGTGGAATTATACACGTGTGACTTTGAGCAGCTGTGTGCAAAACCACGCAGAGTAACATGCTCAGGATACGATATTCAGATTTAATGCAGGAAAGGCATTATTAGAATATGCTTAGTGCATGAAATACATAAATTAAACCAGAAAATAATAATTAAATCAGTTCTGACAGTTATTGGAGTCCATTACAGCTTCAACTCAAATAGCATTATATATATCTCCCCTTTAACAGAATTAAAATAGAAATGGTAAGCAAAATAAATAGCAATGTGCAATATGTTGAAGAGGAAATATTATGTCCTTTAGAGTGATAAAAACAGCGTTCTTTAAAAATAGAAAGTGACTTTACATAAAGTCAGGACTACTCTCTTTGGTTAAATTATTGGTTTCTTCAAAAAACTGTCAACAGCAAACTTCAAATGATATTGCCATAAACTCAGAATTACCCACAAAGGGGAAGAAATAATTATCTGGAAGATTTTTTCCCGGTGATATAGCTGGGGGTTTTGAGTCAAAACATCTTTTGATCTGCGGAATAAGCCAGGCCAACCAGAGCAGTGACAAATGTTCTCAGCTGCCTCCCAAGATGAGAACCAGAAGACCAACCACCTCAAGCATCCATAGACCAGTGCACACAGCCTGGGGAATGAACAGGAACTGGAGCTCCGCACCCAGTCAGAAGGGTATATCATCATCAGAATAACAAACATGGTGCGACAACTCCCGTGACTGGAGGATTGCCATGGATGGCTACAGGCTGTTCCATCAAGACAGGCAGGGAAGAAGAGCAGGAGTCATTGTGCTCTATTGTTAAGGAGAACCTCGAATGTGTAGAACTACAATTGTGGAAGCCTTATTGAACGTCTCTGGGTGAAGGTCAGAGATGTCACCTCCGAGGGAGACCTTACAGTAGGTATCTGCTACTGACCTCCAAACCAAGACGGTAAGGTCAACAAAGCAATATTTGGGTCACTGAAGCAACCTTCAACATGCAGAAACAGAAGGAACATATCAGTCCACTGTTAAACAGGAGAGGTGAATGAGTCACCAACAATGCTGAGAAGACCAAGGTTCTCAACACTTCCTTCACCTCTGTCTGTATCAGCCTGGTTGGGCCCAAGGCCTTGGGAATAAAAATCGAGGACGATGCAAACACAGACCCACCACAAGTGAAGGAAGAGCTGATATGTGCACTAATACAGGAGCTTGACCCCTACAAATTGATGGGCCCTGGCATTATCCATCCAATAGTGTTAAAAGAGCCAGCTGACATCATTCTGAGGCCACTCTCCATAATATTTGGGAAGTTGTGGAGATCCTGGGACATCCCAGAAGACTGGAAGAAGGCTAATGCCACCCCCATCTACAAGAAGGGCTTAAAGAAGGATCCAGGAAATTATAGTCCCTTCACACTGCCTTCAGTTCCTGGAGAAGTTATGGAACAAATCCTCCTGAGGACTACCACAAATCAAATGAAGCCCATGATGGGGAAGAGCCAGCATGGATTCACCAAGGGCTAATTGTGCTTGACAAATCTGATCACCTATGACAAAGTAACCTGCTCAGTCAATGCAGGGCAAGCAGTGGACATCATCTACCTGGATTTCTGCAAGGCTTTTGATACAGGTCCCCACAGCCTCCTCCTAAGAGAAACTGGTGCTTTACGGTCTAGATGAGTGGTCTGTGTGGTGGGTGGGAACTGGCTGACAGGCTGCACCCAGAGGGTGCTGGTAAATAGCTCCTTTTCAAACTGGGAACCTGGCACAAGTGAGGTCCCCCAGGGATTGATATTGGGCCCAACACTGATTAATTTCTTCAGAAGTGATTTGGATGAAGAGATCAAGCGTACCCTGATGAAGTTTGCCAATGGACACTTTGGAAGAGAGAGCCACCCTGCAGGGAGACCTGGGTAGGCTGGAAGAGTGGGCTAAGAAGAACCTGGAAGGCTGGACAAGGTGCTGGCCAGTTTCGTCTAGTCCGGGCTTTTGCCAAGAAAGGTTAGACCAGATGATCCTTGAGGTCCCTTCCAACCTGGTATTTTATGATCATACTGATAACTTGGAAGTGTGTGGAATGTTTAAATCTTTAACAGCAGCTTCTAACAAAGCAGGAGAAGCTTCTTCACTTTAATTATTATATTCAGTACTCCCTCCTCCTCCCAAGATTAGATTGTGTTCTTACATTATTTGTTCTTTACTAGATATTGCTCATTAACACTGGGGAATGCGCAGAGACAGGCAGAGCTCTTTGAATACGGCACTAAAAGATGCTGTGTGGACATTGGCACATCACTGTATTGTCCAAAGGGAACCAGAGTCCCATCACCGCCCTTCGCACACTCACACGAGATGTCCTCGTGGCCTAATAACAAGAGGAAAAAAGTTATCTGAAGGAATTTCCCTTTTATTGGAAAAGTTATTTCAATTGTTAGGATGTGTAAGGTATAGAACACACCTCAAAACCATCATTCATATACATACACACACCCACACACTATATATATATATATGTATATGCTGCACTGACCGGAGCACCCGATGTTTAACAAAGCTGGTTCTAAGGTTGTGGAAAGGAACTTCACAGACATAAGGGCACTTACTCGCACTTCCCTTCGCTGCTGAAGTGATTACGCAGTCAGTTCATGCTATGATCAAAGAATCCTTCTTAGGCAGACCATTTGTCCTTATACATTCCTCACAATAAGCAGTTAACAACAATTTTTCTATCGAATACATAACTCTGCCTCTGTGTTTCTCGCTTCAGTGCGAGGTAAAGTCATGAGACAATCTAAATCACCGAATACAAACGGTTGGGTTTGATGCAGACAAGCATTTCCAGGTTGTCACACAGAAATGGTTTAATGTCTGCGGAGTAAGACATTGTATCAAATAACCAAATTAATTAGAAACAGCAAAAATAGAACATGGATGAAGATGTGGCAATTTGTTTTTTAAAAGCCTCTCCCCTAAAAATATATGTAACAAGGCACGTTAGGAGAAATATCTTCAATTATTCTATTACTCCATTTGACTTAAGATCCTGAAAGCAGTTCTCTCATGATTTAAGACAACGGGGAGAAGTTTAAATTGCCTTTTACAGGTGTAATAATTTCATTGTCTACTAAAGTGCAATGATTGTTATGCCAAAAAGTCTCAGCAGAAAGTAAAAGCCACAAGACAGAGAACCCAAACCATAAAAAATAAATAAGGTTTTGAAGACATTCAAAATAGTGAGAATACATGTATTCAGCCACATTTTAAAGCAATTCAAAGCCACAAATATAATACTGAAAAGGTTATAAACCTCTATTTTATGTTGCTCCCTACAAAGCTTGTAACTTGGTGTATTTTCCAAACAAGACTGAAATACTTTTAAAGAAACAAATGCCATTAGCATCCGTAGCATTTAAAAACAAACCAAACTGTGTATGTGGAGTCAAATAAAGGCAGACAGGTTTATTTGTTGTACCATTCTGAAGCACTAAGCAATAGGGCTGGACTGTAAAGGTTTTTTTAACCGTAATTCTTTTAGCTGTGCAGCAGGTGCCAGCAGTCTCAACAGTCCTGAAAGTCTTTTTGACATCTTAAGAGCAAAACCTTTGAGCAATTTACTCTTCCTGTCAGCAAAGCTGACTGCTGAAAAGCGTTCAGTGGAGGAAAAATGTAAAAGCATCCTTATTCCTCACACGGAACTTTGTGCCCTTTAAATTTTGCATTTCATAAATAATTAGTGATTAGACTTAAAATTTCTATTCACTCCAAAACACTCACGTTTAAGACACTTCACATGCACAACACTACAGACCCTTTTAAACTAGAAAAGCACAAACTCTACGGAAAGTGAAGTATTCCAAAGTTCCAGGTACCTTACTCTTTCCAAAGATACAAAGGGTTCAGAAACAAGGTAGTAAATACATTAGCACTGCCCCCCTTCCATCCTTCTGGAGTGCAGGAACTCTTTTATTAACCTGAACATTTTTGTGCAGTAGAAAACCAGTACGTCGGATTTTTATCCCTTTCCATTCCCCTCAGAGGTGTACTCTTAAAGTCTGTGATATCTGTGTGTTCTTTAAAGGATGAGTGTAGGGTTAAGAGCCCTATCAGTGCTTCAATAGACAGGGTCGATTTGCCACGAGCAGTCTTCCTGAGGTTTTCAGGAGAGCTGGTAACCACCTGTACGTTTAAGACAAAATAATTTCAAGGAAAAGACCCATTTAAGATTTGTGCACACGCAACAGATTGTACTTAGTAACCCTCATACAGTCTCCTTAAACTAATGATTTCTTCAGAAAACTGCCACGAGCCACTCTGCACACAGCACTAATTCCATCAGGGTTGCTAAAGCTGAGGTGCTTAAAACCCACCAAAACTCATCTACGCTTTGGAACAGACCCAACAGTCGTTTTGAAGGCTGGATAAGAACATTCAGCATTCAAAGAGATTCCGCTAATCCAAATTCTTGCCGTTTTACCTGAATTCGAAGAGAGCGCAGGCTCGCAGTATTCTCTAATTCCAATTTCAACGCTTACCCAGCCAACAGTGAAGAATTCAACTCCAGGTTTGGCACATGCAGCAATTTTCAGGAGCACTCCTTTATTTTATTACAACACTGTTAAGAACGACGATCCCTCTGCCAAGCGTTAACCTGACCAGCAGCTCGTCAAGGTGCTTTCTCTCAGCTTCACGCCGTGGATCGCACCTTGCCTGTGAGCGAGGCACGTGAGGCACAGCGCAGGAGTACAGTGGCTCCGACGCTACAGGACAGCCGATTCATTTGACTGAACCTCTGGATTTGTAGTGCGCGTTCCACATCGCTTCCCTTTCCTTGCACTGGAACTCCAGTTCTTAAGCTGATGAATCCACTTTCAGGAAGCTTCTCTTCACATTAAAGATTTCTTTAAACTAGCAGCTTGGGGGTTTTTTTCCGCCTTCTACATCAGTCTCAAAGTGTTGCAAGAATTCTTGAGAACGAGATAATTAATGTTAGTACTGTCTGTCCAACACCAAAGACAAGAGCTTCCAAGGGAGCCATATTCTTTCCTGCGACTCTGTAAATTCCAGCTACTGCAGCACCTGAGAATCACAAGAAAAACAACGATCAAATCACAGAAAAAGCCCAGGATGAAATATGTGACAAATTATTGACTGCATCAGCTGTTTACAGAACACTGCCAAACACTGTATTACCTCATGGCATTAGGGAATTATTCGTCTTGCTTGTATTTTTCAAGTTAAGCAAGTCCTTCCTGAATGATTTTCCCAACTGATCCAGATTAATTTCTTCAACATAAGTTTAAGAGAATTGAATCTTGCTGTTTCCCTCAAGACATCTTCAAAGCTTTTTTTTTTTTTTTTTTTTTACATTTTTGACTTCTGCTAATTTGAAAACATTGTAAGAAAAAAAAAAAAATAGCCCTCTAAAAATAGACTGAGTCCAAAGCGTGGTTTAATAGTGATTGTGTAGGCAGGGAGAAGACAACAACAGTAAAACTGCGAGTGGCTACAAAGCACACGTTGTTCAGCTTTGCTTAATATTTCAGCTGGAAATCCAGGTCATATGGTGTCGTTTCTTTGCCCGAACAGAAACTCCACCACGCTCCTATTTTAAGAGGTTTTAACCATAGCTCTGTGAAGCTTTACCAGAAAAATGCATAGCGTCTTTTCTGTGGATACGATGTCAAGATGTCAAAAAAATGTCTAAAACGTCTCTTGCAAGGTAGGCATTAGGCTAACACCATGAGAAACTCTCTCACAAACGCCCTGGCCAAAGAGCATTTACCTAGAACAACAGCACAGCTTAAACAATAAAAAAGTCGAATTGCCTTCCTCCTTCTTTCCTCCCTGCCCCAAATAAAGGAGAAAGGAACATTATGGCCAAGCCAAGACTGGAAAGCTCTTTCAAATCCATGAGCCAAATGTAACTTCTCCAAACAAATGACTTTTTTTTTTTTTTTGCTCTAAATCACTACCTACACTGCACCTTTACTTCTTAAAAGAGCGACATCCTATCGAAGTGCAACTTAAACCCCTCCAACAGGCCCAAGGAAACGAGCAGGAGTTGAGCCTTGTAACCGATGGAATCGGGACCTCGTGTCCAAAAGATATTCATGGCTTTAAGGGTACTGAGAGGGGATCTAGGTCAGAAACCTTTGACAGAAAACATCTGCAGAGAGCATGTTAGGACAGGACTGCTCTTCCTGATTCCCCAAAGATGTTACCTACTGAGCTGACACCTTTTGAACAGCTTTTTGAAGAGCTTGGCACCCAGCGTTTCCAAACGGAACAAATAGGATGACTTCTGCACCTCTCTGAGAACTTAGAGTAGTTTTATCTTTACACAATATAAAGCAGCTCAGCTGTCCTTATCGTTAGGATAGCTACAACTAAGGCAAAATCCTTAATAAACGATTAACAAATCACTAAGAAAAAGTTGTGGTTATTTTTTTTTCTTTTTAGAAGTTCGATGTAAAATAAGAAAGAAAACAAAGAGACAGACTTACTGGTTATCATTGCTCCAGTTACAGAACCCAGAAATCCAATGCTGACCAGAATGACAGAGATCAGCCTCCCCTGCCTATGCCTCTGCAGCATCACAAACATTAATACTCCCACAGCACCATGGACAAAGAGAGAGGAGAAGAGAGCCCAGAGGAAAACCCAGTACCACATCTCTGAAAGAAAGAGTCAAATAAAGAGTTAATATTGTCGAGACAAGAGCTTTATAAGTAAGAAACTTTAAAACATCCAATCAAGGGCAAGGGAAAAGCAACAGTGATTTCCATCTTGAAAGGAATCAGTGTGACAACACCAACACATGCTCAAGACACTCTCCCCCTTTTCCCAGTCACTCAGAAAGGAACAATTCTGTTGTGATCAAAAAATCATATAAAGGATTCAGGCAAAACCCTTATTTCAGATGTATTATCACAAGGAGTCCTTCATTCTTGTCATGGCTTTTTTTAACCACGTTAATTGCAGTTTCTTTGTAACCACTCCTGCAGAATGAAATATTCTCTGGAACAAAGACAGAACCCGGAAAAAGTCAAAAATTGGTTGGGGGTTTTTTGTTTGATTGGGTTTATTTGGGATTTGTGTTTTGGTTGTTTTGTTGTTTTTTGGTTTTTTGGTTTTTTTTCAAGAGGAGACAGCATCAGGTAACATCAAGTGAGAAAACTGAGATTAAAGACTTCAGTTCATCTACTCAAGAGCTATAACAGAGTATTCCCTCGTATTAGCTTCAAAGACACAAATAAAGCCGCTACAACTTTAACAAGAATTTTTAACATATTGCTTTAACTCCCTCCTCCTAACTGCAATTTCATAGAGTTGCAGTTACTTAAATTACTAAGCAGGGAGGAGAGATCACACACAAATGTTTCTCTGAAGGATGGCAGACACCATCATTATCTCCGAAGACAAGAGCAGCCACCATCGGTGAATCTACATAAGAACTAAAGAACCTTTCTCACTTGGTAGTAATTTTCTAAAAACATTTACTATAACTCATAAGGGTGGGGAAATGCAGCAAAAGGGGAAAAAAAAAAAAAATCATTTTTTTTAGCTCAACTACCGTAGGTAAAGATCAAAGAACTAGGCAAATTGAGGCACACTTTCCCAATTGACATATTCCATGAAACTGTCATTAATTCAGAGGTTTTTGCTCCAGTTCTCCCTCAAAAAAAAAAAACAAACCAAAAACCAGTAAACCCTACAGCTTCCTTAGAAGATGTGGTGAGCCTGTATTTTTGCAGCTTGACACACATTAGTCATGTGAGCCGAAGTATGACCTGGTTAGCTAACTTAAAAACTACTCAGCGGCTCAAAACATACCATGAAAGAACGCTGAGAGAACGGTTGCTACACAAGTCCAATGTCAATGTTGCATATGTATCCACAGAACAGAGCAGACACAACCCATCCCCTTTCACACAGGCAGAAGAGGCAAAACCAGCTCATAGGACTCCTCAGATCCTCCATCCCTTCACCCTGACCCCAAGTCAGGTCTCAAAAATCTTTGTGAAAGGATAACGGCCACAGTTCTGTTCCGCTAAATGTCATCTCCTTCTCAGAAGCTGCTGTGACAGAACAGTGGCAAGAGGACCCAGCAGCCACAGTTCAGCAATAGACTGAACAGGTCCAAACTGCTTTGGCAACACCGGCACCGAAAAAACAAGGTCAATGTTCCCCTTTGCCACAGGAATAACCAAGAAGAACAAAAGTTAGAGAAAAGAACTCTAATAAGGGAATTAAGAATGTATCTAGCAGGCAAGAGCAAGCATTTCCTTGCCTGCAGATGTGGATCTCTGAAGACTTTCAATCCTAGAAGACACTATGTGCCCATCTTAGATATTCCATTTTAGTTCTCCACAGTAACGTGGTTGAGCCCGTCTCCCAGATTATTCAGAGAAGCATGAAACTAAACTGCTGGCAGGGGATGGTGATGCTGAATGCATCAGTTCAAAAGGTGTCTTGTCCTTACCTAGAAGAGGACGTTTTGCCCTGTTTGCTAATAAATACTGCAGTGGAGATGATATTATTTTCGGGACACAGCACCCTTCCCTACAATTAGGTTTGCCACACAGTTTTCACACCACTCAGTTTATACTGATATGCCAAACGCTCAGCAAGAGAGATTCCTGGATCATCAGGACAGAGTGCTGACAATGCTCTTGACCCAAACATTCATTTCTCTTGACGAAGAGGGAGGCGAAAGATGAAGTGTCAACTACCAACTACCAAGACATGAACCATCAACTCACCAACAACAAGCCATACGGACAACCTGCGTTTAAGGACCAATTCAGAAACTGTAGTGCAGCTACAGCTGACACCCATGTATCCTCCAACAATACTCTGACAGATACAGAATTATTTTCCATATTCTTTAAAAGAAAAAAAATCCACACCAAAAATAACTTGTGCAACCCCTTTTTCCATTGCAAAAGCACCAAGAAACAAACTGCTTTGCTTGCTTAACACTCGGCACTAAATTTCATAGAAAAGCCTGTGTTGCTTAATGCTCTAAGAAAAACTTTCTAGAGGATGCCTCGTGCAAAGGAAAGTTAAATCTGTTGTGAACTTTTCCCTCTAAGAGCACAAGATGTATTTTTATAATAAGTGTGCAAAAATAACTCAGAAAATGAGTTGCGTTATGTAGTTGAGTCAGCACACAAATATCTGGAAAATTTAATCATCAAAAGCACATCTTAAAGTTCATGGATCAGAGATCCGAAAATAAAAAAATCATTATATCCTTTTTATTACATTAAAAAGTATCCTGGAAGTAAAAAGAACAAGAAAGATAATAAAGCCTAAGATGAGCTCTGTTTGCTACAGCTTCAGCTACAGCTCTATTTTCATCACATTTCTTCCTCCTTGAAGAGTTTTTGTTAAAAAAAATTAATCATTACTACAGAGGGGAGGAAAGGATGGCAAAGTAATATTTCATCAACATTAGAATATTTTCCCCTAGACTTCAACATTTTCCACTAGTCTGTCACCACCTCATATACCCCTATACCAAGCAGGAAGAATTTACTCAGGGATGTCTCTGCTATTAACGCCAAAGCCCTACTCACTCGGGCAGCCCTGCTGTTCTTCACAGCTGGATGGAACAGGCAATCAGAAGACACCCCTCTCCACTCCATGCCTTGGGTCTCACAGTAGCCCACACCCATTTTTCAGCATAAGATTGAGCAGAAAAAAGCCAGTTCCTGCTCAAGCTCCCCTTCTCCTAACAGAGGATGAGGACCTGACTCTGGTTCACAGATTTTTTTCGGAACAGCTCAGTCTTTAAGAATCCCTGATGCTTCAGATCATGGCTGTCAGGAAACATCTGCCACCTCAGTAACTTGCACAGCTCTCCTGGTCCAGGGGGATACTCAGGGTGGGGGAGAAGTCCCCAATTCCCACATTCATTTCTCAGATTTTTTGTTTGGTTTCTGTAGCTCTCTGACAAATGCCAGTGAGTATATATCCACAAAAAACAACACACCACACTCCCCCAAACACACTCCAGCCTTCCATAAATATCTATATGTTCACATGAGCTTTCTACAAGCCTTTACTCATACACAGGCACCCATCAATTTCTCATACACACATATCTTATACCCTCAGCCTTTTAGTACATATACACACATGTGAAAGTGAGCCAACACATTCACAGCCCCAGCTCCTTTACTCATAGACAGACATCAGGCATGCACACGAGTCCTCCCAACACATAACACATGCTTCCCTCTCGTTTCTCCAGACATACCAACCCCACAGCCAAGCCCTCCAACACACATACTCATTATACATGCACCCGAGAACAAACATGTACAGAATCCCACACTGGTGGGGGCTGACAGGGACCTCTGGGGAGCATCCAGTCCAACCCCCTGCTAGAGCAGGGTCACCAGAGCAGCGTGCCCAGGATGGCGTCCAGGTGGGTTTGGGATGTCTCCAGAGCAGGAGACTCCACAGCCTCTCTGGGCAGCCTGCGCTAGGGTTCTGTCACCCTCACAGAAAGAGGTTTCTCCCCTCAGGTGGAACTTCCCATGTTCCAGTTTGTGCCCACTCCCCTTGTCCTGTCACTGGGCACCACAGAGGAGTCTGGCCCCACCCTCTTGACACCCACCCTTTAGCTATTGATCAGCATTGATGAGATACCCTCTCAGGCTTCTCTTCTCCAGGCTGAACAACCCCAAGACCCCTTCCCTCGGCACAGAGATGCTCCAGCCCCTCCTCATCCTCACAGCCTCCACTGGACTCTCTCCAGTAGTTCCCTGTCTCTCTTGAAATGTGGAGCCCAGAACTGGCCACAGCGCTCCAGAGGTGGCCGCACACAGGCTCAGAACACGCACACCAGCCCTCCCGACATGTGACACGCAAGGACACCCACGCCGGCCGCCCACGCCGCTCCGACCACCCCGCCCTCCATTGTGCGCCGCCGGGGCTCGCTCTCCAGCGCCGGAGCGGCTTCCTCCGGCTCCCCCACCGACGGCACGACCCACATCCAGGGGTGCACGCCCGCACCCCTCCCTCCGGCACCCGTGTGCCAGAGGCAGCCCACCCTCCTCCTCCTCCTCCTGCCGGCAGAACCACGCCCAGCCACCGCCCGGTTACCGGTGAGGTTGCGGAGGACGGTGCCGTGAGCCCACAGACTCAGCACTTGCTGCACCGACAGGTTGATCATGGAGTTGTCTCCCGCTTCCACCTTCATCGCGGCGGGTGGTCCGGCGGCCTCCGCCGCTCCTCAGCCGGGGGACGGGGCGGGGCGGGAACGGCCGGCAGCGACGGCCTGAGAGGCCGGACGCTTCTCGCCGCCGGACCGCAGGGCGGGAGGGCTGCGGCGGCGAGGAACAAGAGGGCGGTGAGGCAGCGAAAGGGCCTCCGAGCCGCGGGGGAGACATCGAGGATGGAGGGCGGGGGAGCCGAGGGATCGGGCCGGTCACCGGCGCTTTCCCCGCGGCTCAGAGGCAAGGCAGGGAGGTCCCGAGGTGCGAGCGGGCGGCAGGGACGGACGACCAGGCCCGTACGGACCCTGTCGCCGCTTCCATCTCCTTTGGGAGCAGCCGCCGGCGCTTCGGCAGTGGCACCGTCACCCCGGTCAGCGGCATCACCTGGGGCGGGGCGGGGCAGCCGCGAGACGCACCCCTCCCTCCCGCGCGCGGACAATGCCACTGCCCCGCCGTGCGTGGGGTGCTTTCGCGCAGGCGCATTGCGTGGAGCTGAAGGGCGTGGGCGCGTGAGATGCGCACCGCTCTCTGATTGGCTCTCGCCCCCATCCGTCTCCCGGGGCCTCTCCCCCGGGCTCTCTCGCTCCGTTGTCAGTGCTGTGACCGGCGCCGGGAACGGCGGGGGTTAGCACACCCACGGCGGGGCCTGGCGCTCCCCGGCCGTCTCCCGCTGAGGGCAAGGGGGTGAGGAGACAGCGGCGAGCACCGGGGAACGGGGCAGGGCTGGGGAGCTGGGCGCACAGGGTAGATTTTGCCTGGGACGGCGGAGCTGCCTGAACCCCGGAGACAGCGCGGGGTGAGCTGTCGCCCTGAGACACCACCCAGGCGACTGCGGAACGTTCCTGCCTCTTCCCTGGAACCCGAGGGCTCTGCCGGCAGTGCTGCTGCGGATTAAAGCCCTCATAAGGCAGAAAACAGGAGGAAGCTCGAGCGAATCTCAGTCCTGTGTCTGCAGTGAGTCCCTTCGCTTTGTGCAATTACAAAGCGCGGTCTGGAAGCTGAACGCCGCCGCTTTGAAAGCACAGGGCGCACGCTGCTTACTGATTTAAAAGCCAGAAATTACCCCCATACGCCAGCCACCTTAAAGCTGTGTCCCAAATCCGTATTTAGCGCATGCATGACCTCGCTGGCCTTTCTTCGCCAGGCTTTGATGTAGTCCTTCATTAACATCATTCTGTGACGGGCATTCTTTGATGTAAGGGGTTGAAGAGGTAAAGGAATTCGTAATGTAATTTATAGATGAAGCGCCACGACAGATAAATCAACTAATACCCTGCTTGATGCCAAAGACTGGGTGTTTTTTCAGCTAGTCCGTTGCGGTATCCCGCTAAGGGGGGACCTCATCACTTTCTATAACTACCTAAAAGGAGTTTGGAGCGAGGTGGGGGTTGGTCTCCCCAGGAACAAGTGTTAGGATGAGAGGAAACAGCCTCAAGTTTCACCTGGACCTTCACCTGGTGCTGGGGGACAAGGGTTAGCAGTGACCTGGCAGTGCTGAGGGAACGGTTGGACTCGATGAGCTTGAAGGTCTTTTCCAACTGAAACGATCCTGTGATTCTGGGATGTTCAGTGGACTGCTCCTCCCAAAGCCTTTTGTTGGCAGCTGACAACGCTTGGCATTTCTGCAAAAAGGTATCAAGCCAGGCGATGAGGAACAGCAAACGGCTCCCAGAAGAGCTCTGGATTTGGCTGATTCAGCACAGGGTCGCTGTGATTGAGAACAAACCCAGCTACTGGGCCAGGCCCCTGTTCTCCCTCTCTCCCTCCCTCTTCCTGCAACCCCCCACCTTCCAGTTGTATAATTCAGCCCTCGCAGGAAAGGGCCCCTTTTGTAGCACGGTAGTGATTCGTTTTCAAGGGCCGAATTATTCCACACTTTGAGTAGCTCTCACAGCTCAGTGAGAAAATAGCATTATCATTTGTGTTTAAACATGAAACAGACAATGAAGTGTTTAGAAACAGTTATTCTGCTTTATTCTTTCTTCTGCGTGCTGAACTTTGAGAAAGCAAACATTTTTAAATGCACTTAAAAAAATCCCAACCCTAAATCTGTTTGTAATGTAGCCCAATGCCACAAGAACAAGTATCACAGAATCATTTTGGCTGGAAGACACCTTTAAGCTCTGGTTGGAAGAGACAGACCTCTAAGATCAGCAAGTCCAAGCATTTCCCCCAGCACTCCCAGGTCCCCACTAACCCCTGTCCCTCAGCATCACGTCAACACAAGGTCTGTTCAACCTCTCCAGGGATGGGGACTCCATCACTGCCCTGGGCAGCCTGGGCCAGGGTTTCACAACCCCAATGGGGAAGAAATTGTTCCTCAGGTCCAGTCTCAACCTCCACTGGTGAAACCTGAGGCTGTATCCTCTTGTCCTGTTACATTACACAGGAGAAGTGACAGACCCCCACCTCATTCCAAGCTCCTTTCAGGGAGTTGTTGAGAGCGAGAAGGTCTCCCCTGAGTCTCCCTTTCTCCAGACTAAACACCCCCAGATCCCTCAGCTGCTCCTCTCAAGATTTGCTCTCCAGATCCTGCACCAGACTCGTTGCAGGTCATGGCAGCTGAGGTCCTTCCTGAGGGAGAGGGGCTGCCCCACCAGTTGGCAGCACCCAGCAGTGAACGCTGCTGTCTGACGACCAGCCCTGAGAGATTACTAAACCCTTACAGGCTCTGCGCCACCTTCACATGTACGAACACACCGATGAAAAAATCCACAAGGAACGCCTGAAAACTCACACATGGGCTAATATTTATTCCAGACGATCTCACTTTCCTCCCAGTCTAACTCCTGCTCCCCGTTTCCCTCGCAGTAGCTGGGAGATTTGGAAGCTTCCCCCGAAGCACTGCGAGGAGCCAGCTGTAAACCCTGACTTCGGGCGAAGGAAATTAGTTTTGCAGGTGGAAAAGGAGGGTCAGATTAGTTTCTCTGCCCCATGGAAGATTAGAATATGTCTACATAAGCTGTTATTAATTTCTAGCATTGCTTTCAGAAGCTGAAGAATAAAGATAAATTGGATTGGAGGGCCCTTGGCTGAATTGTTTTCCACTTGGAAAGGCAATGCTCTTCAAAATGAGCCGATTTCTTAAGCCACGTCTCTTTAGGGAAACAAATGCCACTGAGCATGCTGTATTGTCACGCTTTGAAACACTTATTTCACTTTTGCATGATGAAATCAGCTTTTTGTCACAGGAAGTCGTCAAAATCCAAACAACGTATTTTGGTCCCCTTGAAGGAAAAAAAACTTCCCAGTGGAGTGTTTTCTGACCTGGCGCTGAGGTTAAAGACCTGTTCGAGGTCTGGTTTTACTGCATGGATAACCCCAGCACCGTTCAGAGAGCCAGGCAGTTTTTAACCCCCACTTCAAAGGGGTTTTTTTAGCCTATGATTCAAGTCGCTTACGAGACGTTACCAAGCGCAGATAGTAAACAAATACCTCAGACGTTAGAAACAGATTTCTGTGCACTCGCCTCCCCTTCTCGACCACCACTGCACGTACAGCAGTTACTACTCAATCAGAAGAGTTGGCAGCTGCAGCCAGTCGTGGTTGAGAACTGGGTCATTCGGAGATCCTTGGCCTCGTCATCTCAGCTCTTAAAAGGCTGAAATGTGATCTCAGCCCCTGGCCTCGATGATGGATGAAGACGCTTTGACAGCGACGTAGGAGAGGAAGGAAGTAAGGTGATAGCAGGGGCTAAATATCGCCACTCTCCCCAGCTTGAAAACAGCCTCACAGGTTGATGGAGGCCACCAAAGCCCATCCGCAGCCGCTTTCCCAGGCTGCTGAGGCAGGCCGAGGTGCTCAGGAGGCTTCTCCGGCGCACCGGTAGATGGAGCACGGGGATGCTGGACATCTCCCTGGAAATGGGACTTCTGCAGCCATTCTCCCGTCTGTTAGAACCTCTTTTTTTCTTTTTTAAATTAAAGCTTTGAAAGAAAAAGGCTGCTTGGTCATGTCAGGATAGCCCTCTGCAAAAGACACTGACTTTTAGCCAGCAGCTTGCAGCTATTAAACATATTAAAATGTATTTGGGGCACGCACGCATCATTCCTGTGCGTTCAATACCACAGGCAAGTTCCTGAGCAGGTTCATCCCCCTCTGCCCCCGCGGCATCTGTTGAAGGAACTCGGAAATACCCCATTGATTTCAGTGGACCTGGCATTCGGTTCTGAGTGGTGGCAATACCCGGCCTCATCACACCTTCTTTTCATCTGACAACTGTAATTATGTTTAGTAGAACATCATTAGAGAGTTACAGGTGTTTGCAGAGATTCAGCAGCCTCGGAGAAGAACCAGTTCCTTTCTGTCAGTAAGGGTCACTGGTACGTATCTTTGCTCCTCTACAGCTTTACCTCGTCTTACCCAGTTCTCGATTACCCCAACAGGGTTGCAGTGCTGATTTACGTAACCTCATTGGCCACTTTATCGATACAGTCTACTTGAGATAATATCTTTGAGGGCATCTTCTTCCCCTCTTTTAAAAAGTGTGTTGCCATCATTTTTTTATCTCCCCTCGTTCCTCCAGCCCTACCATCATCCCATGAAATTCAAAATCTGACTGCTGCCTTGATTTTAATTTACTGGTTAATTTGCAATTTTTGGCACCAGCACAAGCATACAGACCATTGTGAGGTTCCTGTTTGAATTCCTGGACAGTTTAAAATACATGGAAAGATTCAGATGGACAGCAGTGAGAACTATGGAGTAGTGCCAGAGATAAATACTTCCAAGGTGGCTTTGTTATTGTTCTGGCTACCTGCCCACAGTGTTTGCATGCAATTTAATACCACCAGTAGGAAAAATATTTGATTTTAATAGATTTGTAAGCTCTAGATAATTAAAAAACCTAAGTGGGGAAAAAAAAATTAAAGCCTGTGTTTAACACCGTGTCCAGAAGCACTTTCCAGTCCCTTCCAAGCGGGCTGTCATGATACTCCATGGTCTTAAGAACAGGGAAAAAGAATCAGGTGAGGATAGGAAGTGTTCTGTCCCACTCAAAGGATGTCACTATATCTGGGCTCAGCCTCCCTCTGTGATCTGCTGTAAGAAATCTCCTCCTTCCAGGAGGGGAACATTCTGCCCTCAACATATATAATTCAAGTCCTGAGAAGAAGATAAAGACTATCTCATAAACATGTTCCTTACCTTCTGCATGCTTGGTAAGGAACAGAAAGAGTACAGCAGAACTGGTGCGTGCAGGTGGTGGTCATCCCAGAAACTGTTAAAATTAATACATGAATTACCTTATTTATGTATTTATGTATTCCTGAAGACATCAGCATTTAAACAGGCTTTTGAGACAATCCATTGCTCAGGGGAAAAAAAAAAAACAAAACAACCCGAACAATAAGCCACAAAATCAAGGAAAGTCTTACAAAAGGGAAAAGACCACAACTGATTTAATAAATTGTTTTGTATAGATAATTTTCCTGTTCCTACTCTGTCACTGGAAAAACATCTGCCTGGTTTCAGGTAGACATCAGCTGTCCTGTCCTCAGATAGTCTGTGAGAGCTGAGAGCGCAGGAATTGCTGCACACAAATACAGCACATTTGAAAAATATTAACTAAAGCTGGGAATAAACTATTCTCTAATGGAGGTCTCAGACCTGATTAACAAAGAGAAAAGCTGAAGCAGATACTTTCCAAGGGAAATATATACCACAGAGCTATTCCAGGCTTTTACGACTTGCTCTTTAAAACTAGCCAAGAAGAGATTTAATTTCATTTACTAAACAGAATTACAAAAGGAAAATGTCTCGCTGCTCTGCCCCTTTGTCGGGCGGGTTCCAGAACAGGGGCTTAGCTAACAGCTTGGTTTTACAGAGCGTATACGCGTTCCTCTTTCTGATGTGAGGTGGAACTCGGTCAGTTTGTAAACGAGGAGAAACGCACGGTGGTCCCAGTTCTCTGTTTCTGTCGGCCGCCGTGGGTAAAGCAGCGCAGCAGGTCAGGACACGAGGGAGAAGGTTTGGAGCGTTGCTTTCCACTTCTCACTACATAACATAAAACCCACCCTTTCTGTTTCTACTTGTTCACGTCGAAGCAAACAAATGTGGCCCCTGTAAAAAGCACGACAGCACTGTCAGTGCTAATAGCATCAGTATGACAAACGCGTTAGTAACAAAATCCTCCCAACTAGGGGCTGAACCCCTGTGCCAGCATGAACCCTGGCACGGAGCCTTCCAGACAGTCTGTCTGGCTGGGGAGGAAGTTGGAGCAAGTGGCTGCACCCTCCCTGCAGCCCGAGCTACCAGAGGAAGCCAGCGCTGCTCGGAAACCTGGTGGAGCCGGCTGCGGAAAGCAGTGCCGACGGGGTGCAACGGTTCAACGCTGCCCACCAGCAAGGCGCGTCTGCCAGAGCTCTTCTGGAGGGTTGCCCAAGGCTTACAGCTGCCCTGACTTCACCCACTGTCCTTTCAAGTCTGCACTGGGAAACCTAGTAAAAGCAGGGCTTGCCCAGGGTAAGGCGTGTGCTGAACGTCGCTCCTTGCCTTCCTTTGGGATGAGTCCTCCCTGCAATTCTCCACAGCCCCGCAGGATAATTTTTGAACCTCTCTTTCAGCTTCAGCTCCTCTGCTTCTATGTGTTTAGAGGCAACCTGCACCCTCCAGTCACAGCTAAAAGCATGCAGAGGATCTTAAAGTAACTATTCCTACGTCAAAGCAAAGTTAAAGCATCTTTCAGTTGTAAATGCAGTCTGTTCCTCAAGGTTTATAGCAGATGGTGCTTTGGTTGTGTCTTTTTGGCTGAATTTTGACTTCTGCAACTACAATCTGTTTTTTATGCCGGGGCTGGCTGATTATATTAAATGTTGGGTTTGCAGTTTTGAAGGGATTTGAGAAAAATCACTGCAAACCAAAGAGATCACTGCAACATTCGAGCATCACTCAAATCTCCAGCCTGAGCAGAGATCTCGCTGGTGAATAACAGAGGCAAGAGCAGATGCCTCACCATGGTGAGTTGCATCCATCCTCTTTTGTAAGGCAACAGAGCAGTTTTCTAGAAGGGTTTCTTGGCAAAATGTGTTAATAGTGATGATCAAGGCAAGGACTTCAAGCAGATCGAGATAAGCAGCTGAAGTGAAAGGCAGAGGGACAGAAATGCCCTAATGTCACTGAAAACAGTATTGTTAAAAGAAAAAAAAAAAAAAAAAAAAAGAGAGAATTGTTTTAGAGCAAGACTCGAGGTCCACGTGCAGAAATGCACCTGTCTCCATCCCAGATAACATTCTGTGTACAAATGTAGTGCCGTTGGCAGCTACCCACTGACCCCTGTAGATAAGAACAATCTCCTTGATACACCACAATTGCTGTATTTGCATATGTGGTAATTGCACCCACTCGTTTCCCTCTGGACCTTCCAAGTCTTCTCCACGAGGGCTGTGATAAAACCTCAACAGTGCGGTTACGGAGTTGAAAGTCTGCTCTTTATTTAACACAGCAAGGACGATGATGCCTTATTACCCTTCACCACCATGATTTTTTTTGCTGAGAGGCAGCTGCCGGGTGTTTATAGCGGGGTAAAAATGCACAGCCAGCTGCAGCAGGTTAAATTAGAGGCTATGAATGCCATCGTCCTTTACTTGCTCCTGGGCACACACCTTTCACACTCATCCTAAACGGCCACAGCTAAAATACCAGCTGATTTTCCACAGGTATCCAAGGAATCACCGATAAACGCTGGATCCTTTTCAAGTTTTGTAATTTAATTTCTAATGAAGCTGGTGCAGTCAGGATCTCCAGGGAGCTTTCATCTTTAACTCAGAGCGTCTTTTCCACGGCTCTAGTCCAAAACCACAGGGAGTTGAAAGCTGCTTTAATCGTACTAGTCCTGGTGAAGCTGTTAAAGCTCAGACCAACACGGTGGCAGGGGCAGGCCCAGCAGGGCGCTTGCAGGAGATCAGATTTCTTTAAATCACAAAACCACGCTCTTGACAAGGAGCAGCAGACCTTTAATGTCAGCGGTTTATAATCCAGGTCACGGTTAAGTTTTTTCACCCTGGACTTGCAATAACAGCCTTAGCTTGGTTGACCTGACACTGCCACACAGCTGAGGTAGAACATTCGGCGATGTAATCAAAGCACCTCCTGACTTTTGGGTCAAGGCCAACATTACCCATATTTTTATTACGGGGATTACCAATATATTATTATTTGCTTTCAGTACTTTGTAGCCGATGAAGACTGTTACTTTGCGTTAGAATTTTATTTAGAGGTATTTAAGCTTAGTCCCCTTCACACTGTTTTCCAGACTACCGCTACTTTGGGCACTGGTGCCGCAGCGTGGCTAATTATATTCAGACTCAGTAAGAATAAAATGTGAGATAGGTCTTACAAGACCCAGAAAAGAGGCAGGCAGAGGGAAAGGGACGGGTCCACAGCTGGTGTATGTTGTGTTACAGGTCATCTTTCACTACAGACCTTGTGGTGGCTACAAAGTGCTGGGAGGTGTTTTGTAAGCTCTGGGGTGAACTTGGTTTGGTCGGGTGATGGCAGGGAGATAATCCCTTCGGTTCTACACTCAACAGGGGTGAATCCCCACGCTCTGTCTGCTACACAGGAGGTTACACTGACATTTGATCCGATGGTTTGCAATGTCACTGTTACATCTGCTCACTCTGATCTTCACAGGCTGAACCATAAATACAAGAAGAATCAGAGAGAAATACAGAGTCTGTGTGGTGGAAGGCCAGTTTCTGACACCCCAATCACTTTACTCTGTTACAGGCTCCAGGACTGACAGTGATGCTATTTGTGAAACACTAAATTGCCGAATGAAGCTTCCCCTGCCAAGGATTAAAGAGGAGATGCTGGTCCTCAGTGCTTAAACACGCTAAATTTGGGCTTTTCGTCCAGGTAGATGTGACTAAATTTTACATAAAAGTGTCAGCAGCTTTAAAAGTAGCCAGCTAAGAAATACAAAGAAGTCAGATTCAGGGAGGCGTATTTGGACAGCGTAGTCACATTCAGACTCAGTTTTCACCAGTTTTTTGCAATAAAGTACAATAATATAAACCCGAAGGGTGAAATACCACCCCAGAGCGAGTAGTCCCAAAGCACTGATAGTGTTCCAAACACGTCCAAGTGCTGGAGTTTAGATGGTCATAAGTATTGCCTAGGCTTTAGTCAGGTTCTCCACATAAGACTGAAATGTCTTCATGAAAACAGAAATGACAACAAAGAAAGGACATTTCTAAAATTGCTCCATTTATCATACTGATTCCACGTCTTCCTGCTGGGTTTTACACCAAGAAGCCTCAGTTTCAATAAGCTCAGGAGCCTGCAGATCTCTGTGGCAAGTCACAGGTTACCTTTGAGATGATGCCAGGTGTGCATCAAGTATGAATAACGAGCTCTCTGCAGAACTAATGTCACAATTATTATCACTGATACACTGTCTGGAGTCCAAAACACATCTTCATCTCACTAACATCACAAGACTTCAAGCCTAGCAAAAGTCTGTTAGTGCTTATAACCAGCAGCCTTTGACGTTTTAATGCCAATCTCCTGCATTTACTCTGAATTCCTTTCTGTTTCTCCTGCTGTATCACTGGGCACAACCATTGCTCTCTTTTCTCTAGCCTCCACATCAACCCACTCCACCCATTTTGACTCCTCTGCTGACTCAACCACCCACCACAGAGGTACTGGGAGCACAGGTCAAATTTCAAGGCACGCTGTATATGGACCCCAAGCTGGAGGTGTACAGCCGGGCCAGAAACACTCATGCTCTTCTTTAGGCATCCTGTGTTAGGAGTCAGATCCTCCGTATGCCAGCGTAGGCTTGCCTGAAAGACAATTCTATTTTGCTGTTTGGTTCAGTTAGTAAAGACAAAAAGGGTATTGAGCTCAAGAGAATCTCTCTGAGCAGAGTTATCAAACAGCGATAGAATTGTGACTAATTCGGTGTTGACTTTGCAGCCGGCACAGCAAATGACACTGGAGACTTAAGGCTTCGTTGCCTTAAAGCCCACTAATAATTGCAGCTGGAATGAACAACTGCACGCTGGGATGCCCGGCAGTAGTGACGAGAGAGACGCAATATGCATTTAGCGCTGTTTGATGTACAAAGCGGTGTCTGAGCGGGAACATTACTCACGTTAGAGGTTTCTTGGGAGCAGCAGTTCAATCTGATTTCACAGACAAGTAACATGAGATCCTAGAAGCATTTGATCTCCCGGATATTGCTGGCACTGCTTAATGTTGCTTTCTATGAACACAGGCTTCTGTCACGCACCTTTCCTGAGGGCATGAGCTGCTTTCTGTCCCGCTCGGGAGCGGAGCGTTACTCTAAATAAATACAAGTATACCTCACGTTATTCGGGAGGCCATCAAAGACTTGGCGTAGCCTTTGACAGCGCAGTAAGCAATGACCTGCTGTCCTCCCCCTTCCCCGATTTATACTTTGGGACAATTAGGGTATTTATTAGCAAACAGGCGGCGTTTAATCAACACTATCTCTAAGTAAGTAACTCTAAGCTGTAAGAGACCAGTCTGTGCACAGGAGCTGTGAATGAAGGACAGACCTCCTGAAAAGGGAGAAGAGAAGGAGAAAGTACAATTCCTAGGGCTCGTATTGGGAAGGCAGGAAGAGGAGGCATTGGACATCCCAGTGGGCTATTTTGCATTTCTGACAACGTGGCAGGCAAGACCAGAGCAGTCCCCAGGAATGCCTTTTGTGAAGTACAGTGATCTTTCCAAAATTCATTGATTTAAGGACCAGCAGAAAATGTTCTTGCCCCTTTATAGGTAGTAGCAATCGATATTACACAGTGTACTGTTTAATATCTTCTAAAAACTAAAATCAAACAGCCTGCAATTTTCGTAACTTTACTGCCTCAGAATTACATGAAGGGTGCTGATACTGGGTAACGCTGTCATCCATCTTCCCCAGGGTGTTTTTAGTAATCAGAAATATATAAGGAAGCTTACAACATTTTTCAGGTTCGTGCCAACATAGTGAAGAAATCATCTTGCTTTTCAGGAAGCCTGCTTCGTACGACAGTGTTTCAGACTCCCTTTGCCACTCTTAGTAGCTTCTTATATTCCCACTGCTGCTGTTTTTCTATTTGCTTCCCCCAATTCCAATTGCTGACAAATGAAACATTATGCCAGAACCGCTGCAGGCATCCCCCATTCCTGACTCCCTCCAAGGCAGAGGGTTTAAAACTCAAAACAAAATCAAAATACTTAACCAGAGCAGCTCATGGAGCATGGACACTCACAGCTCTGTTACTTCATGATTCAGATTTATCCCACACGGGACCGGAGACACAGTCTCCATCAAGTGCACTGGAACTTCTACCGTAGGCAAAGGCGTCCTCTGCAGCACCTAATGCTGGATACACAGGGGCACTATCACAAGAACAATTTAGAAATCAGTGTCTCAGGAAACACAGTGACAAGAAGAACTTGCCAGTTGGCATTACTGGTTGTGTACAATACAAACATTCCCTAGCCACTGGGATCCATCCAAAATTGCTTCCTTAAAAGAAAGTTTCACCAACCCTTACACTGCCTTTCCCCACACCTAGAGAAGCTCTGTCAGTTGTAGTGGCTTGTGAATTTTGCTGGAACCAAAGCCACAGGCTAGGCTGTCACTTTTTAAGGCATTCTACCTTAGGGTATCATCAAACATGCTATCTCCAGGAGGAAAGAGTCCAGTGTTGGGTAGCTCTAACCCACCCATAACTCACAAAGGGTCAAACACAAACATTGCCACTTCCTCGTGGGGAAAAAAGAGGGCACACGGCATGGTCCTGTTTCCCAGTCCAGACTATTGTTTACCACCTTAAAGGACTCTCTCTCGCTGCCTATAACATGGTGCAATCCGATGCAAAACCGCACACCCTTCCTCAGACCACAGCGCTCCGTTTGTAACCAGCTCCTCTACAAAGCCTTCCTCTGTTTCGCTGCGGTGGGCTGATGCCACGGATTTGACCTGCAAAGTATCCTACTCGTTTCGAAGGCAAGGGAGACGGTTTCTGTAAACCGCGATGTTTTTTCTTCAGTCTAGTCTTGACTTAAAAGTCATTAAAAATTACCTTGATTTGAAGCAGGAATTTTTCCGATGTTGTTGATTTTCTCCCTCAAAAGCCTGCCCTGTCCCTTCAGGGTTACCATCTAGCCTCAGAGGGCCTTCTGTTTCCAGTAGGCTTCGTACTGGCAGAGCACATAAAAAGCAGCCTTGCTGGTGGGTGGCTTTCAGCTGTGAAGCGTGACGCCAGCCTCCGCCTTCCTCTGGCACTCACACCTGCTCCAGCTAATTCACATCACGCTCCTCAAACGAGTTCAGAAAATCCTTTGATACAAGTTCATCAAGGTCTTACTCAGCCAGAGGGATACACGGCATCTGCTCACAGTGAACTTGCCAAGAGTCCGGGCTGCTGAGGACAATGGGCTGCAGTTATGCACCAGTGGATTTCAGCTGAGAACCAAACAGATGTAATGAATCAGGCGCAACACGCCCACCACATCCAACACAGCCACCTCCTGAATCATAAACCTTATAGAGCTCTCTGTTAGTGTCTTACAGAACTCAATAGACACACATCCACAGCATTTTGGCCAGTCAGAAACCCCAAACCATCAACAACAAAAGCCCAAAAACCCAAACCACAGGAAGAGACGGGCTCTGGACTGATCCTTCTTCCATCGAAGCGGTTTGGCCCCTAAATCAGAGGGTTCCTCCCCCACCACATTGCCTGCTCAGAATATCAGTAAGAGACAGTAGGTCACTTTGGGGAGGGAGGGGGAAGAAGACAGGCCAAAATGAAAAGGGAGAAGGAAGGTATTAAAACTTCCCAGGAGCCACTTCAGGTGCATCACCCTAACACCCATTTACAACTGGAACTGAAGCGGCGTGATAGGAGGCTGCTCCACGTGTTCTGTGAACATAAAACAAGCCAAGTAGCCAGATATCTAGAGATTCCTGAAGGGTCAGGCTGAAACCAATGCCAGTAATAAATTGAAAAAGAATGGAATTTGTTTCTGAGTAATACCTGGTGTAACGCAGCAGATTTCTGTCGGTTTTCCAGAGATGACTCAATGCCCTGCGAGCATTAAATTAGGAATCGTACCTGTGATTGTCCTCTTAGATTTGCAATATAGATTGCCTCTAGGCTCACAACTTGTCTCCCTTCCTAAAAGATGCTTTCCTCATTCGATCAGCAGAAGTTGCTCACAGTGTGATCACACCTACTGTGCAGTTAAGATCTGCCTCTAATTGTTTATATCTAAAAAGGTTCAGATTAAAATGAGCAACTTTTAACCTTGGAGTTCTTGGCTTTCAAGCTTCCACCATTTCTTTAAAGAATAAACTGTGATTTCTTAGCAGCTGGGGAGAGGGAGGAGAGACCTCCACCCTATTCCTTAGATGCTTGTTGAAGCTTTTTGCCATTTTTCTGCCTTTCTTCTCACATGCTCACTCTCTCTTGATCCGATGCCTTTGCTCAGTGAATTTAAGCACTTTCCCACCAATTCTGAGTCCCGCTTCCTTCCCATCTTTCTCAGCATCTTCCAACCTCAGATTTCAAGGTGGGGGGGGTCACAAATTTTCTCACCACGTGAACAAAATTCTCCTTTGCCTTCTCTTTCCCCCCTGTTCTAGCAGTGTCTCAGCCCTTCAGGCTGGTGTTTTTCTAACTAAATGAACCTATTTCTAAACCCAAGCCCGAAACACATGTCCTCTGCCACAGAGAACGCTTGGCCAAAAAGCGGCTCTGGTGAAAGGTACCATCATTTCTCAACAGGCTTGGCCAAAGACAGGCAGCAGAACGAGGGTTTAGGGCAGCCTTCGCAGTAGCTGGTGCTGTTCATTAACCCTGCTTGTAATTACACGAGTCAGTAAGACCCAAGCTAGCGGTGCCCAGGCAGTTTCCCACTGACGTAAGGGAACATGCACTGCTGGCTGACACGAGCCCTTTCTCTTTGGCGAACATTCAGTAATGGGTTTGCTGCACCTAAAGCAAAGCTTTATTTCCACGCTGGACTGTAAAAAGCAGCAACCGGTTGCCCACACCCCGACGATCTGCGTAACTGAGCTCATGACACAATATCACAGTGTTTGCAAAGGAAGGGGCAGATGGTGGCTATTGGGTTGTTTGGTTTGGGGGGGTTTTTTAAGGGCTCATACGTATATCATGATTATACTCAGGGTATTCCTGTTGAAAACACTTCTCTGCTTTAGCAGAGGATATTAAAGTTTGTTTAAAAAACATACACTCGCTGAGAAGAGCGGCAGATGGAGTGAACAAGCTTACCTGCTGTTTTACGTAAAAACCCTGGCTCAGAAGAGGTCCTGTGTTTTTAAAAACAAATTCAAGCCGTAATTTGTAATTCTTTCCTGGGGAGAGGACACAAGCGTTGTGAGGAGGGTGGCATGGCTCTGAGGAGAGGGCACTTCTCCAAGGCAGGAGGGCTGGGTGTGAGAAAAGGACAGGTTGTCTCCTTGTAAAGAAGGGAGACAGAAGTGAGGGCAGCCACATCGGGCAGGGTTCTGCTCAGCTCCACCCAAACAACAGGCACAGCCAGGGCAGATCTCAGCTGCAAGGTGCCCAGGGAGGACAGAGCTTTTGAGAGTGCATTCGGGCGTTCAAAAGGGCAAACTCCTGAGGGGGCCCACAGCACTGGGGGATGCAGCCGGTCTCCCCAGTGCTGACTGGAGCTCGTCTTGGTGGCCATGGGTTTCAGCAGCTGCTTTCGGTGACGACTTGTCCACAGATGTGCAAGAACGGTGCAGGTCTGGGGTTATTATTTGTACTCCAGAGGCAGATGGTGTAACAGCGCTCAGACAAAATGGTAACGGAAAAACTGTCAAAAAGCCTGTCTATAGAATAGCAATTTGAGGAGGCGTTGAAGAATATACTGATAAGAAGTTGATTAATGTGATCCTTTAGGTGGCAAGAAGTAAACAAAATGTGTTTTCCACCTTGAGTATTTAAGATGGAATTACTATTCCAGCCTGGGCTACATACTGCAACACAGGCTCAGCATTTCCTGCCATGAAATCAGTGAAAATAATTCAGAGAGCTGGAAGCAGGGAAGATGGCAATGAGGATATTATCCTCTTATTTTTCTTTAAATGACGCAGATGTAACAGAGGCCAAGGACGCTGTGTGCATGAGAACATCCCAGATCGATGCTGCACCTGCTTGTGGAGGGGCAACAGGAGGATTTCCTTTCTACTAGGCAGGCTGGTGCTTGCTGCCAGCACTCGCTTTGCCATGGAATACAGCTGTCTACAAAATGTTGTGCTCTGTTAAATATCGTGGAGTTTGGCCTTTAGAGTCTGTGTGTGTCCGCACCTTCCTAATTAAACATGTAATTGCTTTAAGCCAGGAAGAGCTGTAACAGAGCGAGCATCACTTCAGGTCACTCTCTGCTTGGCCACTTCGGACATTCTCCAGGGAATGTGAGATACGTGAATTCAAGTGACCTCAGGAGGTAAAGAGATATGAATGTTTTTATCTCCCCTTTCAAAAATGAGCAGTTAAAAAGCAGCCACGGCTGCTTCATGTGGAGCTCTGTTATAATTGCTGAAGTTTGGAGTTAGGTGTTCAGGTCAGCTAGGACAGCAAAGAGAATTTGGGGATCTGTGTTTAGACAGAAGCATCTCAAAACCGGTTTTAGGTACCTGAAGCCTCCTGGAAAAGAGCCCTTTGCCTACCACCTTAATCGCACTTGTTTTCCCCAGGTAAGGCAGATGCTGCTACTCTTTGATAGTAAAAAGAAATAATAAATACAAGCACTTTTAATATCACGTTTAAGGAAAAAAGTATCAGTGGGAGCTGACAGGGAACAGACTGACTGCCCAAATGTTTCATCAGCATCAGAAACAAAACTGGAAAAAACACCCAGGCTATGTCTGATAACACCAATGACAACTATTCATCACACATCGAAGTGGGACACTTGAGTTCTCGCTCTCTTTCCACCATCTCCGGAACTTCTGCTGAGTTCAGCTCTGATATTTGTCAATTTACATAAATGGAAACAATAACATTGAAATAATTTACTTACAGGATAGTGCAGTTATTCACTCTTGCAAAACTCAAGTATTTTAGACATCACTGTATGAAAATAGCCCATGACATCAGCCCTGGTTTCCATCAGCTCCAGAGCAAGCTGTGGGCTACGAGGGATATGTCTGGCATTTAAGGAGTTTAAGGTTGTGTATCAAGGACTGTTGGGAATAAAATTGGTACTAAGTGTGTCTCACTCATTCAGGGAGCAAAATTGACTCCAGAGGAAGGGAGAAAGCCAAATAAGCTGATTTCTCTCACACCACCATGCTTTAGACGCTTCTCTGCATTGCCAAATGGTGCGAGAAAAGCGGCAGCTCCCTCTGGAAGAGCCAATTCCTGTTTTCTCTCAGCTGACCTTTAAGGGAGCCCAGAAAGAGTAAACAAGGCTGGAAGAAATCAGAGGCTAAACAGAAATCTTTCCAAAGAACCCCCAAAGAGCTCCACAGTGCCAGCAGTGTAAGCTGCAAATACCCCACACCAGCTTCTTTATCTCCTCCTCCTCCTCCTCTCCACAGAAACAGTGCGTGATGATATTTTCCATCATATTGCTGAGCTTTAAGAGATTTTCAAGTCTTTATCTACAGCTGTGGTAACTAGGGACTTGGACAACAATTTCTGAAGCCATGAAATAACCAGACAGAATAAAACTCAGTGATACATTTTCTTAAAAAGAAGTACCAAGCGATTACATTACCTGATTAGTAATTAGCACAGCACGAGCCTGTCTCATTAGGGAGAAAACAACAACAGTAATAAAAAGAAACCTTATTGAATCACTAATCTCCCATCAAGGGACAGCTGCATGTTCCTGTGGAAGACATCGGTTTGCAAACCAGTTGAGATCACAGTGTGGCCACGTACAAGGGTTTAAATCAATTTATGAGAAATCACGAGCAGGTCGTAACTGCATCTTTGCTCCCTGCAGGAGGCTTGAAAATAACAAGACATTTTTTTTTTCCAAGAAATGGAGTAGGAATATTCTTAAAATAGGAGCTATGGGAGAAAGGAAAGTTGCTAAAGGAAAGAGCTGTTGCGGTTTGCAGATTATTTTATCCAGGAAGTAACCACGAACATAATATGCTCAGTATACAGCTATTATTTTGCATGTAGTGCTTAGCTCATGATTTTACGTGCCAAACACCCTGTCTGCACTGTGAGTGCTTCTGCATGCACACCAGATAACAACTCCTCTTTGTCCTTGGCTGTGACCAAGCCTCTGACCTGCCAGAAGTCCCAGCACCGCCTGCTCAGCCACCCCTGAGTCACAAGGCAATGAGCCCAGGCATGGGAGAGCAGAGCTGCCACTCACCCGTCTCACCATGCCACGCCGTAGGTTGTGCTCAAGGCAGGGTTTCTGCTTCCCTCTACCTTGTCTGAAGTGCCGCATGCTGGTGTAAGACCTGCTGGGGTGTGACCCGGTCGCACGGAGGGATGAGTGACGTCAAGTGTCACAAACAGCCTCAGAACAGCCCATGGAGTAAACTAGCCAGCAAATACCTACAAATAAGGGAACAGCTTAAAGAAGTCAGGAATTCCCTGCGGAAGAATCACAAACACTAAAACCTGGCCAAATGGAGCAACTAATATTTTCCAAGCTGAAGCAGCGTCCCAGCGTGAAGTGTCCGAAGTCTCTAAAGGCGACTTGCCCCCAGCACTTTTTCACAGGTAGATCTCAAGGCACGTTGTCGAATAGGTCATGACGATTATATCATTAAAATTCCTTTTTAAACAGGGAGAGAGGGGCTGGCCTGAAGGTCAGCCTGAGAGCAAGGAGTGTGGCCAGGAGCAGAGCAAGTCTCCTTTGCCACCCCCCAGTAAACTTCCAGTCTGAAAATCCACCTGCTCTGTTCTGTTGGGGTGGAGAGGAGGGAGGTTGTTTCAACTTGAGATTTATGCTTTGAATTGAATACGCTTTGAACTTCATTAGTTATTCACATTTCAAAGTTTCTTCCCTTATCATTTAAAAAAACTTCGTAAGAGAATCTGTTTGTTTAAGCCAAACCCGCTGTAATTAGTCCTGAGGTCCATCAGGCAGGTAGCCATCAGTTAATGTTTAAATGGCCACGAGACTGCTTGTAACTGAAGTTCTCTGAGGCTTATCCGAGATACCTCTTGCATTTTGCCTTCATCCTTCCGCGTACAAGGCCAGCAGCGGGACTGGCACTTTGCCATCTGCTGGGAACGGGATGGAGTAAGTCCTGGCCAAGGCAGAGCTTACAGGTGGAAGAAAGAGTTTTCATCAGCCTCATTAGAACAGTGAAAAAAAGGAGAAACCCCCCCAGGCAGATGAGTCCTTTTATGGCTCAGAAATAGCAAATTCCCAAATAAAGTTGCAGGCAATTGCTCTGCAAAGAAATAAAAAAAAACAAACCCCAACAAAACCAAACCCAAACCCCTCTACACCCCTGGGGTCTGAACTCCATGGAGAAACAATTTCTCCTCAGCAGTTGATGCAAGTCTCTGCAGACGGCTGCTTGCCTGCCGCAGGGGCAGAGCTTGGAGAGACCTGCTTTCCCCTCACCCCCAGCTACGCTGCGTGTCTTAGAGAAGCCCCTGCTCCGTGGCAGGTGCTGACTGCGGCTGCAGAGGCAGCGGCAGAGCAAAACCAGGCTCCCCAGTGCTCTGGGTGGGAGAACAGGTATGGCACGAGCCACAGGAGGATGGGGACAGCATGCAGCAGGAACTAATCCCTCTGCACCCATGACAGGTCAGGGCAGCTCCACAACCCAGCCCCAAAATAGGAAATCCCACAAGGCAGGTTATATCCACCCGGGTGTGGGTCCAAGCTCCCTCCCCACCTAAATCACCTGCAGCCAACCAGCTGCCCATCAGCACTCCAGTGCTGGCTCTCGCAGCTCTGTCTTCTGAGAAAAGTTGTTTTTCTTGTGCATTTCCTCACGGTGATGGCCGAAAGGTCTAAAGATTGCCAGAGCTGTGTTAAGAAAAAAACAAAAGACACCAGATAAGTGCAATGGATAAACGAGACCGTGACCACAGGCGCAGGCCACGTGCTGGCTCTGTGAGCCGTTCGGGCTGCCTTTGCCTTTAGGGAAGGTGGTACCAGGAGCTTCAGATCGCAGGTGAATTCTCAGGAGGGCAGGCGGGGGCAATGGCTGGTTTATTCTGCTGAAGCTGCAGTATCCAAAGACTAATTGCTTTGATCTTATCTCTTCCTCTAAACTCCAAACAAGCGTGCATGTTCGCAAGTCACCTCAGTGTCAGGATAGCAACCAACCATTGCACACACCCAGGTTTTGGCTCTTCCAGATTTCCCTGAAAGTTGAAAGCTATTAAGTCGACGTGTTTTCCTCCACGTGATTCTCCTGGTGTGGCTTTGCGGTGGCCTCATGTCATAGCTAACCACAAAAGACCATGATCTAATACACCATAACTGTTTAAAAAATACAGTGTCCGACACGTTGGTTTCCTAACCTCACAGGGAAAATATTTATGCCATAAAACTCCTTAACTTTTAAAAACAAGGGCCTTGAAGGATGGTTTTTAAACTCCTTAACTTTTAAAAACAAGGGCCTTGAAGGATGGTTTTTAAAGTACCATATGATATATATGGGGAGTAGGAACATTAAATGAGGGCATTTGCTGCGTCTTTTTTTTTTTATTTTGAGAAAACAGGAGTACTTGGTACCTCCGTAGAATATGGAAAATTTTCTAGAGACAGGAAAGGATGAGTTTTTTTGCCTGGCAAAGGATGAATTCCCACGTAAAACTAAGGTGGAAGCTGGCAGCCCCGCAGAGGCAGGGGAAGGGCTGGAATTTCCCAGGTCTCACTCAGGAATCCAGCCACAGGACACTATCTCCCAGCGGGAAGGATGCTTACAGCTGCTCGCTGTTCTCCCAGACAAGTTTAATAATGCCCACATGAATTCATTCTCTGCAGACCAAGAAACACAATCACTGCTACCCCTGGCAATCTTTAACAGATTTCCATTTCCCTCTCCCCACACTGAGACAAGGGAAGGGTGCTCTTCGTTTCTTTCCTCGCTGACATCTCACAGCCTTCCCCAGCACGATGGTCCTGCTGGTTCTGGCATCTGATTGACTCCAAACCTGGAGGTGAAGACATGGGTGCTCCAAGGGGGGTTTCTGGTTGCAGCTCAGGCTTGGCCGAAGCATCACAGGGTGCAGGTGCCCCATGCGATTCCTCACCCTGGTCTGACCTCCGGCCAGCTCTAGCTACAAGTGCCCTCAGGGAGCACCGGGCTCTGCCTCAGACCCAGCAGGCAGAGCCTGGGGCTGCAAAAGCCGGGAAATCAGTCTAAAAATAGATGTTTCAGTAAAAGTTTGTTTTTCAGCTCTGTTTTGCTGCCTCACAGTCCATCACGCTAGAAATGTGGGCAAGTGGTTTTTGGTCCAGAGAGCTGCCTTTTCATTATAAAAGAATGTCCCCACCAACCACATCCCCATGTAAGGAAAAAGCAGCAACTTACTGGTAAAGCTGTTAAGGAGAAAAGCAGAATTACACCCTCCGTTAAACCTTACTGTCATTTAAGCGAGGCTTCGATGGTTTCAGTCGCTCCTTCCCAGGAGTGGTGTGCGAAACTTACAGGTTCAGGAGCACGAGGCAGTCACTGCTGGGTATTTGGATGAATAAAACATTGATTATTATCCAAGTGTGACCCTGAAAATAAGGGCAGAATAGTTTTTATTCTGATTTTGTAGACAAATTCTGGTTTTATAATGGAACAACCTCAAATTCCACAATCTGAGGAATTGAAAAAAAAAGAAGAAACAAAAGGGAAATAGTGGGAGGCATAAAATGTGGATGCAGGGTGGCATTTTGGAAGACGGACTCATCGACTGTTAAAAACAAACCCGAATGCTGAACTCCTTAACCCAACCGTAGCATCCTGCTGATTCAAGAAGCCCATCCAGTCAAAGAATGTAAACTCTGCTATGACAGGAGCTGAGAGCAGGAAACTTTTCTAAAGGGCCTGTTTATGACCTGGCTGGAGAGCTGGAAATAATTAAGTGTTCTTGTCAAAGGTCAAAGTCATCGGGTTAAATTCCTAGGAACTCAAAACAACCCTCGGTGACTGCGCCAAGACTGACCGTTCGGCCCTTCTCTGCCCGCAGCGGGAAGGCAGCGAGCAGCCTGGGCCAGGAGTGAGCCGTGCCTCGGTTATCTGCCCTTTCCCATTCCAAGTCTGACATTTTGAGGCTCATCACGCAGTCGCGGTCTAAAAAAAGCATAGTGAGGTTAAAAAAATAAATCAATCTGGCAATAAGAACTGCAGCCAAACGACCTATTTATAGCGACACCAAATATGATCTAAACTCCAAATGACAAACCAAGATTCTGGTTCATATTCTACTTCTGATGTAACCCTGCGGAATTCAACGGGGCATTAGACTCTGCAGCAAGAATCTGCCTCCAGATGAAAACAGCAGCACTGCTCTGGCCCTTGGGGAGCTCTTGTGCTCTGCCGTATACATGAACGCTGCAAAACAGTCTATGGAGGTGTCTTGGTGCTTAAATTTAAAGCCATGTGTGGTGGTATTAGCGAGCAGCACCCAAAACCGTAATGAGGCAGAAGGGGGAATCCACTCGTTGGGTTATTTTTTTACCAAATAACGACGTTAAGCTCTCAGAGAGGCAACAGTTTGAGTGCCTCTGTGAAACTCAGCTGACGCACGACGCAGCTGGCGTTCGCCAACATCCCTAATTCAAGCTATACTCGGGGAGACAAGTGCTGTGTTATTGCCCTGAGAGATCCTTTCCCCTTTGCCTTTCATGGAGCCTTTTGCCCTGGCCCCTCCAAAAAATATACGACTCTTGCTAATGTCATTTTTGGGGGAAACGAGAATCTTTACGAGGCAAAGAATCCCCCCAAAGCCCCTTGGAGAGTGTTTCTCAGCTCTCATGGGGTCAGATCATCAGTTATAGGCCAAGCAGATTTTCCTGCTACGCCAGGGGAGCAGACCTGTAGTTTTACCCCAGCGTTTTAAGCTCAGAAGCACCTTTATTCGTCCCCTGCGCGAGGAATCAGGTTGTCCCAGCCCCTTGCTTGATTCAAAGCAAACTACCTGGTATCAAATTTCTCCATAAAATAAAGAAAGAAGTCTCAGGTTGGATCTGAAATCCAAACTTGGTGGACATCTTGCTTCACAGTGGGATGAACTGAGGCCAAGTTACAGCCACTGATGAGATTTTGGGCCAGTCCAGGTCCTGGCACATGGGATGGGTCAGTCTCTACTGCAGCCAGCCCTTCTGCCTAAGCCTCTTCTCCAGCTCTTGTCCTGCCAGCTCACAAGCAATCCTGCTCCATCAATTCATCCTTGTTCATCCCCCTCCTTCCCCCTCGTTCAAATTTCTAAACCCAAAGAGGAACTGAAACTGTTCAGTGACTTTCTGCACTGACTGCTCTGTCTTTTGTGGATCTAAATTGATTTTCCATGCATGGGAACATCCAGGATCTACCCTTTGACCTTCAGCCTGAGGTTCTGTATTAGGAGTAAGAGAGAATGTGAAAAGCAGCATTTGACTGTCAGCATTGGCAAGAAACGTGAGCCGCCCTCTACTAGGAAACAGTCTGTTTCTGTCCAGTGCCTGGAAATCTGGGGATTGCCAGACTTGCTTAGACACGAGAGTCAATATCCTGTCTCTGACGGTAGCCAGCACCAGATGCTTCAGAGGAAGGTCCAAGAAGCCTGTAGCTAGCAGACACAGGACAATCCCTTTCTTAGCTCCCTGCTTCGGAGAAGAGTATAGCCAGCTCTGCTTAGCACTTGGGTTCCTATCGTCAGCGTGCGGCTAACAATTAACTGAACGTGGCCAGTAAAACCAACCCTGCTCACCAGCCCAGAGCCAGCAGTCCAGACAGGAGCTAAATTTGTAGTATTATGACAGAAGAACAAGGCTGTTGGAAAAAAATTGCCAACCCTTCAGCCATATTCCTATAATCTGGGCGTATTGACCACGATTAATGCCCCTTTTCCAACTGTTAGGCTTCCTAAGGGGTCAATGATCTTCAGGTCTCTAAGGTGTGCTCAGCTTGCACCAACACTCCTCCCAGCACCTACCTACTGGGAAGATGACGAAGTGGGACCAGGCTGAGCTTGGATATGATTCCACGCTGCCCTGAACAGATCACCCTTTCTGATTTAATAACATTTTTTCACAACAACGCTGATCCACAGGGAAAAACCGGCTTTCTTCATGCAAAGCTGCAGCTGGAGATTTGACATGAGGCTTGTTAAGGATTCTGGAAAGCTACTGGAACAGCCCCTGTTGATTTCCTGGCCCAGTTTCTTTCAGTCTTCAGAGCTTATCTGCTGTTATGTAAATCAAATGATTATGAAAACATTCCACTGCTCAGTACCTGCAGCTCAGAGGGGGAGGAGGAAGTTTGTGCTGACCTGTTAGAGAATTTTGGTTTTGATACAGTTGAGGAAAACAAATCTCCGCACACTCTGCTTGTTTAATTAGTATCTGTTTCTAAGCCTCAGATGTCCCAGAGAACTCTTTCTGTACCAGTAATTAAAAGGTATAAAATAGTAGAGAGCTCTAAGATGATAATCCACATTATCTGATACTGCTGCTATTTGATAGCTCTTCAAAGTACAAAGCTACCTTGATCTTCCTAAGGCTCTTGACTCAAAAAGAGGCCCAATACAAAGGCACATGAGTCTGCTTGCAAAAATCAGTGGGCATAAAAAAAACCAGGATCGCAGTTTCTTGGCAAAAAGAAGTTTCCTCGGTATTAGCAGAGTAAGCTATTTTTAGATTTGTTCTGAAGCCTTTGTGAGGGGCCTCTCTGAATCGGTTCAAAACACAAAGTCCTCTTCTCTAGGGCGAATATCGTACTCCCTCTCCCACGACCCATGTTATCAAACAGCAGAAGAGCAGTCTCACGGGCAGCATGGGCTGGAAAGGTTCCTTCAATAACAGCTCCCTTTGCCCTCCCTCACCCTTGGCAGAGACGCTTCCCCCCAGGGGTTCCCTGCCCCTCTGCAAGCAAAGGAGAGACCTGCAGGGAGAGCCAGGCTGAGCTCTGGGGTTAACTCTCTCCTGGGACCCCCATGTGCAAGTCACGCATGGTCCTCAGTCCCCAGCACGCAAATGCATCTTCTCTTTCTCCTCCTACTCCTCCGCATCCTTTCTGCAAGTGCAGGTGAGCAGCAGAGCCGCTTTTTTCCAGGCAGGCAATCGTTTCGGAGAAACTATATTCAGATATCACCAGTTCCACTCGTGAAACCACATGGCCACACGATGCAAAAGCTGATGGGATACAAATTCATTCTGCTGGGTCAGATTGGTTAAAAACAGTTGATGGTTACCCTTGCGTTGGCAAGATTAATGCCATAGCAGACCTTGCCGTCGGTACAAAGCCACCATAAGAGGATGAAACCAGCATAAACTCTGTACTGCAGGTTCTGGGTGACTTAGCACATCCAAACATCGCTGCTTGTCCCTCCCCAGAGGGGATCAAGTACAGACCGATAAGTGACCGCTCCACGTAGTCCTGCCACAACAAACCCTGGCGCTGGGCGGTCCAGAGCCTCAACAGGTCTAGCAGTGCTGTCCATCACCGCATGCTGCCCCTCTGCACAGTGATCAGAGCAGGGAAAAGCATGATGCTCGCTGGCCCACCGAGCAGAAACCCCCTCCTCACACCAAGCCAACTGCCTCTCATCAGGTGGAGACAGAGGCTGGAGCCCCCTGTGCAGGGGATCCTGAGGACACCCAGCACTTGAAGGTTTAACTCCCAGCTGCTCCCCCTCAGCTGTACTGAGCGCCCGATGTGTATCATCCTGCAATACTGGTGCTCGATATAAACCTCAGCTTACAACCACGAAACCTCTCCAGACGTCCCAGTCCATCTTGCCTTCCCAGGGAGCCACAGTCCAGTGCCAGCCCCTGGCTCCTCTGCTAGAGAAGCTGAGCCTCGCCAGTTCCGAGACTACCTCCCGAGCAGCTCCACGAAGCTGTTTGGCAGCAGCTGCCCCGTAACCGATCCCAGCGAGCTCGAGGCAGGCCTGGGCTTTCCAAAGAGAGCAACCTCAGGATGTAACGGGAGAAATTAGGGGGCCTCACAGGCTCAGAGCCAGCACAGCGCCAGCTCTGAGGATGCTGTTCCATGTGGTCGATCCCTGTAGCTGTCAAGGAATAAATTGCTATATGAAGCCGTGCCGCAGTCAAGCGGAGCCTCAGGAACATGACAGTCACCAGAGAGTTGTTTGAGTCATGGTAGCTATTTGCTTGCTGTTAGAAACGCTACCGAGGTTCTAAAAGTTTACAAGGAAAACAAATTCCTCACCCCCCGCCCCCATAAGCCCTGCCCCGGGACTGAGGCTGCGTCAGGTCCCTGGTCCTGCTGCGCAGCCCGTTGGCTGCTCTCTGAGCTGAAACTAAACCTTTTTCCACCACGAATGGTTTCCTATGGAAAAATCAGCGGGTTGGTTAAATGAAATTATCCATCCTGTACATCTAATAAAGAGTAAAATATTACCCTTCGGGCAAAAGAACTTTCACACGTTCCCAAAAATCAAAAAAGTTCAGCCAAAATACTGAGGTTTTGATACACTGGTGTTTTCCAGGCAAAATGTTAAAAAGAGAAGTAGCATCTGTTCTAGAGGGACCCTCCACCTTTCTATTTTCTCAGCAAACGGTCAGGATCATACTACTGTTTTACTGCTAGCAGGGGAACAAAAAATTTATGTAGGCTGTTCAGAATCAGCCTTTTTTCTGCTTGTACTTTTATGATAAATTATATTTTGAAGAAAAAGGAAGATATATGACTGTGGAATTGGTTTTTTGTTTGGTTGTTTTGTTTTGGTTTTTTTTTTTGACCTGGAAGAAAAGAGAGATAATAGCTTTCTTCTGATCTTGAACTAAGCTTTTTTCCCTGGAGACTGCATGAAGAATTTCCTATATTTTTCCATTAGCTCCACTAGATGCTTTTCCATGGTGCTCCGTTCTCAGGGGACACATTCATCCCTGTGCCAAAGCCCTGCCTTTCTGCCTTCCAGTTTCCTCATGCACTTCACAGAGCTGCAGGAATTTGGTGGCATAACTAAGAAAGGGTGTAAAATTTTCTTTTAGCAAGTTGAATATCTTTCATGCTGAAGAGATGAGGTGAAACAGCTCTTTTAAGTTCAGCTGATGTCTCCTGAAGAGCATCACTCCGTCCTACCCATCTCTTTTTACTCCTCATCCTTCTCCCTGCCAGTTGAGTCTTGCCCTAAGGGTAGTCCTAACTTCAGTTGGAATTAAAGATTAGCTGTTCCTTTTGTTACCTGTGCTGTTTCCAGTCTCTCCGCTGATTTCTAACTTCTGAGCTGGGATGTTCTTAAATTACATGAGAACATGTATGAGGACTGCAGTGCCCTGTCCTGAACAAAGGCCAAATGCATATTCACCACTTCTTTATAGCACCACACTGATAATATTGACGTTATTGCCAAAGTATAACTTGACACTGAAAAATGGTTGTTATTAGCAGTGCTCCACTGTGGCTTTTGGGAACAGGAGGTATGAACACCCTTCACACAGACAGCAAATGTGAATAATGAAGATACTTGCAGGTATGTGCTCTCAGAAGCAATGCACGGGTCCAAAAGCACTGCACGTAACTTTTTTTTCCCTAAAAGTGATTAAATGCAGATGGCAACCAGGGAAGCTGGGTTTCGCAATAGCAGGCATATAGAATCCTTCAGACTCCTTGGCTCGGCGTTTAAGTAAGAAAAGCTATTCGCAGAATGTGACCTCTGGAATGTAGTTATTCCAGAAAGATGTCACGTATTATCAGGGAGCGAATTCCAGGACGGAGTTATTTCTGGTAACAATTGAACGACGAGAAAAATATTTACAACTAACTTATACAACAAAAACATTCAAATACTTGTCAAGGAGGTTATTTACAATGAACAATTTCTGCAGAGCTCATTAGTTTCTACTTAGGAGAGAAACAAATGGATAGAGAGTTTGGAAACGATCCTGTATGCTCCTTTATAAGATACATACAGCTCCCACTAATTGTAAACAACGGGGCAATAAACAGCAAAGACTAACAAGACATGCAACCCACAGAACTGCTCCAAGTACCGTTGCACATACTTCAGCCTTTCCCAGAAGTTCTCCATTTCTTCACAGCTGGTCTCCATATGAACCAACAGCCCAGGCTCGATGCTGACTTTCACCCTTGTCCAAATAAACCCTGTGGCTCTTCGCACAGGAGCGCAAAACTCTGCAAGGACAAGGTGCTACAAACATGAGGGAAGATCTTAAATACTCCCCACGTTAAACTGTCCACCAACTAAAAGTTTTTGTTCTCACCACCTGACATTGTAAACCGTGCTGCAAATGGGGATGTGAGATTGGAAAGGACTTCCCTATCCCCTGTCATACAATGCATTTCCATCTGCACCTTCAAACGAAGTTTGTTCTTAGCACACTACTACTCCCTTCTGGCCTCTTCCAAGGGCAGCGGTCTCCTTTCCAGGCTGGCAGGAGCACCTGAGGTTCAGCTGTTCTTGTGTCAGAGCTCTCCTTTAGCTTGAACAGCTCTCTTCTTTTTTGTGGGGTGTATTTGCTGTAGCATCTATAGGCAGCAGTTGTATCCCCTTGAAGCTTCTTTTTCGCTAAGCTAAACAAAGCAGCAGGCTTTTAAATACCTTTTCCTAACAACAAAAAAAAAAACCAATCCCTCGCCATTTACTTAATGTTTATTAAGACTCTGCATTTGCGCCAGTATGAATTGATTTTGCTTGGAAGTAGGTGACTAGACTTCTGATGGCATCTTGCTGGTGCTTTACAAAATAGCCCTGACTTCTCTGCGCCCCTCCTGGCAATTCACGTGGAGATCACATTCGCCTGACTTTAGGGGAGGTCACGCCAGTGACTCAGGGTGACCCTGTGATCAACCAGTACACAACTAGTGTACTCACATCTTTCTTTTCCCTGTGCAGGAAAACCAAGCGTGGAGCTTGCACAAGTCACATTCAGGCTGCGCCACCAATTCCTTCCTCTCAAGCTCCCCTTACACCAGCCTTGGCCCAGAGAGCAGCTCTGGAGGAATGTGGGATACTCCACCCAAAACTTTGCCTGTGAGCACCTCGCAGCTGCCAACAACGCACAGACCTTGAGGCATGACCCAAATCTACATTTTCTCCCCCGTGCACGCTACTATCTATCTGATGCTTTCCCCAGGACAAGCCTCCCACCACCCTGCTCACCCCATCTCATCAGAAGGACATCCCCATGTCAGCCTCCGCTCTCAGCCATCCACGGAGGCAGGTTTGCCACTGTCTCCGGGCCAGCCTTGGCTGCTTCTCCTAGTACCAAGTACAAGTGCTTTCCTCCCAGATACTCCCTACTGCTCTGCCCTCTTCCTACGACACTAAAAAATACTGAAACGATATAACAAACTCCTGCTCAAGAAATGCCAGTTACGTACTTCAGTATTTTAGGGAAAACACTTTGCAGGAGCTGGAGACAGCCCTTGGGGTTTATGTTACTTAACTGCATGTTGAGCAATCTAACCTTAGCACAGATAAACAAATGCATGGGCCATGCCCAGAACCCACCTCTTGGACATGTATTTGCAGTTTTGTAAGAAAACACCCAGAAGCCACTGTTGTCTTTGCTCTCGGAGCTGCTTTAGCCAGCAACCAAACCCACAGAAGACTGGGCTACTCTGTTCCCACTGGGTGAAAAACATACCAAGTGCTTTGTGCCACCTGCCTTCTTGGAAGATACCGCTCTCTCTAAATCACACCCATTTTCGAACCAGATTTACTGTAAAAGGCTCCTTCTGGGCCATGAATCTCCCAGCAAATCTTTAATGTCCTGAGCACAATTTTGAGCCATTATTACAGCCTCACTGGTAAGCCCAGGGAGACTTATTATTTCACCTAATTTTGACATGAGCCCAGCTGAAAACTCAGTGGATGGTTTTACTGTTTGGTATCTGCTGATGCTTCAAGACAGCTTCATTCTCTCAGCAGGATGTGAAAGTGCGTTGAAAGGACAGTTTGTACCTGGTTTCAGTATCTCTCAGGATTCTTTTAATGTAGATTTTTTTTTTTGTTCCAATGAAAGAGAAAAAAGGGTTTTGGAGTGTTTGGGTGGGTCAGACCCAAACCCCTGAAACCACAGATCTGTCTAAAACAAAAGCTTTTCCGGAAAATCAAAAGGAAGCTGTCCCCAAGAGCTCACTGGTACACAGTGATGCAAATGCAGACCTCCATGAGGTGTGATTCATGTTTCTTAGGACCAAGCCTCTCTAGTTCCTTCCTCTTTATTGCTGTCATTGTTCAAGGTTTGTATGGAGAATCACTTTAAATGGCTCCATCTAACGTACAGGCTGAGTGAGAGGAACCAGTTTTTAATGGTGCTGAAGAAAATATAAGCCACGAGACAATCTTGATGCAAAGGGACTCTGGAGCTGATACTGGCAAGGAGAAGAGGAGAACGGATGTGTTAACAGGGTGCCAGAATCTCTTATCAGAGACCACACTCCATGGCAGAGCTGGGAAAAGAGCCACAAGCCACAACCAGAGCCTTGATCCGTAAAGCTTAATTCACTCACACGTGCTTCAGGAGCAGGTCAGGGTCTGCAGACCCCGGCTCGCAGGGGCAGAGGGTTGAACAGCACTGGCTGCATGCCGGAGACAGTCAAAATGGGAAAGGAGCAAGATGCAAAAGTCCTCAAGCCTGAAGCCTCATTTTGTGCAACCTTAGTTTCATGCAACAACTGTGCTATGTAAAAACAATTTATGCAAAACATCCTTTTCCTGAGGAACTGGCAGCACCAAGTAAATCAGGATAATAAAATGAAATTATTGCTCGGCGTAGCTCCGCTGAATTTGGTGCCTACCAGACAGGCACAGACAACCACTGACCTCTCCCCGTGGGCTCTCTTATTCAAAACCAAATAGCTGAGAGACCCCATCACAAAACAAGGCTGGCCACGCGGAAAGGAAATTACTAAAACCGGAAGACAAGCATTTGTGGTTTCTCTTACAAGAGGGGAAATGGAGTAAAAAAGTGCTCCAACAACCAAGCCAACGGGCAGACATGGTTTCCTCGGGCTACATTAACCTTCCCGAAGATGCGAGGAACCCGATGAGAAGGCTTGGCGGGGGCAGTAGGAGCAGCATCCTGGCAAGGTAAGTGTCCCCCCAGCAAAACCCCTCTGTCACGATCGCTGGTGTTTGGGAGAAGTGCTGCTGTCTGATAGCTGAGCTTCAACCTGCGAGTCTATAAATAGTCTGATCCCACTTCATTTAGATATGTGGAGGCCTTATTTTTTTTTTTGACAACCCTACAATTTGAACTCTGTGCTTGTTAAAGGCTAAATTATTTGAATTAATTGCCAGTTTACTCTCATGGGCTTTTTTTTTAAACTAATATCTTCTGTGTGCAATTTACCTCCTCTGATGGGTAAGTTCCTTAACGAAGATGCATTCCATAAGAAATCATAGAAGTCCTTCCTCATTTCCAAAGGCAAATCAAGAAGCTGGTTCGCAGCAGTGAGTTTATCTGCAGAGTTGCCACTCCTGTTCAAAGAGGAGCCAAAACCTCTGTACCTGCTGTTCGTCGAGAGGAAAGACATTACAGACTCTTCTGGAGAAAGCCCGTCCTTACTCTGAGCTACGCATTACCAAAGAGATCATCAGCTCTTGTTAATATCATCAATTATAGTTATCAGTCAGCAGGTTTCTAATTGCCTGTTTAGCATTGAATATACATCAAAATCAGCTTCAGTCAGTCCTGGGTGCATCAGGACATGCTGGTCGTTCTCTAAATAGAGATTTAGGACTTGAGAAAACTCAAAGATAATTTTCAAGTTGAGCTTTAAAGGCAGAAGAGATCATCCCTTGCAAGTGAAGATTACACCGTAGGTCTGCCTCAGTCACTGCTCTTCATTCTGAGGCTTTCCAGCCTATAGATTTTCACACGGTTGAATTTACATCATGATTTTTCTTTATTTAGGCAATTGATAGCGATGGAGGAACAGAACATGATTGCTGTTTTGCTAGTCCATGGTGGTGGGCAAACTTTTCTCTAATGCTAGTAGCATTTGATTTAAGAAGTAAAAAAAACAACATGCAGCAAGAAAGCATCTGCAAACAGTATTTGAGTAACAACCACAAAGCTGTGTCAGCTTCA
Source organism: Bucorvus abyssinicus (assembly GCA_009769605.1). Taxonomy (NCBI): domain Eukaryota; kingdom Metazoa; phylum Chordata; class Aves; order Bucerotiformes; family Bucorvidae; genus Bucorvus; species Bucorvus abyssinicus. The sequence continues at coordinate 5,803,979 of CM020027.1, read as the reverse complement.
ACCAGGAGGAAAGGAGACACCTGTATAGCAGCCAGACCTCACTAAAAAACCTCCCTATAGGCTGCTGAGGTCTGTATCTACCAGCTGCAGATACAACAGCCCTCTCTAAGCCAGGAAACAACAGAGAGAAAATCCAGCTCGGTGCTGAGGTGTCCTCTGAAGAGATGTTGCTTTGCAGAGTCAGTTAACGTTATCTATGCTGGTAAAAGCATCATACTAACAGGAAGCAAAGCTTAACCAAGGATGGGCACGGGAGTGTTGTGCTGAGGATAAACATCTGGAACATGAAATTTTTTGTCTGCTTCTCAGAAAAACAAAACTGTTACAAAAAACCATAACTGATTGCTGTACTAAATCACCCCATACAGCTCTAAACTCTGTATCTAGCCTATCCTCCCAAGTCCAAACGTCTGGGCTTTCTCTGCTCCCAGAGGGTTTCCCCCAGTGGGCTAATTGACAAGGAGAGTTAAGCTGATTCCATAACCACCCAGCATTAACAGTTTGATGTTGATAGACATAAGCAGCAAATTATGCTGTTCCCACACTAATTAAACAGCAAATTAAAGCCAGCACAGATAGAGGACTCCTGTCACTCTGTGCCCACACCCCACAAAAACATCCTTCTTAACCCAGGAAGCCTTGATCTGAGGTGAGGAAGGAGACTTTATGATCATTTAAGCCCCTGTGCAGGTACGCAGCTCACTTTGCAGCCCAGCCAGGGATGTGGCCCGCTTCAGCGGTGAGGAGAAAAGGGGTCCTTTTTTCCCCCTTTAGCGAGACAGACATTTTTCAATTTATTTTATGGCTACAGATGACATAGCTGTCTAGAGGCACTGTGGTGAGGGGAAGCAAGGAGGAGAAGAGCCAGCATGGGGGTGGAGAGCTGCAGCTCTGCTCCTCCATTTGATGTGGTCTCTTTTAAAGGTCACCCACTGGGACCTGACAAACTATTTTTGTAAAAACAGCGATCCCAATGAAGATTTATATAACACATTTGTGCTATAGCTCTCGGTTCCTTTTTCTTAAATCACAAAGCGATATAATAACTTTCGCAGGCAGACTGTACGAGGCTGCCAACATTTCAAACATTTCCTTGATGTAGGATGATCACAACTGAAAGGAATGTGAATTTTATCCAGCCGCCGGTAAGGTTTTGTTTTCCGTAATCCCTGAGACTCAATCATAGTTTCTGGATAGTTTTTTAGCCTCCAAACTAAACCTTAATTGAGACTTGCTGTCATTTAGGTCATCGCGTGACTCTTAACCAAAGCACCAGAGCACCTTTGAGCAAGGACTGGGACAGGGACCCTCAGCACTTCTCTTTGCTGGTTGTGCAATACTTCAGAAAAAGCAATCAAAGTTTCTTGTCAGTATTAAAGTTTCTTTCTTTGAAGTGCTCTCCGAGTCAAACCAGAGAGACTAGGAAGTCTCCATCCTTGGAGGTTTTCAAGACCAACTGGACAAAGCCCTGAGTCACCTGGGCTGATCCCACAACTGGCCCTGCTTGGAGCAGCAGGTTGGGCTAGGTGGGCTCAAGAGGTCCCTTTCGTACCTGAATTATTCTGAGAGTCTCATGCTGTAAACTGTCATTTGTCATTGAAGGTACAGAAACGTTGTCAGTCATCACTGCGTGGCTCTTGAAAGCACGCAGAGTAGATAAAGTGTAGTAACCTGTGGGCCTCCTCTCCAATAGCACAATATCCAGTTAAGGATCCTCTGAGGCAAGAACTCAGCGGTTATCATCATTATAGCTACGTGAGTGGTCATGGCTTAATGCTGATCTGCCAAGGTCTGGCCTGGAGCCAAGTGAAGGAACTGGAAAGTTGGAGGGTACACATCAGCTGACTTGAGATGTAGATATCCAAACCTGAACTCACTATTGGCAACTGAAATACTCTCCATGAAAAGACTTCAGTCCTCACACTCAGGCAGAAGGCTAAAACAGGTCAGACTGATTAGTGCCAGAACACATTCACTACCCCCTGACTACACAGGGGGTCTGACTGCTCCAGATACCACCATGTACAGTGCATACCTCTAAAGTTAGAGGAGATGGATCCTACCCCTGCTGGCTTCACCAGGGGGGTGGATTATGTGGATCGAGGTCAGCACAGTCAGACTCAGATGTAAAACATATAAACTCCATGCAGAAATATATGTCTAGTGCATTTTCCAGTTTAGAGTTTTAGTCCCACAACTTTGCCAGCTATTTATTGGAGAGATATGTTCCTTCTTAACTACCATGGGAGGGACAGTCTTGAGGTCTATAACAAGAGACCAGGGGAAATTTCATAGTTAAAAACATGAGGAAAGCAGAGGAGAAAAATACCCGACTCTACTAGCACATCTTAGAAGTTATGGTTGTACTCAGGATCCAGTAACTCTCCACTGAAGCCTATGTGCGTCATGCCAAGCTTCTTCCCGAGTCCACCACAAAGGCAATATGAGCCTGTCCTCATGCTGTAGCAGTGAAAAAGGCTGGTGCCATCTCCCACGTTTTACCAGGGGAGATGCGTTCAGAGCTGCCCAGGGTAAGCAGGGCTGTGGGGAGCCTGGAGAAGTTGGGGTTAACTCTGTAGTTTCACAGCTTGTTTCTGCTGGCAGAAGCAGGAGGCTACAGGGTGAAGTGAACTGAGACTCTGATCCGAGTTAAAAATAACTGCGTGGGAAGGGAGGAAGGTTGGAGGATGACGAGGAGGAGGGCAGTGGCCAGCTCTGCTCCCAGCTGGGCGAATTCCCAGGAGGCAGCAGGGTGAAGGGTAGGACGGCTGCTCTCAACAGCCACCAGCTCACACTGGCTGGGACCTGCTGTAGTGGAAACCCAGCAAGCTGAGGAGCTGAGCCTGGGCAGAAGGTGGAGGAAGGCCCTGCTGCTGCCCGAAAACAAACCCCTCTGTGGGGAAACACAGCAGAAGAGAGCAAATGACCAAAGAGGAAAGACAGTGTTGTTCCCACACCCTGAAAATGTGTTTATCCCGGTCAGCAATACATTTAGGTTGGAAACTAGAATGAGGTTTCATTTCCTCTTCATTTCACTTATTGTCTTTGTCACTTTTGCCTCCACAAATAAAAACAATGCCCAAACCAGAATCCCTTTGGCATCCAACCACCGTTAGCATCCCTTGCAAAATGACTTTTCTGTCAGCAGCCGCGGGCCAGGCAGTGCTGCAGCAGCACAGGGATGTAAGTGGCAAACAGGTCTCAGGGAAGCAAGAGCCTGCATTAGGCAAACTGCAATTCAGAAGAGACAAGTTTTCACACACAGATCTGAAGAAACGGTGTGTGCCCAAACCTTCCAGCCTACCAGCCATTGTGGACTACCCCATCAGCCTTCCCTCTTTTCAGTGTTGTTTAGTATGCAGTTCCCACTGCCCACGTTTCCATTTTATTTTACTTAATTTTATATTCTCTGGCCACTCCATTCTTCTGATGTTTACTAAGCCACTTGCAGGCACCCACCACCTCTGTACCTACGTACGGAGCTCGTGAGAGAAACTGGTAATGCGAGAGGGATGATTAGGAGGGATGGCATGAGCCATCAAGGTCCTCCATGCAGCCAAGACACTTGTCTCTCGTACTTCAAGATCCTTTGATACAGATCGGTCCCTAGGTGTTCAGGTCTCACCTCCAGGCTTCTCCCCGCGCATTTTCCCCATCTCCCCTTGCCGGTATAAGAGCAGACTCCCCGACGCTTGCTGGCAGCGGCCACACAAGAAACCGTGGCTTGTGCTGCAGGTGTAGCCGCAGAAAAACACACACTGACAAGGCACACATGTAGAAACAGTCCCCACCCAAAGGAAAATATTACAACTGCCATCATTATCCGCTGCCTAACGCCGCTCTCAACATCCAAACACCTGGCAGAAATTTCAGATCCATTTCTGGATGGATCCCACTTCTAGAAAGTCACTTTGCAATTCTTGTGTAATTACTCTGGAAAACAAAAACCCAAACCACAAACCCAATGATCTCCTTGAGTCATGCCACTTGCTGGCCGAGCGCTGCTGGGCAACAGGCTGAATTCTCTGAGTGGCCCAAACAGGCAGCTCTGTGGAAAGCCAACGCGGTGTTTGGGAATGCCAAGCAAACAGCTTACCAAAACAAGCTTTTCTACGTCTGTCCCATGAAGCAGAACAAACTTGTGAGCGACACCACTGCTATGAAAGGAACACATGGAGGAGCCCAGTCCTCCAGCCTACTCTATCCTTTGGCTCTCCCACATTGCTACTGCAAAACCACCCGTCAATCCTTCTCTGGGTCTTCTCACAGGTTACAGCTCCCGAGCACCAGACACCCTTCCTCAAGGGACCAAGGGAGACAGGGTACCTATGCCTGCTTTAACGCACACCAGGAACAGCACTGGCTGAGCTGGTGAACTAAGCCAAACCCAGAGTACAGCTTGTTGGGGCTTAGTGGCAGCGTGCCCAAGGGGCTTTGCGCTTGGTTGACAAGCTGAGAGATGATGCTTGCTGCCTGCTCTGCCCTCTCCACCTGAGATGCTCAGCTCAAACCAAGTTTCCCTACAACAATCAGACATTTGATCATTTCAGTGTTGCTAAAATTACGTGGGACGAGTCAGTCTTCTCTATCTAGAGCCGCTGAGACAAGCGAATTCACTCCGCCTAACCTGCTTGAACAGCCATAGTATTTTCATGACAACACTGGTGCCTCGCACCAACTCTTGTTCAGCAGCATCCTATCTTTTTGAAAGGGATTTGGTGTTTACTTAGCCTCCATGTAAGCGGCGAGCCCCACATCCCCAGCGCAGCGGTTAGTTGCCGACACTGCAAGCAAAAGGCATTTTTAGTTGCCTGTTTTCTAATCTGAATTTGCCCACCTTCGGCGCGTAACCACCTTGCTCCACCCAGAGAGAGCTTGACTTTTCTCTTTTTGTTTTCTGGTGCTAGCGGAAGAATATAAAGTCTCATCTTCAACAAAATAAATGGATTTAGCTCCTGCCTCTCTTTAGACGGCACAGTTCAGCCTATGCTTGTGCTGCTCCGCCGTTCTCTGCCCATCTGTCAACATCCCTTTAAAAGCGTAAACAGGAGGAGCAGACTCTGTCTCAGTAATGGTCTCATTAATGCTGTACACAGGGAAATAGCACCTTCTTGACCTTTACTCAGCAATCCACTCAAATCCGAGACAGTAGCATTTGCTTTTGGGTCTGCCGTAGCACACAGCGAGCACGTGTTTAGCTGATTGTCCTTCATTACAAGGAGCCGGAGTCACCGGCTTCTAAAACACGAGCTCCCAGCCAAACGGCATGGTGCTAAAAGTCCATTTTTACTCTGTAAGTGCCTTGAATTTGACTGAAGATTTAAATACCCTGTTGTTTTTTGGATGAGATTAGTTTACCAGACAATCCAGAGGGCCCTGAAGAACAGTTCTGTCCTTGACATTGGCCTTCATTACTTCATCAGTCGTTGCATCATCATCATTGCCTTTGCCTAATGAAACACGACATGTGCTCTCAAGTCAAAAGCCAAGTGACTGAATAGCTCTGAGCTTAAGGATGAGCCCTGGGGTGTATCTGTCAGGAACAGCCGTTCCGACTGCTTCCTCACTTATAATTACTTTAGGAAGTGTGATTATTAGTCAGACTGTGATTCACTTAATGTCTTTTTATAGTTATAGTTTGGGGTTTTACTCAGAACATCAGGAAGGTAATTTTGAGCTAGAGCTTTAGTTTTGAGCTAGAGTTTTCTACTCAAAAATATCAAATTTAAATTTAAAAAAAACCTCACATTTTTACAGCTAAGTCTCTTTATAATTGTTCATTCTCATTAATCTAGTTAGTTTTAGACAAAGTAACTGGAGAAAAACATTCCCAAACACCTTATCTCTAAGAAGGCTATCAAATGCCTTGTGTCCGTGTCCCAGGGAAACTGTTTTGTAAACTGAAACTTAACTGCTGTTGCACAAGCAGGAAGATACTCCCCTGACCTCACAGCCTCCATGCTTCAAAAAGCACGTTCCAGTGCTACCAAAAAAATTGACCTGCTGTAATTCTCCTTTGAACGCACGATCTCCTCCTCTGCCATCCATCCAACAACAAAAAAATGCTTATATGCAACTATGAGCTTACGACCGCAGGCAAATGGAAACAGATGTATATACTGAATATATATATACACTGATATATATACTGAAAGTGCTTTCTGATTGCCCCCGTGTGCATCTGAGTGCTACCAAGGCCACAGATCCCAATCTTGTCCAGGGTTAATCACTTTGCACATTTCAAAAACGTCCCATCTGATGAAGGGCAAATCCACGTCCTCCCTCCCGAGGTTTGACTCTGCTGCCAGATTTGACAGAGCTGGCACAAGCAATGAAGTCACTCTTCTTATGGTTCCTACAGAACCAGGGGACCAACTCGGAGGAATATGGAAAAGTGGTATTTTAGACCCTTGCACATAAAGGCAATCCCACGTCTTCACGGCTGCAGCCAGGGCAGCAGGTACAAGCAGTTTGCCACCTTTTCTTTTCAGTGACTACTGACTCCTTCCTTTGAAAGGAGTCTCAGCTGCAGCTGAACAGCTGGTTTCAGAGGCAGATCTCTGGAGAGGGAAACCACAGCTTGAGGTTCTGCCCACACTGGTTCTCCATGACTACATTGCAACGAACTAAAATGATTGATTATCAGATTTATTTGCAGCATGAAATAATTCTTCCACACACAAGCTGCTGTTCAAATTGAGTCCGAATGGCCCAGAGATTGGAGCAACTGGTACAACAGCTCTTATTCCCACTCCTGCAATGATGTGGCTCTGTGTGGTCCTGAACGCACCAGATGAAAGAGCCAGTCCTTCCCTAGAAGAAGAGCAGAGGACATCCAGCTCCTGGTCTCTGGACTGAGCCCTCAAGACCACATCCTGCCGGGCAGCAACATAAAACGTGAAGTAGGCTCATTGACCTGGCAAGGGAGATACTCTGGTTGGGTTATCAGGCTCTGAGCGATGACAGATTTGCATGGCCATGGGCGAGAGCCGTCCCGGCCCCACGCTGTGCTGTGGCCAACTCTCTCATCAGCTGAATTCCCCTGGAGCAGGCTTAAGTCGAGGTCGGGCATTAGTTCCTCATACCATCTCCTAGAGGTGGTACACTCTGCAGCAGAGCTGCTGGAGCATGAAAGTCTCGAGGGCTGCTTTTGTACGTGAGAAAGCTGTGAATACCTGGGTTAGGCTCAGCTGCCTGACACACCGCGTTCCCTTACAGCACGGGCAGCCCCGCACTCACCTCCCTGCCTTTGCCCTGAGCTCATCTGACCCCTGAGCCAGCGAATTCCAGGCGAACCTCTCATGCAACAACACAGACCTTGCTACAAACAACTGCTTTTCATTATTGTTGGAGTTTAAGGAAAATAGTTTCCAGAGCTTTGAAAGAAAAAAACCAAAAGCCCCTTATAAATATATATAAAAATGCATGAGAGGCTTGCTGAACTCTGAGAAGCATTCGCTGCCAAGTGCTATGCCCTTCTTTTTGTCAGGAAACATACACATTTGGGCTTGGACGACCGCTTAACTGGTGTGCTGGTGAGATGCTTATCTAGGGACGTAACTCACTGCAACTGCAGGGAAGGAAAAAGCCCACAGAAACAAAAACGCAAAACAAAAATGAATGGCTTAAAATGGCACAAGTGGTGTTTTCAGGTTTACCCCAGTGCTGAAAACAATTATCCTTGGGCAAATTTCCAAATTCTGATTATTTGATTGTGCTGCAAGTAAGCCAGGGGAAAACAAGCACGAAGGGGAATGATCCACTGTCCCTGAAGCAGAACTTGGATTGGCACCGAGGAAAGCATGTCCAAGATAACCTCCAATACCACATGTATCTCTCAACACAAAAATGGACGAGGTACTTGTTATAGGGCTTCAGATGAGTCGTTGACAACTGACACTGAACTATGCACATTAAATACATATCTTTCTCAGGTAACTTCTGCCTTTCTCATAAGTACATTTGGTTTCAATAAAAAGATACACTTGGGATTATAGTTTTCTTTTTAAACACATGATAGTCCAAACTAGCCCTTTTGTCTGCAATTACTGTCCTGACCACTCAAACCATAATTGGCTTAATTACCAGTCATTTATCTCATGAGAAATGTCACTAATAAACTACTGTCACCTTGGATACAAGTCCCTTCCACTAGTGGTACAGTTTTTCAGATAGTCAATCAAGTCTCTTAACTTCATAGGGAAGATCATTCACAGCAGCGGGTATAGGAGCCTTGGGTCAAAGGCAGCGACTTCACTGCAGCACAGAGTCTCTGGAAGATGGACTTTGCTGGCCAAGCTCCTTGTCTACCTCGTACAACACTTCCTGTCACTATGGCAAGCATTTTTGAGCAAAGCAGGAGTGACAAACCCCTTGGCCAATAAAGTTACAGCTGAACAACCTGCTGGCTGCTCAAGTTCAGATGCAGAAGGGACTCACGGACTAAGACTTCATTTGCCTAGTTTGGCCAAGAGGCCCAGTTTAGTAGAGAACTAGAAAGATTACTCACAGGTTTGCATAAGGCAAAGGTGGAGGATGTTGTGGGCCTCCTCATACCCTACAGCTCAGCTGCAATGCAAGGAAACCAATGCTTAATTCTGGTCCTCTGTCCCACTTGATTGCCCATGCCTCAACTCTTGTGAACATACTTAAACCATGGAGTTGTAAAGTCTGGCAGGAAAAGGAGAAGGGAGCATTCATCTGGTCTGCTTTCAGCTCTGCAATCCTCACTGGCCACAAGCCCAGCCTCCCAATCCAGCAGTCCCTACAGCTCAGGCCAGTCATCACTGCCAGTTTGCTGTGTTCCACACCACCACTGAGGTTCTCAGTTCTCCTCACATGGCAGAGGGAACGTAGGCACCCAGTTTAAAAACTGTCGGTTAGCCAGTGATGAGATGAATCATTATCCTGCCAACTATGGCAGCTTCTACATTTCTTTTAGTTCTAATTTCATGCTGCTTCCCCTAGAAAGTTCATATTAGACCAGATCACTACCAATCCCAGCATCTTACAACCAAACTATTTAACGAGATTATTTGTCCTCCTCCTGTCAAGTCCAAGTGACATTTACAACTAATTCAATGAGCTGATGCATCATTGCCAAAAAAGAAATACAAGTTGTAATGAGCTTTCAATGGCAACTGTAAAAACAGTTCTTGAAGCAATGGAATTGCTAATTTCTCACACCAAGCCGTGATAAATTTTAAACTTGGATGTTCTGCTGTGGTTTTGCTCATTTTTCTTACATGCTTTGTTTAGAGTATGGATTTAGGCAGCCAAGGAATCCCAAAGAAGTGGGAGAAGACAAAGAAAAACAGGAAATGGGAGGAGATGAAGTCATAATATGGGAAGTAAATGGACCAGGAGGTCCATAAAGCTTTTAAGGCAGGATGAGGGACTGGATCTCAGTGATAGCTCCTAATACAGGACTTCTGAGCAGAGATGACAAAGTGGGTGCCTCAGAGCTGCCTTCACTCAGAACGGCTTATTCATAACACTTCACTAAAGCAGGGGCGAGTGGGAAGAGGAGCTCCTTTCTAGCATCAGCTTTGAAGCCAAACAGAGCTACTGACCTGCAGCCTTTCCTCCTGCCTTCGGCACGGCACACAGCAAGCATAAGCTAGCGTATGGTCAGGCGGGAGATCGCAGCTGCAGTTCTGGGTTATGTTCACGTAGGACACAGCAGTTTGTGGCAACAGCTCCCTCAAGGATCTTGTCCATACACCGCAGGTGCCAGTCAGAGGGTTTCCATCCCCCCTTACAAACACAGGGGCTTGCACGGGGTGGAACCCCATCCTCCTAACTGCTGCCCAGGCAGAAGCCAACGAGCACCTGCAGCTCCTCTCCACTGCTACATCCATCTCTCTTGCTCATTTATTGCCCAGGACCAAGCTGGTCCCTGACAAATCAAGCTGGTGAGCCAGGTGCTGCTGAAGGGTACGGGCTGATGCCTGTCTGCCCACCAGCAGACATCAGGAGCACTCCTGGTGTGCTCATGGGAACACTGGGGCTCTGGGAGGCAGCTACGTGCACTGTTTCACCACCCTGAGGCTCTGCTCTGCAGCCTGTGACTAATTCTTCACTTGAATTAGAACACGGGGACTCCTGCTTCCAACAGCACAGCCAAAGTTTATTTTCCTTTAGCTTTTAAACATACCACTCACTCTGCTTTTACATTAACTCATGTCTGCTTTGCCTGCTGTTCATTAGGCTCATTAATACCTCCCAGTTCGTACTACTTGCCTCCTCATACCCCCATGCACAGTGAAAGGCTCGGTGGGTGGGAAGCACCATGCTCACAACTCTGCAGATGGGATAACACAAGGCTGCAGATTTCCCCAGAAGCAAGTACACGTAATAATCTTCCCTAGGCAAGACCATCAGGGTTTGAACCAGCTTTCCCACTACCAGGTTGTACCTCCCAAAGCGTGATGTGCTTGAACAAAGTGGCCTGGTGCACACTGAGCACTTTCTGGGGCAGTATTTGATCCCTATCAATCTCTTTAACATTTGCAAATATGTCGAGAGATGCCCAAAGCAACAGTTTATACCTGAAAGTTCACAAAACTGCGGGGTCTTGAAGTGTATTTCGGAACTTGCATCCATCTGTTGTACCTGCCCATGCTGAATTTCCCAACTGCTCTCTGACAGAAGGGAAAAAAGCTGCTATATGCCCCCCCCCAGACTTAACCCAGCTTGTTTTTTCTGAGCACTGAACCAGTTACTTAACAGGCCTGGCACAGTTTGCTCAGGGAGGTGACAGAGCTCAACCGAGGAGCTCAGAGCATGCTGTTAACGGAGTGTCAGCGGCGTGTGCTGTGCCACAGGGTACGTGGAGCGAGGCTGCAGTGTCCATGCTTGCCTGACATGGAAACGCAAACAAATTTCATCGGCCTCCAGGAGTAAAAGGCTAGGAAAATTAATCTTTGGGTTAATTTCCTTCCTCTTGCTCACCTCAAGCAGGCAGATACCACCCTGGTGCGTCCTGGCACCAGAACCAAGCACTCTGCATCAGCAGCACTCATGCTGCCCACTGGCTTTTTGGTGAAGTCATGAGACTAAGTAACATGGGCAGCCACCAAAACTGCTCTGCTCCCTCATCAGAGAGAAACTCCACTGCAAGGGGAGCCCTACGGACCCACATGTCTTGTTTGCCACCATGGGGCTGCTACTTAGGAAGGCTGAGAAGGTCCAGGTCCCCGCTCCCTCAGTGCTCTCCATGCAGACAGAATACAGGTTGAACAACCAAGAACCAATATATATGCTTTAAATACACATATGCAATATATACACACTTGCAATATATATATATATATGTACACACACAGAGCAAACCTCCCTGCTGCATCTCAGCCCAGCACACCCAGCATCAGAAATGATTACAAATTAAAAGAACCTACAGAACTCCTATTCCATTACTTAACCCGAGGCTCTGGAAATAGATATTACATCTACTGCCTATTAATTACACTGAAACATTCCTGGCCTGCTTTGCTAGAATGGGAAGCGCACACGACAGCAACCAAAAGCAAAGGGCTACACTTAAATTAATCAAGTAGTGTAAGAAAAATGTTATGTAAGAGTAAGAAGGGTTTGGGATTTTCTCCTCTCAATTTCACCGTTCATTTGGACCTGAAAACAAATCTGGTTGTCAATTAAGTGAGCCTGGGAGCAAAGCTGGGTCACAGTCAGAAAATATTTGTCTGCAAGTATTATCAGAAATTCAAACTCTACTGTTTTCCAAAACAAAACTGTTTAAGAACACAGGTATCTACATTTTTATATAAAAAGCATGTTATAAATGGAGACGAAAAGCCGTATTTTGGATTGCATATTTCTCACCACACGCACACAAAAATAATTATGGAAGAAGCAGACTTCAGCTGAAAAGAGGTTTTAGAAATGTCCTTCCCCATCCATCCAGAAGTGGCTCAGATGAGATGCCTGATGGCAGACACAGCACATCCTCCTTTTGAGATGCACCGGTGAAAATTACATAGCAAATAAAAGGGGAATTCAGAGGCAAGCAATAAATAATCTGTTTGTGAAGCAAACTCACAGAGCATTTGTTCATTATGGAGCAAGCGGGGCGGGGGGGGAATGCCTTATGGCAGATCTGGAAGGCATGTGGGTTGTACCTTATTTTCTTTCCTCAGCGCTATGAAAGGGCACACAGTAAAATCACGCAGTATGTAAAGCAGCCGTTAGCCCTGCAGTACAACCAAGTCCTTCTTTAGAGGAGGGGGGGCCTACGGTTTTATGTTTGCCTTTCATCCTTAAAGACAGCCGGGGAGGATTTCTGTAGTGTTTGTATTTTAAAAAGGATTTTAATTGTGTCTGTCTTTCCATCATTTTTTGTGCTATAATTTACCCTGGTAAACCACACAGATCATAGAAGGGCAGTTTTGTTTCTTGGTACCATTTAGCAATACAAATGTTTTCTGGGTGCCTCAGACCACGCTACAGGAATGAAGGTATTAATTGAGCTATAAGGCCAATAATCCCAAAGCACTCGTTTAAGAAACCCTGTTTTACTTCTGGAGTGCTACCTGGTTGCCTAAGCTATGAAGTCAAGCGCTGGCTGAAAGCTCAAGTGTCCTGCAGCCTGGATTTAGCACGCAGTTGCCGCTGCCCGACATGAAAGCGGATAATGCAACGCCCTTCAAGATGCTCTTAAGTGAAAGGGCTGAATGTTGTAGGCTCTTCATAGGCAGGTTTCACACCTCACTCTTCGGCAGTGGGGAGAAAAAAAAAAAACCATATCAGCAGATGAAAAAACATGCCAACAGACTTCAGAATCACAGAATCATCTGGTTGGAAGAGACCTTTAAGATCGTCGCGTCCAACCGTTCACCCTGCACTGCCAGGGTCCCTGAACCATGTCCCTCAGCACCACACTGACATGGCTTTTAAACACTTCCAGGGATGGGGACTCCACCCTCCCTGGGCAGCCTGTTCCAATGCTCAGTGACCGTCTGTGTAAAGAAATTTTTCCTGATATCCAACTTAAACTTCAGACTCAGCAGCCTTAGCAAAAAGCCATCCTGCTTTACTCTGCTGTGTGGATCCCTCAGCTCTGTGCTCCCTCCTGGGCTGAACACGCACCAGCGGGTCAGTAACGGATCTCCCCAGGAAAGCTGGGGCATCACTTGGATCAAATACCCACCATTCTCAAGAGTTACCACTTCAGAAATAGCTCAAAGGCCCTGAACTACACCCTTGATTCACAAGCAAAGGCATTGACACCAGCACTACTGCAATGACACGACGACAGCCGAGCTTCCCCATAAGATCCCCCGCTCCCAGACAAACCCCAGCAGTGTCAGCGCATCGCCCCGGTCACAGGAGAGACGAACCTCCCGCAGGAACAAGAAATCCTGCACGAGCTCTGTGAGCCTGCACAAGCTGATGGGAGCCAAGGCAGGCACAGACCACCCTTCCTCACCGTCACTCCTTGCAGAAGAAAACTGGCCTGGTGGGAAGACAGAGCAGGAAATAACGTTCCTGCCTCTGCTCTGAGAGGAAGGACCACAGGCAGCGCATGGCTCATGCACCACAGCGGCTGGGGAGGAGGAAGAGCAGAGCAAAAGCGATTGCTAAAGCTTCTACACCAGCAGCAGTCCTGCAGCCAGGCAGCGCAGGAATATCAACTCTTTTTCTTCCCTGGAAAGTGCTGCTTCTGTGCTTAAGACCCAGACAGACAGGAGAAGTCCTTGCCAAGACATCAGTTTTCCTCATTTGTTGGGAGCAGAGAAAGGAGGCTGCTGTGCAGCCTTTACCAGCAGCCTCACTGTCTGCTGAAGGACGTGCAGCTTCCTCAGTGCCTTTGGTAGAACTCTGGTTTGGCTGTTAGTGCCAGGAGGTGAGCAGCCATTCCTGCCTTGTTTTGTGCAGTGGTATCCTCTGTAACTTTTGGACAAGGCATTGTTAATGTTGTCTAGAGGAACTGTGGGGCAGAGTGGAAGTTGTGCCTCCTGGGTTCTCCATATGCTACCAAGAGGATAGTGAAAGCCTTTTGAAGGTCAGGAGCCACTGTCATACCCCAGAGTCCCTCCTGACAAGTCAAGAGAGTCATTTCTGTCAACCGCTTTTCTGGATTTGGAAGTCAAAATAGCAAAAGTTTACTGAGCTCTTCAAAAAGAGTAAGTGCACTCTGTTTCCATGGTTTCCTTCAGATTGACTCTCCTGGCAAACAGAAAAGATCCCAAAGCCAAGTAACTCGACTCAACCTCTAGCTCATCCCGTGCACCTCATACTACGAGGATTACGTTATGGCTTACTGCAGCCCGAGCCTGTCTACAACTTCACGCCCTCCATGCATGGCACAAACTTTTTGCAGATTCCTTTAGCTCTCAATTTTCTCACAAGCTTGCTCAGTATTTCTTGACAACTCCCATGGGCTGGGTTTTTTTGTTGTGGGTTGGGTTTTTTTCCCCCCTTCCATGCAGTTCAAGTCTTTCTTTGAAACGTGAAGTATCTATCAACATTCACACAAAGGAACTGGTTATCAGTGAACAGTCACCCATCTACCTGAATGCTCAGGAGGCAAACTCCACGCACAACAGCACTTTGTGTCCCTTATCAGAACGAGGGCAGGGCCTCAGCAATATTATGTTTGGGTTACTCAAGACAACAAGAAGGTTTATAAAAACAAACCAAAATGACCTCTGAAAGCACGACTGGTCATTTTAAAGCTAGATTAATGATCTCCAGCCTAGAGATCAACCCTTTGTTTTATGTTTGCATAGTCCATATGGTGCTCTGGCTCTAGGCACTGTCCCAATACGAAGAGCAACAGAAGTATTTTTAAAAGGCTCAGCTATTCTGGGCCATAAAATGTTGTATTTTCAATCCACAACTGTGGATTGGTTGTGCCTTTGTTTACCAGCTGCGTTTCTCTTGAAGCTTGGTCAGCGAAGCCCACAAAGCAGCTGATTTTATGCTGGATGGGGTCTGTTTGACCTTCTGCTTCTCCAGCACAAAGCTGTGACATTAGGCTGCTGTTCTGCACATGGAGGAACTGCTGGAAAAAGCATTCTGGAGCTATTGACCAACTCTGGATATCAGCCTTCCTGATAAATGCATTTGGAGCAGTAAAGTAAGGCCATGCAGCATGGATCAGTTTGATATCTGCCAAAATTCCTTGGCCCTTCACAGGCATATAAAAAAGGTCATGCTGCTGATTAAAAACACACAGCATGGACAGTGGCAAAGTTATTTAATCATATTTTAGAGAGACTCGGAGTTTTTCCCTGAGGTCAGCCCCATGCATCATCTGGAGAGGCGTGCAGGGAAACCCTGAGCAGCTCAGAACTGTTTGAATTGGCAGAACGGTAAGTAAATGGAAAGACATTTTCCTCCTTTGTTCATCTCCGTTTCATTGACCTTTTCTTGCAGAGGAGGAAAAATAGAGTGCTGGGGTCTATGAAGAAATATTTGGAACAAGGAAATCCTGCAGGTGAAAAGAAGTCCTATGACTGGGAAAGGCAAAACACCAGCCAGGGTAACCACAGGGCTGGATTTCCTATGGAGATAACCATCGTCGCTGCACAACGCTCCTGTGTTCCTTCCATTAACATACTGGAGGAGGAAGCCAAAAACGCTGGATAATGGTAAGTGCCACTTTCTACAAAGTCAAAAGCTGTTTTAATAGAAGCGTAGCTGCCTTTCTTTGCAGTTCAGCAAGAAAATACCCTCTTTCTCAGAGGCTGACCGACACCCACGTTGTTGAGAAGTCAGGCAGAGCACTCTTTGTTAGCACAACCAGTCTTGGTGCCAAAGCTGGTGCCCTGGGCAGGGAGAACACTGCAAGTGCCGGCAGTAAATCACCTGTAGTGAACACATTGCCGGGAGGATTTTCTCTGGAGGCTTGTCTCTAGCAAACAATCTCTCAGGGAATTGGTACAGCATCTAAGCAGGGAGACATGAGCAACTCCGTCAATCTCTTCATTAGAGAGGAACGTTTGAAGATTGTGGTGATCACTTCTCATCTTTAAGGGAAATTTCTAGATGACAGGAAGAATTCAGCATCTCCTATGGACAGTCTAAGGCATTTTAGGAGCCCTTGCACCCCACCACTCCAAAAGTACCCCCATCACTTCACAAGTTCCCAACTGCACACTCCCCGATTGCTGGTCCACAGCACCACAGCAGCTGGGCTCCCTTGCAGAGGGCAACACCACAGGTAAGGCAAGCAGGCTCAGGGCTGAGACAGCAAGAGACAAGGAGAAAAGAATGCTGCTGACCTGCATATTTATGAAGGGCTTCTTCTCTCTATCAGCCTTACTAACATGCAACCACAGAGGCACATCTGTGCATTACCGTGCACCTCCTCTCCACGTT
This sequence comes from Bucorvus abyssinicus, assembly GCA_009769605.1. NCBI lineage: Eukaryota > Metazoa > Chordata > Aves > Bucerotiformes > Bucorvidae > Bucorvus > Bucorvus abyssinicus. The sequence continues at coordinate 5,787,638 of CM020027.1, read as the reverse complement.
TGAAGTCCGGATGGCCCTCGAGGCTAGAGTCACGTCATGCAGAACACCACTCATGTCAACACTAACTCCGTGCCATAACAAACACTTTAACAGTACTGGGACCACATTGGAGCCGAACAAGCTCAACTTTGCTTGTTAGCTTTCACCCCCAGAGAACAATCTTAGAAGCTACATCCTTACGCAGGTAATAGAAAAGATAAGAAAACACACTCATGATGTAGTTAAGTAAATCACAGCAGCCTCCCAGTAATGAACTCATTTCTAATTAACCTGGAGTCTTCTTATCTTGCATGGGCCACTTGAAGGTGCTGCCAGGGCGTCTGTCATCAGTAGGACATGGTTGCCAGTAGAAACTTTACAGCAGAAACCTGAAGACAGGCCTGCATAGCTGTCTCTTGGTCTCCAGGACCATATTCACCCTCAAGAAAACTCTTTTAAAAGAAAAAAAAAAAAAAAATCACAGTGCAATTTTGAAAGGGGTCTGGGTGAAAGAAATCCAACAAGATCCCAGAATCAATGATTTTATAAGCATCGTAAAAGAAGGTTTTGTCACTGCTTTGAGAAAAGAAACATTTGCCAACTTCCAACAAAGAACCCCAATGTAAGGTGGTTGTTTTCTGGCTTGGTTTGATGGGGGACAAGAAGAATCTTGGAGTTTTTCTCGGAACCCCTGAGATCCCAAATCCACCCTGCATCTCTTCACATTTTTCAGTGATTCTTTTAACAGAGGTGCTTCTCCAGAAGCCACACTAGTTTAAGGTTTACTCCTTGTCCTTCACCACGCTCACTTCCCTCACCTTTTACTGTAAATGAAAAGTCATGGGTCTTTATATCCCTTTTAAAGAAGATAAGTGCAAAAATAACCACCAAAAATGTGCCCTGTGTAGGTCACATCCCTTATACAATTAAACCTTTTCTCCTTCTCATGAGGGTTTTTGAGGCATAAATCAGGACTAAAAGGCAATTTAGCACAGAGAGGAATTTTACGGAATGGGGCACAGATCCCCTGGGCTCATCTGGAAAATGAGAAACGTACTCACAGATGATACATCTCACCGGGTGCGAGATTCAAGGGAGCTCGAGAGCTCTCCGTCTAGACTGAGATTTACCTTTCTCCTTTCAATCCAGTGACTGAGGACTGTGCTGGATGCAATTGCATAAAACCTTTCTGTGTCGGATTAAGGAGGTTTTTGCAAAGCAGAGTCACACTGAAGGAATTGTGCGGGCAGGAGGGAGCGTTGCCAAATCACAGGGAGCAAGCAGGAGCTGAAAGGCAGCAAGTGACTCCCCACGGTTAGCAAGGTTTTAGCTGCGCTCTTTCTTCCACTAAGCAGAAACCTTCCCTTCTATTACTAAGGCAGATGGGGAGATGCTTGTGGCAGGCTTTGCTTTCTTTCAGTCAGGACTCTCAGTTGCAGACCCTCCTCATTCCTCTCTAGGAAAGGCTAAATTGAAGCCAAGTACAAAACCTCAGTTTGCTTGTACATGGAGCGTGCCTGGAAGAGACAGGAGCATACGAACAGAGCTTTTTTCCTTACTCTCAACCTTCCTGCCCTGAGAAATACAATTTGTACCTAACACCAGCGCCTTCCAAACAACAGCCAACTAAGCTCTGCCCACGCATCTTGCTGCTTGCATGGTAATGGGGCAGGGGCAACATTTTGTTCTCTGTGCATCGCCCAACCCATCCGGCAAAGCCTAGATTTGGGGGAGCTGCATAACTAAATTAAATTTTCCTCTTAGCTACTCATCTGGAGGGAGGCAGCAGAAACGAGGCACAGCAGCCAGTTACGAGCTGAAACAAGCCTGTGGGCTCAGAAGCCCCCAGGCAAGTTCCACTTGAATCAAGCACCTCCCTCTTGATATGCAGCACCTTAAAGCACACAAGCATTAACATTTTATCCTCAGGAGCCTTCCACTGCCCAGCACTGCCAGCTCACGACCCATCTTGTGGAGCACAAGACTAGGAACACCTGCTGGTTTCAACAGTGCCCTGCCAGCTCCCAGATTTTGCAAGAATCCCAGCATTCCATTATTTTTTCTTCTATTTAGAGAAAGCTATATATTATTTTACACAGCCCTCAGAGCTTTATTTGCTTCTGCAGTTGAAGCAACAAAGCCAGCCCACCTGGCTTGTGCAGGCAGCTGCCACACAACATGCTCTTCCTGAGGATGTCCTCTCCCCGTTGTCATCGGGGATTTTCACTGCACATCCCCTGAAGCTCTGCACTACAGTAAACTGAGCTGCTCTGTGACGCTCGTCCAGTAAATCATCCCTCGCCCCTGACCTCCTGCACAAGACCGCTGGCTTCTAGCTGAGCATCTCCACCCTGCCTCACTCTTAGGGTTTCCAGCCAGCTAACGGCAGGGTGGGCATCAGCAGCAGGTTGTGACTCAGGCTTCAGTAGTATTGCCTGACCAAAGACTGGCAAGAGGAGAGGCTCCTTGCCCGGGGGGAGGGAAACTGGGATTAATAACTGTTTTAAAACCCACAAAGAAAGACTGGGAGGGCTGGAAGAAGTCTGCATAAAGAGCACTGAGAGCTGACAATAGAGCACAGTACCTTTCAAACATCTGTTTTGGTTTGTACTTTAAAGGGGCAGTAAAATGTATTTATACCCAATTCCTTAGTTTATGAGGAAAGCAAGTCGCCTTATAGGTCTTTAAGGTAGCCTCAGCTGAGCGGCAGTTCTCCCAGCCTGGATTTTGGGGATTACACCTCACTCCATGAATAACTCTTTCATTCATGGGGGCCATAGTTTTCCATCTATAACCTCTATCTCCAGCTGACATAGATGGATTATTTTCCTCTCCATTGAAATGCAGGAAGATACTGAAGCAGCAACTGCATGAAACAGACCCAATCACACGAAGCTTTAGGTCATTAAAAGTTGCCAGAGAGAAATTTGGGGTTAGTGTCCAGTGAAGCAGCAAGAAAAACAGATCACCTCATAACAGATCTTCAAGAAAAATACCAAGTGCTTGAATTTTTTTTTTTTTAAGAAAAATAAAGGAAAAAAGAGCTTCAGTCTGGATTAGAATTGGAGGCAGAAAATATATAAACTTGTAACACAGACAGAGGGTTCTGTACACTTTCCATTTGTTTTTCATCTGCTGTGCAAGTATTTCACCAACACACACTGGCCACAGTTTATCTAACAGAATCCTTCAAGGAAGCCTGGTCTTGGGAGCAGCTCCTGCATTTGCTGTTTTGCAGCACAGCAGTAAGGCCTCAGGGACAACTCATAATATTTAATATTACCTTGCCCAATTAAAGACAGCCTGTAGTCTTTAGGTTTCACTGTTGTGCAGGGTTTCCACAGCAGGATTCACATAAGCAGCTGTCAAAATAAATGCCCTTTGTAGCAATGTATAGCATTTTGGGGATGGCTGTTTTACCCAAGCCCCTATTACATGGTCATCATTCTGCTGGAGAAAGGGAGGGTCCAGAGCAGCAAACTAACCACAGACACATATAAAGGTCTGGACTAGATCAGTGCTAACATTTAATGTGCAGAATAAGAGCTTCCATGGTCACCAGCAGCCCTGGAGTGAAATCGGGGAGAAAAACCTTTTGCTTTCCTCAATTTTGATCCAGCTGAAGCCATTAGAGCTGAATAGCACAAAGGGAAAACCAGAGCATAACAAAGCCCCTTCCTCTCAGTTTCTCTAACCTAATCCAAGGCAGAAATACTCAGATTTTCACAAGCAAAGATAGCCCTGTCACACGCCCAGCAAAGGTGGCAGCCAAGCTGGGGGCAGAGCAGCAGCCAGCTCCCCACACACCTTACTGGGACCAGCCACAGCACCTGCGGGCCAGGCTCAGACTGGTAAACCCCAGCCTTCCAAAATAAAAAAACCAAAGGAAAGGATTTGGGTTGCCCCAAATGAATGTAAATATTTTCCTTTAGGAACTCTTCTGTTTTGTTGTGGGGTTTTTTTTAAACTAACAAAGACCAGGCTGGAAATGAAGGGGCTTACCTTAAAGCTTTATTTGCTTTAATCCTAAAGCAAGAGGATCTAGCACCTGCTTAAGTGCCAGGAATACATGCATCTCCTATCAGCAGCATTAAAATGAACATAGGTTCACCAGTCTGCCTACAAATTATACTGCCTTTGCTCAGAATGTCTCTTCATTCCCCAGAATACTTTTAAGGAGCCGTATTTCATTTTATTCTTTTTTTCCCCTTCTCTCTTTCACATTTCCTTATGCTCATAATTATTTAGTTGGTGTGTCATTTTGTTGAGAGAGAACAGCCAAGCCCTGTGTGCATTCATAGCCCAGAAATTCCACTTAAGAGGACCAAAGTTTGTAATTTATAGAGGGCACAAAAACTGACTTAAATGGTGCATAACCATAAGCCTAGAAAAGTTGAAGGGCATTACCTGCGTATGGCTTTTGGTGAGTCAAATCAAAGTCATATCATCACCTCCTGCTTTTGACAACTTTTGCAGCGCAGCCCAAGCCCAACATTACATCTTGAACCACTCTCTGCTGTCGAGCCTGATAAAACATCTGGGCTCTGCGCAGCTGGCCTGCTCGAGGGGACGGCGATGCCACCGGCACTGGCAACCAGGCCTGATCAAGGGGAGATAAGGAACACAGGAGGTGGCTTGGCTCAGGCTTTCTGCGTGAGAGCTTAGAGAGACCCAGCTCCATAGTTTCCCCCTAGACATGCAGAACTTCTCCCAGACCCTGGCTGACTCTTTTCACAGCTGAGCCCAAAGTCATTTGCAACCAAGAGGAAGACTTACTCTTTTCGCTGGGTTGCAAGGCTTGCCCCGCTGTCCCGAGCACCCTGTACCTTTCCAGGCCATGCTGCAAGCAGAGGGACGCTTCCCTCCATCGCACAAGTACAGGACGATGACAGTAACAGCATTATTCCTACCTGCCCACAGCTATGCCCATCCAAGCAGCTCCAGGCACCTGGAAGAGGAAGCGGTGCCTGCTTCCCTCCCTGTTAATAAACCGTCTGAGCTACAGCCATTGTTTACTCAAGGAGCTAATAAGAGATGCCTGGGGCTATTTTCTACTTAACTTCATTAGCTAAACACAAATTGATTGCAGACAGAGAGCAGCCATTGTGGTTTATTACCAGTGATTTGTTTCCTGGCATTTAAGGGCAGATACAGGTTGGCAGATCTGTTCCCGCGGGCTGTAGAGGCTGCAAGGTGTGGCCACACTGTGTTTACAAGGTATTACCACAGCTCTTGGCTGGCTTTTGCAACTCCAGGCACGTCAGCAAGACTTAAAGGTTCCATGCGAGGTAACATGAGAGGAGTTTGGTTTGTCTGCTATTGCCCAAAGACTGCTGACATGCTTTATCTCTTAATAGAAAAGCCATCACCACAGGCAATCGTTACTCGCTTTCAACACCAGACCTCAGCAGCCCTAAACAGAGATGAGCAAAAAGGAACCTAAATGGCCTTTATATGTTTTAAGTCCTTCAAGTGAAGCTCAAAAGATAGCCCCAACCTGCAAGGTTTAATTGGGCTGAGTCTTGCCGCTCCCCCTACGCTGCACCAGACCAGTCCTGTGGAACTACGCCTGCAATAACCAGGCTGGGAGCTCAAACACTATCAGGCCCATCTCTCTGCATTAATGCTGAATTCATGCAAGATCCCACTCACCGTTTTCATCTGCTGCCTATTAAAACTGAGACCAAGGTAACTGAAACAAGCAGTGGGTGTTCTATCAAGCAAATACCTTCAGAAATCTTTACTGGCTCCCAGAACGTCACAGAAAACAGTGCAAAATACCCCTACTGAAAGTCTCTCAGGTGACTTTGCCATCAGATTTCCCTGTTTCTCTGGCTTTTCCCCTTTGCACTCAAATGACAGGTGCCCCAGGTTCCCATTCAGCAAGGTACAACATACACTCCATTTGCAAGGACTTCAGCAAATGACAGCACTGCTGGGGTCTTGTAGGAGCCAATTCTCAGCATTTAACTCTACAGTGTATAAACCAGCTCCTTGCTAAGATACAAATAAGCCAGCAGCTTCCCCAAAGGAGAAGCTTGTCCCTAATCTCCATAGGTTACACATCAGTTCATGCCTCAAGTCTGAAAATTTAGAGCCCTTCCAGCGGCTTCTAACCCACACATACCATAAAGCCATCCTGGTACCCAGTTTACCACTGGGACAGATAAACTGGACTGAAGCCAATGGATAGATCCTCCTTCCAGACTCCCCACGGTCCCATGACCAATCGCTCACTACCCTGAACCCTGCCATCCTTGGTCCCCATAACCTGTTTCTTCACCTATATGTTATTCTTCACCTCATATTTACTAGTATATTTTGCTGGAGACAGCAAAAAGTGTATTCTCTTGTTTCTTCACCTTTTTTCCCCCAACAGAAAGTTTCAGGAAAAACGTGAGTTACTGAGTCCAGTTGCACAATGCCATATAGAGCAGCTGATGTAGTTAACGCCTGACACAGATTGTAATATTCTAAATACAAAGCTCAATGTTCTGGTATCATTATTTGGTACCATAATGTGGTACCATTAATGACTGTGGTAGCACTGCCTCCCACGTAACCTTGTACAGCATTTATTAGCTTTTCCAATAGCGTCACAATCAACTTGTAAATTCAGATTTCATGAGAGACAGTGTTTGCTCCTAAGGACAGTTTATTCTCAGGACTGCTGGCAGCACTGTGTATGTTGTGTGCAATGGCATGTGGTGTTTTGTGCAATATCATCTGCAAGAGTTTAGTTTAGATCGTCCCCTCCATCCTCCCCAAAATGTGACTAGACTCTCTAAGGGTGGGAATAGATTTTACAGTAGATGATCGCGACCTAAAGCTTCATTGGGCCTCAAAACACAACTCCATCTGTAGAGAAAGAATAAAGAATCAGCTGCAAATACAGTAAGATGAATGCATTGATCATCTGCTGGCACAGCACGCGCTGGGAAAGAGGCTTTGTGGAAGGTCACCTAGGACCACCTTCTACCAAGAGCAGCGGCAGGACATCTGGGTTACCAGTGATTTTTAAAAGTTCTAATTAAGGTTCTAGAAAACAGAAGTTGCACTACGAAAGCTGCATTCCCATACTTGGGACCATCTCTGAACCTCCCGCCTTGGCTTCAGAGCAGAAGAAGCTGCATTTTCAGGGCCACCCCAGCCCACATTCCAGCTGAGGATCAGCAAGGGGTGGTACAGAAGAGTCAATTCAACAGCTAATCCTTACAAAAAACACACACTGTCATGATAAAGCCTCCTGTCTGGAAATGGAAGTGTCTTATATCCCCCAGACAGAAAGAGCTGAAAACCTCCCTGACAGAAGCAGCAAGAAACAAGACAAAGAACTCTTTTTCTTTGCTCAACAACAGCCAGGACAAGAGAGGCTTCATGGTTTTGTAATGCCCTGAGAGAGCTAAAGTAGCTTGGCGCACAGATGTGGTTTGGTGGGATGAATGACCATGTGCATTTCATTTATACCTTGAATTACTGAAGGATGGTGACCAGAGAGGGTCATCAGCCATGAAGTTCAGATGCAGGTCTGTAACAGCTCCAAGCACTTCAGAGAACATGGGGATGGGGACAGGGTTTGGGTTTTGCTTTGGGTCATTGGAGGGGAAAAGGTCAGCTACACAATTTAGCTCTGGAACCCCCGAATTTGTCTAGATTCATGGCTTGGACTCATTAGCAGTAACAACTATGAGAGAAAGTGCAAGGGAGAGAGAAAAGATAAACTAATGGCATAAATTCCAGTAGCTCCTGGAAAAAATACATTTGACCTTTATCATCTACTAACTCCTAACTCTGATGCTTAGCTCTAGTTTTTGCTTTTAAAATATTGTCCCTGGCAGAACAGAGTCCGAAGAGAAAACAGAGTCTGGAAAAAGTGTGGGACTCTGGGGAGACAGTTATTTACTGGCAGTTTCACAACCGCCCCCTGCGCTCCTAATGAAATTACATTTGTCAAATTCAGTGCAGCTTGGTGACAAGCCAAGCTTATCCTGCCTGCCTTTTAGCTTAGAAACATCTTTTTGGTCTCCTGCTCCCAGGCAGTGTCTTTATTTCATTTGAGGGGGGGAAAAAAAAAAAAAGTGTTGCAGCTTGTAGTTAAAAAGCCTCAAGCTCTCCGGGACATGATTTCTTATTTTACTGTGAAAACGGAGTTAAAATTTTGAACTGGTGTTAGCACCATGCGTAATAAAACATGCTCCTCACCCCTCCTCAAAGGGAAATATATTTGGCTTTGGCAAAATAAAACCCAACCCACAACTGGTTGTGATTTTATACGGACTCAGCACTGTCTGGGATGAGGCCACCTAACAGGAATCTGGACTCAGCATCCTTCCAATGCAGGATGAAATCTGTGGCTTTTAAAGAGGAAGGGATGGATCTTACATCTTAGTGATGTTTTTTAATATGTGAGGCTTGGTTTGCATCCTCAGCTTGCGTCGCGTTCCCGTGGTGGCTACACCAGCTCAGCGAGTTTGACTTCTTCTGGTGAACACACACCACTTCAAGCCTGTTAAAAGTTTTTGCCTGTTTGGGTCTTAGGGTTGAACTGTCAACGGAAACAGTCACAGATTTTGTTTGGGTTTATGGAAAAGGAGAATTAAAAAAAAAAATAAAGAAAAGAAAAAAAGAACTAGCACAAACAAACTGGTCACACTTCCCTCAGTGTTCGGGAAGAAAAAGAAGACAGTGGTTTCTTTTAGACAGCCTGAATAGCGGGAGACAGAGAGCTGAAATATGGCAAGGAAATTGCCACCCGGAGCAAGTTCCTTTGAGCAATTTGATGATTTTTTTTCACTTTCTGCCCCAGTTATGAGTCCTCGGAATGCACATACCACTGACGTGCTTGGTAATTTACACAAACAGCTCATCCTGCGACTAAAATACACCTGCTGTCACGCACACAACGTGAACATGAGGATCTACGTGCCCACCTGCCCGTTGCTGAAGCTTGAAACTTCTGTTCTGAACTACCCCAGTTCTCATGGCAACATCATTGCCATGGTATCAAACACCCCCTGGCCGCACATTGGGTGGTGGGACCATCTCCATCATATGGGGTCCCTTCTTCCCGGCAGAAATGCTGTTTGTGCAATGAGTTACTTCCTTTTGGTGACGAGGTTTGGTTGCGCTTCCCTCTACAACATAGATAGAACCATCATTATGAACACAAACATGAACAGACAGCCATCACGGTTTGACGGGATGAGATTTGATTAGGTGGTTAGCTGCACAAGGCATGTGGTTTGCACCCTGAGAACCCAGACCTCAGCCTGCAGTCACCAAACCTCATTTTTCATCCAGCTCCAAACTGCTTTGTGCCTAATACATGATAAATAGCGGTCCTACAGCATGACCACCACCCAAACACCACGCCCAGGAGGAGGCCATGAGGACTACACCTCTGTTCTCAAGAGGCCCAATGGCTAGATCTTATTTCTGGGGCACCAGAAGCGAGAGCTCAATCTTTCTTGGCCTGGTGTGAAACAGGCACTTGACGATGGTTTCTCAAACTCCTCAGAGGCCTTTATACTTCATCCTCCCAGAATTCATCTTTTTTTTCTTATAGTCAACTTTTTCTTATAGTCAATCTTTGCCTCAAATTTGTTTTCTTCCGTTCCCACTATGTACGAAAGAAAATATTAACTTGGTCTACAAATACTGAAATTTAATTTCAAAGTCAAACCTTCCCATTGGAGCCAGTAGTTAGTAGATGATTTTGCAAAGCAAAATAAAAGGGAATTGCTGAAAAAAAAAAAAGTCATCTCTTAATGCTTTGTCACTGGGTATGGGGCTTCCTTTCGGAGCTTTGCTGTGGATGTGGCTGCTCTTTGTTTATTTTGAAAGGATAAGTTAAGCAGTCACTCAAGGATGGGTAGGAAAAGCCTGAGGCTGGAGATTACCATGTAGGTTTCTAATTAGACTGGAATGAAAATGGGTCTAATCCACTGAGTATACAAAATATGTTTGCACACTGAGTAATTGATAATAATTATGGTTCCCTGTAACAACAGTAAATGCCTGGCAGTTATTCTGTTACCTAAGGCAAATGAGTAGGGTATTTGTTTTACTTAAGCTGACAAAAGAGGCCAGACCACGATGACATTCCAGAGCACAGGGAGAGCTGTCATTCTATCTGCTGGCTGGTAAAAGAAAATATATGATTTCATAATGTTATCCTACTGAATAGCTAAGGAATTGCACATCTCATGCTGGAAGGGTCCAAGGAACTAAACGTGGTAACTCGGTCCTACCTCAGCACAGTATAAACGTAGTCATGTACCCCAGCAGCAACAGAAGAATGAGCTTTGGATTCTGATTTGAATGGTCAGAACTCCATGATGCAGGACGAGGAGAGATTTTTCTCTCACAAACAGAAGTTATGCTAAAGCACTACCAAACCCACAAGTCAGTTAAACATGTAGAGAAGGAGAGATTTGCACTAACACATGTGTTGGAAGCATTACAGCAACCACGTGTACTCCCTCGTGCTTAGTTCGGAGAGTCAGCTACCAATGCAGCCTACGTAAACCTATCTGGTATGGCTGGAGACCACACACGGTGATTAAGAGACAGTAGTTGCTGGTGGGTCTCAGGTATCTTCTCACCCTTCTAACGGAAGGAAACATTTTACATACAAAGATGTATTCAAAATTTCAGCCCATACTGAAAAAAACCCATGTTGAGTCAAGACAGACATGGTGGCCCCATGGTGGCATGGGGACTTCAAAAGCAAAGGGCCAACTCAGGGCACATTTGCGCTAACCCAAAGGAACTAGATCCATTCTCCAGCTCTTTTTTTATTCAAACATAGCCTCAGGTCTACCGAATCATTCACAACATTCGGCAACGGAAAGTTTCTAAGATCTCGCGTTAGTTGAATTTTCACGGTGCGTCTTCCAGAATGACCCGTGGCAGGGTGCAATATTTATATCTAACATTTACAACCCTGTTCTGCAACTGTGCAGCTTCTTCCCGGAACAGTAAAGAGCTTCAGGAAGGCTTACATTCATGGGTAGATCTTGTGGTTAATGTGCCAGGCACCCAGCGAGGCAGTCTGATGAGCTAGTGTGCAAGCACCTCTTTTCTCTCTAATACAATTCTCTAAGTTCAAATACCAAACACCGGTGAAAACGGCCCTGACCTTTCCACCAGGGTGTTGCTCCAAGGCATCTCCGAACGACACCAGGGCTATCCCCGGCACCTAGCACAAGAGGTGCCCACTGCTTGTGGCAAGTGGGGGAATGGCATTAATGTGGTGAGCCCTTTTTCTGCTCAGTTTATTAGCAAATCTATGAGGAAGGAGGACAGAGAACCTTTGGTCCTCATGCATAAAGTCCCCCAGACTGCTGAGCTCCCAGAGAAGAAGAGTGTACCCCTTCCTAAATGCACTGATGACCAACCACGACTGCCTGCTGGCAAATAGGGAAGATAATCTTTTCTGTGTTACGCCATTTAGCGGGATTGGCTTGAGCGGATGAATGAAGCTTCTTCAGTGACACAGCTAGTCCCTGCCGAACTAGCCCTGCGTTCCCAGAAATAACTAGTCCTTTTGGAAGAAGTTGCAGAGGAATCACTGCATCTGCTTTTCCCCATCATACGGTTTAAGGAGCGATGTCCCCACATATGTTTCTTCCATGCTTCTGGGAGGTCTGCTAAGCCTCTCCTAACCGAATGAGAACTGGATGCAGGAACTAGCTCCAGCGAGCACAGCGAGGCCCCCTGCAGACTCCAAAGCCGGAGGGCTCTGACTAGACCTCTTAAGCACTGAGAAGGACTCAGCAGATGTTCAGCAAGCAAAAAGATGACGTGTATGGATTCCTTGTACAGTGCAGCTTTGTGGGTATGAAGTCAAGACAGGATGCAAAGTCCAGTCAGGTATCTGCCACAGTGGATGAAAGAGTTGAGATTTATTCTTCAATATGAGCAGATGCCAAAGCAAAGAGTAAGTAAGGGCCAGTTTTACTAAAGCACCTGGGTGAGAATCATTGCGCTGCACGTCTCCATCTGTTCCCCGTCCTTCTAGTTATTGTTCTACTGTTCCACTGTGCCCAGCATGCAAGTTAAACCCAAGTTCAGCCTTCCAGTAGGCTAGCTGTGGTTCAGAGGAGTAAACCAGTGGGTTTCACCCTTTTGTGAAGAATACTGGTGAAGCATCTGTCACAGCTGGCACTACACAGCAAGCTTTCTTAGAGGCCATTTTGGTGCAGCTCTGTGTGCAACCTGCAGAACAAGAAAACCACATCCTTTGAGTGCGAGCACACGACCTAGAAACTCCCAGCATGAGGTGTGATTTCACCCTAAAACACCAGAAAGACCCATCTTGTTGCTGCAGCTAGCAAGGTAGTCAGACTGCTGGTGCAGAGAGCAGGATGTTGATGCAGAAGTTTCTGAATCAGTGATGGATTCAGGGGTCTTGTAAGTACGGCACAAATCAGTAGAAACAGAAAATAAGGGAAAAGAGTTGTTTCCCTCTACTGTATCTTTGCCTTCTGAGCACATTCCATCAAATAAACAGGCTTTCCAGGAGCCCTGGGAACAACTCAGTGGCTACTTTGAGCACTGAGATGCTTGACTGTGTTTCACCATTTTCTGTTCCTTGCTGGACCAGGGAAGAGGCCACTTTGTATTTACAGGATGAAAGTAGCAGAGGTCATGGCCGCCTAAGCAAGCAGGCTGTGACAATTTCACAAGGGATGGATTTTCACTTGGTTGAAACTTAGGGGCCAGCAACTGGCCTGGATTTCTCTACTACTGTTACTCTGACTACCAAATCTCTCCTGTTCCCAGAACTTCTGGACCTAAATTTTACCTGGAAACAGCTCAAACATATTTTGAAGATGTGATGATTATTATTTTATGCGTTTCCTCCTCTGCATGTCTGGTTTCTGCCAGAAGAAAAGCATTTGTGGACAGGGGAGATGCAGGTCTCAAACTCCAGCTGAGCTTTGCTGAGCCAGGACGTTCAGATATCTTGGCCACCATCCCAACAAATGTTCAGGGGTTGGATTCAAAAGGCTCAGGCACCCAACTCTCAACCAGCCGTGCAAGGGTGAGTGTAATGCATTAGGACCTATTGGATACTTCTGCCTTCCTGGGGTTGCAGCTATATGTCAGCACCCTAAGATAGACCTGTCCATAGACTCCATGCTCAGGCAACCAGTCCCATACCTGGTGGACCCACATTTACTTTTGAAAGTCTGGTCCTCAAACATTCACATGTCTAAGGGAACCAAACCGCCAAACCACTTTGATTTTTGAGGAGAAGAATGACACAGGCCCGAGAGCAAGGGAAATGCAGCTAGGTGGTAGCACTACAACACAGCCAGGATATAATGGGGGACAATCAGCGAAGATATGGCAGCCCCATCAAGCAGTGTCCGTGCTCCCCTATTAAGCAGAATCACAGAATGCCAGACTGGTATGGGTTGGAAAGGACCTCTGGAGATCATCCAGCCCAACCCCCTGCTAGAGCGGGGTCACCAGAGCAGGGTGCCCAGGATGGCATCCAGGCGGGTTTGGGATCTCTCCAGAACAGGAGACTCCACAACCTCTCTGGGCAGCCTGGGCCAGGGCTCTCTCACCCTCACAGCAATTGGTTTCTTCTCATGTTCAGGTGGAACCTCTTCTGTTCCAGTTTGTGCCCACGGCCCCTTGTCCTGTCACTGGGCACCAGAAAACAACATAGAGAAACCTTAAAGCAGAGCCGAAAGCTGGCCAGAGCTGCGGGTGGGAAAATCCCTCTCCGAGTCCGGTGTCTTATCACTGTGCAAAGAAAAGACTGAAAGATGCAGACGCCCTTTTTATTTACCCAGATATTTTGGGTGAAGTAGTGATAAAGTGAAGTAGTGATGAACAGCAAACAGGGATATAAATTCACAGGGCTTGTTTTATTTTTCAATAATTTAATAATGAAATAACCACTGTCAACCTCAGAGAAGAGAAGGGAGGTCAGCAAACAGAGCAGCCTCACAGCCTGAGGGAAGGGGGCAGGAGGAGCACTTGCTACTCACCATATGAATGGCCAGCAAAGAGAAAAGCAGAGCTGACCTTTTGGGGAGACCAGGAAACGGCCCCAAGAGCACTGGTCATTGAAACAAAACAGAACAGAACAAAACGCACAAAAAGGCATTAAGAAAAGCTCGCTCCAATGGGAAGAGGAAGTGGTTTAAGGGGATTAGCTCCCAAACAACAAAGCTTCCTTCCTCGGGCTGCCGAGGAGTCCCAGAAATACCCTTCTATAGCATGGATGGGGATGTGAAAACGGACAAACTGTTGGCAACCACTCAACAAATGACAGTAATGGGAGGTGACATTTCTGGACCCCGACCAGCTCACACACAATTGTCTCATTTTCATGGTGTGTCAAATTAAATTTAGACTTCAGCACTTTGCTTGTCTTGCACCGTTCTCTCCTTTCCAGACCAGAAACACAGAAAAACTTTTCCAACTTTACACTGACTTTGACCCGCAAACACAAACGCCAGCCCACAAAAAGTGGTGCTGAATCATTTTCCCAGCTGCGACCCTTTCGCCCTCCTTCCCTTTCATCAGCCCATGAGTCGCCCTCACGTATCTGTATCTCAGAGGCATTTGAGAAGATTCAATGGATTTGTACTTGATGAGCCGCACGGAAATTTTCTCAGCCAGGAAAATTTACTTTAAAAGCCTTGATGCGTTTTCTGAAGCTGGTATTTAAGAGTCTGAAGTCTTGCTGCATCAAGGCAAAAAATATCAATCCCATGAGCTTCAAGATTACTCAGAGATTTGGGCTTTAAAATGGGAGGGAGTTTGTGGACTCAAACCAGTGCTGAAGTTAAAGTCCTTGAAGCCGGGTAGTTGGTTGTGTGACCTCAGGAGACTCTGACTTTGAATCTAAGACTCAGCAGAGAGCAGCTGCAGAGATGGAGGAGGAAAGAGAGGTACCAAAATGAAAGCAGGCAACACAAATCGCAGAGAGCTGCACGGGGACTTTTGGAGAAGAGTATTGGTATGACTGCTAGAGGAGTCTGAGTCTGCCACAGCAGAAAAGGGGATGTCCAGTGCCACCAACTTCTGTGCAAGCTGGAAATACCAGAAAAATTCCCTCTGCTTGCAGTATTTTGGCACATCTGGGTTCAGCAGATCAGTATGCAGAGACGAATAAAAATGAAGGACAGGTCTGAACCAGAGCACCATCCAATGCCACGAGTTTGAGAACTCACTGCTCACAGTGCAAACTGGGGAGAAGTTCAATGGGAGCCTTAAGGATGCAGGAGAAAAAAAAAAAAAAAAGCTGGTTCTTCTCCCCTGCAGTGATTTCCCTCACCAGGGAGAGAAAGGGAAGAAGGACGGTTGTTTCACATGATATTTTTAGATCGATTTTTAATGGAATATTTGCGAAGCTTTCTTCCACCCCGCTCCCCCCTGCCTGCTGTCTGGGTTTTGTGTGTGTGTTTTTTGAATGGTCAGCAATGCATTGCGGTGCGGCTGCTGTTTAAATATTTTCCTGAAAAAAGAAAAAAAAAAAAAAAGTAGCCTGTGCTTAAGAAAAGTGGTTTGGCGCAAAGCAGACATTTTCAAACATCCATTTACCAGATGGATCACTCTGTTCAATTAAAAAGGGGAAAAAAAGGACGGTGAAGGAGCTGAAAATCGAGTGGAATGTTCCTAAGCACACAGCAGTGTTTACTATCTGCATGTCTCTTGGCATCCCATGAGAAACTATCAATAAGCTCTTCAAAAAAATGCTCCTTTCCTTTAAAGCAGTCTGGACTTTTAACAATAATAAAAAGGCAGTAAATATACGCTACAATAGCCTGATGGAAAAATGTGCTCAAGTATTTCTATAAATCAAATGTAGCAGTTTGGCATTAGCTGTGAGGCAGTAAATTTAGTAAATTAGGACCAGATGACTTTAAAATAGAATCTTACATAACTTTCTAGCATGATATATATATATTTTAATTTAACACTAGTTTGTCTGTCTTCATAAAGTTACCTTGGCTGCTACCAGAATGTGGTTCGGTCTTTAAGAACTGTATTTTTTGTTATTTATCGAGCACAGAATGTTTCAAATATCAAAGTAAGGAGAGGAAAAGACTTCTCAAAAGACAGAAAAGGCTCAAATCTGTCCTGATCCACAGAAGGTGCGAGGTGCTTTGTATCCCTAATGCCGCTGACTATTTCTTTCTCACTATTTTCATTAATAATAGCCTATTTCTCTATCCATCTTCCTTTTCTCGCCCTCTTCCCCTTTTCCCACAAAGTCAAAGAAATGTCTCCCTTCATTCCTCCCCACAACAGTTACAGCTCCTACAAATGCACCTCGGTCTTTTCCTTCACCCGTGTGCTTAGCTCAGGAGCCAGCATTCGGGACCTTGCCTTTCTTAGGCCTTCCTGCTTTCAATCTCAGCACCAGAAGATCCACCTCTGAGAAACAAGGAAAGGTCTTTCACTGGAATCTCTGGAACAGCTCCTGTGGAGGCATCCCACGCAGCTGTGCCTTCCTTTGGAAAGCATGGCTGAGGTTCTTTCACAGTGCCCACTCACTGTCTGGAGAGCCAGAGCCAACACTCTCTATCTCAAAACTCCAAAGTGAAAGGAGAGCCTCACCACTACCTTGACACTCCCAGGGATGTTGAGCAATGGCTTCCAGGCGTATGTTCTCCAGGACCTTATGGCATAACAATTGAGCTAAGCCCCTCCTCAAAAGCCATGAGTACACGTGGAGACAGATCTTTATAGCTCCCAGACAGGGCTGGACTCTGAGGGGGTGAGGAGTCAAATCCTTGTGTCAACCCTTATGACTCAAGTCCTCATCAGACTTCAAGAGCAAACATAATGAGTCAACTGAGATGTGAGGGAAAGGGCAGACAGAGAAGAGAATGCAGGTGTTGAAGGACAGACCGGCCAACAGTTGTGTGCAGCCCTCCTTTCAGGTGATCGCAAGAGTGGGGCTTCTATCGGCTCTGCAAGTAAATATCCAGCCTGGAGCAAGAAGAATAATCATGGCGAATACTCGGGAAAGCCGAGTCATCTGCAAGCACTGCCTCCCTCATCAGAGACCATCTATGAGGAGCCAACTCAGCCAAAGCCAAGGCTGGGGATGCTACGCGGCATGGGCCAAATCCCGGTCCCAGAGAAGATGATGGAAGCTTTGCCAATGGGAACGTTCTCTGTCCTTTTCACCCCATCTTTGGCTACCCTCTTGCTGGAAGCAGTCAGAGTTTGCAAACAACAGCAATGGAAAAGAAAGGGAACAGAGTTCCCACGTTCCTCCTCCTCTAGTATTGTCTCCCAAGAGTCCTGCAACACGTGGTAATGCCACGATCTTTTCTTTAAACGACAGCGGGCTGAGCTGCTTGTTAAAAATAACTGAAGAGGAGGGGGGGATTGGAAATCACTCATTTTCCTTTACAGAAGGATTTGGGGAGAGAAGACCATAAACAGAGTTAGATGGCAGCACAGATAACCATTTTTGGCAGTTTTGTGGACACGCAAATTGACACTGAGTATGAGATGAGAGCTTAAACACCAGCACCCAAAGAAGAGAAAAATAAGTCAGACAGTGTGAGACATTCCACGCGGCGTTCGCTGTTGTTATGGATATCAACTGACCTCCACAGACCTGGCTGAGGCGAAAGAGAGAAAAGACGATTGCTTTCCTATCTATATCCACCCTCCAAACAAACACCTCCAAAAGCAGCAGATTTCGCTGAGATTCCTCAAGCCTCACAACACCTCTAGCCTGAGGCTTCACAGGAAGCTCAGTAGTAAAAGCAAAACAGGAGTTCCCCCTTTGGATTGGTTTGTTGTTTTTTTTTTTAAATCCCTTATTTGCATTTTATTAAATGGGTTTTTTTGCTTCCTCTCCTCCCACTGGAAAGATCTGGTGGCTGGCTAGCGAACAACAACCAGCTGCTGGCCCTACCACAGAGAAATGCTTCTGGTGCTACAAAAGAGCTGCCGGGGAGAGATGGGGAGAGGGAACACACGAGGATATAAAACACAATAACAGCAGATTACCTTTGCTAAAAGAAGGGTGGGACAAATGCCGCAAAAGGCTCCTAAAACCAGAGAGGACAAATATAACAGGCTTTGAAAGCAAAACGGACACAGTTGGCTAGTCCGGGCACAGGACGATTCCTTGGACGATGTGTAAAACCGAGGGACAATTTACAGCCAGGACAGACAGTAGTTTAGCCACAGTGTTGCGGTTTTGCCAAGTTAAAATAGTTTGCATTTTGCAAATCAGGGGGAAAGGGAGAATATTTAGACAAGGGTTTCTTCGGTCCTGGCCCCTTGAGATGGGACGGAGATGCAGGATTGCTCTGCACAGAGGCTTCTGATGCACTGTTTGAAATGTATCTAAGAGGGGCGTGAGGACTTCTGCGCACACCCCTCTTCGCACGCCTCTGCGCAGCTTCGTCTTTCTGTACAACATCCTTCGACACAAATTGGGAGGAAAGAGCTGGCACGTGTGTTTGGAAGCAGGGCTCTCCAGCCCTGTCACTGCAGGACTGGGAAGGCCAGAGGAGGGGAAGGAGAGGCATCAAACGTGATGTCTAGATGTCGCCTTTTTACTCCAGACCACTGTTTCCTACTTGATTGTCTGCACTCGCACTCCTGCTTTCATGAAGGAACCCCTTTGCGTGTGAGTTATGTGCTGTTTGAGGCAGGACTTCATCCCCACAAACCTACTACGCCAGACACTTGTATTCAAAAGAGCGTGGGGTGTTTCCAAAGTGGGATCACAGTGCTGTGGTGGGCTTCAGCAAAAGAAACAACCCAACACACAATCCAAAAAGAAAAGAAAAACCTTACTCAATTCGCTCCTACTTTAACAATTTTAATACCTGGTGGAATAATGTAACATGATCCAGGAGGATGAAATCTCAGTTCCAGAGTTTCACCCAAGCTGGGGAAAACTCAAATAGAAAGTTCAGGTAAAGACCCGACCTATTGGATGCCAGTACCGTGACTACGACGTCGCGAAAAGCTGAACGTGCCTCAGCTCTGCGCCCAAGTTTCTCGCTTGATGCAATTCCAGTTCCAGTTCTGGATTCCTTTCGTCCTAGACAAGCTGTGAAGTCTAAACATACATTTCCTCTTGAGCAACCTCCCCGTGTTACATTTATCATATCTCATCTGCACAACTGCGAACCGGACGGAACAGAAGCCTTTTGCAGTCTCCACAGTCACGCCGTTCCTCAGCCTTTCTTAAGAAAACCGAAACACCCCTCTTTTGGCATCGGCTGGTCGGATGGCATGTGGCCACACGTCTGGAAGCAAGCCTGTAGTTTTTAACCCATGGATTAAAAATATTCAGTGCTGGGGGCAAAAATAATGGAGCGTATTCTGCGAGCACAACTGTTAGACCGGTTTGTTTGTTTGGGAAATGAATGAGCCTTTGACAGCATCTCTGGAAGGAACAGGCCAGTGCGTGCTCCACCCTGACATTCTTTTCCCTCTCCAGTCTTCCCCACATACCTCACATTCTTCCTGCCCTCCCAACACCACCAGTTCATGGGCAGGCAAGCACTGGGGAACCAGTCTGCCACAGCCCTGCATCCATCTCGAAGCCACCGGGTTCTGCCATCGCTCTGCCCAACGCACCAATGTGCGCGTTCTCAAGGTTCACAAGTTTTTAACTGAGGAGACTTTTCAGGTTTTATTCACTGTGTCGGGCTGGTGGCTTAGTGATCACCAGTGCCAGAGTATCTAAACTCCAGCTGCCCTCCGTGATTTCTCAAGCTAACAAAGGCTGGATTCACTTCCAAAACCTTTTGGGTGGGAGGACACCAGGAGGTGTCTTTCTGGCTGGCATTTGAAGCAAACCAGTGAGGACAGCAGAAGTTGCGTTCCTGCCCTCTATCTAGGGGGTCACTGAACAGGGCCTTGATGGGTGACTTCTGAAGTTAAATGAGCGATTCCTGCCGAAACGCTGCATAAAAAGCGCTTCTGGAGCATGTGAACAGCTTTTGTGCTTTATTATGAAAGGAGGTGGGATGCCTGTAGGCTTAGTTCATATATTTAATATGGAAATGCAGAATTCTAGAGCAAGGCAAGTGAACCAGCGCTGCGGTTAAAAGGCATCTCAGGTAGGATGGCAAAGGACAGTCGAATGTAGAAAGATGCTTCTATTGATCATTTCTATTCTCACAGTTTGACCCTCGACCGCTGCAGCAATTGCTGCCCACCCCTCTGCCTGCCAGGACAGGCTTCTGTTCCTGCTACGTGGACCAGACCACTGCCTTGAAAAGATTCCCATCACTGGGCAAAGGAAAACAGAGCAGACTTTGTTTTGCTTTGCCCTTCCTTGGGTGAGAACGAAGCCTTTTTCTCATTATCTGCCGGTGAGGCGGGAGGGGGGGGCCTTTCTGCACAGCCAGACACGAAGCCTGCCCACGTCAGCCGTGAATTTTTGTTAATGTTCTTTTCGGACAACAGCAGCGTTTCATCTTTTTGAACAGATTTGTCCCAGCAAGCAAATTCCACCACTCTGGACTGTGTACAAAACCGTTCTATGCTGAAGAAATCCTGTCCTCTGCGTTACCTGCTGAACCAGCCTGGGTAGCGTTACAGAGGCGGCAGGTCCAAGGCAGATGACCACGACTCCTCCGCTCGTAAAGTGCCGTGGCACTATAACTAAATTAATTTTAACCCCAACCCCCTGGCCAAGTATCTCAGCGAGAAGTGATTACCCAAAGGATAGTCAGGGCTTTGTGCAGGCGAGAAAAAAAGGTAGCTCAGTGTTTCGCAAACACAGAGCTCACAGATCCTCCTGAAAAGACTCTCTCAACTGTGAGGGAGACACTCTGCTGGGTGTCTCTTCTCTCAGGTTGTGCCATGGGGAAACAGGAACAAGGGATTTTTGTTCGAGTAACCTCTCAGAGCAGGATGTCTGTCTCGTGTTCTTCTATCAACTGTCACAAGGTGATAGCTGGCTGATTTGCCTCAGCAGGTTTTCCCTTCCTAGCCCAGTTGACAGCTCTGTTTCACGCCATGTGCCGGGGGCTGGGGCGGGCGAGCCGCGAAGCCTGGCTGACAAGCAGTCTGCCGGCCCCCAGATACTCCAGAACCCCTGTGGCAATCAGCAGGGCACCAGGGAGACACGGACCGGTGGTGAGGAGAGAAACAAAGCAAGTAATAAGCTCACCAGGCTGGTGTATGAGAGTGGGAGACAAGGAGTAGGTTGCTGAAACGAGCAGAGAGTAAATATTAATTGCCCTCGAAAGCCACTGACGGAGGCACAAGACAAGTCACAGAACCCATGTGCTTCTCCGCTAGAATCGCAGCGGCACAAAATAGGAGGCAGTGAATCAAGCCTTTGCTGTTGGGCAAAGCAAAAAGCCACGTTACATGAATTCCCCTCCTGGGAACTCCAGTGGGGCCCTCTTTGCAGCTATAAATCCTGGCAACGCAGCTCAGGCTGCCTCTACAACACTGACCTCGGCGATGCCAGGTCTCAGCTTCCTCATCAGCACGTTCCAGGGGATAACTGAGCTGATTACCCAATGCAACCAACTCAAAACTTCCCTAGACTGCGCCCGAAATACACTACAGCGTAAAGGCATGGCAGCCGACGAGGTCATCGGGAAAAGCCAAGTGCTCGCACTGAGCACCGACGTGCGCTTGCCACCATCCTGAGCCCTCACAGCAACGCACCAAGGCCAGAGGATCGTATTGACAAACCTCTCTTTCAAGGTGTATCTAACTCCTGATATTAGTGACAGATCGGGGAGTGCCACCATGCTGCCAGCCCTGCTAAAAGGGCTGTGCTAAGCGCGAGAGTTTCACCTCTGGGGAAATTAAAAACCCCCTCGAAGCGCAAAGAAAACCAAAGACGGTAAACGGAGGAGGTGAGAGAGAGGCAGGGAGGGGGCGTGAATAACACAAGCACTGTAACACAAAGCACCACTTGAGTGGCACCTAATTAGAAGATTTTAATATGAGTTATGGAGAACGATAAAGGCCTAAACAATACATACAAGGGAACGACCCGACTAGGATTTTACACTAGCACATCTAGCTCATATTAAGATCAGCCAGGGACATTCTACATACACTAAAAGCATTGTGAGCTAAAACGAAAGCAGAAGGCGCAGCTTTCCAAGTGGGCTTAGGTTTCATAACGTGACCGTAGAGCACTCTGAGAAAGGGAAAACACCAGTTACACGAAGTGTCACTATGGTGGGATGACTGGAAGCCAGCTGCACTCTGCGTTTAAAAACAGGTGAAGTCAGCAATATGAGTCTGCTGTCCTTATTTTTGTCCCTGATAACTCATCCCGGTCTTATTAACGCCGTTTTACAATCTTTCACGCATTTAATCTTTACGACAACGGTGACATAAAGAGATTCTGCGGAGCTTGTTCGGTGAGCAGGGCTTGGGTGCTAGTCCACCACCGCCCTAACACATTAGCCACAGCCTCCTCTGTACTTCAGAGAAATTTCACCCTTGGAGTATGGAGGGCAGAAAGAAAATCAAAGGTCAAACTCCACAGTTAAGGAATTTTCCTAAGAGATTTGCGCTCTCCTAATACTAAGCTGGTCACGTGTAATCACTGGAAGAATTCTTTTCTTAAAAAAAGTGTCTAAAGACACCACATACAAACAAGATTTGTTCTCTTCAAACCACCCAAATTCATTTGGATGCTACACTTAAAACTGCTGCCCCAAACTCAGCACATCTAAAACACCATCTAGTTCAAGTATCTTCTTGGGAAATCAGAAGAATCAACAGTAATAGTGAAAACAGAAAGAAAAACCCAGAGAAAAACCCAGTTGGGGTGTTACAGGCAGTGAAGCTACGGCACGGCACAGAGAGCCCAGGCACAGGGGCACGCTCTGCGCTGCGGAAGGCAGCAGCTCGCTTTTCTCACGCATGACCGAGGTGGTTTTTGTGCTGACAGGGACTGTTAGGGCACGTGCAGTCAAGGAGATGGTATAGAAATAAATGATTTCTGCATTCATTTAATCCATTTGTACAGGGCAACCAATATTTTATGCTGCCACTAGAGAACGGAGGGGGTTGCAGATAAAAGTATGACATTCTTTAGAAGCCACGAAGCCATTTCAGCAATCGGAGCCCTCTCTGGAGGATTAGTCACCCGAGAATTTAAGGATATCACTGTACTACGGAATGAAGCTATGTTTGTAATCTGGTAGTGCAAGATCATTCTCCGCTGTTTTTCCTTAGGCCACTAGAAATAGTCTTGGAGTCCATCTGTGACCTAGAAATGTTGGGCAAGATCCAACTCGGGCAAAAAGGAGAGAATTTATTTCCTGTTCATCTAAACAAGCTGGAGTATGTCCCATACACAAAGATCCCTGTTATGTGCACCATATTAATCATGCCTGATTAAGGGGCCGACTTAAAAAGCATGGAGGATCACCACAAGTTTATTTTCCCCGCACTTTCCTGCCCCCAAGACACCAGAGTTAATTATTACTCTCCTCCCCACAGTCATTATTTGCCATGGTCACTCATTACGGTGGGTAGCTCTAGATCATCAAAGCCCTCTCAGCCTCTGGTGTCTAATCGGAGTTTGAATCGCAGACAAAGTGAACGCTCAGAGAGGAGCTGAAAGATCGTATTTTTGTCCCCAAAAGAGAATAAAATTCGGTTGACAAAGCTGGGCAAGGAGCAGCATGAGGCGTTCGACCCCTTCAAAACCTGCGACTACGCGCGGGGCGGACGGGAAGGGTTTGGGCCCAGCGCGGCCCCGCCGGCCCCGGGCCCCGCGGGCAGCGTGCTGGAGCCTCTCACTTCTGCCACTTCAGGGCCCTTCCTCCTCCCCAGGGAGGGCTGCCCTGGCCGTTTTGAACCCTGCCAGCCCCAGAGACCCCCCAGCACCGAGGCGGCAGGCGGGGCCGGGTAAGGGTGGCAGACACAAGGCCTTTTGTCCCGAGTGTCCCGTTTCCCGGAGAACTGGAGGCGAGAGGCTTTGAAACGGCACGGGCGGAGTCGCCTGCGTCAGAGGAAGACGGGCCCTCAGCCCTCGCTCCGTGCGGGGCTGCAGAGGTTGGGTGGAGCAGCTCACCCCCTCCACACCCCGGCCCCCGCCCGCTCCCTGCAGCGCCAGCACCGCCACCGGCGACCGGAACGCCGGCAGAGAGCGGGACGGTGGCTGAGGGCGGGGTCACCGGCAGGGGTGGGCGGGGCCTCGTCCCCCAGCGTGGCCAATGGTGGCGCCGCTATGCTAATGAGAGCGGCATTCTGGCGGCGGGGCGCGGAGCGGCGGCGGCGGGGCGGCAAGCGGAGGAGCGGCCGTGCGGGAGCCCTCGGTGCTCCGCAGCCATGAAGTACAAGGTGAGGCGGCGGCAGCGGGCACCGGGCCGGGGCGGGCAGCCAAACCCTTCTGGGCTTGTCGGGCTGAGGGGCCGCAGCCCTGACGAGAAGGCGGGCGGCCGGCCGGCCGGCCGGCTCGGGACTCCCCTCGGCATCCCCCGCACCCCGGGATGTTGGTGGCGGGGGCGGGGATGGGTCCCCCCCCAGCTCCAGCGCGGCGGGTGCCGGCCGGTGGCCCGGCGCCGCTCCCGCTGCCGCCGGCGCTGGGTGACGGCGGGGGCCGGTGTCTCGGGGAAGGGCGGATCTACGCGCGGTGCCCAGCGCCGGTTCGCGATGAGTATCGCCGCTTTCTCGCCGGATTGAAACTGACCCGTTTTCCAGCCCTTTGCGAGTGTCGCGTTGTCACCGGGCCGGTTTTCGGGGCGGTCTTGTTTGAGGGGATCACAAGCAAGAAAAAAAAACCATATGTAATATAAAAAAATGGGTAGCCTAATCTTCCTCCCCATGTTAATTTTATTTCATTTTTTAGCTTAACCTTTTACCAGGGTGCTTTTTTTTCCCAGAAGACACAAATGTGGAGGCTTTCATCCTAATATTACTCAAAAACGACTGAATTGCCCGCAGGGCATTAGATTACGGTGCAGACATACCATAATCTTGTGCGATCGGAAAAAAATGGGGAGAGAAGGAAAAACTTTCCTCCCTTTGCCAAAAATAACTTCAGCGTCGGTAAAAAGGTGATTTGGAAATGTCACACGTTCTATCCTTACTCGGGGACTAGTTTGTCTTGGAAGCAAAGTCCGTCGTCTTGCTGAACTGAGGCAGTGGAGCGTAAGAGAGCCCCGATGCTGTAACATCATATAAGGCTTATACACCTGGGCAGGATGAGGGGGGCGAGTGGTACCTGGGTGAAAATACACAGATGTGTATGTTCATGCTTTTCCATGTAACTCGGAGCTCAGCCTGAGCTTTCCGGATCTCTCCTACCCAAACTTTAGGGAAGGGCAGAGTTAAGTTTTCAAAGCTGCTGCCAGTTTCTCCATCTCATGGTGGTTAAGAATAACCAGGAAGAAGAAATTGTAGAAGACATAAGATAGACAAAGATACTCCATGGCTTTGAAAATTTGATCTGGACCTGATGGCTTTTTTCTTTTTTCTAATTCTTTCTCAAACAACTGACTGATTTGAAGTCGGAGATCAAATTCATCTCCTATCCCTTTCTACTCCCCCTCAAATCAGTTCAGGTAGATTTTTAGACCTGCTTAAAGAAGCTGTGACTCACCACAAAACATCAGGTACTTGGGGGTAGAAGAGCCGTGTCACTGTTAGTCCGGAGCTCATGAACTGCTTTCCAACTGCTCATGGCTACACCACACTTTTATCCGAGTGGCAAAATAATGGCCCTGCATAGTTATACAGCTTCCTGAATTCTGGTGTCACCATCTAGCCTTCCTTGGCTGCAGGATCGTGCTTCATATGTAGCCCAGTGGCACCACAAGAACTGGGACCAATCGGGTGTCTCAGAAGCACAGAGTCTTCCCTGCTCGGTAATGTTTCCTCTGCCCTGTCTGGTTGGAATGAGCATTTTGGTTAGGGTTTTTGAGCATGTAATTCTAGACAGAGAAAGCTAGACAAAGAAAGAACAAGCCAAAAAAAAGAGAGAGAAGACTGAGGGTTTTGGCCTTAAGAACCTTCTCATCAGTGTTTGCTTTCCCTGGGAAATGTGAAGTGGTTGCTTCCACTGTTTAACTAGGACAAACATCTATAGATCTATTTCTTACCCACATACAGAAAATAGCTGTTCATTCAGGCTCTTATATTCTTTCTGTATTTTCTTCCTTTCTTTTATTTTCCTATAGGAAAACACAAGTCCCGTAGTTTTTATTGTGTACAGAAAATAAAGGGGCGGAGTGTGCTCACAGCCTCCCTGGGGACAGACCATCACTTCAGAAGTGGCTTAGCTTCCAGGAGCAGAGTTGGCTCAGGTTAAGTGCTCCTCGTGTTATATTGGGGCTCGTCGTTCTTTACTTTCATTGTGATAGTCCATAACATAAGGCCTCATTGAGTGAAATGATTGATACGCTTATTTGAGTTTAATTACAGTATTAACAGTTGGACAGAACAGGAACTGACTCACGTGCGAGACCCTGAGTATGTGTCTCCATCACTCGTGGCTTCACTTTCAGTGTGACTAATCCTAAGGTCATTTCTGGATTAGAAATCCTTTCTGCTGCTCAGCCTACCCTTTTTTGACTCACAAAAGTTTTGCAAACTTGTTCCCTCTCTTCTTTCACCTAAACTTCTTTTATTGTCCATCCCACTCTTTAAACATTTTTCCAACAAAAAGAAAAATCAAGTCTGAATCCTCTGAAGGCCGCTGGGAAAATCCCTGTGGATCTGAGCAAGCTCAGAATCCTCCCTTATATAGGTCTCTGCACTTCTTTTGCTCTTTTACTCCCTTTCTGAAACCAAACCCAGGCTGGGATTCCAAGGATGAAGCAGTTACAGCTGAGGTGTGCTGTGTAGGAACAGAGAAGCCAGTGGGGTACCATGACTGCAGAAGAACAGGGATGGCAGAGGATGTGGCTGGCCAGCAGTTCCAATGCCCTCATCTCAGGCAATAAAAGCGTGACAGAAGCAAAAGGGAGAAGATATCATCATAACGAGGCTTTTGTAGCCTGTTAGCTGTTCCTGAGCAAGACAAAAACAGAGGGGGAAGGAGAAAGGGGGCCTTGACTGTTTACTAAAAGATCCAAACAGTTAGTGAAAGAGGAGAGGAAAAAAACCCTGCATTCCTTACCTTGTTTAAGCCAAAGGAATGACGTAGATGTAAAGTATGAGGTCTTGATTATCTATTTTTAGATAATTTGTTGGGCAAGGAAGAAACCTAAGTAAATAGGGTTTGAAATGCCTGCCATTTGTGCTGAGGCACAGTCCGGTAATATATAGACTAGATTACAATGCCTGCATGCCAAGACAAACAAAACAGTGTCACTGGGAAGAAATAGTATATTCCCAACCAGAAGTGCTTGTGAAAAGCTGCTTGTAACCCTGGCAATGAAAGACTTGGAGTGTCAGGCCATGTAAAGGGAAAAGAGCTGCCTGTACTTTACTGACCAAATCCTCTCTGTTTCATTTATTCCTCACACTCCTCTTTGGTTTTGGTATCTCAGCAATCTCAGGGTGACAGTCAAACCTAGGAGTAACTAAGAACTGCAAAACCTTGTAAAAGGTAGTAGTAGGAACAAAAAGAAAAAAACAACAAAGGGAAAAGCTGTCCAAGTTTGTGCCATCTCTTACGGTCATGAATCCGCAATGGAAGTTGCGCGTATGGAGGGAGGTGGCAGAAGTCGAGGAGGGTCAGGCCTAAACCAGCAGCAGCACTAGTGAGATGGAGCAGCAGGACCAGCTCCTTCCCAAAGCTTGGGAGACCCCTGTCATTTTCAGACCTGTCTCTGGCCAGTAATTCCTGGTATATGATGGGGAAGCAGAGCTGCCAGAGGAACAGCCTTCCTTATAGCTTTGATAGTTCCAATTCCCTTTGACCCCAGATAGTACAAGAGGCCCTGGATGCTAATCTGGGGGTTTTACTCATGCTTTTACGGTCCTGCTAGAGGTTGCAGTCACATTAGACTATTACATTGCCTTGATGTACCTTGGTTCAGTATTAGTCATTCCAAACAGTGCCATACTATCAAAAGACCTGATCAGAGAGCAGGAGAAGTGCCTAATAGTAAGACTTGATGGAAACATCTTCTGCAAAGGAAAATGAAAGTACCTTTCAGGAAAGTTCTGCAGCTCTAAGCTGATAAACACCTTTTTACAGAATGCACAGAACCACAGCATTGTTTTGGTTGAAGAGACCTTCAAGCTCATGGAGTCCAACTGTTCCCCCAGCACTGCCAGGTTCCCACTAACCCCTGTCCCTCAGCACCACCTCGACACAAGGTCTGTTCAACCCCTCCAGGGATGGGGACTCCACCACTGCCCTGGGCAGCCTGAGCCAGGGCTTCTCAACCCCAATGGGGAAGAAATTGTTCCTCAGGTCCAACCTCAACCTCCCCTGGTGCAACTTGAGGCCGTTTCCTCTCGTCCTGTCGCTTGTTCCTTGGGAGAAGAGACCGACCCCCACCTCACTCCAATCTCCTTTCACGTAGCTGTCAAGAGTGAGAAGGTCTCCCCTGAGCTTCTTTTTCTCCAGGCTAAGCATTCCCAGGTCCCTCAGCTGCTCCTCAGTGTGCTTGTGCTCCAGACCCTGCCCCAGTTTCGCTGCCCTTCTCAGGGCAACTCCAGCACCTCAGTGTCCTGGATGCTGTTGGCCTTCTTGGCCACCTGGGCTCACTTGCTGGCTCCTCATCAGCCACTGGTGAGTAACACCCCCAGGTCCTTTACCTCGGGCAGTTTCCAGCTGCTCTTCCCCCAGCTTGGAGTGGGTTGTGGCCCAAGTGCAGGACCCAGCACTTGGCCTGGTTGACCCTCAGACCATTGGCCTCAGCCCATCGATGCAGCCTGTCTGGACCTCTCTAGAGGCCAGACTTTGAGAACTCTCATGAAGCATTATTGTGAACTCATTAAGCGTTGGAGTAGGATTCCTAAGACCACATACAAACTCACCTTTGCAATCTCAAGCACTTACAATCTCAAGCACAGCAAGGGGCGTTAGAAAACATTATACTTACACCGATACCTTATCACTGAACATTGACCTCATACGTGTGGCAGCTGAGGAGAAGTTTATATTGTTGAGCTGCCTGTGCTGCAGTACAAACAGCAGTCACTGCAGTAAACATTTGAACGAGGCAGCTCTCCCCAGTCACCCAGCTCCGCGCACCACCGCTGGGATGGGTGCACCTGCTTTGGCCAGCTTTAAACACCGGAGGAGACTAAAAGCCTGCTTGTCTTCTAGGAAGGAGCTTGTGCTCATGGAATTCCTCAGCCAAGCCTGTGGTCCTGCTTTGGCACAGAATCACAGGAGGAGAGGGTGTTCCCTCAGTATCTGGAAACAGCAAACAGCCTTGTGTCTCGGTGGGTAGAAAAGCAGAGCCCCGTGGCTGGAGCCCAGAGCTTCCTCCCTACCATGTTGTTATCAAAGCCATCAGGAGCATGGGAATGACTGCTGCCTACAATAGATGGGCTTAGGTCACTCCGGGGCTAGGAAAAGCCACTTCTGGTTTGCTTATTTTATTTGGACTGGCTTATCGCAGACATTTAAGTACTTAAATCTCATTCATGCCAGCAGGAGTTAGGAACTCGCCTGTCTCCAAGAGCTGGAGTTTCGGTTCATTTTTAAAGCGACATAAGCACTTCAGAGGGGCGTGCACGGGTACCTGCCTTAGCTGCAGCCACTGGGGGAGAACTCTTATCTTCTACCATTCCCTTTTCTGGCTGCACCTGACGGAGACAAGTAGCTGAACTTCTTGACCCGTTAAAGGCCACATACCGCTGTAGGAGCCCACACTGGTGGATGTTTAGAGTTATAAATGTGCAAGTCACTTTTCAAGATGCTGCTTTACATAGTACGTCCTCTCTGAGCATCCAGGAATGCAATGGACAGCAGTTCTCTGACCCCTGGAAGATGCTTTTTGCTCAGTCTCCAGTCAGACTGATCTGACAGTCCTCTGGGACTGTACTCCAAGAGAGTATTTATGGCATCTATTCAGCAATATTTGTTAAGTTGGGCTGCTGCTGAGTAAAGCTGCATTTACTGCCTGCTCCTGTTATCAGAGAAGCTGGGTCACTTTATCACAGCTAAAAGTACAGCCCTTGAATATTGCTGCCTGTTTATCACTCGAGCTAAAGCTCGAGTCTGCCATCCTAGAGACACGAGTGCATAGCATGGCAAAAAACTGTGTATTTTTTTTCCCTATAGGGGTAAGGGCCATTCTTGCCTTTCTGTTTTTGTTAGTTTTAGAAACACTTTATTCGCAGCCAGAGTGGATTAGCCTGCCCGGGAAAGGAAGAGTAATAAGAATGGATTTACTCTCCAGGAATGCAGTCAGCGCATCAGAAGCCCTTCTTTAAGCAGACCTCATTCGCAGCAAGGTTGAAAATTTTAGCAACACTTTTATCAGTACCTTCAGTGAGAACAAATCTCAGAAAAGGCTGAAGGATCCTGGGAGTAAATCTCCATTCCTCCAAGGAATGGCCTGCTTAGGCGAGGGCAAGGGGTGGAAAATACAGACCATGA
Organism: Bucorvus abyssinicus; assembly: GCA_009769605.1. NCBI lineage: Eukaryota > Metazoa > Chordata > Aves > Bucerotiformes > Bucorvidae > Bucorvus > Bucorvus abyssinicus. The sequence continues at coordinate 5,757,202 of CM020027.1, read as the reverse complement.
AAACCCAGTGATTCTCTTTCAAAGGGATTTTTTGGATCCAAAGGGTTAAGGACAGAACAGCTGGAAGCGTGCGCTCTCTGTTTAACACACAGCTTCTAGCAGGTAGGGTCAGGAATGCCCTTGTCCTATGGACTTTACATCCAGTTAAAATGCTTTGGGGTAATAAACCAATTTTTACTGTTATAGAAGGGCCCAGTTTACAAGCAGATACCTTCTCTTTCCTCCTCTCTCCCTGCTCATGCTGCTTTATCTTGTTCGCAGCCCAGAAACTGCACAAGCCGATCTCTCACGCGATCAAGAGCGCAGTTAAAGCTGTATTGCAATCCCAGACTAAGCACAGTGACTCTAACCGGGTAAAAGGCACCCACCTACTGCCCCCTCTCCAGGGGTGTGTTTCCCTGGAAACAGCTTGCCAAAACCGAGCTGTTCTGGGAGGCTTGTTGACTTTTTGGCTCCTGTGGCGTGAAGAAGACCCTGACCAGACCTTGCAAGCCTCATCTGCTCCCCTGGATGTGTGTCTGATTCACGGGCAGGCTGCTGCCTGTCCCCCCCGCCGGTCTGCTGAGCCTGGAAACACCAGTTCTCCAGCTGTTTTTTTCTTGGGGTATCCTAAGTTGCCGCTGCTGTGTAGTATCCCAGATGGTGACACTACAGTGACAGAGAAGGGTGGCTTTCCCTTCTACGAAGCATTTCTGGAGAGGCTTGGGGGAAGAAGGGCATGTCCCAGTTCAGCTAAGTTCTAGAAGTAAAAAAATAAAACCGGAATAATCATACTTTCCAGAGCTGAAGACATCAGACAGAAATAAGTTGGTGACTATACTGAGGTTCTGTGCCTACAGAGCTATTATTTCTTCACAACTGAGTTGTGATGGTTTCCCCAGAGCTGCACAGAGAAGGGTTAAATTTGGGAGGAGGGTTCATTGAGTTTTGTTTTTTAAGGAAACTTGTCTGGGAGAAGGCGTCTGTAAATGCCAGAAAATGGAAAACTGAGAACTCAAACCACACGTTTTGGGATTCTTTCTTTCCGTGTTTTTTTTTTTCACCCCTTCTTCCCTGCTCCTTCAATTCTTAAGCATTCAACATCCTATCTCCTTTCATTAAGTTTTTAATTGCTTGCCTGAGGGAAGGAGGTTAGGTTTGCCATCTGCTTTTTGATTTTGATGTACTGCGGTTTAATCGCAGTGAGATCATATTTACTCTAAGGCTATTGTTTGCCTGCTTTATTTTTTCCTACCCCCTCGCCGTTGATGTCACTGAAGGCACAGAGCCCTCAGACAGAGTTGAAAAGGCCTTTTAAAGTCATGGAACTAGATCACACCCTTCCTTGGGTGGGGGAGAGGAAGCTGGTTACAAGGGTAAGACCTACACAGAAAGCGGTGTGAGTTAGGTGTGGTGAAATTTCCCAAAATATTAATAGGTCCTGAAGGCAAGGCAGAGGATGTGGCTTGCCTTCCCAGAAAGAGCAAAGAAAATGGTGTTTCAGCATTCCTGGTAAACCCCCAGGACCTCAGCAGGCAGGGGAGTAAGATCAGAAGATGCCGTCAGGAGATCGCTGCTCTGCTTCGCTGTAAACGTTAGTCACAAACCCTATCGCTCTCCTACGACAGCTCCACACCAGGGCGGGTGGGCTGATGTCGCAGCGGCAGTGTGCCTCAACCTCAGGGGTGTTCCCCGGGGCTGAGGGGCAGAGCGTCACCTCAGACATGCCCTTCCCTAGCGTAGCTCTGACCCATCACTGTCGCGTCTCGCTGCACGGACTCCAAACAGAGGGTTGCTGTGTCCTAAAAGGGAGGTGCCACTTTGGTTCAGCTCCCCCCACGTGCTCACCGGGCTCCTCAGAGCTTTTGTGATACAACGCATCCCTCCTTCCTGCATCAGGAACTGGAAAGGTAAATCAACTCCTCCTCTCGATCTGACCTCAGATTATATTTCTGTGATTACTTTTGTACTGCCCAGGAGAGCAGAGCAGCAACCCCACACCTCACATCCCCTCTAACTAAAATAAAACAAAACCAAACCGGCCATGCCAAAACCCAAAACTCCATCAGGAGACAGAAGCCTATGATCCAAACAACAAACAAAGCCTGGCTTATTGTCCTTTGAGCCAATGTAGAGTTACCATTTTGTTGCTCTTAATAGATACAGAGCCAGAAAACTTTCTTTTCAACTCACCAGTCCAGTTTGAAAAGTCAGGCGCAGCAATAAGCTGATGCACTCTGCAGAACAATGAAGTCTTTTATTCACACAGCCCAAGGCTTCATTTAGAATCCCTTGCTCTTAACTTTCATTTTCACATTCATTCCTTTTTTACTTCAGCCTGCCTTTTCTACCCTCCTCATGCCTTCGTTTGGATTCCCTCCCAAGTTGCAAGTTCACTGCTGTGCCTCACTTTTGCCTACCAAAAAAACTGGCTACGCAAATATCTCCTATTTGCTTAAAACAGAACAGCTATGCTGAAGCAAAATAATGTTCTCAGACCAGAGAGCCTTCAGCCTCTCTTAAATTTACATTGCATTGGAATCCCAGTCTGGACTGAACCGAACAGCAGCACCTCCTGCCTCCTCTATGTCATTACTGAGAAATAGAAAAGGAGATGGGAGCTAAAGAAACCTAAGAGACAGGAGAATCTGTCCTAAAAATATTATGTGATGGATAATTAAAAGTGATCCAACCAAAATGAAGCTACCAGTTTGTGCACAGACACTCCTTTGAGGTGTCTCCCCCCACCTTTCCTTCCTTTGTTCCTCTCTTCCTTCCTCCTCCGAAGCCAGCTAAACACAGGAGAGGGGCCCTTCAGCGTTCAAGAAACAGTTTGCCCAGTAGCAGAAAAAAGGGGTCCCACCCTTTTTCGGTTGAGAGCAGAGGCGATTTCCCTAGTACCGCTTGCATGTAGACTCTGCGCATAGGAAGCGATATTTAAACACAAGGCAGAGCAGAACAGAACCATACACCCCACCAGCTAAGCACCGAGCAGGGATCAGCGTCCACAGCCTGCGGTCTCCAGAGCATCCTCACACTGCACCTCTGAGGGAAGCCACCGAAACTCTTTGAGTGTAGGGACAGTTGAGCCTTTTCCTCGTGTGTTCATTCATTACAGAGCCGGCTGAGGAGCTGAGGCAGCAGCCCCACGCGAGGGGCTTGGCACTGAGGAGCTTGGCACCGCGATGCTGAGCCCTCAAAGAGCCTATTGTAGTTAATCGCATAGCGTGGCGTTTGTTATTCCTCTGCTGCCATGGCTGTGGGCACCTCACACGCTCCTGTGAGCCACGTCACTGGATGCATTTAACAGAAGAGGTAGATGTTTCCATCACTCTTTAGTTCTTCCCGCTTCTGCCATTGAGCCTCATCAAGAACCAACCTTTTCATCCTCCAAACCACAAATTACAGAGTTCTGTCAGTTCCCTTCGCCAACCAAAACAGATCATACTCTTCAAAGAATTTCCACGTGTCTTTATTGAGCTGCAGGCACGTTCACCATCAGTTGCAGGAGGCTAAGGAGAGAGCAGCACCTTGGGCTGTCCTATAACAGACCTAATTTCTGCATCTGAATTTGGCCTGTAATTCCTCCAGCATCTCAGAAGAAAAATAGTTTGCAGAGTCTTACCTTTGTTTTCTCCAGGTTCTGTGAGTAGAACAGCTGGCAATGTTCAGAACAGCAGCTTTTGCTCTCAGTCAGGTTTTACTACGACATGCATCCCACATGCAAAAGAGAAAAAATCCAAGGTGTGCAGAGAATATGAATTGAGCCTTTCCAGGGTTTATCTAATGGACTTGCAATCAGCATTAAAGGAAAATATAGACAGAGGTTTCAAATCTTAGGTTCGCTTTACCAAAGAGGGCTTGAAAGCTTTGCTTTTGTCTCAACCGATAGAGAAAGTTGGGACCTCGGGCACTGTAATCTGCATTTAATCTAGAGAGTGTCTGTTTCAGGTTTAGTTCTTTTAGACAGAGTTTCTGACACGAGGCACCAGTGAAGACTGCTGAGCTTTTCCCCGCAGCATGTTCCAGCTAAACCCCCTGGGCAGCAGTCGCTGGGGTCAGGCTCCCTTTCCCTGTGACCTGCTGACAACTGGGACAGCACTTGATGCAACAGCAGACTGACAAACTTCCCTTTCTCCTTAATTTTACAGAATATGCTTTCTCCTGCACTCAAGAGTCTAAGGTTAAGAGGAATTTAAGCTTCTTGAGAACAAATGGTTTAGGGTTTGTTTTTTTTTGGTTTGCCTGTACAGAGTATTAACACAGTGGGGACCTGACCTGGCTTCGACTTCCAAATGTCCCAGTGTTGCTAGCAAGGCGTGAGGATGCAAAAGCTCGACCAGTCAGCCCTGAGCTGTAGAGAAGCACCGGTGAATGGCAGCAGGGCTGCTGTCAGGGCTCAGGAGAACGGGGCTGTATGTAGACCACTGCAGAGACTTCCATCCTTAACCTTACCAGGAAGGTGGTAGCTGCCAGTACGTTCCTTTTATGAAGCACAGCCGATTTCTGTGGCAAACCAAAATGTTTTCCCTGCTAGGATCAGCTCGCTGCTCCCCTGCTGTTACAGAGCTTGACTTTATAGCTCTGAATCTGTTGCCCGCCTGTTTTTTTCCTCTATTAGAAATGTAAAGGGTCTTCTGTGCAACCAGGCAGTTGAGAAAACAAGCTCCAAGACAAGTTCCTCATCAGCCCTTTCTCTGTTGCCAATTTGTTTAAGAAATGGCCAAGGTTTTTTTAGCACTTAGTCATACAAAAAGGTCACTGCTGTACCTTCACCTTCTCGTGTCTGATGTTTGCGCTTATTTGGTGCCTGTTCCACAGAGAGACAAGTGACAGATCCAGTCGATCCCAGATAACCCTCCCCAGTGACTGCTGACTAGGAAAAGCGACTGGGACACTGTTCCTGAAGCTCCTATCAAGAAATTCTGTGAAGGAGGAACAAAGTCAGGCAAATGCTCAAAACCCAGAAGTTTGCTTAGGAGGAGCAATACCTCTGCTGCTGGCAGCAAGTGTAGTGTTTCTGGTCCCAGTGCTTGTTTGGAGGACTATTTTTGCCTGCTTCACTGCCCCATCAGTGACCGATGCTGGGGGCATGGCTCCGGGCTATTTAAAAGGCCTTGGGGAAATTGCTGTGAAGCAAGTGGCATCCAATTAGGATAATGCACATGCTGGTGCCTGGGTTAACACTGACAATGAGAATCTGAAGCTGTTTGCAGCAAAGAAGTTCTTGAAGCACATCCAGAAAGTATTAACATGCTGCATGGCAGGTGGTGAGAAGGTCACTGGGACAGAGATAATGAGCAACTGGGAAAAAAAAATTCACATGGGAACTTTTATCTGCTCTAATTCTACCACCATTCCAGCTTTGTTCTGAGAATTGCTTTGTGGTGGGGGCTAATCAGGCTTTTCAAATACCTTTAATCACCAAAGTGCAGACGAATAAGCATTTATCACTGATTCAGCCTACTTGTTTTGTGCCCCTCCTATAAAATTCTTCCTTCTGTAAACAGCACCCTCTGCAAAAGCCTCCTTTAAATAGCGGGTTGCACGGGCTGAGCTTGTTTTATGGACAAAACTGCTCCCTGCTCTATCTCTGTTCGCATTTCCTAGTGGTGTTGAGTGATGAGTGGAGTAGACGTACATCAGAGAGGACAGTGGGCCCTGGTGCTGCTGCTTACATGGGGGTTCGAAACAGCAGCCCCGCTTTTCCAAGCCAAAGCTTAATTTATACTGCACTCACTAAGGATGGCAATGAAAGGCAAGGCCAGTCTTTCTCAGACAGCTGAAAGCTGATCCCCCATTCGGAGGGGAGAAAACTGATCTCACGCGCCCCGTTTCAAACACTACGTGTCCTAGTAAAAGCACATTCATCTACCTTTTATGTGACATTGGAGCTTACCCTTTCTCCACCCACCAGTCAGCCCTTCATACAACCTCCCGGACACAGGCTACATTTAAAGATGGTTGAACTGAGCAAGGTCAAATGGAAATCTGCTGTCTTGAGGCACGGAGATGATGGGAAAACATCAGTGCATGTCCACGGGGAAAGAGAGAACAAGTGGGGGATAAAAAGTTTTAATATGTCCAAGAAGGAGGATAAATATGGCAGATAAACCCACTAAACTGTACTCAATGCTATCCCTGTAGCAGAGGGGAGGTTATTCAGGACTAGATGTGCCACACAGGCCTGCAAAGAAAGAGCAAAAGAGCCTCCCTCTGACCTAGTATGACTGAAGAGGTTCTCTCTAGCACTCTTGCTAATGCATAAGCCTCTGGTTCCTCCAGCTTGGGACAGAGGAATCCCGTGCTGCATTATTTTCCATGTTACTTTGATTTCCTGCACACTTTTTCAGATTGGGTTTGTATTTCTCCCCTCCTACAATGTGCTTGAAGTTGTAGAGAAATTGTAGCTGGTTTCTTCATTTGTTTTTCTTCTTTCCCCACAGAATCTTATGGCAAGAGCCCTGTACGATAACGTCCCCGAATGCGCCGAAGAGTTGGCCTTCCGCAAAGGAGACATTTTGACGGTGATAGAACAGAACACCAAAGGTCTTGAAGGATGGTGGCTCTGCTCCTTACACGGCCGGCAAGGCATCGTTCCTGGCAACCGTGTGAAGCTCCTGATAGGTCCAGTGGTGCAGGATAGCCCTCCTGGCCAGGATGTGTCCAGTTCAGGATTGATGCATCAGCCCTTCAACCAGCAAAAGATCTACCAAGTGCCAAGCTCACACACCTCAGCACGGGACCCGGTCTATCAAGTGCCACCTTCCCATCTGAGTCAGGGAATTTACCAGATACCCACGGGGCACAGTCTGGTGGGACAAGACGTTTACCAGGTGCCACCCTCCATGCAGAGGCGTCTCGGCGGGCCAGCTCTGACTAACAAGGTGTGTCCATTTGCTTGTGTGTTGTAGCTCCAAAGCGGGTCACTTAAGCTGAAGCAGTGTCCAGTGATAGCCTGTGGACTTAAGATGTAGGAAGGATAAATAGATACATAGAGTTGCAGCAGTAACTTCTCTGCTGTGGGACGAAAAGAAAGGCCCAGTTCTTGATGGCTTGTTTAGTTCTGAGATACATAGGAGAGTGTTTTGGAGCTGTGCCACCACAGCAGCTAAAGGTGAGGGGGAAGTGTGTGATCTCGTATCCTCCCAGGCACCCCAGGGAGGCTGAAGCACATCTGGCCTAGGGCACTCTTGCATTATAGGCACAAAAGAGAGCTGCTGCAGTAAGATCAACTCTCCCACAAATGAACAGTTACATCACCTGCCCAAGCCATTTTTGTTTAATTAAAAATGATGTACTGCCTTGCTGGAGAAGTGCCAGCGCGCCTAAACTACAAAGAGAAGGCAATGATTGATGAGACAAGGGCTGTGCTTAGAAGGGTGAGGGAGCAAGAGGATGATGATAGTGACAGATGTTTTAATACCAAACCCAAAGTTTCTAAGGGTGCACTTGATGTTTATCTGCAGCTGAATTTCTTGATAGAAAGTTGGAGCTGCACCAGCTCCATGATGCAGCCAGTACTGCAGCAGCTGAGGGCTCCCAAGGCTCCCATGAGAGGTCTTGCCCGATGTGGGTTCCCCCTTATTCCTGCTGTCCCTCTCAGGCTCTCCCCATCTCCTGTCACTCCCTCATTTGCCCTTCACAGGGTACCGGCCAGGTACCTAGCGACACACGGTGCCTTGGTAACTGAAAAGAAGGTGCCTGAGGGAGGCTTTCACCTCCTCACTTAGAGCGCCAGGACAGTCTGTTGCAGGTTTTTCCCCTGCCTCATCCCCTTTCTCAGCCTTTTCTTTATCAGGCCTTTGGAAGACATCTTCTAATGCTTTTATTTCCCCCTTATAATTTTGTTTTCCTTGGGAAGAATACATGGATTTTCTTTTTCTTCTGAGCAAGAAGAAATATCGGTGAAATCATTCCAGGTTCAGTTATGAAGAGGTTTGTTTGCAGAGCTTTTCCACGGTCATGCTTTGTAGGGTGTGCAGGAAGATAACAATGAGAACATTACACTTGCTGCACAGGTAGAGAGAAGAGCTTTGTTGGAGCAATGATAGGGGTTTTCTTGAGAAATCTCAGATCTTTTCTCTCCTTAATCCTTTCCCTATAGCCTAGATAGAGTGAAATCTCTCTCTTCTCCCTTTTCGCTGCTCTCTCCAGCTCCACTGAAACTGCTGGGACATTCTGCATTAACCTGCTTGCCGCAGGGACTGTTAAAACACGCTGAGAACCTGAAATCTTTGTTTCCATTGAAGTGCAAACTTCTTGCCGAGATGCAAAAATCAAAGGCACTAAAGCACCTGTTTTCTCCAAGTTTCAGCCTAGAAGTTTTACAGAAAGCTCCAGTATGCATTTTTTCAGAATTCAAGCCACCTTCTTTAGAAAATTAAGACCGTGCTCAGTTCTACACTAAGAGGAGCCCACTGGGATTGAAACCATGGTAGACAAGAGAGAACTGTAGGGCTGTTAGTAAGGGAGGAGCCTGAGGTAAAGCGTACTCCATTCTTTATCACCCTGACCTTGCAAAACTGCTTCATACTGCTACAGCTGCAACTCCCTGCTAATGCCTTTGGGAAAGAAAAGCCTAATTACAGGGAAGCACTTTAGCACTTGTCTCCTGTCTGAGGAAACGGTCTGTCCTCCAAATCCTCTTCCTCAAGGGATCAGTAAAAACAATCCTTAGTATTAAGGAAAGCTGGAAACCTTGGAGATTTGATTTGGGGAGTCTTTGCTTTGACTTCCGTAATGATGAATCTCTTCTCTCAGGCTTGTGAGACCTGCCCCAACAGCTTACACGAACCACTCTGCCTTCTTCAGTCAGCAACAGCTTCAGCAGTTGGAGGACGTTAAAGGGTTTTGCTATGAGGTTGTCCTATACCTAAGCCTTCTCCCTCCCACAGCAGTAGCTAGAGAAGCCCGTGTCCTCTAGACTCCGTTCTAAGCAGGACCCGCAGCCGTTTCTGTCCTGTTTCTGCGCGCGGTTGCCCGTTTTCTTTGTGGAACTGCGTGGTTTGGCTGTGGGACAGGTTTTACAGGCAAGGCTTAGGAGCTGCTGCCAGGCAGGAATTGTCTAGCCTCGAGCAGCAGTAAATCAACAGCAAGGGTGTTATAAAATGGTGCTGAGATAATGCATCTCGTTAGCCAGAGAGGCAAAGCCAGTCAAAAAGGAGTCCTGAGGCAGGTAATTATAATGATGAATTGGTTCTGGCCAAGCTGGTTGTTGACAACAGAGCTGTATGGCTCCTTCTATCAAATCAAAATACCACTTTTAAATCTCATCCTGCAAATGGCAGAGATAATGAGGGATGGTTAAAATTAACCCTGGTTACCCCAAGCTCTTGTAACTGTGCCGCAGGTTCAGTCACAAAACAGTGCCACCCCTAAGCATGAAGCGTCCGAGGAGCATAAAGCTGTATCTTAGAGTTTATTCTTTCTGTGCTCTGCCTTCAACCTTACTCTCTTTTGTGGCAGCCAGCAAAGAGAAGGAACCTTCAGACAAATCTGGCGTTGAGGAAACCTGGGCTTTATCCTTGCCACAGACTTCTGCATGGTCTCGAGTGGAGTTTTTCCACCTCAACACACTCATCTGCAAAATATGTGGGGTAATGCTGCGGGAAACTCATTCTGTACAGACCGCTTTGAGGACATCCTTTGGGAGAGGTGCTGTCGAAGCACAAAGTCTCTTTTGTGTCTGTGATTAATCATTAGTTCATACAAGAGCATTAAACGAGGGAAAGCTACACCTTAAAAAAGTCATCACCATAACTTAAGCATGCTGCTTCTGGTTCGATGTTTCCCCAACTGATCTGTTGTGCTGCCTCTGCCATCCTGAAAATAGCATGGGCCAGAAAAATTCAAGGGAATTTTCCTTGCTGGAAAACAGGCTTGACAAAGTTTGAAAGCTTTCTGTACAAACTAGTAGCTTTCAGGAGGACTTTCAATCATGGGAAATAGGCACAAAACAGGATACGAGGCTGGTGCACCCCAGCTCTTTGACCAGGGAAGAGGCTGCACCGCAGGGGTGTCCAGCCCTGAACCACAGCTCCCATGAGGCGTGGACTCAGTCAGGCAAGTGGAGATTAATGCTAACTGAGAACACATCAGCTTTTTTTTTTTCTTTTTTGTGGTTGGTCTGTTTGAACTAGAACTTTACAGTGCAGGAAACACTCAGATTGATCCACCTTTTAAAAGTGGATAAGGCAGAATAGGGAACTCGCTCACGTCCACACATGAGCATCCCTGGCCTATTTCCAAGTGTGAACATGCCCTTGACAGATCCAGGGACTCCAACCCTGCCACCCTGCGATCTCCCCCTTCCTCAAGAGTTCACTGCCTTCCGCAGGAGCTTTGGGTAAAACATAGCTGAGGGAACAGACCTTGTTCCCTGGTCTTTATTTACGTTGGTTGAATCCATGAGAAAGTGGAAACATCCCCCCACAAGCAGCACCACCCTGACAGTTCTGGCACAGACTTGAGTAGCAGTAGCCAGTTAGCCACATTATGAGGTTTTTCCTTCCAATTAAACAAGGGCTGTCTTCGCTGGGAGGAAACAAACGGCCGCATGTGACGTTAGTTCCAGAAATACGCCTGCCTTTACATTATGGTCTTTTTTCCTTGCCTATTTTCACAGTTATGAAGTAGGAAGAGGCAGGCATTAAGCACCGTAAAGAGTTGTGCGGCAGATATATTTGTCATCAAAAAGAACGGGAGCGTATCTCATAGTTTGTTGGCAAAATGTATTTACATTCCAGGGCAGAATAATGCCATTTACCCTCCAGCCTGAAATACCCCAGCTTCCTGTGGTATGGTTTACTTAAGTGGCCCAAACAGCCATCTTACAGTCCCTCTCCTCTTCTGCTTTCGCATTACAAATTCTGCTTGGGGGACTTGAAGCCCTTGTAACAAAATACTGCTTCAGTGTTAAAAGCGCTGAACGTGCAGCAGTCGCTGCGTGCAGCGGGAATGGCATCACATACCTCAGCACTCGGTGCTCTGTTTCACAAAGCACCGCTCTGGAGGATTAAATTCTCTGAAATTAAATGCAAACTCAATGGTAAAAACCGCTCACAGCCTTTTCCTTAGACTCAGGAGTTTCACTTGTAACATTCCTCATGATGTTAATAGGAGAAAAGCCATTTTACTGAGAAAAAGCCTGTGCAGTTAATCTGCCCGTAGGGGTCTCCATCAAAACGAGAGTGAAGAAACCCTCATCCACAAGTCAGTAAGCAGTAGCTGGTCACTGGTGTGATTTGGACAGAAGTCTTTTAAGAAAAAGACTCTGATTTATTTGTCTAACCAAACATTAAGTTTGGGGAATCTAAACTGCCCCGCGAGTACTGAAACCCAAGCGCAGCAGCGGAGCGTTCTACAAAAACACAAGTGGAAAAGTGATGATTCAAAAGTGAAGCTCATCCTCGGGAGGAAACATGGTTCCAGGAGATGGGAAATGGACGGGTGAAAGTGGGAGGCTGACAGAAAACAGAGTTCTATCGAAATCCAAAGGCTTCACAGGCGTTCAGTGATTTTGTGGGGTTTTTTTTTTTGTTTTGGAGGAAGACTAATTAGCGTCAGGATATCATCCTTCCACGTGTCATGAGACATTTCAGTTTTTCAATAGCTGTGGTAATACGGCATCAGATGGGTTTGTTTAAAAATGACTCTAAATTAAGCTTGCTTCCAGCAGGATCGTTAGAATGGAATCAGGGTGAAATTCATGGCATTAAGTTCGTAGGAGACACAAACCTTCCACAGGTCACTCCATCTCTAATCCTTAAAACATATTCCCATTGGGCCTTATCTTCACAGCTTCTTCATAGGCACAAACTGTCCTGTCTGAGATCTGGTATAGTTAGCATAGAGACACAACAGACAGTTTAGGATGGACTTTCTCTCTGTTTAGAAGGCATTTGTACCTTCCACAGAGTTGCCAGGGCAAGCTGTGCTCATCCAGACACCAGCAGCACTTGTCCATGCAGCTGCCTTGAGAAACCCACACAGAACTGGAACCAGAACAGAGCTTACCTACCAGAGAATCTCTACAAATCAGATTAATTCGAGCTGCTTCCCCATTTTCTTTGCCTGTTTCTCTCCGAGCAACATAGTTCCCAACCTAACTGATCAGGGACGCTTCCACTGTTCCTGCCCAAGCGCACCTCCGAGAGCACTCTCGTGGAACTGAAACTCTTTGGCAATGATTCCTCTCAACTGTTTTCCTTTCAACTGTTTCTGTTCTGAGAAATGTCTCAAAAGAAAGAAAATATTTGAAGGGAAACAAGAAGTCATGGAAATACCCTACTTCAACAATTCCCAAATGAAGCTTTTTTTTTTCCCCTCCCCTCCAAGTCTCCATCTAAAAATTCAACAGAGGGAAGAAATAACAGAAATGAGATGAAGCTCCTCAAAGGATGAAAATAAGTGGTTTGGAGTGAACCAAACTGGTTTATTGTTAGTGAGCCTTCAGGGTTTCCTGTCTCTCACAACAGTTGGACTGCCTCTGCCCTACCTGTCCCAGCATCTCTTTTCCTCTCCTGCTCCAAACTGCCCTAAGAAACAAATTTCTGCCCACACAGAAATGGTGATGTCACTGTCTGTCTAAAAATGAGTAATTGTCATGGGGATGGCACTGCTAAAAGGAGTATCCTCTTTCACACTTCTCTTGAAAATACTGATGGTTTGATAAGAATGGGTGAGTTTTGTTCATCTCTCTCATCCTCTTCCTCTCAAAAAACAGGAACGTCCTCAGAAGTGTTGGTTTGACTCTTTTTAATCCCATTTTGTAAGTAAAAACGACTCCACCAGAAGCTGCAAAATACCCCTTTCCAGTCAGCCTCGCAGCTCAAGGCCAGCCAGCACCAAGCCCGTTCCCCTGAAGCAAGCAGAAACGTTGCTCGTAACACAACGGGCTAGAGTTGGTGGGAGCGGGAGCAGGATCAGGCCACGAGAGCATCATTAAAAGAAAAAAAAAAAAGAGGCAGTAAAATCTTGTCACTGACAAAACTGTTGAGCTTTTTTGTGCTTTGTACTGCTCGTTGAGGAAAGCCTGTGGACAGACAGACCTTTGTATCTGCATTTAGTTTGTGATCACAAAGAAAGCAAAAATTCAACACTGTAATCCAAGGCTACGAAAAAGTTGTTTGGAAAGACAATAAACCTGCACTTGAAGTTTAGGAAAAATACCAAACTGATAAATAGGGTGATGAGGCTGGTTAGCTACAGGTGTTGGACCACAAATGGACATAAAGCGCAGGGGAAAACAAATAGGTGCTTTGAAGGTGGAAACAACACTGAGAACTACAAGTTCAGGGTATCAGGGTATCAGTTCTGTATCAGGGGAAGATTTGGCACATATCCTTATCTTCACACATCTCAAATCTTACTTCTTCGAAGACTCACTGGGGAACGCCCGACCAAAGACAAGTGGCAGCGTCATGCTGTGTGTTGACACCACGGTTTTTTCCACCACACAGCAGAGCTGCTCACTCTCTCAGCCCAGGAAGGAAAATACTGTCATTTCTGCTGGCTTCCTCTTGCCTTGCAGAAGCGTTTGTGCTCACAGCACTCAAACAACTCGTAGCTGCAGCTACGAGGCTGGTGCGTTAGAGGAAATATCTCTGTAGGCTTCCTCCTCTCCCTTCCAGCTTGTGAGCTTTGATCAGAAGCTCTCCAGCAGATCAGTCTTGGCAGAACATACTCTATAGAACATTTTGTAGTGGCCCAACATTCATACATCACATAGGTTAAAGTAAAGCGTTGGGATTTGATAATCCAAAGACCTACAGCAGCTTTGAACACCCAGCATTTGTAAGGTATTACTGTCAGGAAATTCAGCATCAGGCACTGGAAATGCAGCTTGCAGAAGGCAGAGGAGGAAACGCTCTGTGCTTTCTGTAGCAAGGACAAGGGTTTAGCCAGGCTCTTCCAAACACCCAGATTACCTTAGAGACGCTTTTCTTTAACACAGCCTGCTCACAGTTCAGCTTAGCCACAGAACCTTTCCCAAGAAACAGGGACTAGGACTTCAAGAGCGTAGTGATTAGGCTTTTCCCCCCTAATTCTCTCTTTCTTATAATTTCCCCATATTTCCTTGAGCTAGTTCATCCTCCAGCCCAGCAGCTGTTACATATCCACCGAAGAGGCTTAGGAACAGAATTTCAACAACTAGAGTTTTGTATGAAACTTACAGAAACACTTCGCAACAGAAAACAAACATGCTCTTTTTGTTCTCCTTCACTTACATTTTGATTCATTTTTCTCACGTCCAAGCTTTGTAACAGCCCCGTTTCAGGCACCACCACTTGACCTCCTCCAGGCCAAGATTCGTCTTCAGGGTGAGCTACAGCTGATGGTGTTAGATATAGGGCTGACAGCTGAGATTAGCAGCAGTTGCTCATCAGCTGCTGAGAGTTTCCCATGGGCTGGAGAGGAGAGCATTGTAGGATTTATATAATATGTATATATTATATATATAAAATACATGAAATACATGCATTTCAGTACAATTCTTCATCCAGATTTAAACTCAATATAGAAAACTTACTTCACGCGCCTCTTCTGTTCCACCTCCCAAAAGCACTGGTTGGTCTCTTCTAAGAGCAGTCAGCAGGTTCTGGGTGTTCAGAGGCCACACTGGGAAATCACAAGCTGCCGCCCTCAGCTGCCCAGTCTGCCTGTGGTTTGGGTGGGACGAGGACTTGCCGAGGTGTAACATACCTCTGCTGCAGTTCGCTCACCTGTAGAACCCCCTGGTTTCCCGTCATGCTGCAGTTCAGGTATTGCTGTCCATAGGAACAGGCTGAATTCTGCCCTCCACGGTGCTGCTGTAAATTCAGAGTAATTCCGTTGGCTTCAGTAGGTTTATTTGCTCTTTGTCCTCGTTAAACAATGCAAACTACAGCATTGTGCATCTGCTGTAAGCACAAGAGCTGGCTTGTTGCTGCCTTAGCTCTTTATCGCAGCCTTATAACGTCCCTTTTAACCCTAGAAGAAATAGAATGGTTTTTTTTTTTTCCTTCTGTTTAAGGAAAAGGGATTTAATTAACCACAGGACTGGATATT
Organism: Bucorvus abyssinicus; assembly: GCA_009769605.1. NCBI lineage: Eukaryota > Metazoa > Chordata > Aves > Bucerotiformes > Bucorvidae > Bucorvus > Bucorvus abyssinicus. Next base: position 5,742,172 of record CM020027.1, on the reverse strand, counting down.
TTGCAAAGCACATGCACATTCAGCTCTTTTTCTTGGTTCAGAACATGCCACTGTCATGGAAAAGACCCAAGTAGTTGCTCTGGAACAAGCAGGGGCTTCAGCAAGAACAGAACAGACTTTCTGCTCAACTGTCTTTGTTTTGCAGTACTGAAAGTTCGCAGCAGCTCCTTACATGTTTCTCCAGAGTCAAAGCTGATCCCCGCTAGCTGCTCTGTGTGGATTGAGGGGTTAACAATGTTTTGGGAACGCTGGGCTGGGTGGGTTGCGGGAACACCCATCTGTTTCCTTCAATGTGTAAACAAGGAAAATTGCTGGTTGGAGATGCAGGATAGTTTAAGCTGGGGTGACCACAGGCATGCTTAAAAGAGAAGGGGTAAAAGGGAAAAGAACCCTCATGAGGGCTGAAGTTCAGTGACATTTGTTAGGAAATAAATTCCTAAGTACCGGACGGGGCTGCTATCCCAGTGCCAGAAGCGGGAACAGGAGAACTTCTCTTCTGCAGCCACCTCCTTCCTTCTGAAGTCGATCTTCAGAACTCAACTGCCAGCAAACGTTCCAAACCATAAAAAAAATGGTTCAGCAATGCGTTGAAAGGGCTGAGCACGCCATTCAGAAGCTGCAGGTTCGTTTGTTATCTATTTATGAGTGAATATCCCAAATCAAAAGTTACTTCTGAAAATCCTGGGGTTGGTCCCTTCCTTACTTCACCGACCCAGCCACAGCCCTCTTCCTCACACAGAAGAAGGTGTTTTAACCTCTCGCTTCCTTGGACAACAGCCGGCAGCACCCAGAGCAGATTAGAGGCCTGTGACTTCTGAGTTTGCTCGTGGAAATGAATTCTCTGAGCAAGGAGAGTGGTAGTGTCTTGTGTCATGGATGACTGTAGGCACGAGGTGGGATGGGCAGTTATTGCAGAGCCTGCTTAGAGGCGCTTCTCTGACGTGCTGTGCAAACTCCGGAGCAAGGGGTGACTCGTTACTGAGGCAACACCGTGATTATAATTTTGGAACTCCTGGAAGGAACTTCTGAGTAAACGTTGCTTAAAACCAAACCCTTCTGTTCCTGGCTTGGGTGGAAAGTGTTTGAGTGGCAGCACCCAAGTGGAAAAAAGAAAAAGGATGCAAAAAATACAGAGCAAACTCCTCTAGTGTGATCAGTAGCCCTCGCTGGCAGAAGGAGCGTGAGGAAGCAATGTGGATACAGGGTAGAAGTTTCTCAGGCAAACAAAATAATCCCAATATTACCGGAGAGTGGCCTGGGAGAGGGATCATGTCTGGAGTGACCCATTATGGGAAGTGCCCAGGAGCTGAAGGGAGAACGTGGCTGTAGACGCCTTTTCCAATGCAGTAGGTGACTCTGGGAGAGGAACAGTCTGCCATAAATTCAATATGTTTTTAGATTCTTTTTAAAGAACTCCTACATATGTAAGCACTGTTCACGTCCATTTTAATCCTAGAAGAAATAGAATGTTGGTTTTTTCCTTATATTTAAGGCAAAGGGATTTATTGAACCACAGGAGCATTACTAATGTTGCCACGCAACGCATGAACGTTGAAGGTGCTGGATTGTTCACACCCTGTGCGATTTGAGATCCTCAGAGACTTATTTTTCCTCTTTTTCTTTCATCCCATAGGTAATAACTCCAGTCAGGTCAGGACAAGGTTATGTTTATGAATTCCCTTCCAAATACCAGAAGGATGCCTACGATATCCCCCCTGTTCGGCCTCTCCAAGGGGTAGGTACCAATAAAACTGCCAACAGCACTGACAGGGCACAAAAGGTGATGAATTTCTCCCAGACGTTTATGAGCAAAGCAAGTTCTCTCGTTTCAGAGAGGAAAATATGTTTTAATTAGATGCTGGGGCTTATTCACAGAGCACAGAAGTATTTCAAAGTTGTATTTGATGTTGACTAAGATTTGGCAGCACAGCAAATGGAACAGTCCCATTTGCTTTCTGTGTTTTGATCAAAGAGTGTAACTAGAAGGAATAAACTCACTGCCTGGGAACCAATTTTTTCCCCTCGCTTTGTTGTTGCATAGTTGACAGTAATTCACTCAGTAAGGGTAAAATCCTCGCCTAGACCAACAGCTGCTCTGCAGGGGGTTGTTTTCACCACATACCTGCTGCACCACGGCACTGAACTTGAAACAGGTCGTTGTTCTGGGGAACACCCTTAGCTTTCGGCCCCCAAGACCGCAGACATCTGGGGTGGGCGCTCGCAGGACTCAGCAAAGCGCGTTTCCTCCTGACTGTCCGAAATACCAGGCAAATCCAAGCAGCTCTCCCACGTGAAATAAAGGTGAAGAGCTCTGATCATCCTCAGGCTGTTTGAGAGGAAACACGGAAACCAAGAAAACTCACCCAAGCTCAGAGCTTTCCCCAGGTGCCTTGTTTCTGTAACCAGTTTGTTCTTTCTCTAGATATACGACATTCCCCCCACATCAGTTAAAGGGCCTGCGCTGCCAGTTCCCCAGGGAGAGGCAAAAGCTTTGGGAGTCTATGACATACCACCCGCCAAAGGGGTAAGTGGTAGCTGCTTCCACGAGATCCTGTATTTTCATGTCTGACCAAAGCCATGTTTAAACAAGAGTTCATGTGTGACCCTGAAGGAAAAGGAGGTTCAGTTCTTTTGAGATTTCCTTAGGTTTTTAAACTGTTAGAGCTGGTAAAATGAAGGACCGCATCGAAATTATTAACGATACGGAGCGTGAGTTAATAATTAGACCCACCTCCTCACGGCAGCTCGCTGCCTTTTGGGATTTTGCTGCTTATGGGACTGCTTCAAGATGAATGTTAAAAAATGAGATATGAAAACTGATGCTCAGTCAAACTCAGGGGATGTATTTGACTCTGTGAAAGTCAGATCCTCCACCCCAGTGTTTTAGAGGCCATCTGGAAGATGTGAAATATTTTGCTATTCTAGCCTGAGGCTTCATGGTTTGCTGTCTGTGATTCATTCAGGTCTATGCTACTCCTCCGTCTGCATGCCGAGAGGATACAGGCCTCAGGGAACATCTGCAGGATTTTTTGTCTCCAGTGGGCCACCGACCAGAAGGAGCATATGATATTCCTCCTCCCATCACCAAAGCAACGGGGAAAGAACTTAGTAAGTTTTCTCCTGAGAGCCTTTTCCTGCCGGATGGAGTGTCACAGACACAGGGTGTTTACGACATCCCTGTGAACCATCAAAACCATTTCCTTGGACAGCAAATTGCCCCTCAGAAAGACGTTTATGATACCCCAAGGGGACTTGCATTCCCAGGACAACAGACAGGACTCAGCGAAAGTCTCATCCCAGAGGGAAGAGAAGGTGTCTATGACGTGCCACCACCGGTCCTCCAGGACACTAAAGGCTCACAGGACGTGACCGATGGGATGAACAGGTTGTCTTTCTCCAGCACAGGAAGCACAAGGAGTAACATGTCCACATCTTCGTCAACATCAAAAGACTCTTCCTTCTCAGCATCAACGGCACAGGACAAAAGACTGGTCCTGGATCCAGACACTGCTATAGAGAGGCTTTATCGCCTCCAGCAGACGGTGGAGACGGCTGTCAGTAACCTCATGGCCTTCGTTACGGCCGACTGGCGGTCGTACGGCTACATGGAGAAACACATCAATGAGATTCACAGCGCCGTGGACAAGGTGGAGCAGTCATTGGTGGCGTACCTCCAGTTTGCGAGAGGGTCAGCAGCCAACGCCTCCAGCCTGTCTGAGTTCAGCCTCCTGAACAAAATGAGGAGGGAGGTGCAAAGGCTGGAGGACTCTCACCAGATCCTCACCCAAACCAGTCACGACTTGAACAGCTACAACTGGTCTTTGAATGTTCTCGCTGTCAACAGGCTGCAGAATAAGTGTGATGACCTGGATCGCTTTGTGATGGTGGCAAGGACAGTCCCGGACGATGCCAAGCAGCTGACCACAACCATCAGCGTCAATGCAGAGGTGCTCTTCAGACAGACGTCAAGCAGCTCACGTTTCCAAACCATACCAGAGAACATCATGAACGCTTCTGACTATGTGTATGACAATCCCCACATGCAGCGTCATGGAGAACAAGCACAGACCCACGGCAATTCCCTTCCTCCACTGCTGGGTAAAGGCCAGCACCCTCCCAACACCACCAGTGAGAGCTCAGAGAGGAGCTGGATGGATGACTACGACTACGTTCACCTCCAGGTAGGTAAACCCACCACCTCGTTCTGCACAAGGCCAAGGAACAGCTGTCCGGGGGGGTTGCAGAAGCTGTTTGCAGGAAAGCAGCAATCAGATTGTTGTGCTAATACGTATTCAAAAGTAATTTCAGCAGGGTGAGAGCCTTTTGCTGTGCCACACCACCCTTTTCTTCTCCGCACTCTTAGTGGTGCACTACCAATGAAAGAGCCAGTACAAAGCAGCCTGATGAGTTGTTGTGATTTAACACAGTGTCTTATGTTACACAAACAGGGGAAAGAAGAGTTCGAAAGACAACAGAAGGAGCTGCTGGAAAAAGAAAACATCATCAAGCAGAGCAAAATGGAGCTAGAGCATCACCAGGTACGTTCAATGAGGTGCAGCACTCGCACTGAAACACAGCGTGGGTCAAAAAAAGCAGGAGGGGCCCTTCTCTTATCAGCCTGTTTAACATCTCTTTAAACCCTACGGAAAGTAGGTCATGGAAGATTGAGGGCTGTCACTTGGCCCTTGTGTTAATTCTTCAGCACGTTGTTGCCGTGTCGTGTGGCAGGAAATCGTACAGGCAACGTGGAGGGGAGATTTGGAGCTTTGTCATCTCAGAGAGATGCCACAGAGATGGCAGCGTTTTAGACTCTGTAGGAGTCATTGCCACTTGGATCCGTCTTTCGCGCTTCTGGATTCAGAATATTCCAAATGAGCAACAGCCTGTAAATTCAGGAGGTGTTTTGGGTTTTTAAAAATGCAAATAAAGTATTTTAGATGTTTTTATCTTCCGAACTCTGTGTATTTGGATTTATGGTCATCAAGGCACTTGATCACCCCTCACTCTCAAAAATAAATGATCTCAGAAAACATACCTAGACAAAAAGCAGTGTATGAGGTCAGTGAAGGAGAGCCAGAGGAGTCTTCAGGCACGAGGTCAAATTATAACATGTAACAACATCTTACAAGGACATCCTTTGACAAGAACCTTTTGCTTTGCCTTCCAGATCAACCAGTTCCAACGTCTGGAGCAAGAGATCACAAAGCCGGTGGAGAATGACATCTCCAAGTGGAAACCACCTCAGGCTCTCCAGATGGCAAACAGCTCTGCCGCCTCCCGCGACAGCCAGCTGCTTCTGTTCTACTCCGACCAGTGTGAGACTCACTTCAACTCCCTCCTCAATGCCATCGACGCCTTTTTTGGCTGTGTCAATGCTTCTCAGCCCCCCCGGATCTTCGTGGCCCACAGCAAATTCGTCATTCTGAGCGCTCACAAACTGGTTTTCGTTGGGGACACGCTCGCGAGGCAGGTGACCACACAGGACATACGCCACAAGGTGATGAACTCCAGCAACCAACTCTGTGAGCTGCTGAAGGGCGTCGTGGTGGCCACCAAGACGGCCGCCCTGCACTACCCCAGCACCGTGGCCCTGCAGAGGATGGTGGACCAAGTGACGGAGCTCTCCCACCATGCACAGTTGTTCAAACTCTCACTGGTCCAAATGGCGGGTTTATGAAACCCGGGAGGATCCAACCCACCAGCAGCAAAACAGAACCACAAACTGGAGCTATTTTTATGTAAATGTTTTGGTTTGTTATTTTTAAATATTTTTTTTACAGAATATTTTAAATCCATTCTTCCGTGCTAGAGAGTCTAATGAAATCAGGGATCTGGTTCTGTGTTACGTTTCTAATCCCCGTTTTCGGTTTGTACACACAGCATATATGTATATGTTGCTACATTCCCTAAAACATCAATTAAGCACCTTAAAAACGACGCGTCGGGTATGCAGGGCGTCTCTCCCGCCCGTTCCCTCCGTGCGTGTGTTAACTGGATGCTGCATTCTTCTGTCATTCCATCTCCATTTCAGCACATGGACGTGGCTGTGAAACCTCCTTGCAGCAATCCATGAAGTGAGTGTGATGGTTCTCATAGAACTGCGTCCCCTTCCTAGGAATTACTTTCTATGGGTTAATTCTGCCAAATTTAACTCTCCTCTTGTCGCTCCTTCGTTACATGCGGCGTTTGATTGTCCAGCCACCAGCGGCATGTCCCGCGTTTGGGAGAAAAGCATTTTTAGGTCTTATTAGAAGCAGAACCTTCTAAGGAGCAAGGCAGAATCGTAGGTATTTCATATCTGGTGGGATTCAAGTTTCCCTAATAACGGCAACACAAGGTTTCAAACCGTGGGGGGTTCCCAGCAGTGTAAATTCATACAGATTTACCTTGTATGTCCTCGTGTTGGCAATTAAGACTCAGGCTCAAAAGCCTGGACTCAGCATTATCCCAAGAACATCCCAGTGGGCTCATCTTTGAGGCCGCAGACGAGCAACGTCTCAAGGTACAGCCCCTGCCAGAGGGATTAACATACAAAGTGTGATCGGTATGGAAGGAAAACAGCTTAGTCTGAAGTAACAGCTATTTAAACATCTCTGTAGCACCTGCACGATTTAATGAAGAAATAGCACTTATTTTTCTGGGACACCTTGGTGATTTAGTGCACCTATTGCAATTCAGGCTTTGCCGGGATTTTTTTCCCCCCAAGTTCTGCCTGGCGCCCTCAGGTTGGTTGGGATTCCTTTGGATTTCCATGTCCAGTTTTTTTCACTCTATATCCTCAGAAAAAAAAAGTGTTCTGATGCTTACTGGTTACGTTGATATTTGTGCTTTCAGGAGGAGAACCGTTATTGCGAGCCTGTACTACAGTTTGTTGCTTTGTAGAGACTCATTGTAAAGTTATTAAATGATCAGTTTTTTATAAAAAAAAAAAAAACCAACCCACAACACTTGGTCTTGTTTTTCTTGTATTCAGAGTCCTCTAAGCATATTAAAGTAAATTCTGCTGGTTGCTACCCCTATCAAAGCCATTCTAAAATGAAGAGTTCACGTTCGACTGGTTACCTGATCAGCGCTTGTAGTGTGAAGGGAGAACTCGAGGGTGTAAGAGGACGGGACAGACCGTGTCTCTGCCTGGTCAGAAGCTGCAGGTGAAGCATTTATCCAACACGGCTCCCCAAGGCACCAAGTCCAAAATACAGCCATGAGGGTCCACAGGGCACCAGGCCAAGCTTCTGACCTGCTCCCAGGGTCTGTTCTAGCCCCTCAATGTCCTGCTTGTAGTGAGGGACCAAAACTGAATGCAGGATTCGAGGTGTGGCCTCCCCAGTGCCCAGTACAGGGGGACGATCTCTGACCTGCTCCTGCTGGCCACACCAGTGCTGGTACAAGCCAGGATGCTGTTGGCCTTCTTGGCCACCTGGGCACACTGCTGGCTCATGTTCAATTGGCTGTCAACCAGCACCCCCAGGTCCTTTTCTGCTGGGCAGCTTTCCAGCCACTCCTCCCCAAGCCTGTAGTGTTGCAGGGGGTTGTTGTGGCCCAAGTGCAGGACCTGGCACTTGGCCTCGGCCCATCGGTCCAGCCTGTCCAGATCCCTCTGTAGAGCCTCCTGACCTTCAAGCAGATCAACACCCTCCCCCTACTTGGTGTCATCTGCGAACTTACTGAGGGTGCATTCAATCCCCATATCCAGATCATTGATAAAGATGTTAAAGACAACAGGCCCTAATACTAAGCCCTGGAGGACACCACTTGTGACCAGCTGCCAAGTGGATTTGACTCCATTCCCCACCACTCTCTGGGCCCGGCCATCCAGCCAGTTTTTTATCCAGCGGAGAGTACACTCATCCAAGCCATAGGCAGCCAGTTTCTCCAGGAGAATGCTGTGGGAAATGGTGTCAAAGGCCTTACTAAAGTCCAAGTAGACAACATCCACAGCTCTTCCCTCATCCACTAAGCAGGTCACCTTGTCATAGAAGGAGATCAAGTTGGTCAAACAGGACCTGCCCTTCATAAACCCACGCTGACTGGGCCTGATCACCTGGTTGTTGTGTACATGCCGTGTGATGGCACTCAAGGTGATCTGCTCCGTGACTTTCCCCGGCACCGAGGTCAGACTGACAGGCCTGTAGTTCCCAGGGTCCTCCTTCCAGCCCTTCCTGTAGATGGGTGTCACATTGACTAACCTGCCGTCGATTGGTACCTCCCCTGTTAGCCAGGACTCTTGGTAAATCATGGAAGGTGGCTTGGTGAGCACTTCCACCAGCTCGCTCAGAACCCTTGGGTGGATCCCATCTGGCCCCATAGACTTCTGCACATCTAATTGGTTCATTTACTGTTCCCTCTTGGATTATGGGGGATTATGAAGCTGCCTCGGGCTGGGCCAGCATAGGGGGAAGTCCCACAGTTCATCTATTTGATATGGAGCCATTGCATCTCCTCAGCTACTGATCGGTGGGGCTCTGCTAGAGTTTTTCTGCTCCAAGTCCCATGACAGGGCAGTGGGACAGGAGCCTGTGGCATCTCTTCCACAGCAAACCAAAATCTTTGCAGCAACCCATCAACGCAAGGAATAAAATGCCAACCTCTGCCTCCAGACAAGGCAACAGAGAATAAAATCTCCGTGCCCTGTAAACACTGCTCAGTTTCCCATCTTTTATACAAACAATCCAGTAAAAAAGGTGAAATAGAGGGTTTTTTTCTACCTGAACACATCCATGGCTTCCCAGGAGGAACCTGTATGGCAGGCAGCCAGGAGAGCCCTCCAGCAGGCTCCACTTCCTCCTCCTCCTCCTCCTCAGCAAGGCTGCTTCTCCCCAGGCACAAAGCTGAAGGCACAAGCCTTACACCCAGAAAAGCCACAGCTGTGGCCCCAGCGCCAGCTGAGCTACATCTGGATTTAAAGCTCATCCCACCCACGCGGCAGCGAGTCCTCCGGGTGTGATTTGTCTCCAGCTCCTGCACTTTAGGTGAAGAGCCCAAATTAAAAATACAATTAAACAAAGGGTTTCTAAACCCTGCCTTTTGCACAGGCAGGAGCTCAGGAGCTTTTCACAGCGGCATTGTGGAGGTGAGATGAACCACACGGAAGGTGGGATGGTCTCGCAGCCGCTGAGCGCAGCGCAACACCCCGAAGCAGAGCCCAGCTCTCATCTCTGCTGGCCCTGATCCGTACACAGAGCACCCCAGGCCTGGTGGGCAGGACAGGGTGTCATCTCCTCCCATGTCCTGCACAGAGGATGCTGGTTTCTTGCTTGTCATTCGCAGCAAACACGACAGGTCTTTGTAAAAACAAAGGGGTTTTTTTTCCATTCTGGACTTTGGAGACTTTTTTCAGTTGAGGGGGGGTGTGGGTGTGCAATACCCCATTGGTGTGGTTCTCTGAGCATCTCTTGAATACACACACACCACGAATACTGGGTTCGGTTTGGGTCCCTGATTCCAAGAAGGACACTGAGGTGCTGGTGCATGCTGGCCCTGGATTTCTCCTGGTAGGTGGACTCTACCGACAGCACTGGGAGGCCCATGCCATCTAGTGGTGACAAGCCAGCCCAAAGCTCCCTTCTACCCAACCTGGATGCTATAAGCCTCTGGAGGAGTCTGGAGGACCTTCTGGTCTGGAGGAAGGGTGAGCATTTTCCCACCTGACAGTAGTACCTGTGCCGGTTGTTTGGGAACACACCCCCACCCCACTGGCACCAGAAGTCGACCAGAGCAGTTCTCCTCCTGGAAAGACAAAGCTCAAGCTGTGCCAGGATCAGGAGTCACAGCACGCAAACCCAGGAGGGCTGTCAGAGGTTACCAGCATTGAAGAATGCAATCGTTGCCGCAGAGCCAGTGTGCCTGAGCCAACCGTGTCATCTCTTGGAGCCACCCTGCAGACAACAGCACCCCGCACCCAGCTCCGCCCTCTCACAGCCACCCAGATCCCCACGCAGCATCTGCTGCTGCTTCTAGGACATTCTCAAAGCAAGGTCTTACAGAACTTGAGGGTAGCCACTCTTTACGTTCTGAAAAGCCATGCTCAAGACCACTGCCAGCATTCAGGATGAGTCCCAGGGCAATATGCACCAGGCATGCTGGCAGAGGGAGGTAACCACAAAGGGTGTTTGTGCATCTCTTGACAATGCTCCCAAAGCGACCACATCATGGCCCCATCCCACCCTCCCCTAGACATGAGGGGCTCTTTGCTACCACAACTTATGTAACAGTTGTATAATCCTTCTGACAGGAGGTTGGAGCGAGGTGAGGGTCGGTCTCTTCTCCCACGCCACAAGTGACAGGATGAGACGAAACAGCCTCAAGTGGCTCCAGGGGAGGCTGAGGTGGGACCTGAGGAACAATTTCTTCCCCATTGGGGTTGTGAAGCTCTGGCCCAGGCTGCCCAGGGCAGTGGTGGAGTCCCCATCCCTGGAGGGGTTGAATAGACCTTGTGTCGATGTGGTGCTGAGGGACAGGGGTTAGTGGGGACCTGGCAGTGCTGGGGGAACAGCTGGACTCGAGGGGTCTTTTCCAACCAAATCAATTCTGTGATTGTGTAGGTATTACACCAGCTAGAATGTGACTTTTGATGAGTCTTCTTCTGTGGTCCTGCACACTCAGACAAGAAATGTCTAATTCCACAGGCAAAATCCCATTAAAAAGCAGTCAGAAAAGCACTCAGGTCAAGCACCGTATCAAGTCTGGTTACTTTATTGTTCATCTGTGCAGTCAGTTAAAATTAAGAGCAGGTAACGATGAAAACCACCACAGAAGCTTTAGGTACAGAAGCACAGGGCCACGCTGAGCACATTCTCCATGCTGGTCACTTCCAAACCAACCTGAGTGCATGCACAGGCCTGGCTCAGTGTAAAACCCCACATGAAGCAGCACGTTGGTCACAACTGGCAGCAGAATAGACAGCCTTGACTGCAGAATTGTTTACGCTGCTTAAGTTTTAGCAATAGCTTTTGTGTTTTCCACCCAGTCTATGCGGTGTTTGCTCCAGCCTCCACAGCAGTAAGCGCTTCAATTAACTGTCACACACACCACAGGTTAATTAGTGCTTAGTCAGAGTTTGCAGCCCCTGTGACAAAGGCAATACGACTGGATTTAAAACAAAACCCCCAAATACATTCAAGAGAATGGCTGCAGTGATAAGGCAAGGAACAGTTCTTCAAACAGATCCCGCTGAATGAAACGAGACCGACCATGTAACCCGGCCCCCTCACACGGGCACAGACTTGAGTGAGTCAACTGGGAGTTCAGTCTGACCCACCAGTAATGCTTCAGAAGTACATCAGTAAAAACACTCCACGACGTGTGTTGGACTGCCAGCAATCACAGCCAGGTCTCATCACACACACAGCGTCGCTTTCACAGGCCGTACAAAGACTCTACCACAGGCTCTTGCAGGAAGAACTAGGCATTGACAGAAGACATCGCCATCCCAAAACTCTTCCAAACCGCATAATGGAAACCTTTGGCCTGCTACAAGTGAGCAAATAAAGTTACACACGAGGCAGAGAGCACTACTGGCAGCTGTGTCACAGCAATGATACAAAAATACCATTGGCTGTTCAAAAAGAGATGGCAAAGCCTTTTGGGGAGTAAGATGTGCACCTACATGGAACAGGGGAGGAGGAGGGAGCTGTTTGGCCAGAGCAGAGGAGCTACCTGGAGCTTCCACATACATCTCATTGCATATTTGATCAGCACTCAAACCCACAAGGATTCTTCCTTCATTATCTGGCTCCAGGCTTGGTTCTTGCACCTTTAGAGCTTAGTGCAATTGCTGTAACTTCACCTTTCTTCACAGCTACCAGAAGCAGAGACCAAGTCAACCATTACCTATCCCAGACAGGGACGCTACAAGCATCAGCCTTTTGCCATTTTCTGTGCACTAAAGTCTAGTTAGAAGCGAAGTGCAGCAAGCGTCGATACCCTATGCCAGCACAAGACGACAGCAACATTAAGGTGTGCAAGGCAGACACTGCAGAGCAGTGGGGAATGGAACCTGATTGCTGCTGCTTCACTTGAATAAATCTTGATTTTACTAACTAAAAAAATCCCCAAACCCATCATGAGGCATCCGCTGGCCAGTAGATGGGATAGAGAAAGGAGACCATCAGGATTTCTACCTGTGTTTATAAACATGGGTCTGGAAGTCACAGGTTTAAACTTCTCCACAGCTGAAAGCACAACAGCAACACTGTAGTTGTGGTTAAGTTTTTATGCAGGGAACAGCGATCCCAAAAACCACACACCCAAGGTCTGAGGGAAAACGGGAGGTACTCTTGACCAGACCTGTTGGAAGCATTCTCATGCACAGCAGAGGTGGGATGTGCATGTCCTGCCTCCTCCTGAAGATCTCACGCACCAGGCTTGGGGGCTGCTCTATGAACAAAAGCGGAGTGCTTTGTCCTGAGTGTCCAAACAGCGGTATCGCTCATGCCCAAAGGTAACAGGAGCAACTGCTCAGTACCAGTAAAAACCAGTAAGTCCTCCAGCAAAAATGAGGTACCAAATTCACTGCTGTAACACTATGCAAGTGCTACAGTGGCGTCTACCAAACCGGTCAGAATCCTTAACTGGTTCCAGGAAAGAAAATATGTCAGGTACCATAGACCTGACGTGAAGGTGTACAAAGCGGAGTATCCAAAACCCAGCGATGACCCTTTGGAATGCTCAACAGTGAGTGCAGAACCCATTACCTGTCCCTCTCCAACACGAGTTGGACTTAAAGGTTCAGGGAAAACACACAGAAATGTGGCAGGACTGTGGAACCTGTGACCTTTCTCAAACCAAAGCCGAGAACACAGGTCCTTTGTTTTTGTTAAAGGAGATAATAAAAACCTCCAAATTGTGTGCTTCTAATATGGATTTTTCTTACTTCATTTATACTTTTTATATATATATACACATAAGAAGGTAACTAAAATCTCCCTTTAGAAGACTTACTAAAGCAAGACATTCTCTCAACCATTTCTGAAGTTCACATGCACGCTCAAGGTTGAAGACAAAAATAGATATTCCTATATGGCTACAGAAATAAATCTGTGTCACTATGTGTAGTTACAGTGCTGAAAAGAAAAAATAATTTAGAAACTGCTTCAAGCCTGAAATGTTTCCTACGCTCAGACTAAGCCTGTGGTCAAGGACCTGGTGTTAATCTGTGTGCAGATAGGAGATACAGCAGCTCCATGTTTTTCTGACGGGAGTTTATCACCACTCCTCCTTTCTTCCAGTGTTCTCTGACTGGCTGCTGAAGCCCCCCCTGAACCTCTACCAAAGCAGCAAACTTTGGCAGTTCAGGAGGAAAGGTCCACAGAAATTAATATTACTTAAGTCAGTTTTTCAGTGAGATCAAGCCATGGAATGACACAGTGCAGGGGTGCTTCACCACTCATAGTTGGTCACAAGTTCCATGGGTACTTTAGGTCGTGTCTTCTGCAGGGGCCCTTCGCTGCCGAGCGGATTTCTGTCTCCCTCTGTGAGGCGAGGGTGGAGTTTCCTGCTCAGCATCAGTCTCTGCTGGCTCGTTGTCTCCTTGCTGGGACCCTGTGTCGCCTATCAGTTCTCGCAGGAATTTGAACTTGGACAAGAACAACTGCCAGACCACGTACCAGCCTGCAGGAGGAAGAAACAAGGAACTGCTGAGTTACTTCACACTAACTGATAGTCAGCTCTCAGGCAAAGGGTATCAGAAAAGCGAGAACAGATTTGATAAGCTCCCATCCTCTGACCGCCAACTCTCAGCCCAAACACCCCTCCACAACACGCCCATTCTGTTCTGCAGTCTGGAAACACCAATTCCACTTGATAAAGTTTATCCTCATCCAGGGGCAAACATCTCAGCTCCAGACAAGGACCTACATTTTCTGAACGGAATTGCTATGGCAAGCAGTGGATAAGCGAGCACTGCAGCACAGATGAAGGTCTGGACTGTCAGGAGAAAAGGAATTTCTGGGGTTATAACTAAAACAAGGGCTTGGGATTCATTACACAGGCACCACACAAAGGCATCACTGGAGCTTCTACCTTTGCTCAACAAATGCGTCAGGCTGACTATCGCATTATAGAACCACTATTAAGCACACTTCTGATCTTGAAATTAAAACCATAAATCCTACTTTGGAATGCACATGGTCTCCCTTGTGTTCGCTAAAAGGTCACATCCCCCAAATTCAAGGTGTTCCCTCACCACGCCCACATCCCAAAGTAAAATTAACATTCTCTGGTGAATTTATGTTCTGCTCCACTGCTCTGGGTCCCAAAACTCCATAAGTAAGAGTGGATGAAGATGGTCACACTTCTAGAGTCTCGCTTGAAAAACATTTAAGACCCAGTTCCTCCTCTGTCTTGTGTAAGCGTTGCTATGACAGGCAGCCAAGGAACTTAAAGTGAATATAAATATATCTAAACCTAAACCAAAATCTTCCTTTTCAAAGGTCTCCCTTCAATCCTGAAGTTCTACCCAGGAACTCATCCGACCAATTACCTCAGCAGAAACAGATTCCAGAGCGTGGACACTCGGGAAGGGGAAGACAGACCAATAAGTGGCACTTGTATAACCACAGCACCACTATTTTTCTGCCTCTTCTGCGATCAAAGTCATCAGAGCAACTTTCTGAAAGCTGCTGCCACTGCAGGGCACTTCAGGGCTCTGGGACCATGAATCAATGTGTTCTACTCATGGCTCTAAACATCACTACCAGTATTCACAGCTCCACAAGCCCTGCTCGTTTCTAGTCCACACGGGAAAGAAAACACAACCAATAGTCCAGGTGAATATAGGACACTTGCAAGAAAGGGAGACCTAAGCAGAATATGATGAGCCATTTAAAAACGTCTTCAAGTCCCCAACTTGTCGACAGAGAGAAAATTTGAGACACTAGACTTAGAAGACTAGTGAAACGCATGAAAAATGTGTGGGAAGAAATGCTAAAGAACATTCTCAGTCCACTCACAGACACTCTGGAGAAAAGCATTATTTTTTTCCAAGTTTTGCTTGAGTTGGAGCACAATGGTCCGAGTATCCAAAATACCAACAGACTTTAGAGGTCTCTAGCTCA
The DNA here is from genome assembly GCA_009769605.1 of Bucorvus abyssinicus. Taxonomy (NCBI): domain Eukaryota; kingdom Metazoa; phylum Chordata; class Aves; order Bucerotiformes; family Bucorvidae; genus Bucorvus; species Bucorvus abyssinicus. The sequence goes on along the minus strand of CM020027.1, from coordinate 5,727,119 downwards.
AGATTACAGAGTGTAAACCAGGAGCCAACAAGGCTGGTTATACTCGACAGACGAGCAGACCAATGGTAACAGGTAGGTGAAAGGAACCCCAGCGCAGAGTGTTGAAAAGAAAATTACAACAGGCTTAAGCCAACGGTAACAGTGGGAGGGCGACCAGGCTTGAGAATGAGAGTTTCCAAACCTCACAGGACTCCCAGCCTGTGCCAGAGACATGCAGGTATAAGGTAACCAAAGCAGAATGATTTCTGTCCCTCACTTGCTCTAGTTCAGAGCCAGCTTGGATGGAAAGTGAAAATAAAAGCCCTGAAACAAACACACTCGTCTGAATCAAAACTCTCTTCAGCTGAGACTCCCTGTTGTCTCACTGTTACTAGACACTTCAACAAGAATTTCCTTGGAAGTAACCAGAGTGCTACAGACAAGTTATTCTGGGTAAGAGAAACTCTCTCCAGCAGCACCATCAACTAAATACACCATTAAACAAAACCACATGCACAGCCAAAGCCTGAGGGCAGGTTCACAGGACGGAATTAGTCTGGAATCGGGAGACAATGCATTTTCTTCACTCCAAGAAGGACGCTGAGGTCTGGAGCATGTCCAGCGAAGGGCAATGAAGCTGGTGAAAGGTTTGGAGCTGAGAAGCAGCTGAGTGACCTGGGGTGGGGCAGGGGGGTGGTGTAGTCTGGAGCAAAGGAGGCTCAGGGGAGACCTTCTCACTCTCCACAACTCCCTGAAAGGAGGTTGAAGCAAGGGGGAGGTCGGTCTCTTCTCCCAGGGAACAAGGGATGGGACAAGAAGAAACAGCCTCAAGTTGCTTCAGGGGAGGTTTAGGTTGGACCTGAGGAACAATTTCTTCCCCATTGGGGTTGTGAAGCCCTGGCCCAGGCTGTCCAGGGCAGTGGTGAAGTCCTCATCCCCGCTTTGCAGCATTTTGCTCCAAGGTTCTTCCAGGACAGGTAACTGACACCACCACTTTGCATGTCAAATGCTTCCTCTTTGTTCAGGTAAGCCACTCTCTGAGAAATTCTACTGGGTTAACTTCACCACAGACAAAACATTTCATTTGGATCAGTCTTCCTGCACTTGCTTCATTTTCTTTAGTCATTTATTTACCTTTTCAAATCACGCTTCGCTTGATGGACACTGTGGAAATCAAACACACGCCCACAACATCTTCAGCAAAGCAGCAGTGCTGATACACAGGCTATAATATAGATATATCTACATCAATTGGGGAAAGGAGTTGCTTCTCAAGAGAAGTAAGCCAGACCCAATGGTCCATCATCACAACGCAAAGCGAGAGCTCCAGCTCTTGGTGCAGCAGGTACCTGAACCCAGAGAGAGCTGGGAAATTCTGCCCACCACAAACAGTTCTGCATTTTTTTGCATTTAGGCAAAACAGCAGAGTTTAGCACTTACTGAGCCACTGTCTCACTGGAAATGCCACAGCCAGGTGCCATTAGTCTGTCAGCCCTTCTTGTGATGCAATGTGTTTGGGAAGCTGGGAGCTTGAATCAAAGCCTCTTACTGACTCACACCCAGATGTACGTGACATCTGTGCAATGTCAGGACGCTACACAGATTCTGATGTGACAATGCTTCATTAAGTGTGTTATGTCCCACACCAGCTCTTAGGTCCTTTGTAAAAGGGAAAGAAACAAAGCGATCTGACTACAACAGTTCCCCTCAAAAGGGGCGTTTGGTTTTTCTGTCAGGAAGAGCAAACAAAACAAAACACCTAGGGCTGGTATGGAGTGCCGGGGTAAAGCAACCTGATTTTTTCAGGAGAAACACAAAGGAAGGAGGGAAGGAGACGTGATAATGGCACAAGACAGAGTCTGAAGATCTGGCCTCTACTTCTGACCTGGCTGTGCACTTCCTGTGCAAGATCATTTTACCCCCGTGTCCCTGCTGATCTGAAAACAGGATGCTCTCACTCCACACGCAGAGACCAATGTAGACCTGGGGTATCGCCAAGGTGAATGCTGCCTGTATGCAAGTGCTGAAAGGTCCCTCACAAAAAAATTTCTGGCAAAAAAAAAAAAGGAACATGGAGTTCTGGATGCCTTTGAGTTACATGATTTTTTCCAGCCCCTCAATGGTTTCTGTGTCAGATGTGATCCGTTTACAAATGGAGAAGCTGCAATCCTGCTATGCTTCCCAACAAATCCACACCCGCATTGAAAGTGGCAGTTGCAAGCAGCCAGAAATGTTTAAAAGAAATCAGGTCGTTTATATCCAAAGTACTTTTAGACATAAATGCCTAATTCAGGCACAAACATTTGCTCTTCACATGGCTGAAGAATTGGTTTGAGTAACTTCTGATAGTTTGTGCTTTGCATTTTGTCTTTTCACTTTAGAAAAATAATAAAATTAATTTCCCCCCCCCACTGTTTAAGCTTTGATCACACTTATCAGGTCATACTTGCGATAAACACAGAAACCCACATGCTCCTGGGATGTCTCCTGGCTATTTCAGTCTATTGGTCTCTATTCATACGAGCCCTTTTACAAGCCACTCAAAATCCAAGTTCCAGCTCTTCAGGGTCTTGACCCTGTAAGTCTTTTTCATAAAGCTGTTTCAATGCCTCTCAGAGGGCTGTAAAACATCCTTATCATCAGATCAAGCTTCCTCAAGAGTCCCTCCTATCAGGGTAACAGTTCAAATCCTCATCCAAACACAATGAATGTGTCAGCTGTCTGTCTCAGTACCCTTGAAATCCAGGTGACATTTAGCTGTCATTTTATAAGCTCTGATACTGTTGAAAGTAAAATACAGTGAAGGGTTCAAAACATTTTCTATTTTACTTTAAACTTCTAATGTTTGCTTTGCCTACTTGCTTGCTACAAAGCATTAAAGAGGCGTTTCGGAGAAATGCTTGTAATTACTCCAGCTAATCCTTTCTTTGGGACACAAAGAGCTGAGTCTGAAGCCATTAATTTATATGGGGAAATCCAAACACATGGACATTTCACACTGCTTATGCGTGTTACTCCATACGCATTAACATTGGATTTCACCTCCCATTTTACCACCCAGCCCCTTGATATTGCAAAATCTTCTCACTGCTCTTTGCCATTTTGACCATGATTAACAATTCTTTTACGTATTAAATACCAGCTGACTGTTCACTTTGTTCCCTTGGTTTTCACAAGTCATGTATAAACCCACCTGGCATTTGCTTTTTATCTCACAAGCCTTTCAACACAACTATGGCATAGTTTGAGTTTGGTGGTCGTGTTTTTTGGGTGGTATTCTTTAGAGCTTTAAATTCAGTATATTGACCACAACACCCACAGGCACTACACTGCTGGTTCCTTCCAAGAAATCAGACCTGCAAGTCACACCTCCCATAGAAATGACCCTTCTCTCTGCATTAAAAAAAAATGCAAGTCTTGGATCCACATACAAAAACTCCTCTTAAGAGCTGCTCTCAATCTGTTCTAACAGATGTCGAAAGCCAAGGGGTGCCAGCAGGAAGTTTCCTCTTTGCATCCACTGGCACTTCACACCGTATATGAGCGGCGCAGAGTGACCGCTCAGCAGTCTGTTCACTGAAAAACCTGTCAGGTTCAGATTAGTCACCGAAATAAGTTCTGGAAGCACTTCAAGGCTCAAAATTAGTTGGAAACAAAGAGAAGAGGGCGCTGCGAACCACACTCGCTCCCCCACACCCCAGGGCACGCTGCCCTTTCGTTTTCTTTGAGCAAAGGGAAACCACCAGAGAAAAGGAAGTAGGAGGGGGAGATGAAGGGCCCCGAGCGCTGCACACCGAAGCCAGGCCAGCCCCCCCGCACTTCCTGGCCCCCTCCCGCCGAGGGGAGCGGGCGGGACTCACCGCATAGCATGAAGAGCAGTACGCAGGCCAGGGTAGCCACGATCACCAGCAAGGTCAGCCCGATGCTCTGCCACATGGCGCCGGCCGCCCACCACCCCCCCGCCGCCGCCGGCGGCAGCGGGGGCCCCTCCTCGAAGCCGCCTCCCCGCCGCGTTGAACCGAGCCTCAACGGCAGCCGTCAGGGCCTGCTCAGCCCCGCAGAGGGGCGGGGCAGGGGCGGTGGCGGCTCGGCCGACCCCTCCCTCGGTGCAGGGCCCGCCGGTGGCTACGGGGAGGAGGCAGCGCCTCGCATCGCTGCCCGCTACCCCCGGGGAAGGGAGTGAGGAGGCAGCTCCCCGGCCCAGCCGGCAGGGCGAGGGGTGCTGAGGAGCCCCGGGATGAACGGACAGCACCAGCAGCACCAACCCACTCTCCTCCCGCTGCTTAACGACTCGGCGTAAAGAGCGGCGGGGCGGGCCGTCAAGCGCGTCGCGATGACGCAAATCGTGGCGTGGTGCACGCTGGGAACTGTCGTTCGTTGGCGGGCCGACGGGGACGGCGGCCTCCGGCGGCGTCCCTCCTGTTGTGGGTCCCCTCAGTTCCCCTGTGTGGCGGGTGAGGGACAGCAGCGCTGCCGGGCCTGAGCCGGGGCAGCGGCTGTCCCACCCCTGTGGTTCAGAGTCCGCAGGACCTCGGCTCTGCCTCTGGTGACACGTCAGAGCTGCTTGGCCCCACTGAGGAGAAACCCGAGGAAATCATGACTTCCAGGAACGGCGAGATCACCTGACTCTGACACGGACTTTGCCGTTCGGCTGGAGGGAGGCTGTAACTTCCCTCTGAGGGGTAGAAGACGCTGGGTAATGTCTCTAAACTGCCGAGTACGTGTGTTTAAATCCACTGCTGCAGAAGCCTGTTAGCCCCAGGAGATGCCACCACTGCAGTGAGACGTCAAAGCCAATCCAGGTCTCTGTTGTGATTCTGTTAAGGGTTATTTTAAAATCTCCCCTTTTAAGTGAAGCTAAAGACTCCTGGTTTTTCCGAGTGTGCCACGTGCCTCCTCCTTCGACGATCCCCCTCAACCAAAATGACCTGCACAAGCAGCCCCCCAATTCACACCCTTAGATTTGCTGTCACTTCATCAAATGGCAGCAGAGCTCACTTTCTCTTTCCATTCCTCACCTTCTCTCCCAGTATTCCCAGCCCTGCTTAATACCCTCCTAATGCACTCAGCATGTCTTCTGCAGTTTCATGTTTCAGACATAGCTGATCAAATATACAGGAAGTGTACCATCCAAAGCAACAGACTAGGAAATAAAGAAGAAGAAAATTAGATTTCTCATATCACATTGCACAGGCAGAGCACCTTTCAGTCAATGTATGTTCAGTTTGCAAAACCTTAATTTTATTTATTTAAGCGTCCCTTTCTCTAGTCGTAGTGTCCCTTTCTCTAGCTAAGCCACCATGCTGTAGACCATGAGGTCAGTTAGGCACGATTTCCCAGTCATAAATCTACGTTGACTACTCACAATCACATTCTTCATGTTTTTGGAGATGGTTTCCAGGAGGATTTTCTTCATGATCTTTCCAGGGACTGAGGTGGCGCTCGTTGGCCTGTAGTTCTACAGATCTTCCTTCTTGCCCTTCTTGAAGACAGGAGAGATGCTTGGTCTTGTCTGATCTTCAGGAACCTTAGGTGGCCTGAGACTGCTGAAGGCCAGGATGAACTACTGAACTACATACAACAAGCAAGTTAAAAAGACTTTCTAGCTTAATGGCTGTAGCACTTAAACAGGAGGTAGATGCTCACACCCCACAAGCATAGGCCAGGGGTGTCTGTGGGTGTTACACAGTAACCAAGCCATGAGATCAAAGGAGAAACAATTCCTCCTCCAACCATTTGGTGAACACAATCTTTGTTAGCCCATTTCTCCTAATACATGAAACAAAGCATTTTATTTGGGCCACTTGGAACACGTGTAAATTGAAATATAGATACAGAATTGCATCTGAATGAAACACCCCAAGTGTAATACTATACGTATTTTATCTAAGACTCTTCTTCATACCAAGGTTAAACTATATGAACACATACACATCCAACCTGCTAGCTGTTGTTTCAGGTGCTAATGTGCAAGAAATCTGTACCAATGCTAACAATGATGCTTTTGGGATAAGTGAGCTTCAACGTGGGTGTTGTTGGGTTAGGGTTAGGTGTCATGGACTGGCTGAGGAAAAAAGATATTTAAATGATCTGTAACCACATTGAAATTTTGTTATGTAAGGAGTGTATTTTGCTCCTGAAAAGGAACTTCAGCCATTTTAACAAGATTATCCTTTCTCCTTTTCTAAACCCTTGCATCACTCATGGCCTCCTCTTTGTTTATTATCATCTGCCCCATGCCAAGATGAAGGAGGAGTCCTGCTGAAGGCAGTTATTGTAAATAAGGCTTATTAAAATTAATATGCACAAGAAGAACAAGTTAAAGTAATCCAGGCAGGTTTTGTTCTCCACTGTCCTAGTTTTTGAATCCTTCTCTTGGGACATACAATACCTTTTGAAGGTAACTGGCGACCATACCAACTATGGGAGCCAAAGCAACATATAGGAGCTTGATAGGACAAGAGTAAATGGCCTCAAGTTGCGCCAGAGGAGGTTTAAGTTGGACATCAGGAACAATTTTTTCCCCGTTGGCGTTGTCCAGGCCTGGCCTAGGCTGCCCAGGGCAGTGGTGGAGTCCCCATCCCTGGAGAGATTGAACAAACATGTTGATGTGGTGCTGAGGGACTGGCGTTAGTGGGGACCTGGCAGTGCTGGGGAAGCGGTTGGACTCAATGATCTCATAGGTCTTTTCCAACAAAAAGGATTCTGGGATTCTGTGACTGTCCGTCTTGGACCAAGAGGCCAATTTTCTGCTTAGGGAACAACTTCACTGGGGACCAAATGGATATCAAAAAGTACTTCTCTTCAACATTTCACGATGGTCTCTTCCAACCAAAATTGAATCCTATGATTCTATGATTTTGGACAAATATAACCCATCTATACATCGAGTACACTTTGAGTTGTGAAGATGTTATGTGTCCTGCACCACACGTGGTCTCTTTAGCCTATTTCCACTGCTTGTGGCACTGATACTGGGAAAGACTGCTCTGAGCTCTGGTCAACACAGCTCTCAATGGACAGAACTGAGAAGGCGGCAGCGGGAGCACCCAGCCTCTCCCCTGACCTGTTCCTGTTTCAGATCAGTGGCAGAGCTGTGACAGGGTCAGCAGCTCCTGCTCTCAGTGATGTTTGCCTCTTCCCTGGCCAAGTTAAATAAACATTTGCTTATCAATTCCTCCGTGACAGGCATATCTCCGGGGTGATGACACAGTTAAGGCGACACTGACCTCACTTTGGTACAGGGCATGGAGGACTCAGAGGGCTTCAGGTCAGAGAACTTCAACTGCAAACCCAAGTGCCAGGCTACAGACCAGACCCTCTGTTAAACACTGGCTACCACGACCCTGATGTGACTCTGCCTGCCCCCAAACCCACCTGCCAATGGAGACCCCTTTGAACTGAATCTCCCCAGCGGTTAGGCCGATGGCCACTGTCCATAGTGTCACCTAAGGCGGTGGTGGACCAACATCTTCACATCACCAGCCTCTTCCCCTTCAGCTTCAGGTCAGAGAACTTCAACTGCAAACCCAAGTGCCAGGCTACAGACCAGACCCTCTGTTAAACACTGGCTACCGAGACCCTGACGTGACTCTGCCTGCCCCCAAACCCACCTGCCAATGGAGACCCCTTCGAACTGAATCTCTCCGGCAGTTTGGCTAATGGCCACTGTCCGCAGTGACACCTAAGGCAGTGGTGGACCAGCATCTTCACATCTCCAGCCTCCTCCCCTGCTCGGCTGCTGCATTCCCACCTCCCCGCCGTTGCCCACCACCACCTCCCGATTCTCTTTGCACTCCCCCGTCTCCAGGTGCCCGGCGGGACCCAGCGGAGCCCGGGCACCGGGAGCCCCGGGGCTTTCCTTGCCCTGCGGCCGCCGGCGGGGGCAGGCGCGGCGGAGACGCGAAATGGAGCGGGGGGGCTGGAGGCGGTGCCTTACAGCGTGGTCGCGGCGGGCAGCGCCAGCAGCGCCGAGCCGGGCAGAGCCGAGCCGAGCCGAGCCAAGCCGAGCCGGTCCGTACCCTGGACAGCGCCTCGCCGCCCCTCCGCCATGGTGAGTGTCCCCCGGGGACCCTGCCCGCCTCTCCCCGTTCCTCTCCCCTCAGCCCTGCCGCCCCCTCCCGGGGCTACCGCCGCTCTCCTCGCCGCCCCGGCTCTTCCGAGACCCCGCTGCCTGTCCTCCGCGCTCCCCCAGCTCAGATTCGCGGAGGGAGGCAGCGAGCCCCGTGCAGGGAAATGGAGGAAAGGGGGGGTCATGGGGAGGGAGTGATGGGCAGCCCCCCTGCCCAGGGCTCTGCGGGGAGCTGCGGTGCACACTCCACCCTGTGCCCTTCCCCGCTCCAGGCAGGTGCGTTTTTCTCTATTTCGAGGTGCGTTTGAGCGCGTTACATAAAGGGATTATTCCCGGCGGTGCGTTAATAGAAGTGCCGGCGTTAGTCACACAGTCTGTAGCGAAACCCTTTCTTTTCTTCCCCATGTAATGAGTGAACAATAGAGTGTTAGATTCCAGTTTAGCATTTAAGAGAGATGAAGCGGAACAATGCAGACATCTATGTAGCAAGCGGGACCGTTTCCCCATAGCGCATCGGGTCTTTGCAGCCATAGTAACTCCCCCAAAGGAGCTCAGCCTGTTTATCAACAGTAATGCCTGAAGTGTAACGCTGACCTTACAAAGTAGGACAGTGTCATACACATATTTTTGCAGCCTTAAAGTCTGAGGTACAGTGGAGCTGAATGACTTCTCCATGCTTGTTGTATCAGAAGCTTGGGACATGATTAACACCGCAATCTAGTTTTTCTTTCATATGATTTAACCACAAAAATACATTTTTTCAAATGTCTTTGCGTCATATATAGTAAATTCTGCCTTTGTTGCCTAAAAATCAGTTTGGAATTGTCCCTGTCCCCCATGGCAATTCAGGCATGAGTAATATTCAAATTGCCTTTCCACTAATTAGAATTACAGAATCGTTTTGGTTGGAAGAGACCTTTAAGATCATGGAGTCCAACCGTTCCCCCAGCACTGCCAGGTCCCCACTAACCCCTGTCCCTCAGCACCACCTCGACACGTCTGTTCAACCCCTCCAGGGATGGGGACTCCACCACTGTCCTGGGCAGCCTGGGCCAGGCCTGGACAACCCAAATGGGGAAGAAATTTTTTCCTGATGTCCAACTTAAACCTCCTCTGGCGCAACTTGAGGCCATTTGCTCATGTCCTATTGTTAGGACAAGACACCCACCTTACTCCAACCTCCTTTTGGGTAACATGAGTCCTTTTCCTAGCAGTCAGGTACCCATCTGCTGCCAGTCTGAATCTGTTTCTCCTATTCAGCCTGTTTGCAATCAACTCAGGATGACACATATGAAACGACCCTAATGAAAAAGACCAGAAGTGGTGCAGTACTTTGTGCTGTCTGGGACCCCCTGAATGACTTTACACTACATTATTGGATTCCTATTTCTTATCATGTAGGGTGGAACGTAAACACAAAATACATGACTAAATCACCACAACTGCAGGAAGCCCAAGTTAATACCAGCCATTGATAACGTCTTTCTTATGATATAGTGAAGGCAGTTCCACAGACACGTGGTGCTGCAGAAGGCAACGTGCATTATATATCGGTAACTGGTACAGCCAACATCCAGGGGCTCAGAAATGCAGAGTCAAATGGGAAGAAGATAGCCTGAACCAGTTAAACTATTTAATTTTGACTCCTTCCGGGATTGAGTTATACTGATGCAAATCAAGGAAAAATCATTGGTATAGTAATAAGCAGGTGTATGTTTTGTTTATGTAGTTCACTGTAACTCTATTTGAATCTAGGTCAAATTACACTGGCTCAGGATTTGGCTGCACCCTTGAACTTTAAACCGATTATAAATTTTGATTTGTCAGTGTATTTTCCATGCGGTCAAATCCCACTTTTACAGAGTAAGAGGGTGTATAATCTTGCACGGTTCATGGCAACTAATACTTGCAAAAAGGCCTGGCAAGACTAAGGCCAGTGTAAGCATGAGAACAGTGCAGAGCCGTATTTAATAGGTTCCAGTACCTGTACACTTCTACAACAGTCCAGCCACACAGGGCTTATACAGACAGGAGCTAGAATATTTTTTAAATTTCCTAAGAGACTTTGATAACTAGTGTAACCTGAAATCAATGAAGACAGACACCGGAATCCTCTAAGCTTTCATAAGCATTGTGGACACCATACCAGGGAATGATGCACGATGTGGGCATGCGTTGGTTGCAGGACATACAGAAAGGGCCCTCGACAGTAGCAAATCTCTCTTCTTTGTTGGCACTAGCCAAAATAAAACCCTGCCTCATTGTCCGTTAGTGTTTGTTAATTGCCTTAAGCACTTCTTGAAAAAGAGAGGTGCAAAGAACAATGGTCCAGCCCTTGAACATTAACACACAAACTGGAAGAGAATATTTTCAGTAAGCAGAGATTGGTCCAGCCCAAATCCGTGACTGCAGCACCCATGGCCACCAAGATCTCTCTGGCTCCTTCAGAGCGAAAAGGTAGCAGCCCTGCATCCAGAACTGCAGCAGCCAGCCCAGCTTGTGCCAGCTGGCACAGAATTAATAAGCTGTGAGAAAACATGCTCAAAAACTGCATATAAAACAGACAAAGGGACATAAATACTTGCACAGAAACTCCAGAAGATACGCTGAAGCCTTTTGCACGTGATGGAACTGATTAAAAAAACCACCTCCAGCACCTGAAATAAGAGTCCCGTGGTTCATAGATACCTGCTTATCAAAACCTGGCCTTGGTGCGGATCCCTTTCATCTCCAGGAAGATCCTTTGATTCCCTAAGAGCGATCACAGAATCTTCATTACAAGCAGTCTGACCTGAGAAAAGAAACAGACTCCTGTTGTTCATCAGACGCTCGAGCTTACATTCATGGAGTTTAATAGCATTTCTTGATTTTATCAAAGAAAAAAGTTAATCGGATGCAAACGCTTAAAAATTGAACCTCTGACACAATTAAAAGTTGGGAAAAAACCTGCCGAAGTGTTTTCTTTGGATATTAGAAAACTCCAGTTTAATGTAACTAGAAAGGGCTGGTTTATTGCCCGATTGAAGCCAGCTTCAAGCATAAATCAAAAGAATCATATCAGGCAGGAAGTTTTTCCTGATGCTTTTCGTTTTACAGTGTCTGTAAAACCTGACTGAGAAGCTGAGGCATTGAGATGCCTCATACAAATTGAGTAAAACTCATGTTCAATGGTAAAGTAACAGGTCACAAGCGCAGCCTGATTTGAAATTAAAGAAGGTAAAGGAAAAGGGAGGGAAATGAGGGTGAAACCAAGCGTACCACTGGTTGTTCAGAGCCAGAAAGCTGCTGGGATGCTTCTGCCTTGCGAGGCGATGGTGGAAGGGCATGGGAAGGATTTCCCAGCTGCAGCGGAGAAGAAACGCCACATGAGACTGGGGCTTGCCATGCTCCAGCCTTCAAGCACATCAAATTTATCTGCCAATTTGTAAGTGACTGGCAACAAGCTGAGTTTATAAATCCCTTACCTGCATCCACCCCCCATCCTCCCCTTATGGTGTGCTAAGTTCATGGGCTGCACTACCTGCCTCTTTACCCACTGTGCTCAGATCTAGGAGGGTAAGAGGGAACACTTTACATCCTATGTCTTCAAGGATATGATCATTAACACTATTTGGCATTGATACTGAAAGTGCTCTGATTAGATGTCAATCTAACATCATCTGAATGATTTTTTTAAGAAATAGTAAGTTTTCCCAGCTAATGACTGCATTGCATTTCCTCTTCCTTAGTCACGACTGACCAGGATAAAATAGTAAAGGTCAGATATCCCAAACTGAAGGGAATCAAGACCCATGTGGCAGCAATTGCTGGATGAAGATGTGTAATTAGAGAATAAAAAAATTAAGATTGTTTTAATCACTGCTGGGAGACATTTTGGTTTTTTCCCCTAAGAAGGACAGCTGTGGAAATGAACCAAGAAGTACCTCATATTCTGTGTCAGCATTTGAAAGCTGGACACAGCAAGAAATGGAGGTTGGAAGTAGTCTGAGTGTTTCCGTGGTATAATGGGTTTAAGAGTTTTGGGCTTTCAAATTCCAGTTACACGTGGATTAGACTCTAGGATACCTACTGCTGGGGTTAACAGAGGATGGGAGCTAATTAGTTTGTGCACCCTCTTATCCCATGCCAGCAGACTGGACTCTATTATTGGGGTTCCACACAGTTTTAAGCAGACATGACCTTGAAGATCATTAGTCTGATTTAAGATTTTAAAAGAGGTAAATTTAGAACTGTTTTAGGGGAGGAAACATAAGAGAAATTCCGTACTCTCTTTTTGTCTTCCTTCTTAAACTTGAAAATCAGCTGTCGTTTCCTTTCCTCTCCTCACCCTGTCTTCTCTAATCATGATTGAAGCCTCAAAGATGAATTAGCATTTGAAATCCAGGTTCTTGCCCTCAAGGATTTAAGGGAGACATGGAAGAAAAAAAGAATTAGCAACCAGTTAACAGAACAAGAAGGTATTTTCCTCTTCAATTGTTGTTTCACGTTCTCAAGTGACACTTTGGAAAACACGCATTAATTAGATTCTGTTTCTTCATTATTTCCCTATATTACACATGCATTTTCGCAGCCAGCTTGAAGTAATAAAATACTTTGCTCCGTGCATTTTGCTGTGAGCAGGGATAAAACCGTTCCAAAAAGCAAAGTGCCTTCGAACTGGCAGGGAATAAATGGTTGGCAAAGTTGTCGAGGGCGATTTCCGTGTCAGGGAATTGGCACGTCTTTTGGGAAGGCGGTTCTGAATAACACCGTCCACAGCCGCTTTCTCTCCAACTGCTGCCCACAGCCAGCTTCTGTTGCAGTCTGAAAGGTCAGGTGTGAGGTCATTCCCTTCTTCTTCCCACCTTCTACTGCTGCTGAAAGCAGAAAAGAGAGATGTCTTCCAACCTGCCGGTATGCAGGTGGCTTCAGCTTTAGCAGTTATCATTGCTCTCTGAACCGTAGACACCACATTTCATATGAGTTACTTAAGAAATCCAAGTACACGAGTCAAGTATAACACGTCTCCAGTTTTAGGGCATTCTCTTCAATTTCCAGAGCTCTCTTCCCTGGCAGGAGATCAGTTTCTTACCCTCTCTAAGATTTTTTTTTTTCTGATGTACATCAAAAGCATCACAGGATGTTCATGCTCACCTTTGAAAGCCGAGATGCAGCTTGTGATTTCTTGGTGCTGAGACACATTTGCAACTCAGCTCAAAACCAGGCAATTTGCACAAGGATATAGAACAGGCAGCATTTATCTTTATTCCTCTGCAAAATACCAGTAGCTCCTCACTTCAGTGAAAAGCGATATTGAGAATTTGGGGATTTTAGTGTGGTTATGCAAAACCCCTTGAAAGATAAAAGACTAGATGAGAGTTACTTTGCTTACAATAGCTAAAAGAAAGCCTCAAAAGTAGCCCCCAGAGCTTACCCTAGAGGGAAAAACACCACACGTTCCCCTTTTACATTCCCAGCATTATTTTATTTAACTTAACTCTCACGCTGTCAAACGTTTGCTCCCTCACCACATTTACAGATCACAGAGATGAGTGTTTCTTGCTGTAGTCTGTTTTCTAGGGGCAAGTGTCTTGTCACTGCTTTTTTTTTCCCGTAACACCTTAATTCCCCATGATATTTAATAACTAGATTTACCGTCATTACCTTTGCTGCTTTTGTCAGACCACGTTTTGCTGCTAGTTTGCTTTTCTTCACCCCTCCACCCTTTTTTTTTTTCTTTTTTTTTGAGGATAAAATCTTCCCATTTTATCTGTCTTTAAGGATATAGGTAGTGCTACTTAAATCAGCTGCAGGCACCATCAATGCTGCTCCTGTAAAGCATCAGTTCCAGCTTTACAGGAATGCTGTCCTTACATTTCATTGTAAGAAATTGTCACCTCTTCAGACAGTTACTCCCAACGACACACATTTAATGCAAAATACAATGTGGTGCTTCTCCTTCTTTAAAACAGGAGTAAAACTAAAGAGACTCGGAGCATCTGCTTCACTCGTTGGAAACTTGAGCTCAAGAGGATATTCATTTTCTGGAAAGAGGTACCTGATAGGTGCCTGTGATGTGTATCAGGTCTCGGACAGTTCAAGCTGACCTTGCCAGCAACTCTGTTTTCCTCCTGTCTGTTGTCTGTCCGCTACAGGGCAGCGCTGAACCTCATCGATGCTTAACCAGAGAGGGAGCCAATTTGCTTCCACATGACCTCTATCCTTGTAACGGCCATTTGGTCAAAGAATTAATTAGTAATTAAGTCAGGCTGGATGGGTGTGGCAGTCACTGTGGTGCAGTGTCCCCATGAACATGTTATGTCACTTGGAAATTCCCAGCTTCACTGACACTTGATTTCACAGGTCAGCTTAGGCTGATCCTATCAGGTGATGTCCCTGACTGATGAAGAAAGCTGTGTGAAAAGCCTCTAGCAAGAAAGCCCATCTTCTAGTGCTGGACATCATCACAAAGACACAAAAAGTATTGCAAGAGCAGCATGCCCACTGAAGCACTGGATGTCTTCCAGTCACGTTTTTTTTTCCCATAATATTAGATATAGTGACATGCTCATTCTTTAGAATTTTCCTGGGTTTACTTCTTTAAATCAGCACTTGCTGGTAAATGATAACCAGCATCAAGCGATAAATTAGAAAATAAACGTCTATTAAAACTCAGAAGCTTGAAATATGTTTAAGTTTAATGTACAGATTTCAGATTTTATAAGCAGCTCTTTTGACTTAAAACCTCAGGTTTCTCTCCCAGAGTGAACTATAAGTACCTGGCTGAAAAGCTTCCTGTACAGACTTTTGTCCCTACATTCTTCACACAGCAGAGACCGTTTCGTATGGGGAGAAATGACCTCGAAGTGAAATTGAAAGGCTTTGCATGTGCTGGAAGATTAAGGCTGAACCCTTCGAAGCTGGGATCCAGACTCGCTAATCCCCAGCAGCATGCTACAAACACCTCCTCCTCTTCCATGATTTTCCTTCCCCTTTTTCTGCTTACATCCCTATAAATAGTTCAGGAAAGGGTCTATGCACTAAGCTGCTTTGCCAGATTCCTTCATGGTGAGTTTTGAAGAGAAATTAAAATACAGAGGCTCCGCTCCTGGCAGTAGATCTGGTGTGTCCCAGTTGATACCTAATTCAGTAACTTGAGCAGGTTACACGTCAGGGTAGATGTTGGTGCATTGTGCCTTTGGGAAGGTTGTCAGCCAAGTTCCACTAACTGGGTATAGCTACAGGTTTCCACAAAGGAGATACAGCTGGGCAGACTTCATCTCCGTAGCTTCACATGAGGATTAAATGGGTCATTCGTGAGTAGAAGGTTTGGGAAACAAAGCAAACACATAGGCATTATGATAGATGTGGGTTTGTGGGGTTTCATCCTGCTTTGTTCCTTGCTGGGTTTTCTGACTTTACAGAAGCCAGTAATAATTTTAATTTACAGGTATCCTTTTTAAATATAATTCTAGTTTTGCTGTAGCAGCAAAAGCATGACTTCAACCTCTAGAGCACATTTATGAAAACAAGAACTTAGCGGTTTAGCTCAGTAAAAATACAGGATGGAGGGACTTTAGTTTGAAGAATTTACTACAAAAGCCAACCAAGGATGTGAACATCCGTCTGATCCTCTCCCAGCAGAGATTACCACTCCCAGCTACACAATACCATCCCTTCACTGCAGCTCACTGTCATGCATGGCTCCTCACATGAGCTTTGCTTAAGTTATTTTACTGAGGATGAACCCAGTTGCCAAAGAGCTCCTGTTGCGAGGGTGTCAATGAACCAGTCACTTTAGCAGGAATACAGGGCAGTTTTACAACCAGGGCTGCAGGGGTGGTCCCAGCCCAAGGCAAGCACAGCAGAGAAACTGGTGCATGGGAACCCAACTCTCCAGCCAGCCCAGCAACTCTCACAGTGCCTAAAACGCAACAGCTCTCCAGTTCTGTTGTGGATTTTGTTTAAGTTTATAAGGAGCTCCATTGAGTTGAATAACTCCACCAACTGGAGATGGTTTTGCTCATGAGATTCAAAGTATTTTCAGGACTGTTATTTTTTCTGAAAAACTAAAGTATTCTACGCTGTAACTGTCTGTTTGCTCCTAGAAGTGTTTATACTGAAATGATCCTTCTGTACACATTCAGCAGCTATGGCAATTTTAAAACACTTTCGAAGCATAAAATCAATAGTCGTGAACTTCAGAAATTCGTAACACATTGGCTACATATACAGTGCACAGATGATGCAGACAAATATGCTGCGTTTCATCCATTTTCTTCTGCACAGTACCTTTAGCATCAGATATATTAGAAGCCTGTTTTACCCTCCACGTGCTGACTAGGTGAGTCGGTTAATGGCTTGGAAACAGATTTGAATGACACGTTTATAGCTGTCGGTTCTGCCAACAGCTCGCAAAGTCTGGCATTTTTGTTGCGTGTTTCCCAGGCTCTACTTGATCTTCTACCGCTATTGTCCTTAGCAAAAGTATGTCTATAAAGGGAATGAGCATTTCAGGGGAAAGCCTTAATTAAGCACTTCATTAGTTAATATTTTTACAAGTTGAGTTTCCGTCTTACGGTTTCCTGAAGGGCTGCTGACAATTGTCTGTCAAAGAAGATAAGATATAAAGAAAACCCCTAAGGCTTGATTTTATTTTTTAGGTGTTTGTATTTTACTTTAATTTAATTTCTTGTATTTTAAAGACAGAACCCCACAGCCCAGAGGAACTAGAAACACCACCCATACAGGCTTTCCGATACTCCTGCCTTGTCCCTCTGGCCAGCAGCTGAGTGCCCCGCAGCACTGGCAAAGCTGTTCAAGAAACTCAGGCAAAACCGTCCAGTCGAGGAGAGCCCTGGTCAGGGACCACATTTCAGAAAATCCTTTTTGATCCTCGCTGCCTGTAACAGGAGGGGCAGGCAGCCCTCTTACACATTAATCCTTGCCGCGGGGACATAGCAGTACGTTGCCGACATCTGGGACGGCAACCAAGAAACCTACTTCTTGGGCATAGAGTGCTCTTTGTCTTCCTGCGCTGCCAGGGTTGTGGGAAAGCCAGAGCTCCGGCTTCTGGGATTGGGGTGATTTTTTATAAGGGTCATTGTCCAACAAGCCATGAGATCTTGTGCAGAGGCTTAGGATCTGCTATTCATCTCAGGTCTTGAAGTTTGTTACAGTAGAAAATGAGGGGATTTTCGCAGAGCTAGAAAGGATGTGTTGTCTGTTTGCCTCTACGGCTTTCTCCAGAGAAATGGCCAAATGCATACGCCAAGTACAAAATAAAGCCCCACAAGCATTATACTAACTTACAAAATCAGCTGCTCAGCAGTGACAAAATCCATCTGCAAATAGTGAGGAAAACAAAATTATCAAGATACAACACACTGGGAAAACTGAGCTGCCCTGTAATCTTCTTCCCTACCATTTAATTTATTTCGTGTCCCCTTCTGGTTTATTCTAAATTTAGGACGCAACTTTTTGCTGCAAAACCTGTGTGGTTACACGCATGGCAGTGTTGGGCAGACACTGTATACCCAGGTGCATCTGTGGGGAATATTCTCCAAAACCAAACCATCTGATAAATCCAAAGCCTTAAAAGGGTCATTACCCTCCCTTGCTCTGGTAGAATTATTTCCCCATGCTTCTCAAAGTGCTGTCTTGCTCTTATATATGGCGAAGTGATGCACTGCTTCTTCATTACGTAGTTTTTTAGGCATCTTTACCAAGGTTGGTTGGTTGGAAGCAGCTTCATTAAGCCATGCAAGCTTTCGTATTGCTGATGTGTGATTAATGCTGATACTGACCTGCCTTCCCAGTAAAGTCAACGAGAGCTGGACAGAGCATTAAGGAAGCAACTGTAGCAGAATTCACCCCTCTCTAAGAACAACCTCATTGGAGTTCTCTGCTTGTAACTTAAGGACCTTCCTGCTCCAAAGGAACCTTTCTCTTATTCAAGCCAGGACCGGTTCCCAAGGATTGAGAAAGTGATTTATTCACCCAGGCTGTTAGAAGGAGACAGAATTTTTCTGTACCCTTTCATTTTTGACTAATTTCCTTTTTGTTTATTCCCTCACATTCATACAGTCTTGTCACATCGTCACTGATGGCAGTTATGCTCCGCCTCAGGTCGTACTGTCATTTTAAATCTGATTGTTAGAGCAAAGCAAAAATGAGGTCAGTAATTGCTACCGTTTTCTTGGGAACTGCCAGACCACATCTGAGGTCTCCCTAGAGAAATCTTCTTTAATTACAAGTTAAGCTGATGCTCCCCAGTGTAACAGGTAGCATTGAGCAGGATTACTTTTAAAAGGGTTGCGCTGATCTGCTCTGGTGACAGTTTCATTTTGAAATTCTGATAACAAGCAAAAGGGTCGATTATAAAGATACGGTTCTTGGGAGCCTACACGACTGACACATGCTGAAAACTGGTCCCCAGCAGCCACCCTTCCTTTCCTCTCTTCTTTTAAAGCCAGACAGTTTCTTTTTTGAGCGCTGCAACAGCCATCCATTATTTTAGCAATTACTTAATATGACTGTAAACAACAGAGGGGGGGAAAAAAAAAGGTTTGGAAATTGTGGAAGGGAAATCCTGCAAGCAGTGATTCCAGAAAGGGGATTTTTCATCCTGGAGACAATGAGCCTCTCAGCCTTCTACAAGATAAAATAATGAAAAATGTGTAGTAGGCTGAATGCATTCACATACTTAAATGAGGAATAGATTTGGGGAAACCAAATAAGTATCAACGGGTTCTTAAATCACTTTTTTTCTAACCCATGCAACTGCAGCTCAGAAACCTTCCAAATTCCTTTTCCTTGTACTTGAAAAAAAAAACCCCAACAAACAGCAGATTAATTTTGCAAAAGCGTTTTCTCTCACATGATATATGGTCTGATCACAGCCTCACCCTTCCCTACAACAGACCATGTTTAGGACCACCTGCCTGCCTGTACCCCAAGGGGAAAGTAGAAGATCTCAAGATTGCCACCTCTTAAATACATAGTGGGCATGCCTCTAAGCCTTCAGTGATGCTTCGCGCTAAGCCTTGAGTGATGCTTTTGATTCCAGAGGTAAAGCAGAATGAAAATAACATTTGACAATAAAAACACCTCGTATCTCACATCTTTATATGACTTCCCTAACTGCTGGGGCTGGCACACCCGAGAAACATCTGAGCATAGTCAGCCATCACTAGCATCAAAGAAAGGGGGAGAACTGGAACTCTCAGCATCTGGTTCTAGTCCCTGCTCAGACATATGCTGAAGTATTTCTTCAGGAGAGAAGAGCTGCAGTAGAAGAAATGAAGCCCATCTGTCTGCACAGCACAGGGAGCCAGGCATCTCGGTCTCGTGCCTTGCCTGCGAAGTTTGGACATCTCACTTGGGAACGTGGAGCTTATCATGGCACCTCAGTGTCATGCACCACCACCCCAGACCTCTGCGAAGATTTAACTCTTCCTTGCAAGACGTGTTCAAGCAGAGAGCACGTAGATCTAAAAATCAAGATGGAACTGAAGTGATCCGTCTTGCCTGTGCAAGCAGTATCTTTCAGCAGGCTCCTGGTAACTTGAGCAAGTCCAATGTAGTGCTTCAGGCTTGGTGCAACTATTGCTGCAGCCTACTCCTTTCCTGCTGGCATTGCTAAACCATGTGGTGAATTTCTCTGAACAGCGACAACGTGAGAGAACCTTTAGACACAAGTACCCTCACTTCAAAATTACAAGACCATCAGACAGAGGAGAAACAGTATATTTCAGACGGGAAAAAAAGGCTTATCTATTGTTCAAAGTCAAGCCACCTAGACAGCCCAAATGCAGTAACCGTTGTCGACAACAGCTCTGCCTACATCTAGCTGTGCATTTCCACACTTAACCAGCCTTTACAGCCTTCACATTTCATATCAGAGATTGCTGGCTTCTCTTCTGATTGAGAAAGCCGCTGAAAACACAGCACTTTCTTGCAGGCAGAGTAACCTGAGCAGCTCCTGAGGCAACCTCTGTGAGCCTCCCTTTCTTCTGCAGCTCCTTCCCCTTATCTTGACACTCCCAGTAACACCATCACCAACTCAGCTTTCTCTGCCATGACTCAGTCAGCACAGGAGATGTTCAGCCCTTTTGGCTGTAATCACTGCTCAGGCAGCTGTTCTCCAGTCCCTCTAGAGAAAACCAACCCATCTGAGGAATCAGCTTCCCACCAACCTGCTCTGTCAGATAACGGGCAGGCCAGCAAGCTTCCAGCCTCGCGTAGGCTGCCAATCTGCAGCCAGGCATTTCCAAATACGGGAAACAATAACCCTCAGCTGCAAAGCTATTGCCTTTTTGTCCCCACAGAAAATTAAAAAGCTGAATTTGGTGATATCAGCTGGAAAATGTCCAGACATGCACGCACAGGCAGGCAAGCTTTAGCAGTGGAAGGGAACATATGTTGCATGTTATGAGAAAATAAAAGGAAAAAAAATATAATCTGGTTGAAAAACATTGAAAATCAAATAAATTCTTTTCAGACCGGACACGGCTCTTACTGAGATCTTTTAGAAATACGTTGTGTTTCTCAAGTCTAAGCAGTGCTAGTCTTTGTTACCTTCAAAGCTGTTCTTGAAGTCTTTTCAATAATTGACTGACCAGCACAATGACATCTTTCTCTCCTAGAAAAAGTTATTCGAAAGCTTTTAGAAGAAAGGAAATAGGCAGAGAAATACATGAAGACCATTTGTTTTTTATTTTCTGTGTGAAAGCTGCAACAGCCTTCTTGTGTTTCTCTTCTGAGCTCCCTCCAGCTTGTTCCTACTCTCAGTGAGACTATCTAGCAGTGTGTTCCATATATTAATTATAAATTGCATAAAGCAACAGTTTATGATCATCTTCTGGATGTCCTGTCTCCCAGTTTCATTGAGTATCTCCTTTGTTATAGTGACACAATCCATGGCAACCTCTAGCTCAGTTTTTTGCCCTCAGCTTCATCTTTCTCTGCTGTTTGCATATAATAATTTCTGAAAAAGTGCTTTCTTTACGGATTATTATACACCCATTTCCCCTACAGATATAAACACAAATCCTAGAAGGTAGAGATGGCAAAAACCTAAAAGGTGGTCTGAAACAAGCTGTGATGAAGAATTGTCCCCCATTGTACATCTTGGTTCCAGATTGATTTTAAATGCTCCAAGCAATAAAAAGCTGAACAATTTCTTTCCTAAGCAGTTACACCACAGTCCTGAGATTTGAATTCCCTTTGCTTCATTTCATCCCCTATTTCAGCCTTTCTGAAGCCAACACTTCTGTTTTCCAAAACTTCTTTAAGATTTGTATATTCAAATATGTACAGGCATCTAAAATAAGTTTCTTTAAACATGCTGATGAATTCAGATTAATTCCAGCACTGCTCAGTCACTGACTATTTACAGAGCAGAAATCTGCGTGTAATTAAGGAAAAGTTGCCATCTAAATAATAAAAATCACCTCACAGTTAACGTAAGTGTTTTCTGTCATGGTTGTTTCAAATATCACATTTATTTCCAGGAGCTGTACTGGAGAGCAGAGGCTGGCACCTATTTCTGGTTTTTGTTTACGGAGTATTAGAATTCCTGTGTGGCTCTGTAAGAACAAAAAACAAAATAGCTCAGATTTTTGAGGTGCTGAATGATATTCAAGTTTTTTGCATGAAAAAACCCCCCTAATACCAAAGGTTTCCCGATAGCATAAGTAAGGTTGAATGCGGGTTGCTCATCCGTAGGTTTATTTCAGAAAGCCATTTAAAATCCACATACTCAAATGCAAAACTTCAGAGACCTACCTCAGCATGCATGCCTGTGTGTAATAATCACCTTTTATTTGTCTTTTCATCATGGTTGTCATCTGTAACAGCACTTTATGCACAAGAAGAACATTTTGAACATGAGTTTCTCATGTTCAGGCTCAGACATGCCTGGTGCTGCTGCCTCTGAATTTCAAGGAGCCTTTAATTTTAGATTATTGCATCCTTAGACTAGCATGGGTTATGGCGACATGATACCTGTGGGCAAATTCTCCTTCTAAAGGGTTTGTCATTGCAGCCACTAGGACCAGGGACTTCTGGTGGGCTCCTTAGCCTGATGGTGGTCATTCCTGGTCCCAAAAGATCAAACAAGATTCTTTGCCTATAAACTTGCAGTATTAATTTGCTACAGTAGTAGTTGGGAGATTTCTGAGGATTGTCACTAGGGACATCTACTTGCTTCTGTAAAGGCATGAAAACAGTAATTCCCATGCTTGCACCATGCTACTTATTCACTTGTTTCCATTTCTGTTGCAAAAATAGTGACACTTATTAGAGAGCCCCATGTTGCTTTACCCATCATTGGCTTTACACTCCCTCCCCATCTTTCCATTTGGGTGATTTTATTTGCTCAGATAACCTAATGTCTTTTCCGTAGGTGTAGATAAGTAGATCTTCCACAAACCTGTCCAAAATCCTGCCAAACTACCAATGCCCAGAGCAACGTCCTGCACAACAGAAGGGAAAACATGTAACAGTCACTAATCTTCAGCCTTGTAACTCAAATACCTTCATTGATAAAGGCTGCTCCAGTGATTTGCTAGAGAGAGATGAGTTGTGTGAGCATGCGGTTTTGTTCAAGCTGGTATTGTTTGCTTTTCTTTAGGAATACAAGAGGTCATGTTGAGCAAGACGCTTGCATCTAATCTGCCCAGAGACACTATTGAGGACATGTTCTAAATCCCAGAAATATGGTGTGGTCTCTTGCAGTCATGTTGACGGGAAGGTGACAAGACTAGTCACGAAAAATTATCTCCTTTTTAAATGTAACAATATTTTTTTCCCCAAAATTATTAGTACTAGCATTAGGTATGTAAACAAATGTATTGTTTTTAACAACCTTGTAAATCTGTATCTTGTAAATCGTTGGTTTTGTACCTGTAAAAAAAAAAAAAAAAGGAAGCAAATACTAGGATGTTCTTACAAAGTATATTTGTTTGTTTTGCTGTACTTCCTAGAAACTATTCTGCTCTCAAATTACTGAGGAAAGCAAACCACACGCTGAATGGATTCGGTACTAATTAAGACGAGAGTCTCCATCCCTGGAGAGGTCTAACAGGCGTGTCGATGTGGTGCTGAGGGACAGGGGTCAGTGGTGACCTGGCAGTGCTGGGGGAACGGTTGGACTTGAGGAGCTTAAACCAAAACAATTCATCATCAGAAAAATGATTCCAATATTGGTTTTTAAGTTTTCATTCTGCTCTTTCTCCTTAATAATTATTCTACAATTCTAATTCCTCCATGTAACTACTAGAAGAATTCAGTCCCTAATTTCCATTTCAATGCAGCCGAGAGTAGATTTGTCTGCAGTATTTTAACATAAAAGGAATAAACATGGTTTGTTATTTTGTTCTTGACATGTAAGATTTGTTTACATAATGTAAGAATGAAAGCAAGTAGCTTTGCATGCTCATTCCTGCAAGTCACTTGAATCCATTAAACTTTTTTTCAAAGCAGTCTGTTAAGTCTGAGCACAAAACCAGCAAGCAGAGGAGTAGCTCTATTTCACATTAATGCAGCACACCAACAAACGCAAAAAGCATCTTTACTAGAGTGCAAACACCACCTGTCACAGAGGGGTTTGCTGTGGTACTTGTTCTTTTTCATTTGTAAAACCTTCTTTCCCCTTCCTAAAGAGTTCTGTGTTTGGCAGTTTCCAGTAAGGAGGCTCCGATGTTATCTAGACCCCCAGCTGCCCTGAATTCATTTTTAAAGAGGTGGTTTTTTTCTTTTCAGTAGACATGCTATTGCATACTCTAGAAATCCTTAAGCATGATGTGCTCTTTGCCAGTTTGTTGGGGTTTTTTTTAAATTGCATTCTCTGTGAGCCATGGGATAATATCTTTGTAATAGAAACTTTTCATATTTTTCAGGAGCACCTGAAAGCTTTTGACCATGAAGTAAATGCATTTGTGGACTATATGTTTGGACCTCGAGGTAAGTTGCTCCATCTAGAGCACCTTTAAGAAATAATACCTATCCAGATTGCTACTCACAAATATCTTACAAATAGAAGCAGTCACAATTTTCTGAACAATTTCTCATTGAAAAATGCAGACTAGGCGGAATCACAGTTTGTGCAGGAACGCACCACTACTGTAAGAAATCTATCAATGCACTGCATTTATAGAAAGCCAATAGGTTTTTGTTGTGACTGACATTATCTGTAATACAAATTAAAACCAACCACCAATTATACTAAAGGTGAAAGAATAAATTAAACCGATGTTTAACTTCAAAAAATGCACTAGATTTGAGAGTCCTTTTGTTTGAGAATATCACAGGATTTCAGTTTTATATAGATTAAAAAAACTGAAACCCTGAATTTTTCTGAAAGGGGAAGATTTATTTCTCATTAATGCTCCAGTTAGTGTTTGGTCCAGCTACCCATCAAATAGTCTAATCCAGAAGGATGCTCAGAGCAAAAGCAGGAAGGGGCTTTCAGCACCCACAGAGCCACATCCAGAATTCTGATAAACCAATAGATGGGGTGGGAGAACAGAGGCATCTTTCTACTTTCTGTTCCTACTTTCTAAAATGGTTTGGATGAGAATAACTGGAATAACTGCAGTGGCAGTTTAGCAGAGCTTGGAGGTGCCTCACGCTTTGTTAGGGCTGAAACAGATAATAGCTAAAGCCAGGTACAAAACCAAAACTGACTTAGAACTACAGAAAAAAAAAGAGCAGAGCTGCAGCAAGGTGAGGACAGAGTGGCAAGGTCAAGGGTAAGTTTAGGAGAGGACAAAGGAAAAAGGTGAGACAAACTTAGGCAGCAGACCTAGCCTTCATGAAAGGTCCCTGTAAGTCCACCCTGCTGCTAGCAGGGCTGGGTTTAAGTGTTATTCAGGAATAGCCCTGCAAACTTTTCCCCATGCTCAAGCCAGAACTGCTGTCCACAGGGATGGAGTGATGCTCATGTATTCTCATTTCATTGCAATAATGTCCTCAGGGTTCCACAGAAAGTTCTTGCTTAATTAAGAGGACACAGGAAAACTGCAGTGTTCTTAAAACCAAGATATTCTTGGTTTTCTTAGCTGGCTGGGTACAAAAATCTTTCCCATCATCTCTGCACTAGATGTGAAACTCAGAAGACAAATTTCTGGTGAAGGAACATTGAGCAGCTTGGGAATTGCAGCAGAAGTAATTGAAACAGAATATGTTTAATTAATTGCTT
This sequence comes from Bucorvus abyssinicus, assembly GCA_009769605.1. NCBI lineage: Eukaryota > Metazoa > Chordata > Aves > Bucerotiformes > Bucorvidae > Bucorvus > Bucorvus abyssinicus. The sequence continues at coordinate 5,701,887 of CM020027.1, read as the reverse complement.
CTACAACAGTAGATTTTAATATAAACAAAGAAATGGGATCACAAGCATAAAAGCACCATTATTGGGTTTTTATTTTTTCAAATGGACATGGTGTTCTTCATTCTGCTCTCCTTGTTGGTCCAGGACAAACTGTTTGAAGAACAAACTGTAGTTAATCTAACACAGAATACTACACAGATCCCTTTGGGCTTCTAGAAGGCACTTTTAAAAAGTATTGTTTGTGTTACTCTCCAAGTACATCACCATCCCTCTCTAGACATCAATGATAGCATTCATTTGTCCATGCCTCTTCACTATAATCTTTTATTTGGACTGGTGGTGTAATGACACAGTATCATACATTTCAGAAATAACAGAGCTCCCACCAATGTGTTTGTAACGCATAATTCACAATAAAGTGCAAACAGTTTTAAATTGGATAGAATGACCCCACAAATTAATCTATTGAATTCTTGAGAGCTTCCCCAAATGTCTAAAACAAACCAACCATTCCCCTTCTCTCTCTCCACCAGTTCTCATCCACAGTACATACTTGATTCAACAGAAAGATGGCTTAAAAGCATAGACACCAGAGCTCCATTCCTTTAAAATCAATCCCATATTTACAGATTACATTTCAGGTAGTCACTACTAAAATACTGGTATCACTATACTGGTTTTGTTCATTTTTCCAGGATCACCTCTACCTGCAGAGTATCATTACACAAAAATTAAGGAGAATTGAATTGCAGGAGCTAATTCTAGTTAATTGGTTGCTTGTGTTACCTGTGAAAGAAACAGAGGTGGTCCAGAACAGATACATGTTAATAAAAGGGTGGTGAAGAAATAACTGAGGAGCAGAGGAGGGCTTGAGTAGGAACTGTAGCAGGCATTGGTGCAAAACCATCTATCCTCTGCATCTCAAAGTCTGAGTTAGACACCAAATGGCCAAAGCTGTACAGAAACCTGAATGAAAGTGTTTCTAAACCTCACTGATAGAAGCCTGATACCTTTAGAGAGCCTGGGAGGCTGACACTCAGTTCAGAGGAGCCAAGATTTCACCAGGCTCTGGTAAATCATGGTAAGTGCCCATGAATGAGCTCATTTACGGAGCACTCGGAGCTTGTGGGCACCTGCTCCTTCCCCTGCTGTGATCCAGTGCTTTCACACTGTGGCTTTATTCACTGCCTTGGTCTCAATTTCAGATGCTGTGCGGGTTCAAACATTGTGAAAATAATCTTTTCTCCTATTGACAGTGACCCTCAATAGTACTTGAACATGGACAGTGAACTGACAGTCATCAGAAACACTTTTGATCTGTCTGCCTTCCGATCACACTTTTGGAAATAGACTCCCCTTTCCTCTCCCTGCCTGCCACCTACAAACCTCCCTTTTCTTGTCAGACAGGCATAAGCATCAGCAGAAAAAATTGTCATGTCCCTTGGCTGCTGTTTATAAACCACTTTCTGCCAATAACTGTCTTACCCTTCAAGCTACCGATGTTGGGATGGGAAATAATCTGGAAGGGTCCAGGTTTCAATAATTGCCCTCAAAACTGAAATAGGACAATCTTTACCTGTCCTGTGACTCCTGGGTCCTGTTGAGGGCCCATATGGGAGCAGAATAACAGAATCGGTTTGGATGGAAAAGCCCTTTAAGCTCATGGAGTCCAGCCATTCCCCCAGCACTGCCAGGTCCCCACTAACCCCTGTCCCTCAGCACCACCTCCACACATCTGTTCAACCCCTCCAGGGATGGGGACTCCACCACTGCCCTGGGCAGCCTGTTTCACAGCAAAATTGAAAACATTAAATGCTGGGGCACACATGGTTTGCGCATCATCCATTGCCCAGGCCTTCTCAAAATCACAGGCAGGAAAACAGGAGAATTTTTTTTTTCAGGTGCTGTGAATACCTTTTGTTTCTTTACAATTTTTAACATAATCTTGGTCCTCATAGAAAAATAATTTTAAAGAGTTTCTCATAGCTGAAAGAACTACTGTGACCTACTCAATAGCTTCTTACTGACTTATATTTTCATAATACTCCATAAATCATGACAGATTTAGAGCCACCTTTTTGAAAAACTAGCCATGATACACTCCTCATTTTTTTCATAGATAAATAGCTAAAGACTCTTGCTGTGGAAAATTAAATTTTGCTCCATCTTGGAAAAAAAAGAAAGCACACTCCTTTTCACTCACGACATCCAGTTGCTCACAGGACAAGAGCATGGTGCCTCCAGGTTGGCAGATAGGATTAGGCTTCGCTCACACACACTGCGCTATGGGATTACTGCCAATGGGATTACCCGTGAGGATAAGGCAAACAGGATTTGACCTTAATATTTCATTTCAGGACCTGGCAAGTGGGACAAACAGAGAAAGCCAGCTCTTGCCTTGCCAAAGAGCTTTGATAACCACAGTAAACATTTGCTGTTTGTTTTCCACATTTAACATTGTTGGAAAATCCTCCCCCTCATATAACATTTCTAGCAAATACCATTTCTAGGTACATGTAACATTTCTAGCAAACTTTATATACCTTCATGCTTAAGTAGCAAATGCAGAATTCAAGGAATATATGAACTGGCAACTTGACACTCACACTTTCTCTTTAATATTATCTGCAAACTGTTTTTTGAGCAGATTAACATATGATTAAATATTAAGTTAAATCATTAAATTAGTTTTTTAAAAGCATATAGGATAGCACATTCTTTTAATTTTCTCTTTCCTGTTAAATGAGGAGACTTAAGGAGACTTACATTACTAAGGAATCCCCTACAGTTTTCAGCAAGTGTGCTCTGAATTAGTGTGCAGTTTGCGGGAGGTAAAAGCACTGGACAGCTCTAGCAAGCAAAGCCTGGCAGACTCCCTCTCACACCTTTAGTGGACTCTGCATGACATGCTTTGCTGTGTTTTAGCAATACTTTATCACAGCCTTCATAATTGTCTCTCTCAATCACATGTGTCTCTCTTCAGATGCCAGGGTTAGAGGATGGTTCCTTTTGGACTCCTACCTCCCCACGTTTTTCCTGACTGGAGCATATCTGCTCTGCATCTGGCTGGGCAACAAGTTCATGAAGAACAGGCCTCCTTTCTCCCTCAGGGCTCACCTCATCACATATAACCTTGGGATTACGCTGCTCTCCTTGTACATGTTCATAGAGGTAAGTGCTCTCTCATGCCAAGAAAGGAGAGCAATATACTGGTTTTAGCAGAAATATCATAGATGGGTTTGTTAGGAAATTTAACAAAGTAAATTGAGGAGGCCAAGATAAGGTTGTAAAGTTCACCACAGGATAAAACTGTCACAGCTCCAGTAATAAAACTGGAAACGAAGGGGACCAATAGCTGATCTCTAATTGTGAAATTACTCGGGTGAGGATACTCTCGCCCTTTAATAGCAAGAGACATAATCTCGATCATGGTCTTAGGCTGCTTTCCCCAGCAGTAAGTACCACCTCTGCCCTGTTTAAATCTCAGCTAGTCACCAGGATCTCACCCAAGTCCTTTTGTGGATCAGGCACTGAGAAAACCAGGACACTGGCACCATCTGGGTCAGATTAAAAAGGAGATCTAGAGATATGTGTCATTAGCATAGGGGTGGTGCGATGTCTCAAGCTGGCTGTATCCCCAGGTAGCTTCACAGACTTATTACAAATCCATGGGATTTGTAAGCAAGCAGCCATGTCCACGTGGGGAAGCAGTACTGGCATGTGAGGACCCCTCGATTCAGAGCAAAGTGGAAAGAGCAGAACTGCACAAACATTTGAAGCCCAGTACATTAAACTTTTTAGTGAAGCCAGAAGAAAAGTCTTTTAGCTTAAAGGATTTAAAAAAAGACTAAATTACCTTCACTTTACCTGTTTCTAGGAGTTGAAAATTCACCCTTCCAGCAAGTCCATTTTACCACAGAATCATAAAACAGTTTGGACTGTAATGGACCTTAAAGATTATCTAGTTCCAACTCCCCTACCATAAGCAGGGACACATTCCACTAGCCCAGGTTCCTCAGAGCCTCGTCCAACCTGGCCTTCCAGGAATGGGGCATCCACAGCTTCTCTGGGCAACCTGTTCCAGTGCCTCACCACCCCCACAGTGAAGAATTTCTTCCTAATATCTAAATTTCCCCTCTTTCAGTTAAAAACTATTACCCCTTGTCCTATCACTACACTTGATGATGAACAGTCCCTCCACATCTTTCCTGTAGGCCCCCCCGAAGTACTATAGAAACCTAACTGCATACAATCTTTAAAAAAAATCTAGTTCTTCATTAATTGTCTAGAAGTTAGCAAATATAAGTTTAGCAGAGAAACAAGGAATTATTCTAGACTCATTAAGAATTGGTGCTTGAGGTGGAGGTTTCCTTCAAATAATTCTATAATTAGGACAGAAAAACTGCCTTAACCTTAGAGGAACAAGAGGAAAAGAGCAAAGTGAGAAACCAGAAGAGATCAGGTGCACTCTCATGATTTGGAAGAAGGGAGAAGTGAGAAAAACAAATTAGACAGCAAAAGGTCACCAAGAATGCAGTGGAATGCGGTGAAATGTAAGGACAAAAGTAAACAGCGTTTTTGAGCATGTAAGAACTTTGTCTGGATAGAGTTAAATTCCCAGGAGTTCTTCATTCTCAACCAGATAATTTGTTGGAGAACTGAGGAGCTGACTCAGCTGTTCTCACCTGCACTTCTAGCTGGACACCTTGTCCTCGCATCTCAGTTTCATCCTCCCAGTTCTCCATATCTTTTCTGTTGACCTTTCCGAGCTCTGCAGTTAGGTAAAACGTTTATCTTGCTCATGAAAAAGGCAGTGCTCTGGCCCTCACCTGCACATGCAAATAGAATTCAGTAGAACTTTATCGGAAATCAAGAGTAACATTTTCTATGACGAAGTTTTTTCACTTTGTACAAAGCTTCCAATACAACCATTGGTACTGCAAAGTAATAATATACAGAAGCTCTTTAGAATGGGACCTGGAATCAAAGATTCACGGAAAATTAGCCTGGAAGGGATTTGGTTTAGCTTATTTAACTATCCCCAGAGAACAGCAACACACAAGAATCAGCATTCATAAGTTCAAGTCATTTTGAAGTCATTAGTTCACTAATCCTTCCAGCAGTCTCCCATTTACTCACGGGGTATTAAATCAAACTGGCCAGGAGCTTCTCAACAGTGCGGCTTTACATTTGAAAGTTTTTGTTGACAGAGAAAAAAATTCAGGCATTTTTCCAAACTAAGAACTTGTTGACCTCGAAATAATAAGCACGCATGGGTCCACTTCCTTCCTCCAGCTCTGGAGTAACCAGTATCCTTCCAGTTAGGATACCCAGGCAGGATGAGAGACCCCTTTTCCACTCAAAACACAAATCGTTACAAGAAGGAGTGGGTTGGTTTCATTTGTTATGTAGCAGTTATCTGCAAAACGTTCATTTCTTGTCTTTTCATCTCTCTCTGCAATCTCTATGGGTTATTTTGGCCACATACACCAACTATGTTTGAATTAGAGGAAAAATAGCAGAAAACTCTAGTTCTCCAGGTTTTATTGCTTTGTAATGTGAATTTATAAGCATTCTGGGCTATTTGCTAATGCTCCAGATATTATCAATGACTCTTTAAATGTATTTATGCTAGGCATTAATTCAGTTTGATCACAGAGTCCCTCTGCTCCACTTTTCTATAGATCATTACACATTGAACACAGGAGACTTCTTTCCAGTCTGAAGTGGAAGGAAAAGCCTGTACAGATGCTGATACAGATTTTCCTCATGAACATAGTGCCAGAATTAAAAGCAACTCTCTCCTCACAGCATCTTGCAATTGTGTTTACAGCATAACACTCCGATGTTTGCTTCTCCCGCCATCACTCACTGCATCCCCTGTAGAGACCCCAGAACATTAATTGCTCAGTTTGGCCCCCAAACCCACTTCTCACACATTCAAGAATAAGCAAGACCTTTTTAAAATAGGTGGACTCTGCATAGAGTTTGTAGACAAGAGATTACGCTCCCTATTCCAAAAGGCTGCTGAATGGCTTTAGGTGGTCATCACTATAAAAATATTCCACCTCAAAAGCTTCCATCTCAAAGTGTGTCTCCAACACAACCTCAGTACCTTTTCCATCTCAAAACAGAAGATATTAGCAAGTTGTCTGGTTTAGGAGCATCGGTTCATGGAAGGAGCAGGATCCAGCCATGCTGCTTTTATCACCAACACAGAGCAGCTGCAGGGGTAAAAGCCAACTGCCATGTCTGATCATTGACATAATTGCTGTGTTTTCTTTCTCAGCTCATCCTTGCCACATGGGAAGGAAGCTACAACCTGCAGTGCCAGAACCTCCACAGCGCAGGGGAGGCAGACATCCGGGTGAGAGACCAAGCACCCTCAGCAGCCCTTCCCTCCATGTCCTTGGTGCAACACATCTGCCTTAACAGCAGCTATAAGGATGTGTATGGGTGACATCTTTAACATGAGGGGTTTAATGCCATCCTTGCCATAGACACCATGACAGGGAGTATTTTGAAATGCCATATATCAAGATCTGTGTTCAAAATGGTGTTGCCTGACTACTAAAATATGGCTTACTGAAGAAATTGGGAGAAAAATCAATCATCTAAAATGTTACACTTGTTAGACTCTGGCTGGAAACTGATTTAAGCCCAACTCTGGAAAACTGCAGAGACATTGTGCTGGCTTGGCTTATCTCTGGTTTCAACCCTTCTGCATCACAGCCAAGCCATGTATTAACTCTGTCACTCCTCATTCAGGCTTACTTTCCTTGTAATCTTAATACGCAAGGGCAGAAAGGTTGGTTAATTTACATCATTTTCCCCAGGTCTCCAAATTTATCTGTCTTTTGGCAAGGAAAAAGTCACTTTAATACCTTTTCCCATCAACAAGATATTTTCCTCTTTCTGTTTTAGCTAACTACCTGTAACTGTCCTGGGACATATCCTGAGCTCTGACAAAGCATCTCAACTCTAGAGGAGAGTGTATTCTGTTGAGTGTCAAAGCTGGATTATTTAACAAGAAGCTGCCAGCAAAAATCTATTCAGTACTAAGAAAGTATAAATGGTATCACCCTTAAAATTTAAAAACCCCACAACTGCATCTTTGATAAAAAAATAGAACTAGAAAACTGAAGTTCATACTTCTTAAATTATACTTAGATAATGATATATTTATATATATTTATAATTATATTTTTATATATATTCATATTTTTTTCTAAACTACCTCATTCAAAAGAGAAAAAAATTGAAGGAAGAGCTCATGCCTCTCCTTCAACAGGACTTTAATGCCTTTTGGGAAGCTGCATGCCAAGAGACTGATTAACTACAGCAATAATTAAGCCCTTTGATGGGCAGATACTGATCTCCCACTCCTTTGTTCTTGCCTGTACAGGTAGCCAAGGTGCTGTGGTGGTATTATTTTTCCAAAGTAATTGAATTCATGGACACCATCTTCTTTGTACTGAGAAAGAAGAGCAGCCAGATCACCTTCCTTCATGTGTATCACCATGCCACGATGTTTAACATTTGGTGGTGTGTTCTCAACTGGATACCTTGTGGGCAGAGTAAGTGTGTTCGCTTCATCTGGGCTATAAGTCATCTGTTGCTGGAGAAGAATCCCATCACCATACAAAGCAAGTGCATCGCTAACAGCATCAGTCACATTCACAGCCTCTGGGAACTGCCAGACACCTGCAGATTGCAGTAAAATTAAAAGTCCACAGTCATATTTTGGAAAGCAACTTGTTGCAGGTGTTTCTCAGAACAAAAAGCAGGGTTCGCATTTGTTGTTGCTTATTACGGACAGCACAGAACTAAAGTAAATCACTTTTATGGGTCGAAGCAAGGATCAAGGATTGTATAGCAGTTATGAGCTATTTCTGCCAGGGTGTAAACAAATTAGGAGTTTGTGCTTTCTACTGTGTCTGAACCTATTCATAGAATCACAGAAGCTGAAAGGCTGGAAGAGACCTTTTCAATCATCGAGTCCAACTGTTCCCCCAGCACTGCCAGGTCCCCACTAACCCCTGTCCCTCAGCACCACCTCGACACAAGGTCTGTTCAACCCCTCCAGGGATGGGGACTCCACCACTGCCCTGGGTAGCCTGGGCCAGGCCTGGACAACACCAATGGGGAAGAAATTGTTCCTTAGGTCCAGCCTAAACCTCCCCTGGGGCAACTTGAGACTGTTTCCTCTCATCCTGTTGCTTGTTCCTTGGGAGAAGAGACTGACCCCCACCCAGCTCCAACCTCCTGTCAGGCAGTTGTCAAGAGCGAGAAGGTCTCCCCTGAGCCTCCGTTTCTCCAGGCTAAACCCCCCCAGGCCCCTCAGCACACTTGTATATATTTGTAAATATCCCCCACACCTCACACTGGCTTTGCACTATTATAATTAACAGACTAGAAAAGTAGCTAAGTAATGCACTAGTAATTATTAATTAATCAGTGGAAAAATCAATGAGAATGATGCTCAAAGCCAGATAAGGCTGGTTCAATTCAGAGTGGAGCCTACTGTGCTTTAGGACTTAGTCCTGCATCAGGGAGCAGGACAGCAGATGCTCAAGGGCCTGAAGCTGCAGTACCACCAGCACAGTCACCCACAGAATGTTTAAAACTTACAGCAGTAATAGAGAGACTCATGCAAAAAAAGAACAGTTAGGAGGGAAACAAATGCAGTAACCTGTGAACTACAGAATAGAAAAGTGGAGACAATGAAAAATACGGGGTGAAAATATAATATTAAGCATGAGAAAAATCCTGTAGGAAGTGTCACTCATTTTGTCAGTTCTAGGACAGCATCTCTTCACATCAAGAATATCTTTAGTAAAATATAAGCACAAAGGGAAGACTTTCTGCATGCAAGACACATCACTAGCAATAATATCTTCTCTCACTTTTTAGCAGTTATGTATAAAAACACTTTCCTTGATGGATTTTTATAGGTTTCTTTGGACCCACTTTGAATAGCTTTATCCATGTGCTTATGTATTCTTACTACGGCCTGTCAGTCATCCCTTCCATGCGCAAGTATCTCTGGTGGAAGAAATACCTCACTCAGGCACAACTGGTTCGTATCTACTTTACTCTCATTTTTAACTACCAGAAATCCTTCAGAATGCCAGAGCAGGCAAAAGAAATGATAGATAAATGCTGTCATTTACAGCATTAAGCCAGTTTGTATTCAAATATAACAAAGCTCTCGCACAGAATAAGTCACTAGCGTAGCCTGGTATGAGGAAATGATGCTTAGAAATATTTTTCTACAATACAACCGAAGCTCTACAGTCCATAAAATTCCATTATTTTTGACCTCTTGCATAGAAAATAGACACTCCTTAATCATGGCAAACAGCCAAGAAACTCATTTTTAGAAGTCTCTGAACCCTTATGGTTTGGTTTTTTTTTAATTTCATAAGAGTGTCATTTCAACTCAACCCTCATTACATTCACAGGTTCAGAAAGAGCTAGTTTAAGTGCACTCAAACCTTCCAAGAGCAGGACTAGGTAGTGTTGTATCTAACTGAGCTAGCACCCACCCTTTCTCAGCAAATACTCACACATGATCTTTCCTCCACAGATCCAGTTCCTGCTCACTATTGTGCACACTCTCAGCGCAGCTGTGAAGCCCTGTGGGTTCCCCTTTGGCTGCCTCATGTTCCAGTCCTCCTACATGGCCACACTGGTCATTCTCTTCATAAACTTCTACGTTAAGGTAAGCAACCTTCCAAGAGCTCTCTGAGGAAGGTGAGGGGAAAGATTTTTGTGTAGCAGTCCTGATGAACTGATATGTAGAATGAGCATCAGTACTTAATACATTTGTATTAAAATCTATATAAATATAAAAATTAATATATATTTAAAATATATATAGTCAGTTAAAACAGTCAATACAATAATATCTTCAAGAGACAGTTATTCAGCAACAATGACCTCCCCATTGCAGCTCAGCTCTTCTGCGCTTGTATAGAAGTCAGGTACCACATTCAGGGCTTGGAAGGTCTGAATTTGCTCTGTCAGGCAACTTTTTGAGCCTTTCTCCCTCACTGGAATAAAAGGAACAAGCAGCTGTGTCTTCGCATTGTTTATTTCAGCCTTTTCCAGCAGGGGCTGCTCCAGCCTGCCTGCACACATACAGCTTCTAGTGAAAAGGGCTGAAAATTTATTGACATTGCAAACTATGGCAGTGAAAATAATACAGTTCCCTTAATGTAGTCTGAGGCAAGTATATACACCTGCATCATCAACAACCCCACAGCTCTATTTTACAGGTCACCACAAATAGTATTCGGAGGGCACTAATTAAATCCCAAGTATTTACTTTGGGTTTTGCTTTTGCAGACATACCGGAAAGCACCTTCAAGAACAGCTGTAAAGGAAACCCCTGTCACAACAGAAACCAAGAACGGTTTCCATAAGGACTACTTTGCTGCTGCCAATGGATTCCTGAACAACAAGAAAGCACAATAAGTACAGCGTTTCCTATGGGGTTTTTTTCTGAAAAAACAAAAAAGAAAAGGACTGAATTACAAGCTTTAGCTTCAAACTTGTTTGATTACAGTTACCAGTTCTTTGTACCAGACACTCATTAATGTACTGCTATTTAGGTTTTAACAAAAGGAGTAGAATTATTTGTCCTTGTTAAAGGTCACCATCAGAACAAAGAAAGCCAAGATTTCTCACACAAAAAAAAAAAAACCTTTCTGATCTCTAATGCTGACACAAAAATGCCTTATCAAACACTTGATGGATAGATCCATCAATGCCTTCAAAAGGTTAGGACTCTGTTCAGACTGACACAAGGCTTTGCAGTGCACCCAGCGCATTCAGCTGAGCCGTGGCTGAGATCAGGAGAAGGACTCAAACTCCACAAAGGCTGGCAGGAGCTTGTTTCAGTGGGGCTGGACTGGGGGCTGCCCGGTATGATACTTAAAATACGTGATATCACACAATGTTTTAGGGTTTTGAGCTCTAGTCAGAGCAAAACAAGTCACTCCAGAGGTGCTAAATTAATAGGAGTTCTGAGTAAATGGATTTTGAAAGAAGGAGGAGTTCAACAACTTAAACATAAGCTCTTGTAAATGTGCTCAAAGTCAATCCTGTACGACCACTGCTAATTTGAACATGCCACATATGAACAGACTGGAAGATGCAGAAAATCTTAAAAGTGAATTCAGCAATAAGCACATTCTAGAGGAATTTCTGTGCTATCAGGTTGATACTGTAAAACTCAAGTTGTAAGAAATCAGTTTGACTGGAAGTGTTGTACGTGGCCTTAAGTAAAGGGAGAGCTTCAAGAGCTCTGCACACAGCTTGATGCTAGAAACAGGGTAAAGGCAGAAGGAATTGGAGAGCTGACAAGAGCATGCACAAGGCAACTAGCTGAACCACACGTCTAAGGCAGGCAATAAAACAGTTGTGTGGCCCATCGTGGAGTTTAGGATGAGGGGAGTCCATAACCTTTTGATGGCAAAGCATGCGTTTGACTATCAAGGGTGGGCAGCGTCAGCATGCTAAGTGTTAAAGTTTACCATGGCAACCAAACCCAGAGATACTGTCTTTTGTTGCAACTTCATCCAAAAGAAAAATAAATGCCTTACTTGAAACTCGAAGGGCTGGGGCGCAGGGGGTGGGTGGGGGTGGTGTAAAGAGGAAAGAAAAAGAAAAAAGGAAAACACCAAGATGGTCTCACCTTGCAGATCCAGACTGGCCAGGAAGGCTGGAATCAGGTACATTTAGAATTCTTCAGGTCTGTCTTAACACCTTCAAAATGCTGCAACTCTGAAGAAAGAAAAGCATTGACTTTTTAAACTGATTTTCCTGTAATACATAACACTGTAAATAAACAAATTTTACTATTGGGCTGTCTCCACTCCTCTAAGGCATCAAATTCTGGGAACTGGTTCTTTGAGGCCTCTTTTGTTCTTTTTCAGAAAGTTCTTAGGACATTCACCTCAGGCTGAGAAACAACCTCCGTAACTTCACACACCCCTTTCACTGGTGCCGATGTAAAGCTCCCCTGTGCTTTTTGTACAACTGTTGGCTGTGCTCTGTCCTCCTCTGGAAGGAGCAGGTGGTACTTCTGCATATCATGGTCATAGATGTTCACTAGGTTCATAGAAAACAGTTTTCCACTGCATGATGAAGATGCAGCATTGTTAAATTTCCTACTAAGGTACCTCCTCTGTAGACTGAACATCCCTGCTCCTCCTGGACTGTTCTGCTTCTCAACAGAGGTTCTACAGGCAAAACAGGCTCCCACCATTGGTCAGATAGTTCAGATGCATGAAGTAAAGGTTGTGCTCACACTGAGCTTGCTTTTTCCATCAGAGAGGGGGGAAAAAAAAACAACCCTTTCAGTCCAAACTTCAATCCAGATTTGTTAAAATTACCCTGGCTCCGGTGCCTCCCTGTTCCCAGTGTCTCTTGCCTTGCAGGCTTTGGCTGGTGAGATCCTTCTGATTCATCTATTATAAATGGGTAAAAACAGCAGTCTTGGCCTTGCTGAAGGAAAAGTTTCCAAATATTGCATAGAAAGAAGACCATCACATCCCCCTTGGTTCAGGTCAGTTTGACTGCCAGGGTTTGATGTTTTTTTTTTCCCCCCCCACATTTAACACTCTGTGGTGCCACTCACTCACAGAACACTGAATCATATCCCTCAGCAGTTCCTGGAAACAGGTCTATATTCCAGAGCACCACTCTTGTAGACACGGTCTAGAAGCAGGACCTGTCCCAGCACACCCCAGCCCACACCAGCACACCTTGCTGAGAGCAGGGTAAGCCAAGCCCAGGGCCACACACACAGTTCCTCCGGTCATGCTGCCTGTTTCCAGCCACAGAGGACACCCTTTGGCTTCGTGTAGCCTCACCACTGGGTAACAATAGCCCCTGTAGACCTTAGATAGACCATTACATTGATACAGGACATGCAAGTACACAAGCACTTGGCACAGCATCATCCCCTGAAAGAGATACGGCATAAAGAGAGCAGGGGTTATAACAGGGCTTAATATTAAACTGGTTAACAGCTTAAAATACATGAAGCAGTTGTCTTTAAACTGAACTTTGTGTTTCCTGGTTCTTTTTCTGTGTACTGATGCAGCACCTGCATCATCTTTGTTGTTCTGTCTCAGAAGAACAGGTTGAAAATTGAGCTTTTTTTGTACTGAAAGAAAGAAAAAATAGCTGAATAAACAGCACTTAAAAGAGCGTAAGTGAGCAGGCAAAGGAAACCTGCTAAGGACAGCTACCTACCTTCCAGAAGGAAATGTTTGAGTAACCCAGTTACTGATCTGTGGTGCCATGATATCATCTGCAGAAGCCAAATAGACCTAAGACCCTCAAGGGTTTCACCTCAAACATGCTGAACTGATCCAACAGTGCAGGAAGTGGTATGAGGTGGGCTGTCAGAAAGCATCATTCCTGCCCCAGGCACTGTCTCTAAACACAACTGCTGCTGGCTACAGATGGAAAGACCCTTCGGAAAGACCAAAACTACCGGCTTGCCCTCCCAGCCTGGGGAGGTCACAGGTTACCAAGGCAGAACTCACTGAGCTTCTCAAAAGGTGAGGTGTTTTATGTGAAGGAAAACAAAGTGCAGGGGTAGGAGACATCTAAGCTCAATGGCATCCCATACCTATCACTAAAAGCAGCCTTTAAGGGTTCAGGCTTTTCCAATAAAACCATTAAAAGCAAGTGTAGGTGTGTACAACAGTATAATTGTTAATAAGGAGGAGACCCTGATTTCTCCTTTATCCACACCTCCCGAAGCGCTCACCACTTTCCTCCCAAACTTTGTAGTGACAGGTTACATGGGGATTCAGCAGTAAGAGACACAGTGTGCATCAGCCTTGTTCCTGTAAATCATCTAGCAAAGATACAGCAACAACCGCTCCTCCTTGTTGTACTACCCCGCACAATCTTTAAGAAGGAACAGTTTCAGCCCCCAAAAGACATTTGGTGGTAAAAAACGCTGGCTTTTGTTGTGAAGGTACGTTGTGTGCAGGGAATGATTCTCTCCACTCCAACCCATACAGCAACCCAAGGTCAGTTTTGTAAGTAAAGACAGAGCTTGGACACATGCCACGATCCCATGAACTTGCAATGCACTGCCACATGTGAAGTCTGCCACTGCACTAAAGGCTGTTTGTGAAGAGCAACCATGATTTAGGGAACTCTGTCGAAGCAGATGATGTTAAATAGCATAGTCTGTCCACTACTTGCTTTCAAGAGACCTTTGATGCTGGTTTATCTAATCCTAACATCATTCACTGTACTTTGAACTCTCCTAGAAGCCAACAGTCACTGTTTTAAAAGTGTGTTCTCCAGCTTCGCTTGCCATTTTCTCTGCAGTTCTGCACATCTCTTGCCCTGCAGTCTGCCATCAGGTATCTGGCCAATACCCAGTACATCCCTCTGTGCTTTATCTCTAATCCAGAGTGGAGTGGCTCTGGTTCCAAGCCAGCAGTTCCCACAGTGATGGATGCAGACCCCCAATGCAGCCCACGCAGGGTACCCATGTCTCTAGAGTACCTTTTCACAGGCATGCACAGTGCACCAGCTCAAAAGAAATGAGGAGATTGCTATCCTATGCCAACAGTGTTTTTACTTAGAATCAATCATTAAAGGCTTTTACATTCGATAAGTTAACGGAATGCTCAAAGACAGCCAGTATACGCATCAGTTTGGTGGCTAAATCACAACATTTAGTTCATTTTCTATTTCTTTGATATTTAACAGACACATCTTGCAATTTTGCAGAAAAACTTGCTGTTATCAACACAGGAGTCAAAACTGGACCACTCAGCAGTATATATTCTTTAAGCAAAAAAAAAAAAAGGCTCAACATCAGTACTGTTTCCCTCCTCCCTTTTTTTCCTTTCCATTTCAAATAGATTAACATCCTTCAGAGTACCATTTTCTCCACGCCGCTGAAAGTGCTCAAACCTTAAGATCTCTAATGAATTCAAGGGTTTGCTAGTCAGAAGGAACAATGAACACGTTGTTTTCTACCGCCTTCTTCATTGGGTGGTCATGCTGCAGGGAAGGGGAAAAAAAGGTAACAAAAACTGTTTCAAAAGCATACACAAACATGACTATTGCAAAAATAAGAAACTGCAAAGCTCCTAGAAGCATGCAGGCATGGGATAGCACGGACAAGATGAAAACTAAGCATTGCAAAGTTAACAGTGTCCAGATTTACCTACAAATTCAAACAACTCAGAGTTCAGGAACTTAAACAGAATATTTAACTGAGATCCCAGGCAAATTAAGAAATTTTTAGAAATCAGACTCGGAAGCATCAAGGCTAGACGTTGTCAGACCCAAGAAGCAGATGAGAGAAAGCATGCAAGGTGTCATTTAGCTGAAGTGCTCCTAGCCACAGGATGCACAACTGCAAGGGCAAGTGGGATAATGTCCCAGAAGAGAACTGCATTTAGCATCATTAACTACACAAGAACCAGCCTCTGGATGAAGGAATCCCTGAGATGTGAACCCAGGAGAAACATCACTACCTGATGGGTCCTTGCCCTTCCCTCCTCTCAGGCAAGTGCTTTTTGACCACTCTCCCTAGTCCCTAGCAGGACAAACCCTGTGCTCTGGATGCTCTCCATACGTCAAGAATGGGGCTTCTGGGAGGAACCAGCCCCACAGATCAGCTAACCAAAGGTTTCCCCTCCCAAGACTTCAGTTTCATCTTTTCACTTCCACAGCTCAAAGTCCACCACGTGCACAGAGCTGCTTGCATGCTGCACGTACCATTGTATTCTGGATGCTGTCGGCAAAACTCTTGGCTGTTTCACCCAAGGCCGAGTCAACAGACTGAATTCTGGAAGAAAAGTGAGCTTGGCAAGTTTGTCTCTGAAGCAGTAGATGAAACTCAGAGATATTTAGTGATAAAAATTAACCTGAGGGTTCTCCCTTTTGCGGCTTTTTGCCCAATGTTTGTACCAACAGTATCTTTTACAGAGAAAAAAAAAAATCACCTCCTTCCACCTCCTCTTGACCTCTTTGACCATCAAATGACTCAAGCATGCAAGACATACCTTTGCTTTTGCTGGTCACAGAAAGAATTCAGTTTTAGCAACTGTGCATTCCAGAAGTCCTAAAGACAGTCCGAAAGAAAAGTGCTGTAAGTGGGGAAGGGATACCTCTGCAGGCCAGCACATGAGAGGTTCTACACACCACCGCATCTTTCTCCATGGCTGCCAAGATTTGAGTCTCCTTCTCAAGGCTGGCAAGCTCTTCAACAACAATCTTCTGGAAGGCCTCCAACTTACTCAGCCTAGTGATGGAGAACAGAAACATCTGACACTTTAATGCACAGTAGCCCGAGGCAGATGACAACCCCTTCAACACCAAACCTGCTTTTAGGCAGAAGCAAACATCCTTGCTGAACTTCACAAGGCAGTTTTATTCTTGGGTATGTCACAGAATAGGAATAGTTGTACTAGGTCAGACCAAAGAGGAGTTTAGTTAAATAGCCTGTCTCAAACCACAGCCAGCAACAGAGCTGCAGAATAGATCATACAACAGGTGTTGCCACACAATGCCAGTGATTTCTAAATCTTAACAAGCAACACCCCTCTTCACTCGCATTTGCCACCTTTCTTTCCCCTGGCAGTGGAATACCAGGCTGTCATCTGAAGGTGACTTCAGAAAATATCCTTCTGGGATAGGACGGATTTGGCAGAGCTCTGTCCCCACTATCCTGCAGCTCTTGTTGGCTTTAGGATGCTTAGTTAATAACAAAGCATGGCAGCAGCTCACCACCATCAACTCATCTTTCACCCCAAAACATCCCCTGGTTTTGGTTTTTTTTTTTTTGAAAACAAACTTCTCCATGTACCTTAAAGACAAGCAAATCCTGCTCATAGAGCTCCTATTGATGCCACAGATTTTGCACTTTAAAGGCTTTGATTTCATGCTATGATTGATCTAAATCCTGCAAACTGAGTGTGTAGTAGATCTAGAGCCTGATGGACTTACTCATACCTTAGGCTGTGCTTGTATTTCACTTATAACAAATCCATTACTATTACAATTAAATTTTTTATCTAGCTCCTCTCTGAGAAATTTGTCAACCTGTAAGTAAAATGACCTTCTTAAAGCCCTATCTGGTGACTGGCTGGAAAGTTCACTAGCTGGCACTGCTTTTGTCCACATGGAAAAAAATCTACAGAACTGGGTCTATAACAGTCCCCTGACTTCTCCCCCACTTCATTAAGCAAATCAGAGCCTGACTTTTCTTAAAACACAGAAACAGAAGCTACTAAGTGTAACAACAGGGGGTTTAAAACATTTGTGAACATTGATGACAATAAGAAGATGGTCTAATTATTGCTTCATCAACTGCTCCTAACTCAAGCTTGCTTTGCATTAATCCATCCTCTCTTCCCTTACAGGAAAAGCAGGATAAATCACAGGGGCTGCACTTCTGACACTCTGCTTACAGAAAAGGAAGAGACACACACAAGTGTTTTGCCTTACACACCATCCCAAATGCAGTAACTTACTGTCAGGTCCACTTACAAAGAGGTGTCGCTTCTCACATCAATCAACATTTACACGGAGCCAAAGCAGACAACTTACCGGCACTCGTGTATCTGGTTCAGCAGGGCAGACACATTCTTCTCCGAGGTCTCCAGGGCATTGTGCGCGCTGATCTCCATCTTTTTGTACCGGATCTAGCCACAGGACACACTGTCAGGGCTGGGCAATAGCCCAAGCCAAAACCCAGAAGTCTAGTTCGCAAAACCTTTCCCTGCAACACGAATCCCGCCACCAGCTGCTCTTCAGCTCAGCAGAAACCATTTTAAGTCAAATTTAAACTGAAGTGAGATGACACATAGGCAGGGTAGTGCAAAAGTGAACTGAATTTGTTCAGCCACACTAGTTACGCTCACAAAGCTCTATGTAACCTACCCATGCGACTTCAGGTCAGAGTCATGTTATCCAGACAGCAAAGACATGAGCTTCACCCATACTCCACCACACTTAACTGCACAAAACCAGGTCTTTGCTAGCACCACTTCAGAGCAGCATTAATGCAAGCTGTATGCATTTTCATCATAACTGATTTGTAAATGCAGCCACTTCCAGCCTTGATTCAAGGACTTGAACACCCAGCAGTAGCTCAAAAAAAAAAGTCTATGGTTGCAGGATAAAAAGTGCTGATCCAGTGTAAGTCTGCTCTACTGCATCTGGTTTGTTAACAGAAGATCATGATGGGTCAAGTATTGTCCTCTCATATTAAACTTGGTTCAATGCCCACATATTACTTGTTCTAGCTAAATCTACAGTGGCAGTTGGTTTCTTGTGCTGCATTCTCAAGTATGTCTACACAGCCGAGTGAGCCAAGAATACACAGCTTATACACTTCAGTTGTGCAACCACCACCTCCACAAACCATTACTCTCAAAGATACAAGCGTGTCCTTGTGGGTCTACACATGTTCTAGTCACCAGGTGCAGCTGGCACCACTTTCTGCTTTTCATTATGAAAAAGTTGCATAGTCTTACATCACAGTGAAACTGCTCCATACCCCAAAAGGGAGTTTCTGTATTTTTGGTATGTGTCCATGAGGATAACAGCTCACAGATCCAGTGGAGGTACACTGTCACTGTGCTGGGTTACCTTTCAAAAAGCTTTGATCCCTTCCCTCTGAAAGTATTTGAAATGCCTAATCCAAATGTGATCCAACAGGTAAATAAGACAAAAAAGGAAAAAAACTAATCAAAACTTCCTTTACGCCTTCTCAGAGTAATACAGGTTGTGCTAAGAGCTCCAGGATACAGACACTGCATCCAAAACCCTGCTCTGGGGCAGAAAATATAGATGGGATATTTGCACCAACCCCCCTTGTGATAGAAAAGTACTGAGAGAAAATGCCAGGCACAGCACTCATGTTGAGAGGGCACATTACCGAGAATAATTTCTTCAGCTGGCTGGTAAAGCTTTCAAACGCAGTAATCACCCCTGAGTCACTGAAGTCTTCACGCAGCATCTTGGAAAAAACCACATCATCCACACTCTCATCCATTTCCTGACCTAGGAGAAAATGTGTGCACAGTCAGTACCAGGCTGGGGGGCTCGCTGGAATAGAAACCCTCCTGCTATGGAAGGGTTCATGTGAACACCAACGCTTGTTCTAGAGCTGGGATTGGAGGCTGGCTCTTCTAGAGCTCACAAGCAGGAGGGAAACTGCCCCGAAATGCATTGAGAAGGGCTTCTCAGAAAGCAGCATGGAAGAGGCACGACGTTAAGCAAACACAAAGAGCAGATTATTGCCAGATAATGAGGTAAAAGCACAGCACAAGGGGAAAAACAAAGAGTCAGGCTACTCTTTTCCTGCCTTCTAGTTGATCACTGCAAGGAAAGCCTATCCCTTTCTGTTTGGAGTTAGCAGGGTTTTGCAGTCGCTTTGTCCATCATCTGTATGATTTTTTCAATTTCTATTTTTTAATAGCTCTGGACAATCGCTGTTCAGAAAGACTAGAAAGTGTGGACATCATTGAGTGATTTCCTGAGTGGTTTGTGGTTAAGGAACCCAAATTTCCTTATTCACACCTCTACATGCATGGTATCCAGTGGCAGTCCTGCAATGCACACCTTCTGCTACATTTGGACTTTCGGAGAAGATCCTCCCTATGGACACTTTTCTCTGAAAGCTTCCACGTGACTGTGATTTCTCCCATCACAAAAAAAGGTGAAAACATTTGAATGCTTCACCTTAACTGCCAGCCTGACATTACCTGTTCGGGTCTCTGCTTCCTTCTCTACTGAATCAACATGGTTTCTCGCTTTTGTGTCAGAGGACAAATGACTGGTTTCCCAACTGGAAAATCTAGGCTTTTTTATGACAGTGCTGCTTAATATATCTAGAAAGAGAATAGAAGATGTTTCAGAAAAGACCTGTTCTTCCGCACAAGGTACATGGCAGTACCCACCAGCTGCTCAAGCAGAAACCACCACTGAAATTACCAGTGCTGCAGAAAAGCAGCAAAACTTCATTTTAGGGTCTGGTGTCACACAAGACAGGGTAAGACTTCACCAGCAAGCCTCTTTCCTCACAAAAGCCAGCAACTAGACCGCCCACTGCTATACAGTTAAGCAGAAAGCTGCCATCTCTTCATCTTAAAGACTATTACATTTCTTGGCCCAGTACTCTAACCATAAAAACCTCTTGTCCAGATTCTTCCCATTCTCTCTTCCAACTCAAGCTCTCCATTTTTTTTTTTTACACTCATTTGTTTATCTAATTTCAGCTGCTCCTTAAAAAAAATAAAGCATAAATACAGAAGAGGGAGGAAAACTCACTACACCCAAGGGTATTATTTTCTGCGGCTTCACTAGAGCTGCCATGCAGAACCACAGAATTATTTTGGTTGGAAGAGACCTTTAAGCTCATTGAGTCCAACCATTCCCCCAGCACTGCCAGGTCACCGCTAACTTCTGTCCCTCAGCACAATTGCTTTTGACCCAGGAAAACCTGAGGAACAGTGAGGGAGGCTGCAGCCTGTATTTCAAGGAAATCTTGCAAAAAAAATTATCTCCAACTGTAAAGACAGTAATAAAACTTAAGTCCTCAACACTTAATCTTCCCCCCAAATTAAGTAGATGTGTTGGTGCAGAGAAGTTATATTCTGCAAATGCAGAATGCAAATCACAAAGAGACCATGCTGCAGGTTTGAATCAGTTCCTGCAAATTCAGTTTCATTTAAAAAGCCCCTAAGTGCCACTTAGCTAAAAAAAAAGCTGCAGCAGCAATGAGCATCAGTACAAGTCACCACCTATGAAATGCTCTTAACAGTCTACATCTATATTCTTAGGTATAAAGTCAGTCAACCACTTTCAGGGATGCTTTAAACTGAAGTTGCACTGCACTTTCAAATCATTAAAAATTAGTTTTCATGTGTCTGAGTCACTAGTTTGGAAATCCCCGCTCTTAACAGCTACGCCACAAGTTCCCCTGCGACCAAGGATGGGATTTAAGAGCTAGTGATGAATTCAGGAATATATAAAAGCATCTTACCACAGTCTGCCATGATATATGAATCAGAAATGAAAGGTATTTCTTGTGCAAAAAGTATCTCAAAACCTCGGTGCTTATTTGTCTTAAAGAAAATCACAGCTTCAGCAACACTTTCTAGTTTAAAAACTCTTCCATGTTATCAAGGCTAACAAACCTGAGTCCTTCCACTGAAAACTTCCTTCTTCTCTTGACAATTTGTCAGATACATCATGAGGCTTCTAAGAGAAGGAAAAGAAGGTAAGAAGGTATCACCCCCCGCACTGCAGACAAGCTGTCAGGGACTTGTCTAGTTGAAGGAAGCAAAGCAACATGATGCATTGGATTTAGACAAGTAGCCTGGCAGCAGGTTAGGGGAGTTCAAGCGCTGTGTACTGCACCTGCACGGCCTTCTCATCACCACATTCACCCTTGGCAGATGCATCGAGTAGTAGCAGACCCCCTTCAAGCTCCTCTGAGAGCTTTTCATCTGCACAGAAGATCAGCCAAACCACACAGGCAATAGCGATTGAACCCTGTATGAACTAGAAGCCTCGATTTAACGATGTACGCAGGTGATAAAATAAACCACCCCCCTCTCCTTTATCTCCTCATGCAGGGAACAGACAGCAGCTCAAACACAGTTCAAAGGCTGTTTTATTTCTGGCTGCCAGTTAAGTTCATTCCTTCACCTCTCATTAGCCCCAGCTAACATTCTCCCTGCTCAAGAGACTATCTACAAACAATATCCAGCCCTCGTAGCCATTATGTTACCTTCTTAGGAAGAAAACATGAAGGAAAGAGGCAAAATAAAAAACCCCAAAACAAAACTCACCTGCACCCCTCAAAACAACTTTTCTAATACATTGAGGAAGATTAAAAAAGAAATACCTGCAAGATCCACTGTAGGTAAATCATCTCCCTTGGAGCTGGATGTGCTTTTTTTCCTTAGCGCCTCCTTTTGAGATCTTCGCCTTGATGCTCCCTGCTAAAACAAACCCAAGTCTCACATATTTTATTTAGACGCTCCTACAGAAGCGGGGTTTGGGGTTGGTTTTTTGAGGGGAAGGTTGGGTTGGTTTTGAAGCACCCTAAGAGCAGAGACACACTTGAAATGTGCTCAACATACTGACAGCTCTCTCCAGCGCTGGAGGGAGATCAGTGCCCTGGAGTTCAACGCATGCGTAAGCTCTCCCTTTAGCCGTTCGAGTTGTACAGAGGATGAAGTTTTTCCACAAGCAGAAGCATTTTAGTCAGGAGAGAAAACAAAAAGCTTTCTAGGGAATATCAAAGCTTTTATTGCAACTACCTATTCTGGAGAGGGTTTGGGTTTTTTTTTTTCCCAAAAAAGAGTCTGTATTTACATGAGGACCTTTCCAAAACATTTCATACACAGCACTTAACAGCTGGGCACTGGGAAAGCCTAGCATTGCTAAACTGGATTTTATTTTGCTTGACATGTGTGGTACACTAATTCCCCAACCAGTATAACCCATGGTCAGCTCTCCCAGGGCTATAACTGAAAGTGGAGGAGGACAGTGCATGAACCAGGACTCAGCACAGGACATGAAATAAAAGCCCTGAAAACTGCCAGCAAAACAGAGGTGAGCAGGAGTTTTCCCAAGGCACCACAAATCACGGGGCAGAGGCCAGCACAGGTACACAGCCTGGCAGGACCTGCTGGGATTGCTGCAGTATTTGGATAGGCAGCTGAAGCTCTTGGCATGTCCCAAGAGCTGAACACGCTCCTGGTGGAGCAACACTTGCATCAGCAAAGGTGGGGGTCACACCCAGCATACCAATTCCTGCCCGATTTTCCATCCATCACCGGTAAATATTATAGTTTTAGAGCAACTTGCTTTGGTCTCACAGTGTTGTTTCTATGAAGCTTCGTGTGTCTTCCTAAGACCACCTTGTTCCACCAGCCTCTTGCAGACCAATGCAGTCTCAGCAACACTTACCAGGCAAATTTGTTCATCAGAACATTTGAGAAAAAAACCCCACCAGTTTAATTCCCACTTGTTTGTACACATTTTGCATACATAATGTTTTTAAGTCTGAGGCACCTAAGCATGACACCTCCTTACCTTCTTTGTCTTGTCATCACTGCCACTACTTGCAGAAGACATGGGAAGCACTGCAAGGAGAAAAGCTTACCTGGTTTCTGACAACCCACGTGCCTTACCCAGTTAAGGTTTGCAGCGCAGATAAATAATCTAGTTTTGAGTTTGGTTTTCTGGGCATTTACAAGAGAAAACTTCATGATACTTGTGTTAAGCTTGAAAACTCCTTTCTAACAAAGCTTCTAAATGATGCAAACATACACAACTTGCTGCATCCAGAGCAAATGCCAAAAAAGGAGCAGGCTCAGAAGCTTGTCTGATGGTCCCCAGGGGCATAGGGAAGAGAATTGAAAAACAAAAAACAACCTTCTTGGGTTGAGATGAGAACAGTTTAATAACTAAAATAAAATAGTAAAACTATAATAATAAAATATTATAATATTTGTAATGAAAAGGAATGAGAGAGAAATAAAACCCAAGAAAAGAACAAGTGATGCACAATGCAGCTGCTCACCACCCACTGACCAAGGCCTGAGCAGTGATCCACCAACCCCCTCAGTTTCTATACTGGGCATGATGTTCTATGGTGTGGAATATCCCCTTGGCCATGGTCTGGCCATGCTCCCTCCCAGCTTCTCGTCCTCTTGCACACCAGCAAAACATGAGGCAGTGAAAAGTCCTCGATTCCTTAGAAACAACTAAAAACCATCAACATATTATCAGTATTTGAGTCATGCTGATTCCAAAACACAGCACTATTCTAGCAACTAGGCTGTGAGATACTAAGAAGAACATTAGCTCTATCCCAGCTGAATCCAAGACAGTCTTGTAGCCCCAGCTACCAGCCTTGAGCCTGCTTTTTCCTACTCCATTCAGGACTCAACCAAACCCTCCTTCTTGAACCACCATCAGCCATTTCCTAGTCTGCAGTACAGTGAGTAGCTAAGTGTCAACAGGGGACCAAGCTTACCTCTTAATTTACTTCTCACCCTCGGTCTTTTCCGGGTGTAGTCAAGAGATTTCGGCAACGGCCGTTTCTGAGAGTCAAGGATCCAGCTTTTTTCACTCTGACCTGTGCTTGTGTTTTCATTGTTGCTTTCAGAGAAAAGATGTTTCCTGTAATTGGACTAAAGACACTATTAAGAGTAAGTTCTGCTCAGCAGTCTGCTCCCTCTGTCCACCCAGAATCCCCCCCAAACGTTCCCCTTCATTCACTACCAAATTATTCCTTTTCTTCCTCCCCACATGGACTATTAAGCTGTCAATTCTGCCCAAATCAGCTGTTTAAAAACTGTCAAACCAGCAGTATAAAACCACCCAGAGGCAGATGCTTGCCCTTTGCCAGCATGGGGTTTACAACATCCTCCATCCTCATCTCCCCCTCCCTCCTGCATCCAGATAGGAGAGCTCTCACAAGAAGCAAAGCCTCAGCATGCCCAAATTGCAGCCAAGAGCACAGTGAGGAAAAAATGAACACAGATATTCCCTCGTGGGTCTGCCTGTCCTGGTGCACCATGAGCACTGCATCCAGCAGCAACAAGTGGGACATTTTGAGGTTCCCAGGCTCACATTCCTCCTCCTCTGCGCTAGATAAACCTTAAACTTCCTGTTTAAGGGTGCAACCGATTTACAGGGGGATATGCACAGCAGAGCACACAGACAACCTACCAGCCTTCTCTCAAGATTGTTTGAGTCCTCCTTCTTGTTTCCTGTTTCATAAACCCTGCCAAGTAACCCACAAAGACCCGAGTTAGTCCAGCAGATGCTGCAGAAACAGGCACAGCCAGGCAGCAACAGCAGGACCAAACTATAGACACGCAGTTTTCAGCCTATTCTTCTCTTTGGTGGGTTTCTGAAAGTAGCAATTTGGCATACCTGAAATTCAGCGTGTTTTAAAAGGAAAACTAGGCTACGTGCTCAGAGATGGCAAGTCCTCAGCAGCTTGCCAAGGAAAGGTGGAGGGTTTCGGTGTTTTTCAAATCATTGGGCATACAGTCAGGAAGGAGGATGTTCAAGGGTTAACATCCCATTATCATCAAAGCAGACAGCAGTCACTCCACTCCTCTCTTTAGTAAATTTTATGTTCTCAGGCACTGTTTAAATATTAGTATTGATAACACCCACAGATACCACAGCAGCTAAGCAAGTAACTATTTTATTAGAAATGTCACACAGCCTTTTTGATCCCAGCTTGAAACAGTTGAAGGCAATGACCTCTTTCAGAGCAAAAGGTTCATAAACGGTGCCTGCATAATCCTGTACCTCTGATTCTGTGAAGAAATGTTCTGGCTAAGAATCTTTCCTTTGGCTTCAACGACCTAAAACAGAAAGAGGTATTTGTCTTAAAGTTCAATTACCCTGTAAAATAATCCATAAAGTTCAAATGTAGCAGGACTCCAAAAGGCTAGAGAAATGGATTGAGTCCAGCATGGAAATTCAACTTTTTAAATGGAGTAGGATTCCTTGATTGATACTATTATAAATTATAACAGACAAACATTTGTTTTCTTAAATGGAGTTTCTTTCTCTTTCCCTTGCTTTATGAATAACGCTCATTTTAAGCTCATTTTAATGTTCATTATTATGAATAACACTCATTTTATGAATAAGCTCATTTTAAGGTCACAAGAAATGCCATTTCAAGCTAGCAGCAGCGTGCTGCCGATGCAGCACATGGTACCTGGGCAGGGCTGCTGGGACTCCCTGGGGCAGGGCACCACAAAGCAGAGGTTTGTGCGGACACCCAGTGGCAGCAGCAAGGACTGGACAGTGTCCAGTTTATAGCAGAAATTTGGGGTGCCTCATTCAGCATCCATCACCTCTGAATTCACAGGCAGCAGTGACAGCACCACACCAGAGGCTGAAACCCAAAGAGTTTGTATGGTGGAACCACCTTGACAGAAGCCATCAGGAGCAAGTTCTCAGCTTCCTGGGAAAACCTGCACTGGTCCAAGTTCCAAAGCAGGCAGAGCCACTAGTTTTTGATTTTTTTTTCTAGCAGTCTGTAAATAGGAGTCAAGCAGCATTTCCAACTAAAGTTTGGTGAGGACTGGCTTTAACCAGGGATTCCCAACCTGCAAAGTGCAGCTCAAGACAGATTTCAGCATCTCCTTGTTTAGGAGTAACAAAGTGAAGGATGCTCAGCATCGCTTTCAATGTTCAGTAAAATGCAAACTGGACCTTCAATCGCAAAGACATCCCACAGCCTCACTCAATCCTATCACAGTTTTACCATGCAGCACCCATTGCAAGATTCAGAAAGTGAGGAGCGCTCTCCCCACCACCCAAAAATATTTCCATGTCTTGCCCCATACAGAAACACAGGAACCGCAGATTCCCGGATGGCTGGTTTGCTGTGACAGCCTGCCCATCCTTTCTGCATTTCCACAGCAAGGGACATCCCCTGTGTCGAGTTATGACTCTCCATCAGCTGCTGAGCTGGGACCATAGCACATCTCCCAACAGCTGCTGACTCAACTTTACCTTGTCATGGCTTGCAGAGTCCGAGTTTTCAAAGTCATAGACTTCCTTCCTGCAAGACAACACATACGTGGCAGTGACATACAACCATGAAGAGTCACCCCATAGAACTTCACTAAGAATATGGGGGGAAACAACGCGGTTTCCACACCCCTCCCCTATGAACTGTTACACAACAGACACTCAGATACTTTATATGCCTAAAGACACTGTTTTCTCAGCTTCTAAAAAAATTCTTGTTCCTTTCCTACTTAAGTCTCTATTTTCTATCTTGATTCTCACTTGCAATTATAAATCTATAATTAAGAGAAATATTCAGAAGCTGCAAGCTGGCCTATCTCTGTTTATGTAGGCTAAACTTGTAATATTTCTCTTAAAATTAAAAATTTTATTCCCACATCACTAATAATAGTAGCTGGTAGGAAGAAATCATGACTAGGAAGATAATTTCAGAAGCATTTCAGAGAAAAAAACCCATTTAATTCCCTTTTGAGAATTCTAACATGTAATGTTTGTTCTCTGATCTAGATTTTGGTTTCATGTCTTTCCACTTTTAAGCTTAACTGTTCCTTTATTTCTTTCTCCAACCTGTAACTATTTTTTAAAAAGCCTACAATGATTGCTCAACATCCAGCTCCCCTTCTCACCAGTGAAATTTAGGAATACAGAAGAACAGAGCTCCTCGTTGAAGCTCCCTGAAGGAAAGAAATGCTCATTTTCAGATGAAACACCAGAGGGAGCAGAATGACCAGACTAAGTCCTTCTTCACCTCTAACTTCTAAACTGCTGCTGCTCCTCTTTTACAACCACTATTTGCTGCATCGAGCTATTTGGTCTTAAAAGAAGGAACTGGTAGTAACAATTAAGTCACTTCATAAAAAAAGCCTAGATCTTTGTGAAAGAAGCTGCCACTCATAACTCACTGGAGGGTGGGAGGATCACAGCTGGGCGAGGAAAAAGTGGAAGAGCCAACATGATGTAGTATCACAGAGGTGAGGGCAATTTTGGCAGCCTTGGGTTAAGCTTCTGAGCTTAAGTCTTTATTGCTTTGGGGACACAAAGGTTCCCACTCAGACAAGTTATGACCCTTCCTAGCCTCACGCTTGTTTTGCTGCCCATTCTGTTCAGACACTCCTTCCCCTCATTAGTGTGAGAAATGCTCTAAAAATCACCTGGCCCACCCATCCCTGCACAGGGCTCATGTGTCATACCTGCCTTCAGTCCTCTGCTTGGCCAGACTTGTTCTTCTGTTTCTCTTTTCCCTGGTAACATCATTCTGAAAAGAGAGGAGTTGAAGGACCTAAAACTACAATACACAAAGCCACGTTCTTAACCGAGAGCCTGATAAAAGCAGAGATCAGGAGGGCAGGAAACATCATTCCTCCTATTGCAACAGCCACCTACGACTATAAAGATGCTTCAAAAGAAGATAGTTGTAGATATCTTCAAAAACAGTTCAAATTTGAATTCATTTTGTGGCAGGCAAGTGTTAAATAATTATTAATAATAATAGTTTAAAATAGTTTGAGAACTAAAACTAGTACCTGGACATGTAAACCCAAGAACAAGTCTAGGATGTGATTTCTTACTCCAAATTAAAATGACTGCTTTGGGAACTCAATTATCATCCAGTGCATAGATTTTTTTTTATATATATATGTACCTAGACTCATCAATAGAAGTTTCCAAGTGCTCAAGTTGTCTAAAGGAAGAAGCTAGAGATGGCTCTCAGGTACTTGTTTATTTACTCAGGTTGCAAGCTCCTGCACCAGGAGTACAGAGACACATGCAATGCAGGAGGATCATTAGAGCTCAGATACAAAAACAAATAAGAATGTCTGTAAGACTTCCAAGACACTGGCTTAGGACACTGCTCATGTGGCAGGAGAGAGTCAGCCCATCCTGGCTTTCTTCTGCAGCTGCCCCAGAGCATCTCCTCCCTGCCCCATGTCTCTTCACTCAGGTGGACCTCAAGGCAAACGTACCTTTGGTGTTGACTCCTCCATGGGTTCTTCTTCTAGGGGCTTCTCACTGGGGACAAGAGAGCACATGAGGGGAATGCGGTGCTGAGGAGTTGTACACTTAAAGTCCAGAGAGTCAGTTTGTGAAGAACTAAGAGAAAAGAAACCACTTGCACCAATTAGCATCAAAGCAGTGCTTTAAAAGGTGGCTAGGGAAGAAAGCTAATCAATAGTTCTACAGAGTCCAACCCGTTAACTCCAAAAAATGGTGCTCTGCAAAGCTCTGAAAAAAGGTATTTCTGATGCCAACTCAAACACAAGATCTTTCACAGAAGCCATGGTCCTCACCATGAATAGCTACACATCTGGTGAGCTCTAGTTACACAGCTGAAGTGAAACTGTTAGAGCTGTATGCTCATCTTGTATTTGGATTAAATCAACTGTGAGAGAGAAAAGTCACAGGAAAGCAGCAGCCAAGCCAGTAACCAAACATCACCAGGCTGCAACCCCAAAGTGCTCCAACTCCAGGCAGCCAGTCTGGCAAAACAGGATTTTTTTCCCCATTTAATAATTGATGGAATAAACCTCAAAACCACATGATTAAAACCCTGGGGGCAGGGAAAACAAAATACAAGAGCACAGGAAAAAAACCAAACACCTTGCAAATTTTTGTCTGCTAGACACTCACCTTGGCTGAGTTTTCATCCGTGGAGAGGGAGTTTTGGACTTTTTTGCTGGAGGAGGCAAGGAAACTACAGCTTGAGCCACTACTAAATGCTTCATCTGCTTTTGCTGCAATGCCCACAAAAGCGGAGCCTTCACCATGTCCCCTGGGTGACACTTGACTGGGTCACACTTAAGGAACCAAAGGGAGCCAGGCCTGACCTGAGCCTTGGTTAGCATCTTCCGCATCAGTCTGCTGGCTTGGTGTAATCACGGTGACACCAGAGTTAACCAGTTTCTGCTCGGAGACATGGAACCACGAACAGAGCACGCACGTCACCAACAGTGAAGTGAGGGCTTTTAGGAACAGGGATTTTCTGCGCTAGCCTGCGGCATCAGCTACACAGTAGGTCCATTAGCCGCACAAAAACATTTTGGGAGGCATATAAGCAATAGCACGAGCTTCTCACTAAGAGCACTCCACCACCACCTTATAACAGGGAGTAAAATTTCTTCTTTTTAAAGCAGTTCTGGCAAAACAGCAGCTCTGGAGGCAGGTGTTTGGGCTGGCTTCTTACCAATGTAAGACAGAGTTTGAACACGTTGTTGGATCTGGGGGCAGACTAGTTTTCTTTGGAAGAAGGTTATAACCCCAATTATAAAAAAGCAGACTGGCGGGGGGGAGAGGGGCGCAAGGACTGTTTCACCAAACACTTACTGGTACGGTGCCTGTTAACTGTTGGCTGGGCCGAGAGGCCAAGTCGTCTGATAGAGAGTCCATGTTTTTGGAGTTTGAAGGCTCTTTCCTGCCCTGTGAGTTAGTGGACTCAGGTATCACTGCAGAACAGCAACGGGGAGAGAAGGTCATTGTGGTAACTGAACTCACAAACATTTCCTTTCCATTCTTAGGTGCATAAAAGCATAACAGTACAACTTACTAGGTGTAAACATCGCAAGATCTTGTTTCATAGAACAAAACCAAACATCTCTGAATTACCTAGCACAGAATCACAATACCAAACAGCACCTTGAGCCCACCGCTTCTAAGCCCCTCAAACTATACAAATATGTATAATTTTATCATCTTATTGCTACATTGACTCTTTGCTCTAGAAGACACAGAACAACCCTTCATGTCTGGCTAAAGCAAATCTGCTTTCAACGTAGACACAGGAAGAATGCTACCAAACCCAAGGGCTCCTCAAACCTGCAATTCATTTTCTGAGGTGGTGGGTGGTAGCAGTGGGAAGAGCTGCGAGTTCATGGTCTTAGGAGATCTGTTAAGCAAGTCGCACTCAGAAATAATCCACACAAATAAAAACTGAAGTCCAGCCAATTTTGCAGCAAGAGAAAAGATCACTACACAGAAAAAAGCCACAACCCAAATAATTTGATACTGAAATCGAGCTGAGGAAACATTTTCTGTTTAAGACCAACTTTGATCATGCATGTCTTGCTTTTGTGCTGAAAGCAGCTTTTCCTCAAACTATGGGTTGTAACCTTGGTGGGGACTTACAGATGAGATTTAGAGCAGGGAAGAGGGAAAGGAAGGAGCTACTTTCTCTTCCTCCTGTGCTTGGACCTCCCTTTGGGTCAGACACCAAAGCATCATGCCTATATTTCAGGCTCTCTATTCTCTCAACATCTATCCTATATGGAACAAAATTAAACTTAGCCCAATAATCCTGGGAGGAATCATCTTGCAGGAGATGTTCACCAGCAGCACGGGAAGTGACACCATTTGATCACAGAAAATTCACTGTGCCCAGCTCAAAGAAATACAAGGCATTGGCTTTAGGCTGGTGAGGAGGAAATAATAGCTGCTCCAGGTCCAGAGAAGAGACTTTCCCATGCAAGCAGCTATGTTTGCAGCCATGGCACACACAGGGACATCCTCTTGGCACAAGGTGCTTATGGCAGCACCCACGATGCCTCTGAATACAGCAGCAGGTCACCTCCTGCAGAGAGGAGCCACACTGCTGCTCACCTCTCTGCCAACAGGGACTGCAGGTTAGCATTTCTGCTCCCCCAGCTGCACTTCCCCACAGCCCTTGGCATCTCAAGGGCATCAGCTGCTTCATGTGGGGTAACAGGGCTGGAGCACACCTGGGGGGAAGCCTTGGTAAAGGCTGCACCACACACATATACTCACTGTGCAGGAGAGCACTGTAAGTGCCAAGGTGCAAGCACTGGTCCATCAGAGGACCTGTGCTTCCATGAGCACCCAGATGCCACTGTCCTCTGCTGCAGGGAATCTCCCACAGGTGCCCACACAGCCCAGCCAAACCAGGAACCACACATGGGGCAAGCAGGAGAGGATAGATTTGTGCAGCCCAGCATGCCACAGCTGCAGAAAGTCTCCTGCGCACTCTTTGCATGTCAGAGGTCTGCCAGCAGCTGAGATGTGCCTTGTCAGGGCACCTGCCAGCATGCAGATCCAGCCACCATGACCAGTTCCCCTGTCCAGTTAAACCCAGCAGCACACGGCCATGGGGTCCCATCCTCCCTTCCCAGGCTATGGGGACTCAGCATCCACCACAAACACCAGCCACCAAGCCCACGAGGTACAAACAGTAGAAGATTGAGCTTGGGGGTTGCTCTTTCATTTTGTTATCAGGTTAACAGCAAGTGAAGACACTAATTTTAAAACTGAACAATTTAAATACCATGAAACAAAATAATAAAGAAATCACCTCCTTCATTCCGCCTGGCTTGCTTCCCAGCATGGCCAGACTCCTCTTCAGCCACGTTTATCTGTTGGTGTGAATTAATTGCATGTGAAAGTGACTTTAAAAAAGCAGGATCTTGATCTAGTAAAGTCAGCTACTTAACATAACTAACAGCTGTTAATCACCAGCAACAAACCCTTGGCAAATCACTGGCTGCTCATTCATTTAGAAAGCGTAAGTGACAGCTGCTCCACTACAACTATTTACTGTCACATAAGGCTTTCTGCAAACCCCAAGGTCTGTGGATGAATCACAAGTATAAATAACCGTATTATCACATAACAAAATAATCACACATCCCCTGTGCTTTCATATCAGTTTATAAAAAACTCTGTTTTAAAAGCACTCTACTTTTAACCTAGAATTATCTTCCAAGTCAATCGAAGATTTGTGTCTTGCAGCATCCCTTGCTAATGCAAGAGAACTTTTATACTTCAAGTTATGCAATTAAATCCATAGGCTTTATTTCCTACTTCAAACTCAGCAAAAATCATATCACACTGAATTGATTAACAAACCAGTTTAACCCTCCAGCTTGTGAACAGTGAATTCAGATTCTCTGAAACTTCTTTCCTAAAATCTCTAACCTCTCTTTCAGGCCAGAACTAAGAACATCTATATGGAGAGTCACAAGTCCGCAAGGGGAAGACAAGGTATATAATCAGACATGGAAAAAACCACCCAAAAAAACCCACTAAAAGTTTTTGCCCATGTATGTCAAGTAAGATACAGTTTAGAATAGGAAAATACTCATACTAAGAGCTTACCATAAATTTTTCTTCTCCCAAGACTTTTCTAAGTACACTTAAGATTTCAAACTCAGCATTAAAAGATATTTTGATTTTTGTTGCCTCTGTTTTGTTCAGAGTAGCAGGAATCTTCATGTAAATTTTAACAATCTTTTCTCCATCACTCTCTGCATGAAAGAGCAGTTCAGTCAGTTTTAGAGCAACATATTCCATCTATCACCCAAAGAATACTTGAATAAGTATTTTTAACCAGCCTCTTTTACATCTTGCATTTCCAATTGCTCTCCCATTTCTTTCTCATTGGATCTAGATCACGATGCTAGTCCCTAGCACATCTACAAACTGATGCCTCAGCATGTCCTGCTTGGGTAGAGAGGGCAGGTCATTGCGCTAAACAGGCCCCCTGACAGCCCAACAAGCAGAGCTGGTGCAAGGTGAAGACCAAAAGGCTTGAAGGGAGCAGGGGGAAGACACAGGCACTCGCTTTGGTGGTGGTGGTTCGATTTTAGGGTGGCTCCATGTGTCTTGTGGACCCACCGCCAAATGGAAGATAGTGCTGGTTGGAAAACCTTACCCTTCAGGCTGTAACTGCTGACTGCTTCTTTCGACAGCCTCACAGAGTCCCAGAGAGCACCCTTGGAAAACCAAATCCTCCGCATCAGGCGGGCTGTGTGAGCACCCACAGCCTAAGGCTAGCCCAAGGCCACAGGCGCTTTGCTGTTACCTCACTACTGTCTATGTAGAAAGTCACACTCTGACTGCCAGCATTGAAGTCAATCCAGAACTCCTCCAGCTTCTCATCTGATGGTTTCTTCACCTGGGGAAGAACAACAGCAGTGCTGCCATTCCCAGAAAAACCCCACAGCTGCCTCATTCTCAGTTTTCTTTAACAAGATTGAAATTGGGAAAATCTGGTCTACACATGTGCATCTCAGTGAAATAAGAGTCAGGATCAACCTGTGAGATGATCACTCAACTGCACCCCCAGACACCCCTCTACATGAACCAGGGGAAGGGCAATTCACCAATCTCACACCTTCATGGCAGGAAAGAGTCTGTGAAAGTTTTCTGTGCTTCTGAGCACTTGAACAGGATCAGTAGAACCAGCTTCCATCAGCTTGGTTTTGACACAGCTGTCAGGATCGGTGTCACAAACATGTTTAAAGACCAGTATAGCCATCTGCAGGGTCTATAACTACAACTATGACCTCTCCTACACAGGTATCAGGCTAATCTCATTATCTGGTAGTCTGGGAGCAGGTCTGCTGGAGGAATCAGAGTTGTCCTGTCCTCCTGCTTCTCTTCAGAGATCACTCTTCTGTCATCACCATGAAGAGAAGCACTGCCTCTATCATTCAGCTGATGCAAAAGCAAAGTCAGCAACAATGAGTTGGGAGCTAAGTGACAAACAAGCGAACTTTCCAACTAGAGTAGAAGGATATGCTCTACACTCCAGAAAATTAAGGTCTAATGAAAAACAGGGAGGGGGGGAAAAACCCACCATATACCACAGAAAGTGCTGCTTTAACAGTGGTAACAGTGTAGAGAAGGTGACGCAGCGTTAAGGACTATTACCTCATTCATGTCAGCAAAAGCAGATATGCAAGGGAATGAATAGACTCTGGAAGAAAAGCAGATTTCACATGATACATTCAGAGTCTGACTTTATGAAAGATGAAATAATTAAGGTTACTAATCTTATTATTCAAAAGAGAATTAATCAATTCCTAGAAGTAAACTAAGCTTGGAGAAGCTTAGAGAACACAATATTTTAGTCATGATGCATTCTCTTCATTGAATTTACTTTCAAAAGAACAACCATTAAAACGAATAAAATCTTTCTTCAGAAAAACTTAATTATTCACATATGTAATAAAACCAAGGGGATTTACAAGACAACCCAAGTCAGTTTACAACCCTAGTTCTCCCCCTCTGCACTAATGATGGCACCAGTTTGTTCTGTCAGTTCACACCTTACCTTCTTCCATTCCCAAGCCTTTCATTTAGCCGGTTAAGAAATTTTCTGCAGTCCTTCAAGACAAATGACATCTTATTAAAAATCAGGCTATATTTCCTTTCCAAAGAGTTATTCTGTTGGGTCATGTAGCCTCTACTCCAGTTATGAGCTTGGAACTAGCCAGTGTGATGCCAAATATCACTGGGGAAGAAACACTGAAGTTGCTACAAATGGTTGGACCCAAGTTAGCACCAGCAAACCTCCAAACTACAAAAATTCACTGAGTTATGTTTTAGAAATAACTCTAGAAATAAGAGCTATTTTAATAACATGCCATTTTATGTTTGCTGTATAAAAAAATAAATCCCATCCACAAATAATAAATGCACAAAGTGATTTAGTAAAGTCAGTTTTGCAGGAACTTCTTGCAAGGACATCTTGACTGAACTCGACCAGAACTAGCCCCTATACAGACTTGTCAAGTATGTTGTTTTCAAAATAAGGACCCTCACCGTCTCAAATTCTCTATCCTTGATCTCTTTGAAAGCTTCAGCAAGATAGTTATCTTCAAACCAGTGGTGAACGAGGTCATCCCGCCATTTTTTTGTCGTTAACCTACAAAGTGCTTCTGCAAGGGCAACCTGAAGGTCATAATCTACATGGTAAACAAACACAGGAAAAATATCACCCCCCAGCATAAGAGAGGGCTATAGCATTGCTACTCTTGCACGTATATACTCCACAGAGGATTCATCAGCTGGCTTCATCTTCCCCGAGGACAACAGCCAAGCATGGGTTCCAGGAGTCCTCAGCTCCCCGCAGTGCAGCGAGGTCAAGCTGCAGAGATGTTCTTGGGGACCAGGGAGGGGATGAGAGCGAAGCCTCAGCATAACTCACTAGGGTTAACTGACATTCCATGTACCATGGTAATGCCCCGGAAAGTGTTATCACCAGGAGAAAACAAGAAATATTTCACTCCAGAGGTTCTAAACCTTATTAGCTAAAGTTTGTCCCCATCAAAGGAAAGTAGTTAAATTTTGTTTCTTAAGACTAATGACTTCTGTAGTTTGTAAACACTCAGATCTGATCTAATTCCCTAGCTACATACATTGGTTTAGCTTTTCTTAGTTAATAGCAATCACTAGTACTAACCAGAAAGTAGTAATGCTTTTTTGAATCTAACCATTTTTTATTAATATTTTCTTAAAGTACCATCTGATTTTCCTCCCTCAAAATCAACCCTTGCCAAGGAAATAATTTAAATTATAATTAATCTATAATAAATAAGTAAATGAAGTGAAGCCAGAGAACCCCAAGTTAATAAGAATAACCTCTAAATACTTCTTACCTCCAACCTCCAGTATCATTTTGGCAAGATCTTTCCTGAAACAACAAAATGCAAGTTAAAATGGAACAACGAGTTAAACTGGAAAGGACTTCAACTCGTTGCAGGGAAGATAGTGTTTAGCTACAGGAGCTGGAGCTAAAACCACTTACGTGAGCAAGCACATCTCCTCAGACAGAGGGAATTTCTTTCTCTCCTCCCGTGGGACACTGTCAAGTATAGAATTGAGGGTCCTCAAAGCCTTTCCCGCCACAGAAGGGGCAGAAAAGGAAGGGAAGTAAGTCAGTAATGTATTTTTCACATTTTTTATCAAATTACACTTGCGTGCACATGTATCTGATTTTCTTCTGCTAGGAGTCTTACCTCCTGACGCAGAGCACAGCCAATATTTGCTTCTGCCACCAGCTGCCCTAGTTCAGGTAAAAATAAATTCACCAGCTTTTTCTTCCCTAGAAAAATCATTTGAAAGGTTACAGCTAGCAGGGAGCTGCTCTCCATACGAATGATAGCAGAAGCAACTACAGTTTGTTATATTGAAGGAGTGAAAACATCCCAGCTGGGGATTTCTTTTAAAACAAAGCCTCCAACCTGACAGAATAGAGAACTGGTAACTTCTCTGTAGAAGAAGCCCCAGATACTTTAACTGTGGATCATCTAAGTCTCAACTCCTTTCAGAAGAACCACTCGCTCCGACCAAGTGAAACACTTGATGCCAACCATTTAAACGAGATACCACTGCTAAATACTGTTTTTTCAGCGTATTCAAAACAAGCAAAGAGAAATAGCAGAAAGGTTTGTGCTCTGATGTGAATGTTAACTGGAGAGAAATTGTCAGAAGGATTTAAAGACAACACTGCAGAGAGGAGGAGGAGGCAAGGAGCAGAGGGAAGAGAAAGGGGACCAAGTTCAAGCAGAATTAAGAAATGTGCTCCCGAGACTAAGATTCAGGATAGCAAGGAATGGAAGAAAAAAAACTACCAACCTTCATTATTGCACCTGCAAATCACCTGATGGAAAAAGCAAAGGCAGCCTTTGTTAACACACCACAAGCCCAGAACATCTGCACTCCAAGCGCTGAGGTGTCTCTGCCCCCTTCATCACAACTTTCAGGGGCTAAATAGCTCAAAGCAGTAGTGTACCCACATCAGAAAGAGCTGTGCCACCTGATGGGTATTTCACATATGGGAACCCCCATCACACAGCTTGGCTTTATGCAGGGAGGGTAAAGCAAGCAAAGCACCCTCTTCCCCAGGGGATTTCAGCAGAGCCCTCAGGGTCCCTGGAAAGCCCACATCGTGGCATCGCCTCTTCTGTTACATTTATTGCACCTACAGACCTATGTAAAAACACATTTTATGTTTACATAGTACAGTACTACATATCAGAACATGATATCTGAAGGGTGTTAAAGTCCCTCGAGGAAAATTGAAAATAAAACACCCCACACCAAATAAAACACCACTTCACCATCTGCAGTGAAAGCACATAGAAGAAAGGAGCCAGGAAGACAAAGATACCCCATTTTGACAAATAACTTGGAGTCTTTCATATAATTTCTATGTGGTTAGCAGAGAAAGAAGAAAATTCAGGTTTGCTCAAATATCTTTTATCAAGTCTCCTGAAAAGAGTCATAAGTATTCAAATAAATTCTGGTGCACAAAGTGACACAGTTCCCGTGGGTGACACAGGAACAGCTTGGGAAGAAAGCTAAAAGCATTCTTCCTGCTGAAAATTTACATCACTAGGTCTACAATACCTTTACAGTTATGAATACTTGAAATAGAAATTGTAAGCAGCTCAGATTATTCTTTAAAAGCAAATCAGCTGTTTCAAACACTGTAGGAATGACCAGGGCCACCTTGGCAAACACATTTGCACAGAAGGTCCAGCTCAGTGTCAGTAACTTGGGTTTTGAGAAGAGCTTCAGCACAAAAGCTTCCCTTTACAGAACGCGTCAGCACTTCTTGCATATTCTGCTGCAAAAACAACCACTTGGCTTCAAGGTGGAGAATAAGGAAATGCTGCAGCTCTGAAGCGGCTTCTCCTGGGTTTGTCAAACCTCAGAGCCCCTCTGCACCACCTGAGCTGAGCCCCAGGCTCTGTCCTAGGGCACAAGGGCTGCCCAACTAGTTATTTTTTAAGAGAAAATTGTGAACAATGCCTTTCTTATCCAATACCAGAAACCCTTCTGCCCCCTTAACGCACATACGTACCAATGCAGAGTCAAAGAATTCTTCGAGAAGTGACATTAAATCTTGATTCTCTTTCATGTTGCTGAGGATCACAAATCCTCTTGCTCTTTCAAACCACGATACCAGGTAAAAATTAAAAGAATCTGTTAAAATCTGGGAAGGGTAGTTAATAATCCTTAAACTAGAGATATCTGCAGAAAAACTTATGCACAGACAGCTTTTTTTAGTTGGTCACATACTGGGTCAAAAGCTCAAGTTTTGTTTGGAGGGGATAAATGCCACCCTCACACCCGCTCAGCAGGACTTACCCCCTCCTTCCTCCCCAGCCCTCCTTTCTCATCTCAAGGCACCCACTCATGGTGCTCAGGACCTCCATGACACACTGCTAATAGCATCATAACTCCTACTGAAATGTTCAGAGGTCATCAATTCCCAGGGAAATAATGTTTTAGAAAAATCCCTCATGCTTTTTCAAAGTCATTATTTTAAGTCTTTATGTTTTTAAACATATTGCATAGCATCACAGCCCTACGGCTAACTAGAAATCTGCGCCTTGCTGAAGGTTCAGAGCTCAGACTGCTGAAACTTTATTAGTCCATGCAGGAATTTTGAGCAACTGTATCCCAAAAAGCATAATTACAAGGCAGGATTACAACATTTTGGGCTGATGGCTCCTTGGTACGACCCTACTAACAGTGAGCAAGGATTAACTGCTCCATCTGGCTGTGCTGGACCCAGGTATTCCTTGTCTTCAGCACAAGTGCATTTCTGGCACTACAAGTATTCCCAGCTGCAATCAGTCAGTCCTGTGCCAGCAGGTAAAATGCTGTTGCAGATTAAATGCAGCTGGTTCACTACACCCCAAAAAGGGACCTTGTCAAAAAGCACGTTAGTTTGAAAAACTACAAAAGCCCAAACCGCTCCTCAATTCTGTTACTAAAATGGTGTTTTGCTGGAGCACTTAAAATGCATTTAGAAGTTCTCTCTATAATTTCACAAGTGAGACTCATCAAAACTCATCCTCTCCTCCCACTGTCAGCTTAAAACAACCCCACAAAGCTATTAAGTCAAGTAATGAGTGAAACCATGATGTTAACTGCTGCACTGAAGTGAACACAGTAAAGTGGGTTTATGCCACTCAGCTCAGGCAATATTTTAAAAATACTTCATTTCTACATGGCCAACAAGTCATCCTCTAGTTCTCACTTTCCTGGAGTTCTTCTGCAGATGCAAGGTGACCTCAAACCACGCTAGTAACTTGCAGGCAGTATTATACTCATCTTTTCTACCAGTCCTTGCTCAATGAACAGACTCGCCCCTTCTTGAAGATCACTTTTCAAGTAGAGCTGAATACATTTCAGCAGCAGCGAAACATTGGGGAACTCATTCCTGTCCAGCTCCTGCAGAAACACGGAGCACTGTGCTTCATGAGTCTGACACCACAGAGCTGGGCATTAAAACCAGGAGCATTATTTACAGTACTCGCCTTTCTCAGTGCTTTGTCCAGCTGGTTGAGGAGAGATTCACTGTATTTCTGAGGAGGTTCTATTTCTCTCTCTTGAAGCAGTTCACTTATTTTCTGAAATCCCTTCCCCTTGAAAGCCTCAGTGAGAAGCGATTCAAGCTGCAGAGGGAGGGAAAGCAAACAACTAGCAAGTAAAATATGCAGGTATTAAATTGCTGCAGCGCCAATGATGAGAAAATACTTGTAATGCTATTGGAAAAGTCATAGGATTTTTCTTTGATAGTTTTTACTTTGTTTCTTTCTTTTCCTTTCACTATTACAGCTGAAGGTGAAGCATCATTCTTAATCTCCAAAAGGGACAGAGTCTTTGAAACAGAGTGGTTTTAAAGGATCTTTATACTGCGCACTCCTGAAGTGCACTCGGTTTGCAATTCTTACCATGCCCTGCAGCTACCACAATAATTTCTTCCCCCTTGCTAAGGAAAAGATTAAGGGGTCTGCTGCACTCCCCGCATTGAATGACTGAAGTTCTGAGGTCATGCCGTCTCCATTTAAGAATACACCTTTAGGCACACAGATATCCATTTGTAAGATGAAGCTAAGGACGCATTTAAAGCTATTTACATAGTCTTCTCCTCTTGCTGCCGTGATGCCGTCCACATTTCTATTCCGCTCTTTGCTTTTTTCTTCCTTTAAAAAGAAAAAGGATAGAAAAATAGAGAAAAAACCCCACACACTTTATCTTCCCAAAACCTGAAGCCCATTTACTCACTCTCTCCCTCCCCAAAGGCTGTTTTTTTTCTGCCTTATTTCCTCAGGAAAGTTTCAAAGTCACCCCACGCTCCCAAACCAGAGGTTACCAGAAACCATGGCAGAGCCGCACGGGTGTCCCCCGGGCCGGGGTAGGGGAATATTCACGCTGTATGTGTGCATACATCCCTCCCACAGCCCCCGACCCGGCACCAGTGTTTACCTGGGCCATGCTGCGGCTGTCCAGGAGCGACGGGGAAGGTGCCGGGGGTGCCTTTAGGATGGAGAAGAGACGCTGTCCTTCCCTCAGCAAACTTAACTGTCTCCTCAGCTCTAGCGAGAGGAGAGCGGGTGGGGGGGAAAAAAGGCAAATAAAGCCGTGTTTCGCCCCCGCACTAAAAAAGCTGCACCTGGGAGGCGGCTCGGCGGGGTCCCCGCACCCAGGTGACCGCGTTTGACACCCAGTCCGAGCAGGGGCTACAAAAAAGGAGCCCAACGCCCCCCCCCCAGTCTCTAGTGAGGTCAGGGAGTGGAGGGTGGTTGCAGCCGGTGTTTTCTGCTACGGGTGGGTTTTATTTTACACGGCTAAAGTTAAAATTTGCTTAATTCTTAGAGGGAGCAGAAACAGCTGAGAAAACCCTTCTGGACAGGTGGGGTTGTCTGAAGGGTTATAGCAGTACAGGGTGTTCGATGAGGTGGTCTCAGTAATGTTATACATATTTTAATTATTTTTTTTTTCCTGCTTCTTAGAGCTAAAACCAAAATTTTTGCCCCTAAAAGCCCCACTGGCTTTTTTTTTTTCCCTCGCAAAAGAAGCAGGTGAAAACCCCTGTTACCTGTAACTCTCCAGTAAATTAAAATGTGCTACTCAGTAAGATCACATTGACTCTGGGTTTGTATTTTAAACCTTGTGGAGAGAACACGCTTAAAAACAGAGAATTCGTTTACACCTGAATGTACCAGGTAACTGCTGGGTAGGAGGAAGGAGGGGGGAACATAGACCCTGCCCGCTCCCGGGGCCGCCCCGACGGCATAAAACAGCGGGAGTCACCGCCTGTTGCCACCCCCCGGCATGAAGCTCACTTGGGACATCAACGACCCCAAACTACCGCAGGTACCGAGCACGGAGGGGGGTGCGGGGGGAAAAACGTCCCCTTTGAGCAAAGCTTCGTTTTGTGGCTGTTTTCCTTCTCCCACAGCTTTTCAAATGTAATCGTGTGGGTCTGGGGGGGTCTGTAGGGGTCCTTATAAAATACCTTGTAATAAAAACATGGGTTTGATGAGCTCTTAGAACAATTTTAACTTTACTGTTTGACTGGTCTCCTTCTCTTCATTCCCTATTTAAAGAAGTGTTGAAAGGAAGCTTGGTTTGGCTGTTTGCTGCTGCCTCAGCTCAAATTGAGGTGATGTTTTCTTCCCGATGAACGCTCCGCTTTTTCCTAGTTGTGAGTTCCAAATGCATTTTTAACTCGCAACTTTTTTTCATCTTTGTTTCATTTTACAAAGACCATGTAATTATAGGATGGCTTAATGCTGGTAGTTTACCTGTGTTCCCTGGGATTGCTCCTGTTGGGGACATACGTGTGTTAAATGGGTGTTGTGGGAGCTCTTTACTTGCACTGTAAATATTTGGAGCTTAAAATTTAAGTCGTTCTGGTAATTATGTTTTGGTAAGGAACTCTAGATAGCCAGTGAAATCCTAAACTTCTTTCTCTGAACCAAGATGCATATATTGGAAGTATATTTGCAATGGCAAATTTATTTCTTTTTTTTTTTTTTTTTGTGTAGAAGCCTTATTTAACTCAGATGCACTTTGTTCTCTAGTCCTTAGCTAAAACTTCTAGATTCCAGCCTGCAGGTGCAAGGTCCCACAAGGAGAAGAGCTAACGAGCGTGTACGAGTGGGGCAGCATCTGCCCTGACTGGTGGTAGACCAGTCAGCGAGGTCTGGTAATGGCCAGGTGACCTCGCTGCCAAGTGGCATCTGTAACAACAGACCATGTTATTATGGATTGCGATGTAAAAGATCCCGATGCTCTTTTGAGGTATGAAAGCTCA
Source organism: Bucorvus abyssinicus (assembly GCA_009769605.1). NCBI lineage: Eukaryota > Metazoa > Chordata > Aves > Bucerotiformes > Bucorvidae > Bucorvus > Bucorvus abyssinicus. The sequence continues at coordinate 5,659,475 of CM020027.1, read as the reverse complement.
GGCTGCCTTTTGCCTTCTATTTGTGGATAAGCTATTCTTTCAATATTTCTTTTTTGTTGCTTGGGTGCCTTTTTCTCCATTGTTTTCTAACAAGGCAAAAACACCAGGTTGCAATGTCCTACTCAAGTTCTCTTGCTCTCCTCTTTGCTGCCCTGCCCTGCTGCAGGAGCCCAAGCACTTCGACGCCTTCCAGGAATGGCCCGATGGCTATGTGCGGTTCATCTACTCTAGCGAGGAGAAGAATGCGCAGAGACACCTCAGCGGCTGGGCCATGCGCAACACCAACAACCACAACTGCCAGATCCTCAAGAAGTCCTGCCTGGGGGTGGTGGTGTGTGCCAGGAGCTGCAGTCTGCCCGGCGGAGCCCGGCTGCAGCTTCGCCCGGCCATATGTGACAAGGCTCGGCAGAAGCAACAAAGTGAGAGGCACTCACAGAGAGTTGGGATGTCCCAGGGACCCTGTTTCTTGCTTGATTTCTAAGCCGGGATCACCTTCACTTGTGTGGAGACTCAGGGATGATTGCTGAGACTGTGATGAATATGTTTGTTTCCAAATTTCATAAATGTCTGTAAATACTTAAGGGGAAATGGATCTAAAATCCTTTAACCCCTCTGCTGGGAGGACAGGCTGAGAGAGCCTGGAGAAGAGAAGGCTCCAGGGAGATCTTAGTGCAGCCTTAAAGGGGGCTGTAAGAAAGATGGGGAGGGACTTTTTAGCAGGAGCTGTTGTGACAGGACAAGGGGTGATGGGTTAAACTGAAAGAGGGAGATTCAGACTAGAGAGAAGGAAGAAATTGTTTACAATGAGGGTAGCAAGATGCTGGCCCAGGTTGCCCAGAGAGGTGGGAGAAGCCCCATCCCTGGAACCATCCCAGGTCAGGTTGGACCTTGGGGCTCTGAGTAGCCTGCTCTAGTTGATACTGTCCTGCTCACTGCAACGGAGTTGGACTGGGTGAGCTCCGAAGGTCCCTTCCCACCCAAACCTGTCTGTGATTCTATGATGAGTGTTTATATCAAGTACGCAGACCTAGTTCATACCATCCAGCTGTGCTTGATAGTCAGTGTTGCCTTTCCTTGAACATCACATTTTAATTTGAATTTCAGTGAGGGCTGATCACACTGCTCTTGAGCTCTCTTGGACAACATCGTCACCTCTAATCTAAGTAGTTTCTCTATATCTACTCACAGAAAAAGCCTGCCCGAACTGTAACTCAGCCCTGGAGCTGATCCCTTGCCGAGGACACAGTGGCTATCCAGTCACTAACTTCTGGAGGCTTGATGGCAAAGCAATCTTTTTCCAGGTAAAAAGCATGCACATATGTGCACACACATGCACAAATAATATCTTTATGGAAATTATACCTCTATAGAGAGATTATTTCTCCTTGCCCCCTCTTTTATCCTTTTTTAGTGTAAAACTGAGCATGGTGAGCACAGTGGAGGTCTGGTCCAGGACTGAATTCCTCTGTAGAACAAACATGGCAAGAACAAATCAGTGTCATTTGGCTGTCTTTTTAAAAGCAGTACTTGAGAGTTAAATATATTCCATTTTAACCATAGCATCATTACTGATGTCTAAAATTCTCCACTTTGCAGTACACAAATATGAGCAGAAAGGCTGACTTGCACCCTGGCAAGTCTGGCAACTGAATCTCACCATGGACTTAAAGTTTATTTTCTATTAAAATAAATGGGGAAATAAAAGCCTTATGTAAATTGCACAAGTTGAAATGTGAAATTTCTGCTTCATGTGAAAATAACCTTTGAATTTTAAAGAGGATTTTAAAACTTGCCAGAAAAAAAGGATATTTAGAAAGCTAAAATTTGAAAATCCATGTTGATATGGTCTTTTTTTTTTTTAGCAACATTAGGAAAAAAAACTTCACAAAAAGCTGCTGTTCTATGAGATTACGTTGTGCTGTAATCTGTGCTGGGTGATTTTTCCCCGCTGCCTCCCCTGACTTTGCTGTGAATTTTGTTCTCCAGTCAGTAAATGGAAGCAAACTGGCCATGTTCCCAAATTCTCCACTGTATTATTATTACTCAGCCTGTTACAGACTTGCAAAACCTGAAGATTTTTACCATTGAAATAGTTGATAAATTCTCGCTTAGAGGTTAATTTCTGCCTGAGGAAGGCCAGCATTTTCAAAGCCATTTGTAGTTTCCTGCGTTGTATTAGGGACTATTTGTAGGTCCGCTCAGGGGAGTGTCATGGGAGAGGACAGGAGAATAGATTGTTTCAGTATAGGTCAGTATGGCTTTGGGTTCATAGATCCGCCTGCCCACAGATGTTCTGATAGCAGAGCATCTTTGGATGGCTTGCCAGGACATAATTTTTAGTTTTATTCAAGAAGGTGTTTATTGTTTTTAGAATGGAATATTTGTCATCAAGTGGTGTTAAACCTCTTTAAAGCCTATTTACGCTATTTTAGCAGTGGCTGTTATAGCAGAACTGAGATCCTGGACTACAGAAAACCAACCAAGCTAAATTTATAATATTTTTTTCCTCTTGTTTCTAATTAGTTTCTCCTGAATATCACAACCATGGGTAATACCTTTGCTCCTTCTTCAGTTTGCTGACTTCTCCCTCACTTTCCTTCTGTCAACCTGCAAATCATGATTTATATTTATTTTTACATTTAATCCCTCCTTGTTGTTCAGTTTCTCCTCCTTGTGACAAGACACAGAGCATGCTGTGGCTACTTCTCATTCTACTCGTTACATTTTCTCTTCTCTTACCCCCTTCCAGTTCACATCTAATTCTCTGTTAATCCTAACTTAGGCTAAAGGAGTCCATGACCACCCGAGGCCAGAGAGTAAATTAGAGGCAGAGGCACGACGAAGTGCGATTAAGAAGCAAATGTCCTCTTTTCACCATTCCCAGAAAAAGAAACCTCTAAGCTCAGAGGTAAGTCATAGTCATTAGTCAATTTAAAAGGTCTTGTAAGTGAAGAATTGTTTTTTGTCAATTAAAGAGGTGACATAAGCATGTACTGGGGATCCCAGAGGAAAACAAAGCTTCACCCCATGCTACATCTGATTGCTTGGGGCTGAAATGAGCAGCAGTGCAAGAGTTGAGACCTATGTGTGTGTGCAGGCACTACTGATTCCTGAATCTCAAAGACCTACGTCTCCTTGTCAGGCAGGAAGGTACCACGACAGCAGCAGTTATGCCAATAACCTACAGAATCTGCCCTTCATGGATGGCCCCGAAAGGGTTGGTGTCATCACAGACAGCAGTTTTTCGGTTCCAGCCCAGTCTTACCCTTCAATGCAAAATGCTGATCTCCACAAAGCATCCTATGATTCGTCCAGCTTCCAAGAGGACCAGCTATCGCCATACCCAAAGTGCCCCAATCCAAGGATCTACATGCCCAAGCCATGCAGCTACGAGTTTGGAGTTCCCAACTTCATAAGCTCCAGCCCTTACCCAATGTTTTACAAAGACCTGACAAGTCCTGCCATCGATGCAGACCCCCTCAGTTTGAATGGATCTCACTACAATGCTGTGACCACCCACGATAAAAGCTTTGATAACCCTGGTAGACATTATGGACTGAAACCAGCTTGGGGGAAAACTGGCAGTGGAGACCGCAGTGACTATGGACAGATGCAAGCAAGCTCTAACCACCCTTACTACAGCGGGGACTACCCCTGCAGGTATGGTCCCAGCCCCTCGACCATAGCCCCACCATTGCAAACAGTCATCACCACCACCACCAAGGTGTCCTACCAGGCCTACAAGCCATCTGCGCTGAAATACAGTGACAACCTCTGCAATATGAAAAATCTTCAGAGCTACACCCATGTGGCAGAAAACGTCTCGGGCGCTGTCTATTCAGGGATGAAGATTCAGGAAGACTTTGGGATGATAAAGTCAGCGTTGCTCTACCAGCATGACCCAGTTCCCACAAAGTCTAAACCAGCTGAGACTGTGGAGACCTATCAGTACGGGCCACCGCTGGGGAACAGCTATGCTGAGCATGAAGGCCAGACCTTAAGGTTTGAGGGTGCTGAATATTGACCTAAACGTTGCCTCAATGGCAAATACACGTAAATGGGAAAACACATTCTCACGCTGACAGTGTGCCCAATGGTTTGGGATGTGAGGAGAAGTGAGGAAAGCAGTTCATCACAGCAGCTTATTCCCCAAAAGTGCGTTTCTGGAGCTGCGCTGAGTTGAAACCTATTTCATGCACAATTTCAAGGTATGCTTGGATGCAGCTCTTTTTTTTTCTGCTCAGCAGTTTTGTATTGCCTAATTCTCTTCTAATCTCTGAACTGGCACAAGGAGCTGAGCCCCACGTGCTCCTGGGAGAAGGCAATGTGGAGGCACAGCACCTCAGGAAGTCAAGAGCCTCCAAGGGAGAGGGGTGCAACCCGCTTACAGCCACGACTCCTGCCAGATGCCTCAAGCTTTGAGGGAAAACACTACATCTGTAAGAAAGAAAATGCTTACCGGGTAATGGAAAGAAAAAGGTGAGGGAAGGTGGCTATAGATTATAGTCAACCGAAAGAGATGACTGAAAATGGAAGAAATAATGGAAGCCAGACAATGTGCAGAATAATTCACCTGAATGGCCCATTCAGCTGCTGGGATCCCTTTGATGAATGGAAAGGCCAGCTGGGTTTCTCTGAAATGAGAGATGAAAACCTTCCATGCTGACTTCAGGTTGCTTTTTAATCCCCTTCACCAAGAGATGAGACTGCCCAGCCTTCCCGTGTGAAGAGGAAAGCCCCAGCATAGCCCCACTGAGAATCAACCCCCTGCAACACCCAAACTGGAGGCAAGAAGGCTCAGGTGACCCCCACCAAGCACGCCCAGCATCGCATGGGTGTCAGGGTTCCGTATGTGACCCTGAAAACCATTTGCAGTGGAACTGTTTCGTGTCTAAAGGGGTCTGGCAAGGTGGGCAGACCAACACCACGCAGGTGTCACTGCAGAAACTCCCTTTACCCACAAACACAACTTCATCCTGGCTGAAAACACAACACCCTGGCTGCTTAGCACCACTGCTCAGCATTCCCTTCCTGCCCTGCATCTCCATTAGATCTTTCTCCTTCCCCCAAGGGACTCCTCTGGGTCGTGTCTCCCTCTGCGGTCAGAACTCCCCATGGCAGTGCTGTTCTCCTGGAAACGAAGCAACCAACAAACAAAGAGGTCAGCAAACAAAATTTCCAGGCACCCTGAGCTACACGAAGGAAACTTAAGGACGCGTGTCCCCAGATTCATGGCTGATTGAACAGGAAGAAGAAACAGAGGTTTAAACAGAAACTGCTGGTTTAAAACTGCGGTATTTTGAAAGCTGTCCAGTACTGGGGAACGGAACCGGTATCCAACCACGCGAGCGGAGTGAGGGAACTATGTAGACATAGGACAGGGTTACAAAATAATGTTATTATTAAGTTACCAAGTATCTTTAATTTTTTGGACACTCAAATATCTTTTAATCTGTTTTATGTATGTTTTGTTTTGTATATTTTTATGTTTAAATCTGTTTTATGTGTATTTTTGCCATGTTTTATGTAACAACGTGCTACTGTCCCCTTCCGATAGACACGAAATCACGGCTAAAACCAAAGCACTGTGAAAATTAACGCCATCAGCTGCAACACACAGAACCTTGTAACGCTGTCATCAAGCTGCAAAACAAATCTCATGCATGAAGTGTGGTGTAAAAACACCTGAGTTTTTCAAAATTGTTATTTCTGGTGTAGTTTATTTTCTTTTTTTAAATTATTTTTATGAAAACCATGTGAAATGATAATTAATCTATATACTAAAAAAAAGTTACCACCCAGAGAGGCTGATGCGAAGCTTTGGAGTTGAGGGATATGTAACACTGTGCCTGCTCCCAAAGCTGAGATTTCTCACAGATCGTATTGAGGTGGTTGGTGTGCAGAATCATAATTAAGTCTTACAGCCTTCTAAGTTTAAAAGAAACATATTGAGGGGGAATAAGGCCAAACAAAATGACTAAAAACATCTCAAAAGAGTCACAGCAGCAACAAAACCCAAAGGCAATTTTAAAGCTGGAAGTTGCTCCGTTTTTAAATTGATTTTAGGGGAGTTGGGCAACCATGAGTGGAGCTTCAGGGGGATTAAAACACCCAGACAAGCTGTGGGGTTCTGCGCTGTTGATATTAGTGGTGTAAAACTTGTTGTCACTGTACGCTCAAATCATCACGCAGTGTCTTTCAAGCAGCACTTTGTACCTCGGTTAAGAAAATGCAGCCCATTGTGTGAGGATGCTACTTTTTGGCTGTGGATTTGTTTCTATTTTTGTGACTTCTAACAAACACGCCCGCTGTTGGAGCACAGCGAAAAGCTCCGGTAGCGATCGCCTCACTGCATCACCTGTAGCACTAGAACAAATAAAACCGCTCTAAAGCTTACTGCAGCCTTTCGCCGTTCAGGCAGAGGTGTCTGGGTTGAGGTATCTGCACGTTACCCTTCTCAGAGAAAAGATCAGATGGATGAAGTCAAGTGCTGTACGTGGTTTTCTCTCCAAAGTATGGGAATGTAAAGGCAGCGTGAGCTTTGGTAACGAAAAGAGCTGAAGTTGAAAGCCTCCTCGTGGGTTTGCGTAGGGCAGCATTGACTTGCAAAGCCTGGGTTTAGAGCGAAGCAGCCTTCTGAAGGAAGATGCGCTCCCGGAGTAAGCAGCTTCTCTTCCATTCATTGTCCCCTTCAAGCGTGGTGCCTGGTCCTGCCTCAAGCACGTGAGAAGAGCCCCTCACCAGGGATGAGAGGCTGAGCAACGATGTTTTTCAGATATGCACCCACCAAACACAGCTGTATGTGGCACACCTGATGGGTGCAACTACGTGTGGGCGTCATCTCGTGGTCCCATCTCCTGCTGGGAGGACAGAGCTTGGCACACTGTCCCGCTCCATGTCCACCCAGTCCTGCCAGAGTCTGAGCACCTTGCTTAGCCCCTGCTCCTCCTCCAAAAGCAGGTTACCTCTGGGCCTCTCAAATACGCAGCCAAGGCGTGCAGACACCTGGCTCGTTTGGGCTTACTGAGCTTGGAGTAGTTGATCTTGTTTTGGGGTATGGACTATCATCTTGAAAGACAGAGGCAAGCTTTCCTCTGAGCTTTCCCGGGGGAAAGCAGCACCTCTCTATAGACACTGCTGATGCAGCAGAGCAGAACGTGATCTCTGAGACTGCTTGGTTGGTTTGTTTTCCCTTGGGGGTTTTCTGGGATTTTTTTTCTGGATTTCTAGGGGTTTTTCTTGGTGTCTCTTTGGGAGAAGCTATCTAATACAACCAAGTGACTCCTACTCTCAAAAGCAGATCATGTGGACACCATTCAGCAGGATGCACAGTGTGGTTCTAGAAATGTATTTAGGAAAGTTCCTGTCAGTCCCACCCTTACCAGTAGCGGTCACATGCAGATAAAATGGGGAGAACTGGGACATTTACTGGTGGAGTAACTCCTCCCAACACACAGAGTGAAAAGTTAGCCCAGAGCTGTTAAAACCCGTCTGCCTGAGAAGCGACGGGACCGCTGCATGGTGCAGCAACAAAGGACCACAACTGGAGAAGGTTCTTTCAACACAACATTAGCAGGGGTTCTGCTTGTGGCGGTGTGTAAAACGAGCAGGGAAGCAGGTGCGTGACAATGTTCTTGGAGGTCCCTTCACAAGGCTTGCAACCACCGCCGCAGTCCCAGGGTCTTTGTTCCAGGCCATTGCCTTTCCCTTGGATTCCTGGTCAGCAGCACCTCTCTCCTGTCTGTGTGACAAAATGAAGTGTTAAGTGACCGGGTCGCAGCGCTTGTCCTGCAACTTTGCGCCACGTCACGGCTTGGCTTAAACACCGCCAAGTTCTGTCTGCAGCCCTTCCGTCTTCACGGGCGTGAAGGGGTGGGGAGTGTTACAGAAAGCCCCAACAACTGACAGACACAAGGTCCTGGTAACAGAATCGAGACTCAAGCGTCTCACTTGTTCCAAACGCTGACATGATTTAAGCTCGGACACCTTGCGTGTGCCAGAGCTCTTAGCAGTGACTGTCGTTAGCCCAGAAATGCCCCAGAAGCAACGAAGAACATTGATCTGAGGGCTGGAGCCCCTCTGCTGTGAGGACAGGGGAGAGAGTTGGGGGTGTTCAGCATGGAGAAGAGAAGGCTCCAGGGAGACCTGAGTGCAGCCTTTCAGTGTTTAAAGGGGGCTGTAAGAAAGATGGGGAGGGACTTTTAGCCGGGGCTGTTGTGACAGGACAAGGGGTGATGGGTTTAAACTAAAAGAGGGAGATTCAGACTAGAGAGAAAGAAGAAATGTTTTACACTGAGGGTGGTGAAACACTGGCCGAGGTTGCCCAGAGAGGTGGGAGAAGCCCCATCCCTGGAACCATCCCAGGTCAGGTTGGACCTTGGGGCTCTGAGCAACCTGCTCTAGTTGAAGCTGTCCCTGCTCCCTGCAGGGGGGTTGGACTGGGTGAGCTCCGAAGGTCCCTTCCCACCCAAACCTGTCCGTGACTCTATGAACATGTTCTAGGGATGTCCCAGATAAGAGAGAAGAAAGGACACGAGGGCAGGGAGAGGACAACACAAGGCAACCGCTGCACCGTTTCCACTGGTGGTGGAGAGGTGCTTCCACACACGTCACGTCCATACGTGTAACAGCGTTCAACCACATCCTCGCTGGCGAGCGTGTGGTTAAGAGCTTTGCTATGTATGACCAGCTCCTGTTGACTCTCTGCCCGTGGGGGTGATGGACCTTCTCCTTCCTCACCTTCTCATCTCACCGCTGAACTTCAGTTTACCTGGGAGGCACCACCGATGTTTTTATTTTAATAAAGGAAAGGGGCATATTCTGTTTCAGAAAACATGATGTTGTTTTTCCGTGCTTTCCTTTCAGCAAACGACGGATCGAATCCTTCGCATTCCAGAAAACCCATTCCCATAGCCCCACGTTCCACCCAGGTGACTTGAGGTAGAAGCCATTAATCTGTCAGCGGCGCTAAAACCACCGCGGAGTCACCGCTCCGGTGACCGGGGAGCGGGAGGGGCAGCAGGTCTACCTCAGGAACAAAACCACCGGACCGCCGCACTTCACTGCGGGAAGTTCAGCGGCAGGAACCTCGCTACCACCCCTGACGAGGCGGCGGCTTTAACTAACGTCCCCCGGCCAGTGACAGCCGCCGCCACCCGCCGTGCTGCGGGCGCCGCCTTCCGGCCACGCGCGACGTGCGCGGCCTTTTGCCCACCGAGCCCGCTCTTGCCTCCGCGCGCGCCGCGGTGCAACCGCTGCACCCCGCGCACGCGCGCCCCCCCCACGGGCCCCGCTCCGCACGCCGGTCCTGCGCGTGCGCGCTCACCGACCCCCCCCCCCCCCCCCGTCCGTCCGTCTGCACGCGCGCGTCGCCGTGCACGCCCCGCTCACGCGCGCAGCCGCGCACCCCCGCGCGCAGCTCTCTGCAACCACACCCCACGCATCCCCGCGAGTTCTCCGCCGCACTCACGCCCCGCAGACGCGCGCACACCTGCGCATTCCCACACCCCTCGCACGCGCGCACCCCTCCGCACGCACGCGCCGCGCAGCCACGGGTACCCCTCCGCATCCGCACGCCCGGGGCATGCGCGCACCCACGGACGCACCCCAAGCACCCCCATCCCGCGCACGCGCGCACCACCGCACCCACGCGCGCGCCGCTCTGCACATCCGTCCTACGGCACGCGCGCACGCATCCCTCTGCACCCGAACATCCACGCACAAACTCGTGTGTACCCACACCCCGTGCGCATGTGCCCCTCCGCACCCCCGCACGCACCCCTGTGCACCCTCACGCCCCGCTCAAGCGTGCACCCGCACCCCCACGCCCTCACCTCTCTGCACCCACGTCCCGCTCCCACGCGTACATTCGCACCCACGCGCGTACCCCTCTGCACCCACACCCCGCGCACGCGAGCACTCTTGCACCCACGCGCGCCCACCTCGGCACCGAGTACCGCGCACGCGCGCACTCCCGCACGTGCCTCCGTGCACCCCCAGCCCACGCGCGCATGCACCCACGCGCACACCTCTCCGCACAGCCACCCCGCGGACGCCTGCACCCACGGGCATACCCCTCCCCACCCACGCCGCGCGCAACACGCACACGCGCACCCACGCGCGCACCCCTCCGCACCCACGCCCCGCTCCCACGCGTGCCCCTCTGCATCCACACACCCACGCGCGCGCCGCTCTGCACATCCGTCTTGCGCACGCGCGCACCCCTGCACCCCTGCACCCCCGGCACACATCCTTGGGCACCCGCATCTCCGCACCCACGCGCGGATCCCCGCGTCCACGCAAAACCTCGGTGTACCCAAACCCCCCGCGCGTGTGGAACCCCGCACGCAGCCCTGTGTACCCCCACGCCCCGCCCAGGCGCGCAACCGCACCCCTCCGCACCCACGCCCCGCGCACGCGCGTACCCCCGCACGCACCGACGCACGCACGGGGCTCTCGCGAGCCCCTCCCACCCCACACGGCGAGGCGGGGGGCGTGGCCAGCGGCCGGCCCCTCCCGGCCCTCCGCGGCCCAGCGCCGTCGTCCCGGCGACGAGGCAGCAGCGGCGGCAGCGGCGGTTTGCCGGGCTCGTGTCACACGCCTGCACCCACGGTGCCGCGGTGAGTGGGCGGCCGTGGTCGGTGGGGAGGGAGTTGGGGGGCGGTGGTGGGCGTCCCGAACGGGGATCCGTGCACCCCCGGGGCAGCCCCAGGTTCCGCACCAGGGTGAAGGAGCGGCCGGTTTAGGCTGGAGCGGGAGCGATCCGGGGTCCGTCGTGTGTCCCGCAGCGGGTCGGCCTCTGCCAGGCCCCAGGCCGGGCCGCTGTGTGTGAGGAGCTCCGGGCTGCGGAGGGGAAGCTGTGTCCGGGTGTGCGGTGTGTGGAGATGGGAAGTCTGCCCTGCTTGGGCTCCAGTCCTTGAGAGCCTGAACCGTGAGGGGTTAAGGAGAGGCGGTAAAGTTCTGTTTATTTGTTTGTTGATTTGTTTATTTAAGAGGATGAAACTTCCAGGCCAGGCGGCCGGGAGCTTCAGAGCCTGAAGAAGTGAGAGGAGACTCGCGCTGCCCTTTCCACCGTGAGCATGTGTTGAAGGGGGTGACTGCCACAGGTAACTGAATGTCATCAGGTGAAACTAAAACTGGCGTGGAAACAGGTGTTTATTGACACTTTAGTGGTGCAGAGGTGTTTGAGATGAGGACTCTGTTGCTCCTTCTGGACGCTGCCTGACACTGGAGACTTGAAAGCCCAGGAACACTGAAACCATCACTGTCCTGAAACTCGCCATACTGGTCAGTGTGTGGTGGCAAGAGCCACAACACCGGGTCCTGCCCTTGGGTCAGACCAACCTCCTGCAACACCCCGGGCTGAGAGAAGAGCAGCTGGAAACTGCCTGGGGAAAAAGGACCTAGTGGCCAAGAAGGCCAGCAGCATCCTGACTTGTACCAGCCCTGGTGTGGCCAGCAGGAGCAGGGCAGAGATCGTCCCCCTGTACTGGGCACTGGGGAGGCCACACCTCAAATACTGGGTTCAGTTTTGGGCCCTCACTCCAGAGACGGGCAACGAAGCTGGTGTAGGATCTGGAGCACAAGTGCGCTGAGGAGCAGCTGAGGGACCTGGTGGGGTTTAGCCTGGAGAAAAGGAAGCTCAGGGGAGACCTTCTGCCTGTCGACAACTTCCTGACAGGAGGTTGGAGTGAGGCGGAGGTCAGTCTGTTCTTCCCAGTAACAAGCGAAAGGATGAGAAGAAATGGCCTCAAGTTGCACTGGGGAGGTTTAGTTTGACCCTGAGGAACAATTTCTTCCCCGTTGGGGTTGTCCAGGCCTGCCCCAGGCTGCCCAGGACAGTGGTGGAGTCCCCATCCCTGGAGGGGTTGAACAGACCTTGTGTCGAGGTGGTGCTGAGGGACAGGGGTTAGTGGGGACCTGGCAGTGCTGGGGGCGCGGTTGGACTCGATGAGCTTAAAGGTCTCTGCAACCAAAACAATTCTGTGATTCTCAGAGGTTTCAGGGTAGTGGGAAGAGGTAACTTTGGTGGCACAGAGCAGCAGCATCCAGGCCGGGCACACCTGAAACATCCTGAAAAAGTTGGTGAGGGTCATTTTGGATTGAATCCAAAGCTGGTTTGGAACAAAACGAGGGGAATTGCTTCCAGCAAACTGGAGTTCCTGCTTTTTGATCTGCCCCATTCTGAATGGCCGACACAAACAGGTGGAACAACATGTGAAAGTTCTGAAGAGGCTTTTTAAAGTCTGTATTTTGGACAGTGTGTTTGAAAGTACAACTGTTTATTGGTGATGCTGTTAACTCGCTGCTTGCAGCTGAGCCGTCCTGCTTTTAAATAACCGCTGGTCCTTGAGGTGGATCCAGTTGAGATTAACTACAAATCCACTGTCATGGGACCGGATCACTGCCAGCTTTACTAATACCGAAATGCTATGAAGAAGGTTCTTGTAGCAACCGTGTGGTTGTTGGTTGGGGGTTTATACCTGTTGAGATGTGTGTTGGGATCTGTCCTGTACCGTGTTTTGCTCGCCAAGAGCAGCCCCATGCCCTGGAACTGTTCTGGTGATCTCTTTCAAGCCGTTGTCCTCTGTGTGTCCCCTGCTCTAATCTTTCCTTAATGCCGAGTGAAGAGATTATGGGCAGTATGTCATTAAGAGCATCGCACAAGCTGTTGTTTACATCAGGATTTCTCTTTTCCATTCGATACCTGTTACCACAATTTTACATTTTAGAGCTGAGGAAATAGTATCATAGAAGCTGGAGGATGGGAAAGGCTACTCCAGAGGCATGCGTTAACCGGGACAGCTAGACTGAGCTGCTGCTTTTCCTCAGGTTGGTACGAAAGAGTAAAACTGAGCTGCAAATCTGAAAAAAAAAAAAATAGAAAAATGGGCCACCTGGGCTGGGCACACGTGACGCAAAGTACAAAGTGTGCCAGAGCCTGGCTTAGTGAAATGTGAATCTCTATAGAGCGTTTGCATTCTAACTCATCAAGCCCTGTAATTCCAGGAGAGCGACAGAAGCCCCTGACCCTGATGTCACCGATAACCGCAAGTACCTCGCAGCCTCGTTTATTGTATTAGTGAATGGTGGCAGATAGTGTTGGGCGTGATCCAGGGCTGCGCTTCTGGGGGAGCAAACCTCCGAAGAAAGTATTTGTAAAAACACGTGGGTGCTTTCTACTCCGGGAATGACTTGGGAAGCTGATGGCATGTAGGCATCAAAATTAGAGGACTTAAAAGTCAGAACTTGAGGTTTGTGTCTAGAGCTGGGTCCGTTCATTGCAGATAGAGAGGTTTTCATCTTGGGGTTTTGGTTAGAGAGCAAAAGGTTGGGCATGAAATGCGTGTGAGTTCTCCTGAATTTGTACTGTAAGTGTAGGAGTTCAGGTGAGGGCAGGTACTGCGGAACCCATTCCGAAAACCACGTCTTAACACACGCTGTTATTTGTTGGAACAGAGAAACACAGGCACCCAAACCCTGTTACCTTGAACTTCTCGTTATGTGCCTGTGGGCACCTATAGACACAGTTCGTCATCGCTGATGCCTGAGGTGCAGATGCTGTGGTTTAGAATGTGTTTTAGAATCCTTCCACAAAGGTTTTTCTTTGGTTTTTTTGTTAGTAAGTTGGTTTTTAGCTCTGTTATAAAATACGCGATCAATCAGGGGTCTTATTTTCCAGTAGCAATGGCTTTTGGGCTGGGGGGACAGGCAAAAACTTTACGGTTTTGACTGCCAAACGGGCAGTTGTCTGGTGCAAAGATGATAAATTGAGATGTCCTCTAGGTCGCTTGTTGCTGGCATCCTGACAGCTGATTCCTCTCTAGTAACAGACGCAACAGGGTGTAACAAGGTGCATGGTACAACTTCTCCAAGGAAAGCTGCTTAGAAACAGCAAAGAAGGCAGCTGGTGCTAAGGGTAGAATGAGGATTTGTGCGTAGGACCTGTGGGAACTGGCCTTCATCTGAAGTGCTGGTGGTGGATCATGATAACAGAGCGTAATGAAAGCGAGAATTCCAGTTGGAGTTTGGATTAGGCTCAAATTGAGGTTTACATTATTCGAAGGTGAAGATGCAGCTTTGTTGGCTGTGGATTCTTTCCCAAATGACAATTGAGACCTAGCCTTCCAGACCCACGCGCGTGAGCTCAGTGCCTCTCTCTGCAGGCCTTGTAAAGCTTATTGTGAACTGAACTCTATAGAATCACAGAATCGTTTTGGTTGGTTTTGCTCTTCAAGTCCAGCCGTTCCCCCAGCACTGCCAGGTCACCAGTAACCTCTGTCCCTCAGCACCACATCAACATAGAACTAGTTCTGTGGGGGTATTCTATTTAAAGAACACAGAGAGGTCTGGGGATTGTTGTTGGTAGAGACTAACAGTAATCTCTTTCCTAAAATGCTGTAAAATTACATATTTCTCTATTTTTATTCTTTTTTTAAGGATCTATGTGAGAATGACCATGTTCTTCTGTCTCTTAAACGCTATATCTGGATCTCAAAGCAGCTGTAATTCGGAGGAGACTGGTGAATATCCCGCTCCGTTATGAGAAGCCATCCACCTACCTAAAACAGTCTGGAAGAAGAAGAAAATCCAATAGCCCAGAATCCTTCAATAAAACAGAAGACATTTAAAATTTCATCAGCTTTTGGCTATCCGGGTCTTATAAAAAGAAATGAACCGGTACACAATCATGAAACAACTGGGTGATGGCACCTATGGCAGTGTGCTGATGGGGAAGAGCAACGAGTCAGGAGAACTTGTGGCTATCAAAAGGTATGGACCATCTAAATTCAGGAAGGTACTTGCCAAAGCATAAAGGTTCTCGCTTTTAACTTTATTGCTGTAGAATAGGACAAAAAGGTCCCTTTCTTTGTAAGGTAACTAACATAACCAAATGAATTTTTTTAATTAAGCTGCTTAACAAGGCGATCATGGGTCAGACTTCAGCTCATGGATCCATGGAGAGACCCGTCAGTTGACAGAAAGCCACTGATTTACCCTGGCTGATAAAATTGCACGCTGCTTTCGTTCAGTTCGAACGTGCTCCCCTCTAAAGATGCTGTTAGGCTAAGACCAAAGGAAACACAAGCTAATTCATTAGGGAGCTTAATTGTGCAGCTGATTAATTAGGCAGTTGATTTATATAAACTGCAAGAACCCATCTTAATGGGTAGATTTTAAATATCTTCCCACCCCTCCATTTATGGATTTACTGCAGAAAGATAGTCATAATATAATTGACTGAATTTTGGGTTAAGTATTTCTGGGAATTTCAGGTTTCTCCATATACTGCTACTGCTGTTACGGAAGTTATTATATCTAAGCTAACAAAAAAAAAATCTATGATTCATTATTTTTGGGCAAAAGGAACAACATTTTGTGGGAAGTGTGTTTTCATTCTCGTGATTTCGGGATTTGGATTTCTTTTGTGTGATTTTTAAGTTTGGGATTTGAGGAGGGACAGTTTTTGATTGCAGATGGGTTTATTTTAAATGAAAATCTTGGGTTTAAATCTCTTCACTTGAGGTCATTAAGAGCACAGTTAAAATGATACAAAGGGATTTAGTGGCCCTGATGTTTTTATAAATACCTTGGAGTATCACAGTCTCTGGCTTTACTCCTCTGAAAATGTGTTTGCAGCAATTAATCATCAAACAGTTAAATTGCCAGGCATTCTAAGGGCTGAGTTTGCTTTTAATTGTGTTGCTGATGGGTATTCTAGAATGTTTTAAACTGAGTTCAAAACACAGCTAATGCTATGGAAAATATCATGTTTAGATTTATTTGTCCTGTGCTGTTCTCTGGAAATCCTTTCTCTTGATCTTGTGTTTCAGAATGAAAAGGAAGTTCTATTCGTGGGACGAATGTATGAATTTGAGAGAAGTTAAGGTAAAGTGGTGACACAGACGGCATCTGAAAAATAAGCATTCTGCCAGGTTTGCAGGAAGGGTTTGAGAGGTTCATTTAGGATTAACATACTGGAGATTGCACACACCGGTATCTCTCACCTGTAAGAGAATCCTTGTTCAGTCAAGTTTCATAACATAAAAAGATTTGCTGGGTTTTCTTACTCAGTTCTGCGAGCAAGAGCTGTTATAGCTTCAGAACTCTTTTCCCTTGTAGGGAATTAGGTTTTTGTGTTAATCTTCACCCTGGCTATGATGTAACCCCCAGAAATAGAAGGATTAAACTACTATTAATATCATTGCTGCTTTTATTTTGAAGTTAGTTTAAAATGCTCTTTTGTTGCTCTTTGAAACAGAGATTACGAGATAAAGATGGACCATCAGGTTGGATGTGTTTCGTGAATTCGGTGCTAGAAGCTTTCAGACATCTAGTTTTTTAAATATCTTGTCCTGATAAGGGTTGAAAGTCACTGTCAAGTTATCCGAAGCCCTGTCTTGCTCTCTTACAGTCTCTGAAGAAGCTGAATCATGCCAATGTAATCAAACTGAAAGAGGTCATACGAGAAAACGACCACCTTTACTTTGTGTTTGAATACATGAAGGAAAACCTCTACCAGTTAATGAAGGACAGGTCGGTCTTTTCCACAAACAGTGTGTGCTGTCATGCATGATTTGATGATTCTTGTGCTGTCTTGAAGAACACACTAGAATTTCTGGCTTTCTGGAAATTTCTGATTTCTAATGGGAACAGGAGCTGCTGCAGCTGCTTATCCGAGGGTGGAATTCTGCATTCCAATACTCCTTAAGAGCAGTGTGTTCAGCTGTTAACATGGTAGTGTGCATGTCTTTGCTCTGCAGAGTGTTGAGAGAAATTCCAAATACTTTTATTTTTTCTGTATTAGCCCTTACTAATAGCTTAACGCTGTTCATTCTGCCTTTGCTCCTGGGCTTGGCTTAAGGTGAGACAGTCCACCAGCATGTTCATGCATGTATGCTCCTAAGAAAGGCCTATGTACGGGCTAACGGTGTGGTGAGGCAATCTTGGACAAACAGTGCATAGCCAGCCTTAGAGGGCGGACTGTGGAATAGGACCTGCCTCTCCAATAACATTTTTCTATGCTGAATTCTTTTGCCTTTACTGTGTGTTCCCTTCAGACACTATCCTGCACCTTTATCTCCTAATCTTGTGCCCAAGATTTGGTGGCTCTGTTTTCATCTACTCGTGAAGTGTTGTGCAAAATGAAGAGACGTGTATGTTCTGAAAAGACCTTATTTTATTCTTGTTTTAATTAAGTGAAGTTGTTAATCTGTTTCTTCACAGAACCAAGTTGTTCCCTGAGTCAGTCATCAGAAACATGATGTACCAGATATTACAAGGGCTGGCTTTTATCCACAAACACGGTAGGTGTCATCCTGGAGTTCAACATGTAGCACTTTTTTAGAAAATAAGGTACTGCACAGTAATGACATGAATATAAATACCTGTCAAAGGCTATTGCTTTTCTCCTGATAAAAACTATTCCCAACTGTTTCCAGTGTGGTGCATTTTTAAACCACACCTGAAGTTGCACTCTTGTTTTCCTATGATCAGGATTTCCTCCTTTTTGAAAGCGCTGGGTATTGTTCAGACACTGCTCAGTACCTCTTTCCACCAGAGTTACCAGATGGATAAGCAAGCTAAAGAAAGGTGTGAGCTGTGCTATACTATGCATTTCTCGTTCCTCAAAATGACCTATTTAAGGAGCATTGGTTCTTTACAAATGGCACTTTCTCCTGACTTGAGATGCTATAACTAACAGGATACCCTCCATCTTAAAAAAATGGCAAAATAACGAGTTTGCTAAGGAATTCAAACAGTCTCCTTATCAAATGCAACCTGGGTTTAAGTATTTTAAGAGATGGGACTTTTCTAGGAACTGATTCTGTGCTCACAACAAGTTCCACAGCGTTTACAAACCTCGTAAGGCTCATGTTTAATATCTGTCTGCAAACAGCATTCTTAAATACTGGTATTAAGCTCCTTTGCATTTAAAAAAGCACTAATTTACTCTCTTGCTCAACTCTTACTCTGTACTTGTCCTTCACATCCCATTGGTAACCTTAAAACTTTCCAAAGACAGTAAAATATTAGCTGAAAATGGAATAAGAAACAATATTCCAGTGATCTCTACCTTCTGTGTACCCTGGCGAGGCCTGTTGATGAATTCCAATAAATAATTAGTTGTGTTCAGTGTTAGCAAATATCCAGAAACTGCCAGCTCACTTCTTTCTCTGATCAAAATCGTATACTGTTCTCTGAGTATCAGCATCCTCTTTTCCTTCCTCGTTTCTGTGTGAAATAAATGAGAAAATTAGAATTTAAGAAAAACTACTGTTCCCAAGTGAAAAAAAGCCATGTTCTTCCAAACCACCCCAAAGTTGACTTTGGATTGGTCTAATAGGGGTGGTTTAAGAAGCGCTGACGTGATAATTCCCTGTTCTTTTCTGTCTGGTCTTCCACAGGATATTTTCATAGAGATATGAAGCCTGAAAACCTTCTGTGCATCGGGCCAGAGCTTGTGAAAATAGCAGATTTTGGGCTGGCCAGAGAACTCCGATCTCAGCCGCCGTACACAGATTATGTTTCCACCAGGTGGTAAGTGTATGAAGGCATTAATACATGATCTTAACTAATGCCTTTCTCGTACCACTTTGCTTTCTCCCTTCCCGTCCTCGCAGGTACCGTGCCCCTGAGGTTTTGCTGAGATCGTCGGTTTACAGCTCACCTATCGACATGTGGGCAGTTGGCAGCATCATGGCTGAATTATACACGCTGAGGCCTCTTTTTCCAGGCACAAGCGAAGTCGATGAAATCTTCAAAATTTGCCAAGTATTAGGGACTCCGAAGAAGGTGAGACTTAGAAAAACACCCGCAATTGTGTTTTTAATAGAAGAAAAGCTAAATAATATTAGCATAGGACGTTGAACGTTATCTCTCTTTTGGAACATACATATAAATTATTGTTTTAGTAAGTTTTCTGCAGACTTAAGGATTTTTAACCCTATTTCTTCTAAGCTTCCATTAAGGCATGTAATGCCAGTTTTTTGTATATTACTTGCTATATACCACAACCATATCCGTTGTATATTGTACCAGTTTGTGTAGCCTTGCTCCCCTCTGATGAAAACCAGATAAAATTGGTTGAATTAGTTGTTTAAAGTTATGCATATTGGAAAGAAAATCAGAAGTCTCCTGGGATTTCGTTTTGCCACTGCCAGTTTACTTTCCTTTCAGAAGGTGTTAATTCCTTTTCCTGTCAGAAAGTGTCGTTCTTCTAGGCTGGCACTCAAAATTTGGAGCTTATAGAAGATACCATAAATAAGACAGTGATGCTTTTCTTATTTATAAGGCACAAAGCCCTCTCGTAAATACTATTAGCAATAAAAAGTAATAGAGGGAAAATGTGCAGTGTTTTACAGAAGAAACAATGATTTTCAGTTATTTTCAGGATGGGCTAAATACTGTTTAAAATTACAAGAAAGGTTTGGATAGTGCATATAAAAATGTAAGCAATTCTATTTACTTCCGTTAAAGTTGTTTTGGCAAATGGATATATGAATGCACAAGAAAAGAATAAGCTTGTCTTAAAAATTTTGAATAAGCTGCAAAAAAGACCATATAGTATAAATATTTTTCTGGAGAATAAGGTGAGAGATAGCAGCTGTATATCAGCACTTTATGGGCACAAGAAGAACTTGGTGAAATAACTGAACACAGAGTTTCTAGATCTGGAAGACCTAAGGGTGGAAGAGAAAAACATTGATTTCACTAGCGTTCTGCTGAGCTAAAATACAGACTAATTCTTGTCCAGTAAAGGAGCTGTTCTCAACAGAGAAGTGAGGAACAGAAATCTTGACCCACAACCAGATTAAGCTTAGTTGGGAACACACAGAGCTTGAAGTGATGGGAAAACACCCAAGAGAACATCCTGAGAAACAGGCACAGACTCCTGACAGAGCAGAGCGAAAGGTTAGAGGGGGAGAGTTAGAGTTGAGATGTTGTGGAAGTGAAAATGGAGTCTGGAGGACTAAGGGAAAATTGCCCTGATGAGTAAAATGGTGCTTGCTGTGACAGCTGTGCCTCAGAACCAACGTGTAATGTGAGCAGCATTGTCAGACTGGAGTTTTCAAACACAGATGTCAAGCTTCTTAAGCAGCTCACGAGTCTGGGATAGTGAGAAGAATATTTTGATGTATATTAAGAATGTCTGTGAAAGAGAGCAGCGTGCTAGTAGCTTCTGGAACATTTTCAGTAGCTTTTTTCTGTTGCAGTACCGCCTAGTTGTAATTTAATCGCTGCTGGAGTCAGTGGTGTTTTGTACAGGCTGCATCATGGCTACGCAGCCGTGGTGTGCTGGGTGGCAGGACCCACCTCCACTGTTCCCACAGAGAAGGTTTGGTGAAGTTGGCCATTTGAGCTTGCTTCTGTGTTAGATGACGGGATGTTCGGCACTGCTCCTGGTACCATTGCACTCTCTTCTTCATAGATAGACTATGTCCACATGTGGTGTCCACAGGGATGGTCCCACCTTTATGTACAGGAGAGTTTGAGAACTGCCATTGGAGACTGGTGCTGCGTTCGCTGGTGGTGTGATAATTGTAACGGAAACCAGGGATGCCAGTTTTCCACTGCATAGGAAGGAGCTACGCAGACCAAGTGTGGCTGAAGCTGTGTGAAATTAAGCTTGGTCTAATACCTCAAAGATACGTACTCTTTGTTCTCTTTCGGTACTCATTTTCCTTTCCTTTGAAACAGAGTGACTGGCCGGAGGGATACCACCTTGCTTCTGCCATGAACTTCCGTTTCCCACAGTGTGTCCCCATAAGCCTCAAAACTCTCATCCCAAACGCAAGCAATGAGGCGATACAGCTCATGAGCAACACGCTGAACTGGAATCCAAAGAGGCGGCCTACAGCAAGTCAGGTCTGAGCACCCAAATGATTAAGTATGAGACTGAATTTTCTTGCATTGTTAAAAAATTATAGATGCGGAAGCCCATGGATTGTCCGAGTACTGACGGCCAGGGAAATGTCTCCTCTTTTTGAACACTTTGGTGGGAATGAGACTGAGTAGCGAGGAGAGGAAGTTCTAAACTCGGCTCAGCAGACATCATAAACTCTTTAGTTACTTCTGCAATGTTATCTTCTGCGCTGGGATATTCTAAAACTTTCTTTGTACAGGATAGAGAAAAATCTGAGCTGCCTGTTTCCTATAAGCCACTTATGCCTTTGTTTTCCTCCCTGACCTGTACAAAAGGGGCTATTGAAAATTAAGCCTTGCTTTTCATGAAGCTGCAGGTGGAATGTGGTGTGGAAGAGCTAAAGATTATTTTTACTTGGAGACGGGATGTGAACTGTACTAAGCGATAGGGGAAGAACTTGGTGAAGAACATACCAATAGGTCACAGTTTTTCTCCAAGTTCATTTTAAAAACATATTTCAAGTGCCAAAGATGGTTACATTCTACTGATTTTTTTTTTAAGTATTCATACGTAATGCAATCCTATTTAGAAGGCATAAAAGGGGAATACAACTGGGACAGAAAAAGGACATATTGCAGTTATCCTCGGTGGATGTGATGTGAGTGATTTAGGAGTGGTTAAGCAGATGGTACCAAGCAGAGCAACCATTTCTCTCCACTTTTTATAAAGCATATCTATTGTTACAGTCTCTGAGGGTCCAGTGCTGTACAGCTCTACACAGAATACTGCAAGGTGCTTTGTGAAGGCAAACAACCAGCTTTTGCCTGAGTGAGTTGTCAGGGAAGCAGCTGCAGCAGCTGTGTAAGCCACAGCCAAAGGGGAGAGTTTAATGCCTGTACATAGAAATGGGTAAAAAGGCAGCAATTCTGCAGTGCAGCTGAAGTAGAACATCCCTTGGAGAACTAACAAAGAGTGGGATCCTGCCCCGAAGGAGTAGCAGAGGGTGTTGTTTTGACATCAGAGGAGCTGTGTAGTAAGGTATGTCCATGATGTGCATCTGGCGGTGGACAGGAGAAGGTCAGAGAGAAAGGATGAAATACCCATGTCTGAAAGCAGACACTGTGGTTTCCTAATAAACACCGTGAAGGCCCAGCAAGTCCAGTGCACATACTTCAAAGCCAACCAAAACCAGGGAAAGCTGGTGATAAGAAAATGAAGGAGAGTTGCTCGTTAACACTCTCTAATTGTAAAACCCCTATGTTAATCTTAAATGGCAATCACCACACTTTGGGGTTTGGGGTTTTTTAAGTAAAATTAAAGCTGTTCATCAAGTTGCCAAAAGATAGTCAGCAGTGGAAACATGTAGTAAAGCATGTGGTAAAGGTAGTGGGGATTACCTGATTGAAGACTGTGTTTTGTTACTGCAGAGCTATAGAATGTAAGGTGTTACTGCAGGGTGTTGAATGTAAAATGCCCTCAAAACAGCCCCCACAAAACCTGCAAGTAAAGGAGGGAAAGAAAGGACATGACTGCTGTAACATGTACAAGTGGATCTGTCTTACTAAATTATGTGACGGGAAGAGTTTAAAATGCAGAACTGAGGGTTATCAATGCACGTTGTCTACATATGATCTCATTACGCATCCATCTTGCATCTGTGCTGTAGAGCTTTCCCAAGAAAAAGGCTTTCCCTCAGAAACCTGCTAAGATCCTTGACAAGGTTACTAAAGTCAACTTTTGGAAGTAAAATTATATGTTATATCTTCTTCTCCAGGCTTTGAAGTACCCTTACTTTCACGTTGGCCAAGTTTTAGGACCTCCTCCACAGTACCTGGAGAAGCAGACTCCTGTGAAACCAGTTCATCACCCAGAGCTAAAGCCAGCTTTACCTAAACTGGAAGCTATATCCAAACCAGAGCCTCCGTCTTCACCAGATGACAAAACACAGCCCCAGCTTCTGCCAAAGGTCAACCACCACCCTCTCCAGCAAATCCAGTTGCCTCAGAATACAGCAAACCAGCAAGTTCCGAAACAGCAGCAGCCACAGGCACAACCATTTTTTCCAGCTATCGTTAAAAACTCATCACCAGTAAGCTGTCTTCAATAAATACTTTGGTGGTTTTATTAAAATTTTGTACTATTTTTACTATATTAATCCTTGAAAGTTGTCATAAGTTTTATTAGAGAACATACAGATAGATAATTAGGGACTAATTAAGCAGAATACCTGAGAAATTTCATCCAATTCTTAAGCTTGTAGGAATTTAACAAGTAAGATTATAATCAAGGGGAGTATTAAACTTTGATTTGTCAACTTCATTTTGCTTTCCACTTACACCGCTGAACTGCAATGTAAAGTAGGTTAAAAATATGTATGTAGAAAATACTGGAAAACAAACTATAGTCAGATGAAAGGATGGTTTTAAAATCTAATAATTTATTTGGAAGAGAATGAATGAGAGTAGCTTCTTTTATTTGCAGTATTTACTTTGGGACCACAGCAATCGGCACCCCTAAACCCTGAGCATGATTGCCATGAATGTTCTGCCCCACTGTGCCCTCCTTCGTGACATCTACCACTGTTGAGAGCGTCAGTTCAGCGAGATACCAGTAGCAGAAGCTGAGCACTGAACTGGGCCTGCAAACTGAATGTTAACTTCACTACTTGAGGCAGATTTGAGCAATTTAAGGATGTCCGTCCAAAAGGGCTGCACTCAAAATACCTGCTGCCATTATAGTTCTGTTTTGTCCTTAAAATCATGCTGAGACTATGACCAAAATAGGCACAATTCAAGGGAGTAAACTCCCTCAAAGTTCTTAAGCAGTAGTCTGGGAGTAAACTAGATACAACATACAACATTTTAGAATTTAATTGAAGCTTTCTTTTTCTCCTATTTAAAATAGAAACAAGCAGCTAGTGGCCCTCAGAGTGGTGCAGTACGACCTAAAAGCTGCAGAAGACGGTGGGGCCAGAATTTGGTAAAGGCTGTGGATAGCTGGGATGACTTGGATGACACTGAATCTGGAATGTCATGTTCAAAGAAGCCTACCATTGCACTGCTAAAAGAAAAGAAAACCAAGGAATGTCTTTTTAGGTAAATCCTATAATTATAAAATAACTTTTTTTTTTTTTTTTTAGTAAGCAGTGTCCAGTAAATTTGAAGATTGATTAAGCGAAATCTGCTAGAACTTAAGTCAACAGAATTCCGCAAGAATGCAAAGAGCTCTACGAGCAGACCAGCTCTGGGTGTGGTGTTGAGACAGCGCCAGTAATATATCAACTTTGCTTTCAGGCACTGCATGGTTTCGGTGTTTGTGGTGTTATTAAGAATCTGTGTGTTTTACTAAAATCAGATACCCTGACCTCAGTTCCTTTGTTGGTCAAGTTTGAGAACATTTTCATTTTTCAGTGTGCCAGAACCAAAAGCTTCATGCTGTATCCAGCCAGGAGCGGAAAATAAGGTTCTGATGAGAAACGATTCTGGAAGATCAAATACATCAGCCAAACAGTACTACCTCAGGCAATCAAGATACCTACCTGGTAAGGGCAAAAGTCAATACCTGTGGAAAATAGAAGCTGTGAGCAATCTACATACAGTAAATTTAATCTTTAGATTTCACACTGGATAGCTTTGCTTTTCATAACCAGGCTAAATGTTCACGTTTTGGACTAAACATCTTTCCAGGAAGATTGCTCATCACAACTGATGCAGCAGTTCCTGGCTATGTGAATGTGGAAGGGAGCCCAGTGCTGCTTGTACCCCAGAAAAGCTGACAGACCTTCTAGGACCAGTAACTTCTAAACCCCTCAGGTGGACAAATCAAACATCTCTTGGATTCCTAGGGATACATCCCAACTGACCCATAAGCAAGTGTATCTGAGGACTAAAGAAACTACCTGTAGATTGGGACTTCACACACTTTCCTTCCCAATTTACACACTCACTTCCCACTTCCATCCTTCTTCAAATAACGAATTTCAGCACTTAGGAGAATAGACGTTCCAGGGAGAATATTTATTTGTCCATATTACTTCAGTTCTGTTACCACTAATCTGCGAGCTGCTTTCACAGTGTAATGTAATCCCAGTAACTCTTGTAATGCTCATAACATGCTGAAGTAACAGGAACCTCTTTGTCCTACTTTTTAACTTATGCCATGAATTAATTTATTTTCAGCCAAGTTTTGGATAGCTATTTTTAATTGTTTGAGAGTCAAAAATATCAACAATGAGGTTATGATTTTATAAAACCAAGTAACTTATGAAAAAGGCTTTTAAAAGTTCTCTTGAAAGCGTTAAAAGAATTTTCTTAAATCAGTGTCCCTACCTTTTGTGGCTTGTCTGAAAACTCTGCCCTGATCAATGGCCATTGCTCTGTTAGATTAACAGTGTTTACAAATGATTCAGTGTTGTTTTACCGTTCTAGAAATGTCCATTTTTCACTACTTGAATTAGGTTTAAAAACTGCTACTGGTAATCTTTTCCATGATTTGTTTTCCAAGGTGTAAACCCCAGGAGTGTCTCTTTAGCAGCAGTCAATAAAGAAGGATCCCATGGAACCTGGAACAACCCACTGTTTTCTAAACCACTGGCACATACTGGAGGAGGATCGACTTTCAACAGACACGCTGCAGGTAAAGGTGTCATCAAAAGTGGTCACGTTGTATCTCACCACACTTCAGTTAAGACCATCTGGTTTGGCTTCTGTTGTCAGGTTTAGCTTTTAGGCTAACTTTTTTTTCTTGTTTTAATGCCGAATTCTTAAAATAACAATTTCTTCCTATGTACACTACATGTTTTGCTGTCAGAGCATAAAGGAAGTATAGAGCAGCCCCTGTACTGCCTAATATTCTAAACACAGCTTTCAGCAAGCTGCTGGCCTGCTCCTAAATACTTTGCTGCTGAAATGTCCCTATTTTAGCAAGGAACTTGCAGTAGGGTGCCTCTTCGTACTTCGTTTTGCGAAGAAACACCGTGATATAGAGTGAAGACTAAGACTAGTTAAACGGCTTATCTAAGATTCCACCGAGGAAAGCATCAGCCTCAGGACTCAAATCCATCTCCCGACCTCCAAGCCCTGTGCTTTAAGCACACTGTTCCATCACCCTGCTATGGGAGGTTACCTTGTTAACACCTTTGCAGCCCTTGTCCTGCGAGTCACCCCCAAATACTTTAATGCCAATAAACCACCCAGCCTTATGTGCTTGGACAGAAAGGACTGTGAAGGATTGTTTACATACAGGTGCTGAGCCCCTTTCTAACGGAACTGTAGTCGCTGCAGTGTCAACAAACCTGATTTTCCCTCTGAAAGTCAGGTGAGCTGTCAGTTGTTCATATGAAATTACGTGAACGATTTTAGGAAGTGGAAAAATAGCGGCACCTGCCAGTATTTTGATGGGGTAGAACAGACTTTTTTTAAGCAATCATCATACATACCTCTTTGTTTTCTGGCTTACCAAAAGTCTAAAGAAAAAAATACCCTAAGCCTGATTATCTTGTATGCTTGAAAATACTTGGTATTATTCCCATCTTGAACTGCATGTGGTGTTTCAAGTACTGGGGAGGCAAAAACATTTCAGACACATGAAACCTGGGTAGCTGCAGCACCACTCGCGGAAACACAACCCATGTAAATTCTTTGTGTTTTCTTTTTCACATTGACAGAATTGAAAGTTGGCACTGCGCTGTTGACTGTTTAAATAACTATGCTTAGTTTATTTGCCTTTTTTTTCCCCTCATGCACAATATTGTCTTGTGGAGAAACAAGATAAGAGCAAATAGTCAGAGATGCTTTGTTTATGAAGAATTGTAAGGTTATCATCAGTCAACTTTGCAGACATGCCCGAGTGCTTAAACTTGAGGTTCCTGTATTTGTGTGACTGGAACGTGACTGCACTATTGGTAAATCATATTTCTATGCCATTATTAGAAAGGACCTTGTAAAGTATCTTGTTAGATTAACAGTTCCTGCCTGAGAAAACATAGAAATGAGACATTATATATAGTTAGGAAAATGTCAGATATTTATTCTTTCTTGCTTTGTTTTCCCTCATTTCTTGTACTTCACTAACGTTTTCTAAAGTTCTGTCTTTCCAACTACTTCTTCATTTCCCTTGTCTACAGATGAGAACTTAATTGTTCCTATCGAAAAGCTATCATGCAGAGAGAGGTTGAATGAAAAATTAGAGGATCCAAAAGGTAATTTATAGCACTCGTAGCCTGGTTCCTTGCACATTTCCTGTTGTAATCCGTTTTGTCAAACCTCCCTCTCTCCACTGTGACTTGTTCTGGACTCTGGGCACTCATTCTGCTTTAAAAGACAGAGAATATTTTATTACCCTAATGGTAATCCAGGTCACTGCACTCCGGTTCTCTATCAGTTACCCTGGTTTTGCACAGATTTTGGTGGCGTTTCTGTAGTGTAAGAGGCTGGAAAGTCAGGTTTCCAGGCCGCCTAGTTTGTGTCTAAACCCACTGTTAGCTGCGAGCGATGTAAAGCTGGTGGAGGGTTTCAGGTCTCCCCCAGTTCCTGGCCCCTCTGGTGTGTAAGCCCCATGTTTTGTTTTTCAGGCCAACTCCTGAAAAGGAAGAATAACTTAAAGACTACAAGAAAGTTCAATTTCTATTAAAATACTTTATTAAAGTTGTATTTTTCACCAGGACTTTTGTATCATTCTCAACTACCACTGAAACCATGCTGAATATTAGTATGATAAAAATGCTCCCACTTGATAAAGGTGCAACTAAAACTACTGTATATGGCCTTGTAGTTCACAAATTCAATTCTACTGAATACAGAACCACACCACTACAGAAAAGCATTCCTGTGTGGACATTGTGCCAGCACAGTCTTAACACTGCCCCAAGTGATGACAGCTGTGGAGAAGGTAAGAAATTTTCTTGGTGCAGGGAGAGTAAGTATTGTAACAGATCCCCCTGCTGCTGGACAGTAATTTCAGTGCTAATTCTGTGTGTAAATGCACAGTGTTTCCCAGCTTCCAAATAATGATGGTGACGCCAACCTTCCCAAGGTAGCACTGCTTTAAAGAAAGATAAGGACCAAAACTAGGCACAACAGATTTATAACCAGGGTTCCAGAAAAAGCGTAATTGGGTCTGACTTTTATAGCAGGCCTTTAACTGTGGAAGCAGCAAAATCAGCTTCAAGTGGTGCAGCACTGCCCACCAGAGCAGTTTGGGTCCATTATTTTAGATAGGCTTAGGCCAAATATGTTGAGCACAAGAGTACTGTTGAGCGCTAGTTTTTGAATACCAAAGTGCTTAAACCAGTTTCCAGTAAAGCAGGTAGCTGTGAGTAAAAGGTAAGCTCCTACCTCTCTCTAAAACTTTCTCGGTACTAATGAAATGTTCGTCCTGCTCTGTCATCTTTATGCCTGCTGAACTGCAGATCAGACGTGCTGGATCTGCAGCTTAACGTGTCTGTGAAGTGCTGTAAAGGGACCAACTAACATACAAAGCAAAGAGCAAATATAAACTTCTTTTTCCAACAGCCAAGCACTAAGTTTTCAAAGCACGCTCATACTTGGTACTCTTGGGGTACTGCAGATGTATTTTGAAGCGACTGTAAAAAGTAGGCGACTGCACCTGAAAATACTAAACCTCTGTAATGTCAACAGGAAATCCTGGCATTGTAAGTGGTGCCGCTTACAACCCATCAGGAGTATACATCCCATCCTTCCATAAAAAAGAAGTCGGCTCAGCTGGCCAGCGGATACAGCTAGCTCCTCTTGGTGCACCTGTCTCAGGTAAGAAACACCCTTTTACCACACAGATCCAAGACAATGAGAAATGCTCACTTCCCACATGTCCTAAAAGAGCTGTTAACCCTTAGAAAAGTTTTCCTCAAGTTTTGTAAAGAAAATTCTTGGGTGTAAATTGTTCTTAATGTAAGTGAATGGAATGTAGGTGTCTAGAGGCAGTCCTGACAGCTAGAAAACCTCTCGCTACTGCTATTTGTTACGTAAAAGAGAAAATAAACATGCAAACCTCTTGTAATTCCAGAAGGTTTGGGCCGTCTTGTCTGGGTCTTTCAACAGATAATGTCACTTAATGCAACTGGATGATGCTGATCCATGCTTACAGGGGCCTCAATTTCAAAAAAGGCAAAGAGTTTCATCAGCTTGGTAAATTCACAAATAATATTACAGATATAAGCAGCAAATTGTTTAACTGAAGGGCCTGCGGCAGACCAGGTCCTGCTTAATAGTATTGTCCTGTTGCTGACTTGCTCTTTTGAGTTCCCTGTTCCCCTTAGGAACTTGAAAGTGGCTTTTGAGGAGAGAGGAAAGGAAGGAGATGGCACACGCATATATAAAATACACTTCAATGTCTGCATAGCCTGAGTTAATCACAAGCCCACCCGGGAAGGCTGGAGGTGCACTTCATTATCTCACCAACTCACTGCTTAAACGCAGCAGTGAGAGGTGCGATTGGTCAGTGTGTGTGGATCAGAAGTTCACAGGAGGACAAAATCTGCAACTCATTGCTGTGAATAGTGAGAATGAAAAGGAATTGCACACAGTGTTCCAAAGGGAAATAAATTCATTGTTCACCTGTAATTAGAGATGGAAAACGTGTAGTGTAAGGCTGGCAGATGGTGGTCCACGAAGAGTCTCTTCCATGTCCTGGAGAAGAGCAAGAATCCTATTCCTTAACCCCCTCCTATTTAGCCTAAACTCTGCAGACTTGCATGGGAAGAGAGATAAGGATAAAGCAAACGACAGGTTTATCTCCTATCTGTCAATATTAGAACACTTCCATTTTTGGTGACCCTTTGCCCTAACTGAAATAATTTACATTCTCACTTGATTTTGTTCTCTTCATTTGATAATGCCATGATTTAAATAATTTGATGTAGTATAAAATATCAGTTTCTCTGAGGAAAATGCCAAAACCCGAGAAAAGGGAGCCTCGTTGCCAAGAGAGGGTAGGCTGGAATGGTACTTGCTGATGAAAGACAGGGAACGCAACAAAAAGGAACAGTATTAGCTTTCAAAGAGGTGCATGCCTGACCCCCAGTTTCAGTTCCTTGAGATTCCTCCTTTTGAAATGTCTTCATCCTACCTGTTCCTTAACTGGTTCAACCTACTGGTGAAAAATCCCACCAAAAATAGGTGGTTTTCCATAAGTAACAGAATGATTCCCAGAACATCCCGCTCTGTTAGCATCCTGGAGTACCACAAGTCACCTGTAAGTTCTCATTGTTTTATCTGTAAAGGAGTGAAATACCTTTTGGGTCAGAAGTAATTCCCACTTCTTCTGCCTTTCAGATTATTCCTGGAAAGCCAAAGCTGCTCGTGCTCAGGTACCAGGTCCTGCTTTCAGTTCAGCAGCAAAAAACATGAATATTTTAACTCGCCCACCAACAATTCAGCCAGTACATGGAAGAACAGACTGGGTGGCCAAATACGGAGGAAACAGATAGAAAATGCCATCTCATATAGATACTGTGTGAGCTGTGGTCAAGTCCTCCTGTGCTGGAAGCTCAGAATGCCTATTTGCTCTCACTTTTCCTAAGACTATGCAAGATTAAAGAAGAGTCAACCTCGTGTTCACTTACCTGTGTAATACATATAATATCACATAAAACACTGGCTATGAAGTAGGAATTACTGACATACTGTGTAACGCATATTGCCAAAAAACAACACTGAGAAGGAAGATTTCCTTTGACATTTTTCTATAGCTGGATCTCCTCTCGTCGTACTCTTAAAACAACTGTTATGGTTCTTTGCCCAATGCCACCTCCACTGCTGGAAGGACACAAGCAGCTGGGCAGCACCAGGCTTTCAAGTATTAGGCTGGTTCCTCACCAGAAAGATGGGAGTGAAAGCCCAGATTGGGTTTTGAGAAGACCACCATGCTGTCCTACAAGGCTGCTTGTACCTAAGAGTTCCTTAGGGTAACTTGCAAATATTCATAACAGCAATGAGAATTTAACTCCTTAAGCAACCCTGAAACTTAGATTCTACTGCTGTAACTCACAACTGTTTTTGGTCGAAGATCTGTCCTGTCAAGGGAGTGTCACATTTATAAGGAGCCTGAATCACTGCAGTCTCAGTCATTTTAAGGATGAATTAGTCAAAAAGGTGTAAATTGCCAGGAACCTCCTGTTTCTACATGTCTTTACTGACAAATGATCAAACTGAACTACACAAGTTGGATGAGCTCCATGAGGGAGGATATTGTGCTGTTCTTCAAAGATGTTGCTTTCTGCTGTAGACCTCAAAGGCCAACTTAGGTCCCTGAAAACACACCCACACTTTAATAATGCAATACCTCACTGTTTATGTGCTCATTCAGTACATTCCCTGGCTTCTAGGGTAAGTTTCATGGTAATATCCCACAAAGGAGCATGCGATGTACAATAAATTGTTTTAGAATGTTAAGCTACTTCTGTTAACAACTGCATCAAAACAGATGCTTTAGACTTAGTAGTTACCTTAAATCTGCCACTTTAAAGTGCAAAATGCCTATGTTTTTAAAGATGTAAAGCTGTTAATGATTACTTTAAGCATTGTAAAAAGAGTATTTGTATGGCTTTTATAACTGCATATAAAAATTTAAGTTCCTGTTGTTGACCTAATGTGACTAATATAGGGGTTACATTAACTGACTAGAAACCAATTTAATCTAAAACACTTGTGTCAAGTATTTTGTTAGGGAAACAGCACCTAAAGAAAATGCCATTTTAATACTGGAAGAGCTATACAGGGATAGGGATTTCTGGTGAGTAATGCCTTAGAGAGGTTAATTCAATTGCCACTGGTCTAGGCTTAAGTATTTGTCATTCCAGTAGTACTAACGCATTCCCCCGTGCTGTTCAAATGGATCTGAATTTATCTGTAACCAGCTGGGGCAATGAAGGACAACCTTAGCATTTCTAGAGCCGGCATAAATACACTGGTTTTATAATTAAAAAACAAGAGAAATTAATTTTACTCCCACAGAACAGCTTCTAAAGCGATATGAGAGGCAAATAACCCATAGAGTAGTTTAAAGAGAAGTGTCTTAAATGCTTAACCTCTGGCTTATAAACCTTTGCAAGCCAGAGCAAAGACATTCAGACACCTGTCCACCAACACTGAGTATTCCTCAAACCTATAGTAGATGAACAAAACCAACAAACCTTCAGTGTAACATTTGTCTGAACACTTTTGTTCTCCACAGCTGGCTCCTGTTTGTGGGGGTTTTATCCTTACAAGTCATTAGATTCAGGGAATGGAATAGAAATTATTTATACAATTTATGATTGCAAATCTATCCAGACCCCCTGCAGGAATGACACCAAACAGCATCAATCCAGGTGATTAACAGTTAAATTAAAAAAATAGTTGCTTAGAACACAGAAGTTTGTAATAATCATCTCTTGGTTTATTTAGAATCACATTTTAATTCTCATGAAATGCAGGGTTGTGCCTACAGTTCAGCATTAGCTAATAAAGCGCATTTTTTTTAATAATAATCTGACATTTAGCTGGGCAGTCATTGCAAGTAACAGGTTTGCTCTCATTGCGCTATGGCAGAACTGTGTCAGCCTGCTCCGTGATTGTGTTATGGGGGACCAGGTTCTAACACACCATGCTGGGAGAACAAACTGACAAACATCATGACCTGGCAAGGAAAGGGAGAAGCCACACGAGAAGCACATTTGTTGTATTAATTACTAGGGACAAATTGGCCACTCCTTTCCCCTTGTTTTAGAGGTACAGACGATTTTAGAATGATGAGTCCAGATAGACATTTAAGCTTCAATCCTGCAACTGTCAAGTGCCAAGAGGTCTTTGCCTACAGTAAGCTGCAGGACCAGGAGCTAAACTAATGCTATACCTCTGTTTTCTTGCTTAGCTGTGCAGGAAATGTTAAGACAAATTCCATTTGCATTTTTGGGCTTCTCAATCCCATGTCTTCAAGTGACCTGATGCAGATTTATGGCTTAAGAGGCTTTTCCATCATCTGCAATCCAAGGCGTCCAACCATCAGTAAACTGTTGAACAGAAGAGTTGATATAAAAATAAATTTAAAAGGGTGGAGGCAAAAACCCCAACAAGAAGGAAGAAAGCACTGATATGATTTCACATAGCTGAACTCCACCAGATTTCATCTTTCACTGAACTTGTAATGTTTTTAAAACAATATAACCCACAAATAAGTTAAATAAAATGCTGATTCAGAAATATAGACAAGAACAACAGACAGACCTGGCACCAGCAACTATCCCAGGCATCGCTTTTCTGGAGTTGTAGAATCTCATTCCCATAACAGCAGACAAAGTTCCAGACGCCACTGTTGAGAAGAAGCCCAGTCAGAACCACTGGAAACAGAGAGACACCAGCACAGCACTGCAGTGCCAGAGCATTCATCAGTGCCAACCAAACAGGCAGAAACAGCTCCCTTCTCTCCTCAAGGAAGCATCCACCAACATTAGACTACATTCTGTTCTGGCAGAACTTGCCATGTTCCAGTTTGTGCCCATTGCCCCTTGCCCTGTCACTGGGAACCACTGAGAAGAGTCTGGCCCCATCCTCCTGACCCCTCTTTAGCTATTGATCAGCATTGATGAGATCCCCTCCCACTCTTCTCCAGGCTGAACAGCCCCAGGGCTCTCAGCCTTTTCTCAGTACAGAGATGCTCCAGCCCCTCCTTATCCTCACAGCCTCCACTGGACTCTTTCCAGTAGCTCCTTTCTCCAAAGTTTCCAGTTTGTTTGCATCAAGACAGGGCAAAAGGTATATTCTAAAGATTCTCCATCAAAATTCTTTTTCTGGGTTTCTACCTATGATGTACTGTGACCAACCTCATTCCTTACTGACATGGCACTTTGGTCCTCTGCAGTATCTACCAGGGCTTCATGAAGCCTTTCAGCACATTACATCATCAGGTCCTATTGGTTTTAAATAGTCTTAAATCACTGTAATGCTGTAGTATCATAAAACTAACAATACTATGGCATAGGTACAGGACTAGAAGGAACATCAAGAGGTTGTCTAGGCTCACCTAGTGCCCAAAGGCAAGACCAGTCCCTGACAGATACTGGTTTAACCAGTTATGAAAGTCCTGCAGCAATGGAAGTCCCTGAGGTTCACCTAATCTTTTCTAATGCTTCATTATACTTCCCACTATCATTTTACCCTCCTTTCACCTGAAGAGGTAACTGCAAGCTAAACCCACAACTTTTTGTCCCATCTAGTGTAAGAGAGTAGACTAGATTGTTGCCTCCTTTCTTTTACATACTTCAGGGCACAGATCAGCTGAAACGTGCCAGAAATAAGGTAACTTACTCCTGCTGCTACCAGTAACAGTTCTTGGGGGCTGAGCAAACTTACCGAGGGAAAGCCACACATTCTTTGGATCTTTGGACTGCTGGTAAGCACCGATTCCTGCTAAGCCACCAAAGAGAAGACCAGCAGCTAGAGAAGGGACACTGCCTTGAGTGAAATGAAAGATGGAGCAGTTAGTAAAAGAACACAAAGCCAGTCTGCAAACCAAACAAAAGCACTTGGAAGTTCCCTTTACTGAAAAAAAAAAAAAAAAAACCAGCAAAACAATCTAAACAGAAGATACTGGAGTGGGTTTGGGTTTTTATTCATAAGATACTCTGCAGGACTCGGCCAAGCACCATTTCCATACAATCATTTTGGTTTTAAGAGACCTTTAAGCTCACGGAGTCCAACTGTTCCCCCAGCACTGCCAGGTCCCCACTAACCCCTGTCCCTCAGCACCACCTCGACACAAGGTCTGTTCAACCCCTCCAGGGATGGGGACTCCACCACTGCCCTGGGCAGCCTGGGCCACACCTGGACAACCCCAACAGGGAAGAAATTTTTCCTCAGGTCTAACCTCAACCTCCCCTGGTGAAACTTGAGGCGGTTTCCTGTCGACGCTTGTTTCTGGAGAGAAGAGACCAACACCCCTGCTCCAAACTCCTGTCAGGGAGTTGTCAAGAGCCAGGAGATCTTCCCTGAGCCTCCTTTTCTCCAGACTAAACACCCCCAGGTCCCTCAGGCGTTCCTTGTGCTCTGGACAAGGATCCGTCCCTCAAGGATTCAGCGCCGTTTGCCGGGATCCCCCCAGCAGTGGCACCAAGATCCTGCCCCTGAGCTCTCCGGAGCCCCGGCTGAGGCGGCGCCTCCCCGCGGGGCTCCAGAGCGCCGGGAGACACTGGTCAAACTCCTGAGCTCGGCCCGGCGGCGAGCCAGCTCTCGCTCCCGGGGCGCTCGGACACCCGCTGGGCCGGGGCCGGGCGGAGCGGGGCGCCGCCCGCGGGCAGGACCGGGACGCACCGCCGGCCCCGGCACTTACCTGCTTTGGCGTAGCCCACGACCCCGCCCGCCGCCACCAGTGCCGCGTAGCCGAACCCCAGCCAGTCGTACTCCATCTGCGGGCAGCGGAAACCGCGGCAGCTCCCGGTAGCGCCTCCCTGCCCGGTCCCGACCTTGGGCCGCCCTCCCCGCCGCGGCACCGCCTTCCCGGAGGTCCCTCCCGCCGGCGGTGACGCGCAGCCGGGGCCGGGGCGGGAGCTGGATCGCCGCCACTCTTAAAAGTCGGTCTTTGAAAGAGTGGGTGTCCCCGAAATAGTCCTCTCTTCATCCGCCACCACGGCAGCAAGTTGGCGGAGCCCCCTTCTTCTCCCCCCAAAAATGAACGGAATTTCCACCGATGTTCTGCTCCGGAGGTGAATTCTCGGTGCCTTTCAGCAGGGATCGGCGTTATGAGGAGTTGGCAGCTACATGGGGAGAATGAGCTGACTGAGGAAGAGCCTTTCCCGGGGGTTACCAGCCGTGCTTCAGGACGCCTAAACCTGACGGGTTGTGTCTGAACTGCTGCAGTCTGCACTTTGGTAAAAGACCCTGCAATTAGCAATGGTTTAATAAAGGTGGTGATAAATTGCTGTTATTCAAGAAGTACTCCCTGAGCCATCACTGCTTGTTCAGAGGAGGGGCAGGAGAGCAGCACACACTCTCCTTGGACTCAGACACTCCAATTTACACCATCTCTGCACTGCTGACTTAGTCACTCAGTGCTGCTAAAATGCCATGTAAATACAAACCCTCAGAGCTACAGGAAGAAGCATTCACAGATTTGCTTCCTTGCTTTGTTTTTTTGGACCTTTTCTTTGCCATACCAAAATGCTAGCAAGTACTGATATTTTTACTCTGCCTGGTGAGATTTTGTGTGCTTGCTTCAAAGGGTTATGCGTAATGCAAGAGAAGAAATGCCCAACAGGCACAAGGCTGATGAGTACAGGCATTTGAGACCCAAGGGATGGCACCAGAGGCACCTGCTGTGCCCCTTGAGCACAAAGAGCAAGGAGAACATCAAGACTCAAGGAAGCTCTAAGACACAGAAGACAGACTGCACAGACAACACACACAGGCTGGAGCTGCCCGGCCCACACTAGTCTCATGCTGAGAAGTAACTCAGTCCCTTGGCCCACCCCAAGGGGACTCTTCTGGGACAGCCCTCCCCCCTACACTCACCTGAAAACCCCTCCCTGCAATTCCCACCCCTGTCTCCTCCTATAAGCCCCAGTCCCTCAACTTAGCTTTCAGACACCCAGGAACCTGAAGCCATCCTTGACAACACCCTGGCCACTTTGGCCAGCCACGATGGTCCTACAGTCACCAGGTTCCTCTTCATCAAGGATAACCTCACCAGGGGCTCCAGGACAAGACAAGGGTCAGCCACCAGCAGGAAGAGAGAAAGGAACAGGCTGTGAGTCTGTGCCACCCACCTCACAAGCCCCCTGCACCCCAACGGAGCCACCCACCAGCCCTCTCATCCTCCACCAGACCCCAAGCCAGCCAGCCAGCCTCAGGGCACCTGGTGCCCCTGGCCCTTCCATGGGCTGAGCCCCGACCGGCCGCGCTCCCGATGTCAGGTCAGGCCGGTAACAGGGCGGGATCGAAGTGTCAGACTCTGATTGGCTGGAGACAGATGAGGGGGCTGAACCAGATTGGAAAAAGGGCCTCGGATTGGCTGAAGGAGAGTCGGGTGGGGAAAGGGGCTGGACTGAAGGATCAGGCTCGGTTTGCACTGAGCGGGGCGGGGAGAGCCGGGACTGGCTGGAGCAGAGACGAGAGAGGAAGGGGAGCGGAGCGGATTGAGGGGTCGCGCTCCAACTGACCGGAGCGGGGCCGGGACGGAGCGCGGTTCCTGCGCCGCGAAAGGACCCGCCGGGGCTCGGCGGAGAGAAGCCCGGTGGGGACCCGTCACTGGGACACGCTAAAGCCGCGGAGCCCCGCAGCACGTTGCGCTTCGCCCTTGAAATCGGAGCGGGGAGTGAATGGGGCCGGTCGGGGCTGGTGGCGGGGTCCGGGCTGTGCAGCCCCGACCTGTCCAAGCCGGAGCGCGGCCCCGGGCAGTGCAGGCACAGCCGGGAGCGAGGAGCAGGCGGCGGGACGGGCTCTGCCTGTGCCCAGGTGGGACGAATCGGGCAGGGGCTCAGGTGGAGCCGGTGAGGGCGGAGCCGGGGGCTCAAAAGGGCCGGGACTGGCCCCGAGTGTGTTGGTCGGGAGCTGCAGAGGGGTTGTTGTAGCAGCTTTGCTGATGGTGTAGGAGCAGCAGTTCCTCGGCGGGGTGTCTGGCTGGAAGCTGTTGGGGCTTGTTAGTGGTGCTGCTGGTAAGTGAAGTTCTGAGTTGAGGGGGGGTTTGGGAGCTGTTGTTCCTCTTCTTCTCTCTCTTTCCTGTCATATTTTTTTTGCACCCCCATTTGTTTTTCTTCTGTTTTCCCTGTCTTTCTTGTTCTCCTTCCCTGTGTTGTGGTGTTTTTCTGCTTTGTCTTTGTCCTGTCTGTTGTTTTCTTTCTTTTCCTTGTCTTTTTTTTTTTCTTTTGCTTTCATCTTTCCCCCCGCCTTTTGCCTCTGTTAGGGCTGCTGGGGCTCAGCCCAAGGAAGGGCCAGGGGCACCAGGTGCCCTGAGGCTGGCTGGCTTGGGGTCTGGTGGAGGATGAGAGGGCTGGTGGGTGGCTCGGTTGGGGTGCAGGGGGCTTGTGAGGTGGGTGGCACAGACTCACAGCCTGTTCCTTTCTCTCTTCCTGCTGGTGGCTGACCCTTGTCCTGTCCTGGAGCCCCTGGTGAGGTTATCCTTGATGAAGAGGAACCTGGTGACTGTAGGACCATCGTGGCTGGCCAAGTGGCCAGGGTGTTGTCAAGGATGGCTTCAGGTTCCTGGGTGTCTGAAAGCTAAGTTGAGGGACTGGGGCTTATAGGAGGAGACAGGGGTGGGAATTGCAGGGAGGGGTTTTCAGGTGAGTGTAGGGGGGAGGGCTGTCCCAGAAGAGTCCCCTTGGGGTGGGCCAAGGGACTGAGTTACTTCTCAGCATGAGACTAGTGTGGGCTGGGCAGCTCCAGCCTGTGTGTGTTGTTTGTGCAGTCTGTCTTCTGTGTCTTAGAGCTTCCTTGAGTCTTGATGTTCTCCTTGCTCTTTGTGCTCAAGGGGCACAGCAGGTGCCTCTGGTGCCATCCCTTGGGTCTCAAATGCCTGTACTCATCAGCCTTGTGCCTGTTGGGCATTTCTTCTCTTGTGTGACATGCTTGAGGTGTGGTTAGGTCTCAGGTCTCACAAGTTTCTGGTTCTGTTTTGTGTTGTTGTTCCAGGCTGCATCAGCATCTCAGTTCTCTTGCAGTCTGTTTTTGTGGCCTGGGACCCCTTTGCTACATCCCTCCATCCTTAGGTCTTGATGCCTGGCTTCTTGTGCATCTGTCATCTGTGTTCTGACAGGAACTTCTTGTGATGGGCTGTTGTGGTTTGACTCTTTTTTGGGGGTGCTATAGCGCCTCCTCGACTGTTTGTTGTGGCCTGGTAGGTCTTTTTCTGTGACAGTGTCACAGTCTGGGAGTCCTTTTTCTTGCTCTGAGTTTTCTCTCATATTTTCATTGTGGTGAGAGTGGGATTGGGGCTGTGCATGTGTGAGTGTTTGGCTTGGAGCTGCTCTGCCCAGGGGGTGGTGTTGGGGTAGGTGGAAGAGCAGTAAGAGTCTACGGTTACTTGAGATGCCTTGACCATTTAGGCAGTGGTTGTCCAGTCATCTTGGAGGTAGTAGCCATTGACATGCTGCATAGATGGTCATTTCACTAGTGCTTTGTGGAGATGATGGGAGTCATGTGGGAGGGGCTGTTCAGTGAGAGGAAAGTACGTTGACACCCCCCACCCCCCAAGCTCTTAAGGCTTAGAGTGTGGTTTCCTGTTTTGAATGTTGGGCTGCAGCTGGGCTCCTTTTCCCTGAATGGAAACCAGAGCTCTGGCTTTGTGAAGCTGTTGCTCAGACCCTGGGTGACTTGTGAAATCCTTGTGTTTCAGATGCAGAGGGATGAGATGCGCAGTCTGGAGTGATGAAGGTGAGTTAAGGGCTGTGAGAAGCTGGGTTGGCGTGTGGTGTCAGAGGGAACATGGGACTGGTGGCTGTAGGACTGCATTATGGTTTGTTGGTTTTCTCCTCTTTTGAAGATGTGATGAGCAAAGTGAGATGTTGGCACCGCAGAGGACTTGAGGGAGGTGAGTGTGGATGATGGGGCTGAATCAGCAGTTGGTTTTCAGGGGTTGTATTGATGGCGAAGTTCCAAGCATCCCTTGTGTGTTCTGTTTTGCAGGTGGTCCCTGAGCCTCAGTGTGAGAGCCCACAAGGATGGAGGCCAGGCAGGTGAGTGGCCAAGGTAAAGGAGTGGGAGATGGGAATCCCTGTGGGCAGGCTGGGCTTTTGGGCAATCTCTCAGCATGTGGCTGTTGCTCTGTTTTTTGGCAGGTGATGCACGTAGCCTCAGAGAGGGGAAGCAGCATGCTGGTGAGCAGTCTGAGAAGGTGAGGTGGTTGTGGGTGAGGTTGGTGTTGAAGAGCAAAGTATCCTGCAGCACCTCAGTGAAGTGATTCTCATTGTTTTTTCAGGTGCTGTGTGGGCTGCCTTTGGAATTGGATGAGCCTTTGAGGTGAGCTGAGGTTGCAGTGAGGAGGATCATGGGGCTGGTGACTTGTCATAAGTGCACTATTCATTTTTGTTTCTGTCTCCTGTTATCTCAGGTACCACCAGTGATGATGGCCACAGCATCTGACTCAGAAATGAGCAGGTGAGTGAAAAGCACAGTGCTTCTGAGGAGAGGGGTGTTGTGGAAGAGGTTGGCATTGACCTATGTGATGCTGACTGTTGGCACTGATTTGGTATTTTGTTCTATTGTAGATGATGAAGAGGAAGCTGGCAACTGCAGGACCATCCTGGCTGCCAAAGTGGTGGTCATCAAGGATGGCTTTAGGCCCCTGGGTGTCTGAAAGCTAAGTTGAGGGACCAGGGCTGGGGAGGGGTTGGGAGGAGGGTACAGGGGTGGGAATTGCAGGGAGGAGTTTACAGGTGGGTGTAGTGGGGAGGGCTGTCCCAGAAGAGTCCCCTTGGGGTGGGCCAAGGGACTGAGGTACTTCTAGTATGAGACTAGTGTGGGCCAGGCAGCTCCAGCCTGTGTGCCTTGTTGTGTTGTCTGTGCAGCCTGTCTTCTGTGTCTTAGAGCTTCCTTGAGTCTTGATGTTCTCCTTGCTCTTTGTGCTCAAGAGGCACAGCAGGTGCCTCTGGTGCCATCCCTTACTGGATCTCAAATGCCTGTACTCATCAGCCTTGTGCCTGTTGGGCATTTCTTCTCTTGTGTGACATGCTCGAGGTGTGGTTAGGTCTCAGGTATCGTAAGTTTCTGGTTGGTTGTGTTTTGTGTTGTTGTTCCAGGCTGCATCGGCAGCTCAGTCTTCTTGCAGTCTGTTTTCATGGTCTGGGATGCCTTCACCACATTCCTCCATCCTTAGGTCTTGATGCCTGGCTTCTTGTGCATCTGTCATCTGGGTTCTGACAGGAACTTCTTGTGATAGACTGTTGTTTGACTCTTTTTTGGGGGTGCTACACAGCCTCCTCAACTGTCTGTTGTGGCCCTGTAGGTCTTTTTCCCTGACAGCATCTCCAGTCTGGCAGTCCTTCTTCTTGGCCAGAGTTCTTCTTGTGTTTGCATTGTGTTGTCTGTAGTTTTGGTCTCTGCCTGTGTGTTTGGTTCATACACTGACAAGATCTTGATCTGTTGATCTGCCCTGACTGTTTGGGCAATAGTTGTACAGTCATTTTTTTGGTGGAGCAGCCACCAGCAGGCTCTGGGGATGGCCAGTTTCACTGGTGTGTTGTGGAGGTGCTGGGAGCCATCTGGGAGGAGCTGTGCAGGGGTTGTGAAGCAGGTGGAATCTCAGAGGTGTGTCTTCCCTATGGCAGTGGTTCTTCCTTGTGGTCTGCCAACAGTTCATGGTGCCATTGGCAGGGGGATGTCAGGGGGGTGATGTTGAGGGTCTGTGTGTTGATGCTGGAGCTGCCTGGCCCCGGGGTGTAGCAGTACTATGGCCAGGACCAGCAGAGGTTTATGGCGATGTGGTCACCTGTGGATCTGCCCAGAGCCTTTTGGCAAAGCCCATCCAGTCTGTCTCTGGCCACGCAGCTGTAGACAGCTGCCACAGTCACTGTCATGGTGTTTTGTGGGTGCCAGAGGTGGGACTGTGGCCTTCTGGGAGTGGCAGCTGAGCAGGTTGAGTCTTGAATATGCCTTAGCTTGTACATGTGGGCTTCAAGAACTGATTTGTGTCGTTTTTTTTTTTTTTTTACTTAGGTGTAGCAAGGAAGGAGCAGGAGGGGGAGGCAGAGAGAGAAGAGTCAGGGCAGCAAAGGTCTCCTGCTGGCAGCAGGAGCTGGGGTGAGTGCCGTGTTCTCTGGCCTCTTGGCATTTGCCTCCCGGCTTTCTCTGTCTGTTCAGTCAGTCACTGTCTTCCCTCTGCCTGTTTGAGGCAAGAGCTTCAGGAGTGGTCAAGGTTCAGCTGCATGTGGAGTAGAAGGTCTGCTTGGATACAGCTCTCAAATGTTTTTCTTGTAGTGAGTGTTCAGGGGTGGCCAGTTGGTTTAACAGCGGGCAATCCTTCTCTCTCCTTCCAGGGGCATTGCCTTCTCCTGGCATTCCTGAGTGCCTTGAAGAGGGAGCCTTGCTCTTTTCCCTAGCTGGGCTGCCTCCTGGGTAAGCAACTGGCCTCACCTCTCCTAACAGCACTGATGGTGAGATGATCTAGCAGGGGTTCGGTTGTGTCTGTAAGGTGCTGAATCTGGTGGTTTCTCACCAGTGCGATGGAACTTTTCTATGTTCTGGCCTCTTAGGGGCCATGAGCAATGACAGCTACAGCATCTGATGCTGGAATTGGACCTGGAGAAGAGGCAGCTCATAAGCTGCACCCCCTCCCCTTCCAATTCTTCAGTCAGGCCAGTTGTTGAGCCTGATGGGTGGTGGTGTCTAACAATGGACCATAGAAAATTGAACCCTCTGTCACTGACAGCTGCTGTCCTGAGTGTGACTCCAAGAGTAACAGCACTACAGGCAGCTGCCTGCTTGTGGATGGCAGCTCTAGATGTGATTTTTTTTTTTTTTTTATGGTTCCCCTAAGGGAGGGGAGCACAGCTCCCAGTTTGCCTTCACCCAGGAGGGACCCCAGTGCCCCTTACCCTGAAGGCCTGTTTGGAAATTGAGGCCAGCTCTGTGTTTTCTTACAGGACAATGGAGAAGCAGAGTCCCTTGATACTTCTCCTGGTAATGGTGATGATCAGGACCTGGGCTACAATGTGGTGGTGAAGAAGATAGTAGGATTCACCTGAGTGATGAACTGGCATTTTTCTACCTGCTGCTGACATCATGGGGGAGGAGTTGGAGCATCACTCACTGCACTGTGCTACATTCCACAGAAAACTTTGGACTGTGGTGCTTGGCTGAAGACTCAAACAGTTGTTGCTGTTGGGGGAAGATTTGATCTCTGTATTTTCTGGAATGAGGGTTGTGGTTATGGTTCTCATTGTAGTTTGTTTTGTAACAAGCCATGTCAGATGTGTGGTGGAATCTGTGTTAGATCCCTTGATTCCTGTTTGAGTGTTGGATATTGGAATAATTCAGGAATGATGCTCCACAATGAGCATTAGACCTCCCTGAACCTGTGCTCCCTTTTACCTTTGGAGGCAAGAGGTGCCTGTGCCACCACTCCAAGGAAACCAGTTGAGTTGTGACTGGTTGGAGGTGGATTTGTGGCATCTGCAGCCACCCTTCCAAAGACCTGATC
Source organism: Bucorvus abyssinicus (assembly GCA_009769605.1). NCBI lineage: Eukaryota > Metazoa > Chordata > Aves > Bucerotiformes > Bucorvidae > Bucorvus > Bucorvus abyssinicus. Next base: position 5,616,487 of record CM020027.1, on the reverse strand, counting down.
AAGACCAGGCCTTGCCCAAACACCTGATAAAGATCAGCTTATGGCCTCAGGGCTATTTCTTTGGAGCCTCATGGTCTAGTCCTCCCTTAGCCTGCCTTTGTCTTGTGTATGCCCCCAACTCATTAGAGTGACCCCAGCTCACACTCCACTAGGGTATGAAGGAGCCCTGCCAAAGAACCAATGGAGTTGGTCTTCCTTGGAGCAGCAGGTTTTGCAGTCAGGGACCCTTCCCCTTGGATCGGGATGCTGTCCAAGGAAACTTCCTGGGATTGAGTGAGCCCTCACCCCTGTCTTTGGTGTTTCAAAGATTTCTTCAGGATATCCTGGAGTAAATCCTTGCCCCTTTGGCGTGAGTGACCCACCGTGGTTTGTGAACGCCCCTGGAGTGGGAGTTTTTCCCTTGTACAAGTGAGTGTGTGCCCACTTTTGGTTTGTCTTCCTTAGAGCATGTGCAGGAGGTTGTTGTGCTGTGATGTATTCCCGAGTGACTCCCAAACTTGTCATTAACTTTGCTCTGTTGGAGCAATGGGCATCTTTGATTGTAATAAATCTGCAGTTTTGGGGTAGCTGCTGCTGTCTGTTTTGTGGGTGCCTCTGCAACTTGTGCCACAGCCACCGCTGTGTCACAGCCAGCTGTCCTGGTTGGAGTTAGGACAGAACTCTTTCTGGTCAGTGCTGTCGCTGTTCAGCTCAGTCTCTGCTCAGTGACGGCACTGTCTGAAGTGAATGGTGTGTTTGTGCAGACAGTGTCTGCTCCTGGCAGTGAAGGTGCTGGATGTTGACACTCGCTGCCAGGGGTTGGTAGAAAAGCAGAATGCAGAAAGGCTCTTGCTTCTCCTTGCTCCTCTGAAGTCCAAGGTCACTGCTAATCTTGTGTCCCACACTGGGGTGCAGTCAGTTGGGGTCTGGAGCAGGAGTCGAGACAGGTGACCCTACACTGACTAACCAGGTGTTCTATCCCATAGCTGTCATATCCAGGATAAAGCTGAAAGATCACAAGGGTCCAGCTCTCTTCGTCCATGGTCACCAGCTGAGGAGGACTCTGTTCTGCCTTTGATCCCAGTCTGTGCATTTCTGACTCTGGTTCTGGAATCCACCTCCTGCATCTGGTTCCTGTCTGCTGCTGAGTCCAGCATGGGCCTTCCCCAGTGCCTGCTCCCAGCACCAGTGGTGATGGTGCTATGATTGCCACGGTGGGGGCTTGGGTGTGGTAGGGGTATTGTGTGTATATATGTATTGTGTTGTTGTTGTGATTTTCATTAAAGCAGTTGTAGTTTCTGTTTCCAGTGCATCAGTCTGTCTCCCTTATTGCCTTTCTCTCTCCCTTGGGAAGGGAGGAGAGGGGTTAATAGAGCACATGTGTCCCTTGTCTGGTGGCTGGCTCAGCCCTGACCCATGGCAGATGGATTGGCTCCTCAGGTGGGGTATGATCATGGCTCTGGTCATTTGTCTGACAAGTTCAAATTCCAGCTTGTGCAGCTGAGAGAGGGTCAGAGTTTTTTCAGACCCCCAGCCCTTTGAAAGCCAAAGCTGAGATGCTGGGGCCCCTGTTCCTAGAGGGTGTAATCTTGGCTTCAGCTGGGAAGAGACTTTCCAGAAGGGAAATCTTTCTTCTTCCAAGAAGTGGTAATTTATGAACTTCCCATGTGAGTGGCTCTCCAGAGATGCTGGGCTGGGCAGGAGAAGGCAGCAGCAGCAAGATGTTTGGCTCCCTAAGAAAAAAGCCCCTTTCCTTCCAAAGACTGTGGCAGAGCACAAGTCTTCCCCAGGTCGATGGCATCGCTGGTCTTTGGGTTCTCAGTTGTCACAGTCACACTACCACAGGAACATGTTCCTCTGTGGTCTTCTGTGCAGCCCAAAGTGTTAGCAAACCTGCCCATCCTTGTTGGTAGCCTTGTGTATGGCAGCGCTGGGGATAGGAGGAGTTTGGGGTGTTTTCCCCTTTTTTTTGTAAGTTGTCATGGTTTAGGATTCCAGCTCCAGGGCTAGGGGGGGTGCCCCCCCCACTCTTGGTTGTGAAAGGAGGTTTGCTGCCTTCTGTTTAGGCACTGTTAGGTATGGTAGGAAGGGGTCACAGGTTCCTGTAACTTGGGTTGTGAAATGCAAACCCAAGCTCCAATTTCATGCCTGGCCCAAGCCATGTCACTCAATGCCTCTTCAAATAACCCTGTAAATAGGAGGGGGGGGAAAAGCAGTTTTTGCAGGGCATGCTCTTTTGTTTGGAAGTGGAAGGACAAAAAAGAGATGAGAGGACCACTGAGCAGTGACCTTGGCAACAAGAACTTTACTTCAGTATCTGCTGGCACAGTAAATGTCTTCCTTGTGGCAAAAAGATTTTTAATGTTGCTGATCATGGTGGGAGAGAGAAGAGGGATGGGGATGCAGGAACCCAGGGCACCCTCTGCCCTGAGAAATGGTTGATCACTGGTGGGGAAAGAATAGGTGGGTTGGAGAGGTGAGAATGGAGGCGCTGCTGGAATGCAGACACCCAGAGACTCCTTGGAAACACAGTACCTTTGAGCTTTGGAACCAGGCCAGCACAGCGCTGGGGAAGCCAAGTTGATGGATGAGTCCACGATTGCTGAGGCGATGAGTGGGCAGTTTGGTGACTTGGTAAGTCAGTGGTTTGATGAGTCATCAGTTCAACGAGATGGTGATCTGATGAGTTGGCGGTTCAATGAGATGGCTAGAAGATGGGTTGGTGAGTTAGTGAGATGAGGAATCGGTGGTTGGAGGAGTCTGCGCTTCGACGGGTCAGTGGATCGACAATTCAACACGTTAGTGCTTCAATGAGACCATGTATCGGTGAGTTGGCACTTTGAATCTTCTAGTTGGCAGCTTGGTGAGTCAGCCAGCCACCGGTTCAGCAAGTCAGGGAGTGGGTGCTTCGGTAAGTCGACGATTCAGGAAGTCACTGTTTTGGCAAGTGTGGTTTGGCAAGTCAGGGCTCCCGGCCTCATAAACCTTTTTCTGGCCTCCACTTTTCCCAGCCTGTACCTTCACCCTGATATTCCATTCCCTTTCAACCTCTCCCCTGCTCTTTTTTGCAGCCCGTTTTTCCTGCCTTCCCACCCCTTTTTGGCCTCTCTGCACCATTCTCTTCTGCTTCCCACTCTTCACTTTCTCTTGCTTTCCCTCTGTCCTGCTCCCTGTTGTTGTTCTCCTCTGTCCCTGCACAGGGACAGAGTTCTTTTCACACATTACGTCATCCTCTCACTGTCCTGATCCCTGTACCTTTCTCTGCCCTTTTCTCTCATCTGATTTTTCTTTGTGCTCGTCTGTGCTGCTCTCCATTGCTCTGTTTTCCTTCTCTGTATCTGTGGTTCCAGGAATGAGGGCTGAGTTGTCCCAGGGGTGCGGGGGTGTCTGGGCACCCACCCTGGAGGGCAAGCGCTAGGGCAGAATGAGCTGGTAGCCAGACAACAATGCACCACTGTTTCCTTCCCCCAGGCTCCCTGTTCCTGCCCTTTCACTCAGCGATCCACGGGTCAACGTGATGGGGATCTACTCGATGGGGACGACGAGTTGACAAGACATTGAGTCGGTCGTTAGCGCATCAGTGATCAACGTGTCACAGATGAAAGGGTTGATGAGATGGTGTTCAATGGGTTGACAAGATGTTACTCAGAATGACAGCGATTGAAGTGTCGAAGAGGCGCCAAGTTGGTGATTAGGGCATTGGTGACTGATAGATAGATTGGTTGGCAACCAATGGGTCAATGACAGACAGGTTGACAGGTCTGTGATAGGTGGATCAGCAATAGACAAGATGTAGACTAATGGGTTGGCCACCGGCAGGACGATGAGATGGCGATTGATGGGTCAGCGACTGACAGGTCAATGAGATGGTGATCGACAGGTCAGCGACCTACAGATCGATGGTTCAGCGATCAGTGGGTCAACGAGACAGCGATTGATGGGTTAGCGACTGGCGGAGTGACAGGTTGGCCAATGGTGGGTCAATGAAATGGTGACTGGTTGGTCGACAGATCAGTGACTGGTGGGTCAACAGGTTGGCAACTGGCAGGTCAACGAAATGACAACTGACTGGTCAGTGGTTGGTGGATCAATGAGACAATGACTAGAGTGTCAGCAACCAGCGGGTCAAAGAAATGGTGACCGGCGGTTTGGCAAATGGCAGGTAGATGTGTCGGTGACTGTTCGGTCACTGTAATGGCGACCTGCTGGTCAGGGACTGGAGGGTCAACATATAGGCGACTGGCTGGTCGGCATCCGGCAGGTCAACAAAACGGCAGCCCACAAGTTGGAGACTGGTGGGTCAACGAGACAGCAACCAGCAGATGTAGTGGGTAGATGCCCAGCAGGTCAATGAAATGGTGACCAGTGGGTTGGTGACTGTTGGGTCAACAAAATGGCAACTGATATGTCAGACACTGGCAGATCAATGAGACGATGACAGGTGGGGCGATCGCTCAGTGACTGGTGAGTCAGCGGTTTGGTGACCAGTGGGTCAACCAAATGGTGACCGTTGGGTCGGTAACTGGCAGGTCAACAAAATGGTGACCAGTGGGTTGATGGGTTGTTTACAGGTGAGTTGTTGTGTTGGTGATCAGTATGTCACCAAAATGGCAACCGGTGGGTCTGTGACTTGCAGGTCATAGAAACGGCAACCAAAGTGTTGGCAGGTTGGTGACTGGCGGGTCAACCAAATGGTGACTGGTGGGTCCGCGACCAGCAGGTCAATGAGACAACTACCGGTGGGTCGATGACTGGTGGGTCAGCGACCGGTGGATCAACGCGACGGCGACTGGTGGGTCTGTTACCGGCGGGTCAACGAAATGGTGACCAGCAGGTTGGTGACCAGCAGGACAACGAGATGGCGACTGTTGGGTCAGTGACTGTTGGCTCAACAAGACGGTGACTGGTGGGTGAATGAAATGGTGATGGGCGGGTCGATGACTGGCAGGTCATAGAAACCGCAACTGATGTGTTGGAGGGTTGGTGACCGGCGGGTCAATGAAACAGTAAATGGAGGTTCAGTGACTGATGGGTCAATGAAATGCCGGCCAGCTGTTGGCAACCGGCAGGTCAAGTAGATGTTGTTTGGTGATGGGCTCCAAACGGCTTTTCTTGGTAAACAGAAATTCTCAGGAATTTCAGGGCCGTGTGTGGCAAATCGTGTCCCTCTGTTGGCGTGTGCTGCTCCATGAGCAGCGGCAGCCAGGAGCTCGTCCAGGGGCAGGGCTGTCTTTCCCCGCTCTCAGCATCGCCCCAGCAGTGCTGCAATGTTCAGACTAATGGGCGGGTTTAGGGGTGGTGGGAAGATGCTGTCGTCTGTCAGAGCTGACCGTGCTGACCCTTTTCTCTGCTGCTTCCCTGTGCACGCATTGAAGCGGTTTTGTTCTTCTCCCTTGTTCCTGGTCTCACAATTCCTGAAGCTGTTACTGCTGCAGGTTTGCGACTTGAGTTCCTGGTTTTGTGGAATTCCAGTTCTGGATCACTTCTGCCGTGGCAACGTGTCAAGACCTGGTTTTCAGTTCAAGCTTCAGAAACTGCATCCCCTGGAGTCAGTGGAGATGAAGCCGCGCTGGCACCTGCGGCCGTGCTCGCGGGGTGCTCAGCGGCCCCTCATCGACACGGCGGGGAGTGCAAGGACATCCGCGGGGCTGTGCTCTGGGTCTGAGAGCATGCCGTGGTTTTGCCCTCGGAAGACGGGCTGGAGCGTGTGCTGTCCCGTGTCAGGAGAGTCCAGAGCTGGGAGGGGTCTGGAGCAGGTTTGGGGCACAAGTGCAGCTGTAAAAGCTCGTGACCCCAACAGAAACCGTTCCTGTTCTGCGAGGAGGCAGCTCTCGAGGACGGATGGGTGGCCGTGCTCTTGCTAACAAAAATATTGTGCCTGCGACGTGTAGGGGGAGGAAATCGCAGCTCTCCATGGGCTTGGGAAAACGTACGTAGGTACCTGCGTCTGCCGCGGGCACGTATCTGGGCAAGCGAGTCGTGGTGGCACTAAAGCTGTCCTGCGGCTCCAGTCAGAGGCGGGTTGTCTCAAACACGCAAAGGCTCTGGTGGCCCCTGTCAACCCTGCACCAAAGATGAGGCAAAATGCTTTTTCCTCCGCTCAGCCGGCGTCTTCCCAAACCCTCCCAAACCAAGGGAGCGTTAGGCTCCTGCCCAGCTTGATGCCGAAGGGCTCTTTCCTCTCTCAGCAGACCCTCCACTGCCACCATTTCACTGCGGTCGCCCTTTCTTCTGCCGTGGAAGTGCCGGGCGGATGGACAGACCGCACAGCGGGCTGCGAGGACAAGGGACGGCTGCGATGGGCGTCCACGTTTTTCCTGAGGTACTCGTAGCGTGGGCTGTAAAGGCGACGTGAAGCACATGCCGACTCCCTCCCTGTAGTTTTTAGAGGAGATATTTTAACACAAGGACCAGCAATAGAACACGGTCCGTTCTGGAGCACGTGGCCCCTCTGCAAAGCTGATTTGCCTCCATTTATTTTCTGTTCCCGAAAGCATCATCTGCTGTGTCCGTGCGTTTGCTGTTCGGTGGTGCTGTGAAAACAGTGTTGTGCTCGAAGAGAAAGAAGCTGCTTGTAAGAGCTCGGATGTCCAGAAGACACCGGCTGTTTTCATGGTAAAGGCTTTATGCTTTTTTCATCAATAAGTTTTTAAAATCTCTTATAGTCGCACTTGAAACCCTTCCTGAGATCCCGGCACCTGCACTAAGAGCCATCGAGGGCAGAGAAGAGACGTGGACAAAACAGGACAAATGGGCATCACGGCTGCATGTTTTCCAGGCTTTTTTTTTTTTCCCCCCGAAAGTAAAACCCTCTGGGGGATCTCTGATCTCACTGAGTTTTTTTCTATCATAAATGAAACTTTTTTTAAAAAAAAAGGGGGGAAATGGCATCAATTACGAAGTCACTTGCTGTGTTCAAACTGTCCCTGCCCCACGGCTGCAGCACACCGTTCGCTGGGTGCACTTCAGCAGTCGGGTATTTTTAAAAAGAGGCAGCTGAACATTACGGGGTTTTGTCCCCGGCATCTTGGCGGTCGCTCTGAAGCGCTCGATGTGTGTCCCACTGTCGGTCGGTGGCGCGTTTCCCTGGCAGCTCAGGAGCGTCTCTCTCGGGCACTGCAGCTGGCCGGGCGTCCCTCCAGACCGTGTGACACACGGAGGGGAGAAACCACCCTGTTCCAGAGAGAACGGTGTGTTTTGGAGAGGGACCGTTGGTGGGTGTCAGCTCATGGCGGTGCCAGCAAAATGAGCGCAGACGGAAAATCCAGTCCTTGGCTGGTACCGGCATGGCGATGGGATGTGTGTGAACACACGCAGGGCTCTTCAGTGCCGGTTCCTGAAAGACTGACGTTCGTTCGCTGGGTTTCTTTTACTCTTTATTTAAAGTTTTACGCTTCATTTTCAGGTTTATTGACCGAGCCAGCAAGGTGAGCAGCAGCAGCAGCGCGAGGGCTGTCGCTGTGCTGGCGGATCCACCAGCGCAGGTTCTGATTTCAGAGCGAGCTGAGTCCGGCAGCCTCCCAGGGTTCTCTCCCTGCGGCAGCGCCCTGAGGAAGGGACAAGGCGCCTTCCAGCCGCAGCGGGAGTGTTTACAGGTGTGTTCAGATGTCCCAAATCCTACTGTTCAGTCCTAACTCTGATTTTAAGTGTCCAAATCCCTCCCGCTGCTGAAGGGTCTGTTGCGTTCCCAGCTGACCCGCTGGCCCAGGACCCTCCTGTCGGTCAGCTCCTCTCCTGGCCCTTCTTCTGAGTCCATTCCTCTGCTTTCTGCTGTGTCCCTGTTGAACATGCTGAACTACAGCTGGGGGGCTGTTATCCAGAGGCGCTGCTGTCAGCGTCTGGCGCTGCTGGGTCGATGCCCCCCGCCCAGGTTTGCTGCCGGTCATTACGGTTCTGGATATGAGGGTCTGCCCCGTGTGCGGAGGCTCCTGGCTCTGTGTGCAGGAGCAGCAGCGAGGGCTGTCTGGGTGGAGAGTGCGGGGCCAACAGGGACTGGGGACGTTTGTGGCCCTTGGGATCCTGTCCTGGTGTGGGAACAGAGGGGGAATGCGGCAGAGCAGAGCCTGAGCGAGAGACGTGGCACCGTCCTCTGGCACAATCCCCACCCGTGGGGTGGCCGCCTGCCTGCGGGACAGGGGATGGGGGGGCTGCCCCCCCTGTTTATTTTTCTAGCAGAGCTCCCCTTCTTTCTGGGGGGTGGACAATGAAGATGGGGGGCTGGGACATGTACGTATGTAAATGGCATTCTTAAAGCAGTGAGCTGCTGGTAGGGGCAGGGCCCCTCACTTTGTGCCCCTCTTTGGGGGTGACTTGAATGGGGTGGATGATAATGATGTCACTCAGGGCACCCCAGTGTCACTGGCGGGGCGATGATGCAGCGAGTGTAACTGTGTGTCACCTGGTCAGTCTCAGCAGCTAGGACAGGTCGTCTCCCCAAAGATCAGAGCCGTGTGTCGGGTCCCAGAGGTGTGAACGCATCATTCTGGAGTGATGTTGGCGTCAGGAGAGATGTCGGCGTCAATAGATGTTCTGTGCCGTGAGTCGCAGGAGACAGAAAAAGAATTCCCTCTGCCTGAACAGATGTTACTGGTGAGTGTCAATACAGAACGTGCACAGACCGCGCCTGCGGTCCCCAGATGTTGATGTGTGTCATTTTACGTGTCCCCTCCCCAGGCCATGGGCGGGGGGGGCACGGGCAGAACCAGCGAGCAGCTTTCTCCAGCGGTCGGTGCAGAGGGCTGAGGTGCTGCAGCCACGGGCAGGCTGTTGGGGACAGAGGCAGCGACTGTCACCGCCCGGGCTGCAGCGGGACCAGGGCAGGGACAGGTCAGCCCTGTCCCTTCCGTCGCTAGTGCCCCTCGCTGGACGGTCTGACCCGGGCTGAGCTGCCGGTGCCGGCTCTCCCCGCTGCGGGCTCAGCACAGCAGAGCCGGGGGGATGCGCGGGGGCGACGCGCGGTCCCGAGCTCCGCTCCTCTCCTCTCCTCTCCCGTCCCTTGCTCGGAGCCAGTTCCGCTCTGTCCCCGTGTCCCTTTTGAAGGCGCTGACACGGCCCCTGCGCTCCTGGCCCCGGTCCGGCCCCGCCGGGCCCGTGTCTGCCCCCGGCCCGAAGCGAGGGAGCGTGGCTGGGCAGGGACCGGCGGGGCCGGTGGCTCCGCTCCGGGCCCCGGGTCGGCGGGAGCCGCGCCGGGCTGGTGCGGGGCCGCGGGGCCGGGCGCGTTCTGCGGCGCTGGCACGGCGGGGCCGGGCTGGGGAACTGCCGGCAGGAGCCCCCGCGGGCGGGTCCGGGCTCTGTTCCGCGGGCGCTGGCGGCGGCAGGAGCGGCGCCGGGCGGATCCCTCGCAAGCCCCACAGCGGGCTTTGGCTCCGCAGCCGGCGAGCTCTTTGGGAGCAGCCCGGCAGCGTGTGTGCCTTTGTCAGGAGCTGTGGGAAGGGAGACTGGGGAGGGGGAGAGGGAGTCTCTGTAAAGGGGAGGTCGTTGTTTCCTGACCTACTTGGCTTTGTTTGTACGGTTAAGGTTAAAAAAATGTACAACAAACGTCTGTTGGAATTGTTCCCTTGGGCAGAAGAATGGGAGAACTGGGAGAAGGAGGAGAGAATCTCCCCTGGGCCCCACTCTTTCCCTGCTGCTGTGAATTCTTTTTTATCCCGCTCCCTCTTTTTCTGTCGTTCTGCCACTCCCTTTTCGTTTTCTCAATGTGCTTTTGTCCTGCTCCCCCTCCCTCCTTTTTTTCACCTTCCATCTCTGTCCTGCAGCCCATTGCTGGTTTTTCCTTTTCCATCTCTTTGTCCTGATCTATATCTGTCTCTTGCCCCACCATTTCTCTGGCCTGTTCCCTGCTGTTCTTTTCCTCTCTGCACCTGTAGGTGCTGCTCCATGTCCCTGCCATCCTGTCCCTCTCCTCCCTCCTCTCCTCTCTCCCTCCTTCCCTCCCCCCCTTTCTTTCTCTCCACCATTCTCTTGCTGTGGCTGTTTTTTCTCATTCTCACTCTCCCCATCCTCCTCCCTGTCCATCTCTGAGTCTCTGAATCTTTGTGCTGCTCCCTGTCCCTATTATTTATCACTCCATCTCTCTGGCCCTGTTGTCTGGCTCCTTGTCCCTCTCTCGTTCACCGTATCCTGCTCTCTGCTGCTCCCTGTCCCTCACCTGCTTTCTGTATCCCTCTCTCCTTTCTCCTGTCTTTCCTTGTTCCTCTGGCTCGATACACATCACAGTTTGTCTTTTTTTTCTCTTTTCTCGTTCTCTTTTCTTGCTCTCTTCTTTTTTTTTTTTTTGTCCCCTTGCTTTCTCTAGTCCTTTCCCTTGTTCCCATCTTTGTGTCCATTCTCCCCACCTTGTCCCCAACTGCTTTTGCCACCCCTCCACCCTTGTCCTCTTGTCCCCTTCTTCTTTCTCTCCCACCCCACCCTGACTTGTCCCCTTCTTCCTCTCCCATCTCCCCTTCCCCCTTTTCCCTTTCTCTGTGTCCTCTGTGCTGTGCTGAGCCCTTGTGCCGAGAGCCCCTGGGTGTCCCAGTGATCCGGGGGCTGATCCCATCTCCCCTGGGCCTGTTCTCCCTTGGGAAAGGAGGCCCTGCATTCTTTTATCTTTTTTTTTTTTCTTTCCCCAGTTTTCCCAGCATGGGAGCAGAGGGACTGGGGTGTCCCAAGGGCACCGAGGGTGGGTGGGGTGCAGGGGGCTGGCGGGTGCTTTTGGGCAGAGATCTCTCCCAGCCTTGTCCCTTACGTTCTTTCCATGAAGAGGGGAGGCCCCAGGGCTGCCCCGAGGGTGGAACCCGTCTGCTGTGAGGACAGGGGAGAGAGTTGGGTGTGTTCAGCCTGGAGAGGAGAAGACCGGAATGAAGAAAACCCCGCTGTGACCATGGTGCAGGTGAGAGGCTAAAGCAAAGGTGGGAGCCCCGGGATTGTTGGGGCTGTTGAAGGGCTGCCAAGGGGAGGTGAGGGCCAGCAGCAGCACTCGGTGCTGGCACCTTCCAGTTCTGCATCCCGTCAGCCCCAGCCCCACCGCGTTTCTCTCAGCTCTAGGCCAAGCATCTTTGCTTGGGCCCCAGCCCCGGAATCTTTATTCCAGCCCCAGCCCCACAGGCATTGTTTCCACCCCAGCTCTGGGGTGTTTAAGCTCCAGCCCCACGGTCAGTTTTTCAGCTCCAGGATCCTCATCTCAGCTCCAGCTCTACATTATTAACAAGCAACAGGACAAGAGGAAATGATGATCTTCAAGGTCTTTTTGCTCCAGCTCCAGCTCTGGGTGGTGTCAGCCCCAGCCCCATGCTGGCTTTCAGCTCCAGCTCTGCAGTCAGACCTACCCCCACAGGGACAGTTCAGCTCTGGCTCTGCAGGGTTTCCCCTCCGGCTCGAGAGTCGGGATTTCAGCCCCAGCTCCACCCTTGCAGCCTTTACTGGGGCTCCAGCTCTGGGCTGTTGATATAAAAAGGCATAAACCATAGGCCTTGAATTAGAATTGACTTATTGAGTGAACCCCCCCAACTTGCATATCTAAAGTCAAGTACCTTGCATATCTCAATCCAGGTACCTTGCATATCTCAAGTCAGGAAAACAGTAACTTCTTAAGACTGTCCCAGATCCTGGCCAGATCTGAGACACATGCAGGGGGTCACGTAGTCCTGTTTGAGAAAGGATATAAAAGCGGGACCCCTTTCACAGCTAAGTTGGAGGCCTCACCTATGAGTGGGCGTACTGCGTAGGAATTCCCAAGTGCCGGGAGGGTTCTCAAAATCCTTTGCGGTGACCGGGGCTCCCCAGCTGATGTACAGGATTTGGATGATGGTAACGTCTGAAAGGCAATTGGTGATGGATCTTTCTTAATCACTACGGCTGACTTTCTGTAGTAATGATTAGGTGCATTACGTTGCTTGTTCTTTTTACCCTGCTTACTCTTTTTCCTGCTTTGAGCTAAAGCAAAACATGCTTATTTTTGGTTTTAAACTGGTGTCTTTGTCCTTGCTGTTGGTCCCCCATCATTTAGCAAAACAGCTGTCTCGGCTCCAGCCTCAGAATCTTTACTCTGGCTCTGGGGAATTTCAGCTCTAGTTTGCATTTCAGCTTCAGCTCTGGGGTGGGTCAGTGACAGCTCTTGGCCCCCCCCACCCCTGCAATGATTTCACCTCTTTCTGTGACACCCACACAGGGATTTCAGCTCTTTGTCCTCCCCACCCACCCTCCCCCCTGTCCCAGTACTTATTTCTCAGCTCCACAGTCTCCACTGATGGACTCTCTAGCCCAGCATTAGATCCAGCTCCAGTCTCGCCATTGATGGTTCAGCCTCAGGGCCTTGATTTCAGCCCCAGCTCTACAATCTTTCTTCCAGCTCCTGCTCCAGCCCCAGGGCCCTGGTACCTCGTCTCCAGCTTGGCCGTGGCTCAGCTCCAGCCCCTGCCCTGCCAGCTCTGTTCCAGCTCCAGCTCTCCAGCGCAGCTCCAGCGCTGCCTCTCCCCGCTGCCTCCAGCTGGAAGATGCTCCTGGTTCTCAGGGCAGCTCCGAGGCTGTTGACAAGGTCAGAAATCACTCGCTGTCCTCTCTCCACTGTCCCTGTCACTTCTTCTCAGTGTCCCAGTAAGGCCTTAACGAATGTGTCTGTGGGCAAACACTGAACAAAGCCCCCCCCATCTGGTGAGGGTCCTGCAGCCCCACACCCCCAGGGCTGCTCTCACCCCACACACACACAGACCCCCCAAGTGGTGTTTGGGGGTTGGGAACGGCCACTCAGGCTCCGCTTCCCCATCCCAAAAGGCAGCACTGGGCCTGAGCCCCAACCCCCCCAGTTTGTGCCCAGCCCCAGAAGCGCAGCCCCGGCTCTGCTCCCAGCACTGGAAACACGGCACTGGGTCTGGCTGGGAGCTGCTGGGCCGGGTTCCTCAGGCCCATAAACCCACCAGTTCAGCTCCACATCAGGGGCTGGAACAGGGAAGAGGGAGGAACCCACCCACAGCCCAGGGCAGGGAGTGTGGGGGGACTGGACCCGGGGTGCTGGGGCAGCCCCTGCCCAAACACCAGGGAGGGTTTGATTGCACTTGATTATTTACAGAGATTTTTTTATAAACAGATCAAATAAAATGACATTGAGGTAAAATACAACCATAGACTGTTGGTCAGTGTGTTAAAGAAAACATCAAATAAAGTGTAAATGCAAAGATAAAACATCAACAGCTAAAAATAAAGACAAAACACTATAAAGACAAAATGACACCATGAAGGTTTTGTTGCTCTCCATAACACTATTATTAAGGTCCCGTCCCGTCTTCCCCCGCCCCTTTCCCTCGCAGCCCCGCGGGAAGCCGGGCCCGGGTCCCTGGCAGCGCTGCCCCAGCACCGCGGGGACAACCCGACCCCTCACCCGGCCGCGACCAGACCACGGACCATCCCCCCAGATCCGGATCCGCTCGGGCCCCCCCGCTCTGGGCAGCGGCCGGTGCCCTCTGCGGGACGCTGGCCCCGCTCGTCGCCGCATGAACCTCTAGAATGACCACTCCCGCCCACCCGCGGCGCGCCTCGGCCCGAGGGGCGGTATTACCCCAAGCCCCTCCGGTCCTCACGGCCCGTCTGAGGCGAGGCTGCTGTCGCCGCTCGCCCTTAACCCGGAGAGGAGAGGGGCGGGGCGGGCCCCTCTCCCCTGCCCAGGTGGGTCTTTCCAGCACCGCGGCGCTTCCGGGCGGATTCGGGCCCCACCAATCTCGGCCCAGCCAGCTTCATCCAATCCGAAACCAGCGATGCGCCACGGCCCCCCGGCCTCTGCCCAATCCCGACGCAGCCCTTCAATCCGGCCCCGCCCGCCCGGCTCCACGACGCCGCCGTTCCCCCGCCGCTCCCGAGCCCGCCGCCGCCGCTGGGGAAGGCGCGGCCCGGCTGGAGGCGCGGGGAGCCCCGTCCCGCCGCGGCGCCCCTCTCCGCCGCGGCCCCCTCCGCTCCCGGAGAGCTCCCGGCCCGGGCGGTGCCGGCGGCGCGGCGACCCGGCGAGCTCCGGCCCTTCCCAACTCTCGGCGCTTGAACGGGGACCGGGAGCGGCCTCGCTGCGCAGCCGCCGCCCGCCCTCCCCGGCACACAACAGCGGCTGCCGGGGCTGCGGCAGCGGAGCCGGGACCCCGCGTTGTTCCTGAGCCGCGGCGGCGGGGTCGCTGCCTGCGGGGAGAGGGGGTGGAGGGGCCGGGGAGCCAGGCGGGGGCGGGTCCGGATTGAAGCGACGGATCGGGATTGGCCGGAGCAGAGAGGCGGGACGGGGGCCTGTTTGAAGCACCGGGCTGTGACTGGCCGTTGCTGAGACGAGAGCGACGAACCGGATTGAAGAGTCGGTGATTGATTGGTCGGATCCAGGGATGGGCGGGGAATGGGGGGGGGCTGTTTGAAAGTTTGAACTCTGATTGGTCGAATCGGAGACGGGAGAGACGAACCGGATTGGTCAGAGATGAGATGGGCGGGGAAAGGGGCCGGATCGAAGAGGAGCTCTCGGACTGGTCATTGCTGTGAAAAGAGGGACGAACCGGATGGAAAAGTCGGTGTGGGATTGGTCAGAGCAGGGATGGGAGGGAAAAGGGGCCGGGTTGAAGCAGCGCGCTCGGAGTGGCCTTTACAGACATGAGAGGGACGAAACGGATTGAAAACTCGATCTCGGACTGGCCAGAATGCCGTCGGGCGGGGAAAGAGGCCGGATCCAAGCAGCGCGCTCCCATTGGCCGGAGTACAGACGAATGGGCAGCGAACGGGGGCGGGCGGAGTGAACGGCCGCGCTCCCATTGGCCGCAGCGGAGCCGGGACGGAGCGCCGTTCCTGCGCCGCCAAAGGACCCGCCGGGGCTCGGCGAAGCGAAGCCCGACCCGGGCCCGTCACCGCCACCCGCTAAAGACGCGCAGCCACGCGGCATGTTCCTCTTCGCCCTCGGAAGCGGGATCCGGGACTGAGCGGGGCCGGTCTGGGCTGGTGGCGGGGTCCCGGCGGGGCAGCCCCGACCTGTCCAAGCGGTCCCGCGGGGCGCAGGCGCGGCCGGGAGCGAGGGGCGGGCGGTGGGGCGGGCCCTGCCCGTACCCAGGTGAGGGGAATCGGGCAGGGGCTGAGGTGGAGCCCGCGGGGGCGGAGACGGGGACTCAAAAGGGCCGGGGCCGGCCCAGGGCGGGTTTAGTCGGGTCAGCAGCGGGGCTGGGCTGTTCTTGGGGCCGGCTCGCTGGCAGCGCTGGAGCGGCTGTGGCGAGTCGTTGTGCGGGTGCTGCCTGGCTCGGCTGGGAGGCGCTGGGGCCTATCGCCTCGGCTAGGGCCGGGGACAGCCGCATTTCTGGGGGGTTTTATGGTTCTTTTTCTCTCTCTCCCCATCCATGTTCCCTGTCAACCCTTCCTTTATCCTCCCTCCTCCTCTCTCCTCCACCCCTCCCCCCCAACCCCCCCCTCCCCTCCTCCCCTCTCCCCCCCCCCCCCACCCCCCGGGTACCTGTGGGGGCCGAGCGGGGGTCTTAGCTGAGCCTGGGATGTAGCTGTGATGGTTCTCTCTGTGCCGGGGGTTTTGCCAGAGCTCGGTGTCCCAGCGGTCCCTTGTGCCCAGAGCCCCCGGGTGTCCCGGGGCTCGTCCCATCTCTCCAGGGTCTCTTCTCTCTTGGTCAAGGGCACCCTGTGCTCTTTTCTCCTGTTGTTCGGGTTTGGTTTTTTTGCTGCCCAGTTCTCCCCCGTCCCGGCAGTGGTGGGACTGGGCTGGACTGTCCCTGGGCAGCCCGGGTGGGGTGCAGGGTGCCGGCAGGTGCTTTTGGGCAGTGCTGTCTCACAGCCTTGTCCTTCCCCTTGGCCCTTCTTCCTCGCCTCGGGTCCTTCTGCCTTTCTTACTCCCTCTTCTCTTGCTCCTTCTTTTTCCCCACTCGCGGTCTCCTCCTGCTCTCTCTCTCCACACACACACTCGCTTCCCCTTGTCCCCTTCTTCCTCTCCCAATCCTCCTCCTTGTCTTCCTGCTCTCCTCCCTGCTCCCCATCTCCCTTCCTGTCACCCCGCTTCTTCATCCCCCAGCCCTTCTCTCCCGCCTTTACCCCCCTTTCTTCCCTTTCATTTCTCCCCCCTCTTCTTGGTGTCTCTCTTCCTCTCCCACACTCCTCACTCCTTTCTGTTTACTCCTTCCCCTTCTCTTTCTGCTCTTCCTCTCTCTTGCCTTTTCCCATTCTCTCCTCCTCCTCTCTTTGTGCACCACCCCCCTTTTTTCTTCCTTCTTTTCCCGGTTTTCCCCCTCCCCTTCCCTGCTTTCTCTGCTCTCTGTTTCCCCTTTTACGCCCGTTCCCCTCTCTCCTTTTCTCCCGCTTTGTCCCCTGTTCCCTGTCCCTTCCCCCCTCGCTGGCTGGCTCTGCCCGCCCCGGGCTGATGCTCTGGGGCTCTTCCCCGCGTTCTCCTGCTCTCGGCTCCCCAGCCCCTGGGCCCGGCCGCCCTTGGGCACACAGCCCCGGGGACCGGCGGCAGCCAAGGGCCGGGCCCCAGCTGCGGAGGTTTTCTGCCTGGGGCTGGATCCTGTTCTCCTCCAGACCCCCGGTCTGTCCCAGCCGGACCGTTCAGCCGGCAACTGGGTGACCCGAGTGCCTCGGGCGGGCAGGATCGGCCTTTCTGCAGCCCTCGGGCGGAGCAGAGAAGCGCCCCGGCTGCTGCCCGGCGCTGCCACGCCGCTCCTCCCGGGCCAGCGGTGGGGCTGTTCCCGGAGCTGGAGCAGTTCCCCCTGCCCGCTGTCGCGGTCCATCCCCTGCGCGCTGCCCAGGGGCGCTCAGGGATGGCTGGAGGGGACGGCTGTCACTGCTCACTGGTGGCCGTTGGGGACCGGCATCCCGGAGCAGTTGAAAGCTCTCCCTGGACCTCAGAACTGTCCCAGCTCAACACCCGTCTGGGGCGGGGGAGGGGAGTGGGTGGGAGCTCTGGGAGCGGTGTCAGGGCAGGGAAGGGTTAAGGGAAGGGGAAGGAACAGTTTGTCCTCTCGTGTCCCTGTTCTTCCTCGCCTTGTCCCCTTTTTTGTCCCCATTCTCTCCCCACAGTGTCCCCTTTTTTGTCCCCGTTGTTCCCCCTTGTCCTGTTTCTGTCCCCGTGGTTCCCCTCTTGTCCCCTTCTTTCTCACCCTTGTCCCCGATCTCTACCCTGCCTTGTCCCCTTCTTTTTTTCCCCCATCCCCACCCCGTCCCTTTCCTTCCTTCTTCCCTTTCTCCATCCTCTTCCTTTCCTCACCCACCGTTGCCCGCCTCCTCCTTTTCCTTTTTTGACTCATCTCCGCTTTGTCCCTTTCCCCCCTTGTCCCCTTATTGTCCCCCTTGTCCCCTTCCGTACTTGCCTCACACCCTCTCTACCTTTATTCCTGCTCCCCTCTTGTCCCCTTCCTTCCATTTTTCCCGGCCCCCTCTTGTCTTCGTCTCCCTTTTTCCTTTTCTCCATCCCCTTCCTGCCTTTCCTCACCCACCATTTCCCCCCTTTTGCCGTTTGTTTTTCATTTCCCCCCTTTTCCCTTTTTTCCCATCCCACCCTTGTTCCTCTCTTTCTTTTCTCTCTCCCCTTCCCTCACACCTCTTTCTCTTTTGCCTTTTTCCCCATCTCCCTTTTTCTCCCCCCTTGTCTCTTTTTCTTTCTCCTTTTCCCCCTTGTCCTCCTTTTCTTCCACTTGGCCCCTTCCTCTCGTTCCTCACCCCCTCTCCCCGTTTTTCCCCTGTTGTCCGTCTCTTGCTTTTTCTTTTTCTCCAGCCCCTTTCTGCCTCTGCTCACCCACCGTTGCTGCCTTTTTTATTCCGTTTCCCCGCTTTTGCCTTTTTTATTCCGTTTCCCCGCTTTTGCCTTTTTTATTCCGTTTCCCCGCTTTTGCCTTTTTTATTCCGTTTCCCCGCTTTTGCCTTTTTTATTCCGTTTCCCCGCTTTTGCCTTTTTTATTCCGTTTCCCCGCTTTTGCCTTTTTCCCCATCCCACCCTTGTTCCCCTCTTTCTTTTCTCTCTCCCCTTCCCTTACAGCCCTTCCTCTCCTTTTGCCTTTTTCCCCATCTCCATTTTTCTCCCCCCTTTATCCCTTTTCCCCCTTGTCCTCCTTTTCTTCCACTTGGCCCCTTCCTCTCATTCCTCACCCCCTCTCCCCTTTTTTCGTCTGTCCCCTCTTGTCCCTCTCTTGCTTTTTCTTTTTCTCCAGCCCCTTCCTGCCTTTCCTCACCCACCCTTGCTGCCGTTTTGTCTTTCATTGCCCGCTTTTCTCTCTTTTTTCGTTGCGACTCTTTTGTTTTTCGTTGCCACCTGTTCCCGTCCCCCCCCACCTCGTCCCTCTCTCCCTTCTCTCTGTCCCCGGCAGCGCTGCCCGAGGCCGGGCTGTGTCGCACCGATGGCCCCTGGCGGGTCGCTGGCAGCAGCGGCACGAAGCGGAGCGGCCCCAGAGCGGCTCCCGGCTCCGGCAGGACCGGACCGGCCCGGCACAGCCGGGAGGTCCCTCCCGGGCAGAGACGCTTCAGACCGGGGCGGTGCAGCCGCTCCGGAGGGGTCCGCGGAGAGGCCGAGACGCCGCGTTGGGCACCCTGGGCTGGGAGCTGCGGGGCCGGAGCATCTCCCGGGGGGGGCTCTGACCTCTGCCCGGCCCTCCCTTGTCCCCCTCTTCGTCCTCCTCTTCCCAGCTCCATCCTCTGCCCCGTCCCCTGGTGCCCCCCTGCTCTGTGCAACAGCAATAAAAGTGTGACAGACGTGTGGTTCTTGGGGGGGGGGGGAGTTGGGGAGGGGGTTACGTGGGTCGGGGGAGTGGGGAGTTGGTGGGGGGGCAGGATGAGCGGGTGAGGTGGGTCAGGGCAGTTCGGAGTGGGGAGTCAGGTGGGGGGGGGCATCAGTAGGGCGTTAGAGGGGGCGGTGGGAGTTCGGAAAGGGGGCAGATTGGGGGGGGGAGAGGAGTCAGTAGGGAGTTAGAGGCAGGGTGGGAGTTAGGAAAGGGGGGCGTGAGTTTGGTGGGGAATGGGGAGTTGGGTGGGAGGCGATATGTGGGTCAGGGCAGTTGGGGGAGGGAGTTTGGGGGGGGTTCAGTAGGGAGTTAGACGGGGAGTGGGAGTCAGGAGGGAGGTGGGGGAATGAGGAGGAGTGGTGTGGGTCAGGGCAGTTGTGGGGGAGTGAGGTGTTGCGGGGGGTGTCAGCATTTGGGAGTTTGTTTCGGGGAGTGAGTGGTGGGAGTTGGGGGGTGGAAATTGGGGAGTCAGGTGGGGGGGAGAGGTGGGGGAGTGGAAGGGAGGGGGGTGGGAGGGGTGTGGGGAGGGAGGTGGGGTGAGGGGGGATGGGGGGGTCGGAGGGTGGGAGGAGGGTGGGGGGAGGGTGGGGGGGAGGGGAGGGGGGTGGGAGGGAGGGTGGGGAGGGAGGGTGGAGGGGAGGGGGTGGGAGGGAGGGAGGGTGGAGGGGAGGGGGGGGTGGGAGGGAGGAGGGGGGATGGTGGGGAGGGAGAGTGGGAGGTGGGGGGGGAGGAGGGGGGGGGGGGGGGAGGTAGGGTGGATGGGAGGGGGAGGGAGGGAGTGTGGAGGGGAGAGGGGAGGGGGGATGGGGGGGAGGAGGGTGGTGTGAGAGGGGGGGCCGGGGGCTGGAAAGAGGGGCGGGGCTGGAAGTGCGGAGCAGGAGGGGATGCCCACCTTCCTAAATTCATCAGCAGTCATTATATAAGATCAGAGACAAGCTCTAATCAACTCCCCCCACACCAT
Source organism: Bucorvus abyssinicus (assembly GCA_009769605.1). NCBI lineage: Eukaryota > Metazoa > Chordata > Aves > Bucerotiformes > Bucorvidae > Bucorvus > Bucorvus abyssinicus. The sequence continues at coordinate 5,596,855 of CM020027.1, read as the reverse complement.
CCCAAATCCCCCCCCACCCCCACCTCCCACCGCCCCTCCCCACCCCCCTCCCCCCCACCCTCCCTCCCACCCCCCCCCCCCCCCCCTCCCCCCCACCCTCTCCCCCCCCCGCCAGCCTGCCCCGTCCCCCCCCCCTTCACCCCCTCCCCCCCCCCACCCTCCTCCCACCCTCCGACCCCCCCATCCCCCCTCACCCCACCTCCCTCCCCACACCCCTCCCACCCCCCTCCCTTCCACTCCCCCACCTCTCCCCCCCACCTGACTCCCCAATTTCCACCCCCCAACTCCCACCACTCACTCCCCGAAACAAACTCCCAAATGCTGACACCCCCCGCAACACCTCACTCCCCCACAACTGCCCTGACCCACATCACTCCTCCTCATTCCCCCACCTCCCTCCTGACTCCCACTCCCCGTCTAACTCCCTACTGAACCCCCCCCAAACTCCCTCCCCCGACTGCCCTGACCCACATATCGCCTCCCACCCAACTCCCCATTCCCCACCAAACTCACGCCCCCTTTCCTAACTCCCACCCTGCCTCTAACTCCCTACTGACTCCTCTCCCCCCCCCAATCTGCCCCCTTTCCGAACTCCCACCGCCCCCTCTAACGCCCTACTGATGCCCCCCCCACCTGACTCCCCACTCCGAACTGCCCTGACCCACCTCACCCGCTCATCCTGCCCCCCCACCAACTCCCCACTCCCCCGACCCACGTAACCCCCTCCCCAACTCCCCCCCCCCCCAAGAACCACACGTCTGTCACACTTTTATTGCTGTTGCACAGAGCAGGGGGGCACCAGGGGACGGGGCAGAGGATGGAGCTGGGAAGAGGAGGACGAAGAGGGGGACAAGGGAGGGCCGGGCAGAGGTCAGAACCCCCCCCGGGAGATGCTCCGGCCCCGCAGCTCCCAGCCCAGGGTGCCCAAGGCAGCGTCTCGGCCGCTCTGCGAACCCCTCCGGGCCAGTCCGGCTGCACCGCCCCGGCCTGAAGCGTCTCCGTCCGGGAGGGACTTCCCTGCTGGGCCGGTCCTGCCGGAGCCGGGAGCCGCTCTGGGGCCGCTCCGCTTCTTGCCGCTGCTGCCAGCGACCCGCCAGGGGACAGCGGTGCGACACAGCCCGGCCTCGGGCAGCGCTGCCGGGGACAGCGAGAAGGGAGAGAGGGACGAGGTGGGGGGGGACGGGAACAGGTGGCAACGAAAAACAAAAGAGTCGCAACGAAAAAAGAGAGAAAAGCGGGCAATGAAAGACAAAACGGCAGCAAGGGTGGGTGAGGAAAGGCAGGAAGGGGCTGGAGAAAAAGAAAAAGCAAGAGAGGGACAAGAGGGGACAGACGAAAAAAGGGGAGAGGGGGTGAGGAATGAGAGGAAGGGGCCAAGTGGAAGAAAAGGAGGACAAGGGGGAAAAGGGATAAAGGGGGGAGAAAAATGGAGATGGGGAAAAAGGCAAAAGGAGAGGAAGGGCTGTAAGGGAAGGGGAGAGAGAAAAGAAAGAGGGGAACAAGGGTGGGATGGGGAAAAAGGCAAAAGCGGGGAAACGGAATAAAAAAGGCAAAAGCGGGGAAACGGAATAAAAAAGGCAAAAGCGGGGAAACGGAATAAAAAAGGCAAAAGCGGGGAAACGGAATAAAAAAGGCAAAAGCGGGGAAACGGAATAAAAAAGGCAAAAGCGGGGAAACGGAATAAAAAAGGCAAAAGCGGGGAAACGGAATAAAAAAGGCAGCAACGGTGGGTGAGCAGAGGCAGAAAGGGGCTGGAGAAAAAGAAAAAGCAAGAGACGGACAACAGGGGAAAAACGGGGAGAGGGGGTGAGGAACGAGAGGAAGGGGCCAAGTGGAAGAAAAGGAGGACAAGGGGGAAAAGGAGAAAGAAAAAGAGACAAGGGGGGAGAAAAAGGAAGATGGGGAAAAAGGCAAAAGAGAAAGAGGTGTGAGGGAAGGGGAGAGAGAAAAGAAAGAGAGGAACAAGGGTGGGATGGGAAAAAAGGGAAAAGGGGGGAAATGAAAAACAAACGGCAAAAGGGGGGAAATGGTGGGTGAGGAAAGGCAGGAAGGGGATGGAGAAAAGGAAAAAGGGAGACGAAGACAAGAGGGGGCCGGGAAAAATGGAAGGAAGGGGACAAGAGGGGAGCAGGAATAAAGGTAGAGAGGGTGTGAGGCAAGTACGGAAGGGGACAAGGGGGACAATAAGGGGACAAGGGGGGAAAGGGACAAAGCGGGGATGAGTCAAAAAAGGAAAAGGAGGAGGCGGGCAACGGTGGGTGAGGAAAGGAAGAGGATGGAGAAAGGGAAGAAGGAAGGAAAGGGACGGGGTGGGATGGGGGAAAAAAAGAAGGGGACAAGGCAGGGTAGAGATCGGGGACAAGGGTGAGAAAGAAGGGGACAAGAGGGGAACCACGGGGACAGAAACAGGACAAGGGGGAACAATGGGGACAAAAAAGGGGACACTGTGGGGAGAGAATGGGGACAAAAAAGGGGACAAGGCGAGGAAGAACAGGGACACGAGAGGACAAACTGTTCCTTCCCCTTCCCTTAACCCTTCCCTGCCCTGACACCGCTCCCAGAGCTCCCACCCACTCCCCTCCCCCGCCCCAGACGGGTGTTGAGCTGGGACAGTTCTGAGGTCCAGGGAGAGCTTTCAACTGCTCCGGGATGCCGGTCCCCAACGGCCACCAGTGAGCAGTGACAGCCGTCCCCTCCAGCCATCCCTGAGCGCCCCTGGGCAGCGCGCAGGGGATGGACCGCGACAGCGGGCAGGGGGAACTGCTCCAGCTCCGGGAACAGCCCCACCGCTGGCCCGGGAGGAGCGGCGTGGCAGCGCCGGGCAGCAGCCGGGGCGCTTCTCTGCTCCGCCCGAGGGCTGCAGAAAGGCCGATCCTGCCCGCCCGAGGCACTCGGGTCACCCAGTTGCCGGCTGAACGGTCCGGCTGGGACAGACCGGGGGTCTGGAGGAGAACAGGATCCAGCCCCAGGCAGAAAACCTCCGCAGCTGGGGCCCGGCCCTTGGCTGCCGCCGGTCCCCGGGGCTGTGTGCCCAAGGGCGGCCGGGCCCAGGGGCTGGGGAGCCGAGAGCAGGAGAACGCGGGGAAGAGCCCCAGAGCATCAGCCCGGGGCGGGCAGAGCCAGCCAGCGAGGGGGGAAGGGACAGGGAACAGGGGACAAAGCGGGAGAAAAGGAGAGAGGGGAACGGGCGTAAAAGGGGAAACAGAGAGCAGAGAAAGCAGGAAGGGGAAGGGGGAAAACCGGGGAAAGAAGAAAGAAAAAAGGGGGTGGTGCACAAAGAGAGGAGGAGGAGAGAATGGGAAAAGGCAAGAGAGAGGAAGAGCAGAAAGAGAAGGGGAAGGAGTAAACAGAAAGGAGTGAGGAGTGTGGGAGAGGAAGAGAGACACCAAGAAGAGGGGGGAGAAATGAAAGGGAAGAAAGGGGGGTAAAGGCAGGAGAGAAGGGCTGGGGGATGAAGAAGGAGGGTGACAGGAAGGGAGATGGGGAGCGGGGAGGGGGTAGGAAGACAAGAAGAAGGGTTGGGAGAGGAAGAAGGGCACAAGGGGAAGCGAGTGTGTGTGTGGAGAGAGAGAGCAGGAGGAGACCGCGAGTGGGGAAAAAGAAGGAGCAAGAGAAGAGGGAGTAAGAAAGGCAGAAGGACCCGAGGCGAGGAAGAAGGGCCAAGGGGAAGGACAAGGCTGTGAGACAGCACTGCCCAAAAGCACCTGCCGGCACCCTGCACCCCACCCGGGCTGCCCAGGGACAGTCCAGCCCAGTCCCACCACTGCCGGGACGGGGGAGAACTGGGCAGCAAAAAACCAAACCCGAACAACAGGAGAAAAGAGCACAGGGTGCCCTTGACCAAGAGAGAAGAGACCCTGGAGAGATGGGACGAGCCCCGGGACACCCGGGGGCTCTGGGCACAAGGGACCGCTGGGACACCGAGCTCTGGCAAAACCCCCGGCACAGAGAGAACCATCACAGCTACATCCCAGGCTCAGCTAAGACCCCCGCTCGGCCCCCACAGGTACCCAGGGTGGGGGGGGGGGGGGGGGGAGGGGAGAGGGGAGGAGGGGAGGGGGGGGTTGGGGGGGAGGGGTGGAGGAGAGAGGAGGAGGGAGGATAAAGGAAGGGTTGACAGGGAACATGGATGGGGAGAGAGAGAAAAAGAACCATAAAACCCCCCAGAAATGCGGCTGTCCCCGGCCCTAGCCGAGGCGATAGGCCCCAGCGCCTCCCAGCCGAGCCAGGCAGCACCCGCACAACGACTCGCCACAGCCGCTCCAGCGCTGCCAGCGAGCCGGCCCCAAGAACAGCCCAGCCCCGCTGCTGACCCGACTAAACCCGCCCTGTGCCGGCCCCGGCCCTTTTGAGTCCCCGTCTCCGCCCCCGCGGGCTCCACCTCAGCCCCTGCCCGATTCCCCTCACCTGGGTACGGGCAGGGCCCGCCCCACCGCCCGCCCCTCGCTCCCGGCCGCGCCTGCGCCCCGCGGGACCGCTTGGACAGGTCGGGGCTGCCCCGCCGGGACCCCGCCACCAGCCCAGACCGGCCCCGCTCAGTCCCGGATCCCGCTTCCGAGGGCGAAGAGGAACATGCCGCGTGGCTGCGCGTCTTTAGCGGGTGGCGGTGACGGGCCCGGGTCGGGCTTCGCTTCGCCGAGCCCCGGCGGGTCCTTTGGCGGCGCAGGAACGGCGCTCCGTCCCGGCTCCGCTGCGGCCAATGGGAGCGCGGCCGTTCACTCCGCCCGCCCCCGTTCGCTGCCCATTCGTCTGTACTCCGGCCAATGGGAGCGCGCTGCTTGGATCCGGCCTCTTTCCCCGCCCGACGGCATTCTGGCCAGTCCGAGATCGAGTTTTCAATCCGTTTCGTCCCTCTCATGTCTGTAAAGGCCACTCCGAGCGCGCTGCTTCAACCCGGCCCGTTTTCCCTCCCATCCCTGCTCTGACCAATCCCACACCGACTTTTCCATCCGGTTCGTCCCTCTTTTCACAGCAATGACCAGTCCGAGAGCTCCTCTTCGATCCGGCCCCTTTCCCCGCCCATCTCATCTCTGACCAATCCGGTTCGTCTCTCCCGTCTCCGATTCGACCAATCAGAGTTCAAACTTTCAAACAGCCCCCCCTCCATTCCCCGCCCATCCCTGGATCCGACCAATCAATCACCGACTCTTCAATCCGGTTCGTCGCTCTCGTCTCAGCAACGGCCAGTCACAGCCCGGTGCTTCAAACAGGCCCCCGTCCCGCCTCTCTGCTCCGGCCAATCCCGATCCGTCGCTTCAATCCGGACCCGCCCCCGCCTGGCTCCCCGGCCCCTCCACCCCCTCTCCCCGCAGGCAGCGACCCCGCCGCCGCGGCTCAGGAACAACGCGGGGTCCCGGCTCCGCTGCCGCAGCCCCGGCAGCCGCTGTTGTGTGCCGGGGAGGGCGGGCGGCGGCTGCGCAGCGAGGCCGCTCCCGGTCCCCGTTCAAGCGCCGAGAGTTGTGAAGGGCCGGAGCTCGCCGGGTCGCCGCGCCGCCGGCACCGCCCGGACCGGGAGCTCTCCGGGAGCGGAGGGGGCCGCGGCGGAGAGGGGCGCCGCGGCGGGACGGGGCTCCCCGCGCCTCCAGCCGGGCCGCGCCTTCCCCAGCGGCGGCGGCGGGCTCGGGAGCGGCGGGGGAACGGCGGCGTCGTGGAGCCGGGCGGGCGGGGCCGGATTGAAGGACTGCGTCGGGATTGGGCAGAGGCCGGGGGGCCGTGGCGCATCGCTGGTTTCGGATTGGATGAAGCTGGCTGGGCCGGGATTGGTGGGGCCCGAATCCGCCCGGAAGCGCCGCGGTGCTGGAAAGACCCACCTGGGCAGGGGAGAGGGGCCCGCCCCGCCCCTCTCCTCTCCGGGTTAAGGGCGAGCGGCGACAGCAGCCTCGCCTCAGACGGGCCGTGAGGACCGGAGGGGCTTGGGGTAATACCGCCCCTCGGGCCGAGGCGCGCCGCGGGTGGGCGGGAGTGGTCGTTCTAGAGGTTCATGCGGCGACGAGCGGGGCCCGCGTCCCGCAGAGGGCACCGGCCGCTGCCCAGAGCGGGGGGGCCCGAGCGGATCCGGATCTGGGGGGATGGTCCGTGGTCTGGTCGCGGCCGGGTGAGGGGTCGGGTTGTCCCCGCGGTGCTGGGGCAGCGCTGCCAGGGACCCGGGCCCGGCTTCCCGCGGGGCTGCGAGGGAAAGGGGCGGGGGAAGACGGGACGGGACCTTAATAATAGTGTTATGGAGAGCAACAAAACCTTCATGGTGTCATTTTGTCTTTATAGTGTTTTGTCTTTATTTTTAGCCGTTGATGTTTTATCTTTGCATTTACACTTTATTTGATGTTTTCTTTAACACACTGACCAACAGTCTATGGTCGTATTTTACCTCAATGTCATTTTATTTGATCTGTTTATAAAAAAATCTCTGTAAATAATCAAGTGCAATCAAACCCTCCCTGGTGTTTGGGCAGGGGCTGCCCCAGCACCCCGGGTCCAGTCCCCCCACACTCCCTGCCCTGGGCTGTGGGTGGGTTCCTCCTTCTTCCCTGTTCCAGCCCCTGATGTGGAGCTGAACTGGTGGGTTTATGGGCCTGAGGAACCCGGCCCAGCAGCTCCCAGCCAGACCCAGTGCCGTGTTTCCAGTGCTGGGAGCGGAGCCGGGGCTGCGCTTCTGGGGCTGGGCACAAACTGGGGGGGTTGGGGCTCAGGCCCAGTGCTGCCTTTTGGGATGGGGAAGCGGAGCCTGAGTGGCCGTTCCCAAGCCCCAAACACCACTTGGGGGGTCTGTGTGTGTGGGGGGTGAGAGCAGCCCTGGGGGTGTGGGGCTGCAGGACCCTCACCAGATGGGGTGGGGCTTTGTTCAGTGTTTGCCCACAGACACGCTCCTTGAGGCCTTACTGGGACACTGAGAAGAAGTGACAGGGACAGTGGAGAGAGGACAGCGAGTGATTTCTGACCTTGTCAACAGCCTCGGAGCTGCCCTGAGAACCAGGAGCATCTTCCAGCTGGAGGCAGCGGGGAGAGGCAGCGCTGGAGCTGCGCTGGAGAGCTGGAGCTGGAACAGAGCTGGCAGGGCAGGGGCTGGAGCTGAGCCATGGCCAAGCTGGAGACAAGGCACCAGGGCCCTGGGGCTGGAGCAGAAGCTGGAAGAAAGATTGTAGAGCTGGGGCTGAAATCAAGGCCCTGAGGCTGAACCATCAATGGCGAGACTGGAGCTGGATCTAATGCTGGGCTAGAGAGTCCATCAGTGGAGACTGTGGAGCTGAGAAATAAGTACTGGGACAGGGGGAGGGTGGGTGGGGAGGACAAAGAGCTGATATCCCTGTGTGGGTGTCACAGAAAGAGGTGAAATCATTGTAGGGGTGGGGGGGGCCAAGAGCTGTCACTGACCCACCCCAGAGCTGAAGCTGAAATGCAAACTAGAGCTGAAATTCCCCAGAGCCAGAGTAAAGATTCTGAGGCTGGAGCCGAGACAGCTGTTTTGCTAAATGATGGGGGACCAACAGCAAGGACAAAGACACCAGTTTAAAACCAAAAATAAGCATGTTTTGCTTTAGCTCAAAGCAGGAAAAAGAGTAAGCAGGGTAAAAAGAAGAAGCAACGTAATGCACCTAATCCTTACTACAGAAAGTCAGCCGTAGTGATTAAGAAAGATCCATCACCAATTGCCTTTCATACGTTACCATCATCCAAATCCTGTACATCAGCTGGGGAGCCCCGGTCACCGCAAAGGATTTTGAGAACCCTCCCGGCACTTGGGAATTCCTACGCAGTACGTCCACTCGTAGGTGAGGTCTCCAACTTAGCTGTGAAAGGGGTCCCGCTTTTATATCCTTTCTCAAACAGGACTACGTGACCCCCTGCATGTGTCTCAGATCTGGCCAGGATCTGGGACAGTCTTAAGAAGTTACTGTTTTCCTGACTTGAGATATGCAAGGTACCTGGCTCAAGATATGCAAGGTACTTGACTTTAGATATGCAAGTTGGGGGGGTTCACTCAATAAGTCAATTCTAATTCAAGGCCTATGGTTTATGCCTTTTTATATCAACAGCCCAGAGCTGGAGCCCCAGTAAAGGCTGCAGGGGTGGAGCTGGGGCTGAGATCCTGACTCTCGAGCCAGAGGGGAAACGCTGCAGAGCCAGAGCTGAACTGTCCCTGTGGGGGTAGGTCTGACTGCAGAGCTGGAGCTGAAAGCCAGCATGGGGCTGGGGCTGACACCACCTGGAGCTGGAGTAAAAAGACCTTGAAGATCATCATTTCCTCTTGTCCTGTTGCTTGTTAATAATGTAGAGCTGGATCTGAGATGAGGATCCTGGAGCTGAAAAACTGACCGTGGGGCTGGAGCTTAAACACCCCAGAGCTGGGGTGGAAACAACGCCTGTGGGGCTGGGGCTGGAATAAAGATTCCGGGGCTGGGGCCCAAGCAAAGATGCTTGGCCTAGAGCTGAGAGAAACGCGGTGGGGCTGGGGCTGACGGGATGCAGAACTGGAAGGTGCCAGCACCGAGCGCTGCTGCTGGCCCTCACCTCCCCTTGGCAGCCCTTCAACAGCCCCAACAATCCCGGGGCTCCCACCTTTGCTTTAGCCTCTCACCTGCACCATGGTCACAGCGGGGTTTTCTTCATTCCTGTCTTCTCCTCTCCAGGCTGAACACACCCAACTCTTCCCCTGTCCTCACAGCAGACGGGTTCCACCCTCGGGGCAGTACTGGGGCCTCCCCTCTTCATGGAAAGAACGTAAGGGACAAGGCTGGGAGAGATCTCTGCCCAAAAGCACCCGCCAGCCCCCTGCACCCCACCCACCCTCGGTGCCCTTGGGACACCCCAGTCCCTCTGCTCCCATGCTGGGAAAACTGGGGAAAGAAAAAAAAAAAAGATAAAAGAATGCAGGGCCTCCTTTCCCAAGGGAGAACAGGCCCAGGGGAGATGGGATCAGCCCCGGGATCACTGGGACACCCGGGGGCTCTCGGCACAAGGGCTCAGCACAGCACAGAGGACACAGAGAAAGGGAAAAGGGGGAAGGGGAGATGGGAGAGGAAGAAGGGGACAAGTCAGGGTGGGGTGGGAGAGAAAGAAGAAGGGGACAAGAGGACAAGGGTGGAGGGGTGGCAAAAGCAGTTGGGGACAAGGTGGGGAGAATGGGCACAAAAATGGGAACAAGGGAAAGGAAGGGGACTAGAGAAAGCAAGGGGACAAAAAAAAAAAAAGAAGAGAGCAAGAAAAGAGAACGAGAAAAGAGAAAAAAAGACAAACTGCGATGTGTATCGAGCCAGAGGAACAAGGAAAGACAGGAGGAAGGAGAGAGGGATACAGAAAGCAGGTGAGGGACAGGGAGCAGCAGAGAGCAGGATACGGTGAACGAGAGAGGGACAAGGAGCCAGATGCCAAGACAGAGAGATAAAAAGAGCAGCAGAGAGAATGGAGAGGTGGAACCTGAGAGAAACAACAGGGCCAGAGCGATGGAGTGATAGAGGGAGGGAGGAGAGGGACAGGAAGGCTGGGACATGGAGCAGCACCTACAGGTGCAGAGAGGAAAAGAACAGCAGGGAACAGGCCAGAGAAATGGTGGGGAAAGAGACAGATATAGATCAGGACAAAGAGATGGGAAAGGAAAAACCAGTGATGGGCTGCAGGACAGAGATGGGACAAAAATGTGAAAAAGCAGAGGGAGCAGAACACGAGAAGAGAGAGGAGAGGTACAGGGGAGGGGAAAACAGAAAAATCATAAAAAAAGAAAACCACAGCAGCCTGGGAAAAAGAGGGTTCAGGGGAAGGGCAGTGAGAGACCTGGACATACAAGAGGGCAGACAGGGCCCCAGACTCACCACAACTCTCACTCCTGCCAGGAGCCTTTGACGGCTCAGAGGCTTCTTTCTCCTTCTCTCCTCCCTTCCTCTCCCAGAGCTCCCGGCACCGGGCTGTTCTCTATCCACGAGAACTTGCAGGCATCTCACAGCTTTCAGGAGACCACGCTGCCTGGACACACGGCCTCGCTCGCTCCTGCACGATGCGGCCATACCACACTGTGGGGGACCCGCACAGACCCCGTGGGGCGTGTTGGCAGTCTGGCCGGCTGCGCACTGCCCAGAGGGCTCCTCCCTCGCCCGCAGCCACCAGCTCTCTCTGGCCTGCAGCGGCAGGCAGCCGCCTCTCCAGTTCTACTTCACCTCGCTCCAGCCTCTGCAGCTTCAGCCAACAGCAGCTCCTGTCCGCAGCCAGCAAATGCTCCGGGTGCCCCTTTTTGTCCCCATGGCGTTAGGAGAGCCAGGCCCGGCAGAGACAACCCTGGCAAGGCTGAGGAGGGGGCACTCAACGGCATCCCCAGGGGACAGATGGACGGATGGACAACCGCATCCTGAGCGTGGCCTCTGCAAAAGGGAGAGAAGGAACAGCACCGTTAGGACCATGGATCGCTCCTGGCCGACTGGAGCCCCACGGAGGGCCAGCTTGTCCCATCAGCACAGGGCTCGGGGGCGACCTGGGACTCCAGGACAGGGCTCCAAGGGAGGCTCAGGGGGAGCTCTGGAGAGTGGCGAGGGGCGCCCGGCATTCGCGCCTGGCAGGTTCTCCTCCTCCTTCCCCTCTGCCCTTCCATCTGCTCCCGGGGACCTGGCCGGGGCTGCCCGCAGCCGGCTCGACTCCAGCGGACCGGGACCCCGTCGCAGCGGGCGCTCTGAGGGTTCCTGTCCCGCCAGCGCCGGGCGGCCGGCGGGCAGGAGACACCCCCGCACCCGCCCAAGGGGCTCACTCACCGCAGCGACGGGCTCAGTCCGCACCCGCTGCCGCCGCCGCCACATCCCGGACCCGCGCCCCGCCGTGCTGCCTCCGGGCACCGTGCATGCGCCGCAGAGGCCAGACCCGGAAGGCACCACGTCACGGTATCGCCGGCAGCGGCGGGGAGCGCGGGGCGCCTCCGCGGCCGAAACCCGCGGGAACCCGCGCGAAACCCGCCACGAAACCCCGCCTCGCCGCACGCGCCCGAGAGCGGCGCGTCTGCTCGGGCGCCGGGTCCGCGGGAACTGCCGCTCCCGGCGAGCTCCGGGAGCCAGCAGCGCCGGCCGGAAGCCCCGTGCCCGGGACCGCGGCTCCCGGCACGCCGCGGATGGCGCCGTCCCTGAGCGGATCCCGCCTGCAGCACCGGGCGTTGGGCACCGGGTGGCAGCAGAGACGGCGGAAACGACGCTCCTGCGCTCCCGAGCGGCAGCTTCGGGTTTCGGCCGCCCAGTTACCGCATCTCTCTCGGTTCCGCTGTGCTGAGCCCGCAGCGGGGAGAGCCGGCACCGGCAGCTCAGCCCGGGTCAGACCGTCCAGCGAGGGGCACTAGCGACGGAAGGGACAGGGCTGACCTGTCCCTGCCCTGGTCCCGCTGCAGCCCGGGCGGTGACAGTCGCTGCCTCTGTCCCCAACAGCCTCCCCGTGGCTGCAGCACCTCAGCCCTCTGCACCGACCGCTGGAGAAAGCTGCTCGCTGGTTCTGCCCGTGCCCCCCGCCCATGGCCTGGGGAGGGGACACGTAAAATGACACACATCAACATCTGGGGACTGCAGGCGTGGTCTGTGCACATTCTCCATTGACACCAATAACATCTGTTCAGGTAGAGGGAATTCCTTTTCTATCTCCTGTGATTCACGGCACTGTTTTGCCAAATGATGGGGGGCAACAGCAAGGACAAAGACACCAAGTTAAAAACAAAAGTAAATGTGTTTTACTTCAGTTCAAAGCAGGGGAAACAGTCAGCAGAGCAAACCAAGTAATGCACCTAATCATCAGTACAGAAAGTCAGCCGTAGTGGTTAAGAAAGATCCATCACCAATTGCCTTTCAGATGTCACCATCATCCAAATCCTGTACATCAGCTGGGGAGCCCCGATCACAGCAAAGGCTTACGAGAACCCTCCTGGCACTTGGGAATTCCTACGCAGTGCATCCACTCGTAGGTGAGGTCTCCAACTTAGCTGTGAAAGGGGTCCAGCTTTTATATTCTTTCTCAAACAGGACTACGTGACCCCCTGCATGTGTCTCAGATCCGGCCAGGATGGGAGACAGTCTGAGGAGTTCCTGTGTTCCTGGCTTTGGATATAGGAGGTGTCTGGCTTGAGACATGCAAGGGACCTGCCTTCTGGTATGTGAGGCATTTGACTTCAGAGCTGCAAGATGGGGAGTTCATTCAATAGGTCAACTGTGATTCAAGGCCTCTGGTTTAGGCCTTTTTATATCAGGCACAGAACATCTATTGATGCCGACATCTCTCCTGACACCGACATCCCTCCAGAATGACGTGTTCACACCTCTGGGACCCGACGCACGGCTCTGATCTCTGGGGAGACGACCCGTCCCAGCTGCTGAGACTGACCAGGTGACACAGAGTTACACTTGCTGCATCATCGCCCCGCCAGTGACACTGGGGTGCCCCGAGTGACGTCATCATCATCTGGGGCAGGAAGGGGCCCCCGTCCCTCCCAGCAACTCCCGGCTTTAAGAAATGCCATTTACGTACCTTTAGCTACAGATCAGATCTGGAGGCGTCCTTGGAGCAAGACTGGTCCAGGAGCAGCGCAATGGTGACGGCTTCTCTGCTGCATTTCAGGTGAGGGGCTCTGGCAATGGCCCATCCCTCCCCACTGCAAGGCCTTATGGCAAGAAGGAAAAGTACGAGGAGAAAAGCCAGCCGGGTTCTGAGACCTCTTAGGGAATAAAAAGCACTAGAGTCTCACACGTGGTTGTTGCTGATTCCCAGCTGCTCCCCAAGAGCTGCCCCCCAGGGGAGGTGCTCCTGGCCCAGGTACCACCCACCCCGGCCACCTCCACTCCCGCTCGCAGCACTCACCTGCCAGCACAGCTCCAGAGCTGAGCGCAAGCACAAGGTGGCTCCACTCCCTCGTGTGCAGACACAGACAAGACACTCTCACTGAAACGCACAAGTTTTATTAGAGAAAGTTCAGGGGGAGCTGAGGGAGTGAAGGAAAACAGCATAGCGACAGAGGGGCAGCTGCTGCCTCACTTCCCCCGCAGAGCTGACAGGGCTCTGTCCTAGCTTTAATGGCATTAATCAGAACCAGAGCAGCTTCTAACCCTCTCAGGAACAGCGATGAGCCAAGGGCTGGCTCCAGGGGCACAGGAAACACCCCCAAAGGGGCAGAGATGCTTCAGGTGACAGCAGTCCTGAACACAGGAAGACCCCCTTCCCAGGAGAACCTTTCCCCTGCTTCAGGCTGCAGGTGCTTCTCCTCTCACTCGCTCCTGCCTCGCTGTTCCTTCCACACACCACAGACACCTCTTCTTTCTTTGCCCCCAGCAGCTGCTGCAAAAGCAGGAGGAAACAGTCAGGACCAAGAAACACCACCCCCTCCTCTGCCAGGAGGACAGAGGGGCACCGGGGTGACCCTGGAGAGGAGGGAGCTCTCCCCAGCACCCCACAAGCCCCAGCCGACATCCTGCGCCTGCTCCCTGTACCCTGCTCCTACCCTCCACCTCCAGAAAACACCCTGTGGATCGGCTTTCCTCACCCAGTTGAGCTCCGGTGCTCCCTGGTGCCGCCGCTGCTGCCCGAGGAGTTCTGGCCAGTGCCGGAGCCGGGCTGTGAGGCGGGCGCTCTGGGCAAACGAACCGGGCACGCCAGGCAGCGGCCAACGAGGCTGCACAGCCCTGCTTATGGGGCGCTCCAGCACTGCAAAGTGCCCAGAACGCCAGGGCATTGGCCAGGCCCTCACTTACAGGGCAGCCCTGCTCCCAAAGGCCCGCGGAGGCTCCTTCTCTCCGCTTCGGGGGCACCCTGACCCGAGTCACCCCACGCACGCAGGCTGCTGCCAGCTGAGCACAAAGGCTCACAGACCCGCAGCCTGCTTACAGGCGGGTCAACACCCAGGGAGCCCCAGAGCTCGGCCTTCCCCCGCAGCCACAGGAAGGAGAGTCAGCAGCCAGGCACCGGAGCTGCACGGCCAAAGGCTGGGGGGGCCGGGGCCCATCCCCAAAAACTGACCTGGCCCCCCCATCCTGGACCTACACCTCTGAAAGGCTGGGGCCAGAGATACCCACCTGCTTACAGGGGGTCCCCCCAAACTCCTGCCAAGTGCTGGGGACACCCACAGCCCTGCTTACAGGGTGCTCTCCCTTGGCTCAGCATTCGCAACAAGCCCCATGGAGCCCCGGGCTCCGGCCAGCCTGGCTGCAGCACAACAGCACACCTTCAGGAGCCCAGCCACCCAACCCCAGAATGATCATCGACTCATTGTTGACCCATCAAATTATTGACTCTCAATCCCTGACCATTCAGGGTCACCCTGAGACTCTCTCTGACAGGCTCCCTTAACACAAAAAGATTTTCCATAGAGACCAGAGAAGACCAAAAGCCGTGAAAACAGACCAAAACATGCACAAGAAAGCAAGTGACTCACCACAGCTGCCAGTGCCACTAAGAAACCATCACCACAACAAAAAAAAAAAACCCAACCAGCCTCTAGCACTTACCAGCTCTGGAGCACCAGCTGCCCAACGCTCTCTTTGTAAGGGGAGCCCAGGCCACAGCAGGGCCAGCCCCACCCTCAGCCTCCCCGGCCACACCTGAGGCTCCTCCAGCCCCAGCCCACAGTTGCAGCCATGGCCCTGGCCACCCGCTCTGCAAACTGTTCCAGGGACTCTGGAGCAGCTGTTGCCCAAGTGCTTGACTCACTGTCGTCGTCGTCATCGTCTAGTCGTAGTCACGGACTCACACTCTTCAGATGACAAGTCACATCTACTGAGACTGACACACCGTTACACATGCTGGAACAGACAGTAAGTTACATCGACGGCGCAGCGAACGCCATCACGTTGACGCATTCGTCACCGACCCTTTGACCCGTCGGACACGGACCCATCATCGCATCGATTGCGGCCACACTGTTAAACATGTTGTCGATCACTGAATCATCTGTTACTGTCTTGTTGACTCGTCTGTCGCAGATCCGTCAATTGACACGTCAACGGCCTGTTGGTTGCTAAACAGTTGACACATCAGCTGCCATCGTGAACCATCATATGCCATCTAGTCGACCCGTGGATAGATGACCAGTCAATCATCGTCATGTTGATCGGTTGGTCAGAAACTGGCTGGTCGCCATTTCACTGACTCGCCGATAAGTGACCTGCTGGTCGACGTTTTGATGATCTGTGGGTCAGCAACCCACCGTGAGTGGTTTAGATGACCTGTGGGTCAGCGACCATGCCAGCGCCATTTCGATGTCGTGCGGATCAGTGACCTGCCGGGCACCATTTCGAAGACCCGTAGGTCAGCGTCCTGGAGGGCGCCGTTTTGATGACCTGCGGGTCAGTGATCATGCAGGTGTCGTTTCGATTTCACTCTGGTCAGCGACCGTGCGGGTTCCGTTTCGATGACCCGCGGGTCAGCATCCTGGAGGGCACCATTTCGATGACCCGCAGGTCAGCAACTATGTGGGCAACGTTCCAATGTCGCTTGGGTCAGCGACCCTACAGGCGCCATTTCGCTGCTGTGCAGGTCACTGACCCACCGTGCATTGGTTCGATGACCAGCGGGTCAGCAACCCTCCGATCACAATTTCGATGACGCGTGGGTCATTGAAACAGTGCCCGCAGGGTCACTGACCTGGAGGTCATCGAAACAGCGCCCAGCAGGGCGCTGACCCGCAGGTCATCAAAACCACACACAGTGGGTCGCTGACCCGTGTGACAGCAAAACGGTGTGCACATGGTCACTGACCCATGCGTCATCTAAACGGTGCCCATCGGGATGCTGACCCGCGGGTCATCGAAAGTGCGCCTGCCGGGTCGCTGACCTG
This sequence comes from Bucorvus abyssinicus, assembly GCA_009769605.1. NCBI lineage: Eukaryota > Metazoa > Chordata > Aves > Bucerotiformes > Bucorvidae > Bucorvus > Bucorvus abyssinicus. The sequence continues at coordinate 5,581,083 of CM020027.1, read as the reverse complement.
CGGGTCATCGAAACGGCTACTGGCAGGTCGCTGAGCCCCGAGACAACGAGACAACTACCAGCGGTTCGATAACCCGCGGGTCATCGAAACAGCGCCCGCAGGGATGCTTACCCACAGGTCATCGAAATGGCGCCCGCCAGGTCGCAGATCCGTGGGTCATCGAAACGGTGCCTGCCAGGACTCTGACCTGCAGGTCATCGAAACGATGCACAGCGAGTCGCTGACCCGTGCCACATAGAAACGGCCGACTGCCGCATTGCTGATCAGCCTGTCATTGAACCGTCGCCTGTTGGGATGCTGACACTCGGGTCATCGAAATGGCGCCCTCTGGGACACTGACCCATGGGTCATTGAAACGGTGCCCACCGGGACGCTGTCCAGCAGGTCATCAAAACGATGCCCGCCATGTTGCTGACCGGCAGGTCATCGAAATGGCGCCCGCTGGGTCGCTCTCCCTAGGGTCATCGAAACGGCACCCGCCAGGTACCTGAACCGTAGGTCATCGATATGGCGCCCGCCGGTTCGCTGACCCGCGCGTCATCGAAATGGCACCTGCAAGGACGCTGATCCGCGCGTCTTTGAAGCGGCACCTGCTGGGTAACTGACCTGCGGGTCATAGAAACAGCGAGCGCTGGGACGCTGACCTGCAGGTCATCAAAACGACACCCACCGTGTGGCTGACCCGCGGGTCATCGAAATGTCAACCGCCAGGATGCTGACTCGCGGGTCATCAAAACGGCACCCGCCATGTCGCTGACCGGCGGGTCATTGAAACAGCGTCCACCGGGACGCTGACAGGTGGGTCATCAAAACGGCGCCTGCTGGGACGCTGACCCACGGGTCATCGGAATGGCGTCCGCCGGGACGCTGACCCATGGATCATCAGAACGGCGTCTGCCGGGACGCTGACTGGCAGGTCATCGAAACGGCGCCCGCCGTGTCGCTGACCATCGGGTCATCGAAACAGCGCCTGCCGGGACGCTGACACACAGGTCATCGAAACGGCGTTCACCGGGACGCTGACCCGCGGGTTATCAGAACCACACGCTCTGGGTCCCTGACAATCAGGTCATCGAAACAGCGCCCGCCAGGATGCTGACGCGCGGGTCATCATAATGGGGCCTGCCGTGTCGCTGACCCGCAGGTCATCCACATGGCTCCCGCTTGGACGCTGACTGGTGGGTCCTCATAACAGGGCCCGCCGGGACACTGACCCACGGGTCATCGGAACGGCGCCCGCCTTGTCGCTGACCATCGGGTCATCGAAACGGCGCCCACCTTGTCTCTGACCATCGGGTCATCAAAACGGCGCCCACCAAGGTGCTGACCCACGGGTCATCGGAACCGCGCACTGCGGGTCGCTGACCATCGGGTCTTCGAAACGTCGCCCGCAGGGACGTTGACCCGCGGGTCATCGGAACGACACACTGCGGGTCCCTGACAATCGGGTCATCGAATCGGCAACCGCCGGGTTGCTGACCCGTATGTCATCGAAACTGCGCCCATAACGTCGCTGACCCGCGGGTCATCGGAACGGCGACCATCGGGACGCTGACCCGCGGGTCATCGGAACGGCATCCGCCGGGACGCTGACCCATGGATCATTGAAACGGAGCCCGCAGTGTCGCTGACCATCGGGTCATCAAAACAACACCCACATCGTCGCTGACCGGTGGATCATTGAAACAGCGACCGCCGGGACGCTGACCCATGGGTCATCAAAACGGCGTCCGCCGGGATGCTGACCGGCAGGTCATCGAAACGGCGACTGGAGGGACGCTGACGAATGGGTCATTGAAACGGCACACTTTGGGACGCTGACAAGCGGGTCATCGAAATGATGCACAGCGAGTCACTGTCCTGTGTAACATAGAAAGAGCCGACTACCGCGTCGCTGATCAGCCGGTCATTGAACCGGCGCCCGCTGGGAAGCCGACACTCGGTTCATCGAAACGGCGCCCGCCACGACGCTGACCCGCAGGTCATCGAAAAGGCACCCTACGGGATGCTGACCCGCGGGTCATCAGAACGGTGTCCGCTGGGATGCTGACTTGCAGGTCATCAAAACGGCACCCGCCGTGTTGCTGACCATCGGGTCATCGAAACGGTGCCCGCCGGGATGCTGACTGACGGGTCACCGAAATGGCACCCGCTGGGGCGCTGACCCGCGGGTCATCGAAACGGCGCCCATCGGGTCGCTCTCCCTAGAGTCACCAAAACGGCACCCACCAGGTACCTGACCCGCAGGTCACCGAAATCACACCCACCGGGTCGCTGACCCGTGGGTCATCGGAACGGAGCCCAGTGGGTCACTGACCCATGGGTCATCGGAACGGCGACTGCCGGGACGCTGACCCGCGGGTCATCGGAACCGCGTACTGCGGGTCGCTGACAATCAGGTCATCGAAACGGTGACCGCTGGGTCGCTGAACCGGGGGTGATCGAAACTGCACCCATAATGTCGCTGAGCTGCGGGTCATCAAAATGGCGACCATCGGGACACTGACTCACAGGTCATCAAAACGGCGCCCCCCCTGTGTCGCTGACCATCGGGTCATCGAAACGGCGCCTGCTGGGACGCTGAACCACTTGTCATCGAAATGCCGCCCACCGAGACGCTGACCGACGGGTCATCGAAACCGCGCCCGCCGGGACGCTGACCCGCGGGTTATCGAAACGGCGACCGCCAGGTCACTCTCCCTAGAGTCACCAAAATGGCACCCGCCAGGTACCTGACCCGCAGGTCACCGAAATCGCGCCCACCGGGTCGCTGACCCGCGGGTCAACGGAACCGTGCACTGCGGGTCGCTGACAATCGGGTCATTGAAACGGCGACCACCGGGTCGCTGACCGGCGGGTCATCAAAACTGCACCCATAACGTTGCTGATCCGTGGGTCATCGGAACGGCGCCCGCCGGGTCGCTGACCCGCGGGTCATGGGAACTGCACCCATAACGTCGCTGACCCACGTGTCACCAGAACAGCGTTCACCGGGACGCTGTCCCGCTGGTCATCGGAATGGCAACCGTCGGGTCGCTGACAATCAGGTCATCGAAACGGCGACCGCCGGGTCGCTGACCAGCGGGTCATTGAAACTGCACCCATAACGTCGCTGGCCCGCGGGTCATCGGAACGTCCGCCGCTGGGTCACTGACCGGCGGGTCATCGAAATGGAACACACAACGTGGCTGACCCGCGGGTGATCGAAACATTGTCCACCGGAACGCTGACCCGTGGGTCATCGAAACGGCGACCGCCGGGTGGTTGACCAGCGGATCATTGAAACGGCACCTGCCGGGTAACTGACTCGCAGGTCATCGAAACGGCGTCCACCAGGACGCTGACCTTCAGGTCATCGAAACGTCGCCCGTGGGGACGCTGACCCGCGGGTCATGGGAACTGCACCCATAACGTCACTGACCCACGCGTCACCAGAACAGCGTTCGCTGGGACGCTGTCCTGCTGGTCATCGGAACAGCGACCGTCAGGATGCTGACCCGCGGGTCATCAAAACGGCGTCCAACAGGATGCTGACCGGCGGGTCATCGAAACGGTGCCTGCTGAGTCGCTCTCCCTAGGGTCATCAAAACCTCACCCGCCAGGTACGTGACCAGCGCCCGCTGGGTCGCTGACCTGCTGGTCATCGAAACGGCACCCTCTGGGTAACTGACCTGCGGGTCATCGAAATGGTGCCCGACAGGACGCTGACTTGCGAGTCGTAGAAATGGCGCCCGCCGGGTCGCTGACCCGCGGTTCATTGGAACAGAGCCCACCAGGTCGCTGACTGCAGTTCATCGAAACGGTGCCCGCTGGGACACTGACCCACGGGTCATCGAAAGGGCGCCTGCCGGGTCGCTCTCCCTAGGGTCAACAAAACGGCACCCGCCGGGTACCTGACCTGCAGGTTATCGAAATGGCGCCTGCCGGGTCGCTGACCTGCGGGTCATCGAAACAGCGCCAACAACTTCGCTGACTGGCGGGACATCGAAAGGTGCCCGCCGGGTGGCTGACCCGCGGGTCATCGGAATGTCGACTGCTGGGATGCTGACCCGCGGGTCATCAAAACGGCACCCGCTGGGTCGCTGACTGGCGGGTCATCGAAACAGAGCCCACTAAGTCACTGACCGGCAGTTCATGGAAATGGCACCTGCCGGGACGCTGACCCGAGGGTCATCGAAACGGTGCCCGCGGGGACGCTGACCCACGGGTCATCAAAATGGCATCCGCCGGGATGTTGACCCGCGAGTCATCGAAACGGCGACCGCTGGAACGCTGACCCCGATCATCTTAATGGCGCCTGCCAGGACTCTGACCCGTGGGTAATCAAAACAGCTCACTGCAGGTCGCTGACCATCAGGTCATCGAAATGGCGCCTGCCGGGACGCTGACCCGTGGGTCATCGAAACGGCGACCGCGGGGAGGTTGACCCGCGGGTCATCAGAACGGCAACCGCCGGGACGCTGATCCGTGGGTCATCGAAAGGGCTCCCGCCGGGACGCTCTCCCTACGGTCATGAAAATGGCACCCGTCAGGTACCTGACCTGCAGGTTATCGAAATTGCACCCGCCAGGTAGCTAACACGCGGGTTATCAAAACTGCTCCCATAATGTTGCTGACCCACATATCATTGGAACAGCAACCGCCGGGACGCTGACTCGCAGGTCATCAAAACGGTGCCCTTTGGGATGCTGACCGGCGGGTCATTGAAATGGTGCCTGCTGGGACGCTGACCCTCGGGTCATCGAAACAGCACACTGTGGGTCGCTGACCATCGGGTCATCGGAACGGCGCCCGCCGGGTCGCTGACCCGTGGGACATCAAAATGGCGTCCGCTGGGACACTGACCAACAGGTCATCGAAATGGCGCCCACCAGGACGCTGACCCGCCAGTCATAGGAACCGTGCACTGCGGGTTGCTGACCATTGCGTCATCGAAACGGCACCCACTGGGACGCTCACCTTGAGCTCATTGAAACGGTGCCCTTTGGGACGCTGACAAGCGGGTCATCGAAACGATGCACAGCAAGTCACTGTCTCGTGTAACATAGAAACGGCCGACTGCCGTGTCGCTGATCAGCCGGTCATTGAACCGGAGCCCGCTGGGAAGCCGACACTTGTTTCATCGAAACGGCTCCCTACGGGACGCTGACCCATGGGTCATTGGAACGGCATCCGCCGGGATGCTGATCCGCAGGTCATTGAAACAGCGCCCACTGGGACGATGACCAGTGAGTCATCGAAACGGCGACAGCCGGGACGCTGACCCGCGGGTCGTAGAAATGGCACCCACTGGGTTGCTGACCCGAGGGTCATCAAAACGGCACCCACCGGGACGCTGACCCACGGGTCATCGAAAGGGCACCCGCTGGGTCGCTCTCCCTAGGGTCAACAAAACGGCACCCTCCGGGTACCTGACCCGCAGGTTATTGAAATGGCGCCCGCCGGGTCGCTGACCCGCGGGTCATCGAAACAGCGCCAACAACTTCGCTGACCGGCGGGACATCGAAAGGTGACTGCCGGGTGGCTGACCCGCAGGTCATCGGAATGTCGACTGCCAGGATGTTGACCCACGGGTCATCAAAACGGCACCTGCCGGGACGCTGACCGATGGGTCATCGAAATGGCGTCCACTGGAACGCTGACCGGCAGGTCATCGAAATGGCGACCGCCGGGTCGCTCTCCCTAGGGTCATCAAAACGACACCCGCCAGGTACTTGACCCGCAGGTCATCGAAATGGCGCCCGCTAGGTCGCTGACCTGCGAGTCATCGAAACGGCGCCCGCCGCAACAGTGACCCGCGGGTCATCGATATGGCACCCACATCGTCGCTGACCAGGGGATCATCGAAACACCGACCGCCGGGACACTGACCCGCGGGTCATCGAAACATCGCCAGCTTGGACGTTAACCCGCGGGGCATCGAAAGGGCACCCATAGAGTCGCTGACTCACGGGTCATCGAAACTGCACCCATAACGTCGCTGACCCACGTATCATTGGAACGGCGTCTGCCAGGACGCTGACCGGCAGGTCATCGAAACGGCGACCGGAGGGACGCTGACCAACAGATCATCGAAACGGCACCCGCCGGGACGCTGACCCGCGGGTCATAGGAACCGCGCACTGCGGGTTGCTGACCATTGCGTCATCGAAACAGCACCCGCTGGGATGCTCACCTTGAGCTCATTGAAATGGCACCCTTTGGGACGCTGACAAGCGGGTCATCGAAACGATGCACAGCGAGTCACTGTCCCGTGTAACATAGAAACGGCCAACTGCCGCGTCGCTGATCAGCCGGTCATAGAACCGGAGCCCGCTGGGATGCTGACACTCAGGTTATCAAAACGGCACCCGCCGTTATGCTGACTTGCAGGTCAACGAAACGGCGCCTGCTGGGATGCTGACCCACAGGTCATCGGAACCGCGCACTGCGAATTGCTGAACCAGCGGGTCATCGAAACGGCGACTGCCAGGACACTGACCCGCGTTTCATCAAAATGGTATCCGCCGGGTCGCTGACCGACGGGTCATCAGAACGGCGACCGATGGGTCATCAACACGGCGTCCGCCAGGTGGCTGACCCGCGGGACGTCGAAACGCTGAACACTTGGTCACTGACCCCCAGGTCATAGAAATGGTGCCGACCGTGACGCTGACCTGCGGGTCATTGAAACGGCACCGGGCGGCACGCTGACCTGAGTCGGATCATCAAAACGGTGCATTCCGGGTCACTGACCCACAGGTGATCGAACCGCAGCCCGTCGGGTGGATGACCCACGGGTCATCGAAACGGCACCCGCTAGGACCCTGACCAGTGCATCATCGAAACAGCGCCCACTAGGTGGCTGACCTGTGGGTCATCTAAACAGTGCCCTATGGGTCGCTGACCGGCGGATCACTGAAACGGTTCCCGCCGGGACGCTGACCCGCGGGTCATCGGAACGGCACACTGCGGGTCGCTGACCATCACGTCATCAAAACGGCACCCGCCAGGACGCTGACCTGCAGGTCATGGAAACGGCGCACTCCGGGTCACTGATCCTCCGGTCATCGAACAGGCACCCACTGGGTCACTGACCCGCCTGTCATTGAAATGTCATCCGCCAGGACTCTGACCCCCGGGTCATTGAAACAACGCACTCCAGGTCGTTGACCCGAGGGACATCAAAACGGCACCCGCCGGGTCGCTATCCCGCAGGTCATTGAAATGGCGCCCACCAGGTCGCTGACCCGTGCGACATCAAAACAATGCACAGCGAGTCGCTGTCCCACGCCACATAGAAACAGCTGCCTGCCGTGTCGCTGATCTGCTGGTCATCGAATCAGCGACCGGCGGGACGCTGACCCGCACCCCATCGAAATGGTGTCCGCCGGGTACCTGACCCGCAGTTCATCGAACTGGCATCTGCCGGCACGCTGACCCGTGGGTCACCAAAACGGCATCCACCGGGACGCTCTCCCTAGGGTCATCGAAACGGCGCACTTCGGGTCGCTAACTTGCAGGTCATCGAAATGTTGCTGTCCTGGTCACTCACCCTCTGGTCACCAAAACAATGCCCTCCGGGACACTGACCCACAGGTTATCGAACTGGCGCCCAGCGGGAGGTGGAGCTGTGGCTCACGGAACCGGCACCCGGTGGGTTGCTGATCCATGAGACATAGAAACGGCGCATGCTGCGTCGCTGACCCTCCGGTCATCGAACCGGCGCCCGTGGGCCAGCGACCCGCCGGTCACCGTTTTGATGAAGGGCGGGCCAGCATCCTGGGTGGCACCGCTTCGATGACCCGCGAGTCAGCAGGCTGAAGTATCCAGAGGTCATTTTTCCAGACCTGTGCTTTGTACCTCGAAGCTGCACAGGCTTGGTCAGCTAACCTGGGTCTCCTCTCCCTTCTTTGCTAATGCTGCTCAGGTCCCTTTCTTCGCTGCCCTGAGTTTTTAAGGACTGGGGAGAGGGGGAAATATAGTGTAGTGAAAATAGGGAGTTCTTTCATACTGTCTACATGGGCTTCTCCATCCTCATCATGGTTGTTTTCGCCCTTTCTGGTAAAGCTGCTCCTCCAAAGCTCAACCAGCCTAGCTGCTCTGCTGCTGTACCCCTCAATGGTATTTTCAGACGAGGCTGTTCCTATTCAGAGCATACCACATTTCCCTCGGGGACTGGGATTTCACCCATCTGATCTCTTCCTAGCACTCATTCCAGCTTGCTGCAGCACAGCCCCACTGATACTCGTACTGTGTTTACTAGCAGTAACCAACCTTCAGCCACACCAAGCTTTCCTGTCTGATCTGACAGCAGCCCCAGGGAGCCCTCATGGGCTGCAGAAGGGAGTCACTGGCATTTCCAAACCCTTCGGAGCCTGTGCCAAGAGGGAAATTAAGCTTTTAGCAAGAAAACGGTAACTCCATTTTCTGGTGTCCACCCAGAGATAAATGGGGATTCATTTTCTAAAAGGCAGAGTCCTGGCTACCTTCATCAGCCCCATTTAGCAACTTCTGGGAAGGTCGGTCCCCAGTCCTCACCATGGTGGCTGCTCCTCCAGTTACAGACCACACGTGCAGATTTGGCTCTGAAATGGTGCTTGGACAAAACCTCTGGGGTTAGTTCCTTGCCCTGCCAGGAAGGCAACTGCCTGGCAGAGGGGCAAGGTCAGCAACAGCGCCCCTTAAACCTACTCATTGCCATTGCCTTGGGTCACACCTGCAGAAAAGGTAGAGGAGCAAAGAAAAGTCCCCGGAGAGTCCCTAAGTACACAAGGGAAAGTCAGGTTATTTCCAAGCTTGCGAAGGCTCCGTTCCTGCCAGTAATAGCGAGAGTCCCCATACAGAGAACCATCTGAGAGACAGCCCTTAACTTAAGGGAAAAGCAATGAACTCCACTTTGCTCCCACAGAGCCTCAGACACCACAACTGAAGCGCACAGCAATCCACGTTAGAAGCCTTGTGATCTCAGCTCATGGGAAGTTGCATCACCACAGTAACTTAGACCATGTTGGATGTGTCGGATGTTATGGCCTTTAGAGAACATAATTGGCTTCTACCGGCTGAATTTGTTCCTACCTCCAGAGAATCGCCCACTGCAGCGCAGCCAGGGAGGGGAGCAGAGGCTGCACTCAGCCATGCTGCCAGTCAGCATTTAACCTTTCCATTGCTGCAAAGGGGAAACGGCTGGGACCGAATCCACATACTGTCAAATCTCACTAGTTGATCTCATTTCTATTCCTACTCTTGCTAAAGGTCAGGGAACAGAGAGCTGGGTACCAGCTCACATAGCCCCATCCCTTCTGTCCTCCTCTTCCCAGATGACCCAGAGACCATGGGGTGTCCCATTAGCTTTGCAGCAAGCCCATGCACAAGCATGCTTCAAATCCCTCTGCAACACATGTAAGACCTTTGTGCTTGCTGTGGACAGCCTCTAGACATGGCTAAGCGCATGGTTGTGGCAGGACTGCACCTCCAAGAAAGGTTGTCCTACATTCTGGAGCAGGGATATGGCTCTGTCTAGTGTCTCAACTTCACCCTTCCTTGAGGCCACGCCTGAGGTTTTGGAGAAGCGGGGGAGGAGAATAGGGAAGGACAAGGACATTAACACAGGTTCCCATGATCCTTAAAGGAATCACAACAAGGAAGGTCAAGTCAGGTGCCTACAAGTCTTATGTAGCAGAAGGTGTTCTGTGTCTAGGACCCTCCTCTGCTGGATCAGCACAAGCAAGCTGTGCCCTCCTGAAGCCTCAATACATGCTCTAAAAACTCCCCTGAAGAAGTTGAAGAAGGGCAAAAAGACTAAACACTGATGTCCAAGATGTCAGCACAGGGCTCTTTTCCACCTCTCTGCTGGATCCATGAGGCAAAAGGGAAAGACTCACCTGGCATGATCTCTGGGGAAAACCCATGATAGCAGGGCAGAAGGGTCCCCACATGCCACCCCTCTGGGGGTAGCTGTACCTATCTGGTGCCCTGTGGAGCCTGCACCAACACCCAGCTCAGCAGCACGTGCGGTTCTCCATAGGGTAATACCGGCCCTGGTATCTGTCATCTGCCAGTCCCTGAGCTACCATTCTGAAAGATCCACCTCTCAGACATTCACCACCCATCTCTGAAGTCCAGAATCACCTCTGGTTCCTCCAGGAGCAAGAAAAGTCTGTTAGCGTACTCACACCAACTATTTCCCAGCAGAGACTGAGCAACATTTAAGGCAAAAAAGCTAAATCACTTTGTGAAGTCAGCTTGCCACAATCCTGCTGTGGTTTTTCGCCTTTGAGACAGACAATTATAACCTGCTTTTTATTTCCTCTACTTTGCCCACCCGAGTAATCTCTTTTACAAGCTGCTGCTGTGCTGTAGGCAGGAGTTGCTGAGCAGGGAGCACAGCCAGCAACTGATCCCTCTTGCTCTGCAGCACTTGGGGCAGCTCCATTGCTTCCCAGGAACAGAGATGATGCAGCAATACACTGCAATAACCTGCAATGGTGGGTACGACGGGCTGGGAGATGCTTTAGAAGTACAAGAAAAATCTCTTTGGTACTCATCACTGTTTCCTCTCGCTCTGCTTCTCCCTTCCCACACTGACTTTCTCCTCTGCACAGAGTCATTGGTGAGCAGTGGCTGATCTGAGCTGCTGCTTCCATCTCACATGTCATATGGCCAGCGCTCCTCAGGGATCCAAGCAGGGAGGCAGGTTGTGTTTCACCTCAGAGTTACCTGCATTTGACCCTCAGTATTACCAGCTAATACTAGAGATGTACCAAATAGCACCCATGGATTTACTGCGGGTACCACCACAGTGAACAGCAGAATCCTACATGGATGCAATGTTTGGTTTTTCTTTTTCCCCCTCTTTGCCAGCTTGGACTTGTACATCTTTGCCCCATTGCTGTCCCAAAGCACACGAGGTCCGTGAAACACAAAGAATACAACACGAACAGAGCAAATGGTTTATTTTTAAACAGGGTTTAACGAGAAATGGTGCCTTTCAGTACATTAGCATCCATTTTTTAAAACAAATCTTGAGGAGGAAGCTCTAATACATGGGCTGCTTGATGCAGCCCACAGGATCTAAGGGATTCTCTCCACCCTCTGTCCTGCCAGGCCACAGGAACGCTGCAGCCCAGCAGCAGCCCCACATTAGCACCAGCTTTACAGGAACCTTTGGGCATGCAAAATCCAGTAACAAGAGGCAGAGGGCACAACTTCAGCCAAAACCATTCTGTCATTTCAAAGAATGAGTCGGAGCGGAGGGGAACATCATTTGCAGAGAGCAAAACCTCTTCATCTTTCCCCAGCAAAGCAACATCCTTCATAGCCCCAGCACCTGATCACCCTGGGCATCTCCAGGCCTTGGACAGCTGCCATGTATTTTAGTCACACATATGCAGAAGCATAATCATTTCTGGGAAGAAACTGGTCACCTCATGTGTTCTGAGGTCACCACATGCATATAAATAACTGGGTAATGACAGTTACAATCCTATAGAGTACAATTTAATGTATAATGGGAACTGGTGGGTGATGGGGTTTATCATAACACCTCTGTTGCTGAGGCCCTAAGTAATCCTTCCTGCGTGGCATCAGCTTAATGACAGATGACACAAACCTCTGGGTCTGAGAGGGACTTATCTTCCCAGAGGAGTGGAAGGGGGATCACAGAGTACTTTGCTGCTCCTGTACAAATCAGTTTGGGGCAGGGGGGAAAGAGGTGAGCTGTGGACATACCTCCCTACCAGAGTATGTATGATGGAGACACACATTTAGCCATGTGATGGAGAAGCCCCCATGGACACTTACTGCTGCAATGCCCTCCCCCCCCCCCCCCACACAGCCTGCACAGCCTCCAGGGTCTGCTGGAATTACTCTGGAGTAAAGGTGTTTACTGTTCACATAGCAAAGCCACCGTTAGATTTTTCTGGATTTGAACTGGAAGGCTGGGTCCAGCCACGCATCATTAACATCTCTGCAGGACCAGGAGACACAAGATCCTTAGGAAAGGAAGGAGGCACCACCCTCCACCCACTTAGGTGGCATCAGCAATAGACAAGGCTGCTGGAGGGAGGTGGGCACATAGCCTCCATGCCCACCACCATACAGGGCTCTTCTCCTGCAGAGCTGCTGTCCCACAGAAATTTATACACGGACACAAGCTTGGCACAGCCCAGACTGGCTGCAGTGGGATGCACACAATCACATCCCATTAAGCACAACCACTAACCCAGACCTGAGGCCACCCAAACCTGAGCTACAGCTCAGAAGAGTGACAAAAAGGCTCAGAGGGATTATGAGCCATCAGAATCTTAGAATTCAGATTTTGCTTTTAATTAACTAAAAACACATGCTCAATTCTCACTGAGTTATCCCCTGTTGTTTACATACATGCTCCCTTCTTTGAATTCCTTTGATTGATCCCACATGCTTCTGCTCTGGCAGCTGAACTGAATCATCTTATCAACACGAACATAAAAGTAATAGTTTTACATATTATTCCCATGAATTTTCCCCCTACACATGCATTTGCCTTTCCCTACTTTGTGTTTTTCTTCCCTCCCCTCTCTGCAGTCAGGTTTGTGTTTTCTCTGCAATGTTTCCCCCTCCAGAGTTTCAACGGGGCTTTGGAGAGAGGCTGAGAAAGGTCCTTGCCCCACCAGGAGCTGCTGGAAAAGCACCTCTGAAAGAGCCCTGAAAGGCAGGAGAGACACCACGGCAGCAGCAGTCAGGCCTCCCCCTCAGTCTCCAGACATCCCTCCTTTTCTCACCCCCACATGGACACACTGCTTGTGAAATACCTTCCACACGCCCTGTTCAGGTCCCCAGCTGGAGCCCAGGACATTGGGAAGAGCTGCCACAGCTCATGCCCCTTGTGTTCAAGCAGCTCTGCAGCCTCAAACCCTTCCCTCCCAATCTTTCAGCAGGGTCACCTCTCACAGCCATCTTCTTCCCAACGCACCCAGGAGAGCAACATGTGGCCAGCACCAACAGTGCAGCACCAAAGGAAGCCAGCAAGAAGCTGGCTGTCCAGTAACTGCTCCTTGCAGATGCCACGGCACCTTGGAGGTGGGGCACAGCACCCCACAAAAGCATCAACACACACATCCAGTGTGAGTGTCACGGTCACCTGCTAAGCCTCCATACCAGAGGGTGGGGAGGCAGTCCTAATTTCTCTCTAAACTGGCCTCATCTTAAGCACATTGATAGTTTTAGTGGCTCATCTAGATGTGGTCAAGTCTTGGCTGAAAGAAGTTGCCTCTGACAAGGAGGGGAGAAGCAAAAGGAGAGCTCAGTATAAAGCCCAGCTAACCCACCACTACCAGAAGCACTCTGCTGGTTTCTGGGCCACCACATCTATGTAGAGCCCTGCTGTGCTCCCTCACCCAGCTGAGAGGGACTCTGGTCTGGCCGCTGACCAGGGCATTCCTGTTACCACTTTTAAACCATTGCCCCCCAGGGGCCACAGGCTGCTTCTGCCCTAGTTGTACCAAAACTTGCAGGTGACACAGGCTGGAGGCCCCAGGGTCTGTCACATTTGACTTGTTTGTATTTGTAGCCTGAGCAAAGCTAGAAGTTTCCTTTCCGTTGTGATGATGTTTTAAAAATTGCACTATCCCACCGCAGTGCCGCTGGCCCTGTAGCACAACATACTTCAGCTCACTTTGTAAGCAAGCACACTGCGAGGCTTCTCCAGCTGGAAGACCATCAGGAACAGCAGCCCTTCCAGGCAACAGCTAAACATGCACAGCTTTAGGTCAGCAAAACCAAACACAATACACCAGAAAACAGATGAATTCCCCTCTCCTGGTAGTGCTGAGAGCAGAGTGAGAGAGTTTAGTCAAACATTGGGCTCTCAAGGAAGCAGATATCAATGCAAGTCTTCCCTTGAATTTTTCCATTGCATACCTCACTGTCCAACCTGCCTAGGGCTCTCAAGGAGACCAGGAGGAAAAAAGCTCTAAGCAGGAAGAGATACAGTTAAAAAAACCGTCAAATCTTCCTCAAAAGACATACAGCTGAGCCAGCCTCAAGGTCCTGAGCTACCTCCTCCAGCATCTAGAGTGCTGCTCCTGAGCACCTTCACAGGACAGTCCCCAAAGCCCTCTTCCTGGGGCCAGACCCACAGACCCCACAAAGCGATGGCATGCTCAGACACACTCACATGGGGAAATCCAACAGCTCCCAAGCAGCTTCTCCACTAGCTGCAGTGTCCAGGGTGAGGAACAGCTGCTGGAGGTAACAAGATTCTCCTACCTCTCACAGCAAGTTGCAACTCAGACTGACACAGACACTCACAGGGGCTTAAATCCAATTCGTTAGCCAACACCCAGAAAAACTCAATTACTCACTAATTGGTCTCCAGGCTTTCCCAAGGTCTGACATTTTGACACTGGCAAAGAAGGCAAGACAGTGAAATTACCAACTGCACCTGCTAATGGATTATGCTAATAAATGGTCAACATCAAGAAGAATTTTTCATTTCTTTGGTACATGGTACCACTAAGAAAAAAGACCAGGGGGTCCCTTGGGTAGGTGTTAACAAGCCAGGCTCTGGGCTGAGCAGCTTAGCCTGAGAGGTCCCACGAGAGAAGTAACCCATGGTACCAAATAGGAAGTGTTTGCTCTGGGAAGTATGATTCTGTGGGTGGTTTGGTGGTTTGGATTGTTTGTCTGTTTTACTCTGGGATACTCCTGGAAAGCTCTGTAGAAAGACGGGGCCTTTTGTTACAATTTTCAATGATTTCTGGTTTCCAAAAACTAAAAAGTTTTCCAGTTGGAAGAGTTGGAGAGCTTGAAAGAGAAAGGAGCTGCCATGCAGGCACCTGACTCAAAGGCCAGTGGGAAATGTACTTGCAAGGGTAATTCTTCTGAGAGGCCATCGATTCCTACAGAGGAGGAAACATCCCCTGGAGGAGTCATGGCCCCATGCAGAAGCGTGACAGAATGATGAGAGCATGGGCAGCATCACCCACAGGGTCACCCTGGAGCAAAAATGTTGACCCACTTGCTGGGAGACCAGTGTTTTACGAGTGATGTGGGTGGCATTTGTCAAACTGGAAGGATGGAGCAGGCTGAGGGTAGTGTTTAAGGCAACAACTCGCCTCCATGCAGAAGGGGGTGTGGGCGTGAGGATGGTGTTATACACACACAGGTTGAGAAGGTAAACGGCATCTTTTTTAATCTCAAAAAACACAAGCGGCTGAAAATTCAGGGATTTGGTTGCAAACAACCCTGAAATAAAAGGCTGTTGCAGAAAGCTAGTCTTCACGACAAGCACAGGAACGGGGGAAACGACATCTTGAAGCTGGGATCAAATCCAGTTTGAAGCCATTGACTTCTTTTTTTCCTGTTTCTCAAAACCGATCAGGTGTTAGGGTTGGCTGGAACAGTGGCAAGTGCCAGGTCTTCTCACACACTAAGAGAGTGAACTGAATGTGGTAATTAGCTCCTGATCCTGCTGAAGAACAACTGTGTGTGGAAGATGTGACCATACAGTAGTCATGGGTCCCCTGGACTTTCCACTCCGCTGAAAATTGCTCAGACTCATCTGGAATTATAAAAATTGGAGAGAAATTCATAAATGTCACAATTCTTCTTGGAAACAATTTGTTGGGGTTTTTCTTCAAAGTCGCCAGGTGAGGGGCTGGCCGTTCACTCGTCTACGAGGTGGGGAGCCGGGCAGCATGTCCACCGCCGGCAGCTGGTAGGCTGGCAGGGCACGAGGCATGTTGGCCCCCAGCAGCTGGTGTCCATCACGAGTTTGACAGAGTTGACACATTCTCACTGCAAAGCTGCTTCCTCGGTAATCAGCAAGTTCCCCTGAAGGAAAAGTGCCATGCTGGAAACCTTCAGACTCCTGAATTAGGTCACCTCTGTTACTCTGTGGACTGATGTGTCGCCATGGCTTTGTTGCTCATTCACAGATCAAGATCAGAGCCTCGGCCACCAAAAAAAAAAAAAAAAGTAGTAAATAAAATGACTGTTTTGAAGTGGAGTAACATCAGCGCTGGATTTACTCTGGGAGAACCGGTAGGGGAAAATAAATGTATAGGCATGACCAAAACTTTGAGCTGTACGTTGACAATGGTGACGTTCTTTCTCCTCAACTCTCATCCCAAAAATGTTTCCTCAGAGGCAAAACTCTGAAAGACATTTCAGATAATCTACTGAGGTGAGAAGCCCCACAGATGGCACGCTGGCTTTTCAAAGATGTGTCACCCAGGTGGAAAATCCTACCGTCGAATGCCGAGTAACTGCAACTAAGCTGGAAATACTTAATAGTAAACATCACCTTAAAATGCGATGCTCAAAAGCAGAGCTGTGATTGGCTCTCGTAAGCAGCGCGGGATGTGTGTGTGTGAGAAAACTAAGGAACATGTATATCTGAAATCACACGGCACGGTGTAGTGTTTCATCATTCCCCTCTGCTCCACTCTGGTGAGACCTCACCTGCAATTCTGTGTCCAGCTCTGGAGCACTCAGCACAACACAGCCAAGGACCTGCTGGAGCAGGTCCAGCAGAGGCCACACAAGCGATCAGAGGGCTGGAACGACACCCTGTGAGGACAGGTTGGTGAAGAGAAGGCTCCAGTGAGACCTTAGTTGGGCCTTTCAGTATGTAAAGGGCACTATAAGAAAGATGGGGACAGACTTTTTAGCAGGGGCTGTTGTGACAGGACAAGGGGTGATGGGTTAAACTACAAGATGGAGAGTTGGACTAGGTAGAAGGAAGAAATATTTTACACTGAGGGTGGTGAAACACTGGCCCAGGTTGCTCAGAGAGGTGGTGGAAGCCCCATCCCTGGAATCATTCCAGGTCAGGTTGGACCTTGGGGCTCTAAGCAACCTGCTCTAGTTGAAGCTGTCCCTGCTCCCAGCAGGGGGGTTGGACTAGATGATCTTGAAAGGTTCCTTCCAACCCAAAGCACTCTTGTGATTCTATCATTCTGTGGTTCTATGATCCTGTCCTTTAGAAACATGGACCAGGGGGCCTAATTGTGCTGCAAGGACAGGCAGGGTTGAGGGAGGAAGGGTAGAGAAAGAGGGCTCTGAAGCAGCTGACTTTTCTTCATGCAGTCTCCTGCATGTCCTCCACCCACAGACTGAGGCAGCTCCGGCTTCTCCAGGTTGCTCCTGGTAGGCTGCAAGTCATGGTCTCCACCAGGCTTTGCAAGAAGTATATTTATAACAACTCTGCACCCCACCTACGTGGAGCACCCACCACCACTGCTGTGGCATCTGCACGCCCCCGCAGCAGCACTCAGGAGCTAACCTGGCGCCCGCCCCGTTCTCTTCAAAAGGACTTTAATGTCATTTATTTTTGAGAAAGTAAATAAGAGTCAAGATTCTGATCCCACCTCTTCTATCCTCTTTTAGCCCCAAAACTCCCATTAGGCTCCCCTGATGTGTTAGAATTCTTCCCATAAATTTTCTATGTTCACCTTTTTATAGGCAGTTAAGAACTACAACAAAATGAGACAATGTCTTTACGCTCATGTTTTAATGTTGCACATACTGCACTTTATGACATTAGAAGAAAAAAAACCCCAAAGTAAACCTTAAAGACAGAAAATAAATACATTTGTAATGAATATATGCAGAGAGAGTGCAAAAAATTGCATCTGTAAAACATTTAAATGCTGAATCATACAACAAAAAATTTACAAAAGCACTTATTTCTCTATATGTCCGCTTTCCTCTTATAAACACAAAAATACTTTAACAAATCTTACAAAGATCAAACCCTTTTGCCCTTCACCAGGAGAAAAGTGGTGAAGAAAGTGTATTACCAGGAGGAAAAGAAAAAAACCCAGCTAAACAAAAAGCATGAACAGGTACCGGGGAAATGACATGTGGAGGCTGAGGAGGAATTCACCCGCCGTGCGCTGCAGCAACGCCCAGAGCCAAGTACCTGCCTCTCATGGGGCAGGACAGGGGTCCACGACCGCTGCTGGTGCGCACCAGTGCCGAGAAACACACCTCGGTGTCAGACTCGGACAATTCGAGTCACACATATTTAAAAAATACAATTTTTTTTCAGAGATAAGCAATGCTGGGGCAGTTAAAGTGCTCTCACAAGGTGACCTGTGATGGTAGATTCAGCGTGGTATGGAGCAGTTCTGCTGTTCTTCGTTCCCGAGACTTGCTCACTGCGGAAAGAGAATGCTTAGACCAACTGAGCTCCAAATAACTCGTCTGAGATCTGGTTTCTTTGAAACTGAAACAGGCCAGTAGCAGAGACTGGAAAACAAAAGGAACTGAGATTTGCTGTGGAATTTGGGGGGTTTTGGGGGTGGGTGGGGAGTTTTGGAAAGGGGCCAGCTAGAGACAGGGACCCTGATGAAACTCCGCAATACGCATGGCGAGGTGGCCCAGCACTACACGTGCTGTACAGCTGGTGACACTCGTGAAGCTGCCCGCGTGAGTCCCTTGTGCACCACGTCCACTGCACAGGCTCCAGCAAGCTGTAAAGCTCAGGCACCTTCCTGAAATTTAAGCAACTCACTGCACGCGTGCTGCGGCGTCACACATTCAACCTGTCTGGGATCTCCCGGCAGGCGGCCACCAGAAGCTCCTGTGTTGTGCTTCCACTTCAAGGCTTGCAGACCCCCATGTACCGGACACTCGCTCCTCCCCGGCGAGGACCAAATGAGACACTGACTCTAATGTAGAGGAAGCTCAAAATGGCATTTATTGCGTAGTTACAAAGCCTTATATACTAGGGGCTGCTGATAACCCTGCCCTTAGTCTGCCTTCGTGGGAGGGTCCCTATTCTTTCCATACATCGCGAGATCTTCCGAACGCCCATCCCTGCCTGTTAGTCCCTATAACACTCCTGCTTCTGTTTGGACATCCAGAAGGCACAAGTAAATGACCGAAGGCCTTAATTTTCAGCCAAGACAGGAGAAAGCCTCTTGGGCAGAAGGGGAAAGAATGAGGTCAAGTCTTCTAAAAAGCTGGTAGACCTCGTCAACCAGTATCCTCTTCTATAGCCCAAATTGTGACGGTCAATAAAGCTCATTGCTAGAAAACTACCTTTCCTAACAACAGGAGTTTGCTTCGTTCAAAGAACTAACTTGAGGGATCATAACAAAACCTCTGATAGAACTAGAAAAGGGCAGGAAATATTTACCATGGACTGCACTGAATCATAGGAATTTACCTCACCAGGAGCACCATGACCTTCTCCACAGGAAGCAGAAGAGGAAAGGCTTCCAGTACGAACACAGCTAAAATGCATCTGTCATATGCTGAAAGGCAATGATGCTTCAAAATTCGCATTTTATCATTACTAATATAAATTAGATATGAATTGTAGAAATTAGAATTATCAATTATGAAAACCATACTGGTTCTGAGTAATGTGCGTGTAGTGACACAACACAGGCCTTTGGGCTTCCTGTTCAGCAAAACCACAAAAGAAGCCTTTTTATTTATAAAATGAAAATGGGTATATAGGGTGTCGAATTTTTTTGCCCAGCGCATTTCCAAAAGTCTGCTCAACAACAGAAGCGTCTCTCCTGTGATGCTCCAAAGCTGCAGGGCTGCCTTACCTATGAGCTCTACCAAACCAGTCCCTGTGTAGGTCCTTCAGGACAACTTCTTCTGTCTGAATAAGTTTTTCTAAACAAGCCAAGTTTGGGATTTCTATCTTTGGTCATTTATCTCAGCATCAAATTTCTTATTAAAACCTGTGAGAAAACAGAAGGTTTTTATCCTCATACAAAGGAATCTACTAATTTCCCTCTGAGAATCTTTGGCCTGAGATCAAGGATGAGAAATACAATCTTAAAAGGAATTTGTTTGAGAAAGACGAGAGTGACCAGGAGAAGGAGATTACAGTGCAACACAGATTTCAGGTTTTTAAAGCAGCAGCACTGTGGTACCAGAGAACAGAGCAGCCAAAGGTTGATTTCCACTGTCTCGCTGTGGAAATGCAGTGGATTTCTCTCCACTTGTGTATCTTCAAGAAAATATGAAGGTAATATCCAGTTGCTCTTAGTTCATTCAAGTAAAAATTATGTACATTTTGAACTTAACTTCGGGCTTTATGAGGTGTTACTGGACAGACAGCAGTAAGTAGCATTTAGCATCATCAAACCCCCGTAGAAACATTAATTCCTGTTACCGCTCATGCCCTGCTTTGGGGTAAGTAACCCCACGCACCATTAATAAATCTTCAGTTACTGAACAGCAGCATCAACCATCTCCCATAGTTCTAGAATAAATACTGCAGAGAAGTCCTTGTGCTACAGCATGACAAGTATTTTCTCTTTATTAACAGGGGGTGTTGGAAGCAGGTATTACCATCCTCATTTTAACACAAGGACATGGGATGCCGAGTTGGATCCTCAGCGGTATTTGACACAGCTCCAGTGTCTGCTGGGAAACTGCAATGAGGTATGTGGCCATGGAGATGTGCAGCAGTGAAAATCCAGATTTCCAGCACTGCTCTCTTAATCTTAGGTTCTGACCTTTAAACAGCTAGAGCCCAATATTCAGAATGGCTGACTGCCCCTGGTGCAGAGGGGATAGTAGCTGCCACTTGTGTTCTCCAAGAAAGACAGATGCCCGTAGACACTACCAACGTACTGTAACCAGCCTAAAAACCCCAAGGTCTCTCTCAGTGGTTAAAGGCTCCAGGGCAAATTGGTGATGGAGCCAGGTTGGGTGGTGCAGACCCCAGCTCCTGCGCAGCACCCTGCCCTGCCACAGCCCTGAGCTCTCCCCTGGGTGCTCCCCACACACCAGCCACCTGCCACAGGGGAAGGAAGAGAGCTGGTAACAGGGGTGAAGCCTGGCACTAACATGCACCACATCACACAGATGGAGCTCAAGAGGGTGGATTTACAGGTACATTGATTTAGAATAGTCAGAGTCCTGGTTTTGTTTCTTTCTCCCCAATTTCTGTTAGTATTATTTGTTGTGCTTGCAATAAATCTCTTGTAAAGTGTCTTCAGTTTTTCTTGTAAAGTTAAAAAACAAAACAAACCCCAAAACCAACACTGTAAAAAGGTTCTCACTAAAATTGTTCTCTGGAAACTGTGAGCGTGACCAGCTGGTACGAAATAGCTGCCGTCTGGAAAACAAGGTGACAGGGCCCTACTGCTCCCAGCACTTCAGCACGGGTACAGCTCCACTCGGCAGTTGCACATCCACGTGGGCTGGCCAGGTCAGCGTCTACTTAATACACATGCTCAAGGATCTCCAAGGGATGAAAAGCCAGGATACACAGTGCACCGGACACAGCCTTTTAAAGACAATTATCTTCATAAGACTTCCATTGTAAGCTCTTTTTCTAGAGCTTCTGTCTTGGTCAATTTGATGCATCTCCACAGCCAAAGGAAGGTGGGCCTGTAGCTCATGCTCGCCTTGTCCAGCTTTTATGGAAAGATCCCCATCTACAGCCCAGGCCACTGCTACCAAACTGCTTACAGGCTCCCGAGATGCCTGGATTAGCATTCTGGCTGTCAGGTTGTAATAACGCCTGCATACTGCATTTCTACTACTTTGGGTACCCCGAGCAGGTACCTAAACTGGCACCAGCTATAAAATGCGCATACAAAAGAGGCACATCTTCCTTCTGCTCCATAGGAATTAGCCTCTGAAAGGAGTCACTTGCACTCCAACTGAGGAGTTAAAACTGAACAGTGTTGTTTTCCCAGACTTTACAGCTATGTACATGTGCAATGCTTTTAGAAAATATTATCTTTCAAATCATTTAAACAAATTCGTGCTCTAATGCAGAGAGAGCTGCATTAACTTAAACGACATTGAAGGAACCAAAAAAAGTCAAATTTGTATTACAATACAAATGGTGACCTCGTGTCCGTTTGTTAGTCTATTCTGGGCAAGACAACTCCCTTCTCCTGCATTTCTGTAACAGAGGGAAGAACTAGGCAGCTTCATTAACACAGCAGTATTAATGAAAAACCATAAGACTCCTTCATTCCACTGGGCATTTTCGCAAAAGCAGGGTAAGGGAAAGAGGAAGAGGACAAGGAAATAAACCAGGCTAGCAAAGGGTGCATTGGACATAGGCAAGACCATGAAGCATGAAAACCCCACAGATTTTAACACGCAAAGGATATTGGTAATATTGCAACACTGGTTATGGTTACAGAGACTGTACAGCTCCTGTATCTTTGTCCTTGAGGCTTTGTTAAAGTAAGACTCTCAGCTGCAAGTGCATAAAGAAAATGGAAATGACAGTAGTGCCATAAAAACATAGGTAGAAAAATAGTGCAAAGCCAAGGGCAGGACACTTTCATCTGTCACAGGCACCCCCAAGCACTACCTTTACTGCTCTTAAGGAAAACACATTCAGAAAACATTCTCTATTTATTATAAGTGGCAGTTGCCTGCATTACACTCTGTATTTAGAATGTACTGACTACCTTTCTGCTTCCCTTTGAAGCTGTGGATGGAGAATAAATACAGCCTTTCACACTGGTGAGCACTGCCTGCCCTCCAGTCATGACTGGTAGCAAAGTCAGACAGTATATATAAAAGAAATCAATTAAAAACTAAAACAGACAGCATCATTTAAGGCATTTGTTCCTGCTAGTCTGCTCAACAGAGTACACTTTCTCAAAATAAGAACATCTACCACTTCTGTTACAGTAACCAGAGAGCAAAGATAAACAAAAAAAAAGGTCACATTTACGGCTGCCAAGAAGGCAAAGTTCCTGAGGCTCGGCCAAACGCAACGATGCTCTTCAGGTGCCGCCTGTGTGCATGGAGAAGGGCAGACCGGTGGAGGGTGAGGCCCCCACCCCTCCTCCTCTGATGCTCAGGCTCAGCATCTCATTTAAACCTTGCAGCCCTTATCAAAAGGGGTTTGTAATTACAATGTATTCTATAGTGCAAACTCGTATCAATTCCCACAGAGAGAAAACACACAGGCCAGGGTTTTAAGAGCACTGGCCATGAAGGAAACAACCACCAAGGAGGAGAGCCTGGAGTAACTCCAGCTCTTCAGTGAGGTCTCAATGAACTTATACGGGTGTAACTGATAGCAGGGTCTGGATCGGTTTGGTGGTGAGGCACCAAATTCAAATGAAGTGTTCATTAAATGACAGATTTGGAGTAACTAAAATTTACTGGTAATGGAGTTGGTGAACCTTTAGTGGGACAGAAGAAACACCCACCAATGGATAGAGCTTACATTTACACAACGATTCTCAAGTATTCACTTCAGCAGGTCTGTAAGGTTTAAAGGAGGGTTTGGCTTAGCCTGGCCTGAATAGTTCTTAACAGGGTTCTCGCTGCCACCCCACGTAAAAAGATTGAAAAGATATACTGTCTGCCTAGAAAATCCACTGTGCATTATATACTCGGTACATCCACACACATGTGGCCATTCTATGCACAACCAAGATCCCAATACTGTGCACAAACCAGAAGCTGTATTGTGGCCTTTCTTAAAATATTACCTTCACGGTGAGTTTACTGCACCCACGTTACTGATGGAAGGCACACCCAATGGCAGGGGAATACACGTAGTCCTTATATTTCAACAATTTCGTGTTTGATTTGAAAAAGTAAGAGATTGCTCAAGGTAGTGCAGTCTCTCAAAAGAGAGCCCTACCTTCGTTAGAAATAGTTTTGTTGTTTTTTACTTCTGTAACTGAGATCAATAGTATAAATCAAATTGATTTCAATGCCATGACACTCGGTTGACAGGAAACTGTCAAACGCATTTTCTTAACTGTTTGTTACCTTTACTGGGACACAAGCTAGCAGGCAGAAGAACATCAGGCTTTTCCCTCTCCCCCTTATATAAAATACCCACAATTTTCTGAGAAATCTGAGTGGCACCAAGAGCCCACGGCAAGCACAACAGTAACGACTGGGTCTGCAAAGGCAGAGTAATAATGCAGGATCGAGTCACGTGCAGCTGACAGAAGATGGTAAAGTTCTGCAGTCTCAAAAGGTGGCTCATATTTAAGGGTATAAACTACTGAATGGCATCCCTTTCCCCTTTATGAAATCAAAACTTCTACCATATGTACTGCACAATCGTTTAGACTTTTCACTGGGACTCGTTAGTGATAGAGTAGCCTGTAAAGAATAGGCACTTATCCCAAGGATTAGCAAAACCAGGGAGTATTATTTGGTAGGTATGGCACCAAAATACAACCGTTGTGCTTTCTCACATACATATGCTGTACAGATGGGGCCTCAAACAGACACAGAGTTTTAGGTTGTTGGCGGGCCGTGTTTTTTCTTTTTGCTTCGGCAAGATTTGCAAATGCAGCAGATGATGCATGGAGATGCCACAAGCAGCAAGGGAGAGGTCACCAGTGCTATGATACCCAGGCCAATGAGGATCCCCACAACCTGAAAGACATGGTGGGGGAAAATATGTATTTAGCTAATGTGGAAAACAAAAAATACACACTTGCATGCATAAGCACAGCACGAGTCACAAAATTAGATTAAAAATAGGTATTTTATGAAAATAATCATGTTGGTCCTTCACCGAAGGGCAAAATCTCTTGGCTTCATGCATGTGTGAGAGCTCTGCTCGGCTGACTAGGAACGCACCTGTGTTCTGTTCCACATCACCAAAGCCCGTGAGTGGCCCAGCTTGTTTCGGCAAGGGCCTCTGTCGTAATGCCTTAAGAAGATATCGTTCTGAAAAACAAAAGGAGAAGCTGTAAGAGCAGGTTACAGTACTGCAGGGAGAGCTTCAAGGCTGGACTGGAAGTACAGCTTTCCTGATACTGCTTTAAAATCACCAACTGCCAGCAGACACGTTCACCCGCCTTCCAGAAAATTATCTGGAGAAACTTCTTGCTGTTTCAAAAAGTGTGGCTGTTGTGTAGCGTCTGTCCTTCTCCACTTGTACGCAGCATAAGCCTATGCATTGCATCTGCTGCACAACTACCTAGTCTGTAATTTGGTGATGACAAAGGGGCCTGTAAACAACAGCTATTTCTGAAAGCCAGCTGAGGGATCATCTTCCTGAGGTGCTTCTATCTTCTGTTCTCCTGCTCTCCCTACACTTCATAGTCATTTTCTTCCTAGGCTTACCAGAAAAATTTAAAAAGCAGGAAATCCATTTCCTTTCTCTTTTCCCAGTAATACTTATTAAATATTCACCTTTTTCTTCAGAAGGTGACTACTGCCCTGCATGGCCCTCCCCTGCTCAGCCGCGCTGTAATCTGACACTGCTTCCTCTTCCATTTTCCAGCCCTGCTCTTGGCTCTGCAGGTATTACCCTCATCTACCCCCGGAGTCCCTGTAACCCTGCACACTTAGAAAAACTACATTTGAGACACACAGTTAGAGTTTCTTTTTTCTTTCTCCTTTGAACTGATGAAAACTTGGTAAGGGCATGTCTGCAGAGTCTGTGAGACTCTGACAGTCTCCCAGCCCAGCACGGTGTTAAGCAATCACTGTGTACTGTATGTACTCTGAGGAGAGCCGTAAGACTCACGTTGAAAAACCACGCTCACACACACATAAATGGGATGTAACGCTGAGTGAAACCTGTTTAGCGTGCTGAGAAAGGAAGGACAAAGAATATGGGAGACTCATTGTTTGCTGGCAGTGGAATACAAAAAAAAAGGGAAGGGAAGGGAAGGGAAGGGAAGGGAAGGGAAGGGAAGGGAAGGGAAGGGAAGGGAAGGGAAAGGAAAGGAAAAGGAAAGGAAAAGGAAAGGAAAAGGAAAGGAAAAGGAAAGGAAAAGGAAAGGAAAAGGAAAGGAAAGGAAAGGAAAGGAAAGGAAAGGAAAGGAAAGGAAAGGAAAGGAAAGGAAAGGAAAGGAAAGGAAAGGAAAGGAAAGGAAAGGAAAGGAAAGGAAAGGAAAGGAAAGGAAAGGAAAGGAAAGGAAAGCCATGCAGCATCTAACACTTTATTTCAATGCTAGTAAAGTCCTTTTCACCCTCCCACAGTTGTTACTGATGACTGTGCCAAAAAGGGAAGGTGTCATGCACATGAGCACACTGCTTCCTGCACTCTTTAATTCTGCCAGGAAGCTTGAAGCCTGTGTGAGTTGAGACTAGGTGGTATCACTTGAGAAGTAACGAGCAGCCCGCACTTCATAATCCATGTTCATAATCCAATTTATCCTCAGTCCTACTAAAGAATCACTCTCTTCAGCAAACACAGCAATAGAGATGGACTAGGAAAGGAAACTGAGTCCGCATGAGCTCTTAACACGCCTGCCTGTGAAACAAACCCCTTCACCAGTGCCATACCACTTTTTGGACAGGCTGTGACCCTTGCTTGTACAGGACCTCAGACTAACCTCAACCCCATCACCCTTTATCTAGCTGTCTTCTTCTGCAGCACTTACATCCAAGTTCTGTAGACAGTACCAGCAAAACGTGTGCTTGCAGTTCTTGCACATCATCTGAGCACAGCCCTCGTTTCGCTCAATGTAGATCTGACATACTGGGCACTGCTTTATCGGTGCCTCTGTCTCCATTCCATTAAGTGATCTAGAAGAGAAAGGAAATATTAAAGTGAGATGTGAATGTAATTACTGTTGATATTCAGCTCCACTGCCTAATGTCTACTGTGCTTATTTTAGAGAGCATCTAATGTTGTCTTAATGAGCTGAGTGTGTGAAGCTTGTAGTATTCAGCGCAATCTCATGGCTTGGCTTCGCGGACGAAGATTTGGGAAGGGCTTTGCCCACGCTTATTGCAAGCGCGTTGATGGCTGAAAAGGCCAATGCGGGATAGGCAAGACCGGTTGCAAAGAGCACACCGGAGGGTCTCCTTGGGTGGTATAGTCGAGGCACGGTTCTTTCTGCGCTGCCTTTTCTCCTCGAGCTTGATTCTACGCGTGCTCTCAAAGGAGACAGCAGCGTTATGTATGGTGTGTCTCCAAATCTCCCGATTGGAGGCCAGGGTGGACCACTGATGGTGGTCAATATGGCCTAGGCTGAGGTGTTGTTTCAGGGAGTCCTTATATCTCCTCTTTGGAGCTCTTCTCTTGCGGCAGCCGGTGGCAAGTTCACCATAGAACACGATCTTAGGTGTAAGACCATGTAAGAGTGAAACTCCATTCCTTTGGTCTTTTATGCTACATAAACCCAACACTCACTATACCTACAAATGGATCACCTATAGCATTAAAAATTAGCCCTTTATAAGACAGCTTGCACCACCCAGTCTGTGTAACAGTTAAGATTCGGTTACGCAGCGATCCTCTAAATATTAAGCTGGAGCCATTCCTTAATCGTCGTGTAAGCCAAGCTTGCATCCCAGAATATTAGCCTATTGGAAACAAGTCATAATTCTAGCAGGCAAACAAAGCCTTTAGGTGGATTCAAAGCCCTGGAGGGCTTCACCTTTCGGAGTGTCAGAGGCATCACGAGTTTCATAAATAGTATTAAGTATTAAAAAATAAAATTTATCATTTAAACTAATATTTAGACTGGAATTATATCTAGAAAACACCAGGAGAGATGCAAAGTCTCAGAGATGCACCTGAGATGTTAGAAGGAAGCCGTTCCATGAAACTAATACAGGCACAGAGCTGGCACCCTGTGCCAAAAGGAACTGAAAGACCGCGTTGCCTCTGTGGGTTCCCCTTACCCCTGCTCAGATAGTACTGGAGTCGTTAGGTTTTCCTGGCACAGGTTCTGGGGGTGCCATGCCTCCTTGCAAGAGGAGCAGAAGGTCAGGCGGCAGGCTGGGCACTCCACTGGCACTGGCGCTCCCGCCTCGCCCGGTGCCATATGGCACACCGTTTGGCAGTCAGCTGCAGGGCACCATGTTCTCTGGGGGTCCAAGTGGACTTCTGAAACGTAACAGAGAGAAGTAACACTGTTTGTACTGTCCTCTTCTTGTTTCAGTGACATGCGTCTAGGCATGCAAGACCTGATTCTGTGGGTGGGTGGGGAAGCTGAAGCCCTCTGAGCCCATGTTCATGGGCATTCAGGCCTACTCCTCCACTTCAGGCAGGTCTGTAGTTGCGCTCTGCTTTTTCTGGAAGCATCCAAGAAGGGCAATATGCAACATGAGGCATATTCTGTGCCTTTATAGGGAGGTGCAAAAGATGAACATAAGTGCTGCTTGCTGAGAAAAGCATATCTTGTGATATCAGCCAATTCCATGTCTGTCACGTGTGCAAGCCAAACAGCATCTTTCATGTACACAGCAGGACTGACATTAATGTCAAGCTCTTTCCATGCCTTATTTCCTCCCCTCCACCTACAAGCTCAGATTAATGTTCCCTTTATTATACGATCATTACTTGTCAGGTATCAGATTACAATGATAGTCAAGGCAAGATCTGGGGTGGAGACACTGAGTTACAGACATCACCACATGGCAGAGAATGAGAAATGTTGACTCTTCCTCTCACTCCCCCAACCTGTATTCAAGGATTTTGGGCCTGCAACAGAAACTCAGCTGAAACACATTCACTGTTAGGGGTGCCCGTTGTGTGTGCACTTTCTACTTGGCTCAAGTTTGAGATGCAGGCAAACATTCCCACCCTGCAGAGCCTCCTTAGAAAGGGGCTGTTGAGCCTGCAGGAGCTATCTGATTCTTCTGCTTCCCTGGGAGATCTCTGGTACCACCACTGAAAATAAAGAGATGGAGCAGATGTCTCAGGAACAGGTGGACATCCCTGACTGAGAGATGTCAAAAGCCATTGCAATGTTCTTTTGTATCTCCAGCAGATAAAATATTGTTCCACTTGAAACAAAAGGCTGCACAAGGGCCCCAGGCTTACGTTCTCTGGCAAATTTTGCTAAAACAGTTGAAGGCACTTCCTCCTATGCACACCCCCCTGCCTGCACGGCTCCTCAGCAGGAGGTTGCTGGTAGTCCACAGTGAAGGGGGCTGCTGGAGGAATATCTAGCAGATGCTGCAGTCAGCATGAGAAACAGTGATATCAGTTCAGTGTCCAGATGAAAGCAGAAACTGTAAAACCAGAAATATGTTCAAAGTAGTACAACTCTCCTCCAAGCTCTCAAGTGTTTAGATACACATGCATGAACACCTGGGGAGGACACCCCACAAACCTCATAAACTAACATGCACTAGAAACCCAGTTCTGTTCTCCAGTATGCTACACCTGTCTGTTCACCTTGAAAACTTCCAGACTCTTTAAAGCCATCCCTCCCTGCCATTTGTCCAGGACACTTTCATAAGGAACCACGTAAGGATGGACCATCCTTTCTGCTGCTTCAGGACACACAGGTACGCAACATTGTGACTTCAGGTCAGTTTTAAGTCTGCGTTAGAATGCTCTCACAGATGTGGAGAATTTCAACATCTGTGGAAAAGGCTGTCATCCATAATTCACACAGTGCCTTCAAAACACCTGTACCATCTACCTCCAGCCACTTCATGAATCTGGTTGTATTCTTTCCTCTTATTCTCTTAAATGTCCTTCTTTTGCCTCCCAAAACAAAGGAACATTTTGCTTTCTACTGCATGAAAGCCAGAACAAAAATAGTTCGTGGGGAGAAGGAGACATGGATGGGCAGTAGAAGCCATTTCACATTTTCAAGATGAGCTAAAGGGCAGTTCCTGTTTAACATACTCAACTCTGGACACTTGAATTCTCCTATCGTGTTTTTGGATGAAAGACAGGATGTCTGGTTTTGACATCCCTGGGAAGAGTGGAGTTGTGCTGTACACCTTACTGATTTTTACAGATTTGTTGCAGCAAGATATAATGCATGAGATGAAAATCCCTCCTCTGCCACTTCCTCCATTTTACAAAGAACCTACAGATGGTGTTTTGCAAACCGTGCTGCCTCATACTGTTTGATTTATCATGAACTACAAGTGAAACCAGAAAAAAACTAAAAAGGAGCAGCCTGAAAAAGGAAAGAGGCTATTATTGCTCTGACAAACTGCTCTATCTTTTGGTTAGGGCCATTTCTCTCCTGAGCCTTTCCCCTGCTTTCCCACAGCCAGTCCAGCCACACTCTCAGGAGAAAATACTTCCCAGTCCATTCCAGTACCAGGCAGAGATCTGGCCAGTTTTCACAGAACATGTGAGCAAGCAGGTGAGATGTGGGAGACAGATGGAAGACATGCAGTACCCTGAAGAAAGAAGAATTTCTGGCTCAGGAGAGGTCCTCGCTTGAAGGATGAACCTATGCCTTTCACAGGATGTTAGGAACACTTCCTTTTAAAAGGGACTCCTTGAGTTCTCATCATCTACCACTCGGGCTATAGGGCAACTGTGACAGAAGTTTAATGTGTATGTCCTAACTACATCCTACTCCTCTATTTCATTACTCCTGATGACGACATCAACCCCATCCTAAACAGGCACAGAGCAATTCCTGTTTCTTCGATTAATATGTGCTGCACGAAAGCTCTGTGGCTAGGACCTGGACTGGATGCAGAGAAGTTACAGATAGGTAAGAAAGCTTGGTTTTCCACCTGAAAACCTCTGCATTATAAGAACGCAAAACCCACAGCGTATTTTCAGAGCATAAGTTATGAACTAAGCAAGTGCCCACAGATACACAATTGTATGCCTAGTACTTTTCGCTACTTTTTCACACAATATTATTTCTCCACTTTTTTAAAAACCAAGGAAATGGACAGGAAATCTATTTTATTAGAATAGCTTTTGGATGGCTAAGTCCTTCTTCAGGTCTTCAAAATTTTCCTCAAAATTCATCTCATGATGGAAAATGTCTGGAAGGGTGAGAAGCGTTGGCTTTACCAGTCACTTGAAGACTGGTAAGCAAAGACTACAGAGCACGCGCAAGTCTTTCGACTTACCCAAGAAGTTGGTTATTTATTTCTAGCATTTCTAGTAAAACAAAGAGAGTGCTGACCCAAAGAGCCCATAGCTCAACAGACTGACACTGAGAAGAAAGAGGGTCTAAATATAGGAAGCTGAAGGGGTTGAATAAAGGCAAATGTCAGGAAGAACATGCTAGTACCTGCCTGTTTTAAGGGAGGAGAGGGCAGAGTTAGGAAGGAGTGGCCTGGGTTTTCCATAGTGCTAGGTTTGAAAAGGTCCAGGTGGCACTAAGGCTGACCCAGACACAACACACCCAACAGATCTCAGCTGCCAGGAGTCCCTGGGCCAGTTCTGGGTCAGAATTGGTCCCCAGCAGGTACCATTAGCAAGGTTTATTACCAGTTTCAGAAAAAGACTGTCAGCCCAGGGTTGGCATTGGGCAGGGCAGGCAGGCTTTGCCAGGTTGGGGTCAGGTCTGAGAACAGAGCTTCAGGCCAGCAGAAGCTAAGAAGCCAAGTCCCACTGATGAGTCCAAAAAGGTCAACACCACATCTGGGATAGGCATAAAGGAGAAAGGACAGATCTTAGAAACACAATGAAGAGACGTAGTGGAATTGGAGGAGGATTTGTCAAGGCTTAGGCAAGAAAGAAAAGGGAAGGAGGATTTAAAAAACGGACAAGTTTCAGGGTTCTGTGTGGGGAGGCAGTAAAAAAGAGATGTAACAGGGAGTTGGACAAAAGATCACGAGTTCAGCTTTGGCTAGTTATAGAGGAGGAGCTACCAGGAAAGCATGAGTTTCACAGTCTTCAGTTGAAAAAAAAAAGAAAAAAAAAGTTTTACATAGAACAGATTAATGTATTGCAAGAATGTTTCTCTTTCCCAACCCTTTAATAAGGTGCTTTAATAAGCTCTGATTTCCACTGTCTAGGGCTGTAGACAAGCCACTGCTTGGCTTATGAACTGGAAGGACTTCCTAAGGAATCAGGGGTAAAACAAAAAGAAGGTAAAATAGGAGAGAGAATAAGAAATTAAAGCAGGGGTTTGGATTGTTTTTCTTTTCTGGCCTGAGTGCCTGCAAATCAAGGCTAAATCTGCATGTGCCCATGAACTCTGGGACACAGTTGGGCATACTCAGTTCGCAGTTTTTGTGCTTTGTGGCCCTTCAACATGACTCATGCCAGGTGAGAGTCTGTAAAACCCCATATATTCTTCTTTTCACTTTTCAAGTGCATTTCTGTGCCTAACTTTTATGAATCTCTGCATTTTCATACACATCTGCATCTACACATGCATGCGAAGCAAGAACAAACAGTGTCTTTCCAGGAAAGCTCGAAAACAGGCAGAGTCAGGGCAGATCAGTCCCAGATACACCACCCTGCAAGCTACCATGGAGTGAGTTCTTTGAAAAACGCTGAGAGCTTTCAAGCTGGTGTCAGTCTTTAAATCCAGCGTGGGAGCTCACCTTTCTCACTATCAAGTTTCTCTTCAGCCTTGGCAAGGAACCATCTCCTGAAGCAGAAGGCTGGCCTCTGGCATAGAAAAGCTTGCCCCCAGTAAGAACTTCAAACTTCTTTTCTAATAGGCCTTACTCAGTAGCAAGGGGTCCAACTATTCCTCAGGAACAAATAAATATACTAGATGAACACACATGAGGTTTCTACATGAGAAAATCTCTCCTGCAGAACATTTGCAAAAATCCCCATCATACTACAGGATCTGTCCGCCCTATAAGTTCTGAAGATCCCTATGGACGTATGAAAGGATCATGAGCACCCTGCACCAGCCTCTACCACCAGCAACCAGTACAATCACCACCTCAATGACCCAGGATGAGCATGCTGGGAAGAACAATGGAGCCTCAGGCATGCAATCTGAGAGCGTTGCCCAGAAGCTGGAGTAAAAGCGTGGTATTTCAGTAAGATGCCACTAAGTCAATTCTGGTCCACTGAAATAATTTCAAATTGTCTGTGGAGCACAGTCAGACCTAGTGATTGCTCTTAAACTTTCCAAACAAAGACATTATTCTCCATCTCCTCCTTATCCCACCCAACAGGCTTTGTCTTTGCAGTATGTAATACTGCTGCCTCCACCGACACTTGAAAAAGGAAGGTAGGAGAAAGCAAAAGGTTCGCACCTCGTTCAAACTTCAGCCTCTTGTATAACTGAAACTGGTCAACGGGCACCAAACAGGCAATCTGAAATGAGAAAAAAAAACACAGGAAAAGCATTAGAAACACAGACTTGAAAAAATTAATACACACCCTGCTCTACACTCCTGCTTGCCCAAGTGGGCTCTCACATCTACCTGCTTTTCCTGCTTCCTTTCACCACCACGTTCCTCTGTACCTTGACTTCCTTCTTCAAAAAGTAAAGTAGTTCTCGGCCTCGCCTATTTCAGCCACACAGCCCAGTAGTTCAGCCCACATCTTTCTCACCATGTATAGAAAAGCCTCCTCTGTGGATTCTGTCTTTACTTCAGGCTTCTCAGTTTTTATCTCCTGTTGGTTTAATGTAGCAAGGGCGACAGCTTGCCGGCCTTGGAGACTGCAGTATGTTGCTCATGCACAAGAATACAGTTCCAATGAACGGTTCCTCATTTATGTCTCCCAGTCTTAAAAACTAGTCTGGTTTCCAGTTATTATTCACTCCATGGGTTTGGGCTGAGACAGTTAAGGCCATTGCTGTTGGAATTTGCCTTAGAAACACACCAGCCACTGGGAACTGGACTGAAGATACCCAATTTAGTTTGGCAGAGACAAACAGGCTTTGCTGATGTATTTTACAATTTACCAATATTAAACTAGCAGCCTAAAGGGCTAAAAGCTCTAATCTCCAATTAAGAGTCTACGTAAGAAACCAAGTACCCTATTTAAAACTAATAACCACACCTGCATGCAGGGTAAAGAGGGGTTTCACAGAAACGTCACAGACCTTCAGCAGCCACATGTTTGTTAGACTCAGAATCTGAGATCATACTCTTTATTTAACTTGTACCAGCACTGAAAATGTCTTTCTCTTACGGAAAATAAACCTAGACTAACACTAGTACAAGACCTGATCATTTGAAGCACTGTGAGACAATGTAGAGCTCTCAGCTCCCGAGCGAAGGGCTCTCAACCCTCACATCCAGTATCCCACCACAGTCCAGTCGTTCAGATTACTGTAAAAGGCAAAATTTTGCCCTCAGTGAAGTGGACGCTGGCCCCTGCTACCCTTCTGGGCCATGCGACATGGCATTCATGAGAAGAAACACTCTGACAATAAAATGTAATATATATTCAATATCATGCTGTGAATACATTTGCTTTCACAGATGGAAAAAGTCTCTATCAAATGGTATATTATAAAATATGAAATTGCTTTATTAAGATCTCAAATCAATTGGAATGAAAATTCATTTTGAAGTGGGTGTTTGGATCATTTATTTGACCTAAACCAGTGCCATACAAAAAATAATACAACTCATGTCAAGATTTATGTGTTCAAAGATGCTTAAAAGACTTATAGTTGAAGAACTCAAGGGATTTAATACCAGAATAGGAAACACTAACAAATAGTTACAAAGCATATTCTCAGTCTAGTAAGCCAGCCCTGGGTCAGAGTACTGTCCTCATTCAGTTTCTGAATGCAGGGTGGTGAACTGTTTTTAATATGAAAGTATTTGCATGGCTGAACAATATTACAGTAATGTGACTGTAAGACACAGAGAGCTTCCTGGGAAACTCCATCTTTTCACCAGAAGTCACCTGAAACACTTTCAGTAAACAAATAACAACTTATTCAAACAGGGAAATAATTTGGGTTCAGCAGCTTCAGCAAATAATAAGCCAAGCGACAAAGCTATATAAAACCCACAAGACTCATCATTTCAGCATTGTCCACAGGGCAGCTTCGAACCTAACAGAGTTTGGAAAACAGTAAGAGTCATCTGCTTTCCTCTAGCTGGGTGAGCATCGGCAGCTACTTTAAATTTTCCTTCATTACAGCTAAATTAAAACAGTGAGTCTTGAAGCTGTAAGAGCCATTTGAGTGAATTGTTGCATTGTCTGGGGTCTTTCTGTGCTTGCTTTTGCTTTTAACAAACAGTTTTTCAAGGGCAGTTCTATTGAGTCCAGAATTTCCCACGTATTAAAAACCGACCTTTTTAATTACAGTGGGAGCAGAGTCAGGAGGTTTATTGCAGCAGAGTCAGTGCTGAAAGCTTCCTTTTACCCTGCTGAAACCCTGATCTTACCAGACTTCCCCACTGGTTTCACCCAGCCCTGCTCTTCTTCCTATGTATCCCCTTCACAGCTCAGCAACCCCATCCCTGCACGCAGCCCGTCACCTCTGCCACCAACTGCTCCAGGCTGTGAAAGACCTGCTCCTGATAGCACCCACATGGAGGTCAACCTGAGAGGTGCTGAGCTGAAGACTCCTACAGATTTAGTATCTTTAGGCATGAGGAAAAGAATGCACAATCTGCTGCTGCCTGAATTCAGTGCTGTATCAAAGCTGTACATGCAAACTCAACTGAAAAAAGAAATGTACCAGGTTGCCCCAAAAACAGCAAACCCTTTCCTCAGTGAACTTTTAATCTCATTTACACTTAATTGAGAAAGGACAGCCTTAAGCATTGGAAAGGCACTAGGTGTTTATCTCCTCCTACTTGGCATCAGAGTCTAAATGTTCATCTTTGCCTACTTCTCCAGCCCCACCCAGGAGTCCATCCCAACACCTCCGCTCCTGCACAACTGCACACGCCTCTGGCCTGGACGAGAGGATGGAGATCCAGGGAGGAACAAACCAGCAACCCAGCAGATGGCAAAGGACCAAAAGAGAAAGACCATTGAGCACGTCAGAAAACGGGACCTGGTGGAAAGAGTCCAGAGACGGCCACACAAATGATCAGAGGGATGGAATACCTCTCCTACGAGGGACAGGCTGAGAGTTGGGGGTGTTCAGCCTGGAGAAGAGAAGGCTCCAGGGACACCTGAGTGCAGCCTTTCAGTGCTTAAAGGGCACTATAAGAAAGATGGGGACAGTCTTTTTAGCAGGGCCTGTTGCGACAGGACAAGGGGTGATGGTTTAACCTAAAAGAGGGAGATTCAGACTAGAGAGAATAAATTTTTGCAGTAAGGGTGGTGAGACCCTGGTCCAGGTCCAGAGAGGTGGAAAAAAGCCCCATCCCTGGAAACATTCCAGGTCAGGTTGCATGTTGGGGCTCTGAGCAACCTGCTCTAGTTGCAGATGTCCCTGCTCACTGTATGGGGTGGACCTCTGAAGGTCCCTTCCAACCCAAACCAGTCTGTGATTCTGTGACTCTATACCCCTGTAAGCAATGCCTGCAGTTAAATACTCGTTACAGAGCACATGAATACATAAGAACTCTTGCTAAGAACAGCAGCTTTCACCTGAAGTAATAATACCATGGAAAAAAGCAGAATTTTGAAGGCTCACTACCACAAAAGGCTCCAGCGGGGCCCTTGCCAAGTGTCCAAAAAGATTTCCCAACACAACACAATAACCAGGGGTGCTGTTACTACGTGAGACAAAAGAGCAAAGGAAGGAAAATGAAAAGGTTTGAAATAATTGGGTTTGGTTTACACAGGGGCAGCTGTTCCTGGAACCCAGGCAGTGCAGGAACCAGGAGCCAAGGAAGAACACTCCCCTGTTTTTAAACACTGGCTACCACAGTGGAAAGGGAAAATCACTACTCCACCTATTCTCAGGCTTTCAAGGGAGATGCAAGGAGGTGATCAGAAAAACTGAATAGATTTTACTTCCTCTCACACCCGTATGAATCAAACCCAATAACGCCGAGGAGGGCAGTTCACCAGGACAAGTGCTTCTCCCTTTCTTGCTTAGCAGATATGCAGCAAGGGCAGATGCTGCACCGGCAGCAGCAACGGCTGCTTGCAAAGGGTCGCACCGCCCACCTCTGTGAAAGTCCCTCTCACAGAGGCACTGTCCAGTTTTTGCAAGGAGTGCAAAATAGTTTTTAACTTGGGCTGTGATTTGCTTTGAAAGGGGTATCTAGTTCAACCTCTTTTTTATTAGAAATTACACCCACACCTTATCAGCCACCGCGCTCACTAGAGTCATCATGGAATACTAAATTATTCATTTTTCCATTAAGGAGCTCTTCTTTTATTTAGTGACAATAAAAACAAAATTTAGACTCTCTCATTTGCTCCACTTGGATTTATTTAGAAATGAGTAAAGAAGCAGCATAAAAATTTTACTTTGACCCTGAAAAAGATAGGTTTGGGCTGCAACATTTTCTCACCTTCTTCCTCATTCTACCGTTTCAATCACTCCTAGCAAAATGTAAACTAATTTCCAAATTAAAAATAAAACTGGTATTTTAAACCGACTCCCAATGGGATTTTTGTTCATCTATGTATGGAATATAAGGCAATTAAGAATTCTAAGATCTGGGTCACTCTCCTGTTCAGCATCGTTGTACAAAGCGCTGAAAACCCTCGTTCAGGTCAGCACTGGTGTAGATCATGGATTTACACAGACAGAGGGACATTAAGCAGAATCTGCACTGCATGCAGAGGGATAATTCTCCCTGACAAATTTAAGAGGCAAAAGGAGAGCCCAAACCAGTATCTCCTTTTTAATCCCAATCAGATTATGTATCCGTGATTCATTGGCATCAATGTTACAAGCCTCAAAACAATACAGGAATCAGAAATAGCGAAGCACAATCCCTTAAACATCACCCTAGTGAGTACTGCATGAGAAATCCCTGGATGCAGTTGAGACTTACCCTGACTCACAGCCTACACTGGTGATGGATCTGCACCAAGTAAAGGCATTTCAAACCGTGATAAATTACCCTTGTTAAATTAGGGATATTAACCGGTTCAATTAAATCCATGGAACGAATTCCCAAGACACATAGCAATAGTCTA
The DNA here is from genome assembly GCA_009769605.1 of Bucorvus abyssinicus. Lineage (NCBI taxonomy): Eukaryota > Metazoa > Chordata > Aves > Bucerotiformes > Bucorvidae > Bucorvus > Bucorvus abyssinicus. The sequence goes on along the minus strand of CM020027.1, from coordinate 5,543,522 downwards.
GAAGAAGTCTTCATGGTTAAAATGAACTGCATTAACAGAAGATGTTCCTTCTACGTTCTGCTTCCAGGAAGGAATCCAAATCTTTGTTTATTGTACTATTAGAGCTTGAGAGGACAAATATCTTGTTTAATGAGATTGCTTTTAAACTTTCCTTTTTTGTGGTGCAACCAGCTATCTGAAACAGAGTCCTGCAGCCAAAACCATCGCCTTCCCACCACAAACACCCATTTACTTCCACTTAAAACCAGATATACTACAAGCAGCTGCTGTCTTTATGTAACAGGTCAGATATGACCTAGGATTGCACTCGATTTCAAGCACTCCAGTGGAACTATTCCTCCTGTCTGAAGGCACTACTGTCAAAAAAAAAAAAATGCTGGGGAATTTACCAGTTTCAAGTAGATTTTGTTAAAGTAAAAAACCAACAAAAGAGAGGTTTCAGAAAACATATTTTGAAGTACTGAAAAGTGCAATTTTCTAGGTCAAATGACTTTTCATTTTAATCTTTTTAAGAATAAAAACCTGGAACATTTTCTTCTAGGCCCCGAGGGACACAAAGACCTTAACTCCCAACATCTCCTATTCTCCAAGCAGTTTACTCCCCAAACACTGAAGAAAACTCAACTGTTTTAGGGAGGCACATTCCTACTATTCACACTTGTCATTTCTTCATGAGACATACAAGAAGAAATTCTATTCTCTGTTTAAAATGCTAACCAGAGTTTTTGCCCCCCTCTACCCTCCAAAAGCAACACAAAAAGCACGTCTCAGAATCAAGGCAAGGGCTGTCAAAGGCTCTCATAATTTAGTACCAAACTAGAAAAACTCTGAAAGAAGATAAAACAGACTTAAGTCACATGGAAGTCAAGTAGGTCACTGGAAAGCACTGAAGAAATGACCACACCTTGAATAAGGACCTTTAGAGAGGGAAGTAGAGGAACTTTCATAGCTATAATGTGTTATAAATTGCTTATAAGCTTTGTTATTAATGGTTCACTTTCCTTACTGAAAAAAGCTCAATCCAAAATGCACTGAAGTCAATGAAAAGCCTTCCCTTCACGTCAAATTATGCCTAAGTTCACCTTACCTCCCTTGTGCAGGCAAGGGCAAAAGGCATTTAAAAAGCAAACAAAACAAGCGTGTTAGCTAACATAATTAGACACAATTTGGACCAAAGTATAGGAATCAATTTGACACCACAATCCATGACAAAGACAGTTTAAACTGCTTTTTTCTTTCTGAACTGTAACGGTACCTGGGTAAACATCAGTCACAGCAGAGTCTGAAATGGACACACCATGAAAAATACACTTTTTTGAAACTCCGATGCTAACACAGGGTAAAAAATAACAGAGAAGGAAAAAGAAGAGGGAGGGAGTGCTCATACATAATCTGTAGTTTACACACTAATCTTTCAGATTATTAATGGAGGCAATCTATCTTTCTATTGCTCCTGAGGTGCTTTGGGGTCTTCTTCCTTAAAATGGGAAAATACATAAGCAGTTCGTTTTCACCAGGTTGGTTTGCTTTTCAAGCAGAAGGTCTGCATTTCAAGTGCATCGCCAAAAGGGAGTGTCAGAACACCCATTCATCACAGGACACTAATGCACATTTGAGCTCTTCAGTCATTTTGCCTTCAGCCCAAAACCACCCAAGGATTAAACTAATGGCCCATTACTCCATGCCCTGGAGTGTCCTCCTGCTTTAACGAGGGGAAACTTTCATCTCAAAATATCTAATTCCTATAGCATCATAACCCAAGCTCAACAGAGCAGATTTCTTCCTACTGTTTGTTAAGTTTCTTTACAAAAAGCATTTTCAATAAAGGCTAGTTGCCTTCAGTCTGATGCGATGGGTGGGAGGGAGGTTGCTACATCCCCTCTATATCCATGCAGAAGAAAGGAGGAAAGGAAACAGCTGGTTACATTCCACAGTAGCTGGATTCAGCCAAAGAAAAGCTCCACCGTGTGCTTGCAAATAGCTGCAACGCCCAGGCCCTGAATCAGCCAAGCACAGCATTTCAAATGCATGCTGGAGAGGAGATCCTGATTTTTTCTGGAGAAAAAGGCATTTTTGGTATTGGGAATTGCACTGTCACTGACCACATTGAATAGGATTATATACTTCTACCACAGTTATGTCATCTGTATACACAGGGCTCAAGTGAACCCTGAAGATAAGCTGCTTTTCTTCAGTTCAGGGATGGAGATCTGATTCTCTTTGATTTTGTCCCTGCAAACAAATGCAGAGAGGATGCACAAAAGCAGCCAAAATCCCTTTGACACCTTTTTATTCCTAGTTTTTTTTCCTGTTTGTGTTCTCGCGCCCAGCAGGGACCCACCTGGGTCACAAAGCAGACAAGCGAGAACAGCTGCAGGGCAACATCAGATTTGCCCGGGGTTTTCTGTGACCTTCTAGCTGCACAGAACAGCTGGCACATATGAGGGTTCCAGCCACATCGCCAACAGCTCTTTCCCATATCATGGGTTTGATGCTATGCCCAATTCAGAAACTTTATACCAGCCCTAAGTCACGCAGGAGGCTGCGTGAGCATTGCTGGGAGGACATCAGGCAGCCTGGTAGGGTCCATCTACAGCTCCTTCAAATCCTGTTGTCCTAAGCAGTGTAAGAAGGTCTGAGGAGAACATTTTCGCTCCAGCTTCTCTGTCTCCAACATTCAAACTGAACCTTCCAGTTACTCTGGGAGATGGCACACATGTTAGATGTGCAAATAGCTCTGCCTGAGCCTTGTTTAGCTTCTGAGCTCTCAACCTCTCCCATATCTGCCTTGGGAATGAAGATGTTTTTCTTATCTCTGAAGACCTACTTCTGCCCAATGCTGTGCAGATAGCTTTCTTTCTATATAACTATACAGAGCCTTGTGTGTTGATATTGGACTTAAAATTGGTTGTTGCTATCCAATATAAACATACATGAAGAAATCTGGCCTTGCGTACCATCAGTTTGAGTTCTTGCTCTTGAGTTACAAGAGGCGCAAGAATTCAGCATTTGCAGTCAATCAAATCTGATTTAACTGACAGTGCTAGTGGAGGCTCAGCAATCCCGACAGACAGGGTATTCTGGTTAAGTCACCTGCGGGGTAATACAGAGGTTTGTCTGGATGCCAAGTAAGCCTTTCCTCAAGGCATAGAGGAAAGGAAAAAGGAGCAAAACCCTTAAAAAACATGTTTGTTTCTAGTTCCTCTTGTCACTTGGGCTTCTTGCCAATGCTCATTAAAGGTAATTAAAGGGAGGAAATGTGTATGATCATATTTTATTACATAGATAAAGAAGTTTGGGGATTTATGTTTAAAAAAAAGGAGAAAGAAAGAAGTGTTGATACCTCTGCTTCTTGTAGGGTTCCATGGTTCATGTCAGGACACGTGATAGGAGAACCACAGCCTTCTTGAATTGCCAGCTGTATGTACTGTTTTAGGCACTAGAAACAAGTGAAGAAAAGAAAAAAAGTTATAGCCCACATGGTGGTAACACACAGATGCGGGAGATGCTGCACAGCCACCACCTCCACTGCCTTAATTGGCTGTGCTGAAGTTCCAGCATACAGAAAACATCAATTATTATAAGCATGAATGCTACAAGTCATTACATTGGAAAGAATGCAACAAAGAACAATTAATTATGCATGACTTCATCTGCTGAGCATTGCGTTTACCAAGTCAGCAAGTCAGACCTTTCAGTGCTAACAACCCCTACACCTCTGCTAAACTGGGATTGGAGGTTATAGGGGAAGGAGTATCTTTCATGCTAATTAAACAGGCTTCCCTCTTTCGTCTGTCCTCCTGTGTTCTTAATTCAGCCTCTCAGCCAACAGGCTCCATTGTAGGAGGACTCATTACAAGACAGAGACTCCTGTTTCTCAGCTGCATAAAAGGGGAAGGGGGTTTATAACCTGGTTAGAAGGGTATAATCTGCCCTAGAAGATGTGCAGCCGTCAGTTCCCCAATCTCCCCCCACAGATCAGGTAAATTCCATGGTTTACCATGAGTTATCATGAGCCTCCAGTCTATTCACCAGGAATTCCAAGTCCATTTCCAGCACGGATGCCATCTTATGAACATCTCCAAAATGTTTCATTACACAAAAAATGGCAGGCATCCCCCCTCCAAGGAATAAAGCCCTCCGTTCTCCCCACGTTTGTTTGCCATGCCAGATTCAAATATATTAAGCTTGTCTTTTTAACATGTATCATAGAGTCTTCAATAAATCATGGTATAAAATTGGTGCAAATGGACCAAGACCAGTGCTTGAACTGTACCTCCAAACCAGACAGGTAAGGAAGTGAGCTCACTTCTAAAAGGAACAAAACGACCAGGTCTCCTCAAAACAATGACCAGGCACACAGAAAATTGCAAATCACTGTTAACAAATAACAAAACATGGATTTCTAGCAGATTTAGCGATCAGCTTCCATAGTTTACTCTAAATTACAACCAGCCTATTTTCCAAGCAGCAGGATTAATGCAGCTTTGTTCCCTACAGATTTGTATTTTATGACCACATGATGAACCTCTCCTCCTTTTCCTCAGCCCTGCTGGCTTCTTCCTTTATTGCCCTGTCAGTGTTTCAAGAAATACGTCAAAGTGTAAGGTCTTTGAGACCTCTGTCTCCCCTCCAACTTCTGGAACAGGTACCGAGTTCAAAAGCTGCTGGGTGGGTTATGGGGAAATCACGGCGTTTCAGAGCATCCGCTCTGGTAACACCCCAGGACCCTTCACAAATTTATGGGCATTTAACATTAAGTCTGTGTTAGTTTGGACTTTCTGGGAAGCCTTGTATATTATGCTGTGGTTAAAGAAATTTCCTCATTTGTATTTTTATTGGAAAGCTGGTACCCTCTTAAATGTCAGGATAATTAGGACCTTTACAAATGGATATGAGGTTTCCTTATTATTCCGTCTGTCTCTCTACTGACACATTCAGGTCCATATGTTTTGGTTAATTCTGATGAACTCTACAGAGATATTAGTTCGAGCAAGTAGAATCACGCTTAACTTAGTGGCATTTTAAATGAGCTTACCTTTGGTTTGTAAATATTTGAAGTGTATTCAGTTAGAAGAACATAGGGGTATAACCGAAATGGTAAGCCTTTAAATATCCAGCTCATTAAGCACTAACGGATTCAGATCCAGCACACCCTCCTCTAAGAAAGCGGCAGAGCAGGCTGTAAGGAACTGATGGTGCAAGCAGTATGTCAGTAGAGGTGAGGGAGATACTCACAGGTGAAGAGCAAGAAAAAAATCCTGTCAGTAACTGATGGCAGTTTAGCTCCCTAGGAATAGCAGCTCAGATTTAACCAGGAGCCATTCTTTTATTATTCAACAGCCCGTCTCCTCATCCACCTCTCCCCAAAGGCATCCAGGCACAGTGCTTATAAACGTTGGTTTATTCACGAGATCAACCAGCCCACGAGCGCACACAGCTCCTCCAGCAGTGAGCAGAAGTAGGTACATAACCTCAGTGGTGCCTGGGAGCAGGAACCCTAGAGACATAGGAGCGCCAGGGCTCTGCCCACATCTGCTGCCACCACGGTCTGGGCAGCGGCAACAGGTGACACAGGGAAAGCCAAAAACAATGTCCCCAGAGCCCGGGTGGCTCCTAGTGCCATTACTGATGAAGATGGAGGACCGTGGGTGACTTGCTCCTGCAGCCCCACATTCAGTAGGCTCCTGGCGCTGCCCACATGCTTCAAAGAAGCACGGAGAAACAGGGAATCAAGTGCTCATTCCCTCCACAAATCTTCTCCCTGGTTTGTGCCTGTATCCAGCCTCCACCATGAACAATGCAAAGAGAAGCCCTTCCCTCTGAGTCCCTTCCCCAAGCACTGCGGTGCGTCGGGTGCACTTCTTAGATATAGGGGTGATGCTCCAGAAAAGCCTCCTTTAATCGCATTCCCTCTCCTCATGGGAGACGTGATTACTTTCTGCATCAAGTCTCAGGGCAGCATTTGAGGAAGGAGGGATGTTTCCCTTCCACCAAAGCATTTAGTTTGCCTTAATTCCTCAGAAAGCATGAGAGAGCAACCTTTTACTTTCACTGAGATCCGGCTTCTGCCTCCTCCGTGGTGCTGCTGATATTTAGTAATTTGTTTTGACAGCATGGTACAGTGGATTTGTGCTCTGGGCAGCTCAGGTCAGCCGGTTACAGAGGGAGGACAAGCCTAAGAAGTTACTGCAAGCCTAGCAGCAGCCCAGAGGCTTGTTCTTAATTTAGACTTCCAGACTTCTTAAATCACCCTTCCATGCAAGGATGGGCATGAAGCTCTTAAGGAGCTTCGATCCACAGTATGGATTTTGCAATCGGTTTCAATATGCAGCATCTAAATCATCAGGGGTACCAAGCCAGGAGAACAGAGGTTTCTGAGGACTGCTAATGCATCTGGAATCTCCTCTTCTAGCTCACTGCTTGGTTGTAGGTGAGGATAGGTGAGCAACGGGAGCCTTCTGCGACACTGTTAGAGGGTGCTGTGCTTTCAGAGGGTCACTTGGAGAGATTTTGTATTAGGTCTGCACAGTGCCATGGATCTCCAAATGTTTCACAGGAAACCTCCCTGTTAAAAGAGTTTTTACATGTATTACATCGTGCCTTGATTTTCTGCACTGGAGAAGGTGGTGTGGTTGCAGTTCAAGAAGCTGACGGAATGACGTAAAGGTGCTCGGAAACTCGATGGAAGATTTAACATTTATCACTGAAGGATTAAGCTTTTTTAACCTCAGTCCTGTACATGAATGAAGGTGTGATCTTGTTCCCTCTTTCACAAGTTAGCAGCAAAGAGAGACAGTGGAAATCACTAAGATTTTAAAATATGCCTTCGCTGTAACAGTAAGACTGTTTTTAGAGGAGTTTTACTATTATTTACAGCTCAGCTACTAATTTAGGTACCTATTTGAAAAGTGGCAAATAAAAGTATTTGAAAAGATGTACAAGCTGCAAATGTGAAAAGAGGATTCAATGTCTATATAACGAATCATGACTGACCTTCTCAGCAGTACATCCTCCCACACTATGGAGAACATGTTATACAGACATAAGACTTTTCGTGCCTTTTTTCTACAAAAATTAGGAGTAATCTCAGAAAAGCTGCTCACGCTACACATGCTACTTAATTGCTCTACAAAGCGAAGATAAGATCAAGATACTCAGCCTTCTGTGGTATTAGAGTTCCTTGAAAGATCTTAATCCCAACATCCAAGAAATCACCAGGTCTCAACATCCTTGGGCTACACTTCCCCACCAATTTCCTGCAGTGCTGGTGACTAACAAGCATGGACAGGAGTCAGCGGCCAGAAAGGCCGCATCACAGGACCTGTGGCTTATAGTGACAGTCATACCATCGTCTCACTCTCCATGGCCAGAGCAAGTCATCAGCACTGACTTCCTACCAGCACAGTGAGGTTTCCACAAATGTGTCACATAGCCAAGGCAGAATGGTTAGAATCATAGAATCACAGAATGCTTGGATGGGAAGGGACCTTCAAAGGCGATCTAGCCCCAACCCCCCTGCAGGGAGCAGGGACAGCTTCAACTAGATCAGGTTGCTCAGAGCCCCAGGGTCCACCCTGACCTGGACGGTTCCAGGGATGGGGCTTCTACCACCTCTCTGGGCAACCTGCGTCCCAGTTTCACCACATTCACTGTAAAAAATTCTTCCTTCTCTCTAGCCTGAATCTCCCTCTTTAGTTTAAACCATCACCCCTTGTCCTGTCACAACAGGCCGTGCTAAAAGTCTGTCCCCATCTTGTTGAGGCAACAGACTAAAAATCTACTGAGGTCTTGCTGAGCAAGTTTGAATCCAGCTGACTACAGAGAAATTAGAGGTTTGGCTCCATTATGTTCATCCCTCAAATAAACGGTAGACAACAGCACAAGGAATTTTTAACTTTCACACCTGCAAGTGTACCCTATCAGTTGTTGTCAGTTTACTCAGAGTGAGTATACCACATACATATCTGTGTTCTGGGATACGTAACAAAATCCTCCTCATGCAAGCAAGCAAGAGGGATCAAGTCAAACGTGATAATATAATTCCACCTGTAAAACTCAGCACACCTAAAAGAAGGTTTTGGGCTGGTCTTACGTGGCCAAGCACGTTTTGCTCCACTGCTCCAGATGGATTACTAGATTACTGTCAAATTCTGTGGAAAAAGTACTACAAGAAATTTTTTTTCTGCCTGAGATTTTTAACGTATAATGACACTTTTTCCAAATAATTTGTTGTCTAAGCATTTGGAGGCAATAATTTTTTTCCTCTCATGCTGTTTTTGTCTTTCAGGCCATGACCTTCCTCTGTTTAATAAAATAAGGTCACTATCCACTACCTACTTCTCAAAATGCTACTCATGAGTATCTAGTAAGATAAGGCATGTAAAGTACCTGGATCAAATTATCATGCAACATAGACACATTTCTGGTTATCTTGCAGGACTTCAGGCAAATATTTACCTATGTCCCAAGTACACGCTCCTCTCCTGGAGAGTACAGCTTTGCTGAAAGTGCATGTTGTAACATGAAGGAAGGATCTTTCAAAAAGCACCGAAAAGCCCAATCCAGGAATGCCAAACTAAGAACATAAAAAATTCCCTCTTCAGTAATAAACACTTCCTCTAATCTTCGACAGTGTTTCTACGGTCAGCTGCGAGCCCCAGGAATAGAAAATTCTGTTCAGGCTATTCACATATTCTTCATTTAAACATTTCTCTTACAAGCTGCTCTAACTTCAACTTTTTTTTTCCCTCGACCTATGTTGTATAGGGCAGGTTTTTAATGTACTGACCCAAAAAATTGCAGAGCAGAATTTTACCTGCAAAGGGACCACAACAGTTCCACATTTTAACATGAGTTCAAAGTATCATTTCAGCATTATGTTACCAGGTAATGATGCGACCAAGGCACTACATCCCTCTCACTGTGACTGTTTTTTATTCAAAGCCATTTGGGATAACAAAAGATGAATCTCAATCAGTCCTACATACTGCTTTTCCCAGTACCTTGATGTATTCCATTACCTTGCTTGTCTCCCATGTGCATGCAGCTCTTCACCGCCCTAAACGCAGCCTCACTGGTTTGGATGCAAAAGCATAAAGAGAAACCAGATGTGTGATGTGACAAAACTGAACAGGTAGTTTTATTAAGAAACATGGAGGTGTGGCTAGGAAGAAGAAAGAAATGGAAAGCACTGGCCTGTTTTCCTGTCAAATGTGACAGATATTCCTGCTGGCCACCATGCAGCAGTTAATACAGGATAATAAGGGTATTTGTCTTGAATTAAATTGTGGAAAGGGGGCTAAAAACAGACCTACAGTATTTCTTAACCAGTACTAGGGCATGATCTACATTAAATATGAAAATGCCTGAAATGATTGAAGGCATCTTGCCAAAACAAGAAGGTTCTTTCCTACTAACATATAACTTGAAGACAATTTCAATTTCAGGAAAAATAAGAAAACCTCAGGTTTCCATTTTAAAATACACAAGGCTGATTTAAAAAGTGAAGTGTCTCTTCCAGATTTGTCCTCAAAACTGTATTGGTTTGGGTTTGGGGTTTTTTTTTACAAACTCAAAATTTGGAGGGGTGAATAAAAAAAAAAGACTGCAAATGGAGAGAAAACATAACTCTTTGGTTTGCATTCCAGACTGTCTTATGATTCAGAAGAGATCAAGAGATGGGCATTTCGTTTTCATTTCAGTTCTGGGCAGTGTTTCTGTACTTTTTATTCAATAATGCATAACTTTAATTTCTTTATTATCATTTATAAACATTACCCATTAGATTGCCTCTAACAGCCAACGAGAGTCATCTGCGCTTCACTTGGGAAAAAATGTGAGGCTTTTCCAATTTTTTCAAAGTTTTTCAAAGTACATCACAGAAATAGCCATTTATTGATATGTTAGAGATAAACATACGATAAGCATTGTTTAAGTGAAAACAGAAGTCCAATGAAACATGCATTTGTATTGCCCAATCTGTATTCTAACTGCTAAGGACCGATGCAGTGATAAATGAAGTTGCTTTCAAATGGAGAGAAGATGTGGCCACATAAAAGCCTTGTTGAGAAAGATGCTTGAAAGAAAGTGAAAAAAATGCCCCTTCAGCCTCAAATGACACATGGTCACCTCGTGGCTCATAGAAAGGGAGGAATAATATCACTGATAGTTTTGTCATGACCAAGTGAAATCAAGCAAACCTGACCACAGACCAGAATACAATGTCCTCTTACTGCTCCACAAGCCTATTTTTTTAGGGGATCAAGTATTTCTGAGAAACATAGTCATCAGCTTTTTCTCAAGAGATCTACCACCAATGGTGCTAGATTCTGCTCAGATAAACAGTCTAAAACCAACCTACACATGGTCCACACCACATCCTGGCAGCCTTTCATAGAAGTCAGGATAAGTTACTGATAATTGCTGTCATGAAGTGGTACCACCAAACACCCTTCCCAAAACCAAACCAGCTGCAAATACCATTTCTCTTGCAAAAAATCTGTGCCAGGCCAAACCTGGCCTTACCAACAGCTACAAAACAGACATGACCACAGGCTGGCTCAGTTACTGTGACACTTTGAGGCACTGACAACTTCACATCTACTTCTCCATTTATTAAATGGAGATACCACCAACTTCACCGATACGGTGTTGTCATTAAACATATTATATCCCTTGTCTTCTCTTGGCCACCACCCAGATGATGCCACCTCTGTGGACTTCAGAAACACATAGCCCCTCTTCCTGAATAGTAGCATCCATCAAAAGGCAATGGGTACATTTGTGGTCTTCTGGTACCCCTACTGACTCTGCCTTTGGTGTGACTGCACAGAAATGCATGTGAGAAGTTTTTGAACCATCTAAATTACTATAAAAGTGTCTTGTGTTCAGTGTCAATATTAGCAGGTGTGGGAATTTTCTTTCTCATAACTTTAAAACAAAGCTGTTCTGAAACATTTCAAATGTCGGGCTGGGAAAAAAAGAACCCAAAATGTCAAAACTTGACAGCTTGCTACCTGTGGGTGGAAGTGGAAAACAACCTGAGGTGAGCATTATGCAAAGTGGGGCATTGCATCACAAGGTCTATTTAGGAAGAGGAGAAGGAAGTGTTCTGGTGCAGCCGTTAGCACATGCAGGTGTCCCCTAGGCTGGGGGAGAGGAAGAAGAAGGGACCAAGCTCGTCCTTGAAAATTAGCACACAAGAAACAGAAGAGATACTAAAACCAAGCTGCATACAAGCTGCCCTCTGGAGGCTGCAGCCTCCCAAGGCCCTGACTCGCCAGGCAGGGCCCAGGCTGTCAACAGCAGCCAAAGAGCCTTTTTTGCCCATGTCTAGCCTTGGTCTTGCTGTCGCACATAGCCACAGTGGAAAAACTTACTCTCCCAGATGCCTTTGGATCACCTTCTACTTGTAGAATAGCCAAGACAGCACAGAAGCTACCTGGGCTTCTATTCAACATTGCACACTGACTTCTCCTTTTAAGGGTTGCATGAAGTTTAATCTCATTTGGACCACGTTGTGTGCACCAAAATAACAAACAGGTGGATCATCATGAGGTTTGTTTTGCATGTTTTGTAACTCAGTTACCTCACATGCTTCTCAGAAGTACAAGAGCTAACAAAGGATTTGCTTGGAAAAAAGAAGGGTGAATCATGCTAGTTGTGCACAAACGTGCTGACAACATGGAAGCACATACACGAGATTATCTTCTGTTTTCAGAGTTCGTTACATGTTGGATTAGGCGTCTCATTCTTAGGCACTGCTTCCCTTCTGTCATCACTGCCACCAGGACAATCCTACTACAAAACCCTCAGTCTTACCTGGCAAAACCTCACCTCCGTGACTGGACTACAGACTCACACCCAGCCTTCCACAGGGCCCTTAGTATTCCCAGTATTCCCGCTGGTCCTGCACTCCTCACTACTGCTCCCAAAGGGTCATTTAAGTTGTGCCAGCTACCAGGGCGATTCTAGCAAGAGGAAGTGAGGTGCTTGTAAACACAGCGCTCATCATCCCTCCCAGCTGTTTTCCCAGTCTCAGCCAGGTTTTGAAAAGGCAGGAGTCTCCACGAGGGACACTTTCCAGCCATTCTAATGACCGCCAAAGCCTGGGCAACATCTGGTGCCCCCTCCAAACGCAAAGCAGGGAGCTCAGCCTGTCCATTCCTGGCACTACCCTGCCAGAGCACTCCTGACTCCTGCCTGAGTGAGGCACTACTGGAGCTACATGGCAGGGGGAAGAGGAGCAAAGGATACAACGTGTAGAAAATTGACTAGAAATAAGAGTAATATTCAAAATACAGTTTTGTAAGTATATCAGTCAGGATGTAATTAACATTGGGTTGCTTTGGACCCTTAGATAAGTGCACTAAAATACTGTATTTTGTAACACTGTGATGGTGTAGCCACATGCAGTGTTTAATTATTTTATGTACGTATGTGAGTGTTGTGACCACCACAGGGGCGCATCCAAGGAAGCAAAAATTGCAAGGCAACAAGGTAAGCGCATGGACTGCAGATACGACAGATGTCCCACCAAATATACAAGAAGGATGACCCCAGATAAGCAGTATCAGGAACAGATGAGAACTGTGCAGCTTAAGCAAGACTTATCTTGAATCTATTCATGTAAGAGTGTGCGCCACAGCATGGCACTCCACAAAGGTTTTATAGATAGGAAATGATCTAATAATACAAAGTGCAGTCCTCTAAAACTTCTGCCAAAAAAATATACCTCATGTCTCTGTCCAACCCTCTTCAGAGATCAGTCTTTTATTCCAAACTAATATAGGAACATAGAATCACTCTGCCTCTTCGGACCTGACCGGGCTACCAAGTAAGATGGCAAGCATGTTCTCCAAGCCATCTGCTTTTTATCTTTGAGCAGAGAGAGTAAAATGTTTATAGCTATTTGAAATATCCTGTCTTACTAGCAATGTTCCACCAAAATGCAAACATGCACCTTCTTAAACACAGTTTACTTACTTTGGCTAGAATACAGCTTTTACAAGGTATAATGTTTATTACTAGGGTTTCTAAGCTGAAAAAATAGCTGCACACAGTTCTAACTCATTTAAATTCCTGGGTTTTACAGTCTACTAGTGGAAAGGAGATATAAGCTTGCCCTTACTAAATACTAACAGTTTCCAGTTATTTCCACAGCCAAAAATGCTATCTAGAAAAACGATCATAGATGCACAATCAATATTACAGTTAGAAAAAAACCCCTCGTACTTGTAATAAAAGGAAAAATTAATGAATGGTTTCACTTTAGTAGAGCAGAACCTATTATGTCCATGTCACGTCCTTTTCTATTTCAAATTTAATACTACTCCTGGATCCATATAATTATGGATTATCACCTCAGTGATAGAAAATAAGGATAAGCTATACAAGCTGAAAGCATTGCTGGCTGAAATACTGATAGGGGCTCAATCCCACAGCTCACAGTTGACATCCCTACCCTAGCATCTGTCTTAAGAGTAGTGTGGAGGTATAGAGAAGCCCTGGCATGGATGGGAGGAAATCTAGGGCACCGCATATCAGCTACTACAGGCTATGGCCCAAACAATCCCCCATGCAAGCCCCCACACTGAGGCACTCCATGACAAGGTGCTTCTGACACTGCTCTTTGGAGGCTGCCCGAAGGTGCAACTCATCCAGCCTCCAAGAAACTGCTCTGGGTTCAAGACAGAAAGCCATACAGGCAGATTAAAAGTTTCCAGAGTCCCCTTTGTCATAGGATGCAGGATCTATGTGTCTCTGTTGCATCAGCCTAGACATATCCATCGAGAGGATGTTCAGACACAGGCAACAACAGCCAGGCAAAGGGTAGACATGGAGCATAAACACAGTCGAGACATAGTACGCCCATGGAAATAAATAGAGCATGTCTAAAGGCTTCTCCCAGCTGCACTCGGCACTCAGTCATGGCTGGCTCTTGGTTCAGACAAAGTCAGCCAAGTTTGCACAGATGCCAAATAACAGTGACTGGACTCTCCATGTCCTAGCACTGGAGAGCCAAGCTCAGAGCGGATGCTCTTCCTGCTACCGGCCAGGTAAGGGGTGTAGGTATGGGGGTGGCAGCTGCAGCACCAACGGGGGGCAGGTGGGGACAGCAACATCGCCAACCATCACCGACCTCTCCCTCTGGCCAGTGCCCTGGAGGAGTAGAGAGGCCACCTCTGCCTGGCACAGTCCTCAGCAGTCCTCCCTTCCCCAGGGGCAAAAGGGTTACTCTGCCCAGCTAACACCAAGATTACTGTGCCATTAATGATATTAAATCAGTTATGAACTCTTCATGTAGAGTGGGACCACCGTAAAGGTATCAATATCTCTGAAATTTTTTAATTTAAAGCAATATCCTCGTACCTACCTGTTAGGTGTGTTCTCTTAAAACTTCTGTTACAAACTAAAGCACAGAAAAGTTACGTGGAAGTGGGTATCAAAAACAAACCTCAAAATTACAGGCTGAAAATGCATATTAATCAATCTTATCCTAGTTTCTTGAAACACACAGCTACAACTCTTACCCCATTTAAGCTCCCCTGAATTCAGAGTAAGCGAAGATGCTCTCACTCAAGCTGGCTTCACAAATATGAGCTTTCTTCATGAGTTCAAACAACCAAGGGCAAAACTTAAACATACTTGCTTGATGCTTATCCACAATTTGTTGATACAAAGTAAAAGGAAGTACATTTATTCTGGAGTTAAAAAACATCCCTCCAGTGGCTTCTGACCTGTTTCCAAAATCCATTAGTCAGGTACATCGAAGTCACTATTGCCAGAGCAACTGGGACCATTTTCCCATGCTGACAAAGAGACCAGAAGGGTATTAATATCTGTAGGGCTTTTATCAGCTCACTCAAACCTCTGCTTTTATCACTTCCACCAGCTTTATTTGATCTGAATTTGCAGGACAGAAAGTCCTTACTGACAGCTACAGGCACTGCATGACCTGGGCGACATCTCTGCAGCACAGACTGCAGGTACAAAGGTTCGACAGGCCAAGGTTCATTTTAGTTTAGGTTTTCTGATTGCCCTTAAAAATTACATAAAAGACTTAGAGGTCTCTGAGTACTCAGAAAATGATAATGGGAAAACAAAAGCTTGCAGGTATCTTCTGATGTTTCAAGACTTTGCTTCAGAAAAAATAAATACTGAGATTCCATATAGACTGTGTATGTTCTCTGACAGTCTTAAAATGCACCTTTTTCCTATTTACTACTGGGATTTGTTATTATTTGCTATGGGACATCTGTTAGAGTTACGAATTATCCAAAGCAGAATGGCAGAGAAGTCTTTTAAATAAGGCAAGACAGACTAACACTCAATACTCTTCAGGAAAGCATCCTCCACCAGCATGGATAATGCACACTTTTTTACGGGACAAGCAACCCCATCTCACAGTTCTGTCTATCTCCCATTACTCTGGTCCTGTAACGTAAAGGCGCTGCTAGATCTTACCGATGTACAAAAGATGCAGCTGCACTCCTGCAGAGTGGTCATCTTATCCGGGGGATATTCACAGAGACACAGCTTGCAAGTGAGCAGGGGCTTCAGAGCTAACCCGCCAGCTTTTGACTCGTCAGTTGTCATGGTGTGAAGACAAGCCTTCCCAGCAGAGCCCATCTACTCAGTGACGGTCCACTCAGCCTGAGAAGAGAAATCAACAGCTGAAACATGCCATAAGCCATGTAGTTGCTTCTCATTGATCTGAGAATTTACAGCTCAGATCCACAAAAGCACTTGCATGCCCTAATGTACTACTTTGGCATCTTGGTGCCGGTCTCATGCTTCAGGACATTCAGAATTTACAGAAAAACATGTCTGAGAGCCCACCTCTCCAAGAGGCCTGAACTGGGTTGAGTTCTCAGAGAACATTCACCTCACTGGCACAAAGCACCTGAGCCAGGCCATTTACCATCAAATCAAACAAATAAAGAAACAAACCACCAACCACCTCACACAGGTGAGACTACCTACATTACAGGCAACACTATAGCGGTCAGAGCCCTCATCAAAGACCTAGGAGCAGTGATCTGACTTGGGACAATAAATCATTATTAAAAACCCAAACTGCACTCATATGTACATATATAATCCTTCTGCCTATTCAAATGAGTTTCAGAGTCATTCCCCTCCCGTCCTTCAGTCCTCAGGGCACCCACACCATTTCAGTGGGTGTCTCCACTCCCACGTTCCATTCCAGCTGGTGGCTCGAGAGCTCTCCTGGGCACTGCAAGGCAAGAGCAAACACAGACTCCCACTTCCTAGGCAAGGACTACAAACATTTGGCCTGTAACTAAGTGGAGGGTACCACGAACTCCTCCTTCTCCAGGAGTTGTCACTGACATGATGAGCCATTGCCAGAGGGGTGGTGAAGGCAGCTTATCCCAGGAATGGGCTTCACATTGCATGTCCTACTTCATACAGGGCTGGAGCTTAAATCCAAGCAAGGAAGAGTATTTAACATGCAGCCCCCTTTTCTGCATTGCTTTGATGATACCGGAGAGCTGCCTGCTCAGGTCTGTAGCTTTTGTGCATTCCACTCCCTGGCAACCAGCTCTAATATCTATTTCATAGGGCTCTGAGGCATCTAACTGAGGTTTGTGAACCATGAACTAAGTGCACCAGCACTTTTTCAGGGAGATGCTCAGAATAGCCCTGTTTGTACCACATATTATGTCACAGCTGCTTGGGGAAGAAATTCTATCCTTTGAGAAGGAACAAATGGAAACACCGTGCTCACATGTAATGTTTTCTGACCTAAGCACTTGAGAACACTGTAGCATAATAACCACAAAAAATTTCAGGACCCTCATTTTTACACAGTAACACTGAAAGAGAAATTAAAGCAAATATCCTTATGCTCAAGCTAAAACAACAGAAAGCAAAAAATCAGATTTTATTCACCTCCAATAGACAGTGGCGTTCAGTGCAGCATTTAAGGCCAGGAAAATCTATTCCCGTCTCCAAGAAACTTGGCTCAACTTCCACAGATCTGCTTCTGAATACAATCAGCTGATGGCAAGAAGACCTTCACACCTATTTCTTACAAACAGAGACCTGGTGGCCACTGCGCACAGCTGCTTGCCCCAGCGCAAGAAAGAGCGCAGCTCTGCTAACATCTGAAAAGCTTCATCTCCAAGGGACTGCACAGACATGAAAACAACAGAGGATCAAGACCTGCCCATGTGCCTGTCAGATCTGACATCTCATGAGGGAAACAGGACACTCGAGCCCTTTGGTCCACTGCTGCTTGCCTCCCCTGCAGTCCGGACCGTCCTCATGGCAGGGCTGTCAGGTCATATTTGGCAGTACGTCACTGCTGCCATTCTGCTGCTCCCGGAGTGGCCAGGCCAGCTGCAGCCAGTTAGCGCGTATGCAACATGCTGGCTTAGTACCTGCTGAGTTCCTTCCCAGAGGAAGAAATGATGGGGCTCACGGAGCTCAAGGGGTGAGCGCATGTGAAACCTCACCTAACAGCTCCCATCTCACAACTGATGGACAGCCGAGCCCCCTCCCCAGGCCTGCCACCGTACTCCCATCCCGTGTTCCCATGGGTCTGTAGGGAGACACTTTCTCTTCAAAAGCCATGACACCACAACAAACCAGGGTGGGAGCACACTTACCCCCTTTAATTTTTCACACTTCGCAGCTTCCTAGCCTAGCCTGACAGGGAAGCCATGAGATGTGTCCCCTTGGGTTGTCTCTCCTGCAGGCTCCCAGTGTTAGAGATGCAAGAGTCATAGCCAAGATTCTGGCAACCGAATTCTGGCCATGAATCCAAAGCACACTCTCTCTTTAACGGCTTGCTATCACTAGGTCAAAATAAATGCCGTGCCCACGTTATTCTTGATGCAGAACCCCACCCCAGTTTTGCTCCATATGGCTGCAGAGCTGGAGCTCCAGCACGGCCAGAGCCTTGGAAGGAATCCTCCCTCTGAGGCAGGGACTGCAATACTCTTCTGTTATCACTGCAATGGAGAGGAGGAGGAACAGTGAGTCACTATGGCAGATCAAGAAGTACCTGTTCTTTCAAACCACGTGCTAGACATTATCTCAGTGTTAGGAGAACTGTAACACGACTACTCAGGTATGTTTTTCAACAGCAGCTGCATCTGTACAGGTAAGCTACTCACCACCACGCTGCACAAATCTGACATCTCTTCATTTCCACAGTAAAAGGTAGCAATGTTAAGAGGAGGGATGTACA
This sequence comes from Bucorvus abyssinicus, assembly GCA_009769605.1. Classification (NCBI taxonomy): domain Eukaryota; kingdom Metazoa; phylum Chordata; class Aves; order Bucerotiformes; family Bucorvidae; genus Bucorvus; species Bucorvus abyssinicus. The sequence continues at coordinate 5,525,302 of CM020027.1, read as the reverse complement.
AAAGAACAGGTAGGAATATTTCAGGATGTGGGAATGGATATAAAATGGATACAGCTGTTTCCAAAGTCAGTGTTCTGTTTACAGCCGAAGGGTTATAACCCTGCACGCTTTTATGAGAAGCAGCCAGAAAGGTAGGACTGAGGTTTAGAGCTAGGGGCTAATTTTAGATGGCCTAAATCTGGCACTCAGTGTGATAGCAAGAGAGTTGTGATGAGCAGGCTCCTGATACACCGCTCTGCCCTACTAGCCATCCGATGCCAAAGTGTGATGGTTTGTGGTGACTTGTTATGATATCCCAGGCACCCTTGTCCCTGAAGAATGTCTGTAAATTAAATTCAGCTTTGTTCCCTGTCCCCCCACAACACTCCCCTGTCCCTTGCACCAGAGCAGGGCTGAGGTTCTCCTCCTAAAACAAGCAGAGCACCCTGTGGACATCTCCAGCAGACAGGACCAAGCAAACCCGGCTGACCAGAGGAGCCAGCCCCCACACAGCCCCATGCTGGCTTGTCTCGCCACAGCCTCATTAACCCCAGCAGCGTTCAGTAACAAAGCGAACAGGACTGGAGCTGTGGAGAAAGCTGCGCAGCCTGCCTACACAGCTCCTGGAGAAGGCACTGCGGCTACCAGCAGCAGCACTCCCTCCATGCTCCCTAAGGGGCCAGCTTGTCCATGAGTGGTCCTCCAGGTCAGGCTGGCACAGGCAAAGCCAACTTGTTAGTACTTGAAAACCTGACAGTCAAAGAGGAGAGCAGATGCATGGCCTACACAGCACACTCCTTTCCCCAGAGCAACCCGACCAGCTGGTCTCTGTTTTTGCTCCCCAGAACTGTGACTTCTGCTACCACTGCCAAGGGACACATGCAGGGGGAAGAGTTAATGGTTACAGAAAAGGGGTAGCCCCATCAGTGGCAACTGGGCTCTGGATAGACACCAGGTCTGCGGAGGAGGTTCATCCCCATGATCAGATCAGATGGTGGAATCAATAGGGAGAGAAAGACACGTGTCTTCCTCCTGCTCTCACCCTCTACTCCTTCTCCTATTCTTTCCCAATATTTCAAGATTCATTGTCCCCTCCCAAGCTCTCAAACCATCTCCCCAACTTTACTATCCTGGCCAGAACTGACTTTTCCATACACTGCAGAGAAGCTGTGAAGTTCCACCTCAGTTGCTCCAAATTTTTATGGCTTTCACTTTGCTAGGCTTAGTCCCTCAGACTGCCATTAGTTAATTATACATTCATCAGCTCTCTTTACAGCGGTTTAAAATTCCTACTGTAATTACAGGTGAGTTGCCAATAGTTTAGGTGGAAAACAAAACACCAAGGATGTATGTGTTGTGCAGAAGAGGGAGTCCCTGAAGAATGAGTTGGGGACAAAGAGGAAAAGACCATTCTGTATTTGCTTATATTAATGAAAGTGACCTGAAATAGAAGTAAATGAAAAGTTCCTGAATAAAATGGACCCTCACGTAAATAATAAATACAGTTGTAAGCAGTAAGATCTTCCCTTATATACTCACAAACACAAATGACTCATTCAGGATAGAATCCCAAATAAAGCAAAAACTGATTCACTGAAACCAGAATACAGCGCGTAACGCCTCAAAAAACCTCCACTGAACAGCAACGAAGGCTCCATGGGATGTTGTGGAATATGGACAAACACATCTCAGGGACACTCTAATCCAGGGGAACATACTAAACTGAATTCTGCACCAGGTAAATTGGTGGCAAGGAAGGGTCAAAGTGGCCCCAGTGTGCATGAACACCCATGAGCTGTAAAGATCCAAGAGTTTTTACGTGCTTCTATTAGCATGTACATACACGCACACACACAGATGACACTCCACTCACATTGCTCAGCATTTCCAGGAAATGGGACGTATTTCCTCAAATTGTGTGCTGCCCAGCTTAGAAGGAAAAGAACTGTTGGGAAGACTCATCCTTCCCTGGCGCTGACACTGATGGTGTTGATGTCATAGGATAAGGCCATGACCAGAAAGCCTGAAAGAACCTGAGCGAGCTCTATGAGGTCAGTCCTAGGAGGGTGTAAACTGCACAGTAACCAGAGCCACGGTTTGCTGAGCGCTCAGACCTGTTTCCATGTCATTCATCTGCCCTGTGAGCAGTTTTGCTTTGTGTCTGGGAGGTGACAAAGCTTTGTGCTTTCACATAGCGCTGAAATGTCTCAACACTATCCATAAGCACAAAAACATTAGAGCATGCTCAAAGCAGAAAGGACTCAGAGGGGTGGGAAGGACAAGTACAAGCAGAAACACTCACAAGAAAGTAGTGGAGATTTTGAGTAAAATATGAAAAACACAACAAAAGCACTGGAGGAAGGATAACAGAACTTGTCTGCCTCCAGGGCCTCCTGACACCACAGCATCTAGCTTTGCAAACAACTACTGGACAGCAAGTATCTGCTGTGCCTGCTTACAGACAGGTACCCGCTGCAAACCTTGCTATTAGTGTCCTGAAGTGAAAACTCTTAACTCCCTGAAGTGGGAGTGGGAGAGCAGCCGGGTGGGTGTCTAGCAGCCAGCCAAGGTCAACCCACCACAGCTCCATAAAGGTTTTAAAAAGTGATGCAACCTAGGGCTGAAACGTTCCCTGTGAGCACACCCTGTAACGTAACATCAGTAAGATCCCTGTTACAGTCACACTAAGGCTCAGTTAAGTCTGCCCAGCTGCCTCAAGCCCAGATTTCCAAGTTCAAAGAACAAAAATTACTCAGTGTCTGTGATTGACAGAGCAAACAAGCCAGGCAGCCTCCTGAGCTGCAACATCAGGACACTGTCTGTGTGCCTGCAATCAAGTCACTGTACTTAGCTAAAAAAATGTGTCTGAATGTGACTTTGGCCACTTAGAAACGTAACATAACATCATGAAAGCCTTCTGCACTGAAGCTGGGGGAGAATGAATGGATTATATTCAGCACCGTAAGCCATCCTTGCATTTTTTTTCACATGCTGCATCCAACAGCAACAACAGAGTTCCTGGAGAAGCTACTTCAAGCCTTGTGTTTACAAACAATTCTGCTGAAGTCAGCGGAGCTGTGTGCTTTGAGCTGAATTCAGAGTTTAAAGCAAGTCAAGAAATGTACGAACACAAGACATATTGCTCCAGGAAACATTAATGGAAAAAAAAGGATCCTTTACGTGTGTTTGCTCTGTGGGCTGGCATGTGTCTGAGGCCACCCTGTGAGCCCCCTCTAGCCCCAGTACCCCCCCGACTTGACATAAACCAGCACCCAGGCATGGGCTTGGGTACACATGGTGGGATCGTTAGAGAGGCTGGGATTAGGTTTAAGGTCTAACACATAACAGCGCACTTTCCCGTTTTACAACCACCATTTTAGTATCACAGCAAACTCACAGCACCTGTGCTAAGCTCCTCTTTAGTTTACCAGGTACTCTCTGCAACATTTCCAAGCACTGTAATTGTTTGTCATGCCCTAGGGAGTTCTTAAGTACCCCACCCATTACGAAATGATTTCAATGCCATATAAAAACCTGTTTTGACATCGTTCAGCTCAGGATTCTGTTGTTTCTTGTAACTAAGGTTCCCCCCTTTAAAGACAAAATAGAAAAAGATAGACAAGTGTTCACAGACTCATGGAATCATTCTGGTTGGAAGAGACCTTCAAGCAGTCCAAATGTTAACCCAGCACTGCAAGTCCACCACAAACCATGTCCCTCAGGGAAAACTGCTGAGGTTCATGGTTCAAATCCAATGCTAACAGTCAGGCCCTTGGAGAAAAAGAATAATTATAGAAAGATTTAAAAAATATAACTGAGTGGTATTAAGATAACAGGTCAGATCATAGAAGAGATAAGGTGACCTATGAAATGAGGACATGTGAAGACAGCTGTCAGAAACCCACATTTCTATCAACTTCAGCAAAACCCCTCATTACCAGTTTGGTTACTAGCCCTTAGCTGTCCCAAGGCCATGTTATTCACAATTCCCTCCTAAGGCAGCTTTTTTAAACTCAGCAGCTCTGCACAAAGAGTTAGTCCAAATTAAGCGCACTAGTACTTCTGTGGTCAAACAGACTGGCCACGAAACCACAAGGCATTAATTTCTCCTTTTGATATGCAGAGCCTGCACAGAGCATCTCGTCCCTACAGCCTTATATGCGAGTAAAGCTCCAGTGCAGGAAAGCCTTAATCTACAAGAAGGACATTTCATCATATGTTTAAGTGCTCTTTCGTATCAAAGCCTGAATATTTTGTTTTATTGAAACGAGATTATCATCATGTTAAACAAGTACTTGGATTTGCTCAAATTGTGGTGTCAGAAAAAAAAAAAGCAACCAGACCCATGAATAGAAGGCCTAATTTTAAATACATTTTTATATATTCAGAATGACTGTTTTACATCTGTGCCTTCATACAGCGAGCACTTGATTACATGCAGGTACAAGGAACACCCAGTTCTGGATTACTGTAATGTGCTATCCAAGCTGAAGTATTAGGGAGAATAAAAGTATTTCAATATGTTCTCTTTGAGCAGGGCTTAAGAAAAGTCAGATGTATAATATTTCCTGACAGCTTTCTGCGCTGTTAAATTTTTGTTTTAAGAAAACTTGTTTAAAGAACAAGCAGGCTAAGTAAATGTGCTGCCTGGTACGTGAGAACACACCAAAGGCCATTTCTCTACTTGTTTTCATTGGAATGCCTGGGAAAAAAAAAAAAAAGAGCCCTTGAGCTGCTGTTCAAGAAGCACTGGCTGTATGGAGTATTTTCATATCATGCTAGCAACCAAAAAATAAATATATCAAATACTTTGAAAGGAATGTAGTGAGTGGGAAGCCTCTTGCGCAAAAAAAAATATAAGGGGCAGACTGCACTGATGAAGAATATCATACAGCTTTCTGCCAGGCTTTTTTACCTCAGCACTTGAGGATGCCTAAAACACACACTGAACAGCTTCCCAAATCTCACATGCAGTAAATCAGTCTCCACGAGTCTTTGTGAGTGCACTTGTTGGGTTTATCTCTAACGTGAGACACGAATAGCTAAGGTTTTAGAACAGTTCTTCACAGTAACTTCTAATGACCCTACATCTGTATGTCCTTGGGGAGGTTTTTTTGCAAGAAGACCATGGATAGTAACTGAATATAACAAACCACTGCTTTTTTTTTCCCCCAAAACAGATGTGATTCTTTGCAATTGGGGGAATCCTTTATGTGTCTTTCCTTGCAGTGCTGCTCTAGTATAAGCGAGGGAGAAAAAAGTGGGCTTTTCCCCCTTCCATTCCTAACAAGCTGGGGAGGCCAAGAAAAGGGAATCTAATAGCAAATGGTGAAATGAATGCTGCTACTCCCAGCTGACAGGTGGGTAGGAAAAGCCCTTTCTGATCACTTAAAAACATGAAGACCGAAAAAGAAATAATGTAATGTAGCCCGTTACTAAACAGAAATACATGATCAAAACCTGGTCTTTGTCCCTTTTCAATCCTGACAGGAGCCACACCATAGCAATACTCACTGAATCCATGAAGATGGGAATAAGCTCTTCTGCACGGAATCAAGACCGTACTGCAGAAGCTGCCACCTTCACTCAGTTCTGCTGGAATGGTGCTTGAGCTAGAACATATCAAAGTTCAGGACAGAGCTCTGCCAACACTGGCAGGTTGGAAAGCCACAGCTCCCTGCACCAGACCCACTAGATGTGAGTCCTGGGCGAGTTTGGGATGACTCAAGTGAATCAAGCTTCCTACGCCCGAGCAGCGTGATGGTGCTGGCCACAGGCAGCAGGCTGCAGGGATACGCCTGGTCCCGCTGGCGATCAGAGGCTGGGTCCCCCCAAGTTTTACATACACCCCGGCAGTCACAGAGCTAAAGAAAGCTTAGCAGCACAAAAAGCAGTGAAACAGGCAAAGTGCAGCCAGACAACAGAACCTGTGTGTTTTGGCAACATCTCCAAGTATTTCCAAAACACATTGAAACAACACAATTACACCAAGTGGAATGCCAAGTATTGGTTACCGGGTGTAAGATTAGACTCTAAAGCTTATCTAAGGAACATCCCCAATTCTTACTGACGCTATGCAATATCTGTTAATGCTAAGCTAATAAGGAATTTCCACCCAAACTAGTTCGGTGCACTTTAACTTCCTGTTGACAAGGGGTAAAATACCACTATTAAATAAAAACACCCTCTTTGTGACATTAATGACAAAAGCAAATGATAGCTCTTCCTTTCTGACCACGTGAAGGCTTTCGGTAACCGTAGCATTCAGAGTGAAAAGGAACTGAGCTTTTGGGAGGTCAAACAGGTTGATAACTTGGCTAGATGTCTCAGTTGAAACAGGAATAGGAAGTCAGATGTAACAATTTGCCTTTGACACAGACAAAAATGTTTATTTTTGTTAGTCGGATAACAAAACCTTGGGATATGTTAAATCCTTGAGCTGGAATGTTTACAGTTTAGATAGGGTGTGTTCAGAAGATATTTGTGACATTGGCCTGGTCTAACATCAAGGATTTTTAGAAGGTACTTGTAAACACTTATTGTTAAAGTGAAAGCAAGGGAATGTTACGTGACAGAGGGACCAGCTTCATCTGATCACAGTACGTACTCTTCTTGTAAGGAGAAACTAACTGGGCTGTTGGGCTCCTCTGGCTGGAGACGACTCCTTTTTCAGAGCAGCCAACACTGTGTTTGAAGCAAGCAGCGTCTTGACTACAAGGCAAGCAGGTCAAGGCAAGTGGAGACCTGATGCAAAGCCAAGCCTCAAAAGCAACGGCAACAAACTTCTTAGGGCCAAGGCAGGCATGGAGAGTTTGCCAGAAGCCAAAGAACAACTCAGCTGATGGAAACAATGACATTGATCCCCCAGTGATTTCTGCAAAAACACCATATACTAAAAAAACTTACTGAACACCATCTCCTGAAAACACTGAACACACATCTAGGTATTTATTTTTAGAAGGGTTCTGAGAGATCTTTTTTTCAGTGCTTGCAATAAGATGATGCCTTTAACATCGCTGTCATTTTATTTTGTCAGGACAAGAAAATGGCAAACTTGCAAGGTTATGGTCTTGCTGTCTTTGTTCACTACAAGCATTGAAAAGCACTTTCATACAACTTTAGATGTCCATCAACAGGAATCAAAGAATAAGTTCATTATTCTTTTATAGCAATTTTTTGTGTGAATTAAGCTATGAAGTGTAATGTTTTAACGTGCCCCTATCTAATCTTACAGTCAAATATGCTGCCCGTTGTTATAGAAGAAACACTCTATTCAAGGTAACCAAGATAAACAGGAAAAACACTGAAATCTGTCCTTGATCCAAAAACATCTCAATGACTTAGGAAGTCGGGGGACACACACGGTACCCAATGGTGACTTTCTAGTCTTAGCTACAAGGACATTCAGTGAATCAAAGACTGGGAGTTAAATCTGAAGATTAGATCTTGGGGAAGTCACTGTAACTAATATAAGCATTTTCCATCAAGAAAACAACATGAGTAGCTACTGACTCTACTGGAGTTTGACAAGAAATACCACGGTCATTAAGAAGCAACGGCAGAAGTTTGGACCTGGACATGAGCAGGTTGTTTTGAAACTAAACACACGCACATACTGAAGTAACTACTATTGCTGCTCACGCCTAGCTATTAAAGGAATCGGAGTGTATCCCTAAACCACTCCTCTGCCAGCTTCTGAATGAGACCTACCAAAGCCAGATGCAACAGTAGACAAGAAATGGACAGAGCACTGAACGAGGCCCAGCTCTGGCCAGATCTGCAGAGTCATAAAAGAGAAGTAAACTCCAGTAACACTCCCCTAACTCAGCTTCTCTCTGCTTGAGAGAGTATCTCTCAAAACCCATGTTTGCTCTCCCTCTTTTCCAGCCCACACATGGGACGAGCAAATGAGCCCAGCACGCTGGGAGACAGCTCCTGGGAAAGGGTCTGCTGTGGGCGATTCCTTCCACAGTGCTGCTGCCCCAGCACGGAGGAGCTCCACGGTGCCCGCCCCATCCATCAGGACATGAATATGGGGCATCTCTAACCTCTGATAGGCTTCATCTACACGCTACTGAACAGAAGTTGCAAACTATGCTGGAATAACAGTAATAGCTTCAACTACAACTAGTCTTATGCTCTTGACTAACTTTAACAGCTATGTAATTTTCGAGTTTTGAGCAGGTTTTTGCCTGTACGGTGTCAAGCACAGGGAACACAATTTCTCAGCAGCTCTGTGCAACTACTTAGAAATCCAGATGGTACTACAAGACCTGTAATCAAGCAGAAGCGTACGTCAAACGCAGTTAGAGGTTTGCATTCATCATTCCCTCACTCCAATTCCAAATTTCAACCTTCATTACAGAAATAATTTCCATGGAGAACAGCAATCTCTAAACAGACACGATTTCAGCCTCAGGAGCCTCAGTATCTGTAACAACTGGCTAGTCTCCATCTCAGCCATGGAGTGGAAGCCTTGCCAACAGGAGTGTTAACACAGGCTCCAATGGACCTGCTGATGTGTGCAAAGATAAGCATCTGGGAGCAGTTGAAAGAAGCTGCCCCACCTCTTAAACACTCAGAAAAATTAGTATCTAGAACACAGCACTTAAGAAACTCACAGACCTACTATACTATAGGGTGACAGTCTTACAGAAACCTTTCCAAAGAGACCTTTCCATTAGGTGGTCTTTTAATTGTGACCATGACACTTAATGCCCCTCAAATAGGCATTTTACCTCATTGCTAAGGAATTAGGAAGAAGAGCTATGGCAAGAATTCTCGACTCTTCTCCCCACAACTTCATCCTTCCTTCATTTGTTGGCCCATCCTCCCAAAATGTGGGAAGCTAGATCAACAAGAGGGTTGAAACTGGTCAAGCCATGTACACTGCTTGGGTATTTGCAATAAAAACACTGACCAATCAAAAAAAAACATGTCGTTAAAGCAGTATTGGATAAATTACATGTAGGTGGCTTTTACTCTGCTGCAGGCAAAGGGCACGATTGCCTTTCCCACAAATCCTCTCCAGAGACTGTGATGGAGATTCCCCACCACTGAACCCATCACTGCAACTGTGAAGAGGTCAGGATGGTGCAGCTTGCATTCTCTCCATTGTGCAAAACTTCAGCAAGCAAGTTATTGCTGGCCCCGTGGATATCATCTTAGCCCTGTAATGGGGAAACCCCACTGGGAAGAGTTCCAGGACCAGCGATAAGCTGAGGGTCCACTGTTGTGAAATAGCCCACAGGATCAGCTGGTTTCCCCCACCGACTACATCTTTGTAACCTTTATTTTGCAAGGGAGAAGACCAGCTTGTTTTCCTTCATCACCTCGTCACCTCCATGCATCAGAAGACTTCCAAAACGAAGCACAGGCAGAACACGTGAACTTTCCTGTCTACTGCTCAGACATAACCAGTGTTAGCCAGCCCGTCACAGCTCCTACTTAATCCTGGAATTTTCTTTGCATGCAAATGATTAGCCTATACACTGGCTGTCATGAAATGTGGCTTTCCTCCTATGTACACAGGGGTTTTGAGCAAGCAATTTTGAGTGATTTGTGGCTACATGTACATGAGCAAGGAATTCACCCCTAAGCCACAGCAGCCTGTAGCACATAGAGGCAGCCTTGAAGGACCCATTTCAGTCCCCGAGCACACAGATACAGCTCTTCTGTAGCAACATTTTTTCTTTATGCAAACGTCTAGAGCACATCAAGGTTTTCAGTTCTGCATATTTACTCCCTGGCAGTCTGAAGATACAGTAGTTTGTATAAGCAAACATGAAGATTAAAGCTTCTGTCAGACACCCATACGGTGCCCACCCCTTGAGTAATGACTCACTTCTTAGACTTTCCCTCCTCTTCTTGTTATTACAGGAAAGTGAAAGGCAGAAAAGCTGTGACAGACACAAATCCTGACAGTCTCAATTAAAAGGGAGAAACATGAGCATGACAGTGAAACGGTACTTTTGCCTTCTAGTAAAAAATAATTTTGTAGTCTCTTTGTCTCCTAATCAGGATGTCTTGTCCCTCCTTCAGACTAACAGCAGGGACAACAACTGCTCATGATGATGGTGTCTACAGCAAGCTCTAGTGCACAGGGAGGAGCCCCACGCAGCGGTTGCGTTCTAGTGTGCGTGAATCCACACACGCAAGCTGGACTTTTCAACAATAACATGCTGGCTATAGTTTTCATGAATGAAACGTCTTGACTTCACCATCTTCACTGGTAACACCTCCAGGTCAACACCAAAATACAGACCTTATCAAGTCCTGATTCTGGAGCCACGCAATAGTCCCATTCTGACTCGCCCAACTGCCCTTATTTACAGCCTTTGAAGTCTGTCAGACAGAATTTCTCATCAGGTTTTATATAAACATGATTTTTACTAACAGCCCCTTGACTACAGCACGTCTGAGACTGCCTTGGTTCAGGGAGGTTAACCATTCTGGAGCAGGAGCCAGATCCACATGCTCCAAATCGCTGTGCCTGGAGCTACCTGGCTTTGGGACTCCAGAGATACTGACCCACTTGGAAACACAAGACACAAGGATGAGTGTAAGTCCCATAGTCGAGTAGCTCAAACTCTACTGAAGTCATAACTATACTTGCAGGAACCAAGGACATTTAAATCAGTAAGCTGATGGCATTTCTAATTGTGGATTATGGATTTTCCCTTGGAGGCTGAGCAGATTCCCCTAGAAATACAGTAAAAAACTACCCAGGTCTTGAGCAACCCACAGTATTTTTTCTTTATTTAAAATAGAATAAGAGGAACCAGATATGGGGAACTCCTATGTCACTGTGTGCGAGTACCAACACATACAGAGAGATCTAGGAAACTGCATCAACAAATCGTATTTTATACAGCTACATTTTTTAATTTGGAAGTGTGTTTGCACTGCAGTTAACCTGGTCACGCTCTCAAGCCTAGAAATTTCCACTCAGGACCTCTGCTCCTCCCTGGAAGACAAGGGGTTGAAAAAGTCCCACTTCAGCAGGAAGTGAAGGATGAGATTTGTAATTTGAGATACTATCCTTTTTTTTTTAATGAGTGTTTTAGTAGCTGCTAGCAGTGATCTGCTTTATGAGCATAATGCCCACTCGGTTCCCACTGAGCCGAAATCATTTATGAGAGACACAGAGAAAGATTACTGAACGCTATTTTGTTCCTGATCAGCACAAAGTTATTTGGCACAAGCATCTCTGCAAATATTTGTCCAAGACTGGGTAAATTTGCAGTGTACGATGGCCCTCAGACCTGTACGTCTCTATCAAGTGAGACGGCTCATAGTCTAGCGCTGGGGCTCGGCTGTGCTTCGGCAGAAACACAACATGCTAGAGTTTGGGCTTACTATCGTTGTTACGTTACCCTTTGGAGCTGTTCTCTTCCGTTTTGTTCAAACAAAAAGAAGATTAATTTTGAGATGGAATGAATGTAAGATAACTCCTGGCTGTTGGGCAAGAGAGAATTTCTGAAGTGCATTACTCAGGGCTGAGCTTTGGCATGGGGAAGCCAGGGGGAGAGAAGAGCACCGTACCCACCTCATGGCGAGGAAGAGGACAGATCCAGAACCACATTAGGTCTCACGAAGCTGAAGGCAATGTCTGCTCTGCTATGTGCAAGGAGGTCCAGTGGACTCAGTTCATGGTGACACTGGCAGCCTGTCACACTATTTTGTTCACATGTGCTTGTGACATCATAGGCCCAGAGCTGTAATTAGGGTCTCAGATGTCACAATCCTGCTAGCCCAGGAGATATTTATGGATCTGACACATACAAGCTATAGGCACTGTGTAATTCCAGACACATTCAAGCAACCTCCCCACTCAAGAAGAGGGACAGCAAGTCCATAGCAGTTTTTTGAGCTACGCATCAAAGCAATACACTGCACTGGGTCTCACTACTAAAAGCTCTGGATAGGGTGGCTTTGCACAGGCACAGGGCTCAGACTCATGCCATAGACATTATCAGAAGCATAGTAATGAACTGGGACCCTGGTTAAGTATTAGCACTGCTTGTTTTCCTGTAAAGTGACTTGCTGCTTCTCACAGGCACATTTTAAACTTAAGATGATAATAAGGACAAGTATATACTTTCCTCCTCCACCAGAAGGCAAAGGCCAGACAACCACTTCCACGCCATTTATTTCTACAAAACTCATGAAGCATTTAGAGAATATAGTGCAATCCAAGAGCCTAGCTAGAGAGAAACAAATCCATATTGTTTGCTATTTATAGTATTAACTTTTGCTCCAAAGTACACCACCACACAGACAAAATCACCATCACGTCACCATCTGTGGGAAAGAAGACGGTGACTGTTGGCAAGGAGCACGCAGGCTATAGTTCAGCATGGGGAACAGAAACCGTACCAGGTTGGGAATACTATTCCTACATGAAGTGTAGGGAGGTTTCTGTGTCCTTATACGAATAGACAGCACTTTGTGTTCAATACCCCCTTCAGACAGTAAGACGCACAGCAGAAAAGAGTCTCATCATTCTGGCTTGGCTCCAGCATAGTCCCAGTTTATTTGAAGGAGTATCTCCCACTTTACCACAGCTTTAGACACACTGCAAACACGCTCCTCTCATTCCATAATCTAAAGCACTACTTTCAGGAACACAACTGCACCCATGCCCTTATCAATGTGCTGTATGTTTGCCAACGTCGCTTATGTTCACTGAGGGAAGGGTTTCAGCCACTTTCATGCTATGACAACCCATACATCCACTCACACTCAGGCACAGGCAAGAATCAGGTCAATGTGTTTGTTTTGGAAAATATTTAAGGACAGGACTCTGAAAGTTCTGTTTCCAGAAATATTGGTAACCCAGACCCAGCACTTGCCCTTAGCCAAGACCATTTGCCCTTCAGCCTGAGGATAGCCAAACGTATCATGTTGCTGTGCCTGCTCCCAGTCAGCTGGAAAGCTAAGGGGCGGATTTCAGTCTCCCTGCTAAAATTTACTTCTTAAAAGCATTCGGTGTCTATTTAACAAGAGGATGCAATGCTTCCTTAACTCTAGTCATCCTAAATATTTTACTACTTACAGAGCTCTCTAAAGGAAGATATTTGATATTGCTGTACACAGGCAGGAAGCAGAGTGCCTCTGTATTACAGAAAATGCAGAGCTTCACAACTGAAACATCTTCATTACTGAAGCAGCCCTGTACTGATAAAGCCTTATGCTGAGAAAGCAGTGCAAACATATCAGTGAATCCAATTTTCTGTTCTCAGTGTAAAAAAATAAAACCCTGCAAACCAGAAAGCGAATGTATTGTATATTTAGTATGTGCTTACATAAACCAGAGAACCCTAAACCCTGAACAGAGGAGAAGTGCACATTAACAGTTATAATACAGGAACATCATATTTTTCCTTCCTGACACCAGCTGTGTAAGACTGTGGCAGAAGAAATGCCTTTAAACCAGGAGGAAATCTCTGCATTTTAAACTCAGGCTCCCTCCAGCTTCATCAGATGTGCTTTCAGTATGAACGGAGTTCTTGTATTTAAACTAAAACAGATACATGACTGACAGCATGTCATCTTAGCAACTGCCTTCCACACGGATATGCCCTAATACTGCCGCATTTTCACACACTTCACACAGCTACTTCTTTGAAAGTTATATTGACAAAAGTCATTTCACCCTTTTGGGAAGTACTTGATGTCTATTTAATTTTCTGTGCCTTTAATAGTCAGGACTCAGAGATTTCCTCTTGCCTCAGCTCTAAGCACTGCACAGTTTGATTTTAGCCAAACCACAAATAACATTTATTTTAGTTCTCTAATCACTCTAGTTCTTACTTCTTTTTTAACTAAGCCTTTTCTACTTTCTTCCATTAGAAGCAAATGCTGGCTTTCTGCTGTTTTCAGGGTATCCTTTGCTTTTAAGGGAAAAAATAGACAGCAAGCTGTATTCCAACATACCTTGAAAGGAGCGTAGTGTTCACTGCCAGCTGCGTGACTTTTCAGTAGCTGCGCTCAGACTCCAGTGTTCCACAGAACCACGATGTCACAAACCCCCGAAGCTTGCAAGCAAGCGTGGAGGCAGATTGCTCTCACACGCCCTTCCTCTTCTGCCGGTATCTGACAGCTGGACACTTTTTAGGACTGCAGTAGGACTTGTCTCCCAGCCCCTTTGCCACTCAGATAAATCATCCCCTCCCTGCTATTACAAGCATGCTGCCATTATATCTTAAAAGCACGTCGCAGCTTTTATGCAGTAGCTGTGGGAAAGCTGCATTTATTTATACAGGAAGCTTGAGTACAGCACTTCCTACTTCCCATCTGAGTCTCAATTCAACTGCAGGTGATTAAACCCCGGCAGCTTCCAGCCAATGCAGACCCTACCTTCTCATTTGGATATCTGTGCTGCTTTTAATCGCAACTCCCCTCTGAGCCCTGACAAGATAAAACTGAAAGAGACACAGCATCAGATGCGCCACTCACAAAAACCCTCCCAGTTGCCATTTAACCTGTTTTAGGAAGGCAGTTTGTGTAGCACCAAATGTTGCTGGTTTCTGCTTATCTCCGTGTGTGAAAAATGTCATCTAAAAGAAAAGTGTTTCTCCACATTGGAGGGGAAGGGAGCAAAAAATCTAAACTCACAAGTGAAGTGTTGCTGTAATTTCAAATCTGAGTGTTTAATCATGACAGTGCTCAGCTTATGCTGCAAGTATTAAATTTTGACTCTAAGCTGGGCTTGTGTGCAAGGGAGGCTGGAAAATCTGCAGTTCTGTACACAAACCTACGGGTGTGATTCACGCCAGCCAAGAAGCAGGAGAAAGTATTATTGTGCCACATGACAGCAAACCCTCAAGAACTTTTCCTGCTGTAGGAAATGTACCGCACCCACTGATAAGAAGTACCGATACATCCGAGTGCAGGGGGTGCAGAAAAACAGAGCGAGAAACAAATATAGAAGCTAATGCGTAATTTTCTCTTTATGATGAAATAAGTTTACTTTGTACTTCATGCAATTATTGCTGGCATTTTGCCTTCAGTGCTTTCTGTGAAGACTGAAGCACAGGCATTTCTTCCGGGGTGTACAGAAGCTCACAGCTGAGCTTTTAGTGATTTTCAGACAATTATACTCCATCAGATTAATTTAAGGAAAAGGCAGGAAGCTCGTGGAACTTTAATTCAGCGCCCTTGCACCTATGCATTACAGCTTTGCTTGAATTGTCATCACATACTCTTTCCCCCTTGGAATAACTACAAACTTGATCAATTTATTTGACATTGGGTGTTATATATAATTTTATATCTGGGGTGGGAGGGAAAATTCACCAGAAAAAAATAAAACCGTTCCAACACGTGGAATCATGTTGATCCCTACGGTATTCATCAATAGGATCAGGCAACCCAGAGCCATGTCACAGACACTGCCACTTGAGCTAGCAGAGCATTTCCCAGCAGTAGTGGACTTTAATCTTCAGCAGTGACCAATCCCAGACAGAACTCAAGGAACAACTCAAGGAGCTCAGAGCTACTTTTCAGGCGGCAGAGCAGCAGTGAAAATGTGGGATTCTGTGTCAAACTTCACAATTAGAAAGGGAGTCTCCTTTAGTGGTTAGATTTTTATCCTTCCTCTTCTGTTCTAGTATGAAATGGCTTAAGCCTCTATCACTGTCTTTTCACCACCTCCCCTCTGTTCCAGCTCCTAAATCTTCTTCCTGCACCTGCTACTTCTGCCATTCTGCCTCCACCACACAAGTACTTGTCAGGCCACAGATGAAGAACAGAAAGAAAAATCTTCCTGCTCTCAGCTCCTGTGCTCAGCATCACAGCACTTGAACAGCAAAAAGACAATTATCTCAAGGAGGGGAGTGGTGAGAGAGGGAGGATGAAGGAAATCGGGTCATTCATGTAGGTGTAGGGAATGTGACAGGTCGGCGGCTCCAGAAGTAGAGCAGGGCAGCTGCCAGGAGCAAAGTAGCAAAAGTAGCATCTGTTTTGGTACTTACTCCTTGCTGGCACAGGAACTCAAGAACAAACTGCACTGCAGTAGCCTCCACCAGTCAAGAGAAACAACTGCAGATAAAGGCCAATCATCTTTCCTTCACATAAATGATGAGGCCAGCTTGTATCTAGGGGGGTCTGCTCTTTTGAATTAAGCCAACTAGATTAGTCCATTAAAATGCAGATAAGTTATGGAAACTTCAGCTGCAAATATCACATGGTATTTTTATCCGGTTTCCTACTACGTATCTCTATACATGGAAGTTACAATGTGACTGCACAAATGTGCAAAACTGTTTACAGCAAAATTAATTTCCCTTAGACATCACAAAATTGGTGAGAAACATCATGAATGTTTCTCAAGACATATCATTTTCTGGAAAATGTTACGATGTGCTCGTTCCACGCACTCCACTACTGGAGTATCAAACTCTAATAGTTGTCCCCACACTTCCGTGCAGGGCAATCACTTACTGATGCTCTGTGGACAGCTGGCTATTCCCCTGCTTCCGTCTTCACTTCCCGATTTGCCCTACTCGTGTTATCCAGGATCTCCGCAGCAAAGAGGAGCTGAAGGTGCCGTGGCACTGTGCAAGAGCTCAGCTATAAGGACTTGAGATAATCAATACCGATGACTCTTTCCATTGCCATCACCAAAAGGCGTGAGCTGGACTGTTATGAGCTCTTCTGTCAAAATGATTTCTCTTCCAGCTGTACCTCAAGCCCAGGTACTTCACAGTTTCATGGACATGCATCTTCTTGGCAAGCTAATTCTATGAAGTCTTCTGAGTCATGCCAAAATTGCTACCCAGCTCAACTCCCCGAATCTTTTAACCCAGATGGATTGATTTCCTATTTGAGCCAACAAGCAAATAAAAAAGACAAGTTCAGAACGTCATGCAGTGCCAGTCACGGCACAAGCGAAGCCCTCCCGATTTGCTTTCTTCTTCGCTAATAGTGATAATAAAGCACAAAACTGAGAAGGTGCAATTAATTTTCTGGGCACTCTTAACTGGTGCTTTTATAACTCCAGGGCAGGGGGACTGGCTGAGCCTCTGAGACAATACATGCCAAACTGCAACGTCACCATGAATTTTTAGTTGAGTTACCAGCCAGAATGAGAATAAAGGTTGGCGTAGTTAATTACTAACACTGCTGTGTCATCCTTGTAGCTACTTGAAATACTTCCAAAATGACTAACCACTCTGGCATTAACTAAAATAACTAATTAATTTATGACATAAGTGGGTAAAAAAGTAATAGCATGACCACTGGAAAAGTCCCTCACATCCCACAAACAGAATACCATTAACAGCAAGTGAAAACACTGAGTGAGTGTATAACTAGCGAACAGTTTCATTGTAATTCTACATAAAGGACTTGTGAGGAAAGAAAAAAACCAACATTTTCACTACCCTGATTCTCAGTTCTCAACTAATAAAAACCACATATCCTGAAAAATAATTGCTATCCATAGGTGTAAAATACAGGTTTTGTAAGAAGCTTTCTAAAACCAGAGGCTAACTAAGAAAAACGTATCTTTATCCACTTCACTTACTGAAGATGCAAATTATTAATTTTCCTATGCAAAAAAAAAAAACCAACCGTATTCATATATGTAAGAGAGACAGTTTCACAACAAAAACAGATACTAACGTGTAACACAACCAACGCTGAAAACAAACCAGGAAGGGGTTTTGCACAGTGAGTATACATGCATTATCTGAGGTTGCAAGTATGATGCCCCTGATGTCATGGGCTAAGAATAGTTTTCTCCAGCTATTTTAAAGGGGATTACACCATCCAAAGTCATTAGTGGTACCTTCACAAACCTAATGTTCTAAAAAAGGAATCTATAATCAATATAATTATTTATATAAGCACACAATGCTAGAAACCAGATGTCAGAGAAAAAATACAGAGCTATGTAATATTTTGCATGCAGCCAAGCTTTGCTCAGAAGAGCTACAAGAAAATCAGGATCCCATCTTTTCCTGTTTAAATAACCCTATTGTTCTACAGTCCTGTCTTGGTACGTGAGTCACTCACTGACAAACCAGGCTTGAAATCTTCATTATGTCCTTTAGCTAAAACAGAGTAAAACTTTATCATAAGATGGTTTGTATTGGAGTGAAAGAAATCAAGTTACATTATTTTGAAAGAATAGTAAGTAGAAATCTAAAGAGCTTTTTATTTTACAGTAAAAAAGTGAGTGGGCTGGCACACTGTCTGCTGAACATCTGTAATCATTATGATCTCAAAAGGACTGGATTTGTCTCAGACAGAAAGAAAAGTGGCAGGTGACTTACACTCCTCCTGCTCTATGGACAAGGCAAAATGCAATATTCATTAACATTTGTAGGCACAGCAGACCACCTCCAAACAAAACATGATCATACAGCTTCCATAAAGCGCTGTATTTCTTTTCTATAGATATTTTTTTCTGTGTTTATACTCTCAAGTACTTCCTGACATACTGGAAACTAGGTTTTGGTATTTAATGCATACAGAAGAGTGCTAGAGGAAAAAACCATACAGCCTCACCAGACAGCAGTGAGAAGACAGCCTCCAAGCCCAGCGGGGTAGCTGGGTTTGGGGTGCTTTGAAATCTCAGCTTAAAGATCAAGGCTGATGGCTTTGCCAGGGCATTACTGGCGTTCTAGTGCAACTTGCCTTCTTGGGACTTGGAAGCATTCAGTGACAGTATGTTTGCCTCCACAGGAAGCCCTGCTGGTGGTAGAGCTCTACTGGTAATGCTGCCAGAGCTCTGCTGGTAATGTCACCACGAGCAGGCGTTTTGCCACCAGCAACTGAATACCTCTGCAACAGTTCTGCAGAAGTTTTTAATTTCTGTTAATTCATGCCTGTTCACTAAGTGTGTGAAGAACCAGCCTGCAGAAAGAAAACAAGCTGGTATTAGTCTGCCAAAATAAAATGCCGATGAACCGCCACTGAACGGCAAACATCCAGCCCAGGGGCAGCCAGCGCAGCACCCTCAGCCTAGGGCCCACCCTCAGCCACCCCTTTGCACACAGACGCACCCTTCCCCTTGACCTTCTCCTGTGACATGAGATGCGCCAGTCATCGGTTCGCAAAGCAGTCGCGTCCCTCCCTATATGTGCAGTAAACGCAGACACAAACCCTGTGGATGGCAAGAAGAGGACACAGGACACCTCTTGGGCTCAGAGGCCCCCTTGCGCAAGCAAGTCCAGTCCTCCAGCTATACACCACACACAGCCTTCCCCAAACCAGCACCATCTCACGGACTGCAAGAAAAAAGGAACAGCTTGCCTTGCTCTCATGCTCATGTGTTACACAAACAGACGTGGAGTTGCTCAGTTCTGAGGATCAGGTAACAGGTGAGGATTTCTAGCTGCAAAAAGTCATCAAGGGGACCATATGACATACACATGAAAGAGGAGACATCGAAGTTGTCCCCTTCTCCTGCTCTCTCTTCATGTAAGCATACATTTTTAACAAGAGTATATGAAGACTGCATGGGAAAAACTTAAGGCTTGGTTAAATGAATTTCTTTTCTATGAACTGTGGTCACGGCTGCTCCAGAGCATGGCACAGGCTTTCAATTATGCACAGATTTTTTTCCCTATTGACTGTGTGCCCAAAGTGACACAATCTGTTGACTTTTAACCAAGTGTTTGGGTAACGTACCTAGAATTGCAGTGATTGCAGACATCAGTTTAAAAACTGAAAGTGCAAAACCATCCTGGCAGCCAACACAGGAAGCTTCCTCTGTATCAGAGGAGGTCACCAACCTGTCCTTGTCATGCGAAAAAAATGTGCATGCTGTTTTCACTTTGCCATTTCTACTGCTGCTTCTGTCCCGTCTCAAGCTCTTAACTGCCCTTTTTTGGCAATATTAAGACACAGTGTTACTCCTTCCAACCCAAGTCAGTCTCCTAGGTGGTGGCTTTGCCTCAGCCTGGTGAGGCTCTGTCCATACAGACTGAAAAGACAGCTAGAATGGAGGGGCTTAAAAATATATTTCAGTCCAGACCTTGTTGTTTTAACTAGACCTTCTGGAGTCGGGGGTGGGCAGGTCATAGATGACATAGAGCTGAGGCACCTAATCTTATGGCTATAAAAGCCAACGACAGGACTTCCACAGACATCTGACAGGCAGGAGCATGGCGTGGAGCTAAAGCATACCTTTGATGTGTAGTATTTCCTCTCCTGTATAGCACTCCTTTTCTTTATTACTTAGGTATGACATAGAGTTACCCTTTGATTAATTTAGGGTGAGAAATGGTTTCCAAGTTGAGAAGGGTTACTCCAACAAACTAGTTATGCTGGAACTTCCAGGGAGGGCCCCCTCCCCATGCCATTCTCTTCATTTTTGCTCTCCTTTCTCTATTCTAGTCTACATCTCACCCATTTATGGTGAGACCAGGTGTGAAAAGCTTTGTCCAGATCTGATTTTCTTTCCATAGAATTTAATCATGTGGTTAGATAATCTCAACTAATGGAGTTTTTAAGGATTTCAGCCTCTCGGTGTACCCCAGTAGGGATGTTTGAGCGAGCCTATCTTCTCCCCGCTGTTCTAGCCTGGCAACCTCTGCAAGGGCAGCATCTAACAAGGACACAATACCACTTCACCCGTGAAAATCCACTAGCTTCACTTAACTCCTCTATATTTGTCAGGAAATGAACAGATTTGGTATAACCCCCAACTTTTTACTTTCTACATACAGACGGATTTTCTGGGATATGACAAAACAAACTAGTCAGGGGCAAAATTTATCAATAAATTTGTTCCCACAGAGAACAGCTTTGCACTGTATGATATAAAGAAAGCTTTGAAGTGTGAACTCTGAATCTGTAGAGATTCCAGGAGTTCTTCTATCTCTCTGTGACCAGGGTGAAGAAATGTGCTCAGTGAACTCCCCCTATGAGTAAATAACCAAATTTCTCCTTACATTATCCTTAGGATAACTGTATATGCGATTGATTGCAATTCACCAACCTGGGGAAATGGCAATCTCCCAAGTCACAGGGAATGGAAATGCTGCATTGTGGAAGAAGAAAAAGAGGCCTTAAACAACAGTAGAAACAACTGACCTACTTTCATGGAAAAAGTCCAGACATCTCTCCCACTTCCCATATGACCAAAGCTAGGCAAGAGACAGATGGGAAGAAACTTCCAGGATCTTCGAGTTTGCCAAGGAGGTATGAGAGAACATGAAGTTTAAGGAAGAACGGGGGCCAAAAGCAGGGAAACCGTTTGACTCTCTTGAATATGAAATGAGCAGCATGAATAGACTGAGCCTAACACTCTCCTGTCTCTCTCCCTGCTTTTGGTTCATGTACAGAGTACATTTGCTATAGTGAAAAAAGGGAAGTGAAAGGAAGGAAAAATCCTACACATTTACACAGTATTTCTAACATTGCATGAAAAACATACAATAAAAGGAAAAGCTATTTTAATATTGCTAGTTCTTTTTTTTTCCTTTCTAAGACTAGCTTTTAAAATAACCTTTTAGCTTTGTATAACTTCATGGCTTTTTGAGCAACATAACCAAAAAGCTGAAAAACAGCATTTCCCAGGAGCTTCGCAGAGAGCAAACTGGAGGAATCCAGACGTGTAGCATCTTCAGCATCCCTGTTGGTGATCAAAAATGACTCACCAGTTCTCTGGGTGTCCCAGGGAGCAACCTGCCATGGCTTCAGCTATGAAAGCGGCAGAAAGCACCTCTTTGGGCCAACAAAACTGGAACAAATACACTGCTTCCTACTTAGCAAACCTCAGAAAACTTACTGAGCACAACTTAGTAAGAACCAAGAAGTTCCACCTGAGGTCCTTTAGAAATACGGTGAACATCAGAGTAGGCCACAGAAACAGGGTTTACAATAACGGCTTCTTGTCTTTGGGTTAAACAAATTATCACATCATGGTATGTACCATATGTAGCACCCAAACTTGTATGTGGAAACAGAATTTGGACAGCAGGAGAAGTTAACTCATTTCCACTCTGGTTTTATTCCTGATCGTATTGGTTTAAGGATTTGAAGAGTTTCTGGCATTTCTGTTCAGCTGTTTTTTCAGGAATAGTAATTTCTCTCCCTCCAAGCAAAATGACAGGAAGCATGAATCAAGACTGTTCAAAAACTAAAATAAAAACTTCCCTTGTCCTTCTTGATAACATTTTTGGTTTTGTGACCTGAGTGGATATTTGTATGTGTGTGTTGGCTGTGGGAAATCTTTTTCTGGTGACTCACTCTTTTGATGCAATATTTTACAGAAAGCCAACAGTTGATCTTTTGTGTCAGTTCTTCTGTTGTCAATGGAATTAGGAGGAAGAGGAGGAAACTGAAAAACATGTAGGAAGAATGAATAAAATTACTATTTTACAGGAAATCAGATGAATGTACTGCTGCAGTTAATTGCCAGTAATCACAGCAGAGTATGGTATGAATGGAGATAGTGACAGTGAAGGAAAAATTCCAAGAATCAGCTTTAGCTCTTTCATTGTTTGCCCAGTTACTTCAGCTTCCTTCAGCTGGCAACAAGTGCACTATAAATCTTCTGTTAATTAGTGATAACCCAAATGTGCAACACCCCACACACCAGTTTGGTTACTACTATGGGACAAGAGGACCATCCATCACTCTGTCCAGATCACCCACAGTATGTTAGTGGCATGGTATCAAGGTTTAAGATTGTCTCATGTTAGAGTGCCCCCAAACTGATAAGTAAGATCTCTGCTATCTCTGTACCATCAATTGCCAGACAATTTTATTTTTTCAATTGAAAATTATATGGGAAGATGACAGAATGCTGATGAATTTAAAATAATGACGGGTGTGATTGTTGTACAAGGGTTTCCAAGCAGACTGCTGAAAAAAGACAATGAGAGTATTACTTTTCTCATTCAGAAGCTATTGTAAATGGCGGTTTTCCTCAGGAATGTAGATTATTAATTAGCTAGATTCCAAATTTGTATGCGAAGAAATGGGTGAGCAGCAAATGTGCCTTAACATTACTAGAACAGTAACTCCCAGCTCCCCAATATCACTCACAACGAGCCCCCGGACCAGAGGCAACGCAAGTTATGACTTGCATTGACCCACACGCATGCTGATCAGTAAAGCTCATACACGATGCCAGTTTTCTGACTGGATGCTACCAGACAATGCACACCGTGGAGCACTGCCTGCCTCCTTACCTCGATGGCTCAAAAAGCTGTCAGGTGTACCACCAGCCAAATACTGCAATTCACAGGAGCTCTATTTCCCTAAGAAATTCAGTTAAGCAGAAGACTTAGCTCAAACCTTTAAGGATTATATGGATCACTTCACAAAACTGTAGCAAAAGTCAGTGCACCCTGCTGGGTGCTCTCCAGGCTTGAGAAGAAGTACAACATTTATGTCTTGTGGTTACCTTTCTGTTTCATTATACACAGTAAGAAGCAAAGAGGAAAAGATTTGACATTCCAGTTTTGACCAAGGGAAGCCAACTTCAGGAATTCTGCAACAGGCTTTCCACCTCCTTAACAAAAAATACCTGCAGCACACATACGAGAGTTGGGTTTTTCTTTTCCTAGGCTTTGCCGCAAACATCCTCTGACCTTGGAAAAGTGAACTGATTTTATCATCTGTAACACCTCAGAAAACACCCTGACTTACATGTGCCCCAGGTGGCTTCTGTGCTTTGTTTCAGACTGTAAAGTGTCTTGAATTTCCAGGCTGGATGGATTCAAGCGCAAAGTAGAGAAATATAAATGTTCAAGAGGGAAATCTGAGGTGAACTCATAGAATAGAAAGTTAGTCACTACAAAAGAAGTTTTCCACTGAAAACTGCTGATGTGATCAACTGGACTGTATTTGTTTGGAAAATAACACAAATGATTATTCAAACAATACAAAGTGTCTACATGGCCTGTTTCAGCCAATCTTGCCTAGCTACGGGGGAAGAGATAAATGCCATGCACACTCTAACCGCTTGAATACTATACCGACAAATACTAAATGTCTGCAGAGAAGCCATGGGATCACGAGGGGCCACTGATACCTCCCATTTCTGAATCTCTCTCTGAGTTCTTCCTTCCAACTGCCTGCCATATCCCCTTTGTCTCTTCAAGGTATGCCACGTATGTCTTATCTTGTGCTACCTGTCCGAAACCTGCCTAAATCTACTCTAGAAGTCTAAACCTTTTCTTCAGAATAGTTATTTCACTCAGACAGCAAAATCCCAAATATCCCACTGTGAATATGGCAGTAGTTTATGATTTTTTCATCTGTAAAAATATGTAACATGCTCCAGTGTGTTTGATCTTGGTTTTGTCTTAAAGGCTTTCTCTGTGAAATGTGCTGAACCAACCTGTTAGTATATACATCTGAGTTCTTGTTTTACTGGAAATGTAATGATATTTTTATGCTTGTCATTAACGTGTGCATAGGATTCCCAGAAGGTAACTCCTTTAGGTAACACCTATACGGCACTTCCTAACTGCAAACATTTCTACTATTAAAATGCAATTAATGATAAGAGGCCGTATTTTGTGAGACTATTATTTAAGTAGCCTGTTATCATTACATTTTCTCTTAATGGATTTTCTATACTCCAATTCTAACTGTGGTCACCCTGCAAGGTATCACCCAACCACGCAGGAAGCTGCACTGTCAGGAAGAGCTCACAGCCTGAGTTGTAATCAGAGGGAACAAGGAAGAGCTGTGTAAAAACATGAAAAGAAAAGTAAGAAAGGAGAACTGTGACTGGAAGAAGACACAAGCTACCTTTGTACCTGATGAAATGACTCAGAACATTTGACATTTCCTCCTGCCTCCTTTCTTCCTCATCAAGAAAATAAATAACTGCAATACTTGACCAATATTAACTAGTCATCGCTGTTGGCTAGCCACAGGTAGAAGTCATAGAGGAAGTGAAGAAGCTGAAGGCAGAGAAGATGTTTCCCTTATGAATAATAAGGCAAGGTGCTTTTTTTTACAGAGCGGGCCACATAATAGCTCATAACAACACGAGCAAAGCTGACATTATTGGCAGAAGACAAGGGAGCAGCAGCTGTGGAGGACCTGAAAAGCAGAGAGGAGAAGCAGTGATCCACCTTGCCAGAGGCCTGTGGGAGAAAGGGCACTCAGTATGAGCTACAGACCAGTGTAGAACTGAACTGCCACAGACACCACCAGGGGGTGGTTGACGGTAACACCTAATGCCTGAGAAACACTAACAACCAAACCCACATATTTCCTCTCCCTGTTGCTAGAATTGCTCATTTTGTCACTCACAAAACAAACAAACAAAAAAACCCAACTTTTTCAAGGGGTTTTTATGAAATGGGCAGAATGCTTTTCCAGACCTGAGAGCCACATGAAACACTTCAGCATCAGTTATCTCAAACGTTTTTCAGTCACCTTATTTTATCACAAAGCTGACGACTCCTGCATGGTATTAACTGAAACATAGTTATTGTGAGATTTTTTTTCTGCCCTTTTCACCTTTTCTCAGTTCACCAACCCCTTCCCCACTTGCCCTATCCCCCTCAAACATCCTCACTGTCTCAGACAGGTCTGTCAAGAACTTGTTTTAGTAATCAGCAGGGTGCCCTGATTGCTTCATCCTGACACAGACACTGCCAACAACTCACTGCAGTGGTGTTTCTGGCAGGGTTTGTATTTTGCCAGGCAGCCTTCCTCCACAACGTGAGCCACCTTAATACAAGAAGCTGTTCTGCTGACACTCCCAACTGAGAGGAACTTTCCCTGGCATTTGTAATTGGAGCTTCAGTAACTGATTGTCCTGAAAAATGATATGAAGAATCTATTCTAGGAGGGAGTAGCTCTTGGTTAGGAGCTAGAAAGAAGGCAGAGTGTTTATATGCTATGAAATCAAGCAGTGCTTCACAGACCGTTCTGGAAGAACAGCTCTGTGGGGATCAGCTTCCTAAAACACAGAGAAGGATGTGGAAACCAGGCTCTAGAAAGCTTCTGTCTCTCTGTCTGTCTGTCACTGGGGTTGACAGTGGCCAGGCAGAGGGGTTCCTGATCCCCTGACTCAGTCCCCCTGCAGTCACATGAAGCTCCGCCTTTCCTCAAAGTCCCAAACCCAGCTACCACCATCAGCAAGGCATCAACTACCCCAGTCTTTGGCTAGACATGTTTCTGCTTTTCAAAGTCCATTTGAGTCATTTAGCTGTCATGAACGCTTCCTTTTATCAAGCTGCCTTCAGTCAAGTGGCAGATGCTGATGACAACAAGCTGTGTGGTGCGGTCGACATGCTGGAGAGAAGGGATGCCATCCAGAGGGACCTTTAGAGGCTTGAGAGGTGCGCCTGTGCAAACCTCATGAGGTTCAACAAGGCCAAGGGCAAGGTCCTGCATACCGGGCAGGGCAATTCCAAGCACAGACAAAGGCTGGGCAATGAAGGCATTGAGAGCAGCCCTGTGGAGAAGGACTTGAGGGTACTGGTGGATGAAAGGCTGGACATGAGCCAGCAATGCGTGTTCACAACCCAGAAGCCAACTGTGTCCTGGGCTGCATTCCCAGCAGTGTGGCAAGCAGGCTGATGGAGGTGATTCTGCCCCTCTGCTCCACCCTAGTGAGACCCCACCTGCAGCTCTGGGGCCACCAGCATAAGAAAAACATGAACCTGCCCAAGCAGGTCCAGAGGAGGCCACAAAGATGATCTGCTGTGTAAAAGGGGCATTATTTTTGAAAAGATGTGCAATTGGGACCAGCTATCACAGGGCTTACCACATTACCTCTTCAGACTCCACCAGACAGGGTCATGACGATCTTTGTTAACCAAAACCAGACACTGCTGGAGAAGGAAGTTATTGGTGTTCATAACCGCTCATGTGTGGGGTAGATGCCTTTGAGATCTCGAGCACCAAACAATGCACCAAACTACAGTTTACCTTTTTTTTTTGCCAGACTGACTGTAGCTGGTTCACTAAGCCCCATCCACCTCTCCTTCTGCCTTCCTTTTACTTTGCATCCTCTCTTCCCCTATGTTACCATGTGCAGTGTAACGCTGACAAACAACTACATTTGTGAATGCTAGAGAAGTATCCTTTCGAGTTCATGTGGCGGAAACCAGTAAAGGAGCTGCATGCAAGGACCAAAGATGATCCTCTCTAGCCCCTCTGGAACTGTGGCTCTTCACAGGTGCATACCAGGCAGGATTTTGAAATCCCCTTTGAAGACAACTACATACCAGCATTGGTTTTAAAGTTCCCTTTCAGTAAAACTACTGCCTGGGCCTTCTTGCAAACTATTCTGAA
This sequence comes from Bucorvus abyssinicus, assembly GCA_009769605.1. Taxonomy (NCBI): domain Eukaryota; kingdom Metazoa; phylum Chordata; class Aves; order Bucerotiformes; family Bucorvidae; genus Bucorvus; species Bucorvus abyssinicus. The sequence goes on along the minus strand of CM020027.1, from coordinate 5,498,095 downwards.
GAAATAGAAACACAGAAAGCTCTATTTTTATATCACTATTATAGAAGAACATAAAAGGGAATCTAGCTTTGTCCCCATGATTTATACTGCCAGTAGAAAGCTTTAACTAAGTTACAGTAATACTATTCAGTGGAATTTAGTTTGTTGTACAGCAAACACATGTGAGCTATAAATCTCAAGAAACAAAAAAAATCTGTTTAGCTGTAGGCACTTTTCTCTCACCAGTGGCTTCGGCCTGCTTTCAGGACTTAGTCTATTCAATGCTACTGTCAATGGATTAGGTAGATTAGATGTGCCCATCAGTGCAGCTCCCCAACAAATTACAGGCTTTCTCTCCACAGCAGGCTTTCAATCATTCTGTTCTCTGTGCAAATGAAAATGTATCTTTGGAACAAAAGCAAGCACTCCGACATCAAGCTGTTCACTGAAAGTTTTGTTATTTTCTTAAGAATACAACCATACGTCGAAGCATGCCTACAATGCTGGGAGCAGCAGGACTAGTGAAGCCTGGTTTCCTATGGAACTATGTCCTATATTTAGCACCAATGGTGCAATGCACCTGATCCCTCCCGTGCAACACAGCTCCCTCACAGCTTTGTTACACAATACCTGAACTACTCCATCGCACACACAGCTCTGTCCTTCCACACGTCCTTCAGCAGCATTCCACCACCACCTCCTCTCCACATCTTCCCCCTTCCTAGAGTCACTACCTCATCCTCCCGCTTCCACCCAGCTCCTGCCAGCTTAGTGCTACGTCTGCACTGACAGGTGACCAGCAGCAGCTGAACGCAATGAATTAGACCTGAGCTCCATCTCCTCCAGTCTGGCAGAAACCACTGTGAGTTGGGAATTGGGTCCCAATGTCACTAGAGGGAAGATGGACAGACAAAGGAATAGGTAGGTTGGTTGCACACACTCTGTTTTCTTTGGAAGCTAAAAATCTAGTCTCTTCCAAAGGCTATTGGGATGCTGCTTGCTGGTCCTTTTTAGGAACCACATCAGCATGTTAGAGTTCCCAGAAAATTAATGTTTTAAAAATGTCCCGCTATAATAATTTTTCATTGCACGATTTCTGCTTTGGGAAGTTTATGGACTCTCGGCAAAACCAACATGGATAGCTGGGGGTGAACCTACACGATCCAGCCTGCCTTTGGACAGGCTGTCCCTGAAAATTAAATAAAAGGCAGGAGTGGAAAAATAGGGACACAATTGTGGATATGCTGGGTGTAGAGAGCGTGCCTGTATGCTTTGCATTGGACTACAGGTTATTATTTACCACCGCCCACATAACATTTCCCACTTCCAGCTGAACTACTCAGCTGAAACCTAGGAGCCATCAACTTTAGTTCACTGGTAAGAGAGAAATACACCTATATATCTACCACAGAAAAACATTTGGCTGTGATTATAGCAGCCAACACACACTTTCTGGGATTATCGATATGCTGCATTTCTATGTAAAGGCATTAGCACTAATAGTTGTTTACAGTTATTTAAATGGCTTAGCAGATCTCTGTGGATTTCATAAACTTAATCAAAACCGCAGAACCACAGCGTTTCCACCCCTACTGGTATACAAAGTAATGGGAATTGGTTTTGGACCACTGCCACCAGTTTCTACTGGCAGAACACGGGCCTAGAAGGAACATGCCGCCTACACAGCGCTTTCTTCTCTTCATTTTCTTTCATGCCCTCTTTGCAGCCCAGGAACACATGAGCTTTTCCTCTAGAAAAAGCCATGCCTTTGAAGGACAATGTTAACATAACCTGTTCTAAATGAGGTGGTGTTAGGGTAAATAATACTGTACATGAAAGAGGACTCCCCACATTTGTTAGGATCCCCAATTGAATTTCTTTCATCAGAAGACAGAGTTCTGAACATGCTTTTAATTTTTGGTTTGTTGTTGATAATAAGGCTTGGCATGATTTTTTTTAATTTCCAAAATGTCAAAATGATACATTTAATTATTTTTTCTAAATGCTATTAACAGAAATGTCGTTGAATGTTCCTTGTCTACAACCATTTTTTTGTTTCAGAATTTATGTAATGCTGAACAAAAATACCCGCCTTCAAAGAGTCCTATATCAATCTTAGAGATAACAGCAGTAGTTTATAATTTATCCTCAGACAAGTTAGCCTTTTAGAATTACTTGGCTCTCCTAAACATAAGCCTTTATCTTCTAATAATGTGAAATACATTAATCTTTTCTAACTCTATTTGGCACAATTTAGCTTCCTGCTGAAATGCTGCAATTCTCAGCATTTATTTGAATCTTGCTCTGAGACCTAGAATTGCAAAAGCTAAAAATATTAAAATAGGAAGTATATATATTAATTCACACTAGCAAGAACTGAGTAAATAAATGAGCTCAAGCTGTCCAAAATCACCATGTTTTCTATTCTATTTTGTATTCAAACAAATAGTCAAATTGAACGAACCGTGACACAGAAGACCAAAATATTTTAAATATATGATGTTCTCATCACTGAGCATTCAGTGTGCTCAGCTTAGTGCCAGCACAGGCTCTCCTTAAATCTTAAACTGCATTCATGGGATAAACTGCTAATTATATCAAAGGAACCTTCCTCCTGACAAAGTATTTCATACCTGGCTGGCATTTTCACTAGCCAAGCATGTTTTGCAAGCTTTTCAAACCGTCCTGCAGCCCGTGCTGTTTTGGTTCTGTGAGAATGAGAAGCAGCAGCTGAGACAGATCCAAGCCTGTCATTTTCTAATCTAAGTCACCACATACATCGTGCTTCATCAGTGATGAAAAGTAGAAGTAGGGCAGCTGGACATGTCTTAGGCTGAGTAAGTGTCTTTGGCCACAGAGAGTCCAGAAGATATTTTAATGAAGTCTAATGGCCATAACTCTAATTCATTTTGTGTGCAGCAAAGTGAACTACACATGTACACTCCACATCTTCAAAGAAAATGGAAATTACTTTGATTCTGTTAATTGTCAGGTAGAACATCAGCAGCGTTTAGGGAAAGAGAGCCATGCTGTCCTCCGTAGAATCCCTTCAAGGCTCCTCAGAACAACAGGCAAATCTAAATGTAACTTCTATCTGTTTTCCTACAGAGTATCTACCTATGTCTCTTCAGATGTGATGATTGAGTATATAAAAATTGGTATCTTTGTATTCAGCACTTAGGATGGTAAAGCATTTCTATGTCACAGCTGCTTATTTTATGAACTAAAAATAAATTCTTGAAGTTTCATTAGTTACCACAGTATCAGCAATAAGACTGCGAAAGCACTTGAATTGTATTCTGCTATGTACATTAGCCACAAGCAGGATGAGAAGAGGATGAGAAGAAATTAAGGAATTCTGTCCTCGTCCCTGGGCCAGTGGTATGGAATTTGGGAACAGCAGCAGGGTAGGGGTACAGGTGAGCTGCAGGTGCCAGGAGTGGGGTTATGGTAGGTGGTGAAGTTATTGGACTGCAAAGGAGTAAGGGGGAGGACCTGAAAGAGTTCTGGGGGCATTCCCAAATATCCCTAGAGAGTGGGTACCAGCAAGGAGTTACGGTGTTCTGAGTGTGGGAGAAGGTTTAGGCACCATCAGGGACACTTCGGGCCCATAGCAGGCATTCTTCTCCTCCTTCCCTCCTAACCTCCCACTTTCCTTCTCCCAGTCTGACCTCAGTACAGGGGACCCCTCTGCCTGCTTCTTTTCACCACTGTATCCTCTTTCCCCATCTCTCTCCCTGGCAGACAAAGCACCCTCACTCCTCTCCCAACACCTTTAGATACCCTTCTCCACACATTCCTTTTCTCCCATTTCCCTCGGTTGGGAGCTTCTGGCATGTCAGAACAATACTGTGAGCTTGGCAGGACTTGGAAGAGAGAGAATTACAAAATGGACCAAAATGTTCTTTCTCTGCTCTCCTTGCAGCTGTTCTGGTCAGTTAACGCTTCACTCACCATCAGCCGGAATTTTTCCTGATCGGTTTAATTCTTCCATGTAAATTCATAGCCTCCTTCTGGATAATGGATATGTTGAGTCACCAAGTCTCAGGAATCTGAAAGAAAAGCCAAAGGGAAATCTCTGCAATCTTGAAATGGTTCAAACAGATTTCCTACTCCTGTGCCCACTACACCATCACATTTCTTTACTTCCCAAAATTCCACTTAGAGGCTGAACGTTTTGTACAGAACAACCACACCAAGGGCTAAAAAGAAGCTGCCTATACCTGTGACTGGAAACAGTACAGCAGGGCCAGGAAAATCCAAGCAAATGGGGAATGTTTGACAGCCAAAGTCTCTCAAGTGTAATTTCTCTGCTGCTGCCAATATAATTTGACACAGAAAAATCTCCACTGGTTTCTAGGACATTGGTCCCACAAACCAACTATTTAACTGTCTTTCAAGTCCCATTTGTTTCTTTGATGATTGACTTGACACAGGGAAAAAAATGCCCTTCATTTTTCTAAACAAGCAACCTGTGCATTGTTCTCCACAAACTCTTCTCGAAATCAGCATGTGCATTTGTTGTATGTAAAAGCTTTACATTTCAAAGCAAAGTTGTATTAATTTTGGAGCATAATTTCAGGCTTCCCTCTGACAATATAAAATTATGCTGCTTAGAGTGATGTGAATTGGGTACCATGATAACTAATTCCATTTGTAATGTCTCTCCTTTTCTCTAATATCAATTATCTTCTACAACACTGCGGCATCATTGAAAAACACGAGAACAAATTATGCTCAAGAATCACTTTACAAGGAAAAACCAAGAGGATGCATGGAAAAAATCTGATTCCAAAGACTGTGTAAATCAAGTCAATGAGATCACCGTTCCCCGACAGCTTATGGAGTGGTGCTGTTTTATGTTTATTTCCCCATCAACACAGCAGGTTTTGCAGCTCCACCCCCCTCAAATGGTATCAGTTAAACACTGGGTCCGAATTTCTGTCAGTGTAAGATGCCAAAGCCTTTTCAGGCTGAAATTCCCACTGGCTGAGAATCATCCTTGACATCTGTGAAACGGATAATGTTTGACCCTTTTACAAAAAGCAAGTCCAAAGTGATTGAAATACACTTCTCAACAAGCACAGCTACATTTTACATTCATCTCTGCGTACGGGGATCAGGTATAGTACCACACAACGTGGATTGGGGCTTCAAGGGCTACTATAAATTAACTACCATGTAAGCAAAGAAATTTAGAGGAGGACAGGCACACAGAAAGAACTGTAAACCACGTAGTTATCTTCAAATAAACCACTTGGAACATGAAAAAAATCTTGACTACCAATCAGAAAAACGTATACAAACTTAAAGCAGTTAGATGACTAGGTATAAAGGCCCCACTTCTCAAAAACTCAAATACTCAGTATATAAGGACAGGCTATACTTCTCTTCTTTCAAAGACACTGATTTTTACTTGGAAAGGAAAGACTGACGCTGTTCTAATGAAGACAGGGGTTCATTATTTAAGATAATAAACCCCCTCAGACTCGCCCTCAGTTATAAACATGACATTGTGTTATTTTGCCTCAGTCTAAAGAGCCCTCTAGCGTTCACCAACCGCAGGCATAATAATTCAAATAACCAAGGAACTTCCTGGCAAATCTCTATCTATCAGCTCTACCAAACACTAGTGGAACGAAAGCAAATTTTAGGCACTAAAGTTTAGGGTGATACATCTGCATGAAGACAATAATATAAATTCCATAGTTAAAATTGTTTACCAGAAGAGTATTTCTATATTGCTTTCTTACAATTGTCCTAGACCACCGCTATGCATTCAAAATTGTCCAGGACATGGTACCTCTATGCCAGGAGCGTGGAATGTATGTTCCTAGAGGATAATGCAACAGCAAAGACAAAACTTCTGCATTCCTTAAGCATAACTTGTATGGACCAAGAGGTTACACTGGTATTGCCACACCAGCTTAATTAGCTTTGATGCAGCTCTTCAAGGTGAATCTAACCAAGATTCTCAACTGGTTTTTCCTGTAGGACATTTCTTAGCAAAAGAGGCAATTCTTCACCTACACCAAAGCTTTTCTTTAGGGAGGTAATGTAATAAATACCAAAGTATTTTGACATTTTATTCCTCCAGCTTTCATAATTAAGAGTAGGTTTTTATGTCCACTGCATGGTTACAATTGCAAAAGAACAAGAAATGTAACCCTGCAGTGAAATAAAACCAAATATATTAAATTATTGTACAAACAATATTAGATTTCTATTACTTCTTGATTTTTTGAAAGGCTGTGCAAAAGAATCCTCTCTGACAAGCCTGATACTCACCCTCCAGATGTGCCAGACTGTCACTCGAGTTCCTTTAGATTTGCTGCAGTCTAATGATAAATATACACAATCAGAAACGTGGCTAAAATAATGGGATTAGGAAGCGTCACATTGGCCTTTGTCTGAGCTTTATCAGGTTAGACATAGGCAAAGCCATTTACTACCTACTTGCTTGTTCTTCCCTCTTTCACGGGCACCCCCTTGCCGTGTGGAAAGAGCTTGCGTGCCCTTGCGAAGTTGAGAGCTATGCTGGTGGTGGCATATGCCTCCGGTAGGGTCTCCCAAGCCAGACAGGTCTCAACTGAAGGGTCAGACAAAGTGTGTCCACGGGCAGGATGGGCTCACTAGCCTTCAGGCAACCATCCTAGGAGAAGGACAACTCTAACTCCAAACCCGGGCAGATGGAGCTCGTTTAGCCCTGTAAGGCCATCCATCTAAGAGAAGGATACTCTAACCAAACCTACGACCTGAGGACTTCGCTGTCACCGTCCAAGCTCGCTAGGCCCTGGCAGATGAACCTCAGGTGTAAAGGGTGGGGCCAGTCTCGCGCACGCTGCGCCTCACCTAAAAAATCCACCGTGCAGGCTTGAAGGGTGTACTCACGTTTGCAAAGCCCTGTAGCGACAGGCAAGGGACGAAACGGCAGGTGGAAAGATGTCACTGGAAGCCGCAGACCCAACCCTGCATGCAGGCGGTTCAGGACATTGGTCGCTTGAGACTGACCCGGGAGATGACAGTCTCGTTCGGCAGCATCCTGAATGACCAAGCAGCCTTTTTCAAGGAGAGCACTGCTTGCTCCGCATGGAGAGGGGCCTAGAAAAGGTGGCCTAACCAAAGCTCATCTCCCCTTCCAATCCGGTTGGCTAGCCGTGGCCAACAGACATCTTCTGTTGCGGTCAACCAAAGACAAAGAGACAAAGGCATACACCTGCCTCCAAAGGTGTGTCCAGATTGACACTCGCATGTTGGAACATCAGAACCATGCTCGATACAGCAGACGGTGGGCGTCCTGAACGCCGTTCTGCTATAATTGCTCACGAACTGTCACGACTCAACATCGACATTGCTGCTCTCAGTGAAGTTCGCCTTCATGAGGAAGGCAGCCTTAAAGAACATGGTGCCGGCTACACACTGTATTGGTCAGGCAAACCCAAAACCGAAAGTCATCATTCCGGAGTTGGGTTCATGATTAAAAACTCCATCGCCTCTAAACTTGAAAATTTGCCAACAGGTCATTCCGATCGCATTATCTCCTTACGCCTCCCGCTACACAACAAGCAACATGTTGTTCTCTTCAGCATATATGCCCCAACTCTCCAAGCTGACCCTACAGAAAAAGACAAATTCTACACCGATCTGCGCCGCCTTACTCAAAAGGTTCCTGCGGATGATAAGATCATAATCCTTGGTGACTTCAACGCCCAAGTAGGTAAGAACTCTGAAGCCTGGAAAGGAGTACTAGGCAAGCATGGAGTTGGAAACTGCAATGACAACGGTCGCCTCTTGCTAGAGTTTTGTGCTGAGCAGCAGCTTACCATCACCAACACTATCTTCCAGCAGAAAGACAGCCTGAAGACAACCTGGATGCATCCTCGATCTAAACACTGGCACCTCATTGACTATATCTCAGTGCACCAGAGAAATGTTCGCGATGTCTGTCACACCCGAGTGATGCCTAGTGCAGAATGTCAAACAGACCACCGCCTTGTGCGCTGCAAACTTAACCTCCACTTTAAGCCCAAACCTAAGAGGGGCGGCATTCTGAGGAGGAGGCTCAAAGTTAACAATCTTCAAACAGCTGCAGTGAGAGACAGCTTCCAGGCAAACCTTCAAACTAGGCTTGAAGACCATCCCATAGACTCTTCTCCTGAAGCGCTTTGGCAACATATTAAAAATAGCATCCTGCAGTCCTCCGAAGAATCCTTAGGGTTCTCCTCAAAGAAAAATAAAGACTGGTTTGATGAAAACAATCCAGAGATCCAGGAATTGCTGGCAAAGAAGAGATCTGCTCACCAAGCACACCTCGCTCAGCCATCTCGCCATGTAAGAAAAGCAGCCTTTCGTCTTGCATGCAGTAAACTCCAACAGAAACTTCGAGACATCCAGAACAAGTGGTGGCTCAACCTAGCAGAAAAGACTCAACTATGCGCAGATTTGGGTGACCACAGAGGATTCTATGAGGCTCTGAAAGCAGTGTACGGACCCACACACCAAGTTCAAAGCCCCCTACTCAGCGCAGATGGCCAAACGCTTCTCACAGATAAAACCTCCATCCTGAATCGATGGTCTGAACACTTTCAAACTCTCTTCAGTGCCAACCGTGTAGTCCAAGACTCAGGAATCCAGCTCATCCCAAAACAAATGGTGAAAAATGAATTGGATATAGCCCCTACTATGGGAGAGACCCTTAAGGCCATACAGCAGATGAAAACCGGCAAGGCAGCTGGGGTCGACGGAATCCCACCTGAAATCTGGAAACATGGAGGCCAAACACTCCATGCTAAATTTCACGAGCTAGTTGTGCGCTGTTGGGAACAAGGCGAACTACCACCAGATCTCCGTGATGCAATCATCATCACCCTGTACAAGAAAAAAGGAGTAAAGTCAGACTGCTCAAACCACCGAGGCATAACTCTGCTCTCCATTGCTGGAAAAATCCTCACAAGAATACTATTGAACAGATTGGTACCCGCTATCGCAGAAGAACTTCTACCTGAAAGTCAGTGTGGTTTCAGAGCCAACAGAAGTACCACAGACATGGTATTCGTTCTCAGACAACTGCAAGAGAAGTGTAGGGAACAGAACAAGGGTCTCTATGTAACTTTCGTCGATCTCACCAAAGCCTTTGACACTGTGAGCAGAAAAGGTCTGTGGCAGATCTTGGAACGATTAGGATGTCCCCCCAAGTTCCTCAAAATGATTATCCTGTTACATGAGGGGCAGCGCGGCCAAGTCAGATATGGCGATGCACTCTCTGAGCCCTTCCCAACAGCCAATGGTGTGAAACAAGGTTGCGTTCTCGCACCAACTTTATTCACAGTTTTCTTCAGCATGATGCTCCAAAGGGCCACAGCAGACCTCGACGAACAAGACGGCATTTATATCCGATATCGTACCGATGGGAGCCTCTTCAACCTAAGGCGACTGAAGGCCCACACCAAGACCCTGAATCACCTTGTCCGCGAGCTGCTTTTTGCTGACGATGCCACCCTTGTTGCCCACACAGAAGCAGCTCTGCAGTACTTAACATCCTGCTTTGCAGAGGCGGCTGAGCTTTTTGGGCTGGAAGTCAGCTTGAAGAAGACAGTAGTTTTCTACCAACCAGCACCACAAGATGATTACCATCATCCCCACATCACCATTGGCGAGTCAGAGCTTCAGTCAGTCCAGCAGTTCAGCTATCTGGGTAGCATCATCTCCTCAGATGCCACGATCGACAAAGAGATAGACAACAGAATAGCAAAGGCAAACAGAGCTTTCGGAAAACTCCATAAAAGAGTCTGGTGCAATAAACACCTGAAGAAAAGTACAAAGATCAGTGTCTACAGAGCCGTGGTACTGCCTAATCTTCTGTACGGGTCTGAATCATGGGTCATCTACCGCCACCATCTGCGACTCCTCGAACGCTTCCATCAGCGCTGCCTCCGCACAATCCTAAACATCCACTGGACTGACCACGTGACTAATGTTGCTGTCCTTGAACAGGCAGATGTCACCAGTATTGAGGCCATGTTGCTGAAAACGCAGCTGCGTTGGGCAGGGCACGTCTCCAGGATGGCGGATCACCGCCTCCCTAAGATCGTGTTCTATGGTGAACTTGCCACTGGCTGCCGCAAGAGAAGAGCTCCAAAGAGGAGATATAAGGACTCCCTGAAACAACACCTCAGCCTAGGCCATATTGACCACCATCAGTGGTCCACCCTGGCCTCCAATCGGGAGATTTGGAGACACACCATACATAACGCTGCTGTCTCCTTTGAGAGCACGCGTAGAATCAGGCTTGAGGAGAAAAGACAGCGCAGAAAGAACCGTGCCTCAACTATACCACCCAAGGAGACCCTCCGGTGTGCTCTTTGCAACCGGTCTTGCCTATCCCGCATTGGCCTTTTCAGCCATCAACGCGCTTGCAATAAGCGTGGGCAAAGCCCTTCCCAAATCTTCGTCCGCGAAGCCAAGCCATGAGCTTGTTCTTCCACTAGGAAGAATATTAAACTAGTGTTAACTCCCACATGTTTATTTACATGATTCTTACTTCAGGGATTTGAAAGGATATTTTTGTGTCGCAGTTACTGTAAGGACAAAATGCATGAATTATTTTGAGTATGGAATGAAAACATCAATTCACTGACCTCCTTTACAGAGTGTTTGTACAAAAGCTTTAGAAGCGGTCCTTCCTTCCTGGCATTAGCACACCCTGGTTATCTAAATGTAAATGAAATTTACGTTTTCCATCGGTATCAATGAAATCATCAAGTTACAATAAGCAAAAATCCTGTAGTGATTTTACATCTACAAAATGACTGTACTGAGATCGTTAACCACAAGGTCAGAGCACACACAGTTTTATGAATAACGACAGTACCAAAGAAGAAAACTTTGTTTTTCCAAAGGAAATACACTGCTACTTTACTCTTATTTTATTTTTCCGCGTAAATTAGAGTTACATTCTCAGGGTCCTGTTATGATTTCCCTCCTCCTGTAACCTCCATTAGAAAAACGGAAAAGCAGCATGAAAGAAAGCAGACTGACACTAGAACAAATTAATTGTGGTGCTCGGACACTGGGGATTGGATTGCTTTATTATATTAATGATAATATAGATTAATTTTCACGAACCCTACTGGTCCTACTTCACAGAGACTACAGATGCCAGAAGAAAATCTTATTAAAAGAAGCAATGGTTTCCAAGGTCGGGAATGAACTGAGTGTGCCATTATTTGACAGGAACATTTTCACATACTTCCCACAATTCGAAATCATGTTTGCAATCATGATTAAAAGCATGTTTGTCAATTGTCACACACACAAGGTTTCACTTTCACCCTGACAGAGCCCCAAACCCTCAATTAGTCTATTCCCTGAGAAAGACACAATATTATATACCAAATATATTCAGTATTTTTTCCTCTCCTCCTTAAAACAAGAAGGTCAAAGTAAGGAGAAATACAGGCACTACAGATCCCTGTTCAGAGGTGACTCTGCAGAGGGCAGCTCAAGTAAGGAAGTGTATTTTCTCCATCTGAAAATGGAAAACTGTAATATCAACATGAATCTTCTGCACAGGCTTTAAAGAGAACAGTAATTCTGCTGTTACAAAGGTTACGAGTACTCCTGCCTTTATCTTTTAAAAGTACATTGAACAGAAATCATTTACAAGATGTAACTTCAGACTGTTTTATATACTGATCTTTGATTAATAACCTCTTTTTATTTTCCACTTCTCAAGAGAGATTTCAGAAATCAACAAAAAAGGTTTATGGATCTTGTAAGAATTTATACTGATCTCTTCAAATGTTCCTAAACTGTACGTGCCAAAAGAGAAGGAAATTTAAATACTTGTCCGAGATTCTTTCAACCCATTTCAGGTGAAATCAAAGTCAGACATTAAAGATAGTGACCACTGGTCCTTCACAGATCTCACACAGGAGACTGGTGGGATGATACAGAGTTAGAGTGGTTTAAGTGTCATTAAAATTCCACACTTCGGAGCAAATAATAATAGTAACCCACCAGAAAACTGGCAGCCAAAACCTTGGACTTTCCGAGGCAGAGGGAGTGCCCATCTCTAAGCAGTGGCTGCTCTCCTGGTCCAGCAGTACTGTGCTGAGGACACGTCTGGGGGCTGCTGGCAGCTGGTCACAGGCTTCAGACAAGCACGGTTTTAATTTCTTGCATTTAGAGTGTTGTCCCTCACGGCAATTTATGACATGATAGGCAATATTTGGCACAGAAATCTCTAATCTTTAAATACCATTATGAAGCCTGGTTTTATTCAGTAATTAATCACAATCTTGTATCTATGCTTGCCTTCCCTACAGAAATACCCTCAAACCTTCAGGCATTCAAAGCACACGTTCACCAACACTGACATAATAAAAAAGAAAAAAATGTGCTAGAACTCAAAAAGTTTCATCCATTAAAACCAACAAGTCTTCTCTTTTAAAATAAAGGGGAAAGCAATGGTATTTGGGAACTTTTAAAAGTGGTCTTTATAGTACTTGTGACATAAATTTCACTATTTGCTCAAAGTTTAATTAAAAAGTAGGGGGAAAAAGCAACTGCTCTGGACAGTTGTCCAGCTCCACAGCACTTCACTGTCTATTTAGTCAGTCTTCTGCCAGCCTCCAAAAGAGAAAGAGCAGTTTTCCATCAGACCAGTTTACTGGATTTCTCTTGTCCCCGGAACAGAGTGTGAACACGCACAGTAATGTAGCAGAAATCCACTCGTTCTGCGGGAGCTGCAGTTGTGTCAGACAGCATCGTGTTCAGCCACACGCTCAGGGCATAGTTTTAAGCTAAAACTGACCTAATTTTATGTTGCCCCCACAAAAAAAGATGGTCCTGACTTCTCACTTGTGCCAAATAGCACTGGTGTAGGCAGATGACCTGCGAGGTCTGGGAGCTGAACAGAGCCGTAATCCTACAACGACAACAAACCCAATCCCTTTCCAACTGGACCATGGTTTAGTGGGGTTTATGGGTTCCGCAGCCTTCCACTCTGTGGTATTACTCTTTTTCTCCTGACAGTTTAATGAATGACATAGCAGAGGGGTCCCACTAAAGCAGCACTGCTACTGCACTGAAGAAATAGGAATTCTCTTCCTAGTCCATTGCTATTTACTAAATAAAATCAACCATTTGACTTTATCTGGGTTTTCTTCTTCCCATTCTCATCTCGTTGTACACTGGAAGCATTTGGAAATCTATTGCTGTATGAACATCCAATAACTGCATATGCAACATTTGCCCCTTCACCCCTCCCCTCATCAGCTACAAATAAACATCAGTTAATTTTTAAAATAACCTGTACATTTGCATTTTAAAATATCCTGAAACACTTTAATTTTCTTGGTCCTTTTCAAATGTATGTGAAAATGCCAACTGGCATAAACAAATCTGTACAAGCTTACATAATATACAATATTTGCCAGAATAAAATGCAACACAGACAGGTGAAACGGGTCAGTTCTCAGCTCCGCAAAGGAGAAGACAGAATGCAAGTAGGGAAAAAGACTGCATTTAAAAAAAAGTTTTAAAATTCCTGATATACTGCAAGGATGAAACATTTCACTTACATGAACAAAAGACTGAATATAAATGATTACAAGTCTACGAACAATAGAATAGCCTTGACTGAAGAAGCCCCAGGCACAAAACCAGGTATCCTCAGAAGAAAGGAGAAACCATCATCTAGTAGCACTTCCAAAAAAGCTGATTCCATCTGCTCTGAACTGTTTGAATTCATTTTCAAGACTGTTTTTCTGAGGTCAGGACAAGAGTCCATGCCAAAGAATGTGATGTTTTGTTAGTCAAAAGGGAGTATTTAGTTTGGGAAGCATCAGGAGTGTTTAAGGGGGCATATTCTGGGGCTTTTGCAGGTTACTACCAGGAAAATTCTAGATTATTGGGACTAAATAACAGGGAAGAAATGGATGTGTAACTACTTTAAGGTTACAAAGGAGTTTAATAAGCATTATTACATACTATGTTTGAAAAGTAGTCAATGTTCCTAGCCAGAACCACATAAACTAGAAAGATTCCATATGCTCATCCAAATCAGTCTGTTCGGAATTTAATCGTAATTCCAGAGAAGGAAGAGCATCTCATCCCACCACTGACTGCATTCAGAATTTCCTTCTGCACACAGTTTCTGCAGGATGGCCTCACTGCCTGAGTATCTTTGGCATCAGGGATGATTGAAACATGAGAACCAGACTGCCATACTACTAGAAGAGTGTGGAAAGATATTCAAGGATACGTGGCCTTGCCTAAATGAAGGTGACTCTTACACCTTACCTACATGAAGAAGCTACTCTGTATTAATGGAGGGTATGAACTTACAGAGCAAATTCAAACACTCAGGAACACCTTCCATAAGCAACGTGTTGAACACTCCAGGATAATGAGCTACTTCACATCCAACAAGAATATTCAATACCCCAAACAGGAGCCAGTGTGGAGCAAGGGGTGTATGTCCTGCCTTATTCCACGGCAGCTTCTTTTGGAAGACACACCTTCAGCATCAGGAAAACAGAAACTTATCTAAGCAGTTTAACCTAACACCTTCACTTTTTGCAGATTTCCAGGCGAGAACACACTCCCACTTCACAGAGTGCAGACAGAAAGCTCATTTACACAGAGACACTCATGCTACTGACACAAGTCCTGCCAAATCCTCCAACTGAAGATGCTGGGGAACGCGGAGGACTGAACATCTCCTGCCAGAGATGACCACTGCTGCAGCACCGTAACTGATCTGTCCGTACCTCATGACTCCTCAGCTCACAGTCCACTGTATCTGCTTTCTCTGAACACAAGTTGGGTGGTTGTGAACGACCTCGGCTGCACAGCAAGCACATCCGTTGTTCTGTCGCTCTTTGTCCAGCAGCCTAAGGAGCAGAACAGAGAACCAGACACTGCATCCTCATCATTCACCCTACCAAAACTCAGCAGGGTTCACTACCCAGAACCTTCAGGAAGATTAATTCGAATAAGCTTTTAAAATGTATTCGTTAAATCATAAATAGTGTTTAAAAGTGACTGTAAAACGCTTTTCTTTAATATTTACTTTAGAAATTGGCTAAACAAACAAAAGTCACTTCCAAATAAAAGACTTGAATGTGATTTAATTAACATACTTTTGAAGTTAGCTTAAATTAATATCCCAGAAGGTCCATGCAGATAATTTGGAGTATTTTTTCTGAATGTTCCTCTGCATGCAAGCCCGGAGACTGCCATTGATTTCTTCTGAGGCACAACTGGCAGTGAGGACAGGGCTGTGTTTGGCACTGGGCAGGAAGGTAGCTGTGAAGAAGTGTGAAGTGAAAGCATTTCAAGTAAGTATTTTTGTAAGGCACTCACAGAAATCACAAAAATGGCTCTGTTGCTTGGCTCATTTTTCAACTGAATTACTTAACCAGATGGAAAGCCAACATATGTGACCTTCTGTGCCAAGTAAGGTCACTTTTTTTTTTTTTAAAATAGAGTTTAAAAGGAGAAGCTACTCTGAAAATACAAGCAAAGCCTTTGGTGAAAACTCCAGGTGAACACATTTTCTAAAGGATAACTGCATAGGCAATTAGACACACAAGACAGGTGTCATCTAACAGCATCAGATTTCAGAGAAAAACCATGTATTATACCACCCCGTATTACTGACCATCCCGATGCACGCTGCAGGCCAAATTCTTCCTGGGTAAGTCACCTCTTCAGCACTCCAGAAAAAAAGAAAATTATGTACCTACACATTTTAAAGGAGAAATAGCCATGACATAACTAAACTCCTAGTCTGATGAGAGCCATGGCAGTTGTTTTTAGTAAGACTTAACTTCTGTAGTTAATGCTAGATCCTGCTTTACTGTTCAGCATCTGTATTCCCTCCCAGGAAAGCCCAGAGCGGATTAGATAGACGCTTCAATTTACACACTGAACGGACACTGCCATGTCAGAAGTGACACACAGAAACTCTCTGCACTTGCATCACTCCTGCTGTGTACCACCCAGCTGGATTCCAGAGCGGAGGCATCGGGTTGCGATTTATTGTGGGCAAAAAGACTGTCCTGAAAGTAGCTTCCTTCAGGACTCCTTTAAAACAGGGGAAGAACTATAGCAGGCTTTAAGATGTGACAGATCTTTATATAATCCACTTTAACAGAAATGAAGCAAATTTTTAATGTTTAGGATATGTTTACTTTTCAAGACCACAATAGGAAGTTTAACAGAACAAGCAGATCTGATAGTATTACTATCAGCATCAGTTTAGTATTACTATTACAATTCTCCAGAAAGCTTTAAAACCTCTCAAAGGGCTATCAGCTATGTTACATCAGTAAAGTCTACAGTCTTGCACGCAACTGTAGAAACCTTTAGGTATGTGAATATTCCACCTTTTTCTGGGTAGGCAAATCAGGTAACCACTCCCATGGCTATTTATAGCATGGGGATTTCAGGACCTATTTCTGAGAGGTGAGAGGCAACTACTTCCAATTTACCAGAGTGTGCAGGTTCCAGAGCTCACGTGTGATGAAGGATCTTGTAATCAATGCTGCAACCTACCACCGAATTGTCTAATTCTCATCAATAATAAAAGCTGCTTTACACAGTGGGTTTAAGTACTTCCCTTACCACCTAACTAAGCATCCAAGGAAGCCTCATCCCAGCAAAGGTAGTCGCAAGTGTAGTCTGTGTTAACAGATGGGAATTTACACCAGTAGGAGCCTCACCACGTGGTAGCAACCAGGGTACAAGTCTTTCAAAAAGCAAATAGCATAAAGGAACCAAGACGAAACTGGAAACAGTCATTAGATTTTTAAAATATTTGTTCAGCTTTTTATTTCCAAAGTAATTAAACACTCCATGAGAAATGGCCAGGCTAAAACTGTCAAATTATTTAGTTGTGTTTATGTAACAGCAGCTGCTTTCCACAGTTACATTTGAAATGGGAAAAGTATATCATTAATTAAATTTTTATGATTTTTTTTTTTTTTTAATCAAAACCAGGCAAAAGATTTTCCCATAAGCTTTCCAGGAAACTCAACCACTGGACTAAAACCAAACATAAAAATTTCAGCAGGAAAGGTGAATATTTCATTAAGTTACGAGCATGTAAAGCCAACATTCAAGCACCAGACGATGGTGAAAAGTCCTATTTAACTCCCAATTTAGCAGGCTACACACTAGCACCTATTATAACAAGAACATCACAATTTCTTCCAACAAATCTCAACTGAATTCAAGGCACAGGCATTACATCGTGTGCTCTCTACTTCAGTCTGATTTTCCTCTATTACTTGTCAGTATCAGGAAAAAAATGCTTAAAAAGCAGGAGAACGTGTTCTGTTCCACAAAGCCACTTTTGTCCACACAGCTAGGCATGGTTTGTTCCAAAAAACAGCAGTTAATTTCATTAAACTGCAGGATTTTGCCAAGTTTGACAGTTAACATTTTTGCCAAAATTGAAGAGTTTCCATTTATTTATAAAATAATATCTTGGAGAAGCCAGGATATTTATCTTGACATTTCACAGGCTGTATGACCTTTTTGTAAGCTGAAGAAGAAATACAACAAATACCTGCAACAACAAAGGTTCTGTAACCAGAGTGTGAAGTGTCTTGTAAAACTATTTTTATAAAAGCTTGAAAGAGTAATATCTGAAACACTCCAGAAACATTCATAGAATATCAGGAAACCCAAGATCTATTTTACCAATGCTTAAATCCTTTAAAATTAGAGGGAGTAATACACCTCTCTGTATAGACTGCACCATTCATAAGATTTCAGTGAGACAGTTGTTCAACACAGGCCTAAAAAAACGCATTGAAAAAATACCAGTTTAAAAGTTAATTTTGCATTTCAAGGTCTTCCTTAAGATTTGCTTACAACGGAAGTGAAAAGTCACCGGTGAGATCAGATATACTGGTTATACAGAGGGGGCATCGTGACCATTTCCAGGCAAGCCATCCCTGGCAGTCGTTAAAGCTTCCGTGGCACTGCACAGTACCATCAATTTACTCCGTTCTTTTCTACTGACTTTTAGGTAAAATGTAAATTTCCATTTTTTTTTCCTACCGTCTGGGCAGTATGGATGGGAATCAACAGCCTTTCAGCCTATTTCCAGTTCTGCTATTAAATGATATTCATACTATGTCATTCCTCATTTTATTAAGTTGTAAAACAAACAAACAACAAAAACAACAACCCCCAAACCAACCACCAAACTAAAAAGCAAAAACCCAACAACTGACTTCACCAGAGCAGCTATCCCAAATTTGGCATTTTGGAGGTTGTTTCACTTAGACAAACTAATCGCTAAAGTCCAGTATTCCATGAACGGGTATTTATTTACTTAGAACGTAAGTACACAGGCCAGGAGAGGATGGGATAGAGGAAAAGGTGAGACAAAGAAAAAACAAAAAACTTCCCAACTAGTTTAGGAGCTCTTCTGTCACCAAGTGTTTATACTGTTAGATATGTAATCGAGGGATGAATGTTAACTAGCTAGCCTGTGAAAAAGCTCAGCCAACTACTCACAGGAGCACGTGGGCAGTGATGGGATGTTACTCCTGCAAGGTCTATCTGTAATGTCCACATTTGAGAAGTGGTATCGGTCACCCTCAAGCAATCAAATGCTCAAATTCTGCCTTCTGTGCCATGCTTGCAGTAATTTTGACTTGTACAGGGATTGCTGTAACAGAAGCATTTTAGAAAGCAATCTAATTTCTAGAATTACATTGAGTAAAATAGTGGCTTGATACTGACTGCAAAATAAACAGGATACCTAAATTACTGATGTCCATATAAATGGATACTCCCATGTTTGGGTATTTTGACCAGGAAGAAATAGCCCAACCTTATAGGAATTACTTAAAAATCTATACACAATTCCATTCAACATTTTGAGAACTTAAGTATCTTCGATTCCCTAGGCATCTCAGTGTTTCATTTTTTTGAGCAAGCTTCAGAATATCCCTGTTAATTATTTTCTCCGTTAATTATTTTCTCCATATTATACCTACAAAACCCAGGTACAGAAACCTTCATGAATTTGTCTTGAATGACAGCAGGAGGTGACTATTAGATTCATGCACACAGGAGTGGAAACTGGTCTTCTAGATCCATACTCCATTCAAAGATAAAAATTCAAGCAGTATTTGGTAAAACACACTTAAATCTTGGACAAATGTTTTCTAAAATCCACCAATGCACGGAAATACTCTGCTTTGTACTAGGAAGGTTCCAGAATCTATTTCAGGAAAAAAAGACTGAAAGCAGAACAAGTCCTTGTGTTAAAGGAGCAGTAGCATTTACAACTATGAGCTTCTCATATGTACAGAAAACTAAAAGTATCCGTTAGAGACGAGCGAGTTTAAATCAGTGTCTTCCTCCAAAAGGAATGGCCGAAGTCCTTAGGAGTGAAATTAGGGAGAATTCAAACTCTACACGACTGCAGCCTTCCCAGTAAACACCCAGCCACCTCCTGGGTTGCACAGCAGCATCTTTAATCACTCCTATGCCAGCATCATCCTTCCTTTATACCGTATCAAAGCAATGAATGCCCTTGAATTTCAGCCTGCTTGTTGTGTCCGCATTTGAATGCACTATGTAATGGCCCATTTCAAAATGATGGGCTTCTTCAGCCAGCTACCTCCACTGGAAGAAGTGGAGAGTGATTCAGTCCTCTCAGCATAAATGTACTCTCCCTTCGATGTCTTTTTAAATCATTATTGCCGATGGATACCTCTTGGAATTACACAATGCCTGTCAGTTCAAATCTCTCATGCTCCAAACTTTAAGTGAGAGGCATCAACTGACATTTGCTTGGAAAAAGGATAGTGGAAAAGCAATGCGGTGAAGGAATGTAGTGACAAGAGTTCACAATTCCAGACTTTTTACCTTTGTATAACATTTAGATGAGGCTGCAGCTCAGCCAAGATTTCAGAATATTTACCCTAACTTTCCCCTTCACGTGGCAAACAGTTCTTTGAGTCTTGCATTCAAACTTAGGCCTTGAACCATGTTTTCTCTAAAATGAGGATACTGCTATCGGAAACAATACTTAAATAAGCATTATCAAATTTGTTCCCACTTAAAAGTATTGTGACAATATTTAATTAAGCTTCTGCCAATCTGTTTCTATTCACTCAGATACCAAATTTCTGTGTAATAAAAAAGATGGGACATCTTCCCTTTACAGACTCTAATAATTTAAAATACGTCTTTCTAGGTTCTTACACTGCAAACAAAATACCTAAATGCCCCCTAAAGATGAATTAACACAGAACAGTATCAAACAAAGAACCTGATTTACAAATTTTCTGTCCCATGCTGAACTCCTGCAGCTCTCTACAGGTCTCCTGTGACACTCCTTGGGGTCCTAGACTGTGGTGGAACCCACCTCATGCTGATGTGAAGCTACATGCAGAAATCTGTGAAGCCTTTGAGGTCCAGCCACCAGCAAGGAAAATATGAGCTTCCTATATTTAAGCGGTCTCTATTTCAGAACGTCATTACTGGAATTCTTTCAGACTTTTTTTAACTTTAAAAGTCCTTCTCTGCTTGACTTCGCAAGCCTATTTCTGTGCATACACAGAAAATAGTTTCCCTAAAGCTTTTAGTTCTGTCATACCAGAATTTCCACTAAAAAGGGCATCCAAACTGAATGCTTATAGCTTTTAGCAATAGAAAACAGCACTGTGGCTTCTTGCCTCTACTAAAAACATGTGTTACATCTGTATTTCCAATTCTATAAGTCCTATTAAAGAGGAGAAATCAGTTAAATTGTGCATTATCCAATTTACATAAAAATCTTGTATTAAAAGTCTGTGATAAAAGTCACCAAATAGGACAGAAGCTATGGAACAAACTCAGTATCCAGTTACAGTCAGGTACATCTAAAGAATTAGCTCTGAAACGAGTTAAGAGTCACCATGGTGTAAAGTCTGAAGTCAATGGGAACAGAATTTGGCCACCTGGCACTTACTCACTTCCCTAAACCTAAAGCCCTAGAAGGGTCAACAATGAATAACTACATAATTTGTGAGAAGAAATGCCTAGAAGCCAAGGACACAGAGGTGAAATGAGGATAAATGCTTTACTTCCATGCTGTACTTTCTGGATTTTGTAAGTCTAAGCCAGGCCATGGATATTGCTTTAATATGCCATGAATATTTTCAGTGTGAAATTCCATTCATTTAAAAATAAGATGTGATTCATGCAGAATTCACATGGCAGGCCCTGGAATTTTAACATAGCTTGAATATAACAGGCAGATATATAAACCTTCCAACAGCTTTAGCCGAGATTTCTTTTTCTATATAGTGTTCCAACTATGCACTGTGAATACTTGGAGGCTTTAGTATTTGTTTTTGTATCTAGTTTGTGTATTTCAGAATAAATACTAAAGACTCAAATTTGAAAAGTCAAAAGGTTGTTCACAGCACTGGTCTCTTCCTGGCTTAGAAGCTTTTGCAGGGTTGCACTTGCACCTCACATGTGGCAAAGCATACCTAGAAAAAAGGTATGTGGAGAATACCTTAAAATGCCTGTTAAATTGCAGAGTACGTGCTTAAACGAATGTTATCTTAAAAAATTAAAACCTTAATTAGGCTTTAGTGTTACTTGTATGTAAAATGAACCCCCCACTGAATACCATCACCACACCGTGTCAGCCCTGGAACAAAAGTGCATTCACAAGCTCCCGGACTCGAGAGGAACCGCAGGAAAATCCCGAAGCTGAGGAGTTCACCTCTTCTGCAGAAGATAACGCAATTAATACTCATGCCCCGAGCCGGCAATCGCCGCCGGTTCCCCCGAAAGGAGCGGGGGGAGAAGCCGCCCGCCTGGCTTCGGGCACTTAAGGGATGGGAGTTCAGCTCCCTTCCTCGCTTTTGCAGGTACCCGGAGGTGCCGAGGGGCAAGCCCGGGCCGACCAGGAGACCCGAGGAGGCAGCGCGGGGCGGGCAGGGCAGCGCAGCGCAGCAGCCCCCGCCGCCGCACGCCGGTCCCTACCTTTGCGTTAAGCGTGGCGGCGGCGTTCTCCTGGCTGGGACAGCGGGGCTAGTAACTGGCGGGAAGGCGGCTGCGGGGAGCCGCTGGGAACGCCCGGTCCGCGCTCCTGCACCTCCTCGCTGCTCTCCTCCCGGCCGAGGAGGCGGCCGGCGCCCCTCGCCCGCCCCGCCGCTGCGGGCGGGGAGCAGAGGAACCGGCGGCCCCGGGCGGGGAACTGCAGGCGGCGCCGCCGCCTCTGACAAAGGGCAAATTCATATCGCGTCTGCCGAGGGCGGCGGTGGAAGGGCTCGGGGCGGCAGAGCCCCACAGCACCGGAGCGGTGGGGGAACTTCGCTCGGGAAAGAAAAGCCTCTTGTTTTCTGGAAAATGCCAAATTATATCATGTCACGGAGACAAATTATCACCTTAAGTTATTAGAAAGCTACAAAGTTCTCCGTTTTCTCGATTTTGGCTCTTTGGGAAAAGCACTGCTTATCACTTCGTAGCTCAACTCGATGATGTTCGCTCAGTGCAACCTTGTCCTAGTGCAAAGAGGACCCTGGGAAATACCCTGGGAACCGTTTTCCATGTACAATGAGTTTTAAAATGGGTAATTGTAAATTACCAACCGCACCACAACCTATAGAAATTTACACACTCAGACTTTTAAGTGTAAATGAATTGACTTTCTTTTTCTGAAGCCTGACAGTTCTGGACCGGGGAGCAGCGTGTGGGATGTGGAGGTGGAAGTTCTTTTACCATCCTGTCCTCCCACGTCGGCAGAGGGATGCAGGAGAGCTTACAGGGCGATTGCCCGCAAGAGCTACCTGTCAGCTGTGCCTAGCTCCAGACTGTACCTGAAGACCTAAATGCTGGATCTAGCACTAGATCTAAATACTTCATAGCAGACATAATAGCCGTGCACACTTTGACGGAACACAGAGAGGTCAATGTTACTGAACACGCACAAGGCAATGATTTTCAAACCTTGCAGAGTAAGATTTAACATCATGGTAACTGGAAGGTTAAAGGAAAACCCAACGCAGAGCTCCATCTGACAGAGTACAGTGTTGTCATTCACACACAGACGGAAAATGTAACTTTAGGTACTATTTTCATGGTCTATCTCTGATGCTTCTTATTACTTTACAATTTTGTTGAATCTTTGCATACGCTTCCCCTGAGACAGGGCCCACAGGGAGAGTTCTAAAATACAGTGAAACTGCTTCGATCAGGTCACATCAATTATTCATTTCATGGGTGCGAGTTTACAAGGACAACTCTTTAATCTTCTTAAGGGTAAGACAGAGATGTCAAGTGTGGATGATGCAACCGTCTGCTAATCCTGAAACACTTAGATGGGGAAGACAAAGCGGAACGCAGAGGTGAGCAGGACCCCTTTAGGAAACACTTTGCCAACCAGGACCTTTCTCAGCATTTTGCAGACGAGCCATTTTGACATATCTAGGAAATAGGTGGTCAAGTGACTGTTAGAGAGCACCTGAACTGTGTGAGTGTGTTTATATGCCTCATACAAGAACACAAAGCAACGGTACCTATATTATTAAGAAGCAGCATCCCATAATGTGTTGCTGTGGTATTTCACGCTATGGATGAAGTTCCTAACGACAGGTACCGAGAACTCGCGTTTGGCGCAGGGCACTTTCTCTGCCATCTGCTCATGACCTTTTCTGTAATTCTGCCCACAGCAGATCTGCTCATTTATGCATTGATGGCGGGACACTGCGGTAACCAGACACTTTGGAAACAGAATAAACACAGTCCTGGGGGGACCTTGTATACTAGTGCATGAAGCCTACACTTCTATTCCTCAGAGCTTCTCAAAGCCCGCCGTATGCTCTATACGAAAAGCCAATCACAGTGCTTGCTCATACGAGCTGCTCTGAACTAAGCAAAAAGAGCTGTTCAGATTAATTTACAATGTTTAGCATGTTTACAATTGCCCCCCGAGCTTGTAAAGTATCATCAAACATAGCATCAGCACCTTCAAACCACTTTTCACCATTTAAATCTACTGAGTTATGATGTCTAAGAAGCATACCCTTTGATACCTAAAAGCGAGCCCAAGGTACCTCCAGGATAACTATGTTTCATGGATCTGGTGTTCGCAGCTGGAACTAGCCATCAAAACTCGGTGTCCTTAACATTGGGAGTACGGCAGTAGAAGAGCAGCCTCTCCGTCATGGAATAAGGAGAGCAGGATATAGTAAGCAGCTCTTGCATTAACCCTAAGAACCTCTTAGAATTACTTATCCCCTTCCAATTTAACCTTCTTCCAGAACTAAGGTTTTTAAGTGGCATTTAGTACCTTGCACTATGCTGTGTAAACACCTTAATGCCAACATTTTATACCAATAGAATTATCTCACACAGGTCTTTCAACTCTCAACTGAAACTGTGTCGTTAACTTCATCAGGTTGCCTGGAGTAAAGGCAGCAATAGTGTTGACGCAGTGAAGCATCCCAAAGCAGCGTATTGAGAATATATACTCATAGTAAAAATGAGAAAATAAGTTGGTTCTGGTCTCTTTCCTTGAATTTACCAATTTCTTTTTAAGACATGTCTGAAATTTTCTTCTTCCAAATTTGCTCCCTCCTCCCAAATTCTAGCTCTGCAGATTTTTACTAAAAGTCTTTTTAAGCCATATGGTCTCAATCTTGTATGGGAGATGCAACCACCAATTATGAAACTGTTAACAGCACATTGAAACCTCTCCATAAACTCATGAATCACAAAGATACTATGAAGGGCTGAGAAGGTTTCAAAAAAAACAAGAATCAAGGATGTTAGTTGTCATAGCTGCTGAAGTTCTGCTGGGAGAAACTTGTGACAAAATGCAATTTACCTGCACGGCGTGTATTAGTTCCTAAAATATTGAATTCAGGCTATGTTTAAGGGTCTGCCTGCTACTAAAGAGATGTCTTCACTAAAAGGATCAATGAAGCCTTTTATCTTCTAGTTCTCCTCAAGATACAGCTCTAATGTGATATACATAGGACATTAACACTGGTAGTTTAACTAGATAAATCATCTCCATTGGGTAAACATGTCCCTCTCCACAAAACTGTCTAATTTATCATCCCAACCTGAAGCACGGCCTTTCGATGTCATCTGTCAAGATTCTAAGCTAATCCAAACCTATTAATCTTATAGGAAGTAGCCTCTTGTCTTCAAACACCTGTCTTGTGCCATTGCTGTTGCCCATGGCTTAACGAGGAGATACTTTGATCTCCTTATTGTGTGTTAACTTCAGGCTTGTCTAATTATGTATCCTTTGTAAATAATTTACATTTTTCCTTTTGAAGATCACCACCAGCCATGATTGCACCAGCTTTAAAAACTTTTTTTAAAAAGGGATCTGTCTCTCTGCTGCCTAAATGGGGGGGTTGATTAATACACGCTCCCTGGAATTTCCTTTTGTACACAGTATAAGCATTGCAGTGTTTCCTAAGTGTTCTCCTATTCCAGATTCTATCATTTTGTAGTATTTGTATTACACGTATTTCCTAGTTTTATTACCAATTCTACATGACTGCGCTTCACCCACACCGAAGATTAACAAGTCACATCAGTGTGAGACTTTTCCCCATCTCCTCTCCCTTCTCACCCCTTTACCTGGTCCCTCCCGGACTAAGAGCCATCTACCTAGAGCTCCTCACACTAGCCAAAAAAGCTGCTCTCAGTACGTGGCTTCGAGACACTCATCGGCACGGGCTAGTTCGGGCTATTTCCTTCTCCAACGTATTTTCTGAGCGCTCCTGACTTCTGCTGAAAGGCACGTTAAGCCCTGCCAGGCCTCCTTTCTGCTTCGGAGATTATGTCTTAAACTCTAGCAGGCCGCGGCACAGGGCGCGAGACCGGGCCTCTGCGCCTTCGGGGGCCGCCTGTCAACCCCCATTATTCCAGGGGTAAGGAGGAGACCTCACTCTTCAGCCCCGGCTCCCACTCCAACGGCCGTTTTCTTCCGTTGGCCGCAACCTGTCAGCGCCCTGGCACCCGCAGCCGGAGGGAGACGCATCCGTTACAGCAAAGCGGGACCGCCGAGCCCTTCCCGCCCGCACGGGGAGGATGGCAGCAGGGCCGCAAGGGTGCACGGGAGGGGAAAGGGCGCTTTAAACCAGGACACACGGAGATCCACGAGCTCATAGCCAGCTCCGCTGGCAGCGGGGCCGACACTGAGGCGCGCCAGCCCCTCACACCCCCCGCCCCGGGACCCGCCCCGCGCTCCTCCCCGCCTCAACGGCGGAGCCAACGACCCTGGCGGAAGCGCGCTCCGCCGCGCGCGGCCTGACGTCATCGCAAGCGGTACTGGCCGGCGGCCGCACGTCACGCACGCCCCGCACCACAACAGCCCTCCCTGCGCGCGCAGCCTGCCCTCCCCTGCGGCCGCCTCCCCGCGCCGGCCCGCTCCGCGGGCGCTGATTGGCCGCCGCCTTCCCGCTTCCTTCTCCCCGCCCGCGAACCCGCCATTTTGAAAACCTTGTTGGTTCCGGGAGAGTGACCGACCGACCGACCGCGGGACGCGGAGCGAGCGCCTCGGCGAGGGCTGCGTGTGTGTGTGTGTGTGTGTGTGTGTGTGTGTTTGTGCTTGTGTCACCGTGCGCCGGGGCGCGAGCCGGCGCCGCCCCCTCCCCACCCCCTCCCTCCTCCGGTTACTGTCGCCTCCAGCTGCTGTTGCTGCCTCAGCCGCGCCCGAGGAAGGAGCCAGAAGCCGGGGCTCGAGCTGAGGTGGGTCCTGCCGCCATGGCCGGAACGGCGCCCGAGAGCGCGCTCCCGCCTCTCCCCCGCTCCCGCCTCGCCGCCGTCGGGGCGGCCCAGTGAGGCGGGGAGGGAGGTGATGGAGGGAAATGGAACGGGGACGGGGGGACGCCGTGTGCCGGCGGCGCTTGTCCCCGGCCCGCCCGCCTCCCTCCCTCCCAGGCCTCCGCGGGGCGGCGGGCTATGTTTTCCGCCTGAGGTGTTTCCTGGGCGCTCTCCGCTGCCCTACGGCCCGGCGGCGGGAAGGCGATGGAAGGTCTCGCTGATTCGGGGAAGGGGATGGCGCTCGCCGCTGCCCCCGCCGCCCTTGTTCTCGGCCGCTGGCGCTACCCATCGTCGTCGTTTTCCCCGGCCTCCGGCTCGCAAGTCGCGCAGGGGACAGGTGGCGGGTCCGTGTCTGAAACGTCCCGGAGGAGGATGGGAGGTGCTGTGGTGCGCGAGTGTCCTCCGGGCGGCTGGCGAGATACCCTGTCCCGGCCGAAAATACGCGCGGCTGAGGTCTTCCTAAGGGGGGAATCCCGGTTTTCCCTAAGCCAGTCCTCACGGACCCGGTTGCTGAAAAGCAGCTGAAAAGTCTCTTAACTTTCCTGTTCTCCTCCCATTGAAAGGGGAAGGAAAGACAACTTGCAGACTTCGCTTGCTTTTTCACTTGTGCAGACAAGTGAAATTTCAGAGTAATATCGTGAAAAAGTCGGATTGCTTTTCTGTGTCAAATGAAACGCCCTTAGTAATAGCCTGGACGAGATTTTGGATTTTTATTCCCCCCGGCAATTTAGCAAAGAGTAATAAACTTTCTTTTTCCCCTGACTATTGGTAGCAGAACTCGTGTTTTCTGTCATTTGGAGCGCTGCTGTTCCCTGGCACCTACTAATACTGCATGTGAGCAGTTGATTTCATTGTTTATTGAGTCTGACCTCTTGCAGTTAATATTGGAAAAAGAAAATAGTTAATCATGTGGTATTTTTTCCACGAGGGTTTATACAACTGATTTTGGTCCAGGTGTGTAAACAGTGAAAGGTTTTGAAAGCTAGAATTTTTCTAGAGTGAACAGATACAGTTATCTTCTTTCAGACCTTCTCTCAGCAGAGAAATGGTACTTGCTAAAGCGAGACACTTTAAAGATAACATTGAAGCCACTTCAAGTGCTAAGAAAAGACTGCTTTAAAATATGCTAAATATGAAGCATTTATTCTTTTTTGTTGTAGATTTGCAGATTTAGGCTTGAAAATGCTTTTTGGTTTTAAGATGTCACAGCTATTTGAATTCTGAAAGCGATGCTATTTTTTTCCAAATTGCTCGTCACTTTTCTCTTTTATTTTTCTTTCCCATCTAAATTTGTCGCTTGTTTTAACTTCATAGGAAACTTGTATACATAGTTAACCGTGATCAGAACTACTCAGAACTATTTATAACCTTTTAAACTGTTCTTAGCCAGGCTAGTTGCAGAATGGATGGCAACTCCTCCTAAAAAGCAGGATTCTTGTAGTCTTCGTGTGTAACGCTGTATTGGTGATGGTTTCCCCGACTGCTTTTTTACAGAACCATACACCATGTCTTCTGTTGTTTCATCAAAGGAAGACACAATGTCATCTGAAAAAGCAGATGAGAAACAACCTGAAACTGAAAACAAAGCTGAGGAAAGTGATGATGATGAAGAAGAGGAAGAGGAGGAGGAGGAAGAAAAGGGTACTTGTTTTTCCACAGAATAAGTCATCTTTCAAAAAAAGTCAAGCTTACCTAATGCAGATCTCAGCTAATTATACTATTATTGTGTAGGAGATTCTGTGATGTATCTACCTTGTGGATTATAAACCACTTATAAATCAGGCAACGCTAGAAACAGCGATGCTGATCTTCCTCAGCAAAGACTGAAGGAATTACCAGCATCTTGGATTCCTATGCTGGTGGTGTGTTGCTGTTGTATAAACTTCTAAATGATTATAAGAAGCAGTGTCCATTACCAAATTACTTGTATAAAAATGCATATTGAAAAAAGCATCTTCTTTTGTCAGTAACACTCTCAAGTTTGCAAAAGAGAGAAAAAAATCTGTTCAGTGGCTTTGGAAACAAACGGTTGTATTTGCATGGCTACTGCAAACTAATTTACTGGGTACTAAAATTTCATTATATTGGAGGGTGGGGCGTGTTCCATTTGACTAATTTTGTCAGTACAAATTGTGGTGATATCATAGGACGAGCAAGCAAGGCAGGTTGTGTGATGGGGCATGTAACTGAAGAGGGTAGCTAAGGGATACAAGGTGTGGTGAAGGAACTACTATGCAGAAATGTTAAATTCCATTGTGAAATCTCTGGGCACCTGTTTTGCAAATGGGAGCATCCATGGAAATAGAGGCTCAGTATGGTACAGTGAAAACTAGTTACTGGTGGTCTTGGCTTCTTAAAAGAGCCAAATTTTGTCTTTAGGAAAGGTAGTAAAAAGAGAAGAGATTATGCTCTTTGGGGAACAATAGAGCAATTAGATTTTTAGAACAGTTTCTTGTAGAAAAACCATTTTAGAAACTGTTTCTTGTGTACACATGAGTATGTCTTGCTCTGTTTTCAGCTGATACCTGTCCAATTTTGGTTATATTCATATGGATTTTGAAGCTGCTCTCAGATGTTAAAGCCAGGACAGCCCTGTCTATTCAGTGCTAAAGATGATTTGATTTGAGGCCAAGCGTTTTAGTAGGAATTACTGAAGTGAAGCTTTGGTGTTTTCTCCTGACATGGTTTCTTTAAAGTAGCGATGTGCAATGTATACCTAAAACAATCTAAATGTATGCATTACTAAGTAGTACCAGAATTACTGGCAATAGTGTTCTTGTAGTATTTGTGGCACTCGTATTGTGGCACTGCACAGGGCACACTGCATAGCCCTGTGAGGTGTAGTACAGTCCCACAGTGCTTGTGCTTCTGCCTCACCTGCTGAGAAAGTGTCTGCAGGCTTGCTGGGCTCTCCTTTTGCCCATCTGGTCATAGTATTCTCCCCAAGAGACCTGAAGTGGAGCTGTGCATGTTGGGGCTGCGGTGTCCCAGGAGGAAACTATGCAAACAGTGTAGCTCAGAAAGGCAGCAAAGGGAGAGAATGTGTTTCAGAAACTGCTGCTGTCTTTGTCTTGGGGTGAAGTTCCCTTTAGGAAATGCCCAGTCTTGTCTTCAGAGTTAAGTTGGATACAGGATTATAATTAAGAACTAACAACCACTCTATTAGTTGTGTATATACAGCTCCACAGAATGCCAGTGACCTGTTAGCCAAAGGTTTGGAAGTGTTGTAGTACCTAGGGATATCATTATCCATTTTTGGTTTACCATTTCAGAGCTTCAGTGTTGTATTGCCTGTCACTACAGTCAAATCTACTCATGTAATGATAAATACTGATTTAAGGAAGCTGTCTTTTGCAGAAAAGAGTCTCATTGTTGAAGGAAAAAGGGAGAAAAAGAAGGTAGATCGACTGACCATGCAAGTGTCCTCCTTGCAAAAGGAACCATTTACAATTACACCAGGTAAGCTTGTCCTCTCACGTAGGAGTTGTGAGTGTTGGGAATGGTAATGAAACCCCCTTAGAAGATCCAATTATTAATTTATTGTAGATGAGACGTAACTTAAAAGTCATGATCCATTTTAAAAAGTGAGGCTATTATAAATTACATGAAAACCCTCTTTTACTCTGTAGCATCAATTTAAACTGTAAAAGTTATAAAGTGTTCAAACTCACCTAGAATAGGCCCTTCAGGACCTGACCACCACTAACAAAGGCAAGAGCAGCAGCTCAAGTAAAGAAGAAGTGCCAGGTCCTTGTACCCTGTAGTATCAAGTAAGGAAGGTAAAGGCTGGCAGGATGCCTAGTTGATAGGGAAAGGCCCATTTAATGTTTGACCTGTTTCAATGTCTGATGCTATTCTGAAACACCTTTGTGATTTTAAAAACCAGTAGATATTGGAAGTTACAAACCCATTAGTAAATAGGAATGTGATGATTTTACCTGTTTCAGGAAAAGGACAAAAGCTCTGTGAGATTGAAAGGATACAATTCTTTCTGAGTAAAAAGAAGACAGATGAACTTAGGAACCTGCACAAGCTCCTCTACAACAGACCAGGCACTGTAAGAACTTTAAAATCAATCTTGTATGTCTGCTAGCTCTCATGCATAGTGAAAATGTTTGTAGTCTAGAATTTTGCATTTGCATGTGTGGATCTACTTCTTAAGTGTCATTTATTACAAACTGCTTAGAAAATGGGTATTGCAGCACCAGTTAAGCAAGCCCCTAGTTTGTCTAACTCTTGTAAACTGCTCTCCCTATAAAAATGCTACTGAAAGGTGTACTGAATTGTAGTCTGCTTGAGTATAGTTTGGGGTTTTTCTTTTTTTAATGTGGTGGCAGTTTACCTTATGAGGACGAGTTGAAAATAATTTATGGTTCACCTGCTAAAAGCTGCTGACCTGCAGATTATAGTCGAAATACTCCATGTAGTTACTTTGTTCAACATAACTTTTTCTTAGTGCTTCTGTTTCTGTTTGAAACCTGTTAGTGGGTTTTAATACACCACTACTTACCCGGTCGTTTTCTCCTTTAGCTTACACAAAGCAGTAGAAAGTAAAACTACACTGTATGTAAAATCTTCATAGTGATTTTTGTCATGTTTCTCTCAGACAATTAAAATACTAGTTAAAAACTGATATGCTCACTTTTGAGTTTAAGAATGAAACATAAAGCAGATATAATAGCAAATCTTTCTTGGAGCTCTTTATGTATCAGTGATTGTGCCTTAAATGACAGTGTAAATGTGACCCATTTTCCTTGCTAATAGAGTTAAAATGGATGTAGAGAACTTAAGGCAGAGTAAATTTTACTATTTCAATACACTTACCATATTTATAGGAATTCGATTTTAATCTCTTGGTGTGTTTTGGGAACTGGAGCAGATAGCACAGAAACCAGGAACTGAATAATACTAGGACAGGTGTATGTTGGCTGTAATACCTTGGACCACTGCTTGCAAATGCAGTGCTGGTTTAGATGGCGAAGAAAGATCAGTTGCCTCAAGAATTCAGAAGAACAGGGTATATGTTCATTAAAACCTGTTCCTGTGACCTGTGCTATTTATTCAGTATGGCCATAAACCAGACCAGAGAATTTCTGACTCAGTGAGTTTTGCAAACTTTTGGATTGTCCTGCAGTAGACTTTATTGTTTGATAGGAAAGGTACAATAACAGAGCCCTGTAAGTGTCTGATTTAACTGGCTTTACTGTGGAAGTCATCAAACTGTGTCCATTTACCCTTCCTGAAACCACTAGCACTTTTCTACCGTCTTTGGGTGCAGGTACTGGTATACCATTACCTCAGAGTCCATCTTTCCCACTTTAGATTGCAGATCTGGGACATAACTGATTTAAGAGGCTCTGTTTACTGATTCTGCAACATGCTGCTAAGAAACTAACTCCTCAGTGGTACTGTTGTTAATAATCGATTTAGTAATCAGTAATAAATAATCTAATCAACTAATAGACACACAACTATTTGCAGTTTCATAATTATGGTATAATTGTAAATTGATGCTTGACACTCCTAAATCATACTAGGAGTTGCAGTACAGCTCTCACCCTCCCACACCACACTCTGCCCCCCTTTGCTCTGCCTTCCTACATTTAGTCTTTTGGACATGGACTTGTTAGAAAGTCCAGCTGGATTGCTGCAGTGTCCTAGTGGTTTGTATCCAAAGATAGGAGAATATATTTACTTGCTTGGAAATACTTTGGTATGGTTTAATCTGAAACTGTATTTCATCAGAATTGTAGGGAACTCAGAATGCCTTTTAATACAGTGAAGGTCAGATAATGTCTTGTATGCACACTCTGTATGTGCTCGGGATCGTAATTAACGTGTTTAATAAAACATACCAATACCATCTGCCAGTTTTCTCTCGGTGCTGGACAAAGATAATTCTCTTTGTAAAAGGAGCTTAGCTGTGGTAAAATTTTAAAATAATGGAGAAACACCAGGAACAGAAATTTAGAACTATTGAAAGTGAGTTCAAATTATTCTCGATAGTGTTAAAAAGATCTCAGAAGAATGAAAGATTTGGGGATGTGTTTTCACTTCTCCTTGGTAAAAGGAGTTGGAGTGAAAAAAAAGAACTTAATAAAGGCTGTTGCAATGAGAGTTCAATCCTGTTCAGACTACAGGTATGGTTTGGGTTGAAAGAGACCTTAAAGATCATCTTAATTCCAACCCTGTTCTAGTTCTAACGGTAGGAATTGTTAATTGGGTGGTATGTAGATGCAAAAATTGGACATGCTAAAGAAAAGATTCAAAAGTACGACTGTGCTCCTGTGTAAGACTTTAGAATAGCCAGTAAAGCAGATCTGCTTTAGCGGATTATATGGTGAAAATAAAATTCACTGTTCTGTAAAAAATTACATGGCATGCAGCAGCCTTCATAGGATCATAGTTTTGCAAACCTGGACATGATGGTGCAATATGTTCTAAACAAGCTTAAAATGGCAGGTGATTTTTACATACTAAGTTATTAAAAGGAATTAAAAGTATGAAAATAACAAGAACTTTATGGTAGTTTGGCTGTTGTGAGATAAAGGCATAATCCGTGTAGGTTATAATTTAAAGGGTATAACTTTTGTCAACAGCAAATGAAAAGTTAACAGATGTAACTGGATGAAGTCTTTTGAACTACTTGCAATGAACAGTAATCTGTGTGTCCTGTTCTAGGTCGCATCCCTAAAGAAGAATGTGAGTCAGTTCAGCGGGTTCCCATTTGAAAAAGGAAGCGACCAATACAAAAAGAAGGAAGAAATGTTAAAAAAGTAATGATCCCTATTGCTATTTGACATAGCTTGGCTCATGCTATACACACCTCTTCGTTTTCAAAACCTTACTTCAGGCTCAATTTAAACTTTATGCTGAGTGGCTGTTTCCTAGGGCTCTCCAATCTGTTTCTGAGCTCATTTTATTCACACAAACTGGTCTCTTAAGACAACTTGAAATGTATTCCAAAGAGTTAAGTTGTGAACGTTTTATTTGCAATTCCTACAGTTGTGGCTTTAACTGTTGCGTGCTAACTAGCAGATTCTTCTGCCAAGAAAGAGGAAAACATTATTTCCCCAGGGCCAGCATAGTGTTGTGAATACACGCTGCAAACTTGTGTCCTTCTATGCCTCAAAACCTTCTGCCTTCAGAATCAAAGCCATTTCTGCTTATTGTATATTGAACATAGTCTTATTCCTAGAATTGCTGTAGCAACTAGTCTAACAAATCTTTTTCTTTCTTTCTTTTCTTTTTTACTGTCTCCCACGTAAGCTGCTTCTCTCTGAACAGCAGAAGCTGCTGCAGTTTGGTTTTAACTGGGCTGAAAGAGTTTAAAACTGCCCTTGCATATTTGTGCACCTAGTTGTAACAAATGAAACGACTAATAACTTCTACACAATTGATCTAAATTGTTTCTTTTTAGTGTCAATTTATCGGTAGTGGGAAGGCTTCCAGAATTTGGAATTTACAAGTCTTCCTCAGATAGACAATTTTCTAGTAGGGTTTGTCAAATACATGTGAATCTACAAGACAAACTGTCTCAAGATGGGAATTTTGACTGTTTCCCACTCCTTTAATTGGATAATGTTTCCCCTTATCTGCAAAAGTACATGTGCACACTTTCTTTATATTTTCCATATGAAAGAACTGCTCGTTGTGTTTTGTTACCCTTCAGCAAATACTCTGAAAGTCGTCATATTGTCACTCACAGATCAAGATACTGAGCCCTGTGTGCTTGTGTTACTGTGTCAAGGTCTGCTGCTGTTTGTAGCTATGTTAGAAACACTGATGGTTAGATTATTGATTTATTCCGCCTACCTGGTGGATTTCTGCCTACCCTGTACATTTTCACGTTCAATGCTGTTAAAGCATGATGACAATATGGGCAAAGGACAACATTTCTTTTACAGAATCATACTGTTCAGGTTATAAACTAAAAAGAATGAGGGTTGAGGTTGCTGTGTGGATTTGACTTCTTGGATTTTGTAACTCAAAACTACTTGATGTGGAAGTTACTGACTCAACATGCGTATATTTATTCCTCACTTGAGGTGCATTTTAATACTTAGTACGTTATGTTTGCTGTTACCTGCGGATGTACCTTCAAAGCATTAGAAATATGAAAGGATTTGAGAGCTGGTATTTATTCTTTCTATAAATTTATTCTAAACTAAGTTAAAGTAGAAGGCCAAATGCCATGTATAACACAAATCATAAGGAATTTTAGTTAGAGCAACAATAGAACCATAAAATCCCAAATTCAGTATACAAGGTCTTGAAAGGCTGAAACAGGAACTTCGATGCTATGTAGTTCTTAAATCTGTTAACAAGGTAACTGGTTTTAACTCTATGGCATTGTCTCTTAAAATGCAAGAGACTGACTTTTGGTTTTGCAGGAGTACCGTACAAGTAGTCAAAAAGCTAAACAGGAAGCCTCTCCCTGTGTTAAGATGGAACAATTTTTTATAACCTTGTTTAGAAAAATGATTGAAAGATTTTCCTTCATCGTTGGAAGGGTGGTGGATGAACTATATACTCTGAGGCAGGAAGATGCGCCAAACCAGATAAGATTTCCTAAAACACAAGAGAACAAAGATGTTCTGCCCCCTTAAAAGTCTGTGTGTTTAAAGGGACAGTCTGAAATGAAATACTGCTTCAGAGAAGTTGTAGGCCACCATGGAATAGTTGCACTGACTTTTTAAATTTAAAAACAGTGAAAAATAAGTTTCCCTGGATTACTGGAAATAACTATTAAGCTGGTGAAAAATGCTCAGGCAATGAAATCCACGTTCCAGGCAGCATTGTGCAAAATGAGTGCATACTTTACATGCATGTGGACTTGGGAATTTTGGTTTATTTTGCTTTATGTAATGTGGCTAAACTATAGGTAGGACTGTAAATGTAGTCAACTGTATGTACTGATGTCTATTGCTAGATTGCAGACACAAACCACCCAGCAGCTCCTAGCAGTCAGATGTTGACTGGGGACTTAGGATGTGACACTGAATCTTTTTTCTTTTTCTCTCCAGATTTAGAAATGCAATGTTGAAAAGTATCTGTGAAGTTCTCGACTTGGAAAGATCAGGAGTTAATAGTGAGCTGGTGACCAGAATCTTAAACTTCTTAATGCACCCAAAATCTTCAGGCAAGGTGAGATGGAAGTTGTTACACTTGCTTTTATAGCTCTGTTCTGGCGAGAAAGGGAGCTGCCTCTATGACTTGATTGTTTGCTTGTTACCAGCAGTGATACAATGACTGTTCTAACTTACTGAAATAGCCAAGGCTTCTTAAAAGGAGAGTAGCTCTACTACAGGCACCTGTAATGGGGTGAGCACTTACATGGAAACTGTCTGCTTACATGGAAGTGCACCTGTTACACGCTGTTAGTGCACAGAAGTGTGCGTGGTCAACACACGAAGCTAATCAGAGATACCCATACCCACATAGCATAAGGAGCTTCTGCTTTGTGGGTGAATAGAGAGGAATAGACATCATATGTGAGGAAAGAAAAATAAGAGGGGAAATAAATCATGAAAGATGTGATTTGAAGGAATTGGTATTTCGAAAACTCTCTTTTGTATTCCTACTTGGGTTACGCACATCCCTGTCTCTCAGCCGTTGCCAAAGTCCAAAAAAACACCAAGCAAAGGTGGCAAAAAAGAGCGCAGTAGCACAGGAACGACAAGAAAAGCGAAACGCACCAAGTGCCCAGAGATCTTGTCAGATGAATCCAGTAGTGAAGAAGATGAAAAGAAGGAAAAGGATGATTCTTCCGAAGAAAAAGAAAGTGAAGATGAGGTAATGAGGTTTTTTTGTTTGTTTCCTCAGCATAGGGCTAAAAACACTTGTCTGCAATTTGTCATTATGTGGTCATTATTGATTAGTAATTCTTGGAACACACAGAGTTGGGGTTAAGCTATGTTTAACTGAATGAATGGTTGGAAGGAAAAGGGAACACATCTGCAGTTTAGAAGAGGTTTTCGTAATTTCTTAGTGCATTAGAGAATCAATAAGATAAAAGGCAAAGATTCTGATTCTTAGATATGCAGCTTATAAAACCATTTGCTCTATGTCATTTTGCATCAGCCAGGATTTCAAACATAACTGATGGCATTTCTTGTATCCTCTTGTGGTGACTTTAATTTCATAAAAATTCCCAATATCTATCTATATTTATGTGAAATGTTTGAATGGATACCTAGGACTTAACTTGAATTCAGTAGAGGTCCCTGACCTGCCTGGCTGCATTGTTTTTGGGTCTTGGTTCCATATTTCTCCTGGACTTTATATCCTAATCTCCCTTTTAGGGTTCTGTGTCTTAGATCACAAAGATAAAGTGAGCAACATAGTAAGCAGCCATACAAAGGTCCCTGCAATCTCCAAAGTGATCTCAATGCACTGTATTTTCTCTTCTCCTCTGGCTTCTTTAAAGCTTCTCTTAGCCTTGTGTAGTAGGAGAGAAATGAGATGAGTTTTGTATTTACATGCAGAATTCCTTTCCCTGTGCATTCCCTTTCAGCCCTGTGCTTATTCACAGCCAACACAAAATGTGAAGGGCAGTGCAAGTGTACAGCTGATCTGTGTACAAAGTGTACGCTGATTGATCCATATGCCTGAAGCCTGGAGAAAAGAAATGAAAAGGAGTTACAGGCTCCATCTTATCCTGTATTTTGATTTAGATGGGACAGTCTTTTTAGCCTTAATCAGAGCCCTGCAACAAACAGCAGTTAGTCAAGTGTTGGTGTCCGAGGCAGTTATCTGTGTATGCTATGGAACCTTTGGCTGTAGTGTAAGACCATTATTTACTTGGATTACAGCCCATCTAATGCAGTGGAAGCATGACAGGCAGTAAATAGTCTGAGCTATAGAAAACAGTAATAAAAACCTTGTTGAAAGGCCAATTTATGTAACTTCAACACTGTCATTTTGATAAGTGGTGGTTTTAATTTAAAAAGATGGTTCAAGGAAATTCCCTATGCCTCTATGAAACAAACTTTGTTCTTAGTTTGCTGTTTTTCTATCCCCACAAATGGCAAATTGAAAGAGGGCTGAAATACTAAAAACTGACTTTCTTATTTGTTCATCTCTTCTGAATTTCAGCAGTGAAATTCTTTATCCTTCATTTAGCACTGCAGAGCAAATGCATCTGTAACTGAGCAGGCCAATATAAATAAATATCTGGTTTATTAAATACTAGTTTCATGAGTTGCACGAGGCACTAATGGGAGAAGGAGTTAAAAGTTTTATAACTACTCTTAATTCTTTGTGATAGTTTGCTTGGTGGACCTAACTGGCATTTCAAATATCAATGAGAATTAGGAATTTAGTAACTGCTGGTAGTTAATTCGTTTTGTTTCACAATGTTCTTTCTCTGAAGTATGGTTTATTCCTGGTCAATGTTCCATGGTTGTTTCTGCAAGGAAAGTTTTCAGCCGTGTCTGAAAGATGTGGTGTGTTAAGCACAGGTAATTTGTGACAAAAATGCAGTGCACTGGTATGTGTAAACTGTATGTATTTATGGTCCAAATTTTTTCTGTTGATGTTGACTTAATGTAATGATTTGGGGGGTTTAATGGACACAATAATGGGCCAAGTTATGGATTAGCTAATGTAGTTCTCCTCAACTAGTGCAAAAAGGATTAGCCACATGTAGGCTTAGAGAGCTGTAGCATCTAGAAGTAATTGAACACAACATACAGTGTCTTTTTTTAAAGGAACATCTTTGAAATTGTTTTATCTGCTAATTATAAGCACTTATGAATGGAAAGTTCTAGCACAACCAAACTACTCATATCATCAAAAAGTTCTACCTGTTTGGGCTTAAGACTCCATGTAGAAGGACAATGTGAAATGTAAGGAATGTAAGAGTACTCTTTGTGGATACCTTCTCCCTATGGTATAGGGGTAGAAATTGCTAGTAAAATACAGTAATTACATTTGCTGGTTTAGTTTGTATTGACAGACAGGATAATTTCCATTGTGGAGTAGAGGTATGGATTGTTCGGGTAGAAACCATGATTTTAATCTTCTAGTTTTCTTTATAGCCCCCTAGAAAAGCATCTAAAAGAGAAAAATCTAAAAAGATGACTTCCAAAACGAAGAAAGCTGTGAAGGGTGCCAACGTCAAGAAGGCAGATAGCAGCACTACTAAAAAAAGTCAGATCAGTTCTAGAAAAGGTAAATGCATTAAATCTTTCATCATACACTGTCTTGTAGCTTAACCGGTGGGCTTATTCGAAAGCAAGCTTTAGCACCAAAGTGTGAATGAGAGAGAATTTGGTGAATTGTTGGCTTGTTACTTAATGTTTCTCTTAATTACTGTTGCAAGGAAAGAAGGTCTTGCTTTGGGTATACTTTGTGTACATACATAGGCCTTTTATTTGCATATAAACTGGAAGTATCAGCCTAGTTCTCCTTTCTGCTGGAAAAGCATCAGCAAAATTCTGTTGGTGCCTCTGTAGTGACTTCATGGGAATCTTACAGTTGATCCACCAGCCTGTGTGTGTGTACATATCCCACTGTGTATGTCTTCTCTGCAGCAGCTTGATGTGCTTTTTGTTAACATAGATAGGGGTTCTACCTGGGTCCTATTGCTGTTGGTTTTTTCATATCTGACCATATGCATGAAAGGTGACATACACTTGAGTGTCTTCGTACCTGTCTGCAGATTGCAGCAGTGTGGGTGGGGCCAGACTCATTTCTTTCTAAGCAGCTTTGCAGAAAAGGGCCTTGTGAGCCTGCCTTGGGAGTGCTGGGTCCAGCTCTGGGCTCCCTGGTACAGGATGGACGTAGTGGAGCGAGTCCAGGGGAGGGTCCCCAGGATGGCCGGGGGCTGAAACGCACCATGTAGGAGGAGAGGCAGAGGAACTGGGCTTGTTCAGCTTTAAGAAGAGGCAGATAAAGGGGGATCGTCCTGCAGTCTGAACTGCCACATGGGAGAGCATGGGGAAGGCAGGGCCAGGCTCTGCTTGGAGGTGCCTCGCGAGAGGATGGGAGGTGACAGGCACAAGCTGCCAGCAGAGAAATTGCAACTGATGTTAGGGGAAGAAGGGCTTCCCCAGGAGGGTGGACACAGAGCAGCAGGGCCTGGAGCAGTTGTGGAATTCCCCTTGTTGGAGATGTTCAGAGCTCAGCCTGGCAGGACTCCAGGCTGGCCCTGTTCCGAGTAGCAGCTTAAACCAGATGATCTCCAGAGGTCCTTTCTCACCTTAAATTCTGTGGCACTCAGATAACAGCCACGTCTCTGGATTCTTAATGCAGCATCCATATGCAGCATCTTAATGCAGCAATATCTATACTGCCGACATACTTCATTTAATGCCAGCATTGGCATATGTAGCTACAGCACAGACAGCAGGTCAGATTAATTTCCCTGCTGGTCAGTGTATTAAGGAAAGGAATGGTTAAACTCTTAGGCATAGGATCATGCTAAACTCTCTTTGATAGCTTTATTTCTCAGCAGAGTAAACTGGCCTGTGCTGTACTCAATGTATTTTGAGGTTGGCTGCTGGCAGTACTGATGTGGCTGACTCTGTGTGTCTGTACAGTTTTTGTCATCAACACACATGTACATATGAAAACAAAAATATTATGTATGTGTTTTGCATATATGTTATGTAATATATTCATAATTTCTTCTTTACTCCTCCTGCGCTACTTTTGAGTGTACGTTTGCAGTACAGAAATCAAAATGTTACGTAGGTCTTTCTGCAAGCTCATTATCTAGGTTGTTTGGCATCTGCTCTGAATTTTGTGTTGTTGGCAGTAGAGAAACTGAGTGGATGTTGGAGTTGTTCAGTTTAATTTTTTTTGCTGCTGGAAACGATTGTAGCAGTGTCCTGTGCCTCTTCACTTAACTTCTTTTATTCTCTTCATTTGTTGTCATGGTGTTCCTGATAGCCTGTTCAGTAATACAGCATTGCAAAATTACAAGATGCTACTATGCAGCACTACTGGGGGGGAAAAACCCCCAAACTTCTTTTTTTAGAGCTATAATACCTCAGTTTAGACTTGTTGTAATACACCTTTTTTTAGTTTGAGAGCTTAACCTATCCATACTTCCTAGAGTACTTATTGATTTGTAAATTGATCGTTCATCAAGGATGATGCGGATTGATAAATAAATGTAGCAGTGATAGCAGTAGCTTTGTTTTTAAATGGAAGGTCTGGCAGGATGTCCGTTTTGAGGGAGAACATCTACATCAGGTATTTGGGTAAAGCTCTGATGGCTTCTGTTTTGGAGGAAGAAAGCAGGCAAGTTGAAAATCTTTTGTTACAATTAAAATTATTCTTCATATTTAGAAAGTGAGTCTGAGGATAGTTCAGATGATGAACCTTTAATTAAAAAGCTGAAGAAACCACCCACAGATGAAGAACTTCAGGAAACTGTCAAGAACTTGTTGGCCAATGCAAACTTGGAGGAGGTCACAATGAAACAAATTTGCAAGGAGGTAAGCAAATATGATCTTGCAATCTTTTTCGGCAGAGGGTTGTCTGTGAACTGACTATTGTCATCGTTTCAGAAATGCAGGCTTGTACTCTGCGCAGTGGTCTAGAAAAATTAGTTTTGCGTTGATTTAGTTACTTGCTAACAGCTATAACAAGGAAAACTTTAATCTGAAGATATGTAACACTCATGCCCAATTTGAGAAGGGAAATCTCCAGAGAAATATTCACTACCTGACAAGCAGCAGTATTACTCCAAAGCAACTGCTGCAAATTAAAAAGTGAAAATATTTGAGATGTTGAGATGGTGCAGCAGCTCACTGCTGTCAAAAGGGGAGGGCTATGTCCTGCCCTCTGTACGTTTCTGCTGCTCACCTTGATCTTACTGTTATGTTGTCTTTAGGAGTCCCTTCAACTCTCCTCTGTCAGCAAAAAGCGAATAGTTCTCAGCTGAGTTAGAGAGTTGAACCAGTTCAGCAAGGAATCCATTAATTGTCAGGACAGGAGCCAGAAAAGGGAAAGGTGGGAAAAAGTGACCGGAATAGTTACCTTGACATTTTATCTAGTCAGTTAACACACATGTTTGTTTGCCTGGTATTTCCAAGAAGTTGTCATGAGAGAATTAAACAAGAAGTTACTCTTATGAGAAAACCGAATGTTTATATTCTGTACAAACTTTTTGTCGGGTTCAGAGTCATTCTAGAGGTCTGAAATGTGGTCTGCTGAAATTAAATATTCTGCATCGGTTCTCAAGTGTTGGCATCTGGGTTTTATTTGCTTGTCCTCTTCCACCCAGTCAACCAAAGAATACTTGCAGAACAGCACTCAAATATGTTGACTCTGGTATTAGTCACTTGAAAGTGATGAATTTGGTAATTTTACTTATTACCAAGCAGTGAATAAGCCCCAGGATTTGATACTTGTTTAGCTTCCTACTCTGCAGGGCTATCTAATCGCTTAGAGAGCATGTGAGACAAAGATGAGAGAACTCTCATTGCCTGATGTGGCAAGCTGTCCCTGTGAAAAATTATAGTGCTGGTTTAGTCAGTGACCAAACATTTAAGTAGTACATGGATTTAAATATTTACCTGGTCAAAATAAGGACAGGAAAATAAGCTTGTCGCTTTCCATAATTACAGAGGGTGTTTGGCAGTTGTAATACTAGAAGTACCACACTGATTTTTGCCCTTATTTCATTTGAGCGCCTTCCATTCATACAATACATGGAATGATAGTAATTTGAGGTCTGTTTTGGTGGTGTGTTTTTTCCTTTTTTAGGTGTATGAAAAGTATCCTAGTTACGATTTATCTGACAGGAAAGACTTCATTAAAAAAACAGTCAAAAAGGTAAAGACTTTATAATTTAGGAAACATTCTGGGTTGGCGGGGTGGTGTTTCTTCAGCCTCTTAGGAAATGGTGTGGTGTCCTGTTACACAAGTTTCAGTAGCCTCCGGTATAATACTGGAAGTTTAGAGAAACCCGAACTCTGGCTCTGATACTGTTTTTCTTTTGTACCCATCTTCCAAAAATAACCGCTTCAGACTCTTATTTTCTTAACATGCCACTACACTTACTAATTCCTTTGGTAAGCAGAACTAAAATTAAAGCTGTCATTATTTTTGATGGCTTTTACTCTCTGAAAGCTCTGCCTTTACTTTGAATTACAATCTTGGCTGTAAGGTGCGCTGCAATTCATACGTTTGTATGTAACAATGCGTGAGGTTGTATAAGCTCTGCAGCCCTGCAAGCTTGGGCAGTGAGAGAAGGCAAAAGAGGATACAGATAGTTGTTCTCTGTCTAAGTTCAGTTACTTTTGCTTGCCCCAAAACTAAAAGTGGAACTGGAGAAGTGAGGTTCGCTTAGTGGAGTTAATCAAGTAACTTTTCTTTCTCTTGTGGCTTCGTTTGCAAATGTTGATATCGAGCTCTCTAGAACTAGTGGTGTCTGCGTTGTGCGTACACATGTCGCTAGCGGCACAGGCATAACAGAGTGATCTGTCTGTTCTTGGCTTTTGTGATAGCAGAAGTAGAGTGTATTTTTGCGATAGTCCAATGCGATAGGAGAGGCTATGTGTACCTGGCCTGAGAGAAAGGAGAAAACTAATACACTTCTCTTTTCAGTTGATTTCATGATCTGGTTTGACTGTGGGAAGTGAAGATTCCTGGTTTTATGTTCCCATGGATTTGAAGATCTGATAGGCACCAGCAAAAGGAATGTGTCTTACCCTCGCGGTATTTAGTCAGAGCTGATTCTGCTGATCTAATGTTAAGTGTTGATGTAAATTGCTTTGTGTTTGTTTGTTTATTTTCATAACAACTGCATTTGATGCAGTTTTTAGTTGAACATTCTTAAGTTTTGTGCATGGCAATAAATGTTCCCCTTTTTTTATAGTTTTTGTACATTTTGATTTGCTTTGTAAAAC
Organism: Bucorvus abyssinicus; assembly: GCA_009769605.1. Classification (NCBI taxonomy): domain Eukaryota; kingdom Metazoa; phylum Chordata; class Aves; order Bucerotiformes; family Bucorvidae; genus Bucorvus; species Bucorvus abyssinicus. Next base: position 5,454,434 of record CM020027.1, on the reverse strand, counting down.
CAAATTCATTAGAACCATGGTAGCTTTTTCGTGTGGATTACTAGCTTGCAGGAGATTTTAAAATCAAGCGAGATGAAAGCTGCTTATCTGCACAGCTACATGCGGAGACTGGAATATTGCAGTATTGGTTATAAAGATATTTTGAATACATATCCATGCTAAAAATAACAAAAGTTAGTCACATGTTAATGTCTTTTATATCCTCATACATTCTACAGATGCAGAATTATTCTAAATCACTGTCTTGCATGTGTAGGCACTGAGAGCACTGTCAAAGCATGATAACTCATTGGCACATAGATGTTATTTTTGTACTTTTAAAGGCTTTCTGTTGTGTATATAAAGCTATTTTGGATTTCTTTTGTGCAAATCATTTTTTTAAATCTTGTTATCTTAGAATTTATGACATGAAATGTCAGTGTTCAGCAGTGAGTCTGCGATGAAAAGTGTTATGTGGGAGTTTCACAAAACTACAAGCGAGCTGAGGTTTTATGATGTTTGTCCCACCTTGCCTTGTACAGAAACTAAACTGTAGTTTTATACTTCAGCTTTTCAGCATTTAACTTTGTACAAAAGACTACAGATGCGATTGTTTCGATGGCTCGACGTAGTAAATAAAACCCCTCCAAAGGCTATAGGAGAACCTCTAAAGGTCTTTCTGCAAAATATCTTTTATTTGAGTGTCTTGACTTGATGGCCAGAAGTGGGTATCTGAGATCTACAGCTGGGAGGCTCGATAGCTTCGGAAATCCACAGTGGAGCTTCCGAACGGGGCAGCGCCGATGCGTGTGGTTAAGCCCTTCTGTATGGGAAAGCTCTTCTGAACCTGAGCCTTGGTGCCTCAACATGGACAATGGTACTTTTAAGCCTACAGTCTTGAACTTTGGCCCACGGCTTTTCGGATCAAAGAGAACTCTTTGCATAAATTTTTGTTGTTTTAAGTTTCTGTTCTCCAGTTATGTCCTGCACTTAAAATCATGAAGCTAATAGTTACCAAAGTGTGGGCTGCCATTAATGCCGGGAGCACAGAATCCCTCTGACTGTAGTATTGCTGGAAAGACAAAGCGTATTTTTTTGAATTTTATTATTGTACAGTTGAGAAATAAGGGTTCATAAATGATCTAAATTTTGAAAATGTTCAGCCAGTTGGAATATTAATCTTTACTCACTTTGAATTTCTTTGCGTGTAATCATTTATAATAAGGCTGAATGTAATGGGGTTTTTTGTATTCAATAAATGTATTTCACAAAAATGTAAATCAATTTTGATCTAACATTTGCTTTAATGTATAGTAAAAAAAAATCTATACAGAAACAAGATTGTTGTCTCTATCTCATCTGGAAGAAGTTATTGAAGCCTAATTCAGCAGGCTCCTCTCCTTTAAAGATGCTATTGCTGAAATATATGTCCTTGCACCAGGATAAGATTTGCACCTGCTCGAGCAGGTCTAGATGTGGCTGTGAAGATTACTGGAGGCTGGAGCATCTCCCCTGTGAAGACAGGCTGGGAGAGTTGGGGTTGTTCAGCCTGGAGAAGAAAAGGCTCCAGGGAGACCTTTTTGTGGCCTTTCAGTACTTAAAGAGGGCTCTAGGAAAGCGGTGGAGAGGCTCTTCATCGGGGAGTGTAGTGATAGGACAAGGGCTGATGGTTTTAAACTGAAAGAGGGGATATTCAGATTAGATATTAGGAAGAAATTCTTCACTGTGAGGGTGGTGAGACCCTGGCACAGGTTACCCAGAGAGGCTGTGGATGTCCCATCCCTGCAGGTGTTCAACGCCAGGTTGGATGGAGCTCTGATCTGGTGGAAGGTGTCCCTGCCTATGGCAGGCAGTTTGGAACTAGATGATTTTTAAGGTCCCTTCCAAACCATTCTATGACTATGATTTTATATCTTCTCTGAGGTTGGTTTAGTTTTATATGTTAGTCGGTTTTTTTTTTCTCTGAACTATCTCAGTGGTTAAAAACATCAAAAGCTTCCAAGTCCTGCCTAAAAGCTGAAAGTTTCTTGGGTCAAGTTTTGTTGGGTTTATGGGATGTGTTTTCTACGAATACTTGAACTGCCTTGTGATTTTTGTGTAAATACACCAGTGAGTTTTAATTATGTGGGTCAGGAAGTGTTTTTAAGATGAGTGACTCCCAAGCATAAACATTTTTTATAATGTAAATTCTACTGAAGACTTACAAAAGGATAGTGTGCTTTTTTTGATGGTATATACGCATTACTTGTTACTTTGGAATTGCACAGATGGAATGGAAATGCACTCAGCATCCTTCACATACTATGTTTAAATCTCTTAACTACAACCTAGCGTAATCCTCAACAGAGAAGAAATGTCTGAGCTGTTTCCTGGCTAATTCAGACCAGTCTGGCTGCAGCTGATACAAGATTCCGGTTCTTTCTGCAACAGAGGGAAAGGCTGCAAGACAATACTAAAAGGTAAATAAAATGTCCTGCTTATCCTGGTGCTATTGGATTAAAGCCACAGCTGATGAGGGCTCTAAATCCTGTACAGAGGTGCTCGGGCAAACCAGAAACTGGCTGACTGGATAAAAGGTGACTGAATAATGTGTTCAGGCATTTACCTTACGGTTATGGCCTGACCATTGTAATCTAGAAATAGGACTAACATCTTAATTTGATTGCTTACAGCATAATTCCTACAGCCCAGTGTATTGGTTCCTCTTGGCTTGTCTAACCAAAGGTGAAATGAGGGAGACACACTAACCGTGTTCTTGGACCTGACCAGGCTGCTTATAGCATATGTGTTCTTTCTGCATTATCCTGTTACAAGGCACGTGACAAAGCAAGATCTGTGAATGTCTGGCTTTAGATTAGCCACCGCTAAGATGGACTTAAAAATAACTCCGTTGGAGGCCAGTGCTTAATCTGGCCAAGTAACGCCCCTGGCAGCCAGCAAGGCTCAGCTGCTGTTTCAGAGAGAGGGTGGCTCATGACCACTTGGGTAGATCTAATTATTCCTGTTTCCAAATCAGAAAGTTGACTATAATGGAGTAATTTTGACTGAGCTAGATGAGAGCATTCCTGAAATGGCTTCTGGTGGTGGTCGTTGTTACTTTAATGCCCATTATTTAGGGAGAACAGTGGAAAAAATCAATAAGGCACCAGAAACTGTCTGAAAACAGGCAGTAGAAAGTTAGTAAAAATCAATGTTTCACATGCTGAAAAAAGTTAAGAAGCTTCTTGAATGCTGACACGTGTGTTATTTTCCTTCTGCAAAGAACTGGCTCTCCTGCCTTTGAATTTGGAAGTATCTGTCAAAGCAAGAAGCTGAAAGTTTTAGGTCTGTAAGTTTGTTCAGATGGACCTTGATTTGTAACAAAATTGGGCTGACAGGAACCTCATAAAGGTCCACAAAAGCAAATGCAGCAGGGAATAATCCTGTACAACAGTGTGGGTGGGGACAAACTGGTTTCTTTTTAAGCAGCTTTGCAGAAAAGGACCTGGGTATGGGCGAGGCGGTTCTCGCAGACAACGGGTTGAACCCAGTTTAGCTGTGTGCCCTTGTGATAAGGAACACTGGCAGCACTCTGGGCTGTGTCAGCAAGTGTGTAGGCAGCAGGTTGAGGGAAATGATTATTACCCCCTGTTCAGCACTTGTGAGCCTGCCTCAGCAGTGCAGGGTCCAGTTCTCAGCTCCCTGGTACAGCATGGGCATAGTGGAGCGAGTCCAGGGGAGGGTCCCCAGGATGGCCAGGGGCTGGAGCACACCATGTAGGAGGAGAGGCAGAGGGAGCTGGGGCTTGTTCAGCTTTAAGAAGAGGTGGATAAAGGGGGATCATCCTGCAGTCTGCAACTGCCACATGGGAGAGCATGGGGAAGGCAGGGCCAGGCTCTGCTTGGAGGTGCCTCGCGAGAGGATGGGAGGTGACAGGCACAAGCTGCCAGCAGAGAAATTGCAACTGATGTTAGGGGAAGAAGGGCTTCCCCAGGGGAGTGGTCACACAGCAGCAGGGCCTGCAGCAGTTGTGGGCTCAGCCTGGCAGGGCCCTGAGCAACCAGCGCCAGGCTGGCCCTGTTCCAAGTAGCAGCTTAAACCAGATGATCTCCAGAGGTCCAGGGGATAAGATGACGATATTACCTAACTTGCTCTGCCTTTTCTGACCTTGTTTTCTGGACTGCACTCAGCCATAGACATGTTAACTTCACTTTTATTTCTGATCTACGTTTTAGACAGCTGAGCTAAAAGGAAAAAACCAATTCCCTCCAACATAGTTCTCTCCCACCAAATATTTTCTTGAAGGACTGTCATTCCTTGGGGGAGTGTGATGAAATCTGCTGATTTGTCATTTATTTTAAAAGCAGCATTTGTATTTTGTTTCCTTTTTAGAGTCTGTTATTCTTAGAGTGAAATTAACATTTTTCAAGACCCATGTCAAGCGTCACCAAAATAATTTCCTGCAGGGAGTTACCATTAGGAGAACAAAGCACAGCCTTGGGATACAACCTTAGAACTGCTCACCAAGCGTGCCAGAATTAGGGGAAGGCAGTGAAGCTTCCACACAAGGAGAGGGGCTGTAAAGCAGCAGTTCTGAGGAATTGTCCAGCTGTAGGAATATGTTAGAATGAAATCTTAATAACAAATGTAACACAAAAGTAGGCTTAGCCACTAGTTAAATTTAAAGGAAAAAAGACACAAGCATCCTGTGGATACTTTCCAGTTTTATTCTGCTGCCATAGCATAGTCATACAGAAGAGCTGAAGTGTAACAGATCATGCTCTGCATTCAAATATTTTTGATAACATTTAAACAAACCTACTCAAAGAAAACATTCCCCAGTTCTTTATTTGCAGGGAATAAATTAAACACAAAAGAAAAGAAACCCACATATATACTTGAAATAAATTTTAACATAGGTATTAAAAAAACTTTTGGGGAACATTAATTAAAGAATGAAGTCTCAGAACCAGCCTGATGTTCTTACATATTTCAAATGAACGTAAATTAAAATGGAACATACTTATTTATTCCTCAAACTTAAGTGCAGTACAACACAGTTTTAAGTGCCTTGGCACAAAAATAATATACAAATAATTAATAGACGAGGCCATTGGTAAATGGATCATTTGTTACCGTTTTTTTAATGCTGTAAGTGTGCAGCAGCTACAGCCAACGGGGACAGTATTTGCTCATGTCCGTCTCTAGAATATAGCAGTTACCTTCTTGCAAAGGTGTAGATGGACTTAAAGCCCCAAGTACAAATTAGCAGAATGGGAGCGGGTGCCTAAACTCAAGCATGTTCACACCACCTTTGGCCTGCAGAAATGATGCTGAGCTCAGCTTTCCCAACAGTTGCTACCTAAAATGTGATGTGTTTGGATGTTGTTATGAAGCTGACAAAAGTTTTGACTGAGGTCAGCTGCAGCAGCCATTGAATGTAATGTTTTGGGCTTGTGGTAACAAGCTTTTTTGCCACCTTCAGAAGCTCCTCTCTACTCATTTTGTCATATATGATCAACTGGGAAGGAGACTTTGGACCTCACACGTATGCAGCTCTCAACCTCTCCTAGTTACGCTATAGGTTGGCCTGTAATATATGAAATCAGCAAAGTGCAAATGATCACCAAAAGCAAAACCTGATGCCTGATTATCTTTTCTCATTGTCTTGCTTCTTACAGCCTTTAAGTTACAATACTTGGAAATACTTTAAACTGTACATACGAGCATTTGTGTCGAGGAAAGCTGTGAACAGTTACACTTTCCCTATTAATCCATATAATTCAGCTTTAAGAAGCAGAAAAGACTCTATATCTGAAAAACATCTAGTTATATAAACATCTTCACCTTGTAAATTAGAGATTAAATAAAGGTTTTTAACAATATCATAGCTACTCTAAAACCAAAATATTAGGTATGTAAAAAGAAGCATTGTGTTTATTCAGTAGGATTTTTCTTAAGGTTGCTTCTTGGTTTTTTCCCAAGGATGCAGCTTTATGGAGATGAGCACTGTTACACAGAACAAGTTTGCTGTGTCATTCTTAACTGAAGAGATTAAAAAAAGAAAAGAGCCTATGCATGAAAATGAGGCAGGGGGAAAAATAAGTGCTTACTTTCCTTCCAGAAACCATGAAGTCTAAAGGGAGTAAAGTTACAGGGAAGGTGTGGGGGAAGAGATCTAAAAGTTGAATTTAGTTTTTTTTCATTAATACCATTTTAGTGGAATGGTGTTACAACAGCTATCTGGTTGTGTCTGTCTTATCGCTATTGAAAAATATTTTATTTTCTTCTCTGTCCCATGGAAAAGCTATTGGACAGATACTTAGCCCTTACTGAATTACTCCCTCGAGTTCTTTTTAATAATACTTTAATAATAAAAAAAACAACCCTTCAAGTCAAAGTGCAGGCTCCTTGTTTCAGCCCTTCATACAAGTGTTAATATTTTTCCTCATTCATCTTCACTTATTTTTTAAATATAAAAGCTGAATGAGCTGTTAGAACTTACAGTCCATCACCTCCCACTGTGCAATCCTATCAGTAAGACGGTTCCTCTTCTCAACCCAAAGGAATTTGGAAGTTTGTTTCCAAAAGAATCACGGCACTATAGTAATTTTAAGCTGTCCTGTTTCTGCACAATCAGAAGCACTAAGCAAATCTAAACTTAGCCTATGACTGTAACAAGAATTTCTCTAAGTAAGTAGCAGAGAGACTATTTAAAAGGTTTTTTTTTTAAAGTACTGTAAAAGTTTTTATTCAAGTTTTTATTATCTCCAATAACCTCTCTATGATTGCACTGTAAACTGTTCCAGCCATCTGATTTAAAGGAACAAACTTGATATTCCAAAGCCCACTTAGTGGAGGCTAAGAATATGAAAAATATTATAGAAAAGGTCATTGATCGCGAGTAGAAAGAGGGATGGTTGAGTCCCTTCCTAGAGTAATTCTAGAATTTTTCTCGGCGATTCAGGCTTTCAGGAGCAAGTTCGAACTCCTACGAGCATCATCGACCTGAGAAGTACAGTTAGTGGGAAATTCCATCGTCATCACTAACTGACAGCATTTTTAATGCTGTGTGTTCACTTGGTCTGGTGAAAGGAAGGTTTACAATGGCCTGACTTGAGCCACACAGACAAGGACTCTCAACAAAAGCTCCGTTAGTTAAGCTGTGGCCAGGGACTCCAATGTCACTCTTGCTACTAATACCTTAGCTGGAAAAAAACCCCCCACACTACGTATCATCAGGGCTTCAAAGGGGGTGAGGGAGAAAGAGGAAAAGGAAGATGAAGATTTTATCTTCAGGTACCATATACTATTTACGTACCACTTAGGAGAAAGGCAGCAATAGGAAACTTGAAGATAGTTTTACCCACAGAAAACAATTAAAAATATTTATCTATAAACACAAAATTTCAGTACTTAAAATGCTGCTATTTTGCTTGCTTCTCGAACCCCACTCAAGTAAGCTCCTGTGACAGTCTGAGGAAAGTGCCTATTTGTGGCCTGTATTTAAAAAAAATGAAAGAGGTGAATTGTTTCTAAAACTATTAGAACAGACAGAATTTCAGTTTATAACATCATTTTTGCTTCCCTTAAGCATGTTCCAAACATTTTGAAAACCCACGGAAAATGTCTTAGAAGGAATTTAGGAGGAAAGATTTAAGAGTTGCAGCAACTTCAACATTTGCAAGTAAGAGAACGAGCAGCGTTGGTCTGCTTTGCCCTCTGCGTATCAGAATAGTTACCTCTAGGTTAGTGGTGTGAGTTAGCAAAAGGCCATCTTTCGTAAGAAATAGTTGCCCAATGCCCTTCAGCAGCAGTAACAAAGATACTTACCTCACCAGCAAAAAATATTTTTCCTTGGATGTCTTCAGCTATAATGTCGTATGCTTCCCCGGTGCCCCCTGTTTTCACAAAGCTATAGGCCATCTGGAGCCAAGGGTCTTTGCTCCAGCGAGTAACAAAAAACTTCACTGGGTCAGGAACCTCCTGCAGGATCAAAGTAAAAGTTAACGCACTGCAAAGAAAAGCCCATAATTGCAAATCTCCTCAAAATACACAGATACTCTTGCAAGCAGAAAAAATTCCAGTATCAACGTCATTCAGCATGTTTGTATGTGTGATGTAAGCACTTTCTATCTTGGTAGTGCGGGATGCTTTGCTACTTCTAGCTTGTTAAATCTCAAAATATCTTCATTTTGGAGATAATTGTATTCCAGTGGAGAAGTAACATTATGTATCTAAGATCAGCTGGCTTTAAAACTAGGTTCAGGGAAGAAGACAAAACCTGGGAAGACAAGAGTGTCTTGTAGCTGAGCCATGACAGTAATGTGTGTTCTTTATCATGTTGCAGCCTGCAAATGCCACCAAATTCTACCCAAAAGAGCCTGGATAAGAATTGCACGGTTTGGTCACCTACAACTGTGTCTTACTCTTGAGGAGCTTGTGACGAGTAAACAGAAGCAGCCCTGGTTGCCTCCTACACCTGGTATCCACAAACAGACTGTTCCATTCAGGTAGCACGAGAGACTAAAGCTCAAGCAATCAAGACAGTGGTGTGCCAAGCATGGCAAGTTTCCTGGACATTCCAGCAGAAGTTCTGCTGCTCTCCTGGAAGCTGTCTTGTCTTGGAAAATCCCGCTGCAATGTGGACAGACGACTGAAATCTACAACTGCTATAAACTGTGGAGACAGACATGAAAATCACTTTCCTAGACCCGAGTGGCACCCAAGCAAAGACCTGTTTGCTGCCTCCTGTGTTTTCATGAGACCAGACTAGCAGGTATGTGGTCTTGCATTGCACATGATTCTATAATGCCATTACCAAAAGTATGTCTTTTAGGAACAGTAGAGCTTTCAGGTGCCCAAGTTTTTCCCAGATCATTAATCCTAACAGCTGAACCATCAGTAAAACTTGAGAGGTCACCCATGAACGTGAACAACGAGTATACCTTGGGAGCTACCAGCTCTGAGGAATTTGACTAAGGCATTGCTACAGAGTGGAATGTGAACAACATTGCAAATTGACAGTCTGCTTGCCCCAGATTTCTATGATTTTTTCGATTAGTTTTTATCCTAATGAGGAGCTGGGGAAGGAAAAAAGGTAGAAAGTTGTATTTAATTTATTTTTGCAGTCAGGGTGTAGGGGCCTTGAGAGATCATTCTGCCTGTACCTCCACCCCAAGGCAGCTCAGGAAGGATTGTTTCTTATTAGAAGAGTAAGGGATTGGTTTGGTTCGGGACTGTTGTAATTCCAGTTGCTTTTCACATCGAGGGGTGGGGGAAATTTTGAATTCATATAGCTTAAAGTTTTTACTGTGTATTGGAAGCAGTGATGACCAAAAAAAAAAAAGTGACAGCTATGTGAGAAGTGTGTTTGTGTTACCTGCCTAAATTACTGATTTTAATTCATTTTCCTTTCTAAAAGCACCTTAAAGGATGATGGTTCATTTCTGTTTTTCTATTCATGACCATTTTTCTTTAGGCAGTTCTAAGATATTTTAATTCACATTTTTCACCCAAGTGACCAAACATTGTGTTAGTGTATCTCAAAGGAAACAGATTCCCTCAAACTGACAAGAAAAGAAAAATAGCTTAAAATTTCCTTTACATCATGAAGTAACAGAAACAAAAGCTTTCCGTCTGTTGGCAAGTTAATTCATCTCTTTGTAAAAGAGGCTTCTCTTACCTGCTCCTTGAACAACTCTCGGAGTACAGTCATACACTGCTGCAGTACTTGCTTATCCTCTAAATTCTGAATGGTTGTCACAGCATCTCCAGTAACCACTGACATTAAAATGCTTTGTTTGCCCTAAAATCAAGACATTAACACATGAAATCTTTCAGAAAGTATTAAGTACTTCTTGAAGAGTCCCTTTTAATTGGTTTTGACAAAGATTTTCAGCTGTTAAACACCTTTTGTTCTGGAGGAAAGTGGGTTTGATACCTTAGCATAGAGGGTGCATATTTCACAGGATTTATGCTCAAATTACAAATATCCTCTGATGTCTTGCTCACAGATCTGTGTTATGGTCAGCCCCTCTTACAACTTTCTGAATTAACTGAAAACTTCCCATCTACCTTTTTAAAGGCTACACGAGAAGATTAGACATTTTAGTGCTGTTCTTTGTGACAGACCTCTTAAGCTCCAGTTCCATGCCAAAATTCCACTTCAACTATACTCTAGTTCCAGAAGGTGGTAACAAAAAGAACCTATTTAAATATTTATGTTTTGGATTAGGGCAATACTAAGTTCTTACCCAGCAGATTTTGGCACAAGCTCAGTTCTACTGGTGTTTGCTTCCACGTCAAGATATCTGCTACCAGGCAGAAGTCTCGGAGAGGAACTGGTGACTAGAGAACAGCACACAGGTTCTCAACTCCTTCATAGAACTCTCCTGCTCTTCTTGTTACCAGGCGATTCTTCTGTTACTAAACTTGACAGCTAGCAGAGAACAGGTCTCAAGCAAATTAAGAATTATTCCTAGTGTCTCTGGACAGCACCAGCACACTGAATCTCATGTCAAATGAGCTTAAAAGTACTGAGGAGAAGCTTTGTTTAAGGGAAGTCATATACAGGTACAGACAGCGTAGTAACAGAGCACTATCTTCACAGTGTGGCTCCCTTTGGAGTGAGCCATCAGGTTACAAAACAACCTTTTAATTGCTGCCAAGCAGTAAGCAGCAGTTGTAAAAGCATGAAAAGGTAAGTTAGAAATGCTTAATGTGTCTGCTTGGAACTGGCGGGAAAGAGAAACAGGATGTCAATGCACTGGTTTGGAATTCCTGAGTTTGGGGCTGACCTTACAGACCTCAGTTTCATATAAAACCTCATGTTTGTCTTTTCTTCTGCCATTCCATGGTTACTCAGGCTAGTGCAAGCCAGTGAGCGTGAATAAGGCAGCATGATCTTTACAACAGGATTTTTAACTGATTTAACAAGTCCTAAACTGGAAGTGACTGGCAGACTTTTTCCCATATTAGTACATCTATAGTCAGGTTTACAGACTTATTTGCAAGACAGTTTGATAATCAGCACATTAACTTGCTTGTCTATTATTTTGAATCCAAACGCAGGAAAACGCTCCCATTTATTACAATGAAGTATCAGCCAGCTTTTTCTTGATAAGTAACACTGCTTCCACTTCTTCTAATGGTTGTGGGGTTGGGGGAAGAAGAAAACTTTCATTGTTTAGTAATTATTACACCTAGATTCCAAACTGAATTTCTGAAGGGCCAACAGCAAACACAACAAGCATCTGATACCTCTGGATCCATGTCATAGAAAACACTGAAGAGCCCACGTTGGCTGGAATTGGGTGGAACGTGACCAAAAAAATCAGCTCCTTGAATTTTACTGTCCCAAAATCTATAAGGAAACTGCAAGGCAATCTAGAGAGAGAGAGAGAGAGAGAGAGAGAAAGACTGGATTAAAGCATTTCATACACAAAACTCGAAACTGGATATGGTATATGTTGTTGTTCTAAATTTTTCCCTTTTCCACTCAGAGACGCACAGTTCTAGGAAAGGGTCTCAACAGAGAATACACGGGACTGTTCTCCAAGGGGGAGACACAAGTTTCAGTATTCTCCTGAAATAGGTTATTTATTAGGTCAAAAGGACCTGGAATAAGCATATGATTAGAATTCTAGAAGATCTAAAAATGGCGAAGGCTTGCTCAAAATTGGGCACAGAACTTTAAAGCTGTGAAATGATTCTGCCAACAATTTCTTTTAAAAAACCCATTAAGCTGGGAAATCTAAGAAACAGAAATACAGAGAATCAGAGTAGTTTGGGTTGGAAGGGACCTTAAAGATCACCTACAGCCCTGCAGGCACGCGCACATCCCCAACTCCTTGTGTTTATTCCCCCTGCTAAGCGTGTTTGCAGTTCGGCTGGGCCCCTGAAGAAGGTGACAGAAACACATTTTGCTCTTCTGGGCTACTGTATACAAGTAAAGCCAGACGCATAATAAATCCTGAGAAATACACAGCAGAAGCAACAGGGACAAAGCAGCTGACCTTTCCATGAGAAGTAAATGAAGTATAATCTGAAATTACCTTCTCAATGACTCCTGCTCCCAAACTATTAATGGCTTTAATTTTCTTTTCTGACAGTGGAGGATTAAAGTGAATGGCATTGTTTTGAAGAAGGGCCAGTGGTACAGTCACTAATACCTGAAAGAAACAATGACAACAGTAGCAAAAGCTGAATACTGCACTTCAGCCTCACAGCACCCTCTTCACCATCTGGGATTATTCTTGTAGGATGCTGCATGATAGTCAGCAGACATCTCTAGATTAGGGTCTGGTTTGACTCCTCACTAATGGGAAACGCAGGCCTCGCGTTCAGGTGAGAACAGATCCTGCAGTTCACTGGTTTTAAGTTGTAACCTGTTGAATTGCTTGTATTGGAGTGGCTGACCATGCTACTAGTTTTAATACCTCCTACAACTTACAGTCAGTGGCTCTCGGATTAACAAAACTGCCTTTTTGAAAGAAAAGAAGATGGTCTTCGTTCTGGTCTGTTTTTCTTCCTCCACAGATCCCCTCTCTTTAAAATACGCCCAGTAGCACCGTTGATAGCAATCTAATCTCGATCAAGTTTACGTATAATTTTAAAAATTATTAAAAGTGAAATTATGCAGCATGAAGCAGGTGGGGATACAGGGAACAAGGGAGACAGAAATACAGGTTGTCAAGTCCTGTGTACCAAAGCGAACAATTTTAACAGGGCCGATTGACATGCTGAATGGGGTAAAGCTGAGCAGGGAATGGAACCAGAAAACGTAACTGTCGCTTCACAGACCAGATTAAAATCTATTTGCTTCATGTTTTTAGTACTACCTTTATAGTGTTTAGTTCTCAAATAAACTAGTACTCAAAGCTCAAGCTCAATGAAAAAGAGGCTCTAGGACATCCAGATACGGGTCACTAGAATATATGAGATTTCAGCTTTGAGTGCAGAGAATTCAGACTAAATGGAGTTCTGAGGGGGGAAAAAAAAGCCCAACAGCAAAAAGGACATATTGATATTGTTCTTGTGTTCCCTAAAATCCTTAATCTTGAAGCATATTTGGTACCTTTTGTGTTGTCCACACTGTTCCATCTGCAGTAGTGACTTGTACTTCCTCACCAGAATAGTCAATACTCTGAACCTATGGAAAGATAAAGTGAAGGAGATTATACTACAAAATCTACATATGCAATGCAAATTCAGACAAGAACAGCCCATGTAGCACCACGTCCACAAACTAGAAATTGAAGAACAAACACTTCCAGAGAAATACTGAAGGGAAAAAAACCATAAACCTCCATGAAAGGCAAAAAAGAACAATCATCATGACTCTAATGTATGATATGATGAGTTTATAATATTTAATTACTGATAGTCCTCAAAAGAGGATTTCCAGAAATGCTGAAACTGTCCTCTCTTTGCTTAAAGATGAGTTGCAATAATCACAGGCACAGATTTGCCTGGTCCAAAAAAGAATACAAAGACATGATCGAGTGATTCAAAGCAATCCAAGACGGGTGCTGCATCAACGTTTTCCAGACTCACTGGGAAATTCAGCCGGATGTCCAGCCCTTCTGCCAGTTTATCAATCACAGTAGAGTATCCCACTGTTAGAAGAGTGTGATCTCCAGCAAACTGGGCAAAGAATTCATTGTGGTCCCATGAGCGTGCAGATACCTGTGGACAGAACATAACTAGCTGTCTCTGTTGGTGAGGGGATATGGATACTGGCAAAAGCCCCACAGTTTAGAAGAAGCCACCCTAATTCCTGTCACAACTGGAAAAAGAACTCCTCTGTCTCACCAGAATGTTGGGCAATGCTGACAAATCAAGCGGCTCCTTTACCTAAGGCCACTATACAACGTGTGAAGGGCTGGATTAAGAAATGGTCACTAGCAGGTAATACATAGTTCGGCTTCGTAGAGAAACCAAGGAAAGTAGTACCAAAATTCAGGTGGACTGCAGTGTATTTTGTTCAGTTTTCTGTCCAGATTTTACAGCCTTAAAACTTAAAATACTTCCATTTTTATTTGATTTCCCAACATGGAAGGGAAAATAAGATATAAAAAATCTCAGTGGAATTTTTCTATCACTTTGGAGGCCCTTTCGTGATGCCTTCTCACTCCAGCCCTGCAAACCCATTGTACAACAATCATATTTGCACTAAGCAACCACCACTTAGCAGTGAAAAATCTGAAGCAGTTCTTAAACTGCTACTGAAATGCCAATTCCTATCACTGCTCTTGCATTTACTTCATATTTTGAATTTAAAATTGAAGGTGAGATAGATTTTTAATTTCTATCTTATTTCCCCTGGGCGCTCGTCAAGTGTGAAAGCTTGACATATCAAAACAATTTCTGTTGACTAGTGTAACATTGTCTTGCAGATTTTTGTTAGCTTCTTATGTGCTTCTCAGTTCAGATCAGATTTGTGCATCTGCTGTCCCCCCTACTGCTCCCATCAGATTCCCTACGGTAGTGCTGGAGTCTGTGTCTCAGTGCCTTTAACGAACAGGTCAGGGATGCAGGAACAGTTTAGGGATAACCAGTTCTTCCTGTGGGACCATGGGTTGGATCAGAGCACTTCTCCATGTTACTTCCATCCCTATTTTCTGTGAAGCTCAACCACTTCAGAACAAGGCTGTCAAAACTCACCTGAGAGAGATTGCTGCCACAGGCATACTCCAAATTACTGAGATGGAACTGCAGTACTTTCTCTTCCAGCTCACTGAACTGGATACCAGACTCCTGAATAAAGGCTTTATAGATCTCATGTATTTTTTCTGTGAAAGAATATGTTTAAAATAAGAATATGTCATGATTCGACTGAAGTCCTACTGCATTTCAATATGCTATTCTCTGGATCACGAGAGTTTTCCAGTGATAAAATACAACTTCGTTGTTTAATCACAGGTTTCCTTAGTAAAATCTTCTTCAAAAAGGAAACATAGATAGCTTCAGGGAAAAAAAGGTTACAATTATTTCGAAGAAAAAAAGAAAAAACAAAAAGAATCACTGTGCAGCAGCACAGCTGGGCTAGCCAGATGAAACAGGAGAGAAAAGAATGGTTTAGCTATCAAGAAATCAAAGAAACAGTTTGGGTTGGAAGGGACCCTAAAGATCATCTAGTCCAACCCCCCTGCCATAGGCAGGGATACCTTCCACCAGACCAGGGTGCTCAGAGCCCCGTCCAGCCTGGCCTCGAACACCTGCAGGGATGGGACATCCACAGCCTCTCTGGGTAACCTGTGCCAGGGTCTCACCACCCTCACAGTGAAGAATTTCTTCGTGATATCTAGTCTAAATCTCCCCTCTTTCAGATTAAAACCATCACCCCTTGTCCTATCACTACACTCCCCGATGAAGAGCCTCTCCACCGCTTTGCTAGAGCCCTCTTTAAGTACTGAAAGGCCACAAAAAGGTCTCCTTGGAGCCTTCTCTTCTCCAGGCTGAACAGCCCCAACTCTCCCAGCCTGTCCTCACAGGGGAGATGCTCCAGACCCCCATCATCTTCATGACCCGCTGCAATAGGTCCATGTCTTTCCTGTGCTGAGGACTCCAAAGCTGGACACAGCACTGCAGGGGGTGGGTCTCACCAGAGCAGAAGGGTAGAATCCCTTCCCTGGACCTGCTGGCCACGCTTCTCTTCATGCAGCCTGGGATGCAATCAGCTTTCTGGGCTGTGAGCACACATTGCTGGCTCATAGTCAGTTTTTCACCCACTAACACCCCCAAGTCCTTCTCTGCTGGGCTGCTCTCAATATACAGTTGAAGATATTTCAAGGAAAATACACTCTGAAGGTAATGGAGAATCCTTGCAAATAAATCCTGCTTAATTTTTACAAAACTAAGAAAGCTGAGAAATTTGATCCAGAGTTCACTGGAGAACACAGGAGCTGCTAATTCTCTCTTACAGAATCCACGCTGAAAAGATTTGGGAGCAAACATTTCCGAGCAAGATTATTTTTTGCTGTTGAATGTGCTTGCATGCTGTAAGTGTGGTGGGAGGCGTTGCCAACGGAGATGGGACTATTCTTGCCAGCAGAAGGCTTTGTTTAGGCTCTTTTTAAAGACAGATTAGTCAAAAAGTCTAAGAGTTACGGCTAGTTACGGCCTGCTTCAGCAAGAAGCAAGTCTTCTGAACTACTACCACCACTAGTTACACTGAAAGAGGTACCTCATGAAAACAAGATACTACATCCGAAGTACTATAAATACTATCAGTATTATAAAAAACCTTCAAACTGGGCTTCTTTGAAAGTTACAAGTGATGTTTTGGTCTATGAACACAGCCAACATCTTCAATACATCTCCCACTTACCACCAAGAGGAACATCGTGATGTTGGGTTTTATCTTTCCTCCACTCAGAGACGACATCTAGGATGGCATTGAAATGAAAGTCCATACGTTTATCAATAGTGGGATCTGTTATCCTTCCACCTTCCTGGATCAAGTCACATTTCTCCCCTAGTTTGTGCATTTTAATGCCAAGCTTAAGAAAAAGACATTTTATTGCTTTTTAAATGTGGAACAACTACAGTGCCTAACCTGCTCAAAGTTATTTAAAGTAAGGTGAATCCCTTAATCCCAGATTTAAGTGATGCCACTTAAAAAAAACATCCATAACTTTAAATAATTAGATTAACTCAAATTCTCGTTCACCTAAAACTGGAATACAAACCATCACTCTACCCATTAATTGTCCACAAACTGGTTTTCCCCACTCTTCCATCCTTTTCTTTTTCAGGTGTTCCCAGAAACCTCTCTGCAACTTCCCTATCTGACCAGGGCCTAGCACAGGGATGTTGGGTCTGGTAATTAAACGTGACGAACCAGTCTCCTTCACTTCTACCTCACCTTATTCTCTAAATCACCATGAAAATCCGTCCTTTTCTACAGCTTTCTGGGGCCTGATGCCCAAACAGTTCCCTGCATTCAGGGATTGACAGAATGTTGCTTGCCAGTTCCCACCAATTTTATTAACAAACAAGCAAAGAAAGAAATTATTTGGAATTGAAACTTCGTATCTTGCTCTGCTTGTCCAGCCTGTGTCGAACATAAAACAGAGCTAAATCAGAGCAAAGACGTTTTTATGTTCTATGGAGTCAGTCTCGAGAATATAGCACAAATACAGCGCTAACTTCTTCCTAGGGTCTTGTTACTTAGGGTGCACTCCAGTGTTTCTCAAGTATCCTCACATTTCCTTGGGGCTGTTGGTCACCTCTGCAGATCTCTTCTCAAGACACAGCTGTACTTTGAATGAAAGATGACATCAAATGACCACAAAGGGATGGGCACCCAGTGTATAGTCAGAAGTCACTGCTCCTCACCTCATAACTAACACATGATCTTTAAAAAGGAAATGTAAAAACAATCCCTTGTGACACTATAGGGCACTAAACAGAACAGCACGGGCTGGATTTGCACGCTGCTCAGAACCAAATCCATACTCAGGTTCCACTTGGAGAAATTCATCCTCCTGCCTAAAAACACCCAAACCAAACCAACAAATAAATAAATAAATAAAAACCAACCAAACAAATGGAGCTGCAGTGTGTTTGCATCAGGAGGTGTTAGACATCTTCATCTTAACTTGCGTGGAACTGAACCAGAAGTAGAGAGGCTGAGCAAAGCCAAGTCCGTCACAGCAGTGTGTGTTATGACAACGTAGCAATAAAGCCTTTCTCAGCTCTAAGGAAGTCTGCCGAGATCTTTTACGTTACTACTTCCAGGAAAGGGGGGAAAAAAGAGGTTTCTTCTAGTTCTGAAGCTGGAGCCACCTTGTTTTTCTTTACATTATGTGCCTGAAACCATTCTGCAGCCCTCCTATGGCCTCGGTTGTTATCAAAGACACCATAGCAACACAGAGTTTACTTACAAGGCAGAACCGTGTTTTAATCATGTCACGGAAAAGGCCTCCCACCTCTACCCAGCCCCCCGACAGCTTTTCCCTAGCGATAATGCACGACCGCTGCAGGGAACCCACTTGCTCACACATTAGTGCCATTGGGTTGTTGACACATCCATTGACGATCTGTGCACCTCTTCCAACAGTGACTCCTTTGAACGTCTTATCATCCCACACTCGGCCACCAATTCTGTCTTTTGCTTCTAAGATTATGACCTACAACACAGAATCACAGAATCACGGAATCATCTGGTTAGAAGAGACCTTTAAGATCATCGAGTCCAACTGTTCCCCCTGCACTGCCAGGGTCCCTAAACCATGTACCTCAGCACCACATCGACACGTCACAATACAGCTTAGGAAATTGTCAGATTAGATGACATTAAAGCTGAAGAGCTTTTCAGGCAACCTCCAGACAGAAGTTTAAGGCATGCTACAAGCTGTTAAAGACAATGATCCTGGTGCAGTGTCCATCTGAGGAAGTCTGTACACCTTCTGGAGAAATTTATTCCTGGGATATTCCAAGAAAACCCCATTCTCATCTATTTCCACCATTATACATATGCCCTTCGGCATCCAGGACTGGTCACAGATGCAGGATACTGGACTAGATGGAGTCTGACTGACTGTGTTTACCCCACTTACATTTTTATTTTTAGAGAAAGTCTTTAATTTAGAGAAACTCCATCTCTCCAGAACAGTAGGAAGGAACAGTGTGTATATACATAAAAACATACATAAAATATTTTATATCTTAAAAAGAGCGTTCTGCCAGTTGATGTTTATGTGTTTTACTGCAGGATACCTTCCCAGAAGACTTGATGTACAGAAGGGCTGCACTGCAATTTGCTATTTAGCAACCAAAGAATGAGATAATGGGCCTATGGGATTCAGGGATTTATATAAATATATATATATATCAACATGTAAATACATAAATCTGGCAAGTCAGGTGCTCATTCATTTCCTTAAACATCAGCCTTGCACAGGTTTCATGTGTGAAGAGTCCCATTGATTTTCATCAGAATATTCTGATGTGTAAAGTTATGTCAACATATAAATATTGTGACATCACACTGTCGATAAACATGAGGGAAAAGGGAAATACATGGGATTTGCTTGTTTTAATAAGCAACCAGTAAATACAGCCAAGTGCGCAAATGAAACTTTCGCCTCATTTCAACAGCCATCATCCCCTACAGCCCATGAATGTCCCTGCCTCCCAAACCAAGTCTGTGTAAAGTATTCACTGCATGCTCTGGTGATTTGTAGATACAAATAAATGCTGTTTGTAAACAGCAGATTTACTCAGTACACCCCCAGAGTTTACAAATTAATCAGGATGCCCTCACATAAATGTTTGTAACAAGAATGTATTATGAGGAACACTTTGAAAGCAGAAGTCTGATTCTTTAAGTCGTGTGCTGTGAAGTTTCTTACCTTAATTCCGAAGTTGTGCAGTTGTCGGGCTGCTGCTAATCCTGCTGCACCAGCCCCAACAATAATGACAGACTTCTGAAAAAATAATAAGAGATGTAAATCAATATAGCTAGGAGTTAAAATAGAAACTATAGTTATAATATTAAATAGAAACTATAGTTAAAATAGAAATTATCATTGCACACTTATATTTCTTCTTGCTGAAGTTAAAAACACCCGTAGGTTTCAGAGGTCTAAGCTCTCTTGTCCTCTGAAGTTACTGGTGGATACTTTTAAAGGTGCTACTGCATTTAATATAGAGAAAAGAGCAATTGCAACTTTGAAAATATCACAGTGTTTAAGGACTTTAAAAGCAGCTCTCCATTTCTTTTAACAGAAAGAGATGAAGGTATCAATCAAGTAACAAAATCTAACTGAAGTTATCATGCAAGTAACACGCTTTGCAAGAATTTCAATCACAGGTTGAGTTGACCAGTAAAAAATATTTTATAAATTAAAATTACATACAAACACACTTTCCGAACATAAACCAACTTAGAATTTCTCAGAGATCTTCCCTTACTGAATACATTAATTTGATAAGTTTCTGGATGCTGTCAAGCAAATTGCTAGTCATAAATATGTACCCTTTAATCACTATGGAACAGGCATTTCCTTGCCTATAGAAGCAGAGGTATCTCACAAGGTTAAGCCATGAGAAGAACCTCAGCGTACCGTATATTTTCCACACAGTTCCCATCCATCCGAAAAGCTCAGAGGAAGCACAAATCCATAGGGCTGAATGCCACCCATTTTAGTGGAAACAAACACCTTGCTGGTTAGAGTCTGCAGTTTCCACAACCATCGAAGGCAGATGAGAACCATGTGAAAAATGTGCAACGTGTTTGCTTTGAGATGTAATTTTTACATGAACAATTGGAATGAGAAAAAAATCCAGAACAACAACAAAAAAACCCATGTCATGTAGTTTTATAGCACTAATAATGTAGGGATCATTACAGCAGCTTACATTGTGGTATTCTTTAGGAAGAAGATACTGGTCAGGGCTGACTGATAAAATCCCTGTATTAATTAGCCCTTTCCTCGTCATAAAATAAAGTATCCTCTCCATTTCCTGCACACAGCGAATACGCACAAGCCCCCGCACGATGATGTGATGGATACATTTCTGAGGGGTAAGGGCCTCCTGCAAAGGAGAAACAAAGAAAAGAAAGGGTTCATTTTCTAATATTCCATTTTTTTAGGCATTTACACACTTAAACTGTAAACTAGTTGATAAAAATTAATCATGAATCAGGCTTCTGAGAGCGTTTTAAAAGCAAGTTTTGTGGAAGTTTCTCGCTGGCCAGTAACATGGGAGATTAGCATGGAATAAAAGCAAACAAGTCTACAGGATTCTCTTGCAAACTCCGTGGGGTGCTCCATTAGTACAGGAACAGTGGTGAAATCATCCCTGACTGCAAAAAACAATCTACCTGGTGGCAATGCTCTCAGTGCTCCAGTAAAATCCATTCCCAAATGGCATTCCAAATAAAAAATGGATTAATAGCTAAAACCCTCACATCAATACAGCCATCAGTAGCTGAAAGCTTCAGTTATCAAACTCCAGCAGCTCCACCAAAGGCAGTGTCACGGAGTTAGATTAAGTAAAAAGACAACCACTTTCCAACAATTGCATGGAAAAAAAAAAGTCATAAAGCACCCACAAACACTGTTTAGAAATGTTCAAGCATCCCTTCAAAAGTTAATAGCTGGGCAGAGGAGTTTTACTACTTTTAAAACTTTAGTATTTTACTTCAAAAGAAGCTCCAGGTTTTAAAACTCAAAAAAAAAACCCCAACCAAACTCAACAATATGAAAATGGCTTTTCAAAAGAACAGGAGGAATTTTTTCTGGTGCATCAGGAGACATCTAAGAAGAGAGTCCAATCCCTAAGAAGAGAGTCCGCAACCCCCCAAAAATGTAGCTATTATTTGTAAAGAAACAAATCAGCTATTAGCATCTCTTACCTTGCAGTTTGTGTACCACAGAGCCAAAATCAGGTTTCTCAAAGCCAAGTACATGGTTGGGTCTCGTGAATATTCTGGGAACTCATAGAGCTCATCCAGTTCCATGACATCTGGCCTAACACAAAGTGCTTTCCCACATTCATTGGGTTGGTAAAAAGGCTGGAAATACTTGTTCATGCCTGCAACTGAATAAAGACACACCAAGAACAAGTCATATTCCATTGGAGCTTCGTCGCATCCTTTTCCCTTTAAGATGATCCATTGTCCTCACACAGATAAACAAGTAACGAGGCCTTCCAGCCTCTAGCCACCTTCAGAATGATTTCATTCATATCACTCTCCCCTCTTCTACCCTCTAGCCTGTACAATATTAATTATTGTCCTGATGGGTATGTCTTGAACCTATGAGAGCCTAAGTTTTGTCAGAGAAGCGGTATGTGCCCTCAATGTCATGATGAGTCCAACAAGGAACAGGCTCTAAACTCCAGTCTAAGGTCTAGCATCACTGTCCAGGCTCATGCAGAACTCTGAACCCCCTTCATCTTCAACTCCCAGTACTGCCCAGAGTGGGTAGGAACTAAAAGTAATCATCTTCCACATGCAGTATTGGTAGCTCTGTGTAATGAAGTTTCTGTTTGTTAAGCAGGTAAATATCTGTTGAATAGATGAACAGATTTATTTTCAGCACCTCAGGAGAGCAAAGCCTGCTAAGAAGACGCAGAAGCTGAACCTCCCTCCAAGCACTCCCTGAGATGAGTACGGGAACCTTGAATTACCTTTCTCCATACCTGACCTAGGCTGCAGATCTGCACTCCCAAGCTGTCAGCCTCAGAGTGTCATTAGCGAAAAAATTAACCTAAACAGAATCTGAGTGCCTGAAGAAATCAAACCCTTTTCTGCAAAGCCCCAAAGATCCACAGTATCAAAACTAGCAGTCGTGGTTTGTTTTGATAAATCTTAATTTTCTGAAGAGCACAATCAATTTTTAAGTACCCACATGTTAATTCCCCATTTCTATAAACAAATGTTGGGTGGTGAACAAAAACCCTGTGCTTACTCCCTAAAGAAATGCCATACAAATATTACCTTTACCTTACAAACGAGTGAATTGCACCCGAATAGAGAGGCCTTCACCCAGAGAGTGTGTATTAGTGCTGAGAACCGAACCGGTCATTCTGAATCAGGACCAGTATGTGCCTTATAAACTCAGTTATAAGACAAAATTTATCACACCTATTTAAGCAACAGAGCCCTGCAGATGGCCCTTACCAGTCAAATTAGGCACGCTCTTTAAGTGCTCTAACTTCACAAGGTTGGATTCACCAGGTAACCGATTAGTGCTGGTACAGGATGGACTCATGCCCACGCAGTCTGGATAATATGCAGCTAGAAAGGGAGCTGCCACACTGTCTTTCAGCAAAGGAGGGAGTATGAGCATGGAGTACCACCAATGGTCTGAAACTTCAGCCACTCTCTGGCCAAGCGGAGAAGTGAAGGAAAGAGGGGAGAAGAGAACACGTCAGTACTTGGAAAACGTTGGAAAATGAACCAATTCCCCCCTCCCGCCAAGAGTGAGACCAAAAAGCACTAGAAGTACCAATCTCAAATTGCAAGTCATAAAGACATTACTTTCTCTCCCTCTTTCCCCTTCCTCAGCCTGACACAGAAAACCTGTAGCTTTAATCTCTTCCTCAGAAATGGAGCCGAAACTTCACCAACTCCACACCCACGTGGAAAGCAAACAGTCGAGACATGCCATGACAACACATCTATGCCCTTTGTATCAGCTATATCAGGCCCTTTATAAAACATTGACGGTCCTTTAGGCATCCAGAAAGCTGAACTTGGAAAAGTCTAACTGATCAATTTAATTTAGATTCTGCTATCCCCATCAAAGCCCTTCTAAAACGCTAACAAACACTCATGATTCAGCCTTAATTTACAAATCAAACATGCATTAAGGGAACAAAGCCACAAAGCTTCAACAAGAGTCAACAGTAAGCTTGAACGTGTTTCCTGGGATAGAGGTACTTCAGGCACCCTTGTCACCACTGGCTTATTGGACATCGGGTCAGACTACATCTGAAATGCGGGGTTACGTGAGCAAAAACCCAGTGAAACACCAACAGATCAAGTCTAGTTTTGTATTACGAGGGAGAGGAGAGAGAAAACACATTTTAATGTTCTCTCGCAGGCTTCAAAAAGGAGACTAGCTCGACTAAAGACAGAAACGACCGGAAAGACAGGGAGAGTTTAGGACAGGGAATTTCATTGGAAAGCTGGCAAGTGAATACAGTTTTGCCTGATTAAAAATGAGAATTAGGAGTAAACCTTGAATCACAGGCCACAACTCAAAGACACCATGAACCACCTGAAAGCGAGCTGGTCTGGTAAGGGAAAAGAGGAAAAAGATGAGGAAGCTGAAGGCCCTAGGCTCTGTTGCAAATAGCGTCTGACAGTTTCCCGAGCAAAACTCATAGATACCGCCATAATTGGTCAAAGGACCAAGAAAAGGAAAGAAATACGCTGTGCTTTGAGAAGGCTTTCATAGTTCTAGGACAAATGAGGAGCAACAGGCACTACTCACCAAGTCCTCAGGCATGGAACACTGGTCTGAGCCCTCAGTCTGAAAGAAAAGTGAAGGGTATGAGAGCTGTTCTTAAGCTGTACCACAAAAATTAGATATAAACCAGTAATTTGTCTATGGATAGTTCTTTCAACTTCAAAAAATACAAACCAAAAAGGGTGTTACTGTCAGCCTTCCATAGCAGAGATGATAACGTTAGTGAAAATAAATAGTAGAGAAACGCAGAGTTAAAAATCACTACAGGCCATAAAGCAAAACCACCCCTGAAAAGTGTTTCTCAGTTGTTAAGTAGTTTCTACCGATCAGACGTTAAAAAGAGTAGAACACTGAAACAAATTAAAAAAAAAAGGGGGGAATTTTATAGAAAAATTCTGAAAACACCCCTGTCCAGTCTAGACTATAAAAGAAGCTTCTCCTTCATTTCATGATATATTTACTTCATCACAAAGTTTCAAGATTAAATGTTGACTCTTCCGATTTTCCTACAGCCAGCTTTTTCAGGGAAGCATTTTGACATTAGAAACATTCAGCAGCAAACAAAAAGAAATTAATGTCTGCAAACAAGAAATAGCAACTATGAGCAAAACGCTTCTGTGTTACCTTGGTGGAATTGTTCAGTTTCATACCACATCTGTAGGTTTTTGCTATTTGTGGTGTCAGCTGGATTTCCTTTGTCAGCTGACGCCACTTACCACAGTCTGGCTTTGTGCACTGCACCTACAGGCAAAAAAACAAAACATGTTTTTACTTGCTGCTGTCTGATTACAGATAAGATTAATGAAGCTTAAGTTAGAAAGTGGGGAGATCTGAGGAAGTCGTCAAAGATAATTGTTAAATTCGTTCTCATGTAATCCCCTGGTCCTAAGTAAGACATTTGGTATACAGAAGCCTCGTGCTCGTCTTCTGTAAGACTGAATTTCTCCACAGAACATAACCCCAAAATTGATTCTACACCCTGTTACTAAGGTCTTCAGTAGGCTTTGCAAGCACTACTTCAAAAATACATCCTTCACCACTTCAAAAGTAACAACAACGAAAAAGAACCCAACAACAACCACAACAAACTTCCTTCCATTCCAGTCTCTGTTCTTCTGCTCTTTTTACCAGGAAAATTCAACATCTCTCTCGGAATTCTTTCACACTCACAGATTGCTATAGCTGACGTGCTCCCTTTTCCCCGCCAAGTCTGATTTTACCTGCACATCACACATCTTAGCTGCTGCTTCACTGCAGAGCAGCTGGTTGTTGTTCTTTGTGGCGTGTCCAGCAATAGAGGAGCTGATCAGAATTATTATCCTGAGCTTTTCCACAGTCCTCTAATCTTAGAAAACCCCCCCAAAAAACTCAGCTGACCTGCTGTTCGAACATACAATATCAGAAACTCGCGTAAGAACATCCCATTGAAATAGACCCTATTAAATATATCACCCTCTATCTTACCCAGTAAGGAAGCTGTTGATCAGCCATGAAGGCTTTTGGACTGGGCTCGCTTTTGCCATTACTTGTCCAAATCCTCTTCCAGGCAGTGTATTTCTCATAACCATCTTTATGGCTAAGAAGGAGGAGAAAAGAAAACAGCAAGCAGTCAGAAAATTGAGTATCTAGTTCATTTCAAGCAACAGCAATTATGCTAAAATTAAACATTTTATTTAAGGACAGAGAATAAGGCTGTAGAGAGTCCTACGTTTTTCCTATTAAAAAAGGAGAAAGTCCTGGTCCTTACAATAGCCGTGAATTGCATCCTGTCCACTGTGTCCTCTTGGTCATGAGCAACTTCCCAGTGTCTACGCCCTGGCCTGAGGCACAGGTACTGCTGAGCACATGAGCACCCAGAAGTCTTAGTGGAGCTGGACTCACCTCCCACTCAGCTGGGAAGGAGCTTGGAGCTGTAAGTGCTCTGCAAGCCTGACCAGAGCTCACGGTCATGGAACCGCGAGAGTTAAACCTGCTCACCACTTTGATGTTACAGGGAGGTGAGGTCCCCTGAACTCACATTGTAAAGGAAAATAGATTTACTTCAAACTCTCCTCATCATTTAAAGTTCTCTGATGTTGTTGTAAAAGAGACCAAAGCTTCAGAATAACTGCACACCCAACCGGCTGGCCTAAAGTCACCGGTTTTGTGTCCACACTGCTGTGTTTTAAGTTGATGATGAGTCCATAGGGCACCTGCAGTTGTGGCACCCGTATCTAAGCCTCACGACGAATAAAACAAGCACGGAGGACAAGTCGTTGTGTTACATTTAAGGATGTGATGTTTCACCAGTTGTATTAACCGACCTCAACCAGCAAATCTACCTTCGGTAATAGTGGTCAAAACATTCGTTGCAGAAGTGTTCCCCACAGGAGAGGTGGTACCATCGAGACGTGTACCCGTTTTTAGCACATCTGTAATGCAGGAGATATAGAAATAGTCTTACCATACATTTAGAAAAATTCTTTCTGCTGACAGTGGCACATTCTAGAACGTGAACAACACGTCCAGGACAAGCTGGGGCTCCATGCTGCATTCACGAAGGCTGCCTTGCACAAGGCGCTCCAGTCACACAAATAACAATAAGATCGTTTCAATTGTGTCACACATTTCCAGTTTCCAAACCGAGCAACACCAGATGCAAAGGAGGCAAAACGTACACAATGCGCAGCTTTATAGCTGGTCTGGCTTCCAGCAAGCTCCCGCGAACAATGGTCTGCTCAGCCTATCTTTAGTCCCCTTAAAGCAGACATTTCCTGGACACAGAATACATTTGCTCTCCCAGTATGTGGTGTGACACACCAAGCGTTCTGCACACGTGCAAGACGACCAAGTCCCTCTCCAAAGGAACTTACAGTTCTGTTACTCTATCCCATTTTGTTCTGATATTAGCGCAGGGGTGGGAGGAAGCATTTAAATTAGTATTTTTCTTGTACATGTCATCAACTGACTCATAAATCGTTACAACGTCCCATCCCCAGAACAACTGACAAAACTATAAAGGCAAATCTGAACACAAAACAGATGTTGGCTTTTTTTTTTTTTTTTTCACGTGACCAAGCTGGCTGCGATTTTAACCCAGTGAGAAAAAACCCCGAGGAAACAGTTGCACATTCTGGGCATTTATTCTTTATTACTCCCAGAAAGAAAGATCTAGTAGCAAAGATTATATTCACCAGACCAAGCAATTGCTCTTCACGTAGAAAACTCTCGTTAAACTCAATGAAAACAGTTCAAGGTAAATGCATGAGGTGAAAAGCAGTGACCTAAGCCACGAACTGAAATAGGCAGCCATGAAATGATCTCCTCTCGAGTAAATAATGTTAAAAGTACGTACTTGGTGGGGTACGAGGGGTGGAAATCAAGGTCAGAGTCTCACCCCAGGCTGCAAAGCGTTCCAACTTAGGAGTGATAAAGACTTTCTGCAGTGAATGATGGTTTCATTTCCCAGCTTGAAAGCAAGTTTAGCTTCCTCAGATTACACTGCTCTGCTCTTGGTTTCACAGAAGCAAGGCGAGTTCCAGAAGAAACCATTACTAACGTAAATAAAGATATTCTATCTCTGAATTAGCACCTTGCATGGTAGAAAGTTACCCACAACAGGAATAACCTGTGAAACTTTCCTGGCACCTTACGACTCGTATTAGTACCTTTCGATTCTCCCTCTACATTTAGAAATGGGTTTTTCAGAGTAGAACTGAATACAGGATCCTAAACTTCAGCTGAAAGTTTAGAAGAGCCCATGGAAAATGCAAATAAAAAGAAACAAACCTTTCAGCTGCACTGGCAAAGCAAACGGGACACGTCGCAGTGCATCCGGCTTTCTCACACTTTCTGTATTTCTTTTCTGACGCTTCATCATCATCATCCGCTGCTTCAGCCGCTTTCTTCTTCACCTGATAAAGAATAGCTGAAATCTGACCAGAAATGACACAAATGCATCTTCTACAAAATGGCATTCAGACAGTTTTGCAGCAAATGGTTAAACTGGGACTAGTGAAAATGTTTGTATCCATCATGAAATAGCTGCACCATGAAACAGCTGTCAAAGTAGGTCAGTTTTTCTACAAAACCACACATCAGTAAGGCTGGAAATATCATTTAAAGCTAAAAGTGCCTTATTCTGTCTGATGCCACTGAAGAAATTATAAGCAAAGCTTCCAGTTTAAATCTTATTTTAAGCTCCATCACATGCTAATGAGTCAAACCTCATGCATTCATTCTGTTTCTCCTTCAGAAAATCTCTCCTTCACACACTTATTAACTAGTGGCAATTGGCTCAGATAAAATAATAGGGTAGGCTTGGGGCTTTTTTGGGACTCTGGATACAAATCCGTACACCAAAAGACTCTTCTGGGCCTCAGAGGTGCTGCATATTGTTTTGGTTCTGGTCTCCAGATGGACGGGCAGACTGTTTTTAACACATCGAGTATTTACAGGTTATATCTGGCATTTCTCTTTTCTGAATGTTGTTCACAAATGAGACGCTTTGCCCACTTATTCACAGAATTAACTAGTTCTCCCTCTCTCTGGATTGGTACTCTAAGTCCTGACCTCCCCACAACAAATCACAGAATCATCTGGTTGGAAGAGACCTTTAAGATCATCGAGTCCAACCGTTCCCCCTGCACTGCCAGGGTCCCTAAACCACGTCCCTCAGCACAAAGCCCGCTTTCATTATAAATGTCAACAAAAACCACAAAGCACTGGAGTGGTTTAAGTTCTGATAAATACCTGTCTCCCAGAACTCCTCAGAGGAAGGTTGTCTGGAGACTGGTCTGAAGAACATGCCTTTTTTTTTGTCCGTACCCTTCCAGTTGACATTGTATTATGAGACCTGGGAAAAAAAAAAAAAAAAAAAAGGCAGTAGTTAGTTAAGAAAAAATAAATTCCATTGCCTGCCTTTGCAGAGCGGTGTAATCACCCGGGCAGTGCAGCCGCTCCTAACTCAGCTTTTGTCAGAGCTCCCTCGGTAAGAACCTGTTTAGCTTGACTATTAACTCGGGAGGAAGGCAAGAACGAGGCATTACAGGAAAGGAACAACATGACTATTTTAAACTCAATTCGGAGTTAAGATTAGATCCTTGAGTACATCTTGACAGGCTGTTCCAGATCAGCACACCCTGGATTTCAATAATCTCATCTGCATTAGGGGAAGACCTGGACCGGAATTTGGGTTGGTGACGTGAACAGACACCGGCTCAGAACGCTCAGAAGTGTCCAAATACACTCTGAGTCTTGCTCGTCCCGCTAACTACTGATTATCAGTAGCTCATTGTAGTAGGGATCAGTTTGTCATTATTTTTATTAAATATATATATATATTTAAGTCTTCTCAATTCTCTCTGTTCCAGGCTGCATCTTCCTTGCTCAAGCTGACAGCGATGGACATGGCAGCAGTAGCTTCGTTCAGGAATTCTGCTAAAAGTAAAGGTAACAGGAGGAGAGAATGGGCATTTTTAATGATTTTCAAATTAAGCGGATATAAATCAAGTAAAGGTACTTTATTCTCCTCTCAAGATAGAAGAAAGTGATTTGGGAGGGGAAGGGAAATCACCTGATGATATCCACAGACGTGAAAAATGAGTTCAGGCAACCCAGTACAAAAAATAAATTCCTTTTTTGTATGCAACCCCCCAGTTATAACTAGCGTGAGGAAAAAAAAAACAATCAAGTCAATCTTTATTACCTAAAAAAAAAAAAACAACATGACTCCACCATAACTTACCACTGTATGGGGGCGGAGGAGGTTGAAGAATAGAGAAAGCAAAACCAACCAGTTTCATTTACATGAGATTTCCCTAAAGTACTGTGTAACGCCCCAGAAAATGGTGGCTTTTTTCCCCAGGAGCCTCCCTTCGGGATCAGCGGCACAGCAGTATCTCCCTGTATCACCCCAGCTTCTGGCGCCAGGTAATCACTCCTACACACTGCTGCCTTTACAGTCGGGGGCTTTGAGCGACCTCAGCTCTGAGCAAGGCACCCGGCAACTCCTTTTGGTGCCCACCACGAGATCAGAGTCTGCTGCTACCAGGCCCTCCATCCGAGAAGGTAAAAGCACATGCAGCGGTTCCGTTGCGTGTGTGGGGCGAGGAAAAGAAAAGGCAGCCCTTATCGTTCACTAAGAAGGTTGGTAAAAATATTTAGGATGCAGAGGGGCCTCCCGTTTCGAAAGGCAGAGGCCAGTCGTACAGGACCACAAGCCTATTTTTGCTGTAAGCACTATGGGAAAGGGAAGAGCGAGGTGGGGAGAAAGAAAACAAGATCAGCTTAAGCATATAACCGTAAGCAAGGCCGCTGCTTCCAGCTGTATGCCACTTTGTCCCCACTTCCCCTCCCAAAACAAACAACACCCCCCAAAACCCCAGACACTTGTAAAGAACAAGAAAACACCGCTTACTTGGGTAAGCTTTACATGACTCTGCATCCTATAAACATCTTACGGCTGAGAAAATAAGCTCTTCTAAAGGAGGGAGGGGGAGATGCGTAATACGCTGTCACATTCTTTAACGTGGCCAATATAGGGGACACCCCCACCCCCCCGCGGTGGGGTTTACCTGTGCCGCTGACAGCGAGTTTGGTTGGGGGGGGGGAGGGAGAAAGAACCCACACGCACACAGTGACACGGAGAGCCAGGAGCCGAGAGCAGCCCGATCAACATGGGGAGGAGGGACCAGGGCGTCCGGCCGGCCGAGGCTGACAGCCGGCTGCCCCCGCCCCGCGCCGGCCGTTCGCGGGCCAACGCTCGGCAGCGCCCGGCGCCGAGGGGGCGACGGCGGCGGTTGTGACAGCTGGCGGCCGGCAGCGGGGTCCCGAGGGGTGTCCCCGGAGGGGATGTCACCGGAGGGGCGGAGGAGGGGGGTGGGAATCCCAGGGGTGCCGGCGGGGGTGGGGGAGGCGCCTGGCACTCACCTCGGGGCCGGGTCACTCGGGGGCCGGAGACCACATTCACGCGTGTCCGCGCCGCCTCCTGCTAGAGCTGCGGCGAGGGAGAAAAGGGAGGAGAAGGGGAAGGAAGGGAGGGAGGGAGAGAAGGGGGAAGGCAGGGAGAAGCGGGGAGGTGAGGACGGGCGCAGCGCCCTCACCTGCCTCGCCGCCCGGGCAGGGGAGCAGGCGACCCCCGGCGGGCGCTGCGGCTGAGGGAAGAGGGTCACTCACCGCCGCCGCCGCCATCCCCACCGCCATCCTCCTCCTCCCCGGTGCCGTGCACCCTCAGCCCGCCTCCTCCTGCCGCCGCTTCCGCTCTCCGCGGTGCGTAGCGAGGGGGAGGGCGGGGAGGCACCGCCCCGTCCCCGCAGCCACCCCCGGGACCAGCCGCTGCCGGCGACGCGCAGGTACCCGCCGCTGCCACCCGGGCGGGGGGATGGGGGGGGTGGGGGGGTGGCGGTGGGCCCCGCCGGGTCCTGCTGGGTCTTCCTCGGCGCTTTTCGCCCCCGCGTTCTGCCCACGGGTTTGACGTGAGAGAGAAGGGTCGGGATCTACCTACGTGCTTACCGGCCCCGGGCCCTGGCCCGCCGTTATCCCCCGGTCCTCCTGGGGCAGTGGGGCTGGGCAGCGTCTGGGGGGCTTCCCGCTAGAACGGGAGGTCGCCGGTGCTTAACGAGGCGCGTTTGAGCAGGCTTTGCTCCGGGAGACACTAGTCCATCGATGGCAAGAGTATCTCGTTCGATACAGCTTCATTTAAACAGCCGCCAAGTTATAACCTCTTAAAATGTGCTTATTTTTCATTTGATTCTAGGAGGTAAGAGCCTGTTCCAAACTATTCCTTGTGTGGGGGTAACTTTTCTCTCTTTTTTCGCAGCTACTAGCACTGCCTGGGGACCATGGACCGCTCAGCAGATGCATCCGGGGTGGTGGAGAGCTCCGACATTGGGTCGCAGAAGGACAGAGTGGTGACGGAGGAGGAATGGCTGCAAAAATGGGAAATGGGTAACATCGGGTTTCACAAGGAGCAAGGGCATCCGTACGTGACTTCACTCTTCGGCCTAAGCTGTTTAAAGAATGGTTGTGAGATGAATGACTTGACCAATTCAAAAAACTCGTAATAGAAAGGAAAATTATTTTACACAGGCACAGCTTGAAACTAAAACAAATACACGTTTTTGTGACCTACATTTGTCAAAAGAAGGCAGAGAAAAGAAAGGATTGAAATGAATTTAGAACTTTTCGTCTTGAATCAGGTTTTAAACAATAAAGCTTGGGTAGGTTGGCTAAAAATCTTAAATTTTCTGACGCAGAAGCTCTGTGCTGCTGTTTGTAAATGGTGAAAGAGGGGCCTAAATATGCAGAGGGCATCGGAGCAATTACTGTGCACTGGAAGACAGGGACCTGAAAGAGCAAAAAGTTTTTCATCCAATGAAACTTGCATTTAAGACCTGTAGAAGTGATTTGATCAATCCCGAAGTTTAATGTCTGTTCTTCCGCAGGCTCCTCCGGAAGTACCTGGATGTTCTTTTAAACGGCAGGAGTGGACTGAGGATATTTTTCCCACTTTGTGGTAAAGCAGTGGAGATGAAATGGTAAAGCACAGGTTCTAAGAACAAAAATCTGACTTGATGTGGGGAGGGAGGGAAGGAAAGGGGGAATTCCCAACCTTCTTTTGGCCAGTAGCAATCTCCACTGGTAGGAAAGTGGCGTTGCTGGAGGCTGGAGGAAGGAGGAAGCTGGTTTTACTCACTGGTGTTTTGTATGGTAGCATAACTGGGATAGGTAAGGACTAACCTGAATGTCTGGATTGTCCTGAGTTTAGCCTGGGGAGTGCTGAATTTGTGACGGGCAGAGTGACTGAAGCTGTGCCCTTACCACTGCTCCTTTTGCTGGCATGCCAGCTTAAATTGCCTGCAACAAGGTTGGTTGTGCCAGGGCACGTTTTCAAGGGAGCATGCGGCATGTCACTCTGGGAACCCAAATGATTTGATCTACATATAACTGCCTCTTTCTTACGTTTATTATTCTACTTTAACGTTTTTGGGTGGGTTATATTTATAATGAGGGGCTGTATAAGCCAGTGTTTTTCTCTTGGAAGGAGGGGACACAAACCAAAAAACCCTGACTGAACTGCAACCTCAAGGGATCAAGTTAGTCCCAGTTCTTAGTCCCAGTTTATCATGGTAACTACCATAACTACCAGACCAACCGCAGCGGCTGCAGAGGCAGAATGTATTTCTGTGAACCGAACTGGGCAGTTTCTCTGTGTATCACCTTTGCTTTCATCAGGTTCACAGAAATTAATGAATAATCCATTGGATGTAAATAAAGCCTGTAAGTCATTGTTAGCTGTATGGTGGGTGGTGCTAATTTAAGCTCAGATCACAGAGCGGAGGTGTTCGTTACAATGCGAACACTCCAGAAAGTCAGGATTAGACATGCCAGTGCATCCTAAAACCAGGGTTTTCCTCATGAATAAATGCTGTGTGGGAGGTACACATCTGGTGATGGCCCAGCCTGCGGGCCCCCTGTAAACTGGGGAGCTCTCTCTGCTCTCTGCAGGCTGGCAGACATGGGACACAGCATCATCGGTGTGGAAGTCAGTGAGCAAGCGCTGAAGGAATTTTTTGCAGATCACAATCTGCCTTATTGCGAGGAGCCAATCCCAGAGATTCCAGGAGGAAAACTGCTGCAGGTATGTGTTCTGCATTGTCAGACAACCTGGTGTGGTTAACCATGCAGTGCAGGCATAACCGAGCAAACGAGTCATTCTGCTTTAGTGCCTCTGTCTCACTAGAGGTAATCATTTACCTCTCCTCTACCTGTGTCTCAAAGGAAGCTCCGAGTTGTAATTTTGAACTGAGAAGTTCTTTTGAGCTTATTAATTTGTCCATCTTACGACACTGAACACCTGAATGTGAAGTAAGTGTATTTTTAAGTTGGACAGTTGCCTGCCTTGATGGATCAGAACCTCTCTGGAGAGGATCAGGAGAGGTTCCTCAGCAAATTTAAACTAAAAATGTTTCTCAGAGTTTTTCCCCATTATCCTAAGCATATATTTAAGAATAGTATATGTGTATATTTTAAGGTATAAAGTATAGATACTTTTAAAGATAGTTTGTTGATACGTGTTGTTTCCTCTGCTTTTTATTGCAGAGTACTTCTGGGGACATTTCTCTGTACTGCTGCAGTATTTATGATCTGTCCAGGTAGGAATACACAGCATGCTTTACAATTATCCATAATCAAAACTTGTATTAATACTGTCATAATACTGTCATATGATTTTACTTCAATGAGCCATAAAGATTTGGGGCAGATCCTCTCAAGAAAACCCTGACTGACTTGTATAAGAAACGTGAATAGCCAACCCCTTCACAAAAACTCTGTTGTTGACTATCAGATAAAGATACCAACTAAATATCTTTAAAGGGCTTCTTGTTCTAAGCCATTCTGTGAAATATATAGAAAAACATGTTTGCTTTTACATTAAAACCAAATTATTTTCCAGGTTGTTGACAGGTTCTGTGAAACAAAACCCTAGCACAATCCCTTACTCAGAGCAGCTTAGTAAAAGTAAAGAGATTATACCCAGAGGTGGCTGTCTTGGACAGCTTTTCATTTAGCTAAGTACTAAATATATATATTTTCCCCAAACTATCAGTTAACATAGGCATAGGTAAGATGTACCCATTGATTATACGTCCCCTGCTTTACTTAACGTACTTTTCTTGATGGCCTTGAAGTACGTGACATCACTCCAGTCTGTGTGACCACATAATACATTGTCAAACACTGGCTCTGCCAGTGTCTTGACAATCATGGCTCGACTAATGCAGGAAATTGGTGGTGTTGCTGGTTTTGTAATGGGTCTTGTAGGAAGCTGAAGGTGCCCAGAGCCCTACGCTGTAGTTCCCTCCTCTTGCAATTCTTACTCAGACATGATTTTTCCTAGATCATAAGGTTTTGGTGAAGCTTTGGCTGTTTGTTTGCTTTTCTTACGAACAACTATCAGGAACAAGGATTTGTTTCGTGGCTATTCAATAAGAAGGTCAAGTCTTAATCTTTACTTGGATGGGCTTTTCAGAGCTACTACATATGCAGGTGAACATATGAACTGCATTCCCTGCAGCAGGTGCCTGTGACTGGAAAAATGCACATGCTCTTCTAGTTTCTGTGTACAGAAAATTTGATTAATTACCCAGTAATTATGGAAATGAAACTTGTTTCTCTCTTGCTGAGGCTGGCCTGCTAACAAACGCTTTTGATCTCCATTAGCCGAGCATTTATTAGAGGAGAGGAGGACTCAGACGTGCTCCTGACCTTTGTCAGAGTGAGGCACTTCAAAGGCTCTGGCTAGTTAAAGAGTAACAGAAATTACTGCTCTTTGTGGGAACTCTGGGACCTATGTAAAACAGTTACATTATGCAACCATTGTACTTCCTATGGCTGCAAGACTTTAAAAGAAAATTTAAATTGCATTAACTGAAACTACTAAACTTATGCAGAGATAGCAATTCACAACTGTACTGCTTAAATCCCTTGGGATTTCTGCAGATACGTGACTTTCTGCAGATAGGTGAATTATTTCTGCTTTACATGTTCATTTTTATTAGCTGTAGTAGTATCTAGACTGTGACCTCTCGTGCTACGTACCACATACACATATAGCAGGAGATAAGGTAAGGCTACAAGATTGGGTAGTGATGCAGGGAAAGGTACACCCAGGAGGAGCACTTCCTTAGCTTCATCCTGACTCCCTGTCAGGGTGAAAGACAGCTGTGTACCTTTTTTGACCTTTTCCTCATGGCTTGGTCCTCCTCAGAAGGAAATGGGATGTGCAGATGGGCAGGGAGGACCCAGATGCCCAGCAGGTCCTGAGATCTGGGCAACCAGAAGACCAGGAGGCTGCCTGCAGCTTGCGATGTCTGTAGGCCCTGGTGAAATCAGTGGGGAGTAAAATACCTGAACTGCCTGTATGGAGCCACCGCCACCATTCCAGTTAGACCAGATTAAAGTTGGGGAGAAAAAACAAGTGCAGAAAACTTGAGGAGCTTGCCTAAGGTCACAGAGCACTCAGCTATGCAGAGAGGAGAACAGCCTCCAAACCTCAGAAGGTCAAGTTTATCACCTGCCCCACTGGACTTTGCTTTGTCCCCCCTTGTGCCCATTACATGTTTAACTGCCTCTGAAAATTTCCTTTCATTTAGGAGGCTGGTTATTTAAATGAGATGCTTAGTCTTGGCAAACTTTAAAAGAAGCCAGGACTTTCTCATGTCTCATCACAGTGGAGGGGGAAATGCAGGATCAGCTTCTAGGGTAGATGCCAGAGACTTAGCAATGCTGTTGCAATGCAGTGGGCAGCAGGCAGGGAGAAGAAGCTGTCGTGGTTTAACCCCAGCCAGCAATTAAGGACCACACAGCTGCTCGCTCACTGCCCACCCCGGTGGGATGGTGGGGACAATCAGAAGGGTAAAACTGAGAAAGAAACTGGAGATAAGAACAATTTCATAATTTAAAAAAGAAGGTAAGAAAAAACCCCCAACCAACAGAGAGAAAAATAAAACCCCAAAAAGACAGGCGATGCAAATGAAGACACTTGCCCGCCACCAGCTGACTGATGCCCAGCCAGTCCCCAAATAGTGGCCTCCTGCCAACCTCCCCCCCACAGTTTTACTGTTGAGCGTGACATCATATGGTGTGGCATATCCCTTTGGTCAGTTGGGGTCAGCTGTCCCAGCTGTGTCCCCTCCCCACTCCCTGTGCACCCCCAGCCTGCTCACTGGTGGGGTGGGCTGAGGAGCAGAAAAGGCCTTGACTCTGCAAGCTCTGCCCAGCACTAGCTAAAACATCCCTGTGTTCGCAGCCCTGTTCTCAGCACAACTCCATAACACAGCTGCTGAGGAGAAAATTAACTCCAGCCCAGCCCAAACTAGCAGAAAAGTGAAGGAAGAGGTGATGCAATTGGACTCTGACACCCTCCCAGCAGCAGAAGGCTATTGCACAATTCCCTACCATATTTTTCTCACTAAGTAAACTTATTTCAGACTTCCTTTAAAATTATGCAATTTACATTATTA
The DNA here is from genome assembly GCA_009769605.1 of Bucorvus abyssinicus. Lineage (NCBI taxonomy): Eukaryota > Metazoa > Chordata > Aves > Bucerotiformes > Bucorvidae > Bucorvus > Bucorvus abyssinicus. Next base: position 5,417,539 of record CM020027.1, on the reverse strand, counting down.
CTACCTTACTCCCTAAATTCCTGGTTTAGTAATTACCAGAAATAAGGCTCTTCCTTGCCCCCCAGATACCCTCATCTCTAGTGCCACCCTGCCTGCTCTTATTACCCATCAGTAAAACCACTTCCCAATAGTCTTGGCCATTTGCAGGTTTTGGGTGGTCACTGAAGCCCTCTGCCAGCATATCCAGGAGCAAAAATAGTGTCTGTGTTAGTCTGAGGCAAGCAGCAGTGTCACTCAGCTCTTCTAACATGAAACACATTACAAGCTGAAGCTTCCTGTCCTGTCCTGGGCACGTAGCTGGGGATGGAGGTGTCTAAAATCTCTGGGAATGCTGAGTTCAGTGGTGATAAAGCAGCCAGGCACCTTCCTTAACCCACATTTGGAATCACATGTGGGTTTTAGAAGGTGGCCAGGAACTGCTGACGTGCTGAGTGCACGTTAGCGCTGCCCCAAGGGTCACGGCAGGGTATGATTGCCAAAACCTCAGACTTGTAGCCCAGATGTGTTTAAGCTACTTTCCTTCCTCCCCACCTTGTCTCAGCATCCCCTAATGATGGAGAAACGCTGAGCAATTCCAGCACCTCTTTGCAATCACAGCAGGGCTGTGTGCCGAGGGTGCTTCTTGGCTTCCGGATCGTATTGTTTTGGATCATGAAAATGCTGGACTGTAACAAAAAGGTAGTGGGGAAAATGCACAGCTAGCTGGAGGATCCTTGTGACTTCACAAAGTATCTGAATAAAGGTGAAGGTGCCTTTTTAGTATTTTTAAGCCTTTTTCTCATCTCCCTATAGCTCGATAGTCGGCAAGTTTGATGGGATTTGGGACAGAGGAGCTCTAGTAGCTGTGAATCCATGCGACAGACAACGGTTAGTAGATTTGCTTTGCTACTGTCTTCTCCCTAAGTTATGCAGCGACATGTATTTCCTCCTGCCACTGGTCGATGAGAACTCTTTCATTCAGAGGACTAATCCACAACAGTTCTCCTCTACCGCAAGCAGCAGCCGCCGTCACAGAGTGCTGTACTCTGTAGAGCTGTGAGCTTCCTCCAGGAAGCCGCCCTGCCTTTTGGTGGGAAAATATGTGGTTTGTTCCAGCCCAGCAGAAGCTTATTATTTCCTTTTCACCTCATCTGCTTCGTCTTTGTTCTTTTTTCCCTCACTTCCCTTTATTGCCATTTTTGGTTCTTGCCTATAGCCAACCCAAGTGTAGTTTGACCCTACCCCCAGGATTTTTTAATTAGATACATTATCTTGAGTTCGCGGGAATTTTAGAAGATCAGTACTGTGTTGTGTACTGTATTCCAGACCGTGGCAGATGAATACTCTGTTCTGTCCATTAGTTTTGAGATGAATATGCAAAAAAAGGGAAATGCTTGTTTGTGAGGGGTGAACAGTAACTTTTATTTGAGGTGCTTCACGTGTAGCATGAATTTAACACTCATGAAATTCAGTCTAAGCTTTGCGTTGTTTCTATGCAGTTCAGTTCAAGCCGTCTGCACAGAAGTACATGTTCCCTCTTTTGTTGAATATTTTGAATGTTATGCTTGAACGTTTGTACAGTTCCAAGATAATAAAGTATAACTTTCTCCTTCTAGCTATGTCAGTTTGATGATCAGCCTAATGGAGAAAAATTCTTCTTACCTCCTTGTGACGGTTTCATACGATCCAAACAAACACAAAGGTGAGAACTTTGCACTGTTTGTGTTTCGATTTTGTCTGCTTTAATACAAACTGTCTATAGTGTTATAGATACATTTGTATCTCCTCCAAGTTTTTTATCAGCGTAGCTCTGTCAGCTGATCACACCAGTACAACCGTAGGTTAGAAATTTTGGATGCTGACCAAGCTGGAGACTACATTTCCTTTCTCTCTCGCTAAGGGTAAGTGGAGGACAGTGATGGTATATTATAAACAATGAAATGAAACTGGAATTGTGGCTGTGACAATGAAGCTGAAAGAACAAATGCTTAGTAACATCCTGTCTGGCCTGGGGAGCTCAAAGCACTCCCAAGAACGTCAGCTTCACTGTTTACCCAATACTTGCAACCCAACATGTTGCCCATCTTGTACCAGCCCCTACCATGGTCTGAATATGTTTGGAAGAGGTGAATTTCTGTAAAATTATAAAGTATTTTTTACTTTTAAAACTTTTCTTACATTCTGAGGTCTGAGGTATTTTTTAAAATTTGGGGTTTTTTTAATTAAGTCTCGAAAGAGATTTCTTGCTGCTTTTGGACTCTTCAGCTTAATTATCCCTGGAAAAATAGGTCTTGTTATAATAAGCAACAATAGTTTAATTCATTGTTCTCCCTCTCACATTATTCAGCTTTTAGCTTCATTCATTGTAGTATAAAAAGATTGTAGGCCGGATTCACACAGCGCACTGGGAGTGGTTGTATCCACAGCACGTTCGTGGCTTCTGACATCGTGGCTGCCCTGGCTGCAGCCCGGAGATGATGCAGCAGCAGCAGCAACAACAACAGTAGCAGCAGCAGCAGCAGCACAACCTGAAGCTGGCTGATGGCCCACCAAAGTGCCACGAGTTCCTGGACATGGTGGTGGTTTCTGGTTCCTGCACATAGTGCTGCCCACTGGGGCCAGATGCTGTGAGCAATGGGGCTGGTGCTCCTGCTGCAGTGGAAATGTTTGTGTCTTCCCTCTGATCAGCTTCACCCCTTTTCTTTCAGGTCCCCCATTTTACATTCCCGAATCCGAAATTAACACCTTGTTTGGTAAGTAGTGTTTCAGCTAACCCTTAGGAATTTTTTCCAAAACACCAGACATGTTCGTATGCTTCTACCTCATGCTATGACGCATGAAAGAGAGTTATTTGCTTCTTATCTAAGAGGTGGAGTAATGGAAAAATAACAGGGAAATTAAACATCATTTAGCCACAGGGATTTTGCTGTCAACAAAAATTCTCAGCTCTTTGAAAGATATGAAGAAAACCCAAGAGGCAGACACTCATTCCTCCCCTCGGCATCCTTCCACTCTCCCAGGATTCTCCCTGCGCTCAGTGATCTTGTAGCTGCAGTCTTAGTCCAGTTGAACCATCTTGTCTTTCTCTGCACCTCCTCATCAACCCCCTGGTTTTAATAGAAGGCCTTTGCATACCAGTTCTGCAGTCTCTGCTCTACTGTACACTGCATCCGTGTCCCCGTGCTAGGGAAATCTGTGGATAAGATTGTCTTTTTTTTTCCTGACAGTTTGCCTTTTTCAGTGACTAATCATTCAGTAATTCGTTACTCTTTCCTCCTTTTCAGGCAACCACTGTGAAATTAAGTGTCTCCAAAAAGTTGATGACTTCTCGGACAAACACAGAGCGTGGGGACTGGATTATTTTCTGGAGGTGCTCTATATACTAAAGTTCGTAGCTTGATTAAAGTGACTCAAAATGACTTAAAACAACTTACCTCCCATCTTGCTTTTGTTTTGCTCTCCCCTTTTAAAGTGAGCCGTGTTTTGGGGCACCCTTAAAGCAGGTTTCAGCCTACAGAAAAATGCCTGTGGAACATTTTGCTCACCAAGCCGCTGTTGTCGGTGACTGCAGGTCCAAGGGGGACTCTTCGCTGGGAGGGTGGTGGCCGGGTCCCGGGGCGGCGCGGCCCGGTGGCGGGGGGGCGGAACGATGCTGCCGGCGGGCGGGTGCTGGCACCAGCACCCGTCCGCCGGCAGCATCGTTCCGCCCCCACCGGGCCGCGCAGCGCTTCAGCTCGCCCTCAGGGGGGAGCCCGTTCCCCTCAGCCCGCCCCGCCTCAGCCACCGCCCCGCCTCAGCCACCGCCCCGCCTCAGCCACCGCCCCGCCTCAGCCACCGCCCCGCCTCAGCCACCGCCCCGCCTCAGCCGCCTGGTCACGGCGGGGATGGCGGCGGAGGACGAGGCGGAGCTGGGTTTGCTGGAGTGCCGGGTGTGCTTCGAGCGGTACGGCCCCGGCGGGCAACGGCGGCCGCGGAACCTGCCCTGCGGGCACGTCCTGTGTCAGGGCTGCGTGTGGGCCCTGGGAGGCCCCGAACGGCGGCGGGTGGAGTGTCCCTTTTGCCGGCGGGCCTGCGGTGCCGCCGAGACCAGCGACTGTCTGCCGCTGCTGCAGCTGCTGGAGGTGCTGGGCCCCGGCGGCGGCAGCGTCTCCTCGGCCTTGGGGAGGAGCGGCGGAGGCAGAGGGGCGGCCGGGCCAACCCCCGCGGGCCTCGGGCTCCGGTTGTCCCTCGGGGGCTGGGGGTCGCTGGTCAACCCCACTGGGGTAGCAGCTTGCCGGAGGTCGGGGCGGCTGGCAGTGGCACACGACGGCAAGAAGAGGATCCACGTCTTTAGCCCGGGCGGATCCTGCCTGCAGCGGTTCGGGGAGCGGGGGGACGCAGGCAACGATATCAAGTACCCGCTTGATGTGACAGTCACGTCGGATGGGCACGTGGTGGTCACCGATGGCGGGGACCGCTCTGTAAAGGCCTTTGATTTCGAGGGAAGGGGAGTCCTCGCTGTCCGGGAAGGTTTCTGTTTGCCCTGGGGCTTGGATGCCACTCCTGAGAGCGAAGTAATCCTGACTGACTCGGAGGCAGGGGCTCTCTACCGCCTGACAGCCGACTTCAAGAAAGGCAAGTTAAAGAAGTGCCAGGTGATCCGTTCTCAGCTCGTCAGCCCAAGAGGGGTTGCAGTCTCCCAGACGTCGGGTGCTGTCGTGGTAATAGAGCACCTGAAAGCTCAAGGACTGAACAACAGCAGCACTCGAGTGAAGATATTCAGTGCAGAGATGGATCTGGTCGGCCAGATGGATAGCTTTGGTCTGAACCTCGTTTTCCCTTCCAAAATATATACTATGGCTGTGGCCTTTGACAAAGAAGGTCGTGTTGTAGTGACGGATGTCTGCAGCCAGGCTGTGATATGCTTAGGGAAGCCTGAGGAGTTCCCCATCTTTAACCCTCTAATTAGCCACGGGCTTTCTTATCCTGTGGGACTGACTTACACAGCAAACAATTCCCTCGTCGTTTTAGACAGCGGTGATCATTCAGTAAAAATCTATAGCCCCACCTGAACGGGTGTAGATGCTTACTGCTGTCAGTTCAAGCTGCTTCGGGCCATAAAGCACACGGAGTTCTGGTGTTAGTAGGCATGCAGGGAGGAGGCGTTTTCTGGCTTTAAGTGAAGTTGTCCTCTGTGACCACCACGCTTTTGCTTTCTGCAAAACTTCCATCGAATCTCTTGCCTCTCCGCAGGAGAAGACCTGGCCGTCGCAGGCCGTAGTCAACAGTGAATCAACCAAACAAATAGTTCGGCATTTTAAAACTATTCCACACCTTGAAAACCAAATTGTTTTGGTGCTTTTTGACAAGTAATAACAACGCTGTTTGGAGTGGAGTAATCAAAAGATGGGCACCTGGAACAGAAAGCGATGCATCATCATTGACATTTCCCAGCGCATAGTTTTCATTGTTCTTCCGTAAGCCTAGATACACTCATGAGCGTGACAGTTTCTGTTCCCAGGATTCCTGCACAAGAAAGGGGTCTGGCTTGGCAAAATGTCATGAGAAATGGAAGCTTCAGTTCAAGGGCTCCCGAATCCGGCTCAGATCACTGCGATGGAGGAGCTGCCGCTGATGAGTGAGTTACGTGATGAATCGGTGCTCAAAGCCTATTTGTTCCATATGGGGGAAAACGCCCTTCTGGGAGCACTCTCTTCTCTGTACTGGTTTATTCCCACCTTTATTAGGGTTGTACCGGAGCGCTTGGTCTTCCTGTGTAATGCACAAGTCTTTACCTGGCGATAATTTGGTGTGTGGTTACTGGCATGGAGAGCTTTCCCTAAAAGCCCCTTGAAGTATTTGTGTTTAGACCCCAAATACTTGTGCGTTTATAAAATTGAGTTGGCGGTGCTGCTAACACAGTGACGCTTGGGAGGTTTCCCATACCTCCTGCCTCTGTCTTGTCATTAATAATGGTACTTTTGCATCCCAAACTCCAAGATTCAACTGAAAATTGAAATATTGATGAGAAGTAATAGAGAAAGGGGAGACATAAGCCTCATTTTTTTGTTTTTCCCTAGCTTCCAAATGAGGTTTTATTGATGGTGAATAGACGGCTGGTTCAGTTCAGTTTATATTTTCTTTCACTGTGGACACAAGTTCTGTTGCCTTATTGCACATGAAGGTATATCTGAATTATTTTGAGAAGGATTGAACTCCCCCACTAGAAGTCACTGCTGCATTTTTAGGCATTGACGTGCTGCTAAAATGATTACTTAAGGCGGTGCAGCATTAAAAGGATGTTAGATATGAATGTAAATGGTACCTGAGGTAGAGACAAGGAGGCTAGAACAGCACAAAACTTTTGGGGTCATTTATTTAGTCACTGAAATCATTAATCTGAACTAACATAGATTGAAATTCACGGGTGATCTTCTAATAAATTTTTAATCTGGCTTTTGGTCTGACTTCAGGACATTGAATACCTGCATGTAGTGCTGCTCCAGTGATTTACCGAGTTCTTTAAACTGGAGCGGTTCAGCCCTCTAATTCAGACAGTGTGTTAATCTGCCTTATGTTAACATGAATATAACCAGAACAAATCTATTACATGTAGCTATTTGTAAAGGCTAATTGAACCTGCCAATAAAGTGTGATTTGCTCACTCTTACTTTGAATAATGTAGTGGAAACTCCTCATCTCTCTCATACCTTTTTATCATGGGCTTCTCTGTGACAATGCAATTTCTCTACTGTGGTTGCCCTGTAGATGGTTTCTTTTCTTTACCTGGAGATGTCCTGCGAAAGTTATTGAGGGTCATTTGTTGCTCTTGAAAAATATATGGAAAAATATGCGGAAAATATCTGGACCTGCACATTTGGTCTTTTCCAGCCTTCTCTACTGCCAGGCCACACCGTAGGTGCCTTTGGCGGGACCAGAAGTACTCCTGGGCTGTTCTGCAGTAGGAGGTGCACAGCCCTGTGCAGGAACTCCCTTGAGGGGTCAGGAAGGAGATTTGCTCAAAGCAACAGCCCCCCAATCATATATTTATTCCTTTCTAGGTGCCAAGGACACGTCTGTCTTTGAGGGATATAAAAACCAATTAGATGACACTTCCTATGGGGAACTGCTGTGCTTCAAAACGCATGCAAATACCACCAGTGCTGTAGTCATACTTTATTAATAGTGTATCACAGTGGCTTTTCCTCTGAACTGCTGCGAGCTTCCATCTCCTCACACCTTCGTGGGCACCAGCAGCTCGATTTTGCTGCTGAGCTCATGGATGGTCAAATCTCTCAGCGCCTACAGCCATGTAGGCAACTTTCCAGCAGCTGAACTGCTGATTTTTAAATATTTGACTCACACTGCTTTGAAACCTACCAAAACCTCCCATTTTTGCCCATTCTGCTTCTGTCTCCTGTGGTATATGACTAGAAATCACTTGGTGTTTGGGTCTGTAAGCAAAATAAACTTTGTGCCTTTATTCTCCATGCTTTGCTCTGCTTTACCTACCCAACAAAAGCAAACCTAGACTTTTCCTGTGAGTGATGCAGCTGGTCTCCTTTTACTGCAAAGCTCAGTGCTTCATGTATTACAACACTGCTTCGGAGAAACCTTCGCATTCTGTCTTTATTCGTTCGATGCAGGTGCCTAAATTGAGAATATAAAAATATAAATTGAAAATTGAGAATATAAAAGTATAAATTGAGAGTATAACACTGTATTAAAAATTCAGAGTTCTTCAGCTTGTAAGGGAAAATGCAGCAATAAACCTGAAATCTTTTGTCACACAGGAGAATTTAATAATGGGAGACAGAGATCCACCAGTATGCTGATAACAAACTAAAAAGCCTTTGACATTTTTACACACTCTTGCCTCTTCATGCATATATGCACATTTCCCCTATAGCTACTGTAGATATCCATTGCCTTCAGGATGGTACCTTTATGCCATCTGCTTTTCAAAGGCACGCACTGCTCCTACCTGCCCACCAATCTGCTGGAAATCAATCACACCTTTCAACAGAACAAAACCTGCTGTTCAGAGAGAGGGATGGCAGAGGGCGAGGGGTCCATCCATGCAGAGGTGTCGCTGGGTAGGTGTTGCTTTTGAGGTCTGACTGGATGTGCTCAGAATGGGGATGGCTAGGTGGGTGCCTCCCTTTGGAAAAGAGCAGTGGCCATTTCATCTAGAAAGCAACATGGGACTGACTAGTCACTTCATAGGACCACGTGTTCTGAGTTGGAAAGGACCTTTCAAGGCCATCTAGTCCAACCCCGCTGCAGTGAGCAGGACAGCTTCAACTAGAGCAGGTTGCTCAGACCCCCAAGGTCCAACCTGACCTGGAATGGTTCCAGGGATGGGGCTTCTACCACCTCTCTGGGCAACCTGGGCCAGGGTCTCACCCGCCTCAGTGTAAAACATTTCTTCCTTTTCTCTAGTCTAAATCTTCCTCTTTTAGTTTAAACCCATCACCCCTTGTCCTGTCACAACAGGTCCTGCTGAAAGGTTTGTCCCCATTTTTCTTGCAGGCGCCTTCTAAGTACTGAAGGGCCACAATAAGATCTTTTCAGAGCCTTCTCTTCTCCAGGCTTCAGTGGTAATTACCATGGCATTTATTTAAATTAAAAAAAACCCAAAGGAACCTAAACTAAGCTTTGCATAATGCTCTGCACCTCATGCCTTAACAGTCTGGATTAAAGCCAAATATAAGGGACAGTATTTCCCTAATGTCCTCTCTTCAGCCCCTCCTATAGATCGGTGTGTCTGTGGTGCAACTCTTGTTTGGTTTATTTTTAAGCACCGATCTCAGGTTGCTGTTGTTGCCTATATATACATCAGGGTATGGTTACAGTGTTTAGGAACGCGGGAGGCAGGGGAGGCTCCAGGGAGACCCTACTGTGGCCTTTCAGTACCTAATGGGGGCCTGAAGGACAGACGGGGACAAGCTTTGACCAGGCCTCCATTCCACATTACATGTTCAACTTCATTATCTCATCTAAACACGCTAATAATAACATGTTTCTGTATGATGCTGTTCCGTAAACATACAGGGTCTCTCTAAAGTGCTTCCTTAGTATAACCTGCCTGATTTTCCTGCACAGCTCCAAAGCTTCCTGACACTAGGGAGGTCCTCAGTGAGCAGATGATGGGTTGCACTTAGTGCCTTTTTCTCACCACGGCTTCCCAAGAGATTTACAGATATTTCTGAACCTGGCATTCCAGCCTCTCTCTGAGGCAAACACGATATAAATGTTCTGGCCCTGCAGCTGCAGACAGGAGAGATGAGACTCAAGGGAGGCCTTTGGCAGGCTTGAGACTAGACCTGACTTCCCATTACAAGGTTGGTGCCTTAATAAAGCAGAGAGAGTCTGTGTTTAACTTTCCTCGTGTCTGGGAGTTGCCCTCCTGATTTTGGAAGAAGTTTTGACATTTTACTGCTGATCTTCTTGTTACTAATTCCTTTGGCGTTTCCTATAAATCATGGAAATTAATACTTTTCTAAACCACAGTATGTTCCTGGATCATTGCTTCCAGTGCGCTCCACCAAGGTGTGTGGGTTCAGAGTTTCAAAATGCTCTGTGAGGAGGTGTTCTGCTGTGAAGCCCCACTGCAGTATTTTTCTAAATATCCCTCTCATTGTAGGCAATTTTTGTTCTTTGGTCAGAGGTGAGCATTCTATGGGCACTGAGTTGAGGTGTGAATAAATTCTGCTCTCATGGAATATATTGTTTTCTAAATCAGGAAATTGCTGCCAGTCAGAAGATCCCATAAACCATTTTACATACGCTAAATACAGTTCTGTACTTTGTAATGAATAAAGGGTAGGCAATTTTAAACAGGATATGTCATCCAGTTGCTGGCCAGTCACAAGTGCTGTCCCCAGGGCTCAGTGTTGAGGCCAGTTCTCTTTAATATCTTCATCAACGATCTGGACCAGGGGATCAAGGGCACCCTCAGTCAGTTTGCAGACAACATCAAGTTATGTGGGAGCATTGATCTGCTGGAGGGTTGGGAGGCTCTGCAGAGGGATCTGGACAGGCTGGATTGATGGGATGAGGCCAGTGGTATGAGGTTCAACAAGGCCAAGTGCTGGGTCCTGCACTTTGGCCACAACAACCCCCTGCACCTCTCCAGGCTTGGGGAAGTGGCTGGAAACTGCCCAGTGGAAAAAGGAGCTGGGGGTGCTGGGCAGCAGCAGCTGATTATGAGCCAGCAGTGTGCCCAGGTGGCCAAGAAAGCCAACAGCATCCTGGCTTGTGGCCAGCAGGAGCAGGGAACTGATTGTCACCCTGTACTGGGCACTGAGGAGGCCGCATGTTGAATACTGGGTTCAGTTTTGGCTCCTCACTACAAGAAGGACATTGAGGGGCTGGACCGTGTTCAGAGAAGGGCAACGAAGCTGGTGCAGGGTCTGGAGCACGAGCGGCTGAGGCACCTGGGGATGTTTAGCCTGGAAAAACTGAGGCAGAGGGGAGACATTATTGCTCTCTACAAGTCTGTGAAAGGAGGCTGGAGTGAGGTGGGGCTTGATCTGTTCTCCCAAGTAACAAGTGATAGGATGAGAGGAAATGGCCTCAGGTTGGACTAGGGGAGATTTAGGCTGGATGTTAGGAAGAATTTCTTTACAGAAAGGGTTGTGAAGCTCTGGCCCAGGCTGCCCAGGGCAGTGGTGGAGTCCCCATCCCTGGAGGGGTTGAACAGACGTGTCAATGTGGTGCTGAGGGACAGGGGTTACTGGTGACCTGGCAGTGCTGGGGGAACGGTTGGACTTGATGATCTTAAAGGTCTCTTCCAACCAAAACAATTCTGTGATTAGAGAGATAAAATTATAGCTGGGAAAATGAATGTATTTTGAGAAAACTGTGAGGATGAATACTGTGGACTATGGAATTTCACCAGCATTAACCAGTATTTAGTAACTACTGTACCTATATCAAAAGCAAGAAACTAAGGTACTATCACAGACTAAGGAGCTGCCATGAGAAGAAACAGAATGTCATTAAAGCTGTGCTGTGTAAGAAATCTATCGAAAAGAGTCAGACAGATTAAGTATTAAAAATTTATAATCCTCTTCATCCCAAAGGATGTGCCTGGCTCCCTTACTTGTCATTGTCCTTAACTAGGTAGGAAATAGGGCTCTTGCACTCAACTTACAGCATGGTATTGTGGAGCCAGGAGTATTTCACATACGTGTATTAGTCTTTTTCTGTTATTATTCCCTAAAGTGAGTTGTTTGAGTTGAGGCTTGCTCGGTCATAAATAGTTTAACTGCGCAGTCATGAGTACTGCAAATGGAATTGGCCACAGAAATAAACACTGCAGGACTGGGCTGGAAGGCAGGTAGATTCAGGCCAGTGCAGAGGTTTGCCCTGAGAAGTCTTTGCAACAGACTTGATTATGACACCGTTTTTTCCGTAGTTTGGCAAAGGGAAACTGAAGTTGCCCCAGGCCCAGGATTAGAGCTATGGATCTATTTATCATTTATTTTGTGATGTTCATAAAGCTGCTGAGTATTTGGATGGTGTCACCATTAAAATGCAGCTGATATTATTCTTCTATCTCCACTGTGTCTACCACTTAGAAAAAGTTGACCTTGAAGGCATAAGTAAGTCTGGTCTTTTCTGGTGTCTCATTCACTGGAGAAATAAAAGCCGTGCAACTGAATTATTTTCAAACATCTGTATCGAGCAATGGACCTTCTCCCTTTTGCTTGTGTTGAACTTGAATCTCAAGTCAATTTTCTTGACGACAAGCCCAAAGTTTTGATGTCTGAAATTCAACCATGTTGTTCCTATTTGTGCCTTTTGCACAACCCTCACCCATTCTTCCCAGTTGGGTGTTTAGTCCATTCCAGAATGGTGATTCTCGTTAGCTGTCATTCAGTCAAACCATGTGGTGTGTATGTGTGCTCACACCCCTTGGATTTCAGAAGAAAGATTAACGCAGTTTTGCTGCGTTTCTTTCCTAAAACAACCTTTCATCTTTACTGTCAGATTAAAGGAAGGAAGCCTCAGATGACGATATGAATGGTGGGACAGGACTCGAGTCATTCGAGGAAGGCGTTTGGGAGGCAGACGTGCAAGCTTTGTTACAGCAGAGAAGAGGGTGAGGACTGTACAATTTAAACTACGTGTGGACTAACAGTTCTAGGGACCTTCTACCCTGGCTGCCCTTGTGCAGCTCCATCAGTAATAGTGACTGTGGGGAAGACAAAATCGAAAGTCACTAACTTGCAAGTCTTTGTGGTTCTCTGCACTAGCAGCAAAATGGTCCCAGTGACCCAGAGGTCCTCCTGTATGAGGTTTTGGGGATGACTCCTATAACTTCTCTGAGTTTTCCTGTCAAGTGCTGGTGGAGACAAACTACCAGATGCTTGGAAGGCTGCAAAGGCCATCTGTTCCTTGACATTTTTCACCTCTAAAGAGGAAGGCTTTTTGCCGTCAATCAAAGGGGATGGAATTCAAAGTGACATGACAACAAACGATGCCCATTGGTTGCACTATTTTAAAGTCATCAGTCTAAAAATGGGAGTATGATTTGTTGCTGATAATTTTGTTGTCGTTGATTACGAGATTATATCTGGTATGTTTTCTTCAGGCTGGGGAGAACTGGGAGGGAGTGATTGGGTGCTTTGTTTTCTAAATAGAAGATCCCGAGTCTTGTTGTGCACCTTAATTTGCACCTTCAGCACTTGTTTCCACCTTATCCAGGAACTGATTAAACCTGTGGAACTTAATGTGAATCATCCTGTTGACTTCAATGGACAGCAGTCGGATCCAAGATCTGCGCTGAGCCGACTTCCGTATGTTTTAACAAACGCAATTCCCCCTCCTCTCTCAAGGCTTTGCCTCACTCAGCTTTCTTACCCACTGACCTCTCGGTGCATACTGTCCTCCTTCCTAGTCAAGCAAGGGCTTCTTTCCTTCTCCACATTTCAGAAAGATAACGCACATTTGGATAGAGCGTGCACTTGCAGGCATCGTTAAACATTACTTGCGTAAGGAGAAATTTTTTCTTGGCCAGGGTGGTTGCTAGCTGAGCGTACTTCGTAAGCAGGCTTGGTGGACGCACTCCTCCCTCCCCACCCTCCTGCTCCTCCCAGGGGCACAGCCCAGGTCCCAAGTCTCACGCAGCGTTGCCAACAAAGTTCAGCTTCTCTCTGACAGCAGAAAGCAAATCAACAAGGGGACTGCGACTGCGTGCAAAGGGTTTAATAGGAACCCCGCGCTACTGCTCCGAGAGGCTGTTGCCACTCCCTAGGCTGTTGATATTTACAGCTTTACTGAGCAAAAAGCAGCCTCCAGAAACAGAGCCTCAGCACTGCTGTGTGTTAAGACAGACCCATGTGGTATCTGAGTGCTGGAGCCTGCAGACTCTCTGCTTCTACCTGTGGTGAGGCACTGGCCAGCACATGGCAAACGCATAATAATTCACGATGCTCTGGACAGTGTCCGTGAACTGGCTCCCTGCTCACAAGTCTCGATTTGGGACATAGAGAACCTCAGGGGTGTGCTGGCGTGAGGCTGGCATACCAGACATTCCTTATCATAAAGATGAAGAGGGGCGAGAGCTTTCTAGGTGGGTGGAATAATGGGAGAGTTGTCCTTTCCTTCAGTTCACTGGGGCTGCCTGCTGATTTAAATTGTAAATAACCTGCTCTGGCAGTTTGGTGTTTCTTAGGAGAAGCATCTGATTTCTACTAATATATAGTAGAAAAGAGGAAAAAAAGGAAAAAATAGAAATCTCTACTAATTTAACATCAATCCCTTTATATTAACCACAGGTAGGTGATGTCAGTACCTTTGGGACCCTGTGATCTCAACATTTTAACGGCATGAAACTGTTTTCTTTTCCTTCCCTTTCCACTCCAATAAACTATTATCACCACCATGTTTCCAGACTGTGTGGTGGCATGTCTCCAGAAGGGGCAGCAGGACAGGTCCCCTGCTATCATGGCATCTAATACAGTCAGGCTTACTCTTAAAAAGAGCTGAGTTTAGTCCTCTGGTCTTCTGTCTAAAAGGCCATGCATTCTTCTGGGGGTAGAAGTCAAGTCATTTCCAGCCTGAGAGTGTTCCAAGACTGAATCACAGAAGGGTTGAGGTTGGCAGGGATGTCTGGAGCTCATCTGGTCCAACTGCCCTGATTAAGCAGGGCCACCTAGAGCCAGTTGTGCAGGCCCATGTCCAGATGGCTTTTGAGCATCTACAAGGATGGAGGCTCCCACCACCTCTCTGGGCAACCTGTGCCAGTGCCTGGTCACCTCACAGTGAAAAAGTGTTTCCTGATGTTCAGAGGGAACATCCTGTGTTTCAGTCTGTGCCATTGCCTCTGGTCCTGTCACTGGGCACCACTGGAAAGAGCCTGGCACTGTCCTCTTTACACTCTCCCTTCAGGTATTTGTATAAATTGATGTGATCCCCACTCTGACCTTTCTCTTCTCCAGGCTGAACAGTTCCAGCTTGCTCAGCTTCTCCTCAGGTGAGATACTCCAGTCCCATCATTGTCTTGTGGCCCTGCACTGGTCTCACTTCAGTAAGTCCATGTCTTTCCTGTACTGGGGAGCCCAGAACTGGACACAGTTTTTCAGATGTGGCCTCACTAGTGCTGAGCAGAGGGGAAGGATCGCCTCCCTCGACCTGCCAGCAGCTCTCCTAGGACAGAAGGGCTGCGTGAAAGACAGTTCACACCCATTCGTTCTCCTGCTGGTGTTTTCCTTGAACTTGAGTAGCACCAGGCTTTTAACTGGCCTGAAAGGAAGCATAAACAGCTCAGTCTTCCTTTTGCTAGACTAAACACACTGAACTTTTTTAGCCTGCTCTTGTTTGATAATATTCACCACTCCCCAGTCCTCCCAGTAACCCTTTTGTGGGCCTGTTCCAGTTGGAACTCCCCTTCCCTAAAGGCTGTTCTGAGTTTTCCAGGTGGAGTCTCAGCTTTTTACAATGTCTCCCGCACCTCCTCTTTCAACGTAGGAAGAATTATTCTGGATACTTTTCCCCCTTCTTTGCATCCCATCAGTTTCCTGCCCGTAGCTACATCAGTCTGCTGCTAAGCTCTTTTATTTCTATTACTAGGATTTGACAGCTGTAGGTAGCAGTGACCATTAAAGCTCTCCCAGTTAATTTGAAACTATTTCTTCCTGCCAAGTGATGGGAGATGGGGAACAGACCACGCGTGCCTCAGGAACACTCGCTGTGATCGTTGACCACTGATCCCAGAGTGCGATCTATTCTCGGGCACCCAGGGCGGGTGTGGAGGCAGAGGTTAGAACCCTGTCCAGGTAAAGCCAGAGAGGTCATTCCAAACCTATGTAAATCAGCCTGTAAGAACAGATTTCATCTGTTCACCACTGGCAGAGCCCGTGAGCCAGCTCTGCTCAGAGCTGAGGGAGGTTTGGCCACAGCTGGCGGCCACCTCAGGAAGCTTGGAGCAGCATCTCTCAGGAAGGATGACATTTAGTTGAATGTTTTCTGCATTTATTCCTAACACTGGCAATTAAAACAACTAATTTTCTTTCTGAATGTCAGAGGAGCATTTGTCACCACAGCCCCTTTCTGGGCCCAGAGTGTTGCCATAAATACGCTGGACACAGAGGACGTTTTTCATACCTCCGGCACAGCTTTAGAGAGACAGTCAAAACAGATCTCTGATAAGATGGAGGTGGCAAACGTCCAGCCTGACTAATGTGCAGCTTGAATTTGGAGCAAAAAGGAAATGGAAAAGCAGCCTGAAAAGTCACTGATGCTATTAACACCGCACACACCCCCCCGCCCCCAAATTATTATCTTCTTTTTCACCAGCGTCAGTGGAAGATTTATCAATTGTTTTGTTAGAACCATGATTTCTTCCTATGCTTTTTCCTAACTCGAGTGTATATATATTTGATTATTAACCTTAAAAATATCTGTTGGTTTCATTATAGAGTGTTTGTTCATTTTATCTCTTTCACTCTGGATGATGTTGTAATGTGTTTGAGTTGAAAACAAAGTTTTGTTTTCTGTAATTAAAAAAAAATTCTCAGTAAAAACTTGGAAACCAAAGACAATTTTAATTAAAACCTGAACAAAATACGTGTCTTGGGTTAAATTTAGCAGTAAAAATCTTCATTGTAAGCATCCTGTGGGCTGCAGACACTGTAAAATTAAACATTTTGTTTTTCTTTTGACACTTTTGACCCCAAAAGAAGAACACTGCTTTCCTTCCCATGCTCTCACTGCTGCCAGCTCCTCCTCTTCTGTGGCAGGAGATGAAGTTAGATGTGCTGGTGACAGCATGCACCAGCCAGGCACAGCAAGATATGCGCTGGGGATGCTGCTGACAAGATGGATATTCTTGGCAGGCACCGTGACGTTTCTCCCCACCTTTTGCTGAAGAACGGAGGTCAGTGGAACACTTTGCCCTACTGGCGGGGCTTCAGGTGTCGACTCTGGGTGCACAGCATCGCTTCCCCGTTTCCATGTCATGAAGTGGAGCAATCGATCCTCCTGCTACGAATATGTGGGATGACACAGTCATGCCTTCATGTCAAATCACATTATCTGTGTTACGCCTTGGGAAGATGAGGAGCAGCTGGAACTTCCCACTAGGCTAAAGTAAGGAGTGATACTTCCTTTACATTCTTTGCTGAACTGTGGATCGATGGGCAAGTGTATGGAAATGCTGAAAGGGAAGAAGCAAAAATGAAACAGATGGAAAGCAAAAGGCAGACAAATTCCATCTTGGCCCTAGGAAAGCTGCAAAATTCCTCTTGCCTGCAGAGGGGCAGAACCAGAGCAAAATAGGGGGTGGAAGAAAGCAGGGACAGGCAAGGAAACCAGGGAAGGATGGCTTCAGATGAGTCTGTGCCTGTATTCCCATCCCTGTTCCCCTCACCCATCATCAGTCTCCACCTTCTCATCTTTACTCATTGCTTGAGCAGTAAGCTGTCATTCCTCATATGGTACCTCCCATCCATCCGTCCACATGTCTGGGATAGCTGGCAGCTCATTCTGATGGGTGAACAACCCATCAGTATCCCTCGCCAGTTACCACGGGCATGTAAACTGATCAAGCTAATGAATGCTGACGGGTGAGAGACAGTCATCCACAGTTGCTACCGGTAGTGAAGACGGAGATGTAAAGGGTTCCATATGGTAGCTGTGTTCAATGGGCAGATACAATGCCAGAAGAGAAACATCACCTTGGCCTGAACTGCACTCGCTCCCCGCAGTCCTTCACCCTCTTTGAGTACCTAATGATCTCCTGGGGCACCTATAACGTAACTCTCTTCCTAGTCTGCTGTAATGCCAGAAGTTTGCTTAGGTGATGCCAAGGGGAGACCAGAACTATGTTCCGCTACACACATGTTGCCTAATAGATGTTGTCAGGTCGTGGTACAGATGTTGCCAAAAGCTCTTCCTCAAACAGAGAGAAAAACTTGGTGGAACCAGCACTTCATTTTTGGCAGTTGTTTTTCAGGCCACGCTGATGTGAATGAAAGAGCAAAAAACCTTTTCCCAATTTTACTGAACACTAGAAAAAAAATCAGCATTTCACAAGACGAGAAGAGCTACAGTCTGTATTAGAACAAACTAGGTCGCATCTCCGTTTTCAAATGCTTTGCATGGCTGGCTCTTGGTAGCAGCAAATGGTGGAAAATAATTCACAAGCCTATTCCAGACGTTAGTGAAAATTTCTTCCCAAGACTCTTCTCACAGCCAGAATCATAGTAAATCTCATGAAGGTTCCCCTTAGTTTCTCTTACTCTCTTGAGTTTCTCTTCATCTAATATAATTGGTTTTATTTAATCTTACAATGATGTAGTTTTTCCACCAAGTGGTGGAAAATCAAGGCGGAAGGGAATACTTTCCCTTCCATCTGTTGGCCATCTTCTCTTTCCCAGCAGCATCCAAGTTTCACTGAACTACTCTGTTCCTGCACAGCCATTTCAGACTTCACACCTTATCTTACGCCAGCGCTTACTTTGATCTGGGTTCTTACAGGCTACAGTCATAAGTAGGATGTCTCATTTCAACATCGTTCCCTTTCTTTACTCGTTGAGCCACATGCTTACGATGCATTTAATAACCAACATCATTCCTTACGCCTGCTTCCACAGACAAGAAATCCACGTGCCCCAGCTTCTGCTAGTGATGTTCTCCAGATGTCCGGCTCTATTTGGTAACACTTTCTTTCGATGCACTCAACGCAGCTCTCATTTTGTTTCGGTATTCCAGCAAGCCATGGCCATTCGGGGCAGCCGGGTCAGTCGCTTTGCAGGGCTCTTCTGGCAGCCATGAGGGTTGATTGTCCCAGCACCACCAACTTCAGCTCTGTTTGAAAGGTCCGCTCTTCTCAGTGCAGCTATCAACCCATTGTTTACTGTTTAGCCTGTTCTCCCTGCAGTGGTTTAGCCCCAGAGTAGACAGAATAATCCCATTTGGGTTTAAGCCTGTCTTTTTTGTCAAGAATATGTTTCAGACATTGCTATTTTGTGCCTGGGATTCCTGCCAGTCAGCTGCATCAATGGTTAAGGATTGACTCTTTGGAAGATTACTGGAGCTAAGGAAACAGTTCTGGAGAGAAACCCAAGTTTTAACAGGACACTTCAAGAAGAGCAGCGGCAGCTCTGCCACCCTTGGAGCCGGCCTTGGATGTTGAGCTCGCCGTTAAGCAGATGGACACATCTCTGTCCTATGGTGTTTGGGCAGGCACTTGTCCATGGCCGTTTGTTGCTGCCTGGAAGAACAGCACAACACGCGCAGCCCCAGTGCTTCGGGACAGCCCTTTTTGAGGAGGTGAGGCACAGGCTGGAGCCAGGGCAGGGCTCGTCGCTCCATCCCCTCGAGGTACAGCACTGCTTCTAGGGCTCCATTAGGTGCCACACACACGTTTCACTCGGGTCACCCATGCCAGGCAGGTCATTATTTTCTAAGCGAGCATTGCACATCAAAAAAGGTCCCCTAGCGCCATGACGTCTTGCTCAGGGCAGTGTGTGGGCTTTTCTTTGCAGCCTTTCCTCGCCACAAGGAAACCTGGTGTCCGGGTGGGCTTTATACCAGCACGAAACGTGGTGGTGGCCCTCGGGAAGGGGATGAAGGGGATGAAGCAGATGTCAGGGATGAAGCAGCTGACGGCGCCCGCCGTCCCCCGTCCTCTTTACGCATGCGCAGGTGAGCGCGCAGCGCCACCTTCCCGCCCTTTTCGCGACTGCAAGGAGCGGCCGTCGCGCATGCTCACTCGGAGGACGCGGCCGTCCGAGGTGGGGCGGGGGCAGTGCCCCCCTTTACCGAAGGCGCTCGGGTGTTTCCGTTCCCTTTCGGCGCCTCGGCCTTTCCCCGCCCCGTCGCCGCTCGCCTGGGCGCCGCAATCCCGGCGGCGCGGCGGGAGGCGGCGGAAGATGGCGGCTGGGATTGGCGGGGAGGCGGCGGCAGGCGCGGTGGCGGCGGCAGGAGCAGCGGTTATGCAAACGAGGCCGTCGGCAGCCAGCGCCAGAGCCGGCGTGGACCGCGGCTGAGCAGGGAGGCGGCTGGGGCTGCGCCGCCACCGCCCTCCCCGGCGCCGGACCCTCCTCCTCTCCCTCCCTCCCTCCCTCCCTCGCCGCCTCTCGCCTTCCCCGCCTGCCCCGGTCCCCCGCCCTCGCCCCGGCCCGGCATGGACGTTGGCGCTCCGCCGTGTCACTGTGCGCGGCGCTGCGAGGCCGCGAGCCGCCGCTGCCGCTGAGCGGGGCCGCTCGCCGCTCCCGGGAGGTGGGGGAAGATGTCGGACACCAAGGTGAAAGTTGCCGTCAGGGTCCGGCCCATGAACAGAAGAGGTAACCGGCGGGGTCTAGGGGCGCGGAGGCGGCAGGAGCGGGCGGGTGTGGAGAGGAGGCGGCACCGGGGCGCGCCTGAGACGGCCGCGGTGACCCCCCGCGCCTTGGCTTCTCCCCTGGGCTGGCCGGAGAATAAACCCCCTCTCACACAAAGCCCTCGCCGCCGGCTGCCCCTCGCTCCCTCGACCCTGCCCCGCCGAAGGGGAGCTGGCGGGGGACGGGGTGCCCCGGCGTGCCGGGAGAAGGGGGGTGCTCTGGCCCTGGGTACAGCCCCCCGCTGTGTCGCCTTGCAGAGCTGGACCTGAATACCAAGTGCATCGTGGAGATGGAAGGGAACCAGACCGTGCTGCACCCTCCGCCTTCCAACACCAAGCAGGGAGAAAGGTAAAAACGCGAAGTCGCCGTGCCCCGAGTCAAAGCCCAGCCCCGGTTCCTCTGCCTGAGCCTCGCAGGCGCTTCGCCTTGGCTTTGTTAGGGGAGCGGCGGGGTCCCGAAGTTCTCGCTCGGTGCCTTTCAGGAGGTGCGGTGGGGGGAACGGCAGCCGGGGGTGGCTGGTCCGGCTTTGCATCCCTGGGAAGCGAGGGCCAGACCTCCCTCCCCTGGCTTCCTGAGTGGAGTCGGAGGTACCCAAATTGGGATGTGGAGAGTGAAGATTGACCTCCCGTGTTTAAAAGCCGATTCTTGGTTAACCTCTCAAAAAATAAGCTGTTAATTAGGTAAGGACTGAAACTGCTTGTGCGTGCTGTTTTCAGAAAATTCGCTGTATTTTTGATGTAACCTGTGGGGTAATGAGGAGCAGAATCTGAATTTTATGCTGGTGATGGTATTTTTTCAAAGTTTGTTTACTAGGTTTTAACGTATTTGCATTTGAAAAGGCTATAATTGCTCGATCCTTTATTAATTCAGTGTTGTTCTGAGAAGTAGCCTATGAGAATATGCTAAAATAATTTTGAAATCTGGCATTTAGTTGTGATGCCCCAGTAAAGAATACCCTTGGAAATAATCCCAAATACCAATGCACTAGACTGTAAAAATAGATCAGAACAGGAAAAGATTTCTTTCCTTTGAGGGAGCGTAGGGAAAGACAGGGAGGTGCAAGGGGAATAGTTGATGTTGCGTGCTTATCTCTTCACTTACCTGTTGACTGCTCAACTTATGTTGATCTGTTAAATATATTTAATGGCAAGGAGTGTGAAATCATTTGCGTGATTATACAGATCTTAATCTGAACACGTTCCTACTACTTAAGGTTTTTATTAAGAATATTTTGATTTCACAGTAGTTATGGAGAAATCGTAGTGTGAGAATGTTTGGGTGTTTTTTCAGAGGCAGTATGTCACTATGTTTTATAATTTTCAAGCAGAAAGGTTGAGACTTTTTCTATTTTTACATGTCTTAGATGTGAAGGTGCTTCTCACATTAATCCACGTACTGGAATATAGCTGTAATCACACCAGTTTCAGTTAAATCCAATTTGCATTGTCTTCAGGACCATTGTTGTGCTGGCCTGGGTCTTGAGAGATCTGTGCTTGTTCCCTGCCCCTTTCACAGATCTTTGTGTGATCCTCTACAAGTCGTGCTGCTTCTGTGGGTCTTAGCATCCCATCTGTAAAATGGAAATCTTGTTTTTCTTGAGACGAAAGTGTGTGTGGGGGTGGTTTCTGCCTTTTATTGTAGTGAGTATCTGGCCTCCATCACAATGCTGCTGTGATAAGAACAGCATTAACTCTTTAAAGTGAGAGGATTTGGCAGCTATAAAACATGAAATACAAATAGAGCATACAAAGCAAGAAGAGAATTAAGGTTTAAAAATCTTCATTTCAGGAGACTAAAGAGCCCAAGGGCCAGATGGTTTGATGAAGAGCCAGTAACGTGTGAATTCTGCTTGTTGTGCACGTTGGCCTGCAGGTATTCAGCGAGACTGCAGTGACTCTCTGAGGGCTTGTGTGGCTTGTGTTTATCTGGCTTTAATACCTGTAATACATATATATTCTCTTACTTGGTTGGAATTGGCTTCTGGTTCTGCACCGTGAGCCTTATGGGTGGTCTGTGATGCTGTGTGCGACCTCACTGTTGACAAGTGATACATGAGGCTGGAATTTGGCTGGCTGTTATGTGCGTGACTTGTGTGTTTGGAACAATTGCCTGATGCAGTGTTGGAAATAACAGTTAGAAATACCAATCAGAAGGAACTCAGGCTAGTGCAACCCTATGGTTTGGTACCTTCTCTAGGGCAGATGTTGTATGGAACCTGTTGAGATGCCTCATGAACTTTCTAGTGCCTTGTGAAGACCCTTATGTTTTCTTCAGTGCTAAACTGTTAATTTCTATTCTTTTACTCAACATAGCTAGCTTTAATTTCTTGGAGTGAAAACTGAATTCTGTTCTCCTCTGTGTACCCACCGTAACATGTTTGTATAAGCTGGCTCTAAATCGCTGAGTAGTTGCTGCTTGTACTTGGATTGATGCCTTGGCAGGGTTAGAGATGTCAAACGGATTTTTGGTTTTCTTTGTGTAGCTTGTTTTTATATAGCTCAACTGGATCTTTCTTTCAGAGCAACTATGTCATTGCGAAAATGATTTCACTTGTTAGGGTGATTAGCTGGTCTTTCCCTGCTATATACGTTATATTAATAATCTGTTTAGTCTTACCTTTCCCTTTTTAGACTTTTATCTTTTTATATGGAAATTTCCCTTTTCTAGCTGGATGGAAGTACAAGTTTGTACTGCACTTTGGAATAAGAATAAGTAGCCTTCTAAAGGAAATTTGGTTTCCAGGGCTGCTTTTCTTAATTCAACTGAAGCCAAGAGACTGTAGGCCGTGGGGAGTAGAATTCAGGACCATGCTCTTTACTTGCTTTGTTCTCTCAGTTATAATTTTAAAGGTACTGACAGAATTTTCTAAGGTGAAATTAGGTAGCTCTTTAATAATAATAACATGATAAAATTTACTCTTGTAAGAATATCCATGGTTAGGAAAATCAGATGTTACTAGCTTTGCCTATTCTGTTAGGAGTTCTTGAATTAAATCGAAGTTTAGATGTGTGCAGTTAATCAGTCTGTAGGTTTTATTACAGCTAGTTCTGAAGGATTTTACATGGATGAGTAATGCTGGTTTTGCAAGTGGTGAAAGAAGCCTAAAATCCCAGGCAGTGCTGTCATCTGTCCAACTTTCGCTATTGTATTAGAGGCAAAGCAGTAAATTATAACGATAAATTAGAACTGGGTTCTGACTGCATCTTCTAACTGCTAAACCACACAGCATCTGCACCTTAAACACAACCACAACAGAGCAGTTGGGGTTAAATGCAAGTGTTCTGCCTTGCTACACGCAGCAAGTCTGCTAAACTAACGAAGCGGGAAGTCCAGAACGTAGTAAAACTGAACAATCTGAGTCTGAGAGGCACAGGAATATCTTTATCGGCAGAGTTCAGAAAGGAATAGTTTTCATTAGCTGGTATCAGGTATAATCTCCAGTGCTGGCAAAGTTTTTGCAAGTTGGTTGTTGGACTTCATACCTATAACCCTTGTTTTACTGTTATTAGTAGCAGTAGTTTCCTTTATATCTGCCTAAGTGTGCTTATTTGTCATTTTAATTACCTCACCTGTCTCTCATCCATTTCCTCCCCAAAGCCACTATACCTTTCCCTGTCTTCCCCAGAAGAACATCATCAATTATTTGATGGAATTTTCACATCTCTCTCTATGAAAGATTTGACTTTATGTTAGGAATGTTGGTTTTTCAGTAGGACAAACCAGATTTTGCCAGGTTCCTCCTCAGATTTTGATTGTTAGAATAAGCTTTCCTTCCAGCTGCCCTTTTTAACGCATAGGATCTGAAAAGAACAGTTTTATTTTAGTTCCCTGACAAGAGTTCTTCATGACATGATCTGTCCTTTAGTAAGCAAAATATTTGCCTGGACAGAAATAAACAAGGAACTGTGGAGACAGTAGAACTGAAAGACTATTTCAACTGTAGTTTCGACTGAAATAAAAATGTGTTTGCTGGGCAATTTATTCCTTTAGAGCACAGTGGCCTTGTGCAAACTTTGACTTATTAAAAATCTCAGGGTAGAAGATAAGAAAGAAATCATCAGAGTATAGAACATAAAATTACCACTTTTCTCTGAAAGTAGCTTTCTTGCCTGGCTTCACTCTCTTTAA
This sequence comes from Bucorvus abyssinicus, assembly GCA_009769605.1. Classification (NCBI taxonomy): domain Eukaryota; kingdom Metazoa; phylum Chordata; class Aves; order Bucerotiformes; family Bucorvidae; genus Bucorvus; species Bucorvus abyssinicus. Next base: position 5,393,618 of record CM020027.1, on the reverse strand, counting down.
AAAACATTTTGCAATTCGCTTGCTCTGTCTTCTTCCATCCGCATTTTGATAACAGACAAGTAGCACCAAGGCCCAATTCTACTTAGGTCAAACTCCTTTTCTATCTCTAAATTGCTAAAGATTCCAGAATATACGGTGGCTTTTTTGAGCAGGTTTAAGCTTTTTAATAAAATAAATAGCTAGGAACAGATGTGTGTGTGTCTGTCTAGCTTTTGTAGGTCATGATACTTTCAGAGATGAATATCTGAAGCACAGATTCATCCTTAGGCAGCTTGTCCTAAACCTCTTGTTTCCAGAAAACATCTGTTACTTCTCCTGCCTTGGTAATAACATGAGTTTGGATGGTCTTCAGTATGTAGTCCTTCATGTGATGGTTGGAGCATTTCGTCTTTTTTTTGATACGTTGATTGAATAGCATCAGAGATGCGAGAAGAGCACTGATGTGGGGAGAGGACTTGCATTTCTGGTCGTGGTCACTTTTTCAAACTAAAACTTGTGGGAGCTCAAAAAGGGCAGCTGCTAACTATTCCCATATCTGAAGGAATGATCAATGAGATCATGTCTTTGCGTATACTTCATATTATCACCTGAGCTGGATCATAAAATAATAGCAGGCGGCAACTTTTATCTTTGTCTGCAGGAAATTGTCAGAGTAATCTGACTTTGACCTCTCCTGTTAACTTTCCTGTTAGATGTCAACGTTCAGGATGTGAAATGTTCACTTTGAACCTTTGCAGCAGAGGTTTATTTGGGTTATGAAATGTGTGATTGGAAAATGGCGTTTCAGGAGCTATTTTTGTGTGGCTTTAATTCATTCATGCCTCTGATGGAACACTAGATGCAGTTCCTTGAAATCGCTGTTCCTAAATTCCACATGATCTGAAACGGAATGAGACACAAACCTGTGATCCAAAATACTGTGTGGCATGGCACTCGCTTCTTCCTGAGGTGGCCTGAACTGTGAGTAAACGCAACATCCGTTATTTTACCATGTTTATAAGATCCAGACAGCTGTTAGGACCTTGTGCTTTGGTCTTTAAATGGCATTGCTAGAGGACACTACCGTTGGAGGCTGTTGGATTGTGGTAAGCAGTTAGTAGTACTTAGGTGGCAGTATCTCAGAACAAAAATAGATAAAATGAAGAGAAGGAAAACTGTGCTTGGTATGACCATGTTTAGGCACCTATTGCTTTGTAGCCATTCTCTGCTTTTGGACCACTGAGTATTATGTTCAGTTATTTCTGAGCAGAACACAGTAAAATGAGGTTCACTTCGAACCTGTCCAATTTTGCTGTTCTGTGACATTAGAAATTACCTACGTTGTGGAACACAAACCGATTTGTTGAAAAGATTAGTAGGCCTTTAGACACACTTAGCTTAGCTTCTGTGTTTGGAAGGGGCAGGTACGCACGTGCTTGCTTATTACTGCAGCCAGAGGTATAAATAGGAGAGGCATCTTTCTTGATTTGAAAACGAGATTATCTCTGTGCAGTGCAACTAGTGGGTCTATTAAATGTGCATATAGTAAGATTCAGACTTCTAATTAGATCCACTGTAATTAATTAGTTTAAAAATTTAAAGTTAAATGATACTTGTAAATGTATTGAAATGACCAGATGTGGACTAGATTCAAAATGCTTCAGGAAGCGCTGAAGAAGTCCCTGTTGTGCTTGACGGTGAGTGCACAGAGAAGCCGGGCACGCCAGCTGCCCTCCCTTGCAGGTCTGCGCCGCGCAGAGCTGGGCTGCCAATCTGGGTGTGAGGTTTCGGGGCCAAAGCGAATCCCTTCTTGGTGTCAGTCCTGCAGAGCAGCGCAGGCAGGCAGCTGCTGGGCAGGGAGTCAGCACGGTGGCACTTCTAGTAATGAGATTAGAGCTAAATCTTTCAATTGACAAACGTACTTGTTGCAGTTAGGTTTGAGACATTATCAGATCCGAGCACCTTCATTCCTCTACAGTTGGGGGCGATTGAGCAGCAGGAGCTGCCTCTGGCTGGGCTGCTGATGTCTCTTGCATGGACAGACCGTCCTTAATGGTGGGAAAGGAGTACAGTGTCTTTGCTTATTTGGCTGACCCTGGGCACAGTTTGAATCTATTAATGGAAACAATTACTGCCTACTATAGCGAAATGCCAGCTGCTGCAGCAATGCTGTTGCTTAACTGAATAACTTCTCCGATTGCTCGGTTCCTTGTACTTTGTGAGGATGGCTGTTACGAACGGCAGTTTGGAGAAGGCTTTTTAAGGAAGTATGGAAGCGTTGGCCGGAGACAGTGAATTTTACGTCTTCACTAAGTGTAGCCTACAAAGAAAAGGCTCCCGCTGTGCAATGATGTGCACCACAGGACTCATCTACCCAATTAACTTGTGACCCAAAACACCAAGTCAACTGAAACAGTCATGCCGTTGCTTGGAAGTCCTGTTACTCTGTGCCTTTTTACAAGAGCATGTCCAGTCGGTACCTGACTTCATATCCTGGTAGGAAATTGGTGATCAGAGTTTGAGGTCTGCTGGAGCTTGAGTTGATTTTGTGTGTCTTTACAATCCTTCTGTGGTATGCGAGGGGTGTTCACTGCAGGCTGAGTGAGGAGCTTGGGAAGTTAACAGCAAGCAGATTGACCTTCATACAGCAAATTTTCAATCAGAAAAATGCATTGCTGATGGGAGTTGGAAATCAGCAACACGAGCTCAAGATACCCATGTTGGTGAGAGTAGGAGTTACACAAGCCATTTTCAATGCAGCAGGAGGATGTCCCTTCATGTCATTTCTGATTTGGGGGGAAAAAAGGGAACCAATGGCTTTCTGATGCTGTTGTGCTTCGTTAGTGTTAACTAGTCTCTGCAATTGTGGCCTTTATTTTTGATAGCTGCCTTTTAATCTAAAAATAATTTAAAAAAATCAACCCTCAGTCATCAAAACATCTAATGGAATTCATAACCGTTCCTTAACTAATACATTCCCTTAGTCATCAGCTGCAACCTTTATTTGGCATTTTCTGACAGCCTAAATAGAGGCATCCTCAAGTGTGTACACGCTCACCGAACACACCTACATCTTCCTTGGGTAATGTGAAGTTAACAGCTTGTAAGGGGGCACTTTTTCACTGGGAGGTAATGCGACTGTTCTGTCTCATTTCACATAGGTGACCGCAGGGAGTTCTATATGGTAACACCTCCTGATGAGGTCCCTGATGATTTATCGTCCTATAGTAACTTATTTGCTATTTAAGTGTTAGGACAAAGATTTAGACCACGATTACTCTTTTGACAGATCAGGCCATGAATATGTCACTGCATCATCTTTTTTGCAGTGTATGTATATTCCAAGAATTTTAAGCATTTCATAAACATGACTCGAAGCAGCTGCTGTGGCTGGAATGACACCCTTATCTCTGCATGTGTTCATGAAGATACTGTTTGATATGTTTAAAAAACTACCAGGATGCATTGTGAACTGTAAACTTTATATAAAAGTAATTCAATGCTTTGTTTTATAAACGCATTGTCAAAAATGGTGACACTCAAATGTTTTTCTTTCTGAATTTTTTTTGTATTAGAGAATGTTTTAGACTTGTAAATAAAATGAAAAAATGTGCGTTATATCCTATTTATTGAGTTTACACTTTCTTAGTTTATTACACAGTCTCTTTTTAAACATAAACGTCAATCCCAAGTAAGTAGTGCATGTAAGGCTCCAAAATTCTGAATCTGTCTCTTGAGCTACTGAAATAATTTTTCTATCATTAAATACAAGTATGTGGAGCTGTCTGTTTTGCTTAATATTTCTTATATAATGACAAGGAACAGCAGATCTTGGATAAAAAACTGCAGTATTTGATACTTCTTTCCACGTGGTTTCCACTTGTCTGACTTTACGATTAAGATCATCCTGTGCAGTGTAGCTGAGAAGGCCTTTCGCTCAGTTGATTCTTTCAGAGTTGAAGGAATGAAGGACTGGCTGAGGTGGAAGGGGAAGTTTATCTGCCAATCAGATGGCTTTGTACACTGCAACGTGACTTTTAATTCCTCACAGTTCTTATTTTTGTTGAATATTTACTTCAATTTTCCTTTGTGATTCAAAAGCCAAGGCTTGTTTTACAGCAGATGAGCTTTTGCTAGAGATAAGTCAACAGAGCATTCCATTGGAGACACAGAGCTGGCAGAACTTTTCGACTGGCAAAGCTGCATTATGGCCCCGAACGAGCAGCATCTTGGTCTGCTTTGGAAAGTGTCTTTGTCAGCATGTGTCGATGTGATGTGATGTAAGTCTGCAGTGCTCCAGACATGCTCCACCTCCCTGAATGATGCAAGTCCTAAGTATTTTGATGTGTTTTTTCTATTTTTCCTTCCTGTCACACCGTGTTGTCATTCCCTATTTCAAGATGTTTCTGAATTTCCTTTAGACTCAAACTGTGTTTTCAGTGAATTTTATTGAGCAAAATCAGGCTGGAATAGAAATTGACCATTTGGTAAAATAAATAATGTTCCTATGTTTACTGTATGCAGCTTGTACATTATTCATGTACCCTCTGAATGCTCAGCCAGAAGTAGTGGAGTTTGAGTACGTTTTTTAAAGAGAATTTTGCAGTTATGTGAGGAAGTAAGAGCAGAAACCATTTGCAGCCTTCCTACACTTTGCTGTTGTGCTGTATTGGGGTAGAAAGATGGTTCTGAAGGTTTTGTTAGAAATGTATCATGCAACATCATCCCACCACTCGGGTTTTGCTGTTTTGGAGCTTCTTACTGTGACCACAGCAGACAGGCTATTCTGAAACAAACTATCTGGAAAACAACCAGGTTATTTTCCATAGTGCCTGTTACATTTAAAAAGAAGGAAGTTTTGAATAGTTTTCATTCTTCTAGTGTAAATCTAATCCTTGTACCTGTGTTCTTGATTGAGGTGCCCTTGAGAAATGCTGCTTCACTGGCTGCAGAGAAACTGACCCACAAGGAAAGGCAAAAGATGCCTCATTGGTGGATTTGCTGCTGATGTGGAATATAGGGGAAGGATACTTGAGGATCAGACTGGAAGGATAATGAAAGGCAAAAGAGAGGTGCAGAAATGAAACTTGTCGAAGTATACGTTGGAGAAAAACCGCCCAACCAACAAAACCCAGCAGTATCCCATAAACTTTTTTCTATCCTCTTGAAAATGCGTATGAGAAGCTGACATTCTCTGGGGTGGGTCTTCAGTCTTCATGTGTGTTCTGGTTGAGATCCAAGTTGAAAACAAAAAGGAAAACCCATTCTTGTAAACAAACCATTGAACAGTGGTGAGCTTACCATGTAGTTTCCTTGTCAAGAGCTTCCAAGTGCTTAGTCTGTGTATTATTTGAAGTGCTTATAGCATTGTAGCTAAGTTCACCTCACGTTCCTAATTTTCATTGCATAGTTGTAACTCATATTTTAACACTGAATTTTTACTGTTTATTACATTAAATGTCATGATCAAGAATTTGGTTAAATTGGCTCTGAAATAATCTAATTGGAACCACTTGCTTGTCCATCAAAAGGATGATGAAAGTGTGTTTGAAGATGCAGCGTTTAAGTGTTCTCCTAAGGTCTCTTTCAATACAACAGGATCTTGAATTTTTTTTAACAAATTCAGTAGATATTCTGTCCCTCTCAGCATCCCAGTTCCATGGTTGGACCCCCCCTTACTGTCAGAAGTGCTGTGTACTGAAGGAGGAGGATGGCTGACCTCCCCACAGTGAAAGTTAGAAGTCAGCGCTTGCCAGTTCTGTTTTCAAGTGCTCAGCAGGGCATAGTGGATGACTCCTGCTCCTAGAAAGAATTAAGTCTAATCTCTCCTCTCTTGTTCAATTACTCTTTGGGGCTGGCTGCATCCTCTCAAGTACCAGGTATATACCTCATTCAGTATTACCCGAATGAGGAAGAAATTCACGGCTTGTGCAAGATGGGTCAAGTAGACCGCGAAAATACTATTGCGCTCACATGACCAAGGTGTAAAATGAGTTCTATAAAAATCTCTCCAACTCAATCTACCATCCTTTTTCAAGAAGGGTGTAGAGTGACTTCTGGAGGATCTCGTGATTTAAGTGTTTAAATGCTTATGTTTTTCTCAAGATATCTGCATCATCTTCATGGTTCAGAAAAGACAGAGGCAAGTGAGTCATTTAAGTGACCTCTTGCCTGTGCACCTTTGCTGTGATTAAAAAGGGAAAATAGGTGCTGCGTCTTTGTGGACTTCACGATATTGGAAAATGGAATTGCAGAACTGAATTTTGAGGGGTGATTTTTTCATCAGCAGTGTATATATACATATGAAAGAAGATGGAAATAAGGATGACATGCAGTAGTTACATAGTTCTTTTCCTACATTAGCCCACTTTCTTATTTCCAAGAAACGCTCAGGAGTGATAGGAGTCTTACATGACTCTGGTGACTGGTAGCTGTAATGAGCAATGTCAAAGCTCAGTGAGCTCAAGGCAAGTGTTTGATTAGACTGGGAAACTTGCATGTTTTTTTCAAATAACAATGGAAAAACTTAGTACTTTAGATACTTATACAATTATTCTACTTTGTATCCAAAATAGAAAGCAAGTTGTAGATCCTCTACAGAACTTTTCCTCTAAATGGAAGGAGCAAAGGGTGCTGTGTGGGGGGGCTGCTGCTGTTTTTAAGATCTAGATCAGGTAATTAATGGTTCTTTTAAATATCATGTTGCTTCTTTTTTTCTTTCTCTCCCTGTAGCTATTCCTGCAGATGAGGCAGGTCACTCTTTTGGCCCAATGGTTTTGATCTCAGAGTATTTGAAATGGGAGCTTGCCTTAGGTGCAGCTTCTCCAGTTAGATATTTCTACTCATGCTCTTTTACTTGAATGTCTCAGTTTGCAGATGTAGCAGGTGAAAATGAACTGGTCTGGAGTTACTAACCAACAATGTGACTTTTAGCCATTTTTGAAGAATGGCTATTTACGCAAAAAGGAAACCGTTGACTCCTTATTACACTGAAAATTGTTGAGAATTGAGTGCTGCTGCTGATTTTTATTGAAAATGTTAGTGATGATAGTCAAAGTGGGAAAGCTACACTGAAAAATTTTTTTAATAGTTTCGAACTGAATTCTGTATTTGTCAGACCTGAATTTTATTTGCAGTAGTGCTGTGCGCCTACTTTGATCTTTCACGTTCTTAACCTAACATTACTATCCCAAACCTGCTGATCTCAGTAGTATTTGCCCTCTCAGATCACTGATTAATGTAAAGCTTATCAGAGTTCAGAACCGTGTACCCTTTCATGTGACTTTTCATGGTGTTTCAGACTTTTTCCGAGTCTTCCTTTTTACTTAATATGTGACATCTCATTCTCTTCTAAGGATTTTTGTCAAGGTTTTGAGCCACCACGTGTAATTCTGCTTGATTTCTTCTAGCTTGTGTGTAACTCTATTCGCTATGCAAGCAGATCTCTAGGTAGATCGTTTAGGCTGTGGGTTATTTATGGCAGAGATAATGAGCTGAGTTGCAGCTTCTGAAACAGAAGAACTGCGGCTCTGTGTCGTGGAAGTTTAGCTGGTAAGCTTTGCTGGGCCTCACCTCCTCCTGTGCAGAGTCGGATCAGAAGATCCGATGCTGGACTCTTGCAGTGTGGGTTGCCCAGTGAAAATACTGCGTGTCTAGCAAGGCTTCCTTAGCCAGTGCTGTCTGTACTGTACCTAGTGTTCACAGCTGTCCTCGTGAACTAGAAATGGGAGGAGGTGGCAGTGATGGAGTTGAGCAATGCCAGGGACAGGAAAGAGCAAAAAGTAGGTGGGTGTGGGCATCTGCTACTGTTTTACTGGTTCAGATGCAGTGCAGGATGAGCATGTGTTCAGGTGAGGAAGCAAAGCTGATGAGAGGGTCTCCTGAAACTCAAGAGACCCCCCCAGAGATGACTACATTGGGATGATACAGAGATGCCTGATTGAGTCCAGACTGTTGATCTGGTGTTTGGGAGTTCCTGCAACAGGCTCTTGAGCGTGCACTCGATTATCCAGGGTTTTCTGTTGTCAGGAGTGTTTCATCCTACACTCTTTGTGAGTAGTAGAGCTGGCTGCGGATCACAACACAGATGGTACTATAAAGCTGTGTACAAACATTTTAAGTAGAATTTAAAGTACCTCAATAAATATTAGAAACAAAGTAGTTGAAATCCTTTGCTGAAAAGTGGGGTAAAACTCCCAGTTTGATTTAAACACACCTCTTGACCTTACTGATTGAACGTGGGTATTTGCAGTACCAGGAAAAGCATTCACCAGGAAAGAATGTATTTTTCACTGCTCTCTCTGTGGAAGAGACGTTCCGTTGTGTAAGTGCAGTACAGGATCACGTGTGCACACTTCACATTCTGGTGCAGAAGCCACCATCTCCCTTCTGACCTGCCTCTGAGTGGGTGCCAGCACGGGCCACAGGCTGAGCTGTGGTCTCTGGGTTAGCACGTGGATGGCTGGGCCCAGTAGCCAAGGTGGACTTATCAGCATGCAGGCTCTTCAAACAGACACAGCTGATCTGTGTAGTAAACCGTGTCGCTTCTGTGCAAGCGTATCCTTAGATAAAGTTGATGCCTTTGTCTGTTCTTCTCTAGTTTAACTTTCTTCTGCTGCTGCCTTTCATCCTCCTGACCTTCTACCTGCATCCTCCCATGCTCTTTAAAGATGCTGTTTGAAGTGATACCCCAGAAGTGATGGTGTTTCAGAATGAAGAGGTTTCTCTTAGCAGCTCCTGGCAGCACTCTGCTGCTTATTCTAGATTGGAAGCTTTGATTGCATTTTATGGTCTGCAGTTGGTATGATAGCATGTGTGTGTTGCTTGTCTCAGCTCCTTTGCTTTCTGTGGCTCACTCCTCTGAGGAGCTTACCTTGTGGTACTCACTGACAGTGGCTGGGTTTTTTAACTTCTATTATCAACTGCTTTGTATTTATGTTTCTGTGTGCTAATGGCTAAATATCTCCTGTTCTGAAACTTGCCAGGGTTGACAGCTTCATTTCAATGTACGATGACCATGGTTTCTAATTTAGAGTTTGGTTGGTTGGGTTTTTTTTTTTCTGCTGCAGTAAGACAAATCTTGTAAAGGAATAATTTTTCTTTTTTTCCCAGTGCAGCTGTGCTTAACATGCTGCTGCAGGATGGGAGCCGAACCACTTAGCTGGACCCCAGTGAATTTCTTCAGGGTGATACAGACTCTCACATTCTCAAACTCTGCCTCCCTGAGCTAATAAAAGCCTGGCTGGGCTCAGTGTCTGCTTTTTGTTGGCACAATAAACCTGCAACAGGGATAAAATTCTCACAGGGAACGGCAGTGGGAAGATATTTCAAATCACTTCTACCTTTCAGTATGGTAATACAGTAGAGATAATACAGATGGATTTTATGCTATTGGCGTATAATCCCATTGAGAATACGACGTGTTGTTTGAACACGTGTTTTAAATATGATGGTGTATCTGGACAGAAATTGTTTAAGGAAACAACTATTTCCTGACAGTGGTATGCTGTGCAGATTGCTAGTCAGAGTTCTGCTTGTGTATTTTGTAAGGATTCCTGTGTGATGATGTTTGCCATGAATAAATGTAAATTACCTAGTGTAGGAAGTTGGTTTGGGAAGGTGATTATGATGACTGGCCATCTTTGACTAAACTATCTCAAGAATTTAGTAGCAATATTGCTTAGTGGCCTTTACATTATGATAAGATCTGAAAAGATGGAAAATCCAATTTTTGTTAATAATTACAACCCTCTAGAATTTTAGAGGCTAGATTCTTAAACTCCTTTTTTCCTGTTGTCAGTTAATTGTGTCTGTTCTGTCCATCACTGTGTCTCTTGGAGATGAACACCTATTGTTGTCTTGGAAAGGAGTAGACCTGTCAACCTTTACACATAGTGGGTTTTAGACAAGTTTGGATTTCAAAAGACTATAAAAACAGGGCATTCGTTCTTTTTTTTTTTTATATTTGACATAATGTTTTTAAAGTAGAGACATCAAATAGCTCCTACTTTCTGCCTGTTTTCTAGAATTGCCTTTCCTGAGTGCTCAGTTTTCTGGTGAACTCAAAGGCAGGTGAAGAATTATAATTTCTGAGCATGTTCTTGCTGTCAGTAGGCTATTTTTCATCATGTTCCCCCTTTCCTTGAACAAAGTGTTCCAGATGTCTTTATCCACTAAAGATACCATCAATTACCAAGTAATTAATGGGGCAAATCAGATTGTGATCCGTGGGTTTTCTTTTTGAGAGGTAAGATTATTAAAATGGCTATTGCAGTCTAATAATCCTGCTTTTGGCAGAGCTGACCTGAGGGTCTTTTCTGAGGAAGAAAAACAAATTGACAATGAAATGATAATCCTTTCATCATTCTGCTCCTCTGAATGTACTGTGAGAGTGTAAGGGAGAACATACCCTATCTCCTTAATTCTTTTCCAGGAACCTGCAAAGGTAAAAATACTGTATTCTCTGAAGAATAAATTCAGTTTGCGGATTGCTTTGGGAGACTTGTCTGGTAGGCTCACATCAGCGATCCAGTAAGGGTTTTTTCCTGATTCTCTTCTTACTGCAACGTGTTAATAGTAATGAGTGTAAAATAGCACCTTTTTTGGGAATATGTAACAGTTAATTTTAATGATACGGCTGTAGCTTTTTAATTTACGCGTGACTAGAGGGAAGCCTGGGCCTCCAAGCTATTTTGTGCTTGAATGTTACACATGAAATCTAAAGCTCCCTAAAGGAGCAACTAGCAAAAAAGTAAAAGGAAAGAAAAAAAAAAAACAATCAAAAGGAACAATTCATGTCAGTGATGAGCTGTCTTCAGTGATTGTAGGTAGCAGTTGCTACCCTGCAATTGCTGTTTGTAGCTACCGTGGCTCAGCTGGTTCTTGGTAACTTCCTTACGGCCGACCTTATTCAAAGTATTGGGATCCAGAGAATTAATGGCTGTTTATGACCATTGCTGTACAACATACAATAAATTATGCAGAGATTAGTATCTGTGAAGGAAGTTTTCTTTGGAGGCAGTTTATGCACTGAGCACTAGGTATGCATGGTGTTAAATCTTGTCTAAAAGGGAGCCTTCCTCCTCCTCACCCATTCCTACTGACTGGTTCTGGGTGTCTGTAGTTAATGCACCTTCCTATTTTAATAAGATGACAATGAGAGCTCCCCAAATCATGACAGAGTGATTTCATATTAGTCTCTCTTGAATGTAAAAATCCCAGCTCTGCTCTTTTATGGGCTGATAGCATTTTGTGTTGATGTTTTATAACAATCTGTTGTAGCTGACGTAGTCGCTTTGGACCAAAGCTGCTCTCTTTCTTTCTTGGAGTAGCTTGGGTCGTTGTATCTCACTTTTGGGAGTGTGGTCATTTAAGTTGAGCCTTGAGAACTCCACTCTGGGAGTGGTGTTGCCTCCCTTCAGTTTCCATACATATCAAAAAACGTACACTGCTGGTTTTCAAACTGCAGTGCCCTGATGATGGTAAGGCATGTAGAAAGAGCAGGCAGTCTCCTAAGTTTTAACTGATGTTCGTGGTGTTAGTAGCGGTATTTAGTGGGGGAATGTGCATATTTAGAGGGCATTGGAAGGCATCACCATGTGGAGGTAAGTCCTTAATTTCAGTGCAGACTTATCGGCAGTAAGAAGATGGTAATTGTTTGAGGTAATTGGAAACTATAAAATAAAATGGAGTGGCTCTTTAGTATATTTATCACTGTAGATTCTTAAACCTGGCCACAAAAATTCCCTGTATTTAACTGTAGTGTCTTATAGTTGTCTGTGTATTAATAAATAGTAAAACCATGCTGATTTCATAATGGAAAAGGTAAAACCTTTTTTTAAAAAAATAGAAAATAGAGAAGAATCAACATTAGTTTAATTTTCATTTAATAAAAATCACACAGTCTGACCCTTGCTTTCGGTTCATGGCATATTTTCAAAAGCTGCAAGCTTTTTACTGCTGGCAAACACGTGATGAGTGTCTTTACCACTTTTGGGGAGGTTTTCACTTTCCTAGTGTATATTCCAGTTGCTCCTGTGCAGTATTAACCTTACAAATGGGTTGTGAAGGGGAGCAAAATGCTGCCAAACCTATTGTGATGCATGAGATATGGGTTACTAAATAGAAATACACGAAGAAAATTAAAAGACAACTTTAATTTATCAGCAAAAGCTTTACCAATCCCTTTGGGATATAGTCCCTCCATGTGAGTCCGTATAGTCACTCCATGTGAGCTGCAGTGCTTCTGAGTTCCTTGGAGCTGATGGAGGTCACAGTACTTTGGCGTAGTAGCTAAATCGCTCCCGTGCACCTTCTTACTTCTAGCTTTCTAAAATGAAATGCTGCATACCTGACTTACTGAGGACTGAAGGTTTCAGGCTTTTTCTGCAGGAGAGCAAACGAAACTGCAGGCAGTTAACTGAGGTGGGATGAACATCTGACCTGGAACGCAGCAATGTACTTAGGCACATCAGCTGAGGTGATGTCAACTGTAGTACTTAAAAAAAAAAAAGTTTTAATTAAATAATATTTAAAAATAGATATTTTACTTTTGGTAATGGTAAATGAATAACATCACAGATATATTATACCAGGAACAGAAGGTTTCCTAGTGTACCAAAGACTAATAGCTGAAAGCTTAATTCCAGTGAAGGGGGTGGCAGAAGTCACAGTTACTTAATGACTGGAAGAAACTGCTGAAGGAGAGAAAGGATGGAGCTGTAACCTGAGGAAACAAGATAGGCCTTTCCTTTTGCCTTTGACCATCTTGTGCTTCTCCTCTTTCTGGATCGTGTGGTGGGTGAGACAAGTCAGCCTCATTTCTGAAATGTGGAAGACTTTGACCTCCTGCTGCCTTGGACAAAGCTGGGATAGTGGTTGCCATCCTCTGGGTTTCTGGTCTTTTGTCTTCAAAGCCTGCACTAAGAACTACACCTCTAATCTTTTCTTTTGGCAATACTCTGTCTCAGGGTGCTGGTGGGGTGAGTGTTGGCAAATCAGGAGGAGTATAGTATGAAAATGAAAAACTGGACAGTTTCATCTGAGTCACAATGTGGGATTTCATACGTTTGAGGTATGTAATAACACATTTTAGTAACCATCCAATATAAGATGGTTAATTAACCTTTTTTCATTGTCTCCGTCTATCAGCTAGGACCACCTTCTCTTAGCAACAGCTTCTTCTTTGGTATTTGTCTGCCCTGAGTATTTGGGCTCAGCAGTTTAAGATAAGAATCCAACATGACTTGGAAATACGGCGAATCAAAGCCTTGTGCAGGCAGAATAAGGTTGACCACCCTGAGACAAGTACTGCTGGGGGCAGGAGCTGTAGAAGGAGAAAAAGTAGAAGAGCGTTGTGGATTATGAGCTGTGTCAAGAGACACAGAAAGAAATTTCTTTCAATGGGTGTACAGGAAGCAGCATATTGCCTGGACAATAGCAGCTTTTCATTTTTTACAGTAATTTTCTCCCAGTTGATAGTCTGTTGTAAACACGGAGTAGTATTGAATAGAGTTCCCATGTAATGTAGTATTTGTTAAGATTTATTTAGTATCTGTAAGCCCAAGACCTGAGGTACACAGTGTTAAATTTCTGTGGACTTCAGTATTATGGACAAACCTGATGTTAAGAAAAACACCTCTTTAATAAGTAATGGCCTTTCTTTGAGAAGACAGAGAAGTGAAGTGTTTGTAAAGAGACAAGGTGCAAAGATGAGATAGTGTGTGTGTGCAGTTACAGGGAATTAGAATCAACCGTGTCTTGGATTTGGAGGAAGAAATAGAGACTGCATAGTTGGGAAGTGTCATATTTTTCCTCAGCGTGTGGCAGAGATGGGGAATAGAGGCAACATCTCACATAAGGACTGCAGGAAGTGGGAAACAGAATGGCCAGTGCTTAGCATTGGAAGAAAAAAATCCTCTGATACAAATTGAAGCTTAGATGAGGTGATTTAGTTAGAATTGGATCAGAAGGCACTGGTTTCTGTTGGGGAGGAAAACTGCTGTAAATCCCTTACCACAATTTTCTGAGATTATGGAAGTAATTTGCAGTAAAGACAACTGGATGGCTTTTAAAAGCTCACCAGGAATTAGTTTGGAAAAAAAAAAATAATGACAATAACTTGTCTGTTTTGTCTTTCCCTGAATGCAAAACCATTTGAAATGTATTCTCTGAAGAAATGCATCTGCTCCTGGGTTTGTTTTTTTGCAGTTTACTCCATTTCCTCCCCGCCCCCTCCATCCAAGGCAGGAGAAAGCAGGTCTTTTGAGTCATGCTGTGTGCTCTTACTGAGCTTTGGGGTTTTGTATCTTTGTCCTATTCAGCACCTTAGTGTTTTTGCTCAGCATTGTTTTACGTTTGAAGATAATGTGGAGGTAGGCTGGGTGCCGGTGTGTTGCTACTGTTGGGTGACAGGAACACTCAAGGCTTGGCCTAATGTTGCTGCATTGTGCCTTCCCTCTGGAGGAGCGTAATGTGAAGGGATTAAATTCTAACTTGGTTTTTATGTTGCAGGCTGTGCCAGGTTTTGGAACCAAGGTGATGTCTGTGAGAACATTAATCTTTTGTTCAGGGAAGTCTGGTGTAAATTTCACTGTGACTTCCTGAGGGACAACTTGGATCTGTCCATGACAGGACAATGGGGACTGACTCACGAATTGCTCAAGGATAGTCAGTGTATAGAATACGCTTTTCTTCTGTGATTTTTTTTTTTTTTTTGGTCTTTTTTTTCCCTTCATTTGTGTGATGAGTTTATGGAAGAGACTTGCTGTTGGGGGGGGACGGGGAATCTACTTTTCAGCTGTTCAGGTTGGAAATGACTGCTTTGCCCATATCTTCCTGTATGCTTTTTCTCACCACTGCCCCCCCAAATTAAAGCATCCATTTCCAAAAATCACTCTTGCAGTCATTTGCTTATATGACCCTCTGAAGGCTTAACTAGGAGCTAGCTACTCGTCCTGCAGTAATGACAAGTTTACTTCAGGTATCCCAAACTACTCTCTAGGTCTGGCATGGGATGGATTTTATTCCTTTTTTGGAAAATTAGTGACCAAGATACCAAGTTTACCAAGACCACTGTCATTTGTCTGTTGTAGTTATTTATCCCCAAACATGAAATTGATAAAATGAGGCTTCAGAGTTCATACTGATTTGGAACCTGATATGGCACGTGACATGCCATCCCATCCCTTTTTGCAGTCCTGTGGATTGGTAGATCAGTGTCTGTCTACATTGGAGGAATTCTACAACAGGGTGGAAGTACCATCAGCAGCAGAAATAAGTCTGTGTGTCCTGCTTGGTGTACTCCTCAGAACTTAGGTATTTTCCTGAAGTTACCTGCTGTTTGTGTCTCTACCTTTTAAACAGAGAAAGTAACAATCCTTTTTTCTGGCTTTTGATTAGCATAGTAAGTAAACATGAGTTAACTCACTTGTTTGTACAGGTCCTAATCAGGACTTTTTTTCACAGCTTTGCTCCGTTTCCACAGAGCTTCCCTTTTATCATAATTCAATGTTATGTTTGACCTGAAGTACAGAGCTCTCATGGGAACAGAAGGTCTGGAGGATTGTTCAGGGACTGGTCTGCTTTTGAAGCAGGATTCGTGGTCAACTTTCGTGCCAGTAGTCAGATGATGCCAAGAAGGAAACAATTGCTTTTGCTGATAATGGTTCCTTCACATGCTTGTTTGGGGGTGTTCCTTCAGGGGAGGGCGTATGCGTTGATGGAGATTACTGCAGCATATTTCTATTGCTGTTTTTGTGAGGAAGATCCTTTGGAAAAATATTAATCATCTGCGAGGTATTACTACAGTATAAGAAAGAAAAGCTCCTCTCTCCTATGCCTCGCATATTTACACACTGCTGTCTGTGCAGTTTTGCCGTTGTTTGTGCTGTGGGTTAATGATTACTATGCAGTATGTACATGTAACCTGCCCTGGGACACAGATACATGAATGGGTTAACCCATGGCATTTCAAGCTCTCTGTTTTGAGAGATTGCAGACACCTCATGAAACCCCTAAAGGTGATTCGTCTATAGATAATGGGACTAAATATATCTCTGCATGAATTTAGGCTGCATTTCTCATGCTTAAGTTCCTGCCTTTCAACGTACAATCCTCTTTCTCAGGTTTCTGACAGTGTCTGGTTTGCGTATGCACCTGACTTGATCTTGGGTTATTAGTGAGACCTTCCTCTTTCTGCTCTCACTCACAACACGTCATGTTTTTAGGTTCTTGGGAAGTCTGGCAGCCAGAAGGACGATGAGTCTAGTCAGCCACTGGATTATCATTGCAGCTCTAAGTGCTGTGTTAAAATAGCTCTTTCTGCTTTGTTTTCATACATTATGTATTTTCCCTGTGGAACAGACCAGATGATTTACACATCCTTTTCAGATATTTTGGGAAAAAAACACTCCCTCTCACCTTGCATTTCTTTAACGTTGATCTAAAGTTTGATCCCGTTATATGAAAGTCTGTTCATGCATGTAGAAGACGACAGATCCAGTCACTTCTTTGGCCTAGACAGATTTATGCTGAATTTCCCATCAAGGTTACAGGACTGTCCTGCGCACACCCTTATCTTCTGTTCATCACATCTGACTGGACTGTTGCTCTGGAAACCGTTGTAATGTCACAACTGACTTCATTATGATTAAATGAGGGGAAAAAAATAGAACAAAAGAGCACATTCCTGTTTCAACATGCAACTTGGAAACTGAAACTGTCTCACATATATTCTCTATATTTCAGGCCTCTTTTTGGTAACAGGACACAGATCTGTCCTGCTAGTCAGGAATAAAATTATAATTTGAAATAGCAATTATGAATTTCCTTTAAATGGAATCTGGAATCAAGTGGTGTAGTCCCAGGGATAGCGGGTTTAGACTCTATTAAAAGCTGTGAATGGATCTGTCAGAAAAGAACCAATTAGTATTTACACTTCTTTGTCCCTCATAGAGACTTAATTAGTTGTCATAAACACTGAGAATGCTTTAGTTTCCAATTCTGTCTGGATTATTTTCGATTTATTTCTAGTATCTGTGTAATACTTGAGTTTCTGAAGCAGGTCTGTAACTGCAACTAAGCATGAGGTTCTAAAAACATGCCAGAAAGCTGCAGAATTATTTAGCACTGGCTCAGCGTTGTTACTGATCTAAAGGAATTTCTGTTGCTTTCGTGGGCACTTCTATTTTTTGTTTCCTCAGTTCACGCTTGATAGCTTGTCTGGTAAATTTAAATCTCTAGTGCTGTATGGTAAATAAATAAAACTTATAACTAAAAAGGTGGAATACAGAGTTATGGTTTCCTAGACCTGCTCCCCTATCTTTTTTAACCCTTAACTCTCTAGAAGCTGCTTGCTGAAGGTTACCTGGTCTCTACAGGAAACTCTTCTACCCATACAGCTTGTATCCAAAAACGTGTGATGGCTGGCTGTCAGATCAGTGATTCTTGCCTGGAGGTGAGAGGGAGGAGATGATGAAGAGGTCAGTAGCTCTTCAGGGGTGCCACCACTCCCTGGCACAGTGGTGGCTGGATGTCCAGCTAATTAACCCTGACTGTCCCACTGGTCCTCAGCTGCAGGACTGAGTTTCTCACTGGTTCCTGTAGTAGCACGGTGTGCTGCTGGCCACGCATTACTGCTTTGCTGGAAATCTCACCAGAACTAGTTTCTGAGCTGTGACAACCTCTCCTCGTTCTGGGTCTTACAGTAAAGGGAGCTGCCCGCTGCTTGCCGAGGGACGCATGTTCATCTCTGTTGTCATTTAGAGCACTCCTTGCTACCTCTGCTTCCGTGCAGAGGTCAAGTCAGTAACAGGACTGCAAAGGTTTAAGAACACTTGGCAGACACATTTTGATTAAGACTTTAATGACAGAGCTGAGGGACGTGCGCACAAGGAGAACTCATTTCAGTCATGCTGCTCCTGGGAGCAGCTTCATAGGTGCCACCACAAATTAGGCTAATGAGTTTGGGGCTCATGTTTAAATCCACCTTTTTTTAATCCTTCCTCATTCATTTGACTTCTTTATTGTCACTGGTTTGTTACAGCAGTTGACCTGTGAGATAGTGTAACAGAAGTGGCTGAAGTGCAGGATGTGAGTGAGATGAGGCATGCTGCAGAGGCACGAGAGTGGGTTTTTATTTGGCTGTATCCATATGAATTGCTAACATGGACATTTGCAGCCATTGATAAACTTCAATGTCATTAATACTGTCAAGTAAATTGTCATTTTCTTCCCTAACAGTGTCTAACACCTTCCATTTTTTGACAAAGCAAGCTGAGTAATCCTGTCCTGAGTAATACATGAACTATCTCTTCCATTATCTCTCAGGAAGTTCTGATTGTTTCTGAAACCTCGTGTGCTACTGATCTGCTACCTGAGGAATGTGTCCACTCCCTCTATTGTATAAATACGTGGTGTAACCATTAATGTGAATCTGTTGTTCAGTTGTTCTTTCTGGAAAAACAATTAACGATATCAAGCCAGTAGTTTTTCTTGTACAAAGCCATCATTTTCTCTGAATGTGTGTTTTTTATAATCTGTGTGGAGAGATGTAGATGGGCATCTTATCTCTAAGAATCTCTGCATAATATCATGTGTCTTGCTTTTGTTGCTGGAATCTCGAGTTAATTTCTGAATCGTGAATTCTGATGACACCATGAAGACAGCCACTTAGTCAAGCTGTTTCTGAAGAAGCTCTGAAGTAGAGGTTCATTATGAAGGGAATTATTGCAAATCGCATATTCCTGGATAAATCTCACTGCTAATGCTCTCATGCAAAATGTACATTTATTCAGTCAGAAGTCCATCACAGTAGTCCTGTGAATTATCATCAGTTTAATAAACGAGATAGTGTGTAAATAGCAGTTTAATTCACAAAATTCAGACAGCTATTTTGTTGCATGCTGTTACTGAATGTATTTGATATTTTTAGCAGATAGACATTGTGCTGAGGCACTGTAGTCGTGAGACGCTGGTTTTTTCTGAATTGCTATTTATAGGCTGGCCTGGAATGCTCACATGATTATATTGTTTGTAATCCTCGGTATTTATGTTGCCAACGATGCTATGTCAAAGAGCTTCTCAGTATTTCCGTTATGCAGTTCCATTTCCAAGCTGTATACCTAGTGCCCAGCATAAAGCTTGGCTTGGAGACTGAGGATGTACCTCCTCTGCGAGTGGAATAAATGCTGCCTTCGTATTTGTGATTGTAATGACTTGGGTATTTCATTGTCATGTTGCTACAACAAATACTAAAACACATGGAAGTTAAAACAGGATCTGAAAAGCATCCATGGAAAAGTGGTCGAAGGATAGGCAGAAAACTGAAACCTAAGTGATGCAGCTTGTATGTGAGGTCACTCTAGCATAGCAGAGTTCAATCACAAGCATCCAAGTCACACACGGTTTGGCGCTGGGCTGGCGAGCCTGTGTTGAAAATGCAGGCCAAAATGAGCGTTGGCAATATGTCGGCCTTTTGTTTCAAAGTGTTCTTTAGTTTTATTAGCTTAAGTTCTCTCCAGTTCTTCGGCACAGTGATGTAAAAAACCCAAACAACTTCATTTGAGGGCAGTAGAAAAGGAGGAGCAGAGAATACTCAAGCTGGCAGGAAGAGAGCACCACTTCTGTGTAGTTATAATAAAATATGTCCAGGCAAAAAGGTGAAAACCAGGTTGGTTTTTTTGTTAGCTGCTTAATGGAATTTTTCTGTCTCACTTGTACCTATGCTGTTAAATTTTTTTGCCCTCCTTTCTGAAATGGTATGAATTGCTTAGTTTTCACTTCAAGGATATTGATCTTTGGCTGGTTAAGCAGTGAGGTAAGGCTTCCCTGCATTTGTCTTGTGTAGTATTCGGGGCTGAATTTTGCATCTTCTGTATTTACTAACCTTCAGTTTTATTCTCTAATACCATTTCACCAGCTTAATTTACAACCTAGCAAGCAGTGAAGCAGCAGCTATATAGAGCAAAGAGTATATTTCTGCATCTAAACCTGGGCTTTGCAAGCAAATGAACCTGGTTCTTCCTTAAGTTTAGTTTAAATCTTGGGAAGTCTTACTGGTCAGCTTTTGGATCTGAGCACTTACTTTCTGTTTTAAAGAATTTGCTTTTATTGCCAAATTAATCTCAGTGACAAACAATGGGAAGGGAGGAGTTGAATGTGTTTGTGGAATCTCCTATCATCTCTCCTAGCTGTGTATTTTTAAAGCTCGAAAAGCAGCTTCAGAAGTTCACCTGTAATTAAAGATAAAAAAGTTCATTTACTAATAATATTCTTTCTAAATTCTCAGTTACTCGATACTCAGTGTTTTCCCACTGGTTATGAGTAGAATCTCACCCATTATACTCTCCAAGCAGTGTTACAACACTCAACAAATTGTCTTAGGACAGCAGCAAATGTGATACTTGAAAAAAGGAGGTGTTTTTTTTTTATAGTTAGGCCCAGGTTTTTCCCCTTACCTTTGTGAAGCATTCTCCAGATACTCAGAGCAGCATCTTGGTGCTCCATTCCTGTTTGCTCTGCATCACATTGCTGTTGACAGCATTGCTTGGTGAAAGTTGGAGATAACGAGCACTATCTCCACTTCTGCTCTCTACCACTGTGGTATGTGGAGAAATGACCACTGACTGTCATTTCCTTTGATAAGGAAAAAAGAACCTTTCTCTTGCCCTCCTATTCTCCTCTTCCCCTGCCCAAAAGGTTGAAGAATTTATTCATTATGCTTGAAATAATGAATTAATTTTAGAAGGGAATTTGAGCGTGGAATCCCCACTAAGAAAACAAAGTCAGGAGAAGATTTGGGGAGACTTTTTACTGTACAAAGGAGGCTTTCCTTCCTCTCCCTCCCTCTAAAGGGGTAGAATGGTGCTAACGATTATTCAGTTGGACACACTGGGGTTGCATTTGATTTGATGTATTCAGTGTTACCTTTCAGAGAAATTTTTGAGTGAGAGAGTATTTAGAAGATTCTTGACATGCTCATTAAGAAAATTCCTGCAGTGCTCTACAAAAATCATCTTTATTGGTAACTGCCCAAGAGTCAAAAGTTACTGTTCTCATAGTAACTCCAGTATTTACCCTAAATATCTTGATACATATTAGTCTAAAACAGTGCTGTTTGGAAGAGCTGGGTTTCTATTGAAAGGTTACCATTTTAATGTGTCCTTATTGTGTGCAGTTAACTTAAATTTGGGCGTAGCCTGACAGTAATTTTTATACAACTGATGTGTGTACAAACTGATGTTTCAGAGGGCTGGGGCCCCTCTGCATTGAGGACAGGCTGAGATAGTTGAGGTTGTTCAGCCTGGAGAAGAGAAGGCTCCGAGGAGACCTTAGTGCACCCTTTCAGTGCTTAAAAGGGGCTGTAAGAAAGATGGAGATGGACTTTTTGGCAGGGGCTGTTGTGACAGGACAAGGGGTGATGGGTTTGAACTGAAAAATGGGAGATGCAGACTAGGTAGAAGAAAGAAATTTTTTGCAATGAGGGTGGTGAAACACTGTCCCAGGTTGCCCAGAGAGGTGGTAGAAGCCCCATCCCTGGAACCATTCCAGGTCAGGTTGGACCTTGGGGCATCTAGTTTTGTGGGAGGTAGCTCAAGGCACATTAAGTAGAAACACAATTGCAATCCCAAATCACAGACTCAGTGGAGATGAGCCACGTGTCCAGCTAAAATCTTTTCCTGCAGACCTGCACATCTCTTGGAGTTCTGAAGAGGTCTCTGCTTAGTCTGCTTTTTTTTCTTTTATAAATGAACTGGAGAAGGAGTGAATACTGGCATGACAGCACATATTTGCAGCACTGTGCTGCTGCTGCTATTGTTAGAGCATGGCAGTCACAGAAAGCTATGGGAGGACCTTCAGGTGGGTTGTGGCTGCCTGATAAAAGGGTGCACAAAACTCGCTGTGAAACGCAAAGCTCTTCTGACCTTAGGTACCCAGCCGTGGTTTCTGGACTCCCCATTCTCAGGAGAATCATCTTGAAGTTCAGCTTGTTCAAGGGAAACCTCAGCCAAGTGCTTAGCAAATGAGAGGAAAATGCCAAGGGCTTGGTAGGACCTACTGTGGAAGCATGTTGGGAAAGAGAAGGAAAGGAGAGAGAGGGAACTTCGTGTCTTGCAGCTGCAAAGTGATCTTGCCTGTGTTTTAGTTTGGCCCTCCTTTCTCAAAATGTTGTGCTAGAACTAGGAGTAGAGCATGGCAGTAAGGGTGGTGAGCTTAGGGACCGCTTTTACATGAGGAACCAATATAAAAGTGAGCAGTCTTTGGTCTCGAATATGACAGCTGGAGAAGGGAAAAGGGTATGGTTAGAGATCTGGACGTCCATGAACAGCAGGAGGACTGAGTGACTGCCTGGTACCTCACAGGAAGGGTCGAATGACTGTCAGAGACAGGCTCTGCCCCTTCTGTGATGTGCCAGTGGCTAAGCGGTCAGGACAACGTCACCTCTGCATTGATAGAGCTTTCTGCTTTCTGGTTCTGCAGACTAAATCAGTGACGGTAATTTTTAAAATGAGGAATGGCAAAGGAAATGTAAAGTTTCCCCCTGACACTCTAACTCCCCTTGCCCTGCATTTATCTGGCAGAGGCACAGCCGAATGTGACAGACTGTGGCGTGGAGCTGGGGAACAAGAATCTGGAGAAGAACAGAAACTTCTTAAGCTGACTTTGCCTCTTGAACAATTCCAGCAAGGTATTCTTAGGGCAACTGTGGCCAGTGTCTGAAGCTTACTCATTCTGCCTGGGACCTGAAACGGAGCATGCACACTTGAAACCCTACTTGTTTTTTCTCCTCCCCTATCTCCCGCTGAGAGAGAATATTTCACCTGCAGCCTAATTAAAGATACAATCTCTGCTTTCAGAGTTTTCCTTTTTCCATTCTCAGAATTTGCCAGGTAAAGTAGTTTTTCAGCTTTCAAAAACTAAAGCAATTTCTATGGTTCCTGCCTCCTCCTTTCTTTCTGATCTCTAATACAAACTGAAATTTGTCATAATTCATCCCTTTGCAATCCACAGCAGACATAAGCAATGGCTCTTCAAGAGTGCTGTAGGAATATAGCAAGATTGAAGAGAGTTTCGCTTTTGTCCTGGTTAAACCACGACAGCTTTCTGTGCCAAAATATTTTTGTTTCTGTGACTGTACATATTTCCCAAACTGTTTAAATGCGAATGTTCTTCTTTAAGCAATGCAGTGTGAATACAACAGAGGAACTGTGCCGTTGTACGAGAGACTTGATAGAACCTCGTTTGGAATAGCCTCTACATTTCAGATTCACCATGTTTAAGAAATAGGAATTCAAACAGAATGGAAGTTGAGATCGCTGGAGGACAGCAGAACCTACGTAAAGCTGTACTTAGAGCTGGGAGGGAAGCGTAGCACATCAGAGCATACACAGAAAGCTGATTTAGATTGAAGCATTAAATTACAGGACAATGTTGGTACAAGAACAAAGAAATTAGGTTAAATTTCTTCAGTGTCAAAGATGGGAAAAGCTTTCTGTACATCAGGAGAATGAACAGCCTTCTGTGAGACGGAACAATGTAACTGAATTGCTCAGGCTCCATCTCCGAAGTCTTCATGGCGGTGTGGCCTGTGACAGCTGTAGACTATATGAGCTGGAGATCCTTGTTCTATGTTTCATTGCTTTATCCAGTCAGTTAATGTATATTGGCAGATGTGATCTCACTTTTTAGCTGTCAGAACAGACATAACTTACTTCTTGTTTCAGTCCTTCCAGGAAATACTGAAAATCCATTTCAGTTCTTAGGTAACTCTCTGATCATGTTAATGACTTGTGAACGTAATGTTGTGACCTCTTTCTAGACATTTCTTAAAAGCCGTGAATGTCTGTGAAGTCTGAGGTGACTTCTGTTTCTCTTTCACTATCTTGTAGCACTCACTAAAACGGCATTCTTGCTGTGCTTGTGATCTGGTGATTCGTATGTCCACGTTTACTCTGTGAAATCAGCGTCTCTTATATTGAGAACTGCTTGTAATACTTCTTCTGGAATTGTACTTGTGACTTACATTGTAGCATTGCTGTTTGTTTTCAGACAAGTTTGATTTTTATGGGACAGAGGCCAGCTGTTCTGTGTGTGTTGTAAAAACGAAGTCTGTTGTAACGAAACAAGTGGTTATAAATTATTCCCCTCTTCTGAGTTTGAATGATACGCTACAATTGCTTGCATTTAGCTTCGGGCTCATTCTCCACCGAGACACTTCAAAGACAGAGTCTCTGTCTAAAGTCAGCGGTAAATCAGCTTTGTCTGTTTTAACCATTTGTGATGTTTCTGACTTGCACATGCAAACTTTTTAGGAATTATTTGAATTTGCGCGTTATCCCTTCTGGCTCTTACTGAATTTTCTTTCAGAGATTGTCTTTAAGCATTTCATTTGCACTGGAGCTGTATAGAACCATCACTTTCTTAGTAATGACTGTGACCATAAAAATAGAAAATAGAGATTAAATTAAACCCTGTGTATCTGCCAGAGCAAACTAGAAGTTGCTACTGTGATGTTAAAGTAGTGCTGTCCAAGCTCATTTGCTGAAAATCAGTAGGTGAAACCTGGATGCCAGTCCTTGCGCAATAACGTCTTGATGAGCCCAGGAAATAATACTCTTCACTGCAGACTGCCTGTATCTTTTTGGAGATGTGAAGAAATTTCCAGTTTTGCTGTACATAAGTTGTGTGCACTTCACTTTTCAGTCCAGGATAATGTAGGGATCATCTTTATTTTTCCACAGTGATAGTTGTAGTGGTTGCACAGAAGTCTGGAGTGTTTGTCACTCCCCTCATTTATGTCTCACCTTATGGCTCATGGCAAGGAGGTGGTGGTCGTTACTGCCAAGCGCATTTTGTTATATCTGTGACATAATTCCTGCTAGAGAAGTCTTGCCAGCAAGCTTTGCTGTGAAAATAGGAAACGTTTGTGGCTCAAAGTAACATAATGTTTATACAGATTGTCACAAATTCATGCCTCACTGGGGGACGGGGAGCCTGTTAAATGTTGTTGGTCTCACCTCCCCTGTTGTATAGGATGTGTTCTCTGACAAGGCATTCAGCCCAGTCACTCCTTTACCCCTCTGGTGTCTACTAGAAAGGCATCTAACCTCTGTCTGAAGCGCTTGGATGGAAAATCTGTGAGTGCCATTGCAGTCGCCACCTTTCTCTGCTGGAGATCACCTATTCTCAGCTCCTAGAAGTAGTCCAGGCTGTCCTTCCCCTGCTAGGTTCACTAACTTGGTGCTCGTTTTCTTCCCTTTGTGAGGATTGTCAGCAGCCTTGGCGGTTGTTCTTTTTTTGTTACCTGAGTGCACTCTGTGAAGAATTTTTCTAGTCTTTGTGTTACTTTTTTGGTTCATTTCATGGCACACTCAGTTACTAGAGCTGACTAGATTACTGATAAACCCTGAATTGATCAGTGAAGAGGTCTCTACTGATCTCACTTGTATGAGCATTGTACAAGAATAAAGTCTCTTCGGTACTTGTAGCTGTTGGTTCTGCCACAGCTCAGGAGCCCTTATTCGCTTTGTCTAATATGTTGAGTTGATTTGAGTTTATGTTCTTGCTATATTATTCCACACAATACCCTTTTTTATCCCATTCATCATCATCATCATCTTTCTCTGCATAGTGTCCACTTTCTGGCAAATGGTAGCAGTAGTTACTGCTGTCTGCTAAAGCAAATAATGTAATTTCAAAGTCTCCAAAACCACTGCAGTGGCAGGCAAAATCTTTCTAGGGAAGTGATGGAAATTGTGATGCTAAAGTATATTGTCATCAAACCTGGGGAACTGTTTTAATTTCAAATAGAAATTAATGAACAGTATTTTCTTTCTAAGTTCATTTAATAGCCATGTCACTAAAAACACATGTAGGATGAAATGAAAATAATAATTTGTGAATTTTGTGGAGTCTCAGACAGCTTTTTCATACTCCAGTTGCATTTAAAGAATGCTAACATACATTTGCAGAGCTGTGTGAAAGAATGAAGGGTGTCAAGCCCAATTAGCATCGCTCTTGAAATGTCATTAGTAACATGAAGTAAATGAAATTTGAATGACAATTTTCCCTGTAACGATAAAGGAATGTGACAGTGAGACTTGGAGGGGTTCTTGCCTGTTGTCCAGCCTGAACACATGGTCAGGGCTCTTGCATGTATATCTTCAGAAACTCCTCAACTACAACCTTGTCCTGGCTGAATAAGAAAGAATGTTCTTATCTCCTAGCAAAAAGAGTGATTGATTGATTGATTTATTATAAGGTGTAACAACCAAGGTTTGGATCCAGCTACTTGGTTAATGCCTCTGGTTTAGTTCTATCCAGTACACGGTCCTTCCGTTGACTGGAGATATTCTGTCTTGATCCTCATCGACGAAGCTGCTAGTTGCTGTTTATAGCTTTGTAGCAAATTGTAATGCTCAAGTTTTGAACAGGCAAACTAACAAAGTCAAATCTAGTCTCTGAAATGCTACGTTCCTTGTCAAATGTCCTTCTCGTGCCTCTGAAGGTGGTCTGTCTTGCCATAAATACTGTACGTAGTGATAAAATAACCATATATTTTTCAAATAGCTTTGAGCACTACCTGCACAAGGGGTGTATCTTCATGCAGCCTGGTGTTTTGACGGTTATTAGAGGGAAAGGAATTTCTAAGGAGTGGTAGCGTTGATCGGGAATGTTTTCCGTTGAGATTGGAGACCTATGAGGTAGGTAGTAGCTGGGAGCAGCAAACCCAAGTGACTGGTTGGTCGGGAGTCAGAATCTCTGTAGAGTTTGTGCACGGAGTTGAAATGCCAGTTAATGCTCGGGGTGCTTTTCTCCTTGAGAACACTAGTTATAAATGCATAAATGCAACAGAATAAGAATAATGGGTGCCTGATAAACGCCACAGTAATTTCATTAATGTTTCTAGAAAGTGTTTCCACATACTTCCCAGAACTGTAGTGGGTTTGCTCTGACAGCAGTTTCATTGCGTTCAGGCTAAGAATCATTCATTCGAGACTAGTTTTAAGAGCTAATAGATCTTGTGTTCTGAGAGCAGGTTGCTTTTTCCTCCTCCTTTTTCCTCCTCCTGATCAGTAAGTAAAAACTTAACTAGTTAGTTAAAATCTCCCTGTTTGGATTCTTTCGCATTCGGATTTATTGAAAAGAAGGGAAAAAGAATCAGTTTTAAAAGGGTCAGGACTACTTGGTAGTGTAGTTGCGGGTAGCTTGCTGGTGGCGACTGTTCTCTGAAGCTGATCATTGTTGACAAAGTGGTGTGTAGGGCAGGTATCAGCCCTTTTTTGAGCTGTCAGTAGAAGTTGTTTTTACACGAACGCCAAAGCTTCCGTGTGGGGTTTAGAACCGCCTGAACTTCAGGTCAGCAAATTGCTGCCCCTGGGATAATAATGCCTTGGATGGTATAAACAGTCAGAACTTGGGAGTGGAGAGTGAGGAGACTAGTGGTGTTCCAGGGCTGTTGTCACTCTCAGTTTTCCATCTTGCAAATGTCAGAATAGAACAACTTTCACTTACTTTAATGAGCTCGTGTTGGTTTTATAACATGTCATGCCTTTTTTTTGGTCGTCCGTCACTGCTCTAGTGAATGAAAACTCCTTGGAGTGGCACCCTGTTATAGTGAAATATCCAGGCATTTTCTAGGTTTCTTTTGTGTTGTGGAAGTCACTCAGCTGCTGTAATGTCTATTTTGTTTGACGTGAACTGCAATATATTTGTCATTCTGATTTCAGTTCTGACTTTTCTCTTTGCATGTGGTAGGTTTGCAATGAAGAGTGAGGCTTCTTGACGGCATTTCCATAAAGCGTGAGAAAGTAGCGTATTTTCACAGTATGCATCTGCTCCTGTTGGTGTTTCTGATCATGATCAGCTACTACCTTATTATGCAGGCACTTGCTCAAATTGCTTTACTGGCTAAAATGTTCTTCTTTTGCTGTTCTTCAAAGGATTATTTTGTCTATAGAACAGACTTTTGCTGCGTAGGAGGGTTAAACAGATAAAGGGTGAGCTGCCCACCGTATGCAAGAATGTAAAATAACTAATTTTCTGTATTTGTGTATGTATGTGTGCTCATACAGTATGTAAAGGAACCCTTCCAGGAGTCTTAGTATCGACTGGTGATGCCAGCTTCATTAGTCAGCTCTGCAGGAGGTCCCCTGCCAAGCACAAAGGTGAAACGCTGTTCCCTTTAAGGAACAGTGCAGTGTCCATTAATAATATATAGGCAGGCTTTTTAAGATGCTTGGGATCAAGCCTGCAAGTAACAGCCTGCAGCGACAAACCATGAGACAACAAAGAGTCCTAGAGCTGCGTGATCTTCCTGTGAGAGATAGGAGAAACATCATCTCTTTGCTTCTACATAATTTACGTTGTTTGCAGTTAGGAGTGCTGAGTATCTGTTGCCTGGGCTGGGGCCACTCTGAAAGCCTTACGTAGGTGGATAAAGAAACCACGCGGTTACTTCCAGCCAGTAAAGCCAGGCGCGCTCGTGGTGGTCCTGCCACTGGTTTGTTCCCTTGCACTCTGTCTTGGAGTGAGGCAAACACACGCTGCTCGTGATATTATCAGCCTGAGTTGTAAGGCAAGCCTGATTTAAAAAACAAAAAACACTCAAAGAACGCTCTAGTATTTGTTTTGAAGAGCTGGTGTTTAGATTCCAGAGATGCTGGAGCAGTGGAATGTAAAAAATATTTATCTATCAGGGAGATCTTTGCAATTTGTCTATCTTTGTGCTTACAGAAGAAAGAAGGAAGACTGTTTTTTCAAGTCATCATATAAAAACCTGAAAACTTCTCTCCGTTTTCTAGTATATTGGTAGTTCCTTCTTTTGCCCACTGATCCTGAGGAGCACATCAATGACCTCGTAGCCACTACATGTAAACACTTAATTATAGAGTTGGGAAGACAGCGAGTACCTTGAATTTGCCGTGGTTGTACATGTGATGAGAGCAAAAAGGTATTTCAGACTCTGTGTCTTTAGATGATGGTTTCTGGTGTAGTCAGCTTAGAAGAACAAGCGACAAAGCCACATGGTTCATTCATCATCTGTGATAGGTACCGTGTGTCGTTATTTAATGTAGCTGGTTATGATTGCTTTGTCTTTGTTAACTAATTGTGAGAAAGGAAAAGAATATACCGAATACTTGCCAAAATGTGCAATAATTCTAGTTGGGGAATTGGACAGCTGAACTGGGGATGAATTGGCCTGTGTGGATGTTATTCCAAAGAATCTAAGACCCATTTTTCAAAGATGCCTTGCTCCTGTTCTCCTTCAATGTGGAGTCCCTACACCTCATTTTCAAACGTGCCTAGTCCCTACTGAAGGTGACTTTGGGCCTGGGTGGGGTGATGAAACCCCATTATGTAGAATGAGGAGAAAAAACAATTTCACTGTATACATTTTGATGTATAAAATGTTTTTCCTTCTGGTAGAAGTGACATTTGGTTGGGAGTGCTGGCAGCACTTGCTGAGGGATGAAAACCAGGTGTAGTTCTGGAAATGATGACGTCTGAGATGACAGTATCATGTACTTCTGGATGCTCAAACATCTTCTGTTTGTTTCCTATTGCATGGGCGTAGTCAGATTGTGTAATGCCACCTTATATCAATTTTTTATATGACAAAGGGAGACTCCTGTGAAGTAGTATGGGCAGTTAAAAAAAAGAAAGAAACAACCTGTGCTGCTGTTAAACTACTAGCAAAGCACACTCCTCTCGTTGTGTCTGTCACAGGTGGTGGGTAGGTGGTAGAAAATGTGGATGCGGTCAGGAACGCGTCTCCTGTGCTAGCGTAGAACATGAGAACTGACAGTTTATGAATCATTGCTGTTAGCAAATGTGAGAAGCATTGCGAGTTTAGTTTTAGCAAGAGACAACGGGAGAAAAAGGTTTGCATTAGCACAAAACTTTCTATAAACTGGTTTTTTTATCTGAATAAAAATTTGAGGTAGCTACACGCTGTGCGATCTTGATGTGTGTTAGCCAAGAGGCTTAGTACTGTTATGAAAGATAAAGCCCCAGTAGATACCCTCAGCAGACGTACTGCTCAGTCAAGTTAGAAAATCATTCTAGTGATGTTTTTCTAAAGTCATGGTGGTATAAGGACAACGGCAGGAGGAAGTTCAGAAGCTCAGTGGACTTTGTGGTCCTTGAAATTCATACTTTTCTTCTGACCTGTGAGTATTTTTCAGGCTCTTGGTGGTATTTACTTTGGTTTTGAGTTCTAGGTGTGGAAGAAAAGCCAGTCTTCCATGTGAGTCTGCAGATGAAAGATGCCCTTCGTCAGGTTAAACCAAGATCTGCTGCTGGGCAGATGCATCACAAGGTTCATTAACTCTGTGATAATTTCCAGAATTGTACTAGCTGTCTACTTTAGAGGCGATGTTGTTGTCATTCAAAAGCTGTACCTGCTTGTCTGCATTGACACCATGGATGATTAGACACAGAATTAAAAATTCTGGGAAATAAAAATTCTAATTGTTGTATCTCTGTGATCTGTTGTTTGTCCCTTGCCCCACCAGCCCCAGGTGTGACACTGAATCACCACATTTGTATGGTCAATGTTTGGTAAGAATTGGGACAAACTCAATTATTAATGAAGCAGCTGCTAGTTTCTGGGAGAGGAGAGAAGCTATGAAGCACATTAAAAAAAAAAAAAACAAACAACAAACTTAGGTGAAAAATTGATTGAGGCTAGTGCACCTTTTATAGCACTTCTTTGAGCTGCTACAGGTGGGATTTCTGGTAAACTGTAAACAGGTCTTTATTCATTAGTCTGAGTCCTTTGATTGAATAAAGTATTTGAGTGTCTCCATCTGGGTCACTGCCAGGATAATGGTTTCAGTGAGTTGGTTAGCCAGAATCTCCACATAGCTTAAAAAATTCTATCTTGTGAGCCAATATAGCTTGTTCCAGAGGCCCTTGGTCATACTGCTGCTGGTGATACCAGCAGGTGAGTTGTGGGGATGCTAGTTTGGTCTTAATAGCTAAAGAGTTTGGAGCAGTAGGATGGATGATAGAGTAGGAAGCTGCAGCTTCTGGCGCTTTGAAATCCAGATCAGTGATAACCATCTTGCTTCCAACTGGGAAGCTCTGCTGTCCACCAGTGGCTTAAAAAATTGCTATTATGATTTTCCTAAAATGGACATCAGAGGAGCCTTAAGAGGAAAATTCCTAAAAGGTAGTAGTGGCCTACGTTGCTTAAGTAAATATCTTAAGAAAAGTGTCAGACCATTTGTTCACTTCAGTGATGTTCTGTATCTTTTGCGGTTTGGGCTTAAGAAGAGCAA
Source organism: Bucorvus abyssinicus (assembly GCA_009769605.1). Classification (NCBI taxonomy): domain Eukaryota; kingdom Metazoa; phylum Chordata; class Aves; order Bucerotiformes; family Bucorvidae; genus Bucorvus; species Bucorvus abyssinicus. The sequence continues at coordinate 5,362,356 of CM020027.1, read as the reverse complement.
TCTCAGAAAAAAACCAGTTGATAAACTTCCTGTGGTTTTTACTTAAATGAACTCTTTAGGGCTTCTGCTGAGCTTCTACAGTGGTCTGTCAGGAACTCCCCAGGACAGCGGAGGTATTCTGGAATTACTTTTCAAGATACAAATGTATTTAAAAGCTTTCCAAAACACCTTGAATGACTTCCTTCAACAGGAACTTCTCTTCCAAGTAGGAACTGGAAGTTTAGGGCTGGTGCTGGGACTCTGGCTAGACAAGCTAATAACATTGGACTTTTATCACATCTAAAACTTGATTAAGGTGAAAAATATTCGTTGTATTTCTCAGTTACATAAGAGTGCATTCTGCACAAGTTCTGAGCCACCTTGACATGAGGCTGCTATGAGCCGAGCCTGTGTAGCCACCGTTAATGAAAGGGTGAAGCTGCCAACGAGTGGTTTGGCTCAGAGGCGAAGTACATATGCATGATAACAGCACCCTGTACCAGCTATGTTAACTTCTGGTTTAGGCAGACGTGTCATCTAAGGTACGGGCTGAGAGTAGGCAGAAAAGATTGTGTAAGGTGTGTTTGTGGATTTGCATCTCGTCAGCGTTTTTTTTGTTGAGCCGTGGTATTGTGGGTTGCGAAGAAGACTGCTCAGAGAGCTGTTTTCTTTTTTAACCCCTGACTTGGTGGAGTTAGTGTGTGTAGTCTGGTGGGTGAAAGCCTGGCTTGGTCCCACGTGTTTCTGCACTGAGATTGTGGCCTCTTCATATCTTTGAATTTTTTTTGTAGTGTGTCTGTTGCTGGGTAGATGGAGACCTTTCATCCATACCTTTTAGCTTATAAACTTTACTGGGGTCTCTGGTTGTGTTGTTTTGGCTGTAGACCTTTCTGGTTGTGTTTTTCTCTTCATCCATGTTTGAATGCATGGTTTGTAGTTTTTTTCCCTTGATGTGAAGAGCAAGTGGAAATATCTTCAGTGTATCATTTCAGGCTTATTTCAATACACAATTTAAAGACACACCTAAGGTTGTAGTTTTCATGAGTGGCCTAAGTCAATCTAATTCTGCACCAACATTCGTTTAACTCTTGCCTTGGTCTTGCATGTGTAGCACTGCTCCCTGGTCTGCCAGTTTGCCATAGAAGATGGGCTGTGCTTTGACTTCCACGACTGAACAGATGCTTCTTGTCCTGGGACTCAGTGCTGTTTGTTTGGTTTTTTTTTTTTCTTTTTAAATACCTGTGAGGAATCTGACATTTTCCTTTCTTCTTAATGTGGGGCTGTATTAGTAATTAAGTAGTTACTAGTTAAAAACCTGTGGTGATCATAGAAATATCATATAAATATCTTGTGATTTTTTTAAATACTGGGTGGATTACAAAAAAGTTCAGGTTATAATAACAATGTGCACTGACTTTGTTTCTTTTCTTTTTCTTTGCTTCCTTCCCTTTATGTGAATGGTGTATTCGTACTTCTTGTCATCGTTGCTGATTTTTTTGCCAATCCTCTAGAAAACCACCTAAGGTAAGTATTTGTCTCTTTTTGCATTTGTACTTGCTTGCAGATGTTGAGCAATGTGGAATTGTTGAGCGTGTTGCTGTAGTGTGTGGTCAATACAGCTTCAGTAAAGGAAAAGACATTTAAAAAATTGTATTCCTCATACTTGTAAGTTAAAGTCTTCATAATTTCAGAAGAATACATTTTAATCCAACTGACATGCAGAGAAGGCATGTGACTTGTTAAAGCTGTGACCAGGATAAGCCATGATTTGAATGCATTCATAAAAACGTTTGAAAGAGTCAATAAGTGGTGTGTTTAAAGCATCTCACTGCACATAATTCCGTGTAAGAAGTGACAAAATACATCTAGGAAGAAACAAACCATTCTTGTTTGTAATTGATGATTTCAGGAATTAACAATTAGTGTATAAGTGGCCCAAGTGCACCGGAATTCACCTAGGAAAGATTCCCTGTGGTGTTTATAATGCAGGGGAAGGGAGAGAGAGTGAGAGTGACATACCTACAGGGATAGAGAAGGAGCCTTACTGGGCTGGCAAGTACAGTACTGGTACAGGGCTGGTAGCAGGGAGAAGGTGAAAGGACTGTGTGAACTGCGTCCTGGCGGCACATGCAAAACACTGTATTGGTATTTTTCTTCAGCAATTAAACGATAATTTTATCCTTTCTGTTGGATGGCACTTTTTAGAGCAGAAAGCTGTTCATAGCTCTGAATGAAGTTTTTTTTTTTTTACTTTTTTCTGATTTGTAGATTTTAAGGAACTCTGCCAATCTGATGTAACCGCTGCAGGTGTAGCAGAGCATTCTGTAGGCCTACTGGGATGGATATTGCTCTATATATCTCTCTTAGATGGCTATCTATGTACTTCATGGTTCGGCTCTTTTATATGTGTGTGTGCAGGTATAAAATATTTAAATATCTCATTGTTTAGATTCATTCTTTTAAGTGTCAGAATAAAAACTTCTCAGTAAGTTATGTGTATTATTCCTAATTCACAGGGAAGAATGGAACAATTTCTCTTAGCATGATTTGAAATAATCATATTTGGAAAAAAACAAACAAAAATGTGTAAGGCCACAGCAGATGAAAATGAATAGCATTGATAATACAATGTAAAATGGTGTGCTGTGCTGATTTATTTTTCCTCTGAATTTCTTAAAGTGATGGACCTAGTTTTTAGTTTCTCAATTCTTTTGAAAACATTTAATAAAGTTCTTCTATCAGTCCCAGTTAATATAACTAATACCAAAGAGTTTGATCATTGTTAAAATTTTTTTGAAAAGCAAAAACCCCTCCTTCTTTCTGTTGTAATTTCACAAAAACTCTCTTACAAGACCCTTCATTTTCTGGAGTATGTCATTCATCTTCCCTTACAGCTGATAAAAGATATTCTTGACATTATGTAAGAGCTTAATTATGGCCTTGCATTTCTCTGACACAAACATAACAGCCATGTGCTTGTGCCACATCATCGTTAGCTGTAGTTAGATCATAGAATCATCTGGTTGGAAGAGACCTTTAAGATCATTGAGTCCAACCGTTCACCCTGCACTGCCAGGGTCCCTAAACCATGTCCCTCAGCACCACATGTACACATCTCAAACACCTCCAGGGACAGGGACTCCACCACCTCCCTGGGCAGACTGTTCCAATGCTTTACAACCCTCTCTGTAAATTTCTTCCTGATATCTAACCTAGATCTCCCCTGGTGCAACTTAAGGCCATTTTCTCTCGTCCTGTCACTTGTCACGTGGGAGAAGAGACCAACCCCCACCTCTCTACAACCTCCTTTCAGGTAGCTGTAGAGAGCATAAGGTCTTCCCTCAGCCTCCTTTTTTCCAGGCTCAGCAACCCCGGTTCCCTCAACCACTCCTCATAGGACTTGCTCTCCAGACCCTTCACCAGCTTTGTTGCCCTTCTCTGAACACGCTCCAGCACCTCAAAGTCCTTCTTGAAGTGAGGGGCCCAAAAGTGGAGACAGTACTCGAGGTGTGGCCTCACCACCACCGAGTACAGGGGAACAATCGCTTCCCTCCTCCTGCTAGTCACACTGTTACTGATAGAAGCCAGGATGCTGTTGGCCTTCTTGGCCACCTGGGCACACTGCTGGCTCATGTTCAATTGGCTGTCAACCAGCACCCCCAGGTCCTTTTGTGCTGGGCAGCTTTCCAGCCACTCCTCCCCAAGCCTGTAGTGTTGCAGGGGGTTGTTGTGGCCCAAGTGCAGGACCTGGCACTTGGCCTCGGCCCATTGGTCCAGCCTGTCCAGATCCCTCTGTAGAGCCTCCTGACCTTCAAGCAGATCAACACCCTCCCCCTACTTGGTGTCATCTGCGAACTTACTGAGGGTGCACTCAATCCCCATATCCAGATCATTGATAAAGATGTTAAAGACAACAGGCCCTAATACTAAGCCCTGGAGGACACCACTTGTGACCAGCTGCCAAGTGGATTTGACTCCATTCCCCACCACTCTCTGGGCCCGGCCATCCAGCCACTTTTTTATCCAGCGGAGAGTACACTCATCCAAGCCATAGGCAGCCAGTTTCTCCAGGAGAATGCTGCGGGAAATGGTGTCAAAGGCCTTACTAAAGTCCAAGTAGACAACATCCACAGCTCTTCCCTCATCCACTAAGCAGGTCACCTTGTCATAGAAGGAGATCAAGTTGGTCAAACAGGACCTGCCCTTCATAAACCCACACTGACTGGGCCTGATCACCTGGTTGTTGTGTACATGCCGTGTGATGGCACTCAAGGTGATCTGCTCCATGACTTTCCCCGGCACCGAGGTCAGACTGACAGGCCTGTAGTTCCCAGGGTCCTCCTTCCAGCCCTTCCTGTAGATGGGTGTCACATTGACTAACCTGCCATCGATTGGTACCTCCCCTGTTAGCCAGGACTCTTGGTAAATCATGGAAGGTGGCTTGGTGAGCACTTCCACCAGCTCGCTCAGAACCCTTGGGTGGATCCCATCTGGCCCCATAGACTTCTGCACATCTAATTGGTGCAGTAGTTCATTTACTGTTCCCTCTTGGATTATGGGGCCTTGATTCCGCTCCTCGCCTCTGCCGTCTGGTTCAAGAGGCTGAGCACTCTGTGAGCTGGTCTGACCATTGAAGACTGAGACAAAGAAAGCATTCAATACCTCAGCCTTATCCTCATCCTTGGTGATTACATTTCTCCCCACATCCAGCAAAGGATGAAGACCCTCCTTAGCTCTCCTTTTGCTGTTAATCTATTTATAGAAATATTTTTTGTTGTCTCTTATGGCAGTGACCAGTCTAAGCTCAAGCTGGGCTTTAGCCTTTCTAATCTTCTCCCTGCATAGTCTTGTAAAACCCTTATAGTCATTCTGAGTGACCTACCCCTTCTTTCATAGGCCATAGAGTTTCCTTTTCTTCCTGAGCTCCAGCCAAAGCTCTCTGTTTGGCCAGGCCACTCTTCTAACACGTCAGCTTGTCTTACGGCTCACCGGGACAGCCTGCTCCTGAGCTTTGAGGATTTTCCAGCCTTCCTGGACTCCTCTGCCCCTCAGGACTTTCTCCCAAGGGACCCTACTGACCAGTCTCCTGAAAAGGTCAAAGTCGGCCCTCAGGAAGTCCAAGGTGGCAGGTTTACTGACCCCCCTTCCTACTGCCTCAAGAATTGAAAACTCTGTAATCTCATGGTGACCATGGCCAAGATGGCCTCCAACCTTCACATCACCCACAAGTCCTCTGTTGGTGAACAACAGGTCCAGCAGGGAGCCTTCCCTGGTTGGTTCCCTCACCAGCTGTGTGAGGAAGTTGTTTTCCACACACTCTAGGAACCTGCTGGACTGTTCCTTCGCTGCTGTATTGAATTTCCAGCAGACATCCAGTTAATTGAAATCCCCCACAAGAACGGGTGGCACCGTTCGTGAGACTTCTCCCAGGTGCTTGTAGAATATTTCATCTACGTCTTCATCCTGGTTGGGTGGCCTATAGCAGTCTTCCACTGTGATTTCTGCTCTGTTGGCCTTTCCCCTGATTTTAAGCCATAAACGCTCTACCCTTTCGTCACCATTGTTGATCTCAAGACAATCAAAACTCTCCTTGACGTACAGGGCCACTCCCCCGCCTCTTCTTCCTGACCTGTCCCTCCTATAGCCATCCTACGCAGCACGCTGGTTGTGCATGTCGTCCCACCATGTTTCTGTGATGGCAACTATATCACAGTTTTCCTGCTGCACAGTGGGTTCTAGTTCCTCTTGTTTGTTGCCCATGCTGCGTGCATTGGTGTACATGCACTTCAGTTGGGCTAGTGATCCCATCTCCTTTTTTGGGGTGGGAGAAGGCCTAATTCCTGCCTGACCATTCTCAGGAGCTGCCGTGATTCCTAGGATACTGGTATCCCTTGCGACTATGCTATCACATGACACACTGCCCTCTAATCCTACTGGTGTGGCAGTCCCAGGGAGCTCACTAGCACACCGATCCACTAACGCTGATATGCCGATCTCAGGCTTAGCTCCAGTGATCCTGATTTTATCCCTTTCCTCCTTCAAATCTAGTTTAAAGCCCTTTCAATGAGCCCTGACAGGTCCTGTGCAAGAGTTCCCTTCCCCCTTTGAGACAGGTGCACCCCGTCTGACGCCAGCGAGCTTGGTGCTGTGTAGACCGACCAATGATCAAAAAACCCAAAGTCTTGCCGGTGACACCAGTCTCGGAGCCAGGTCTTGACCTGGTGGGTCTCCTAGCTTTTCCCCTCATCATTCCCTGCAACTTGAGGAATTGAGGAGGTAGATAAGATAGAGAGGTAGATGGTCACTCCCGTCTTTAAGCTGTGATGCCAAATCTTACAATGTGTGAAACGTTTATCGGTTTGAGACAAAAAGGTTCTTGCCATCAGTGGAAATAGGTTTTGTGAGTTTGTAAAGGTGCCATAGGAGATTTGAGTGTTTCTTGATTTATGCAGATTTTAGGGTACAGCATAAGGTTGGTCTTCTTCAAATTAGGATTTCTTTAAAAATGAAACTTTTTAAATTTTGGAATTTTGCTTACTTTAATGAGCTAGTTCATCATCCACCGTGGATGAACTGTGATCCCAGTTCAACTTCGTATCTTCGAAGCTCTGATAGGAAAAGTTATGTAAGGATATTGAGATGGTTTTTTTACTTCTACAAACATTGCATTTAAGTATATTACTAATCTTGGACTCTTAGTGCAATCAAGCTGCTCTGAGCTGAGATTTGAGCTGTGCCCTGGGCCACCTTCAGATTGCCTGTCCATACTGCTTTAGGTGTGTGGTAGATCTTGTGTTTGCCATACAGTGGCCATTTTTTTTGTTTGTTTTCCAGTTCTTTAATGGCTTCCATTTACACTAAGCTCACTGGTATGGACTTAGTTTGCCATTTCCTAGTGTATCTTCTTTATCACTTCTCTCCATCAGCAGTTGTCATGGGGATGTGGGAACAGCTGCCTGGTGAAAATGTCCCTTCCTCGGTTCTCTCTTCCTTTTTGTTTTAGCAGCCAGCCAGCCCCATAAGTCACCCTGCATGCCACGCTGACTTGTTTCATCGAAATTCTGAATGCTGGAAGCCCCGGACTTGGTGTAGTCTGTACCAAGGATTAGGCTTCAAAACAACTAATACCGAATGTGAAATTAGACTCCTTTCTAAACTACTTATGTCATCTGACTTAATCTGGCCCGCAGTTGATACTGGGAATGGTACTCATTACCTGTCAGTAATTCACATAAGTACACTTGCATGTGTCAGCCCTTGAAATGATTAATTCTTCAAGCTGTTGATCAGGCTTTAATAAAAATGAGTTCTGCAGAATATTGTTTTGACTGTTTAAAATACCCCTTGGCTGTTGTCTTTGTGGCAGTCAGGCACAATGGCTCGTCCAGTTTAAAATCAGCAGTCTCCTTTAGGTACAAGTGAGTTTGAGAAAAAACTCCACATTTTTCACTGACGTGGTAAATGTGTGGACCTGCGTCACCCGAGTTTGTTTTGCCGTGGAAGCCATAACCTCTAGCTGCCTCCTTAGCAAAGTAAGAGCCAACAGCTGTCTTAAATGCCCATAGGTGTTTGCTGAGGAAATCTGAATCAAAGCCCTATATCTTTTCTTTACCTGAACTATGTTGTTACCAGAAAAAATACTTTGTTTAATTGCTAATAGTTATTAACGCTTCGAGTGTTGTTCTCTGTAGCCTAGAAAAGGCTACGTAACTCTGTTACCTCAGGTAACGTGCTCACTTACAGTGGCACTGGATACAGGAGTAGCAGGATCTAGCACTTCCCAGCTAATTTTTTGTTATAACTTCCATTTCTGCATGTTTGTGCTGTAATGTTTTAGTTAAAATTCCTGTAATGAAGATACGAGTTCATTCCCAAGCTCATATCCTTAGTTTTACTGTGGACTTCGAATTGTACAAGATCTGTCCTGGTGAGTCGTGTTCTATTGCCTGTACCTCTGCCTGTTACTCGACTATTTCTGGATGTCTAAAGTGGGATGTCCAAGCTTTTTACAACTGTCACACCACTTAGACTGAAAACACTGTGTAGTGTCAAACACTAGAATAATAGATCTGGGAAAAGCCCCACCCCAGCGGTCCCTTAGCTCCACTTAACAGTTGTGGTTTTGAAGCTACTTCCCTAGTGTGGCAGGTTCTTGTCCGCTTCCTTTAGCTTTCTCTTTTTAATTCTGGGATGAAGCATGAATCTTGCAAAAAATAAGAAAAATTCAGGGGTTGGTTGTTAGTTACCTCTGTAATTTAAAAGCGCAGAATAATTTTGGGTCTGGTTGTGAGAACTGGCCAGTACCTGTGTGAACGTACGTCTGCTTGTGGTTGACTGCCAACCTGTGCAGACACCTGGAGTAAGTGTATACCTGTCTTTTGTGGTTTTCCCATGTTGCTTACCTTCTGAAAATACATCAGGCTTCCTGGTACAGTGACTACGCAATTGACATCAGAGCAGTAGGAAAGCAGAAATACTTGTCCATATAGTCACAGAGACTTACTCAAACTCCTTAAGAATAGCTGAAAGTTCAGGAAATCTTAGTGGAGGTGCAGGTAGCAATTTCAAACTTTGAATTTCGAACCAAAAATATTTGCCTTTATTTCTTTTAATGTTAAAACACCCAAATGGAATAGTTTTTTCCACAGCATAGGTAAAAACTAATTCACAGAGGGTGCTTGAAGTTTAAAAAGTTCTGTTTGTCTGTCACAGATCTCTCCATTCAAATACATTTCAACACTAGTTTTGATATAGTTCTTTGATACAGTTTTGATATAAGTTGGTAACAATTTTTCTTTCTTCAAGAAGCTAAAAAGGCATTTTCAGTGCCCAGGAGTGTCCAGTTTGACTATTGGCCACTGAGTCTGAGACTTTAGCGTTAACAGGACTTCTGATAGCTATGGTAGTCATATTGACAGGGGGTTTAATACCTTCTTCAGAGAAATGGAACTTGGGGAGAAAAAATTAGTGAGGAAAAAAAATTACTGTTCTTTGTACTCCTATCAAGAGGAAAAGGAACAACCATCATTTTTGTTACCAAGGAATAAAAATCGGTGAAGATGAGAGAAGGGAGGGAGCAACTTAGATGAAACTTAGAGGATTGTTTCTTCTTCAACACAGTCTAGGTTCTGTGTCTGGACCCCAAATATGTTTGCATGGTCTCTGTGGGACTGCGTGTCCTGCAGTTCCTGCACCGGAGGTCAGGAAAATAGCACCTAGCGAGTCATCTTTGAACAGAAAAGCTCATCCAAAGGGCCACTCTTCAGGTAGGACACTGTCCTACAGGCACGTCTCGTAAAATGCCTTCATTCTGTACATGCAGAAGAGCCTCGCTGGCTGGGACCAAGCTCCTTGCCCTTGTATGCCTTATTTCTTCCTCTGTTAGTGCTCACATTTGGCATTTCTTCTCCCAAAGGTCTGAAAACTGCTTTGGTTGGGCGCTTCCTTAAATTACCTTTACTGGGAATGGTCAAGGTGGCTATTTTGTCATCACTGATCAAAGTAATTTTGAAACGTTTGCCTGCCTGTTTTAATGGCAGAGGGAGTTCTCCTGCAGGTGCTCTACATGCTTTGCAGATAGTGTGTGCCCTAGCAGTTTCCACTTTTTTACCTGACACTTTATTTGTCAAAGTAATCTGGTTACTTTTGTTAGAAGAATTTGGCAGTTTTCCAGAACAGATTTTATAAATAGACCAAGTCCCTGTCCTGGCTTTTTGTGTTTAGTATGAAAACATACTAAAATGATACATTCAAATATCTTGAGACAGAATTATCCTCTTGCATAATCATTTTTGAACTGCTAAAGATCAATCTGACCAATCACCTCTTTAAAAACAATCCAAATAAAAACGGCTTTTCTGTGAGAAACACTTGGCTGCAAGCACATACTTTAGTTTTTAAAGCCTCTTTGCAAGAGGAGTGTTTAAATTTGGAATAATTGAATAATCCTGTCGTGATTTTCCGTGTTAACCAAGGGGAAAACGTGTAGGACAATGGATTAAATTGCCCTACAGTACTGCCGTATTGGCATTTCGATCATTACCATGAGCATGTGTAGCTGGGTAACCTTTTTAACTGGGCTTGTGTGATCTACTGCAGATAACACCTAGTTTGAAGGGGGAAGAATGGACATCTAGTAGATTTGGCTCCTTACAATTGGGGGTTTTTTGGTAATTGAACTGCTTACTGTTTTATCACTGAGAGATTAGGTGGTGTTACCAAATCCCATGAGAAAAATTTCCATAGAAGTGGAATGTGAGAAAAGAAACGGCAGTTCTTGGACTGTAAAAGTTAGGAAAAGGATTAGAGTGTTCTTTTGGATGAGAGTTCTTTGTGTTTAGATATTAAGCATGACAAACAAATGCACAAAAGTAATTGAAAATGCCTCCTACTCATGTGGAGGTCGGCAGATAAGGTGAAGTAACTGCTGCATTGTGCTTACAGTTCAGTGGCAAACCTGCATCTTCGACTCAGTCACATCAGGGATCGTCCTGACTCACGAAGCTGTCTATTTTTGCTGCAATAAGGGACTCAGAACTCCCTGATAGATTATTATTAATTTTATTATGGGGTTTTTGTTTGTTTGTTTTCTTTTCAGAAGGGAATTCCAGAATTCATTCAGCTCGTGTGGACTAAGTGTTGTCTCAGTATCAAATCTTCTCTCAGGCCATTTGATGTGTTTTGCATTAAGCTGGGGGAAAGCGCAAAAGGTGAAGTTACTGCGCTGCCTGGTTTTACCTTCTGAAATATCCCACCTCTTGGGATCCCAAAAGGAAAACTCAACCAGAGCGAGTTTACCATGGTAAAATAAGGAAAATACAGTGCAACTTAAGGTGTGTTTGTGGCACTATAAAGCTGTCAAAACAAGAGTTGAATGTCTATACCATCATGTTCTCAGATGATAAAGAAAAAGTACCTTGGATCAAATCGCAACGTGTTAATCGATCTTACAGGATACTATTTCAGGGCCACAAGCACACTGAGCACAGTATCGAACCTCATTTGACTTCTACCCAGCTGGAACTCTTGACTGAAGTGATAGTAAGTCTTTTCATTAGAGCAGGCTTTGATAGCTTGTCTAACAGAGCTACGTTTTCTGCCAGTAGTTTTTGAGCTTCCAGCGCTGACATCCAGTACTGTACTCTTTGTTTAGGCAGGCAGTCTGATACTATTTATTTGCTCCTTAAGGCTTGTAAGTAGTAATGCTCTTCTTTGAGTATTAGAAGTCCAGTGGTGTTCTTCTTTGAGCATTAGAAGTGTTGAGCATCTTGTATTGATGTCTGCTACATAGCCATCTTGCCAGGTTCTGTATATTGAGCTCTTTGGTGCTGCTTCTTCACTGTTGGCAGAAACTTTTGTCAGCATCAGTGCCTTGAGAAGAGTGAAAGTAATGATTAGGTTTTGGCTGTGTTTTGAAGCCTGTATTTAGGGATACAGTAAGCAGTATTTTGTGTTGTATATAATACAGATGGAAAAGAAGTCTTGCACTTCTGCAGCCCTCAAGATTTCCCCAAAGTATTCCTGCTGATGAAGCCTTGTTACAGCTCTGATTTAGGATCCATAGAAGCAGTAGAGCCTAACTGCAATTAAACAGTCATGGATTTGTACTGCTTTAAGAGAAACGTCTGGTAGCCACAGTTCCTAATTTGTCTTTTACGTGCTTCTACAGGTGTTTGCCTTTGATCACTGCTTCTGGTCCATGGATGAATCGAACACCACAAAATATGCAGGTAAACTATTTTTCATGTATTTTACAGTGCAAGTGTCACTTAAAAATAAATTTCAGTTCCGCATCATAAATTAGTTCTGACTAAAGCTGAACATGTGTGTTTTCAATGTTTGGCATTCCTGTGCACGAGGGGAATAAAGTGTGTTCTCCTCACACAGCCCGGTTACTTCAGGTCTTTCAAGTCACTCGTAGTCTGATCATTCAGATCCCTAAGGTTGTTGAGGGATCAGCTTTGTGACTCTTTCCTCCCAAAAGCTGGATAATCCAGGCAAGATTGTGATCGCAGCAATTAGTTTTCTCATCACTGGATTTGTTTATTAGCATGTTCATACTTCCTAAGAGACTCATTTTCATAGAGACAGCTCTGAACACTGGGCTTTCAAGGCTGTGGTCCATGTGCCTCCAGTATGTGGGTGGGAGCTGCCAATGTTGGATGCACCTGAGTGCTAACCCACTGCTAGAGAAACCAGAGGAACACCCTTAAACCATTTAAACACCATTTAAACTTGTTTCTGTATCGGTTTAACCCCTTTCCAGGTGAATTCAGTGGTGTTCTTGATCTATTTATATTTTATTAGATCCAAAACTGGACTTCTGTAGCCTATTTTAGAAGTTGCCACTGAATTTGTCTTCCCTGAGAACTGAAGTTGTATTATCTATGTGCAGATAAACCTCTTGTTGAACTGGACTCTAGAAAGCTGTTGCCCGCATCTCTTGCATTATCATACCGGCTAGAAAGCTATAAGGTGGTTTCTTTTGCCAATTCCAGATAATGTACTGGCCGAGGGAAGAAAAAGAAAACCAAACCAAAACTATTTTCCTTGGGCTTTTTTTTTTCCTAAATACAAGAATGCGAGCTTCAAGCCTAGCATATTAAAAATTTTTTCACTGTTTTTTTGTACGGTCTTGAAGTTAACTTGTGACTTCCAGCTTTGGCAGAATGTCAAAATAAAAGTATTAAAAAAGAAGAAAAGAAACAAAACTCTTTCAGGCCTAACTTACTGGGTTGTTGGTTTTATTCTTCAGTTTGCTGATTGATCTACAATACTACCAGTGCTTATTATACTGTTTGGATAAACTTCATCGTGTGGGTAATTTGGTCACAGTTCTCAGGCTGTGGGGGAGCTGGGCTGACCCTGAAATGGGATTAGCCATCTCTTTCTCTTACACTAAACCTATTCAGGGAGATACCTTCAACTTTTTTAGCTGAACATAAGGCTTATTTAGTACGTCCTAACTTTCTTTCTGAACTTATAATTGGGAAGTACAAGGGATCTTATTTGAGGTTGAAAGTTACCTTCTCTTCCCAGCATCTGGAAATGGGGATATTGTTGCTGTCGGTATCAGGGTTTTTTCCAACTTTTTTTTTTTCCAGTGAAGTGGAAATTGGGTTCAATATCACTAACAGGAATAGTGGAGGTAACCCTCATGTGACAAAAGCCATCTAGACGGCATTTTTGCAGCTGCCCTTGCAGGACTGTGTATCTCATAAAGACAGCAGGGAGCCTGGAGCACAGAAGAGGAGCAAGATCTTCACCAGACCTTTGTGGAAGTGACACTGGTTTCAGATACTGCAAGAGAGGGAGGCTCTTTAACAACTTGATAGCCTGTCTTAGAGATTGCAAGATGCAGAACCCCCTCTGCAGGGCTCCTAAGGCTGAAAATGAAGTGTTAAAATGGGTGGGGATTTTGGTGCCTTGGCTTGGTTTGGAAAAGGAATTGAGCTTTGCATGACAGGCTATAGGAGAGGTTTTAAGAGTAAGCAAAATAGCTTTTTATTACCATTTGTTTCTTGACTTGAATGGGTTGAGAGTCAGTTCATGGATAAGGACACACCTGCTTGCCTTGAAAAGCTCACAGAGAGAAATAACAGCTCAGCGTTTTGGTGACGAGGAGGACATTGAGAAATTCTCAGAGTCGAGAACAAAGAATTCTTTTTGCAAGCCTAGACAACAGTAAGAGCCTATTGAAGTCTGCAGTTAAGTGGATTTTTGTAAGGAAGGAAAGAAACCCTTCAGTTTGGGAAGGATTCAAGAGATAGTATAACTAACTACCGTAGCACTTAGGCAGGTCTGTTCCAGGGACCCCACGCTGTATTGAGTCCATGGATTTTTCTTAAACTCCCCTAAGCTGCCTCACGTTTGGCCTGAAATCTCAGCGCTTTTTCTGCAGGCTGTGTTCTCCTGAAAGGCCAAACACCTGACTGCAAGCTAAGCTCTAATCTTATAGGAGATAGGAATGTGGAGTACTGCTCTTGCAGCGGCTGCTTTAAAATGCAATGGGCTTAAAGAACTCTGCACTCCTACCCTCCCGAGAGGTTGTAAGCCGTAGCTTTTGAGCAGACCCGAGTGTCTGCCTGTTTGTAGTTATGCTTGACGTTTGAGCTGTTACATGAGAGAAACTGATCCCTTTCTTACTCTTCCCTTGACTTTCTTTAAGAGGAGACTCTACATAGTTCATAGTCACACAGCTGACACCTGACCTATACATTTTGGAGGAAACTTAGTTGTTCAGTGCTTTTAGGTTCCTTTTAAGCTGTACTATAGGCATCTTTCTTCCCATTTTAGAGATACGTTTTTAAAACTATTATCTAGTAGAGCTTTTAATAATTCTGATCTCCACAGATCAAGTTTCACTTGAACTACTACATGATGGAACCAACTGCAACTTGTTGCTGTCAGGATTTGTGCATTGAAATGTTCTGGGTTAGAGATTAAGCCATGAAGAGACTTGGTTTTTCAGTGCTGTACAGAACAAGTCGTTACTTGGTTCTTGCTGGTTTTGCTGTGTAAGGGAGAGGATTTGGGGAATGGTAGTGATGTGTCATAGCATTGGAGTCCTGATAGCAGACAATTACCCCTATTTCAGATCAACAGGTTGTTGTGAACTAGAAATACCTCAAAACCAGACACTGAAACTAATTTTTGCTACAGTCCCTCTTGAACGTGTTTTGACACTAAATGAGCAGATCTTAGGAAAGGCAGTAACTGTCAACAGCCTTTTTAAGAGGGAGTTTTGTTGGAAAGGGCGTGGACCTTTTTCCTCCCCTCCCTTTTCTTCCCTCTCTTCTCTGCTGTCAGCTGTTTGTCACCAGTCCAGGGAACAGGAGAATGTCTAAACTTTATTTGTAAATAGCTTGATTTTGCAGATTGTAGGAGCAGGTCCTAGAGTTCCTCTGCAACCTGGAGGTTTCCCTAGGAACACAGTCAAACTGGATCACCCCATCAGGGCTTCAGAAACTGTAAGAGTATGATTTGGAGGAAGAGAAGGGGAAAGAGCATAGAGATACAGGAGAGAATACTTAAATCTTTCGTTCTGAAAATCATATGTGTTGTGTTCTTGCATGTCAGGGTATGTATTTATCTTTCTATTTTCAGGGGCTTTTTATTCTCTTACCTACTTCCAAATTTAAATGTTCCAATAATTCATGCTGGCTCAGAGATTCCAACTCAGGTTTTCACATGCAGCTCTGTGGGTAGATGATGTGAAGCTTTTACTTTGTTTTATATTTTTCCTATTGAAATACTCAGCCATTTCAGTAGGTAGAGAACATGTGAAAGAACTTTTTAGCTTCAAAGCGCCATACTAAACACCCTTGATGCATGCTAATAACCCAAGCATGGCGTTTGATACTTCCAGAGTATACGTAGGTTAAAAAAGTAAATCTGAGAGTAGGATGGGTCTCCTTTAGCTTTCAGGTAAGTCCATTTTTCAGGTAATACCATTTTGAATGCTGAAATCGTCATTATCTTTAGTATTGTTATTGCTAAAAAAAAGAAACGTTTATTATCTCAGTTTATATGTTCATGGAAGAATGTCAAGAACGTGTCAGAGTGCTGAACACATGAAAATATTCAGTCCTGAGAGCAGGTGGAAAGATTCTTGGGTCAGTCTCCTGCTGGAAGTGGCCTTCTGAGAGATTGAGTGTTAGTAATTTGATCTTTCTTACATTTTTTCTTTCCCTGCTGTTGGCATCTGGCTTACAGATGTGCTTGTCAAAATGCCCAGATAATGTCTTGAAGCTGTGAAGACAGTTACAGCTGTCCAGTGAAAGTGCAGAAGGTTTCCATATTGTCTTGATGTTGCTTTCCAGTCTGTGTGCAGAACTGAGTAGAATCAAGTTAAAACCCCCGCTTACCTCTTCACACACTCGGTATCTGTTGAAGAAAAGTCCTGTGAATGAGCAGAAGTATTAACTGCAGGCAGTACAGGTTATGTAGCAAAACACAAATGCAGTAGCGTAGACAATGGAACTACTTTATTTCTTTTGGCCGCAAATGTACGCAGACATAATTCTGTATAATACGGATTTTGTAATCAGTTTGCTTCCTCCATGGATTTTATTAGTGGGTTTGCAATGAGGTTTTTTAATGAAAAATATCACAATTTTATGGGTGATATGTTGTGACCCTCGACAGTGCACTGCATTAGCAAATGAATAAAATATCTTTATTCAAAGTTTAACGTCTTGTGTGTGCACTTAAAACCAGGTCTTATTTTGTCCCATGATAATTGCACTGGTTGCTATAAACATCACTCTTTAATGACCCATTTGTCTATGCTGGTATCGCTGAGCTTTTAGAAACTGTAATGAATATACCATTTTAGAATTAGGTATCGGTGTCTGATTGACTTTCAGTTTGTGTTGGCTGTTTGTTTGAAAACTAAATTTCTTCTGAAAAAAAACCAACCCAGCTTTACCCGTGAGATACAAACTGAGTTCCTTCCCTGGTATTTAGCAGTAGGGGATTCTCTAGGTCATCTTATGGTTATCGTGACCGTGCACAGTTTTATAACATTTTGGTGTCTGCTTTTTTTCTTGGGAAACATGGAGGAGGTCACTGGTTTATTACTGTTCAGAGGTGGGTAATAATTTTTTTTTCCTCTCTGACAAATGATTCCGCTCACAGTCATTGTGGACTATATATGCTTTTTTTCTCTTAATAATTATCCTCAGCCACAGTCTTCTCTTGGTTTTGCGTTCTTGCTCAGCAAGATAATAAGTGGCTCTCTGCCTCGTTGATAACCTATTTGATAACTTCAAAAACTGGCCCTCAGGAGCTGGTTGGAAAGCAAATCTTAGTGTATTGTTACATTCTTATTAACATCTACCACAAGAATATTTTCTTTATTCGTTCTTCAGTAATTTAACATTCTCTATTTCTACGTTGTTGAACAGCACTCATAGATATTACAAAATGACCAAATGATCCTAAATTGAATGAGGAGTGAGTGAATGTGCATGGAGAAGGAGATGGAGTTATTTCAGAGTACAACAGATTCTCCTCTGGTTTTAATTCCTGTTTTCAGCATTCCTGAACTGCGTTAATCCAAAGAGAAGTGATGCGCTGGAATTTTAAAAATTCTATTGGAAAGATACACAAAGACCATTCGATAGGGTATCGCTGCACTAGTTTTTCCTTTACAGCAGAAGAGAAATTAGGTTAAAGGAAAATAAATTTTTAGTCCTGTTTACATGCCTATACATCATTCCACAGGCTGTTCTGCAGGAATGTTCTGGGCTACCAATTACTCAAGGATCATGGAGTGTAAATATTTATGCATTGCCTGAGAATATGTAGCTAGATTTTCTTTTTTTTTTTTATGCCAGTATATTCCATTTTGAGAACTATGGAAGTCACTATTGCATCCACTGTACAAAATAATTTCTTGTAACTGACAACTGCTGAAACTTAACTTACCTAAACGAGAGATGGAGCTGATCGTAGCTGTTCAGAGCGTCACCAGGCAGTGAAAGGAAGTTTAAAACCAAACCCCAGAAGGTGGATAAGTACTGTCCTTAGCTGAGCACTGCTTGGTTGGGGTGTACGCACCGCTGGTGTGGTTCTCCAGTCAGAAAAAGCAGACAACTCATGTAGACATCTATGTTATTCCCTGAGCATTCAGCTTATATAACATCTTTCAAAGACCTGCTCCCTTCACCAGAAAATCAGTGATATATTTAAACACAGAGGTAGCTGTTAGCACTAGTTTCAGGCAGCAGTTCTGAACTTGTCAGTTGTACGCGAGTTCATTTGTTCATCAATGCACACAATAGTAAAAACTACTTTGCAAACTTTTTTCCCCTTGTTTTTGGTAAATTTTAGTCTATTATTCAGTTTAAAATAAATATAATTATTTTCTAGGTCAAGAAGTGGTGTTCAAGTGCCTTGGAGAAGGAATTCTTGAAAAGGCCTTTCAGGGATATAACGCTTGTATTTTTGCCTATGGACAGACAGGTGAGTCTCGAGCTAAAGGGGAAGAACACTCTTTGTGCACATGGAGCTGGGAAGAACAACACATAAATATTCAGCTAGACAATATTTAAAAATTGTATTTTGGAATATCATCATGTTAAGCGTCAAACATTTAACACAGCCAGTGACAACTAAAGTTCCTAAAGCAGCTCTGTAAATGTATTCCTAGTTAGTACCTGTTGGGGCCACTTTCAATGCCCAAAAGTAGTTCATACTGGAGGCTCGTTCAGTCTTTCGTGTTTGAGCATGTTCAGAGGGGTCCCAAGTAATGGCCCTGCTGAAAGAAACCTGTAAGATAATTTCCCTTTGTGTTTATCTGTCGGGAAGAGCATGTCGTGGTGTTCTGATATGTGCTTCTGGAGGAATAAAGAAAATTAAAACATGTGCTTCATGAACAAACAGGTAGCTCAGAACCTACATTCTAAAGCATTTTCTTCTCATTTTTTCCTTCAGGTTCAGGAAAATCCTTTTCAATGATGGGCAATGCAGAGCAGCTGGGTCTGATCCCACGGCTCTGTTGTGCTTTGTTTCAGAGAATCTCTGTGGAGGAAAACGAATCTCATAGTTTTAAAGTTGAAGTGTCCTATATGGAAATCTACAATGAGAAAGTCAGAGATCTTCTTGACCCAAAAGGGTGAGTAGGTTCACTGTCCCCCCCAGCCTTTCTTTATTTTTGTCTGAAGCTATAAAAATGGAAATCACTTTTGGAAGTCCTTGAGAAGGCTTTTTCCAGAATATACATTTATGCGACTTTTTTTGAAAGGGTTAGACACTGAACACCAGTTAAGAAGAGAGTACCTGTGTAAAACTTGTATATGAAGTTGTAACTGGCACAGATCAGTTTAAATATTAGGATACCATCATAACGATGGAAACAGTGTATGAAGTAGTCTAACAGCCAAAAGCAAGAGTATGGACAAGTAAATTCTGGGGTATTTTTGCCATATGATGCAGTCTATGATCACGTAAGAATTTTTGTCGACTAGAAGGAGTAGATAAACTAGAAAGTAGATTTGAGACTTACTTGATAATGTCAATAAATTGTGGAAAACGCAAGAAGAATTGAAGCTATAGCAAACCATTGGGGGAGAAGGGGGAGAATTCTTGGTTTCCCTTTTTTGTCAGCATTCTTTCTGCCAAATAAGGCATTTCAGGTTTCGTTCCAGCCACAAATACTAGGGTGGGAGGATGCCATAAATATAATTAATGTATATAGATTAAAACCGGTTAGATTAATTTGAGTCTTTATTGTTTATTTGAGTTAAAAACAATTCTGGAAGACTTTTATCCTCCTGTTACAATTAAAAGACATAAATTGACCTCTGCTATATAGAAATTTCTTACAATTTCATACTATAATTGTTGTTTCTCAATAACGTTCACACTAGTGGATTGTGCATAAAATCGACTTTATTCCACAGGAGCCGGCAGTCCCTTAAGGTTCGAGAGCACAAGGTGTTGGGACCATATGTGGATGGCCTGTCTCAGCTGGCTGTTACAAACTTTGAGGTAAATCTAAACCAATGACAAGTTTATTTTATAAATAACTCCTACGTAAGTAAGCAATAGGAATCTTACCAGAGGTAACTAGCGTCTATCCAAACATTTTGATTCTTGAATGTTCATGGTCTTTGGCAATTGCAGAGATATTCTCTAATGCTTCAGGAGAATTTATTTCATGTGAAAGCATCAGATTTACCTCCTTGGTTAAAAATGCAGTAGTGGCATCCCTTTGTTTTGCAGTTTTCAATGCATGTGGTATACACCAAGGACACAGTTTCCTTGACACAGGAAATCTGAGGCTTCCAAAATAAGAATATTAGTCTTCCAGCATGAATTCCTTTCATGTTATTGTTGAATGTGGCCTCTTGCTTTATACAAGTGTATTGCATGAGGAGCTACAACATGGCTTATATGAGTAATAACTTAAATCACGACAGCATCTGAGCCCACTTGAGTTACCAAAACATAACTCATAAGTTACCAAAACATAACTCAAGTAGATCTGTATTGTAGAAGCCAGTGAACTACTATGGCTATGATGGAAGTAATTAAAGTCGTGTGGTTGTATGAACTGCGTAGGCCTTTCTTTTTGAGAGGAAGCCGATTTGGAAATGATGGGTTTTAAAAAATGTTTATTTATGTAGTATTATGTGGGAACCGTTTTGTTTTTTCATGGGGATTTTTATTTTTCTGAAGCATCTGGGCATATTACAGACTTATAAAAGCTGCTTGGGCAGCTTTTACAGCGAATGGCGTACTTTGAAAGCACACCTTCTTTCTTCAAATTCTAAGAAATTTTGTTCATACCTTCTTTTTGGCTGATGACTCATGAAACTGTCTTGGAAGATTCCACAAACACATAGATCAGGCTCGACCTAGTCCTCTTTGTTTTTATGTATGTGGGAAGGTAAAGGCTCCAAGTGAGGTAACCCTTTGAGCCAATTAAGTGAAGGTGGCGTTAGTGCAGTTCAGGAAAGAGATGCATTGTCTTCGCTTGTAGACGGGTGCTGGCCCCAGTACTGGCATTAGACAATATGAATTGTAATGTGGATGTTGCCAACGTATTTCAGCAGCAGATAAGGAGAAGGTGCATTGACTGTAGCCGCTGGGCTTTTAAGTGCAGTGCTTAAAACAGACATGTGATTTAACGCCGTTGTCCAGAATTATCCTCTATACCAATACACCTCCAAATGTGCAAAGAATTTTCTCATTCCTTCTACCTTCCCTTCTTCCTCTCTCCCACATGTACACACCCTTCCATTGAGATGGGGCTTTTGTTCAGCAAGTACAATACTTCCTTTTATCCTGGCATCACCTCTTACTCTTTTTGCTGTAGGATATTGAGTCACTGATGTCGGAGGGAAACAAATCACGAACAGTTGCTGCAACCAACATGAATGAAGAAAGCAGCCGCTCTCATGCTGTGTTCAACATTATAGTGACTCAGACGCTTTACGACCCGCATTCTGGTGTATGTATTTCTGTGAATTAATTTATGAAGTTGTGGTGAATTCTGCCTCTTCCTTCCTCTTCCACAGGTATTACCTGTTCAGCTGTGCTTATACCTTTAATGCCATGGGGTTCAGTAATCAAAGTAACATTGGCAAGACCGTAAAATTGAGAGAACCCTGGAAGAGTAAGGAAAAGCAAACAATTGGATCCCTTCTTAAGATTATATTACCACCATGAAACCTGTCTTAGGTCTTAACTGTTG
Source organism: Bucorvus abyssinicus (assembly GCA_009769605.1). NCBI lineage: Eukaryota > Metazoa > Chordata > Aves > Bucerotiformes > Bucorvidae > Bucorvus > Bucorvus abyssinicus. Next base: position 5,341,175 of record CM020027.1, on the reverse strand, counting down.
CTGAAGTTAATACGTTTTAATGGCCAGCTCTGCCAGTAAGGTAATTGAGGTTACCACACAGCTGATTCGGGTTCATTAGCGCTTTATCCCTTTACTATACAATACAGGAGTGACTCTTAAAGAGCTATAAAGACTGTGGCAATTCCTTCTTTTCTCATATCTTGAATTTGATACTTTAACCCACAGTATTATGAAGAACAGCATTTCATGTTAGCACTTTTTGCCGATGTTTCTTAGCCCTTTTTTCTCCCATGTCCCATCTGCCCAGAATTCCGGAGAGAAGGTCAGCAAGGTCAGCCTGGTGGATTTGGCTGGGAGCGAGAGAGTGTCCAAAACGGGAGCTGCAGGAGAACGTCTGAAGGAAGGCAGCAACATAAACAAGTAAGGCATTGGCATAGGCAAGTTGCAGAGCTGGATCTTGTAAGAATCATTGTTGTTTCCTTGGCCTCCTCTCTTGGTGTGCTTGTCACAAGTCGGTGCAGTGATAGACCTCATCAGAAGCAGTTCCATATGGCTCTTTCAGCTGCTCTGTGCTAAGCACCATGTGTTTCCTTACATTGGTGCAGGGACTCTGATTCATACTTGACTCAGATGAGGGCTGTATGAGTTTTATCTGGAAAAAGTGACAGCAGCGCTCTTTAATTAAGCATCTACTTTTTCTGATTCATTTATACACCCTGTCCCCAGGCTCATGTGTTTGTCTCATTTGCTCAAGGAAGAATGCAGAGTTGCAGAGTTGAATGGCTTTGTTCCAGCAGGTATTAAAATATGTAAGAGTATAATTCACAGTTGAAGAAAACCAGACCAGAATGAAGCTGTGTTAGGTTAGCATTGGCTTGGGCATCTGTACTCAAGCAATGACAAGTTTCAAGGCACTTTTTTTACCATGATCCCTGTGTTATTGCCCAAAAGAAAGAATTTAGCACTCTGTTACTGCTGTCTTAAATACACTAATTTTCCTGGGGAAAAAAAAGAGTTTAGCTGTTAAATTACAAGCTACTGCTTTTACAATTTTAATTTTAAAATGTTACAAAATGTTTTGGTGTTTTAACAGTGACAGCACAAAGTGTGTTTGATCATCATTCGTACTTAAAATTATTTTAAAGTACCTCTTTTCAGAGTTTGAACGTGTTGGCTCTTTCTAGCTTAATTTGTAATCTACTTTGTGTTTAATGCATTGTACTGGTAGCGACACTGGCGTAGTCCTCGTGAAACAAAACTATGTGCCTCTGTTTGCCTAATGGCAGGACTTGCACCTTTACCCACAGGCTACTAGTTAAATTCAGATTGGTTTTAATAGCAACTCTATTTGTATTTTGCATAAACAAAGGTGAAATTAAATGTTTCTTTCTAATTCTTGGGGAAGAATCCAAACACCAGCTCTCCCAACAGCTATTAACAAATTGCAAGTGTAGCTATAGATACAGAAAGACTTCAGTTTTTTTTTCTATTAGGATGTTTACTCAGTGTTAAACTTCTGCTATACTGATGCAATAAGGGAAGGTTGTTTTGCCCATGCTGAACCTCTTTGACAATACAGGACTTCAGGTGCAAGCACCAAACTTTGCTGTAAAAGATGTTTTAAAAAGAAAAGTGATCGGCTCTGTGTTTTCCCATCAATTAAATGCTTATATGATCTAAATCTGTGTTACTTAGTCCATTTATTAAGCACTCTGAAATCTCTTTTGGAACCAGTAGGCGAGAGAAAATTCTTTGCTGTGCTCTGTGTCTTCTGTTAGAGTTTTGGTGATACTTGGAGCTTAATGAAGTGTGGCACTTACTGGAAGCCTCAAAATTGTTACATATGTTTTATCAGACTAGTTCTTCAGAGAACTTCATCTATGATCTTCTTTTGGGTGTGAGTCACCTTAACTTACCAGGGAAGGGCAAGAATCTTTTCTGAAGTGATACAGTGATACATATCCCTTACTATGTCAGCTCCTTTTTAGTATTTTTTTTATTCTATAAAAAACACTCTTCCCTGTCTTAGGACAGCGTGTCGCAGAGGGGAGGCAATGAGTCTCTCTCCCACTTGGTGAAACACAGAGATTTGTGTCACCTTGTTAACACCTTCATAAAGCTGTAATAAAAATTTCTTCTGTTTTTTTTTTTCTTCTCAGAGCTGACGCAGAGTTGTCTTGGTGAAGGTGCTGGGTGTCAGCTCTTTATTATTTGTCATTTTGGGGGGACTTGCCCTACCTCATAGGCAAGCTGGATGTGCTTGTTCCTTCCCAGGTTGTGCTAGTTCCCATAGGGAAGGTAGAAATGCAGGTGCTTAACAGCTCTTTGTGGTGTAGTCAACGAATTTCAAGAATACAGTAGTAGGAGGAAGCAGAATAAACAAGCTGTCAGTTAGTGGCTAAGAAAAATAACTTTCTGTGAGTAATCTGCAATTTTAACTCCGATTAGTAAAATCTCATAACCGTTGTCATTTTAACTTGAGAATGCAAGAAGCAGCCTTTAAAATGTAGGTGAGGTGGGAGGGAAGGAATGGGTTGGGACAGGTCTGGCTCCAAGCTGATTTTAGGGAGGTTTTTTTTTGTGTTCAGAGCTAACTAATACAAAGCTGGGTTCTGCTCAGTGAAGAATTTAGTTGTAAATTGCACAGCAGTAGCTTGAATGGGGTCATTCAGGGACAGAGTTGTTCCCTGCGGTGAGGAAGCACCATTTCATTCAAACTCCTCTGACTCAGGCCCGTGGTTGGAGCGTGCGAGCTGCCCACCACCTGTTAGCAAGGACCACCGAGGAGTAGGGACAAGGAGAACTTTCTGTTGCACAGAAATGGGACCTTCCCCTGCTCTTGCACCGTGTAAGCTCACTCTGCTGCTTCTGAACTGCCTCAGTCTGCCGTGTGCTAGAGGGTTAGGCCTTCTGGTTGTGAGATAGGATCAAAGTAATGACGGGTCTCTGACGCATGAGAGCGGCTGAGGAGAGCTGTAATTATTTTGTCAGACAGCCATTTCTTTTACTGCTTTCCTTAATGTCTTTAAACTGCTTCATGTTAGGAAATCTTAAGCAGAATACATAAATGACTCCAGTTTGGCTTTTATTGCAGATGTTAACAGTTAGTCTTCAAATAAAATCAGTATTTATAGGGAGCAGAAATATTATCGCATCTTTTAATACTTCGTTAACAATCTATAGCTTATAATTTCCTGTCTGTTAAAATTCAGTGCCCATAACTTGACTTGCTGCTGCAGCCCTGTTGTGAAATAGTTTTCAATGACAGGCCTTTATGAATCCTGTTCTTCCCCCTTCCAAGTGTCCTTTTCTTCTACCTCCCTCAGTTTTTTGGCTTTCACAGTTCCCCTCATTTAAAGAGGGAAAGAGGCATTGGAGGAAAAGAGGCCGGGGTGATTTTTTAACTTTATGCTCCTTGAAGGTGGACTCTGGGGATGTGCTGGTGGTGCTTTCCAGTTGTGCTGTGGGAGGTTGCTACGGAGCAGCATGGAGCATCCTGCTGTTTGCTCTCCCATGTTTAGCACGCTGTCACCTCTGGTCTGGGAAGACCAGGGGCTGGAGGCAAGACCCAATTCTCCCTCCCCCATCTTCCCCCCACAAGCTTTCAGAGGTTGTTAGGCTTTTGTTTATCTCACAAGCTAAAACTAACTGTCCTTTGTGCTGTGAACTTTTGAGAGGCGAATTGGAAAGCTATTCTGTAGACAAATCTACAAACTAGAGAGCTCTCCTGGGAGATCAGGTTGCCTACCCTCTCCTTAGATGTCTTTTTCTCTTGGATTTTGCGTTCATGGCTATGCTGTCATCATACCACTTTGTACTATCTGCAATACGGGATATCTTTTGTGACACGTGTAACGATTCTTGTTACCTTACCCTCAGATATCTTCCTTAAAATATTCTGCAACATTTTTGTCACTTTCTGTATGTTGTTTCTGAACCGCTGGTGGTTTCAAGCAGCACTAAGGCCCTGTTACAAATACTGTGCAAACACTGCCTGTCAGCTGAAATAGTATTACTTCTTTGAGAAGAACCTCCAAAGGATGGAGTGGAACACTACAATTAAAGATTTATTTGACTAATTGCGACGCTGCTGAAGTTCTCCTTGGTGGTTTTAAGGAGTAGCTGGATAATTGAGCATGAGTATGATGGACCAGTATGCTCTTGGGCTTCAGCACTGTCTGTTTTAAAACCCTTCAGGCATCTGTTTAATGTTCTCAGGCTCCTGAACCAGCTCATTATCTTAAACATACTCACCCCAAGAGCCCCGATGTCACTTAAAATTTACACAGAGTTGTAGAACAATTGGATGATACAATGCACACAGGCTTTGCACAGATCACTAATACAGTTACCCCCTGCTGTACCAAAATGAACAAGATATCTGTATTTTCCTCACGCTTCTGGGGTGGTGTTTGGGATGTGGCTGTCTGCTAAGCAATCTGGGGGCTTTCCTCTTCCATGCTTGGACAACATTTTTGTAACTGGGAGATTGTTTGGTCTGTTCCCCCCACAAGAAGCGAGCGAGCTCTGCCTCGATTATAAGCCAACCCATTTGGCAAGGGACCTGCTGATCAGTCTCTTCTGATGAGCAGTGTTCAGTTGTTGTGTGATGGCTGATGAGTTACTGGTTCACCAGGCACACTCGTTCTTCTGGGCCAGAGCTGCCTTTGTCTTGAGGATGCCTCCTTATGGCTAGAGAGTTGTTCAGTTTTAGTCTGTTGTTGAGCCAGTGCTCTTAAAACCTTGTTCTTAGAGACGGAGGATTCTTGCTGTGCTGCCAGTGTTGACTCATAACAGTGTCATGCGGCAGTATCCAAGATAGACTGACTTTTGGTCTCTGAGGAAGGGTGGATGTCTAATCAAAGGCAGTGATTCTCCGTGTATTGAAGCAGTTTGCTTTCAAACTATTTAAATACCCAAAGATTTCAATGATACCAGATGAGATGAAACACTGTAGATACCCCCCCTTGTTTTTTTTTCCTTCCAATATGAACTTGACTAAATATCTTGCCTTGTTTGGAGCAAGGCAATGGGCTACTGATCTCCTGTGGTCATTTCCAACTTAAATTATTGTGATATTTTAAAAATTAGATGTGAAGTTCTGCAGAGCATAAACTAAACTCTTCAGCAAATCCTCATTTCTGTGTTTTATTAAAGCTACATTTGGAATATGTGTTAAAGCTGTACTGTGTTGCATTTATAGATCACTTTCAACGCTGGGCTTGGTTATATCATCACTTGCTGATCAAGCAGCAGGGAAGGGAAAAAACAAGTTTGTGCCTTACAGAGACTCTGTACTCACTTGGCTTCTCAAGGTAATTAATATTTTTTGTTCACCCTGTCCACAAGATGTCAGCTTAATAGTTTGTAGGATCATTGTAGCATCTGCATATGTGGACTCCTCATCTTTTCTTTAAAGAAAGGAGCTGAGGAGCTCTCCTAGCTATAAGTTGTTCCAAGTAATATGGACTTGTTAGTTTAGGTCCAGAGTATCTTTCAGTATCTAAATAGGAAGCTCTGTATTTTAAGTGTCTTTGTAAAAAACACTGTATAGTCTCAGAACAATTTTGAACCCTCAAACCTTCTGTGGGTGCACCCTGCAGGACAACTTGGGAGGAAACAGCCAAACTGCCATGATAGCCACAATTAGTCCAGCAGCAGACAACTATGAAGAAACACTCTCTACTCTGAGATACGCAGACAGAGCTAAAAGGATAGTGAATCACGCTGTGGTGAATGAAGATCCAAATGCTCGGGTCATCAGAGAACTGCGTGAAGAAGTTGAAAAACTGAAAGAACAGCTCTCGCAGGCGGAGGTAACTTTATTCACAGACCAGCCTTCTTGTTAAGTCTTACAAAACGAGAAAAGAAAGTGTCTTGTACTTATTTTTAAATAATTAACCCTGTTTCCTGAAGTAAATTCAACATGATGTTTGCTTATTTTTAATACCTTTTAATGACAACATTGTACTGATGGTGACGCTTGCCAGAATCCCCTGTTCTTGAAGAACTTCATGCCAAGCAATAATTGATGCAGCACAGATAAGAGCTGGAGTACAACTTCATTCTCTACACTTACTAGCAGAATTGTTTGTTGAATTGCTGGACTATGTGATTTTATGACGTCAAATGGAAGAGTGTGAAAAGCCGTTAATCTAGTATTGGAGCACAAAATATGTGGGATGTTCTCCTCTTGACATTGGTGAAAATCTATTAAAAAATGTCAAAACTACATCAGCAGTTTGCTTTACTGCCTTAACACTGTGTGATTGCTGCTGAGATTTGTACTTCTAATTGGGGAGGAAATTATCAGGGTCCAATGGTTTACTTGGTGATATCAAGTTTTTTTCATACACCTTCTGTTAAGAACAGTTGTATAGAGTTATAGGCCAGCCTGTTGAATTGTTACTTGTCACTGGACATATTAAAGCCCTTTGCTTTTATGTCCTGAAATGAGATGCCTGTGTTAGCTCCAGAGCATGGCTTCCTTCGAAGGTAATTAACAGAGTCAGGCTGAAAGATTTAGTGCAACTTGAGGAACACTCACAAAACCAAGATAGAATGGAAGGGTCAATGTTGAGAGGGATTTGTATTTGAACATACTTTTGAAAGAAAGACTTTGCAGTTGAATTTCAGACAGCTAAGACCTAGAGCTTTAAATACTCAGATATTTGTATACAGACACTGAAGCTTGAGTGGCTGGGTCCAGAGATTAGTTGGTTCCATTATCCTCTGAAGCTATGTTGATCTTCAGCTATTTCAGATCTGGACCCACGTATATATTATATTTTCTGTCCTATTCCTTTGCAAATGACCTGTTTCTTCATCTTCTGCCATGAAAAACCTGGGGATATAGTTGAAATCTATACTCATTGCTTTTGGTACTACATTGCTTGAGTTCATTTCCTTGTGCAAGCAGACATTGCAGTAGGAAGAGTGGCTGAATTTTTTTGCTAATCTCTATATTTTAGGCCATGAAGGCACCAGAACTGAAGGAAAAATTGGAAGAATCTGAGAAACTAATAAAAGAGCTGACAGTCACCTGGGAAGAAAAGCTAAGGAAAACAGAAGAAATTGCACAGGTATTTCAGAAATTTTGAGGAGGAAGGGCCAGATGCTCATATAGTGCCAGTCAGCTGAATTGCATGAGCTTCAGTGGATTGTGCTGTCGTCCCACCAGCTATTTAAAATTTCTCTGGATTTTTGTCTTTTTCCCCTCATTTCTGGTTTGAGGGTTTTCTTGTTTGGTTGGGGTTTTTTTAAGTTTAAATTTCATTAGGATAAATGTAGCTGTGTCATATCATTAATAAAAGCTAGTATTTTATTTTAAAATAAAACATCAAAATATGTTTGGGCATCTCACTTATTTATAAGACCACAGTGGAATCTTGGACATGTTTCCCTTGAAGTGACTAAGAGAATGAAGAATTACAAAAGGATCAGAATTTTGGGCGGAATTTGTTGCTTTTGCTTTTAGCAACTTTGTAGGCAGAGAAGGAAAATGTGCCCATGTATTCACGAAGGTTTGTGTGTTATTATTGTACTTAAAATTTAAGACTACTTATTTTAATAAGGCTGCTTAGGTAAGGAAGTACTGCTTTGGGGAAGCAGGCATTTGAGGGTTAGATCTAACCTTTTATTGTTGGTGTGTAAAAATAAATTCTATTAAACAATATGGTATTCAACCAATGTCTTAAGTTCTGTTACTGGTAGCGATACCACAGCACGCGTGCTCAGCATGTGTACCTTCAGCTTTAGTTGCTCTGCTTTCATTTCCTTGCTCTACTTGTCTCTACGTATTGCAGCAGGAGAGATGAACCAATTTTTGTGCTTGCAGGAGAGGCAAAGACAGCTGGAGAGCATGGGGATTTCCCTTGAGTCTTCAGGTATCAAGGTCGGGGATGACAAGTGTTACCTGGTGAACCTGAACGCAGACCCGGCGCTCAATGAGCTTTTGGTTTACTATTTAAAGGTAAGAATGTGACCAGGGTGTTCATACCAAATAAAAGGACACTTGTTTATTGCTTTGAATTTCTGGCTCATTTTGTTACTCAGAGTGTATTTAGACTGTAGTTGCAGCAAAATAGGATCAGCCACCTCCTACTGTTGAGGCTTTTGTTCTCCCTTTCAGTTCAGCTTCATTGTTTTCCTAATTGATCTCCTGATTGCCAACGTGGGAGGAGTGCTCAGTATGTGCCAGCTTTGAGATAAATTCTGGCTTTCCAGACAGGGTGTGAATAGAATTGCTTTTTGGGCTGAACTTGAATCGAGAGCCTCATGTTAGATGCTTCTTTTTGTTAATGAACTGAGGATGGCTTTAAATATTCCACGAGTTAATCATAAAGAGATGATGTTTAATAGTAATCAGTAAGAGTAAACATAGTCTTTGATGACAGAAAAGCTCAAGAGAAAGTGTGAAAAAAGCCCTGTTAAAAATTCAGAGCAATGTGTTTTCCTGGTGCCACAAGCTTTCACACCCTTCTGTTCAGCGTAGTCTCATGGCAGGGTGAAACGGTGTCAGATACAAACCTAATAAGCTTGTAAGGAGATACGATCTCCTGGTCAATAAGATATGAAAGACTATCCTGTCTGGTTATATAGTTACTTTTCTGCTTTTGGTAGTGGCTTCTGTATTTCAACAGTAGCAAATAAAGCACAACTCCTCTAACAGCAGCGAAGTGTTTCAGCAGAGTTTACAATATGACTGGAAGTTACGTAGGGGTTCATATGATTAGTTGAGTTGCTGCGGAGCCGTTTTCTGAAAAGCAGCCAACTCATGCACCTCATTTTACTGTCCATGTTGTCCTCTGTTCACACCTATATGACTATGGTTTTCTACACTACTTGCAGTTATTGCTCGTATGCAAGCACAGTCTGAGAATATGTTTAAATTGGAACTTGTGCGTCAGCCGCTTTATTTTGCTTTATCTAAAACCGTATGAAGATAAAGTGCAGAGCAGAAGTTTGTGTGTGACCTTTGCCATCTTCAAATCTGCTGTGGCACCATTTCTGCTCTACGAAAGTGTTTAGCAGAGGGAAAGTGTGTAGATTGTTCAGTCTCAGTGCTTTAGCTAATATTTTCTTCATTATGTAAACAGCGAGAGTGTGCTTGTCTGTTAGTAACGGCTTGTTTTGTAGGATCACACAAGAGTTGGTGCAGATACCTCTCAGGATATACAGCTCTTTGGTATAGGAATCCAACCAGAACACTGTGAGATTGATATCGCTTTAGATGGAGAAGTCACACTCACACCAAAAGAAAACGCAAGGTAAGGAAGATTAGCAGCACTTTGCAGTGAAGTGTTTGCTTTTCTTTACCAGAAGATCACATGCATACATGTTTATTTTGCATAGTTAGAAGTATCTTGTGTTCTTATCCATGAGTAGCTTCAATATAGATGAGTAAATATAGATGAATAAACAGATACTTAGAAGTGAAATTCAGCATAAAACTGAGATTTCCCTGCATGTGCGCTCACCCACCCACCCAGTCTGCAGTGCAGCAGGCTGTCAGTGGCTTGGCTCAGAATAAACCATCACAAGAAGGCATTCAGCAGGAACGAGGGACCATTGCTGGGCTGTATCTTGCCTGGTAACAGGATCACGGAGACCCTGCTGGCTATCCCAACCTGTGTGATGGGACAGTAGGCTGTGTCTTGATGGGGGAGGATAAGCTGTGCCTCCTGAGTCGTTCCTGTTGTAAAGCTCAGTATTTTGTGAGAAAGAGGTGTTATAAAGATCTGAGGATTTTTAAATTCTTTTCTAAATCTTTAAGTGCTGATGTGTTCAGTAAATACATGAAGTCACATTTCTGCTTCTGTATTTTAGTTATTTTTGATTTGGGGGACACTGTGGCTTCTTGGCTGGGATTGTAAATGTCTTTGTCACTTCATCTCCAGTGGTGTGCGATAAGCAGTAACTTTGTCCGAGTTCATAGTCATGCTGCTTGTCTGAAATCCAAATGACTAAATAATCTATAGATTAGTATTAGAATGAGAAAGAAGAATTTGAGAGACACCTTTTAAACTATCCCATCTCTTTCGTTCTGCCTTCAGTAGAACACCTCTTAGCATTTGCTTTTTGCATCTACAGCCTACAGTACGAAACTTCAAACAAATGGGATTGACTTGTGGTGATACTGTTACTGTACTGGAAATCAGTCACTTTGGCAAGAACAAAGGCACATGTCTGGGGAAGAAACATATTTTATTTTACTGGTGCCTGCTCTGCAGTGCTTAAGTAGCTGTTCTTAACACACTAGTGTCAACAGAAATTTAGTTGCCAGGCTTTCATTTAAAAAATTAAACGGAAATCTGGTTTTAAATCAAATGCTCACATGTTGTGTTGACTTACTTGAAGCAGACAGCTGAATTCACAACACTCCATCTGAAAAGGCTTATTTCATTTTACTTATTTTTTTCCCTTTCAAATAAAATGTTCTGCTTTGTGACTCACATATGCGAAAGTTCAACAGCTCCTTTTTTCCCATTTTGTGATTGAAACTTAAATACAAAGAAGCCTAAATGCAAATGTAGCCACATGCCAGATGTTTACAAAAATAGACCCTTGTTAATAACAGAGACTCCATTTGCTGAAAGAACGAAACTTGGATCTAAAGGTCTTAACACTCAAATGCTGAGTATGTTAGCAACATGTTTTACAACTCAAGTGTTGACTAACGTATCCCTGGGAGAGCTTTATCAGCAGGATTTGCCTGCATGTGAGTTTACAGACTGTTTCTAAGAAACAGACGGTGACTTGGTTTGAGAAACGGGTGTTTAAAGAAAACTGCAACTAAAACCAACCTCATCTGTATGGTTACTGAAGAGTTGTACCAGCCAAAGCTGGAGGGGAAAGGTGCTTTGTGGTTAATTCTGACAGCAGAAATCAGACCAGTAGCTTTTCCGTTGATTCTTTAATGAGAGCCCAGCAGATTTGTGTCCCATATGATATAAATCACTGTCTGTAGATGGGAGAAACAGTAGGTCTTGTAGTTACTTTTCAATCTTTTATATTTCGGATTTCACTGAAGTTGTGTTTTCTGCTTTCAGATCCTGTGTAAATGGTGCACTGGTATGTTCTGTCACTCAGCTGTGGCACGGAGATAGAATATTATGGGGAAACAACCACTTTTTTAGGTAATAGTCGATATTTACATTCCAGCCTCTTTACATTCAGCCTATTTTTTTTTCTTCCACTGTTCTGCATAAACTTTTTAGAAACTGAATTTCAATTTTTACACAGAATCAATTTACCAAAGAGGAAACGACGAGATTGGCTGAAAGACCTTGAGAAAGAAACTTCGTTAGGAGAGCACGATCTGGATGCAGCTAGTGAAGCTTCTTCAGAACCAGACTACAACTACGAGTTCGCACAAATGGAAGTTATTATGAAGACACTGAATAGCAATGGTGAGGCAACTGCCAGAGAAAAATCTTCTTTTGGATTGTCTAACAAATTCAGAGTGGAACTTAATTTCTGGGTAAAACAAGGGGTACACGTGCTGCAGGGGCCTTTGGAGTGTTTTCAGGAAAAGGTACTTTACAGAAACAATGTTAGGCATATATATATGTGTGTAGATACAAAAGATATATACATTTCTATACGATATATGTTTTAAAAAATGTATGCACCTAGGTATAAACACCCACACAAGTTTGTGGTTGCTTTGTGCCCCAAAACACAATTTTATCTGTACATCTGCTGTCCTTTATAGTGCAGCTGAGGTGTAATCATATGCCTGTCAAATCATTGTCCAAATCATAAAATCACAGAATGTTTTGGGTTGGAAGAGACCGTTGTCCAACCCCCCTGCAGGGAGCAGGGACAGCTTCAACTAGATCAGGTTGCTCAGAGCCCCAGGGTCCACCCTGACCTGGAACGGTTCCAGGGATGGGGCTTCTACCACCTCTCTGGGCAGCCTGGGCCAGAGTTTCACCACCTTCAGGGAAAAAATTTCTTCTTCTCTCTAGTCTGAATCTCCCTCTTTTAGTTTAAACCATGACCCCTTGTCCTGTCACAACAGGCCCTGCTGAAAAGTCCCTCCCCATCTTTCTTACAGCCCTCTTTAAGTACTGAAAGGCCACAATAATGTTTCCCTTATTTCCTACTGATCTACTAAGAGGTTAGTCCTACTAACCTCTTGTTTTTGCAAATTACTGCAAACAAAAGGATGTTTCACATAGCTTCATCCGTCCTTTTGTATCAAATATTAGACACCATTTTAACCTTAGTAGAACACTGAAATGATGACAAGCCAAAGGTCAGATGTCAGCTAGTGTGGCTTGATCACTCTCAGTATTTGATTTAATCTATGTTAAAACCTATTGTGATGCCTTTAGGATCTAATACGGTGTGAAGAAATACTGAAAAACTTGGTAGACTACTGAATGCATTGTAAATTTTTTTTTACTATACAAAAACCTTGGGTTTTGGTTGCTAACCAAGACGACGCAGTAAATGGTGTTTCATTGCTTTCTGTTCTCCTTTCTTCATGTCTTTGCGGTGTTTCCATTGTTTGCTGTGGTTTACTTGCTGAAATACAGTATTTACTTTTTTCTTCATCTTCTCTTACATTAACTTTCTCCGTTTTGTCGTGGAGTGCAGCGCGATGGTTTCATATGCTTGATGCTCTAGCACTGATTTGCAGGTTTTTACAGATTGGTTTTATTGGGATTGCTTGTGTGAGTGAGTTACAGGGTCAGGTCATTTAAACTGATGTGAAATTACTGTTTGATGACAGAAATATTCTCATTGTGGTTCACTCATGCCAGGAGATGAATATCAGATGAATCTGCCATCCTGGTGGTCTTCAGTGTTGTCATCCCTTGTGAAGATTCTGTTGCCTGTTTTAAGGCCTCAAACCATCCCGTATCTGTGCCAAAACTGGGACAAAGGTTTTGAACTTGACTGGCTCATGCATGAGACTGCGGGAGAAATTTGAAAGCATTAATTGATGCTTGATCTGCTTGTCACTAACTGGGGATTTGACTAAACTGTAGCAGTCTAGCGTGATTCAGTGTTCTGACGTGTGTGTGTCATGGGGTTTTTTTGTTGTTGTTTTTATGTGGTGTTGTCTAGCTGGTTGAAAGGATTCTTCACAGTATTTCAAGTCTTTACGGTTTAGATCAGTAGGCTTCTTCGATTGTGGTCCAGGCCGGTTTTTGTCTTGGTCAGTTGGTTTCTGTGTCTTTGTTCAAGAGCAGTACAAGCCTTGCTGTTTCATCAAAGCTCTTTCCTCCCTCATGCACAGCAAGTGTCGCAGTCATACAAGTCACACGCTTTCAGAAGCATCATAACCCAAGTACTCTGCTTCTTGTCTCCTCCTGTCTCCACATAGGTGTTGATTAACTAAGTTGGAGCAGTCAGTGGAAATAAAATCCTGACAAAAGAAATGACTGTGAGGATCATAGGCTGGGCTTTCGATTCGAAGCTAGGTAGCACTTCCAGATTCTGTTCTTCTCAGTGGTCTCACTAACATATAGTTTTTCTGATGGGTTTCCAGTGTGTTGGGTAAGAAGTAAAGCAGCTTTGTAACAATACCATTCTTCCTTAAAATGAAAAATAAATATGGGTAAGGAAAAAGAAATAACTGAAGACAGTTAATTACGGAATCACGGACTGGTGGGGCTTGGAAGGGACCTCTGGAGATCAACTAGACCAACCCCCCCCACTAGAGCAGGGTCACCTAGAGCAGGTTGCCCAGGATTGTGTCCAGTCAGGCTTCTCCAGGGCACAAACGCATTTGTTTTTATGGCATGTAACCAGTGCAGCAGTGTCACATACTGCATCCAGCTCCAGAGACGCTCTGAGGAGAATGTGTGACTTTGAAAACAGCTGTAAAGAAAACATCCGGATTCTTTCTTCCCTCATCATGTTAAAATTTCTTTGTGGGATTCTGTCACATCAGCTTTGTGCTGCTAATCTGCAGTGCTGGTCAAACACAGAATGCAGCAGTTTACTTTATTCTCCTGTCCTGTGCAGTGGTTAAGTAAACAACGTGATTAAGTTCTGCAGCTTCTCATTTAAACACACGAAACTGTTACAGCTCGGGTGGGGGTTTTGATGAAACATAGCAAAGCAGCCTGTGTCTTCTCACTTGCTTAGGAAAATGCACTCACATGAAATCTTAAGGGTGTTTATTCAGCATTGTTGTTACTGGATTAACAGATTCTCGAATTGAATTAAGAGATGTTGCAGCAAGGTAATAAATGCTGTTCACCCTATGGAGGAAGTACAGCTTCGGTTCAGTGTTCTGTGTACGGTTTCTTCTGGTTCAGTGTTAATACTCTAGCATTTCACAGAGGATTAACTACATATGAGTGGTCTTTTCAGAGCCATTGAACTCTTGTCACATAAATATGTAAAGGATTGGGACTTGGGATTTCTAACACTGGATGGAATTTGCTGTGTGTTTGGCAGGCACTGGGTGGAATCTTCCCTAATTTATTTGACTTTGCATGAGAAATGCAAAATTGTGGAACATTGTTTTTAAATCTAACTTAAACACTATTGTAGTTCTTTTGAACAGTGAAAAACTTCAACTTTTTATTTTTTCATCTTCTACTTAAGTGAAATTCACACTGTGTTTTGCTTTTTCACTGTGAAAGGCTTGAGATTTTCTCTGTAAACTCTTTCAAAAGTTAAATTGAAGAAGCATAAATTTACCTTTTGTTTTCAATGCAAGCAGAACCCACCCTTTTTTTTTTCTTTTTTCCAAACACTGGTGGATTTCATTGAAATTGGGAAGCTTTAGATGAGATTCTTGCATCTTGTTCCAAATATTTTCCATAGTATGATTTGATCCTGTGGTGGTTGTGATCCTGTAAATCTAGGTGGCTGGAAAGATCACTTGTATTAAGGAAATTAATATTAAGGAAATCTGCTCCCTGAACTCAGAGCTGATCTTCGAGCAGTTTAGGAAAATCTCATCTTAATGAGTCACCCTTAGATTCATTTCCTCTGTTTGCAAACACAAAAGAAGGCTTTTAATTTCTTCCATGCCTTTTCTCTGTCTTCTGCATAACATCTGACTCCGCAACCATTCTTACACGTAACTAAAGCTGTTTTAGGGATTATACAGTAAAACCTGTGCATGTGAAGGTAATTCTGGTATTATCTGGAGGAGTGGGGAGGATAATGACGATGTAGATCAACGTTAATAACTTGGTTTGTAGTCTACAATATTAGAACTTGGTTCAGTCCATTGTTTTTGTTGCACTGTTTAAAAGCTAAAAATAGGAAACTGTCCTTCTGAGCATGTCATGTGCTAAAAGGTGGTATTTCTGGTTTTTTTAAGACACTTTTATGCATCATTGTTTTGCTATTTGGTTGCTATTTTTACTGACTGATTTTTAACGCTGTGCTTTATAATTACCATTGCGATGGTATTCTGTGATGCCATTGTGTGAAGCCAGGGATTTCTTCCACGGGTAAGGCAAAGGCCACAGCAGCAGCTTGCAGAAGTGTGTGTTTTCTGCTAAAAATAAAGATGCTCTTTGCACCAATGGTAATATTTCAGAGGAGGATGCTGAGAGGCAAACACAAGCCCACTGTAACAGAACCCTGGAGATCCTGTGTGCTTCTCTGGCATTTACAATAGGAAGGATTTGGTTTATGAACTGACTTGCCTCAATGGCCGCATATGTTAAAATCGCAGACAGTGAGTCAGTTTATCTTTAGTTCATCTTTTTTTTATATGTATTTGCAAAATGGAAGAGGTAACACAAACAATTATTTTGAAGCTGAAGTTCTGTGCATTTGAAAATCCTGGCATGTCCTAGAGCTGCAGTGTTGCGTCCCCTGATAATCCATCAGTCCAGCTATGGACCTCTTCTCCCTTCCCCTTCTGATGTACAGACTCAGCAATCTGCTCTCCCTCAGATGCTCATCTAGACTGGTCCTCTTATAAACCACTCTTGCTGTATTTAAGCTATTAGTTATATAAGCATGAGGCAGATGTACACTCATTAGTACATAGAAGGGGCTTATTCCACTGAATTGCTTGTTCAGAGGCCCAGTCTGGCACTGGACCTAAACCCAGCAACAAACAGAATAACGTTCCTTTAGTCTGAATGCAATTTGGTTTTTACCGTTGCTGATGGACACAAGCAGTTGTTCCAGGATAGGGTATCCAAATGGATATTTGGTCTGGGTGGATACTGAGATGAAATGCGGTCTCTAAAGCTAAATGCAGGAGTCCCCTCCAGAGTGTGCTTTGTCCGCTTCGGCGCCGTGAAGCGCATTGGTGCAGTGCGACACGGGATTAGGCAGACAGTTTGTTTGTCTCACTTTCCATCTGCAGCTCTCCAGCATGTTTCATTCTCTGCCAAAATAGCAAAAGTACATTGCTTTTTACTTCCTTAAGTCATTTCCTTCTCTGGTTAACGTTATCTTCCCTTATATTTTGCTTTGTTTTCTTTTTAGTAATTTGTTCCCTCTTCCATCTATGCTGTTTTTTCCCACTGGGATTCTGGAATGTATTATAACTGAAATACGCAATAGATGAGGGTCGTAACCATTCTTCGAGCCTCTTTGCATGGCATATTTGCTTGTTTGGTTGGTTTTATCTATTTAATGCAATATTTATTATTTTGGCAATGGCTATCTTGTGTTTGGGACATGTTGATTGCTGTTACCAAATGAATAATGAGTGTTCTGTAATGCTGAAATGGTATTTTCTCACTTTTTTTTTTCCCTTTTTTTCTTTTTAGACCCTGTGCAAAATGTGGTGCAGATCCTGGAGAAACAGTACTTGGAAGAGAAGCGGAGTGCTCTCGAGGAGCAGCGGCTGATGTACGAACGGGAGTTAGAGCTGCTGCGGCAGCAGCTGTCTCCAGAAAGGCAGCATCAGCACAGCAGCGACAGACTCTCCTACACTGCTCAGACTGCACAGCAGAAAGTGAATCTCTGGACGGAAGAGAGGTGAGAATACTAAAGTGTTAGCATCTCATTTAGCGCGAGGTTCTGATGTGTAACATTACAAGATCTTCCTGTTTTATTTAGCACAAAAATTAAATAAGAAATTAGCTTTTATTGATCAGCATTATATCTGGGTTTTTTTTCTTTTAACTATAAAAGAGCTTCTGAAGTGTTTGGTTTAGCCTTTATTGTTTACATTAGTTCTGGAAGGAAAGGAAAGGAGATAAATTAGTCAACTACAACTAAGGAATATTGTATGTTGAGAGTATGCAGTGAGAGCATGGTACTTTGCAATTAAAAACTCTATTAAAAAATGCAGAAAATGGGAATCCTTATATGTTGTATGTGTGTGTTTCTAAAAGTATGCCCAGCTTTAGAAGAACTGCAGAATAGTCAAACAGAGTAGGTTTGAGCTGTTTAGAAAATAAAAGATTTGCCATGGGGTAAACAGGCTCCTTTGCAAGGACCTGAAGGCAGCCTTGTTGAAAAATGGTCATGGGATTTGCAGGGAGAGTTAAAAAAGTGGGCTAGGAAGATGTGAGCAGTTTCCATGTGTGTGTGTTTGCATATTGCAATGGGAGAAGCTTGCTCTTGGTATCATTGGGGAGAGAAGGATGCCAGCTCCATGGAGAGAAGTTCTAGGGACAGCAGCCGAGATGATTTAATTTTCCAGCATGCAAATGAGTATTCTGTCATTGGGTTAATTCTGCAGGAAGAATGAGCAGGTGTACCAACAGTCAGTTTGAGTGCTCCTTCCTATTTTAATGATTTTGGCTTATTCTCCACCATCTAAAAAAAAGAAAAAAATCCACGTACAAGAAAGTCCAAGCACGGATAGCCAAGATTATGTTGCAGCTTTAAAACTCAGAGTGTCAGAAATAGAACAGGGAGGGGTGGGCTGTGTACTGGACCAGAGGTTAAGTTCAGCATGCTTTGTAGCTGGCATTAGGAATCTCAGAGACTCGCCATGACACCTTGTGAGTGTCAGATTGTCAGTGTCCCTTGTTTGGCTTAAACGGTTGTTCCAGGATTTCATGTTCAGTGGGTATTTGCTTCGGTTAATATGCTAATGGAGCCTGTTGTATGTTTTGTGTAGTAAGAATTAAGAAACCCTATCTGAAACATTTTTTTTTGCTTAAGTTTCCGAAGGACACTGGCACAGCTCTGTACAGGAAAACAGAGCTGTAACAAGAACTACCCATGACAATTGGTCGAGTTACTCGTAAGCCCTCATTATAGTCTTAAACCATTTCTTTCTCAAGAATCTGGCTAAGAAAGGATTTGTGGGAGCCTCCCCAAAAAGCTCACCAGGTGCCAGTTTCCCAGATCAAAGAAGGGACTGCCTGTAGCTGAATCCCATGGCTCTGCCTCCTGTTCCTGGAGCTGGGCAGCTGTCTCGCAGTGCTTGCAGGTGTAATGCCCTCTCCGTCTTAAGTACTATTTAGTGAGTAATTCTTGACTACCTTCATCCAAAATTATAGCTGTCTGTGGAATCTGTCACTCCCATGGGCTGGAATTGCTCGCTTCATCTTGATGGCCTGGATAACAGAAGCAAGAGGCAGAGGGAAAGGAATTTTCCGTGTAACGCTGGAAGCAGATATATTTAGGAAGTGTACTAGAAATCCACTGATAGCAGCAGCTCTTTAAGATCCAACAAAACCTACCGCAGTTGCAGACTTGGGCCAAATAGAGGAGAGAGACAAAGCTGCTTGTTTTAGCACGTTGAAGGCACTAAAACTCAGGGCTGCTTGCTAACACTGCTGGTCGTTCACCACTGTGGTATGGTATCAGGGAACCGGCAGAGTGCAGTTTGAACTACCCAGTTCAAATTCTTGGAGTGTTTTGGAAAAAGATCACCACTGGAGAATTCCAGTGGGGACTGAAAGGCATATTAAGGGTCATCTGTGGTTGTACTGTAAAGACGTAGAAAAGCTTATCTGGATAAAGGCGAATGGGCAAACTTTGCCTGTACTCATGTGAGTTCGTTCCTCCTGCGCTTGTCCGTAATGTGTTTTGAAGAAGTGAGAAGTGTCTGTGCACAACATGGACTTTATTTCGTAGGACTTTGCACAGAAAAGCTAAAAAAAAAACAATACAGGGGAGTGCAGGTCACTGAAATAGCTGAAGGTTGATCATGAGTTCTCTGAAGATGATAAGACGCAGTAAGTACTGTTGGGATTACAAAGAAGGGCAGAAAGAGAGACTTTGCATTTGCTAGAGGATGCTTGTGATACTTCTAAAAGACAAAGACAAGAATCCCAGGGGAGAGTGTATCTTAGTATCACGGGAGAGGTACAGTATGTGTCATAGCAGGTTTGCCGGGTGTTAGGTTAGAACAGATTTGCTCAGACAGGCCTTAGAAACCTCTTTGGAATTTGTCCAGAGACTGTTAACTGTACAGAGTGCACAAGCTTTAACCTGCTTTCATTCATCTGTAACTTAAAAGGTACTTGGGGTATACAGGACTTTTTTTTTTTTTTTTTTTTAAATGTGTGTATTAAGTATCTGGAGGGTGGTTTGGGAGTCTGTGGCACTGCAGCTGTGACGTAAACCTGCAGCAATTGCAGGTTCCAGCATCACGACCTGAGGAAAAGCAGGTTTTATCATGATAAAGTCTCACATGTTGGGACTGGTAGTTTCTGTGGAGCAAGACTCCAGACTAAAGACAAAGACAGCTGCACTTACTCAATTTCTTGAAAAACATCCTGAGGGCTTTTAACAGATCATCACACTGTAGCAGCTCCCATAGTACTGTGCCCTTGTGTTTGGGCATCACTGGGCCAGGTTCACCTCAGCAGTGTTTGTTGAGTATGTGATCACTGCTTTTCCTCTATAGAATTGTCTGACACTGTTTTGAGTTTGCTGACCCAGTGCTATGCAGCATTTCTGCTTAAACTTGTTTCAGAAGAGTCTTTGTTAGCACCTCTGTTTGCAGCTTTCCAATAATAGAAACAGGTTTCTGTGTATTTTTCATGTTACCTACTGCACCACAGGGATGAATTGTTTCGACAGAGCCTGGCTAAACTTCGAGAGCAGATAGTAAAGGCGAATACGCTGGTGAGAGAAGCAAACTTCTTAGCCGAAGAAATGAGTAAGCTAACAGATTATCAAGTAACCCTTCAGATCCCTGCTGAAAACCTCAGTGCCAACAAAAAGGTAATGACAACAAAGAATGCTGGAAAACGCAGGTTTATGGCTAAAATATGTAGAGCTGTAGAACATTCATCTCACTTGAGGCCATGAAATGTTACTTTTCTAAGATTATGCAGAGTGAAAATATGGCCGCTACCCGACTTTAATGTATTGAAAGTGAATAATTCCATGTAAAAATGGGAACAGAGCGTTAAGCATGGCTCTTGCTGTTCTTTGCAGTGTATGATGACTGTACTCATGTGCGGTTTATGAACAGACATTTGTG
Source organism: Bucorvus abyssinicus (assembly GCA_009769605.1). Lineage (NCBI taxonomy): Eukaryota > Metazoa > Chordata > Aves > Bucerotiformes > Bucorvidae > Bucorvus > Bucorvus abyssinicus. Next base: position 5,320,876 of record CM020027.1, on the reverse strand, counting down.
TCCTGTTGCTCTAAGACCTGTGTTTTAGTTACGCTTGCAAAAATTACTGGTTTTTTTAACAGATGTCTGCAATTTTTTGTCTTGAGGGTTTTCTAGTTGTAGTGGTGCTGTAAATATAACGATAGCAATTAGGATAATACACTTGTCAGAAGTGATTTGATGGAGTGTGTTAATGTTCCTGGAGGGATGGTGGTTGTCTGAGAAGGATGCTGCTGACATGCACCTTTCCTGCAGTGATTATTTTTTCCTCTGATTTAGAGGGGTGCCATAGTAAGTGAGCCTGCTATTCAAGTGAGAAGAAAAGGAAAAGGTACTCAAGTGTGGACTATTGAGAAACTAGAGAACAAGTTGATTGACATGAGAGACCTCTATCAAGAGTGGAAGGAGAAAACTCCTGAGGTAATGTATATATTTTCTGGAAGGGATCAAGGATTGAGTTTGTTTTCCTTTAGCCCCTTTTAATATGTTTTGCAGATCAAGTGCAATGATTTTGTCTATGAAAGGGTACAGTATTGTGGGGGTTTTTTTTAAACTATGAATAACAGTAAATATTCAGAATGCCCACGCATAATAAAACACAGCATTGTCCTCTCCTCACTTGCACTCTCAGATATAAATTTGCTGAGGTCAGCTATAATTGTGCTGAGGTGGTGACTCATGATACCAGTAAGCATACGTTTACCTGGCATGATACAGGTGCCACATGGATAAGCACCAGCTCTGAATGGAAACAGCAAACTGCGCTAGAAATAAAATGATGAAATTATGGTCAGTCTCAAAGCTAGCAAGGATGCTGCTTAGATACATTCCAGGTGCAGAATGTATTAGTGGGGTAGAACTTGATCCTAGTATGTGAAATAGTCTGTAATTTCATTTGTATATTCCCCAACCTTAAAGCGGTGAAAAAATCAATTGAAGAGACTTAAGTCTGCATTCGTATCTCCATCCAAACTAAGCGGCGTTTTGTGAGAATTTCAGTAGTACATCAGCCTTGGCAAATAAGTGTGAGACGTGTCCAAAGCTTGCATGTTTACTGGCAAGAGATGTGGTGACAAGAGATTTACTGACACAAGATTTGGTGTTCCAGAAGATGTCCTCTAAGTATCTCATTCCAGGTAGAAGTGCATAGGAAGTGTATCTTGCTGTCTGTGGCTGGTAGGGAGCACCTAAACTACTTGTATCAAGAATCGTTCTCAAATATGTTTGAACAGCTGTTGTGCCTTGGATGGGACAATGGGAATCTAAAATCATAACACAGGGGAGGTCAAGCACTTCATCTGTGCCTGTTGAAGACAACGATGGGTTTACTGCTGACTTTAGTAAGAAATGATAGTGCATCCTTTGAACATATTATGTCTGCCTGAGCCAGGATTGTCCTTGCCATGGCCTGTGTCGTCCATAATGCATGTGGTCTATGTGCTACATAGAAACACGCAGGTCAAATGCATGTGTTGAAAACAAAGGAGGAGGAGAAGGGAAGAAGCTAACAAGTCTCCTGAGGAGTGCATATCATGCTCGAGTTCTGCATGAATTCTTTGTGTCTGTGTATGAGGTACTTGTGCAGAAAGAGCTGCAGATTTAAACTCAGCTCTACGGGAGTTGTAGGAAAGAACACTTGTAGGCTGGAGTGGGAGCCATCCTGCACCCTTTTGCCCTTGTTAGAGGTACCCAGCAGCCAAACCAGTTCTTCAGCCTGAGGATGATTTGTCCTCTCATTTAAAAACTGTAAACAGAGCAGAAAGGTAGGGTGAAACATCTTGAAATCAATGGCTTCTGCGGTTGCTCATGGTAAAATCTGCTTTGTCTTGATGTCACTAAAAATGTAGATCATCATATTGCTATATCCCATAGTAAAGAAAGGGGTGGATAGTGTCACATCTCGAGGATTTGATTTCAGATTTGTGATATGCTTCTAGTCTCTTTCTACCTGTGTAACAGAAAGGAACAGAAAAGATTGGTAGTGACATAATTTTTGTGTCGTGATCTTATACTATGTGGTTACCTGATCTCGAGTTCCCACACTCACAGGTTTTTGACATAACTTTTGTGACCTTTAAAACAGGTGAGGAAGCTGATCAGCAAAAGAGGGGATCCTTTTTATGAAGCGCAAGAGAATCACAACTTAATTGGAGTCGCCAATGTGTTTTTGGAGTGCCTTTTCCATGACGTCAAGCTGCAGTACGCTGTGCCCATCATCAGCCAGCAAGGAGAGGTAAAGCTGAACTGTCCTAACATAAAGCGGCTGTGGGCTCAACTCAGGGGGAAAGTCACAGGTCATGGAATCACAGAATGTTTTGGGTGGAAAGGGACCTTCAGAGGGCATCCAGTCCAACCCCCTGCAGTGTGCAGGGACAGCTTCAACTAGATCAGGTTGCTCAGAGCCCCAAGGTCCAACCTGACCTGGAACGTTTCCAGGGATGGGGCTTCTACCACCTCTCTGGGCAACCTGGCCCAGTGTTTCACCACTCTCATTGTGAAAATGTCTTACTTCTCTCTAGTCTAAATCTCCCTCTTTTGGTTTAAAACCTTCACCCCTTGTCCTGTCACAACAGCCCCTACTAAAAAGAGTGTCCCCATCTTTCTCATAGGCCCACTTTAAGTACTGAAAGGCTCCACTCAGGTCTCCCTGGAGCCTTCTCCAGGCTAAGCAACCCCAACTCTGTCAGCCTGTCCTCACAGCAGAGGGGTTCCAGCCCTCTGATCGTTTTTGTGGCTTCCTCTGGACCCGCTCCAACAGGTCCATGTCTTTCTTGCTGGGAGACTTAATGTACAACATTTTTTTAACAAGCAAATGATGCTTATTGTCTTGTTTCCTGGTTAATTAATGTTACCCAAATTGCTGCGGATCTTTTCTGTTTAATTTTTTACAACTGCCTAGCTATGAAAAAAGTAGACTAAAATTCCTAGTGTCAGTGTAGGTAACTGAGCAGAACCCATCATATTAAGGTGTCGTGGTTTAACCCCAAGCAGCAACTGAACACCATGCAGCCACTCGCCTCACCCCTTGCCCCTCCCGGTGGGTTGGGATAAGAACAGTTTAGTAACTAAAAGAAAATACTGTAATAATAATTGTAATGAAAAGGAATATATCAAAAAGAGAGAGATAAATAAAACCCGAGAAAAGGGCAAGTGATGGACAATGCAGTTGGTCACCACCCACTGAGCAGTGATCAGCCCCTCCTGGCCAACTCCCCCCAGTTTATATGCTGAGCATGATGTTCTGTGGTGTGGAATATCCCTTTGGCTAGTCCGGGTCAGCTGTTCTGGACATGCTCCCCCCCAGCTTCTCGTGCTCCTGCACGGTAGCAAAACACGGGAGGCTGGAAAGTCCTTGACTCTTTAGCAACAACTAAACCCAGCAGTTTATTATCAGCATTTGTCTCATGCTGAATCCAAAACACAGCACTATTAGAGCTACTAAGAAAAGAAAATCAGCTCTATCCCAGCTGAAATCAGGACATAAGATGCTGATGCACAGTCATGACAGTGCATCCATACCTTTTCTGGCATGTGTGAATTAAAAAGATCTGCATACAAATACTTTTTTTATTCCTTTCTCTTCTTTTTTGACATTGTTGCTTTTCATTTGGTGGTTGCAGTTCTGCGGTCTCTGCACACCTCCTGGAGTTAGATATCTACCATCCAAATGTCTTTAAGCCCCTTGTGCACAGGTTCTTCGTATTTGTCTTGCCTTAGGTCGCGGGACGGTTGCATGTTGAAGTAATGCGAGTCACTGGGTCTGTCCCAGAACGTGCGGTGGAAGGAGATGACTCGTCTGAGAACTCCAGTGAGAGTGGGAGCCTGGAAGTCATGGACAACAGTGGAGAAATTATTCACAGAGCGAAAAAGCTCTCCTGCAGGGTAAGTGAGAGCTGTGCGATGAAGTTAACAGTTTCAGGCTGTTGTAACAGTGTAGTCCATCTGATGTAAAGTTCTAAGCTATGCAGGCTATTGCTTGTTTAAAATTCTCTAAAGAGAAAAGGGAGACTTACCTTGTTCGGTTCAGGCTGTTTTCCGGTGAATGAATTAATTCACAGTAGTTTCTAGTATATGCAGGTCTGCATCGTGAGTACTGATGTTGCAAGGACTGTCCTTGGCAGGCACACAAGGGGAAGCGGTTTTTCTGTGGAACTATTCCCTATGGTCTGTTTGACCATCTAATGTAGTATCTGTGGGAGGTGTTTGGATTTCATTTCTTGTGTGATGAAGTGCTTTATTCTCCACTTGAGCTTAGCAGCTTCCTCAAAGAAAACAAGTATGTGGGTGGGCTAGTTAGATGCATCTAACTGCCTTCCTTACATCTGCATTTCTGTGGATGCAAAATACAGACTCTCTAAATAGGGACGTTCTTACAAAGCAATTGGAGGTGTCCTTCAAAAATTCTTCTTGGCTGCTCGTACTTTTGGATTAAATGCTTATTTTTTGAACGATTTACAACTGAAGAAGAAACAATCATATTTAGGACAATATCTGTTTTGTCTCCTCAGGTAAAAATAAAAGAAGCAACTGGACTGCCACCTAATCTCTCCAACTTTGTCTTTTGTCAATATACGTTTTGGGATCAATGCGAGTCAGCAGTAGCGGCACCAGTGGTAGATCCAGATGTGCCTTCACCTCAGAGCAAAGATGCGCATTTTACAGTGACCTTCTCTCACTGTAAGGTAACTACTTGTGTTATGAAATAGTGTTACTGGAAGGATGTTATGTTTGAGAGAAGCTTTTAGAATTTGAGCCTTGTTTTGTTGGAGGAGAGAAGAGAGAATCAAGTCATAACTAATGACTTTTGACTGTACTTTAAAATGTCATAATATTTCATTTCATCGCTTCTTCAAAGTGCAGCAAAATAAAAAAATCTTTTAATTCTTGGTCTTTTAAATTCAGATGTCATCTTTAATGGAAACTATAGTTTATATAATGACATCTTATTATATATTGGTTTGGTAAGCTCGGTAACTTTCTTAACCAGCGCTGAGCTTTATGATTCAAACCGTGTGGTTTTACCGTGCGGGTAGTTAGTTATTTGGTGTGTCCTTACAAACTCAATGTGGAGATACAGTTATTTTGTTTGATTGGTTGTGGTTTGTTTTAATCCTTGCCAGGACTATGTGGTGAATGTCACAGAGGAGTTTTTGGAGTTCATTTCTGAAGGAGCTCTTGCTATTGAGGTGTGGGGTCACAGATGTACTGGCAATGGCAGCTCTGTTTGGGAAGTCGATTCTCTTCATGCTAAAACGAGGACGCTCAGAGACAGGTACAAATGAATTCCACAGGAATGCTTCCATCAGCTTTCCAAAGGCTTTCTAATACTTGTAGTGTACAGAATACGCTTTGTTGAGGCAATCGTCAGTTTTTGTGGGAACATCTTTTTAGGTGGAACGAAGTAACTCGAAGAATAGAAATGTGGATTTCCATACAAGAATTGAACGAGCTGGGAGAATATACTGCAGTCGAACTCCATCAGGCAAAAGATGTGAACACAGGGGGAATTTTCCAGCTTAGGCAGGTACGTGCCTTTTCCCTGTCTTCTTATTCATGTTTAAATTAATTCTTAATTTTATTCTCAGTTTCTTTCTGTTTTTTTCTTCTCTCTCTCTCTCTCTCTCTCTTTCAATCTCTCAATCACCTGTTCAGGGTCATTCTCGCAGAGTTCAGGTGACGGTGAAGCCTGTACAACATTCAGGAACGTTGCCTCTCATGGTAGAAGCAATTCTTTCAGTCTCTGTAGGTGGTGTGACTGCCAGGTCAACCAAACTGCAAAGGGGCTTGGACAGCTACCAGGTAGGACTGTTAATTTTTCATGCATTGATTTGATTTAGTTTTGCTGTTTTAGAGCCAGCACAACGCAATTCCAAAAGGGACCTTAACACTCTGGTACATAAGTTATTTTGAGTTTTTACATGTGTTTGAGGTTCATACATATAATGTGAGCATATGGTGCTAAATCTGCTGCTTTTTTGTGTGTGTAACTCCGTGTATAACCGATAAAGTACCAAGTGTGGTATTTGAATATACACAAGGCAGCAGGAATATGGCAATTTTTTTGCCTTTGTGTGTAGAGGTGATTAATACCAGATTCCTAGTGCCATTAGTTTCCCTCCCTTACAGGGATGGTAAAAGTTGAGGAGAGGAAAAGCAGGAGAAAAAAAAAAAAAAAAGAAAATTCATAGATAAATTAACTTATAGTGAGATGCTATTACCTTTTCAAAAAGGACTGAGTTGTTATCTGCTCAGAATCAAATACAGCTGTCACTGAATGTGAAAGGGCTCTTTCCTGTAGCAGAAAAAGCCCCTAAGACGTATATATGACTTCAAGCTGATACTGGACAAATTCATATTGGAAATAAAGCATGATTTTAACAGTGATGGCAAAGGACGAGTGGAATGGGCCACCCAGGGTAGCAAGATGCCTTTTCTCAGAAGCGTTGCATTCAGAACCACAAGTAATTATAACCTGAAATACAGTAGAAATGGTAAAACTTTAAGACCGGTAATATGCTTGCTCAGGCCTTTTTCTGGCACTGTATTCTGTGTCTTTTATAAATATACTCACTAATACTCAAGGCATAGCTGAGCGGCTGTAGTCTGTAAGGAAAAAATCTATTTCTACCTGTTAATAAGAGTTTGGTTATTTGAATGTTAGAATTTTAACATTTCACAAGTTCATGACAGAAATGTTGGTATTCATGGTTTGGGCTGTTTCTGTTGCGAGAAATGCATGTTGTTCTGTGTTTTACAAAATTTATTTTCTCCTACCAGAAGGAGGAGGATGATGGTGGTGATATGGATAGTTACCAGGTATTGCTGCTGTTGCTGTCAATCCTGTGGCATGGGGCACAGCTAATGCTAATAGCCAGCAACTTTCCAATGAACAAGCAAAAGTGGCTTTGAAATACAGATGTGCTGTGCATTTCAGAGGCTACCTGGGCTATAAACCACTGCTGTTTCAGTTTACCTTGTGACTTTATACCCTTGCAGTGTGCTCTTTTTTCTGGTACTCAGCACTCAGCTCTCCTAACTGGCTACATCGATTGCTACATGAATAAAAGATTAGAAACTGTAATTTAAAATGAAAACAGTTCCCACTGACTATCAAAGGGAACGGAGCAGCCATCTACAGCTGCAGGCATCTTTCCTGACCAAATTCCACAGCGTAGGATTTTTTCTTTTTTTTTTCTGAAAAAAACATCGTAACCTTTAAAAATGTGCAGTTTTCTTAAGTGTTTGTGAGAGAGAGAGGAGAGGGTGCGAGTGGGGGGAATACAGAAGCTTCAGTGAAGCGATTTTATTTTTTATCTACACAAAACCAAACCTTGAGCCTGTTTTTTTGTGTGATAAGTAAATACAAGACAGTCACAGTTCAGATAGTGTAACAGACTCATTTTAAAAGACAACGAAGGGCAGAAGAGGAAATGCCTGCAAAAGTAAAAGACATTTCAGACTTATACGTGGAAGATTTATTTCTAATAGCAGCCTTACAGCAGTAAAACCAGTTAGGTGAGAATGCTGACATCCCTTACGATCATGTGTTAGGTTTTACAGCAATCCCAAAAATATCAATTAAGGTACTAACTTCTTGCGGGCTGTTCATGCGCTTCCTGACATATCACAGAGAAGAACGAACCAGATTTTCTGTGATAACCACAAAGCATGATTGCATGATGGGTTTTGTTTGCATGAGAGATCTTTTAATCGCACTGATAGCAGCTGCTAGCAATGGAATTTTGTGCAGGTTCGAGGGTGTGCTGACCTGTCTAATCTTCAGGAGAACTTATGATCAACTGGTGATACCTGTTTTTCCTATTCCATGTGCTATTAAAAAGTCTGATTGCCACCTCTGTGAGTAATTAGCCCATGGCATATAAATCTGTTCAGCAACCGAGGGGGTCACAGTTTCTTTTCCTCTTGTTGGAATTTGAGACTTGAAAGCAAATAAGTTTCTGTTCATGGGTGATGAGGTACTTAATCAGTGTGCATGTAATTCGGGGCAAAACGTTTTCTGCATCATGCAAGCTGTTTAATATCAATTCTGATTAAATTACCACAAAATTCACTGCCCTTGAATCGTAACCACATAGCCCAATAAACTTTCTTTTCTCATTCTGTGTTAGGAAGAAGATTTAAACTGTGTACGAGAAAGGTGGTCTGATGCATTGATAAAACGCAGAGAATACTTAGACGAGCAGATTCAAAAGATCAGCAATAAACAAGGTTTGAAGCTTAAAGTCCCTGTCATAAGTATTTTATTCCCTATACCACGAAAAATGTATCTCATGTATAATTCTTATCTCTTTCTCTGTAGAAAAAACTGAGGATGATATAGAGCGAGAAGCCCGGCTGGTCGAACAGTGGGTAGGGCTGACTGAAGAGAGGAACGCAGTGTTTGTTCCAGCACCGGGCAGCGGAATTCCTGGTGCCCCTGCTAACTGGTACGTTCAGAAAAACCAGGGGAGTAGTTCATGTTTTCTACATGAACATTGCACACCACAAGGTGAAAATGTGAGGATGTTGTAGGGCTTTCTACATTTTCCGGTAATACTGCGAATTATGCTCAGCCGGCAGAAGGCTGCAAGATGTGGTGCTGGTTTGAATGCAAGAAAGGTTTGCTTAGTTAATGGATTACATGAAGTAGCTTTGAGATGGCTTTCAAGGGTTAAAAATAACTTCTGAATTTAACATGGTATTTTAAAATTTTACAAATTTGTGAGAAAGTTACCCTGTAGTTTGACTCCTTTCACAAAAGGAGTGGTTCAGAAATGAATGGTAGAACATGTGATAATTTCATTGATAAGGGATGGGGAGGGAAGAAATTCTGATTTCAAAGGATATGTTCTATTCTGTTTCATTTAAATCTCTAATATATTTCTCTCTTAATTTCATTTAAATTTGTGGTTTTACTAAGATCATTGGAACTGACATGCAAAAATGAGGCATGCAACATGGTAGATTTAGGAGGTGTGTCCAAGAAATACACTGATGTCTCTGATAACACCTACTACCTCTTCTTCACTGGGTGAATGATACAGGGACACTCTTTCCTCGCCATTTTTTCCCCTTACCTTCCTGAAGCATGCGGTGGTCATGTAGCTAGAAGCGTATTTATTGTTATAAAGCCTTGCCAGTAGCTACACATCCAGTTGTTTGAAAGATTGCTAACCTTTATGTATGAGATGACCACAACCTGCTAACTTGATAAGAAGCAGAACAGGATGTTTCAAACTGTCACCTGAAATGTGCTGTGCGATGTGAATTAAGTTTGGGCAAAGCACTACACACCGCTGCCTGTGTACGTAAGGAAAATATCGTCTGTGCAACCCAGGCGTTCAGATTAGCCAGTAAAATGTTGACAGCTTTAATCTGTGGTGGCAGTTAATGGATCTTGCATGGAGATCTGTTTCCCCAAATTAGCTTGGGAATGAATTTGTCTTCCTTGTTGACAGCAGTATCTTTTGTTTCAGGATTCCCCCTGCAGGGATGGAAACACATATACCCGTCCTTTTCCTTGATTTGAACGGTATGTTGTGACAGCAGGTGAAGAAACTTTGAGGGCGGAGGGAGGGCGAAGGATTAGTTTGGAGCAATAAATTGATAAAAGGAAGAATGATTCTAAAATGTCTAAGAAATCAAACAAGTCCTGGAATGGCACTGTCTGATATGGCTTGTAAAGTGTTTTTTCTTCTGATTCTGTATGTTGGAATAATTAAGCACAGTTATTTTAAAGTAAAGATAAATTGGGGAACATACAAGTACAGGAATAGGCTGTACAGCAGAAAATAGTGTACACTACATAAAATAGTGTAAAAGTTAAATTGAACCGCAGATAAAAAAATTCTGTAAGTGTTTTGATGTGCAAATCCACATGTCATTAAAGCACTGATGGAGAATCTCCCAACATTTTCGGACCTCCTTCCACTGAGGTGTGTGCAGAGTCTTAAAGAAGAGTGCGTTAGGACTATAAAGAGCGTTTTGTTAGAGAATCTAAGGGTTCTCCCTTGGAAGGTCTTTAGTTTTGCATGAGAAGACTATTGATATATATTCTTAAGACACACATGCACACTGTGAGCAACCAGAGACTAGAAATACCACCACATTTAAGGACTGTTTAGGAAGCAAGTCTGTAAGTATAAACTTGGACATAAAGCAGAGGAGGATCCACAGGCCGTGTCATTTCCAGCACTGCGGTGGACTATTAGACACGTTTATACAGGCAACACGTGAATACCTGCTTTAGAAGCTGCTTTTGGAAAGTTATACACACTCTTCCCCTCATCTGCGCTCACAAGGAATGTTTTTATTTGTTTTTTCATTATCAACACAGATTAGCAGGCAGCAGATCGAATAGGATATTTAAACAGATTGACGGATCGTTGAACAACTTTTTTTTGTTTAGCTAAAAGCCTAATATAGCCAGAACTGCTCTTCTCAGTTTAAAGATTCCCTGATACGTCAGAAGTGATTTGACTAAGAGATGAGCTGGTTAGGCTGGCAGGTGGATAAATCCGACATTCTCTGGCTAGGTAAGTTAATGTTACAAATACTGTGAAAGAGTTTTGAGTTCTATTTAGATACGGGAGAATGTGCTCAGGCTGAGGGTCAGCCTGGTTTTAATTCCCTTATTTTATATGCTGAAATCGTCTTCAAAATGCTACGTAGTAATAAGATGAATTAGGAGTAAATGTATTATGACTTATGGGTAGGACTTTATTACAACTTTGTGTTACTACTTTGCCTCTCTATATTAATATCCTTTGGTATAAAACTATTTCATTCTTTGCACATTTGTTTCATTAGCTGATGACCTCAGTGCCAATGAACAACTTATAGGTCCCCATGCGTCAGGAGTTAACTCAATACTACCAAAGGAGCATGGGAGCCCATTCTTTTATCTGCCGATCATAAAACACAGTGATGATGAGGTAAATTGTTAGCAAGCCTCCTTCTTGACAACTGCAGCTTATGTTAACATTTTCTTCTTATGTTTTATTTTCTACCTGTATGTACTTAATCATTATTATTATATTTTTGTCTTCCAACTACACCATCTGTATCTAGTGCTGCCTTTGTTTTCTGGCCTTTTTATTTAGCATTTAAGAGGATATGACTTGTTAGCTCTTTTGCCTTAATTCAGAATTGTCAAGTCTTAGCAATTCTTGGTAATTCAGCTGCCTGACTCAAAACCCCCTTGTCTTCTTTCCTCACCCTTTCATCATTCCTCTTCCAGGCTCTTGATTCTTCACAGAAAACCGCTTCATGTATTCTGCACACTAGGCAAAGCTTAATATTTAAATAAAACTTTTTTAGTACATAATTACTTTTAAATAGAACGTTCAGGAATTGTTGGAAGTGAATGGTTCTGGATCCGTTCTGGAATGTCTTAACTCATTTCTTCCATGTTCTGTGCCAACTCAGGCCACTGCTTAAGAGACCATTTCCAGAATAAATGGGACACCAAAGCTGAGGGGGGAGGCAGGAGGAAGTAAAAAGAGGTTCTGCAGGATGGGAGCATGTTTATTCTGTATGGGCCATTATAACCTCATCCAACACAGACAGAAGGTTTGACATTGAATTTGATAAGTTTTTAATACAGTTGCAATAGGATTTGCATTCCTTCCTCCAGTCTTGCTTCTGCTTTCCTTTCCGTCTCCACCTGTGCAAAGATTTCCTTTTGGGTCAGGGTTTGCACAGTGCAGACTGTTCATGATGGTTTTCCCCAGTATCTTAACACCTCTTTTATGCTGCTTCTGATAAATTCCTTCCTATGAAAAGGAGGTTTGACTCCACTTTGTTCAATGATGCTCGCTTTTCTCTCGTTAAAGATTGTTTTACTTCATGTTAAATCATTGCAAGTTATACCTGTTAAGTAATTGAATCTTTGATTTCCCTTTCCTTCCTCCACTTCATTTGTCTGCACAGGTTTCAGCCACTGCTGCTTGGGACTCTTCTGTCCATGATTCCGTGCACCTGAATCGGGTAACTCCTCAAAATGAGAGAATTTACTTAATAGTGAAGACTACTGTGCAGCTCAGCCACCCTGCTGCAATGGAACTGGTACTGCGCAAAAGGATTGCAGCCAATATTTACAACAAACAGGTAAGAAGTTGATGTATTATTTTATTAGTAGCAATTTTGTTTCATATCCTTGATTTTATGAATGTGGCTTTTTTAGCTGCTTGCTTCATTTTATCTAAGTTTGATCCCTCCAGTTCTTAGGAAGGACAAATAGAAAATAAATTTTTACGGGTTGCAGTGAAGCTGAGCACTTCTGGTGTATTCCTTTGCACTGTCCATTTTTCAACCTGATTCAGTTCAGAGTGTAACAGCTGCTCCTTTTGTAACAAAGAAAAGAAATTCACCTCCATATCCCTTCAACTTTGTTTCGGAGAAGTTTGCAGTATCTAATACAGGGTCACTGTAGCTACTGTATCCCTGAAAGCATCTTTGGGGCTTTAGATGTTCAGAGTAAACACAACAGATCGTTTTTCTTTCTTGTTGCTACTTTCTCTGTAAACTACAAACTAGGCTTATTCCCCACCACTACCCAAATGTAAACATTCTCTACACCCTTTAACATGCTAATTTTGGATAGGGTGTTTTCTCTGGTTGAGTGTTTGCTGAATGGTTGCTGTTCCCCTCGCTTTGCTGCTTTGTGGGTTTAGGCAATGAGATGCTCTCTGAAATGATGTCCCTTTGTTTCCCAGGTGATTGAGAGCAAGAGCGTATTTCAGAATTGCTTCAGATTTTGCAGCGCAAAGCGGGGAGGAGCTGTTGTACTACTAAACAACTTGCCAAGCAGCTCAGTTCCACGCCTTTTTGCACATGGCATGTTGGCCGTTGCTAGTTACACTTGTCTAAAATTCTGTATTAGATGGATGTTAAGTTTACAGTTAGTAATGTAAGGGCTAACTAACCTGACGATGAAGCGTGGAAAGGATGTGATTACAACAGCGAAAACTCTGGTTGCTATTTCAGTTGTGGTTTGGTACTGCTAAAGGAATTTTCTACCTGTTTAACAGACAAAATTACAATGAGGAGTTGTAATGCTAAAAAGGAACTTAACTAAATTATGGTCCTGAAAAAATGTGCTTTTGTGGTAGAGAATTTTTGCACTGGGACCTTGTATTTCTTTGAATGTCATCAATAATCATTATCAAAACAGTCATTACAAATTATTTGTTTCTAGAGTTTTACCCAGAGCCTGAAAAGGAGAATATCCTTGAAAAATATATATTATGCCTGTGGAGTGACCTACGAAATAGTATCCAATATACCAAAGGTAAATTATACCCTATTTCTCTTGTACATTCGCTGAAAGGAGCAGAATCACCTACTGCAGTGGGTGATACTGATTGGGAGGTAAATGTTCTGCTGTGTGAAGAGGAGGCAGCTTGCCAAAGAGTATATCTTAAAGTTCAGTGGTCAGATCGTGTTTGTCCATAAAGAGTTGAAAACTGTAGGGATTGTATTTTCTATTCTACCATGTTTAGCTGAGTTCTTGTAGGAGAGCTATTTCTGAAATCATATTCGTGTTTACAGAGATAATACAGGGGTGCTCAGAGGGATATTCAGGTCAGTGAAAACAGAATAGCTGGGAAAATGAGTTCACAGGAATATAAATGGCTTTTCATAGAAAAAGCTTGTACAAATTGTAAATCCACTATAAAAAATTATTTTAAAGGTAAACAAACTGGACAAATGAAAATATAAATAGTCCTGTCGCCATGTAATTGTCACTTCACAGTACTTAAAATTTAAACTCTAGGGGAGTCACACAGAATACCTAAGGTTTGGGAAGGAAGTTGCCTTTACTTGCGCAGCAAATTGTCGTTAGTTAATGCTTACCATATGCGATTTCAGGTTATATAGATATTATTTCTAGGAGTGTATCAATTGCAGCAAATGTGCAAAACTTCTCCCGAGCATGACCTCTTCTTAGTTCAGCATTACCTCCATCTGTATTGAACAGTCCTAGATCACTGATTATAATTAAGATTACTGATTAAGTTAAGGATTATCGATCTGGATTAAGATGCTCTAAAGTAGTGAATTAATAGATTCAAAGGACTAGGCTTTAACTTCTAAAATCTTCAGTAGTGTAACCTTGTAATTTAGGCTACTGAAGAAATTGAGGATCGCGAGACCTTGGCGCTGATGGCCGCAAGGAGCGAGAATGAGGGCACGTGCGATGGGGAAACGTACATTGAAAAATACACGCGTGGTGTGCTGCAAGTGGAGAACATTTTGAGCCTTGAACGACTAAGACAGGCAAGAAAAAGGCACTTCTTGCACCTTTTGAACTGGATTATGAGAATTCAAGTGGAGATGATTGCTCTTTTAAAAGTGTTGGTTGTTTTTTAATTTGAGGTGTTTTTTAGAGAACATTGAATGGATAAATGTAAGACTGAGTTATTTCTGTGAAATACAGAATGGGTGAAATACAGTGGTGGGGGTCTAGTAACTGTAGCTGGCAGTGGTGTAGTATGCAGAACCTGAACAGGCAAAGGCCAAAGAATGAATTTCAGATACAAATTTTGTATCTGGTGGTGTGTGCAAGTTAGGATTTGTAAATGTGAGCCTTGTTTGCTGTGGTTAGCCACACTGAAAAAAGCTTCTATCCTGCTTGATCATTTCTCCTGAGGAGAACGTGGCATTGTTCTTAGTGTGCTCTTTCTCTGTGCAGGCAGTCACAGTCAAAGAGGCGCTCTCCACCAAAGCGAGAAACATCCGCAGAAGCATCAGTACCCCAAATGTCCACAATGTAAGGACCCTTTATCCTCTGGTAAATTGGTACTGACGGGACAGGGGCGTGCTGTTCGTGTGTTGATACAATGCTTGCACAATGTGATATGATATCGATTATTCTGAGCTAGGACTAACCAACCTGTAGGAACGTTGTCGTGACTGAAAATGAGTCACTTGAAACCCCTCCCCACCACTGTCCATCCCAGGAGATAACAAAGTTGACAGGGAAGTGGGGGAGTTGGTCCAAACCTCCTTTTCTAAGGATACTCTTTTTGGAAGCAGTTGAGGATGACAGCTGCCCTGATTCAGATTACTTTTACTTCACAGTCCCTTTAAATTTTTTCATAGCTTAAAGGGTGGTTTCAGTTCTGTGTGCATTTTCCGCGTTCTCCTATCACCCACTCCCACAGCACAGACATAGCTGTCCTGCTAAATAATCTTATCTGAAAAGAGAGAACAGAAAAGTTGTTGGGACTAAAGGATCACAGTGTTTCCTCAAGGCGTTATATTTTATAAATAAAAGGTGGGCGTTATGTCATCTGCCTGTTGGTGTTCTGTAGGTATCCTGTAGCCGGCTGGACCTTTCTGCCGATGATGATGATGATAAGGTATGTAAACATGACAAAAAACAGCCCACATTCTCAGATTATTTTCCCCCTCTTTGAAGCAAGATGTATTTGAGAATTGAAAAAAATAGGAGAGCATTATTTTTAACAGTGTTTACATAATAAGCACAAGTCTTATAAGGAATGGCTGAGGGAACTGGGAGTGTTTAGCCTGCAGAAAAGGAGGCTGAGGGGAGACCTTATTGCTCTCTACAGCTACCTGAAAGGAGGTTGTAATGAGGTGGGCGTCGATCTCTTCTCCTGAGTAACAAGTGGCAGGACAAGAGGAAACGTCCTCAAGTTGTTCCAGGAGCGGTTTAGGTTGGCCCTGAAGAAAAATTTTTTCCCTGTTGGGGTTGTGAAGACCTCGCCCCGGCTGCCCAGGGCAGTGGTGGAGTCCCCATCCCTGGAGGGGTTGAACAGACCTTGTGTTGAGGTGGTGCTGAGGGACAGGGGTCAGTGGGGACCTGCCAGTGCTGGGGGAACAGTTGGACTGAGTGATCTTAAAGGTCTCTTTCAACCAAAACGATTCTGTAATTCTATATATCTTCAAAATGCTGCACTAATTACATATTATTTTGAGTAATCTTTCTTGTCCTTCTCTGCTCTTCGTACTAGAATTGTAGAACCTGGTATTTAAGAAGGGAGAGTTACAGCAAAATTTAATATGCTTCACTGAAAAGCTAATTAGCTTCTAAACAATCCGTTTGTTTGAAACAGAAAATTGCCTTAAGTCAGTAACTTGAGATTCCTTCACTTTTTGGTGGTTTTTTATTTTTTTTAAACTCCTACCTTTGAGTTCAGCTATTAATTAACCCATGTTTGCCTGATTCAGCATGCATATTTATGTGTTTTTGTTTCTTAGGGTTGGTCTGAAAGTCACCTAGATATATCTGACTGTTCTTCCAGTTATCAAGATGTATCATGCTATGGTACTTTACCCAGGGAGTCACCTCGCAAGAGCAAAGATGGCAGTGGTGAGACTTTAAAGCATACACATAATGACAGTGTGTGTTGTGGTTTTAATTACTGCATTAAACTGAAAATTAAATTCTCGGTGCTCTTTTCCTACTAAATGCATTGTCCAGCTTCTTGCTTTAGCAGCTAAACATAATCTGGAAGTAGGGGAGAAAGGGAGAAATGCACGAAGACATCGAGGAAAGGATGGGAAGTTGGAGGTGTCCAAAACACCGAGGAGAGCAGAACAACAAGCTCAATGTGAATCAAAAAAACAGTAGAGCGGAAAAAAAAGAAAACAAATAGGAGCTGCTGTTATTTTATGAAAATGAAGATGCTTTTGTTAAAGTAGGAAGGGTCCTTTTGCAGGTTCTTGACGTGATTTGGCTATTTGCTTTGCCATGTCAGTGTGTCACAAGTGACTTGTTTTCCTCGGACCAAATTGTGATACTCTGTTCTTGACCAGGCAATAGAGGTAGAGGTGCTGCTGCAGTAAAGTGGGACCGAGAGTTTCTTCATTGCTTCCTTATCTACAACCTCCTTTTGGATCATCCTGCTCCTGCAGGATTGCCACCTTGGTGCCAGGGCAGAGGTCACTTCCCACTGTTTTTGTCACTGAGATGAACAGGAGAAATGTTGGAGCCTCAGAGTGGAGGGGCCTATTCTCTGCTTTCCTTCTATTTCCACACCTCTGAGGGACATAATCTCCCCTTGTTGAGCGTTGTGTTATCTCATGCTTGGGCCAGTGGTTGAATACCAAAATACCAACATTTTCTTGGAGCCAGCAGCTTGCCAAAAATGCATGGCTTAGCCTTCAGTTGTTTTGGATTATGCTCTCACAGTCAAGGTATGAAGAACTGAAATACAATATATCTGCTTTTTTACCTAGGTATGGTGGCAGAGAATTCCCATGCTTTAATGGCCAGCCCTTTTAAAGCGTTTTCTCCTCAGCCACCCAAGTTCTTCAAGCCCTTAATGCCAGTGAAAGAGGAACATAAAAGGAAGACCCCGCTTGAAAGCCGACCTCTGCTTAGTCAAGAGGTAATCTTTGAAAACTGCCTGGCTTTTGTTAAAGGAGATGGAGTGATTTTGTGTGCTTGGCGACTCTTCTGCATCTGTTGCAATAGAATTTTCTAATTCTCTGGTAAAACTCACCAGGCTGTTCTCTATATATAGTGGGGTTTTGCTGTTTGTTTTTCACCTCAAACACTGGGTTGGTTTGTTTTGTTTTGTTTTTTTTTTTTTTTGCTTTTCGGGAAGTTTTCTTCTATTTCCGTTTCTTTTATTTTAAAGTAACAGTAACCTGCATTTTTTTTGCCTCCAGCAAAGTGTATTTTTTCATAGATAAAATGTAACTCTGTGAAACAGTGGCTGTAATTCTGACTTTTATTCCTCAACCTAAAACTCTGTGAGCCTGAAACTCTGTTGGGAGAAGCACATGAGTTTCTCTGCCTATTAACTTCAATTTTGATGTATATATGGCCAGCACGGGGATTCCACTTCCACCGTGCCCTTCTAACCCACACGCATTGAGCGCCGTGCTCAGCGCTGGGGTTTGTGGAATGAGTTGTGTGTCTCAACCTTTGCAGAGCATGCCTTCGCCTCGGGTGCACTGCGCTGGCTGCGTAGTGCCTGCAGGACGCAAAGCCAGCGGCGTGCCTGTAGAAGGCGATAGCGTACGTGAGGAAAAGATTGTAAGTGGTACCATTCTGTGTTCCGAGGCCTGGTGGTGGTCTCAGGGCCATTGGTGATGGGCTTAAGGCACTTACGCTACTGCAGCAGAAAAAGAGGAGTAATGTGGATATAATCACTTGTGATTGATTGTAACTAATGGTGATAATGAACAGTTGCTTGCCTGGCTTGCAGAAATCCAGCTGTCATTGGAACTAACTCAACTAGGGGTTTGCGTTTTGGTTTGGTTTTGTGGGGTTTTTTTCATTTTGTTTCATTTTCTTTAATATTCATATATGATTTGTCTTGGGGGGTGGGTGGGAGAGGGGAGGCTTTAGTTTTTACAGGGCACCAACAATCAAGTGAAGGGTAGTTTAGTGAACCATGTTGTTGTCACTCTAATATACCTTGTATGTTACCCAGATGTTGTGACTATACCCCAGAGTAAATGGAATGATCCCATTTGGTGTAAGTAACCGTGCGTTTAGGTGTGGGCTCACTATAAAAAGCTTCTTATTGCCTGACATGGAAGTAATAAGACTAAAATAAGATTGCCGCTCTTAATTAACCTGCAGCCTGTCTTCGTCATAATTCAGGCGGTGAATTGAGGTGGAGGGCTTGTATTTTAATCTTCACCTGCCAAATCCTTTTCTCACTGCTGCTTCAACAAAAGGGGTATCATAATTTTTGCTGTATGATGGACTCAGTTTTCGGGCTGTGGAACATGGCTGTAAATACTTGCTTTAACCAGATTTAAAGTTCAGAACCTTCCAGTTATTTCCTGTAAGTATTGTAGGCCTCTTTTATCACGAAGTGCTAGTGATGTTTTCTTCCTATTCCACAGTCATTTTCACTCCTGCTATATAGCCAAGCTTTTAAAAAATCTGTTCTGGATTTCTAATGCTATTTTGTATGTTGTTACACCAAGGTATCCTGAGTGTTCTAGTGTGTCTGTTTGAAGCTTGGCTGCTAGTTTTGAGTAGCAGCTGGTTTTATTCTCAATCAAGTTAATTTTTCATAAGGTAGCTGACATGTTGACTCACACTGAGTCACTGATGCAAATAGCGTGAAGGTATTGGGAAGATAAAGTCTTCTAGGGAGTTGAAAAACATCCCTTGGAAACTAAATTGTTACAAAATCTTCCATAGCAACTTCAGGGCAATTTTAATCCCTTAGGTCCCACCCCACGCGTGCCCTGAATTAACCCAGGCATTTGCCTGTGCTGGTTTCCAGTGATAAGCAGAAGCTTTCAGAGCTTGAAAAGGGGAACATCCTGCACCAGGCTTTTATGATTAGAATGGAACAAATTCCTTGAACGCTGTAAACCTGCTGTAGCCAACAGGACCCTGGAAGGAGCTGGTCTTTTTCTCAGCTGCTTGCTCCTACTCTTGCTTTCAGAGCTGGATCAAACCTATGGTTTAACTAGGCTGGAGTATAAATTTCACCCATTTGAATGAGTAGTGCTGTCAGGACGAGTTCAGAGATTGCACTAAGGCAGCGTCACAGCTCTTCATGAAACCTCAGCTGCCTACTCCTCTCTGATTTGTAGCCAAGTTTTCACATTTACTAATCGATACCGTAAATGATCGCTCCAAGGTACAGAGCCTCATACTCCAGATTAATCACTAGATGATTGGTGTCGCTTCAGGACCCTGTGTATACTAAGATTTTTTTTTTCAGTCAAATGAAGAACCTTGCAGGATTTGAAGGAGAAACAAAGTTCCTTCCTTAAATGCATGTTGGTTTGAAGTTCATGTAATCTCTTAAACCCACCGTATTTGATAAACACAGTAGAGTTCGTAATATTTTGAAAACAACAAACGACAAGGTTCTGCATAGAGCAAAATCTACTTTTGCATAAGTAATAAAGGTGAAAGGGAAGAAGCAAGCAGAATAATTGAGAAAAGGTCCCTCAAAGACGAGCAACAGGTAGGCTCCAATATGCAAAAACATGCTTTGCGTAATGCTTTAGCGTTTGGAAGGGTGTTCGTAGCCCCGATAAAGGGGGTATGAACAAGGTTTTCAATAATATAAATCCCGTCAACAGACTTATGTGATATTTCATAACACTATCACTCCTCTGCAGAGAAATAATTTCAAAGTAAAGCCTTCATCCAGATTCCGTATGAGAAAAAACTGAAGCAGAGCTGTAAAAATGAGTAAGCAAAGGCTCGGCATCCTTGAGCAAATATTAATAATCTGAAATCTGGTTGGATGTGTCAGGTATACTTGGACAAGCAGAAGCATCTTCCTCAGGTACTGATTGCTCTGCCAGCAAAAATTTATTATTATTGGAAATCTTGATTCAGCATAAGAGGCCATTCTGTGTGGGCAGCATGACTGAATTATACCTGCTGTGAGCTTGAACATGGTACGAATGAAAACAGGACCTTGTTTATAGATAAGGGCCATAGCGAGTAGCGATCACTTCACTTTTCTTTTATCCTGCACTTTTGGAAGTCATTTAGAACATATTTACAGTTCTTTTTTTTAAATCAAACAAAAATTGGGGGAAAAAAAAACCCACCTCCAGGTTAGAAGAAAGATTTTATTACATAAGCATATGTCTCCTAACAGATACCTATGAGAATGTTTTAATTGGGGCAGGGGAACTGACGTCACAAATGACCTGGAGAGGGCCAACATACCTGATGCATTCTGTATTTCAGTCTTTATCTGTACAACTGGCCTTCAGGAATCCCAAGCCCCTGACACCCAGGGTGACCTGTGGAACAAGGAGAACTTGCCCTTGGTAGAGGGCTGGGGAGCACTTCAATAAGCTGCATGTTTGTTTAAGTAAATATACCCACGAGTGCTGAGGCAGCTGGCTGATGTTATTGTAAGGCCACCCTCAATTATCTTTGAATGTCAGAGCAATTGGAGAGGTACCTGAAGACTGGAAGAGAACAAGTATCACTCCTTTGTCCTCAAGGAGTTAACTAACTACATGCTGGTCACTTCTATATGCCTCACTTCTTTCTCTGGGAAGGTGATGGAGAAAATCCTCCTAGAAAGCATTTCCAAACCTATAAAGGACAAGAAGGCAATTGCAAGTAGTCACCATGGAAGGGGAGATTATGGGGAAATTACAGAGGGGAAGTTATGCTTGACCTACCTCTGTAGCCTTCCACAATAAGGTGACTGGCTTGGTGGATGAGGAGAGAACAGAGGATGTTGTCTGCCATTACTTCAGTAAAGCCTTTGACACTATTTCCTATAACACCATCATAGACGGGCTGACAAAGTACAGGTTAGATGATAGGTGGACAGTGAAGTGGATTAAAAACTGTCTGAACGACAGGGCTCAGAGCGTTATGTGCAGAGGTTCAAAGTCCTGTTGGAGGCCAAGCAGTGTACTGCAGGGCTCAATACTGGAGCCAGTACTGTTCAACACCTTCATTAATGACCCGAATGATTGGACAGAGCACACTCTCAGCAAGTTTGCAGATGATACAAGACTGGGAGAAGCGGCTGATAAGAGGATTGTGCTGCTATTCAGAGTGACTTCAAGTTGGAGCACTGGTCAGAGAGGAATCTTACAAAGTTCAGCACCAGTACATCTTGGGGGCTGACCAGCTGGAGAGCAGCTTTGCCTAGAAGTGCCTTGGGATCCTTGTGGGTAACAAGCTGGCCATGAGCCAGCAATGCACTGCTGCAGCAGAGATGACCAACAGTATACTGGACATCAGCAGCAGGCTGAAGGAGGAGATCCTTGCTCTCTACTCAGCACTAGTGAGGCTGTATCTGGAGTATTGTGTTTGGTCCTGGGCTTTCCAGTACAAGAAGGATACAGAATTACTGAAGTGAGTCTGGTGCAGGGCTGCAAAGATGATTAAAGATTTGGAGTATCTGACATTCAGGGACAGGCTGGGAGAGCTGGGACTGTTCAGTCTGGAGGAGACCAGGCTCAGGGGCATCTTACCAACACATAAAAACACCCAGTGGGAGAGAATGAAGACGAGGCAGACTGTTCTCAGTAGTGCTTGGTGATAGGATATGAGGTAATGGATACAGATTAAAGCACACGAGATCTCACCTGAACAGAAGAACGCTTTTTAACTATGATGGTGGTCAAACGCCAGAAGGGATTGTGCAGAGAGGTGGTGGAGTCTCCATCCTTGGAGATTTTAAATCCCACCTGACTGGACATGGTCCTGGACAGTCTTCTCTGGCTGACCCTGTTTGAGCAGAGGGCTTTGGACTAGATGACGTCAAGAGGTGCCTTCCAACCTAAACAATTCTGTGGTTATTCTGACGTGCAAACTGAAGAA
Organism: Bucorvus abyssinicus; assembly: GCA_009769605.1. Lineage (NCBI taxonomy): Eukaryota > Metazoa > Chordata > Aves > Bucerotiformes > Bucorvidae > Bucorvus > Bucorvus abyssinicus. The sequence continues at coordinate 5,298,636 of CM020027.1, read as the reverse complement.
ACCTGTTTGCTGTCAACGTGTTTGCAGCTTTGTTGTACAGTTATTTGAACAGTCTTGGCTATCATGAAGTGTAGGAAACATTTTCAAGAGGAGTGTTACCTTTAACTCGACGTCTTGGTTCTCGATGCATTGGTCGTCTGGTTAAGTATTGTGCTTAGGTGTCTGAAAGTATCAAACTGCTTTAGATATCGCACAGGATCTGCCTTGATCAGTAGCTGAGTGTGACAGCCACGTTTGTGGGCTGAGCACGGTGCATCACTTCTCATTATCAAAGGGGAATCAGGGACCTGCCTCCACAGTCTGCCCAGATGAGTAGTGTCACTTTATTTCCCTCCAAACACAGACATGTAGACGCACAAGTGCTTCCTTGAAGATTCTCTGTCATATTTGATCCTTTTGCTTTTATTTTCCAACCTCGTGAACGTGCTCAGGTGTGATGGCTGGTGGTAAGGAAAATAATTTAGCCTCGCTGGTGTCGGATTAATAGAAAATCCTGTCATGCAGGATAGTTTTTAATAATCAAGTATCGCAGTGGAGACCCTGCAAGGCCTCTTCCATTTATATTTACGTGGATTATCTTGTTAGATGGTCAGTTAGGTCTGTAGAATACCTTTGATAGGGCTAATTAGTCTAAGTCATGGGCTAAAAAAGGTTATAATACATGGCTTTAAAAAACTGAGTATGATGAAAATATACACACATACACCTTTTTCCTGTTGTGAGCTTTCCTTATGCCAAACTTTATTGCTTTCTACTTTCTGAACTATTTAGAATTTATCATTTATTTTCTAAAAATGGAATCGCTCAGTGTAGGCAGGAAACGTTCCCAGCAGCTCTTCTCAGAGTTGTCTTCCATTCTTCAACTAAAGAATATTAAAGGTCTCTATTTCTCCAAGGAAGTTGTGTTTGTTTTGAAAACTTCACTGTCGTAGGTTCCTAATTCTATGCAACTCTCTCTTCTTTTGTAGGACTCCGAGGAGGAAGACAGTGAGTTGGAGGCCATTAATAAGAAGCTGATAAGTCCACAAAGTTTTCAAAATTTCCGGCCTTATGTACCGGAAGAGTTTGCTGACTTCAGTGTGTACAATGCTGGCCTGGAGAACAGGGAGTGGTTCTCTTCTAAATCAGACTTCATGAGTTCTCGTGCTCTTGAGAAAGAAGTATCACGCAGCCCCACCACTAGCAGCATGACTAGTGGCTACTTTTCCCACAGTGCCTCTAACGCTACTCTGTCTGACATGCTTGTCCCCTGTAGTGATAGCACAGACCAGCTAGCCAGTCACACAAGGGAGCTGGACTCTGGGGATCCCTCAGGATCCTCTCTTGCACATGATGTAAGATCTTCCTCAAACAAGGAATGTCAAGAGTCAGAAAAGGAGTTAGTGAGAGAAAAGTTACCTGTGTTACCACTGAAAGAAAACAGTGCCTTAAGGGAACAAGTACCACTGTCCCTCGACGCCACTGACAGAGACCCTCAGCAGTTACCCAGAGCTGGATCGCTTTCAGATTTAAGTTCCTCGGATAGCAAAAATCCCTGTCGTACAATTGAGTTTTCAGCACGCGAAGCAACAGTTGAGCACACGACGGACATTCTAGAAGATCACTCCTTCACAGAGTTTATGGGCGTCGAAGATGGAAAGGACTTTGACCATTCGACACCTCCGCAGTCATGTTCCCTCGTGTCCTCTAATGGAGTGGGTTCCTCAGAGTCACCCCGAGACACTGACAAGGAGCCGAGCAGGTCCATGGGCCAGCTGGCCTCCGCACCAGCAGCAGGCAACCGGCCTGCAGCCACTGTGGAAAGTCCTTTATGTTCTGTACTGGTCAGAGGGATCTCGGACCGTGAGACTTCCCCGGACACTTCTGTAGATGACTTTATTGGCAAGGACCACTTGGACGGTTCCGATAGTGAAGAAGGTGTTTCTGCGGATCAAGCCCACGTCTTGCCTAGCTGGGTAGCAGTGGGCGAACAAGTCTGTGTTGGAAGTAATAAGATGGGCACGGTGAGATACGTTGGAACGGTGGATTTTTCCACTGGAATCTGGGTTGGAGTTGAACTCAACGTTCAGCTGGGTAAGACTAAATACACTCTGGGTTATCTCTGCAGTTAGTGTGATCTATTTTTAATGTCAAACTACAGCGCTGTGGAGCCATGGGAAATACCTCTGATTTCATCTAGGCTGGGAGTTTGATACCCCCAGTTCTAGGCATTCTGTTTACGAGAATACTTCGCTAAGGGTTCATTTTGAACTGTCTTCAAGCCCCGTTCTTCTTGCTGTATGCAGAAAACTTTTGCATGTTGTGGTACTTCCCAGTGGTATCCATCTGGTTTTAGAGATCAGAAAAACAAGTAAGGCCTCAAATTGGCAGACGTTTTTAAAATCAACATGCCCATTTGTGGGCAGCACTAACAAAGGACATCGCTCGTCACTTAACTTTGCTGTCTCCAGCTTTCAGAGGTTTTATTGGTTTTTTTTCAGTGGGGAAAAGCTTAATTACAGAGCACAGGTTTTCTTTAACTTCAGTTCGATGGAGTTGGAAAAAGTCAATGCTCTGCAAGTGCTAGACTCCTACAGGAGACCCTCAGGTCTTTTAAAAAGTTGATGGGTTTGGTAGTTTATTTAACACCAATGTTAGAAGTTTCTCTGGCAGCTGAGTTTTAAGCATTGTAAGCAGCTGGTGTTGAGGACAGTCTGTTTTGTAAAATGAGCAGTGGTATGGGCTAGTGAAAGCACCACCAACTAATTCTGGGCGTTTATTTCCATTGAAGGGAAGCACGATGGGACTGTGAAAGGCAGAGAGTACTTCCACTGCAGACCACGACACGGGGTCTTCGTTCGTCCTGGGCGCCTCAGCAAAGCACCAGCTTCCACGAGGAAATGGAGTAGCACTTCACGGTCTCAGGCATCTTCCACTTCAGAGAAACGGAAAAACTCTGTGCCTCAAGGCTCATCATCCGCTCCTAAAACAGGAGGAGAAGTCCTCTGCCATTCAGGAGATGCAGCGGCTTCTGTTTTTTCGAGGAAACAGGAGAACAGGAAATCGTGGATTAACTAAACTGCAGTATTTTTGCACTTACTACACGCATCACTGTGTATAGAAAACTGTATGGATTTTTGGAAGCTATTGTACATTTTAATCTGTCCATATGGAATGTGTATTCTCTAGAGTCCTTGACTGAATTCTCTAATTTTTTATAAATTATATATATATATTATATATATATGAATGTGTATCTATAGTTTGTCTGCCCGTGGGCAGATACGGCTGCACACTAAAACACAGTTAAAGCTCATCTGTAGATAACTGAGGTACTGGACTATTTGTTACGCAACAACTTGGGAGATATATTTTAAACAACAAAAAATATTTTATTGTGGAAAAACCAGGATGTAAATCCGTATTTGGGAAAAAAAAAAAAGCTACGGTTCGCTGTTCTTAATTACCAAAGAACCTGTTTTAGACTGACACATTTGCTGTTTATATCTTTCTATTGTAAATGTTTTAACGGAGAACTTGGTGCCACATTTCTTTTAGTCACTGGGCACCGTGCAGCCTTATGTTCTGTGTTTAAGCACACTGAAATCTCCAACTGCTTCATATTTTTTGTCTTCCTAGAGGCCTGCCACTGTGCTTACTTGGCGTTGGATCGAAACGATGAGCAACGCCTGAGGCCACACGTCTGGCATTCCGTACCTTAGCATAAGCCAGCCAGGCAGTTTGACTGCAGAAACCAGTGTAACTGCAACGGTGTGAGGGGACAGCCTTTGGGGGTTGTGGTGGGTGGGTGGGGAAACAGGGAAACAAAGAAGCAGTAAATGGATCATGACTGCAAACTTTGCACTTGTTACTTGCTGGTTGTTATCGCGATGAAATAGAACCTGCTAAAGTAATTTTAATCTGTAAAGTTTATTTTAATAATGGGAATGATGGAGGGGTTTATGTCTGGTGCTCATGAATTCCTAAGAAGGTTGTTCCACGTGTAGATACTGTAGATGCCTGTACAAGCGTTCTGGATATTTGTAAAGTAACACGGTAAAAAAAAAAAACCGGCGTGAAGTGGATGGCCTGCTGTATCTGTTCCTTGTTTCTTAGCAAGTGAGTGATTGAGATACCTGGGACCTTACTGAAAAGCTGCTGTTCTTTCTTCGATTGTTGTGTACAGTGAGCGGACTCTCGTATTTTACTATTTGCTGTAAAGAACTGTAATTTATATACTGCCATACTGTATTTAATTGGTACAGACCGATTGTGTGTTAGAATACAGACCGTTTACTTGGGATTTAAAAAAAAAAAGGTTTTTGCTTGTATTTGGTACAGTTAGGTTTCATGGTCAAATAGTTACTTGTTTCTAGCTGACAGTGCTTGGATGTAAAGTACTCTGTAAAAACACTGAAGGACATTATGACTGGAGTGAAGACTGGGTGTTATTAGCCTGTTGTAACACTCACTGGTCCACGCAGGTTTGAGAGAACAGCAGCCCTTGCAGGGATGCACGTTCCTCACCTGCTGCTTTCCTCCTTCTTCGCTGGAGGGGGAGTGGAGCTGGGGAACTCCAGCCAAAGAATGGTGCTACATGGGTCAAGGGGAGACGGGAAAAGTTCCTGGAAGGCAGACAAGGCAGACTCATTGCTAAATACATAAATGCCGCTGGGGTTGGTGAAAGCGTGGGGGGATGCGAAGTTCAGTGTCCTTGCCCTCGCCATAAGCTTTTGGCTCCTCTGAGATGGGCTCATTATGTACTCATTGATTTTAGTGACATGAATGTCTTTGCAGAATATTTCGTGCTTCTGGTGTCCACCTAGAGCTGCTCTCGCTGCATTAATGATACTGCTGCTGGGGGAAATCACCATAATAGCAAAAAGCACTTTATGCAGAAGTATTTTTTCAGGCACAGATGATCCAGGAACACTGCCAGGTACCTACACCCAACACCATGCTCTTCAAGTTTTAGATGTTACTTTAATCTTTCTGTAATGCTTTTTAGAAAATACATGCTCATGTCTGTGTGCATAAACATTTGTCTAAGGCCACCACAAACCATCATAGAACCAACAGAATCATCTGGTTGGAAGAGACCTTCGAGATCCTCGAGTCCAACCATTCCCCTGCACTGCCAGGGTCCCTAAACCATGTCCCTCAGCACCACATCCACGTGGCTTTTAAACCCCTCCAGGAATGGGGACTCTACCACCTCCCTGGGCAGCCTGTTCCAATGCTTCACAACCTCCTCTGTAAAGAAGTTCTTCCTGATACCTCACCAGTGTTGGAAGCTGATATGGCCATTTTCTTACGGCAGAGATGCAGTATTAACACCAGGTTAGCAAAATACAGATGCCATGACCGCTTCAGAAACACCAGAATAATTTTGTTTCTTGGGATATATGATCTGTACAGGCCAGAGGAACCTAAACAAGCCAACCGAGTTTTATGCTGTACACATTTTGCATAACCTGTGCTGTCATCTGTTGTTATGGACACGTTAACATGCCCTGTCCTGGGTTAAATTAAAGTTAGGAGGAGCGTATCCAACGAGTGCGATAAGGCAATGTGGAAATGCAAGCACTTCAGTTTGTGTGCGCCTCAAACTCTGGTACATAAGCACAGGAGCAGTTTTTCTGTTAGTAGTGTTCCCCCACAACAGACTTCCCTCGTGTTCCTGCAACTAGAGGCAGAATATTACATGCTGTTATGATGTACTGAGTGTAATGAAATGCAACCTCTGGGTAGGGTATTCCTGGCTGGTACCAGCACTGGTGTGGCCAGCAGGACCAGGGCAGGGGTTGTCCCCCTGAACTGGGCACTGGTGAGGCCACACCTTGAATATTGTGTCCGGTTTTGGGCCTCTTGCTCCAAGAAGGACGATGAGAAGGGCAGTGAAGCTGGTGCAGGGTCTGGAGCACAAGTGCGCTGAGGATTGGCTGAGGGATCTGGGGGTGTTTAGCCTGGAGAAAAGGAGGCTCAGGGGAGACCTTCTCGCTCTACAACCACCTGATGGGAGATTGTAGAGAGGTGGGGGTCAGTCTATTCTCCCCAGTAACAGGACAAACGAGAGGAAATGGCCTCAAATTGCACCGCGGGAGCTCTAGGTTGGGTTATTAGGAAAAATGTCCTGACAGAGAGGGTTGAGAAGCCCTGCCCCAGGCTGCCCAGGGCAGTGGTGGAGTCCCCATCCCTGGAGGGGTTGAACAGACCTTGGTGTCGAGGTGGTGCTGAGGGACAGGGGTTAGTGGGGACCTGGCAGTGCTGGGGGAACGGTTGGACTCCTTGTGCTTGAAGGTCTCTTCCACCCCAAACGATCCTGCGATTCTTCTCCCGTGCCCTCAGGTAACTCGCTCCCTGTGCCCTGCACCGGTCTGGCGAGCAGCTGATGGACTTAAAAAGGCGGCACTTCCAGCCTTTCCCGTGAACAGACACGCCTGAGGCTACCCCTGCTCCCCCGACCTTCCCGGGCTGTAATTTTAATACGTTGCCGCCATTACGCGAGACGTCGGGGCGGAGCGAAACCAGCGCCGCCCCCCGCCGCCAACCCGGGGCGGGACGTGAGGGGCCGCACGCCTCGGCCTCTGTAAGTGACCCCCGGCGGGACGCGAACCCGCGGCCCGCTGCAGCCGCGCAGGCCGACGGAGCCGCGCCGAGGGGGAGGCGGCGGCGGCGGCAGCCGCCGCCGCCGCCGCCGCCTCCCCCTCGGCGCGGCTCCGTCGGCCTGCGCGGTTCCCCTCAGCCCGTGTCAGCCGCACGTAGGCTCGCTGCCCGCCGGCATTTGCTGCCAGAGCAGCGAACCCTGCCCGTCAAAGCGGCCGGCGGGTGACTGGAAGGGTGGGAGGCGGGAACTGACCCCGAATTTGATTTTTTTCCCTCAGGTCACCATCTTCTGAGGGACGCCGATGAGTCTCTTCCAGTTCACCGCTAGAAGGCTGGTTTCCCAAGCACGTTGCGGACTTAAGAAGAGGTTTCGCTTGGAAATGGCTCGTCCTAGTTCCAGTAAGAGATGTTATTTGTTTCCTCTATTAGCCGAGGTGTGAAATTCTCGACGGTTTTGTGCCATAGGTAAAATCGATATTTCAATTCAAAACCTTCAGAAGAGCGTGACACCCCTCACGTAGCTGCAGCCAGCGCGATCGCCCAGTGTCGTGTTTAATTAATTGCGTTTCTTTTCTCGTAATCCCAGTGGGTACTAGAACTCGCTCCTCATTTCTTTGTACGAGAATTATGAGGGCCTCAAGCGTGGGGAACAACTCAGGAGCAGGGTATTGGGTAGCCCCGGGAGCCCTGCGTAGTCAGGTTAGCCGTAAATATTCTCTTTTTGTTTGTTTGGGGCTTTTTTGGTTCCGTTTTTTTAATTTGAGTATGTGCCTTAAGTTGCAAAGTGCTCGCAGAACTCCACAGGTACGGCAGTAAATGCCGTAACAGTTGGGTAGCTGAGGTGCACTTGATTTTTCTGCTGTCTTGAGCTGCTGTCAGAGGCAGGAGCCCGGACTGGGAGGACTGGGGGCCTGGCGTACTGTAGGAGTCAATTTTGGGACCAATATTGTTTAACACCTTCACTAATGATCTGGACAATGGGGCAGAGTTTACCCTCAGCAAGATTCTAGATGACACAAAACTGGGAGGGGTGGCTGATACGCCAGAGAGTTGTGCTGCCATCCAGAGGGACCTCGAGAGGCTGGAAAATGGGCTGACAGGAACCTCGGGAAGTTCAGCAAATGGAATGTAGAGTCCTGCCCCTGGGGATGAATAACCCCAGGGACCCGAACAGCCTGGGGCCAACCTGCTGGAAAGCAGCTTTGCAGGAAACGCCCTGAGGGTCCTGGTGGGCACAAGACGACCATGAGCCAGCAATGAGCCCTTGTGGCAACAAAGGCTGATGGATGGCCTGGGCTGCACTCAGCAGAGCATCTCCAGCAGGTCGAGGGAGGTGATCCTTACCCAGGCTCAGCCTTGGTGAGACAAACCTGGAGGGCTGGATCCAGTGCTGGACTCCCCAGTACAAGAGAACCACGGACATACTGGGAGAGAGTCCAGTGAAGGGCTACAAAGCCCTATTAAAGATTTGGAGCATCTGACATAAGAGGAGAGGCTGGGAGAGCTGGGACTGTTCAGCCTGGAGGAGACCAGGCTCAGGGACATCTTACCAACACATAAAAACACCCAATGGGAGAGAATGAAGACGAGGCAGACTGTTCTCAGTCTGCCTCTCATATCCCGGTGACAGGATATGAGGTAATGGACAAAATCACTTTTTTTAACTGTGATGGTGGTCAAACGCCGGAAGGGATTGTGCAGAGAGGTGGTGGAGTCTCCATCCTCGGAGATCTCAAATCCCTCCTGACTGGACACGGTCCTGGACAGTCTTCTCTGGCTGACCCTGTTTGAGCAGAGGGCTTTGGACTAGATGACCTCAAGAGATGCTTTTCAACCTAAACAATTCTGTGATAATAAAATGTGGTGCTTTAAAATTACTATCTGAGGTAAACTGGGAGAGAGGTTTTTTTGTCTCTCTGTAGCTCACCTCTTCCTTTTTAATCTTGTTTTGACTTTTAGAAAAATGCCAAGGAAATTTCCCATCTCTTTTCCCAAGTTGCTTAATCATGCACAGAAAAATGGAAGGAATATACATTCAAAAATAAAAATTACATTTGCAAACCTAGAATATGGGAAGGATGCCTCAGAAGGAAATGCCTTTTCCCAAATTACCTTAATTTTGAAGATGATACTCTGTAACTAAATATAATTTTTTTTCGGTTCAGGATCTTATGATCAGGTGCTCTGTCTGTCAAATATTGAGTATATTCAGAGTGTAACACACATGGCCCTACTGAACTTGCTCATGTGCATTTTTGGGGATCTCCAGGAACTGCCTCTCTAATGCCCGTATACAGGAACTCAGACACAAGTCAGTATCCTGAAATCACAGGACGTGTACGAGGAAGCGGTTTCTGGATGCGTACGTTGCCAGGACTGTCTGTGTGGCCTCTTGTACAAAAGTCCCAGTGTCTGACAAGCTGCTCGTTCTTCCTCCCCGTGAACAGATATGGCTGAATTTCGAGAAGTGTTTGCCAAAGCGAAGCATATAGCCATTATCACAGGAGCCGGTGTGAGCGCAGAGAGCGGAGTGCCCACCTTCCGAGGGGCTGGAGGCTTCTGGAGAAAGTGGCAAGCCCAGGTATGTACTGGTGGTGCATGTCTGCACTCTCTGCTTCTCCGTCCATCGGGTAAGTGAGCGTGGAGGGTCAGAAGCAGCCAGGCACCTCAGGAGGGTGGAAACGCTCCCATGGCGGGGATGAAGCTCTTCCCCACGCCCTGGGGATCTGCTTTGTCCAGCTGCAACTTCTTTGCTGTTGTTTGGTTTATCGGTTGTTTGGGAATAACAACATTCTTGCAGACAGCTCTGGTTCTTTCTACCGTCCTTGTTCTCTTGCTGCCTTGCAACTTACATAGCTGTTTGCTCACCTTTTGACACCGTTTTCCTGCCTCGTGGGGCCTTTCCTCTTTTAAACTCTTCAGAACCTTTTACCACAATAACAAAGAACAGAACCGATGATACCGGCCAGTTGTTGTCTTTTAATCTTGGTTTCTCATAATAGTCTTTAAAAAGTTTTAGGTTTACTTGTTTTCCTTTGGGGTCATGGTTCTTCGCAGTCTTTACCTGTCTCACAAACTCTGTCTCTCTCAATGGTGTGATCTGGGAGGCACTGGGGTGGGAGAGGAGGTGGAAGCAGATGCCTGGGGGTCTGATCCCATGTGGTGCCCCCTGAGTCCGATCCCGTGTGGAGCTGCAGGTGTTTCTACTAACCCTTACGCTGTCAGTAACCCCAAACACTGCCATCAAGTTTGCATTCTTCACGGCTTTGAACAGCAGCTTTCATGAAAGATTTGAAGTTAAAACGGAGTCAGCAAGAGGAGCGTGGGTTTTTTTTTCAAGATGGTTTCAGTCTAAAGGTTGATTTTTCCTTTCAGTGACCATCAATTCTACTCAAGCGTGTGTGTGTATAAACACCTGGTGCTCCTGCACAGAAAGCTGGGTAGGATTCAGCCTTTTTACGTCAGCGGAATTGTGAATTGAAACGTTAGACTGAGCTACTCCACCTTTTAAAAGAAAAGGCACAATTAAAGTTAGTGTGAAAAGCACAGTTCAGATTTTACCAGCACATAAAAGACATTAGACTTTGGTTTCCACAGCGGCTGTAATTTGGCTCACAATTTTATACTTAAATTAAGGCAGAAAAGCAATTTCTAGCAAAGGAAGTACCTCCACACGATGCTGAGTTTTCTGGTGCTGTGGAAAAGAGAGTTTTGAATACCAGAAATCATCATGCACTGTAACACTTTGCCTTCCTTTGGGCTGTACTGAACTCCTGACGGTTTGGTAGGGCAGCACAGAGTAAGGTCTGAGTGTGCTACGTAAGACCACCCACCACACTGCTGGTATTTTCTCGGATAACTGCAGTTACTTCCTTAATTGATGTACTTTGACTCGTCGTCCTCGTAGGGGCTATTGAACTATAATCCCGTCCACTGCAGCGGGTTAAAAATAATCTGCTTTTATTATCTGGTTCTGCTGGTCATGGTGTTGCTGGTGGGTCCTGGCAGGCCTCGTCTGGGGAGGGGATTTTCTTGCCCTTTCATTGGTAGAATGAATTATGGTGTCTCTTCCAGGACCTGGCTACTCCAGGGGCTTTTGCACGAAACCCTTCTCGCGTGTGGGAGTTCTACCATTACCGCCGGGAAGTGATGCTGAGTAAACACCCCAACCCTGCGCACGTCGCCATCGCCGAGTGCGAAAAGCGCCTGCGCAAGCAAGGACGGAGCGTAGTGGTGATTACTCAGAACATTGATGAGCTCCACAGGAAGGCAGGCACAAAGCACCTCCTGGAAATTCACGGTAAGAATCAGCTGACCTGTCCGCTGCAGGCAGGGGGCAGAGAGCAGGATGAGTACTAGAAGAAAAGAAACTGGTCTGTGAACACGGAGGGGTCAACAGGGCTTTTGGATCTGAGGAAATACACAGGTGTGGAGAGACTGAGGGTGGAAAAGCCCTTCTCCACCCTTCGAGGTGCCCCCACTCCTCCTTTCTCCACACCACAGGCCGTGCCACCAAGCGAAAGTCTCCCGGGCCAATGTCCCATCCTGGTCCTCTGGCACTATGATGCTTTTTAACCTAAGTATCATGAAAGGTTTAAATGGGATTTCCCACCGCTACATCGTGATCGGGACACCGGAAACCTGCACCAGTGTTTTTGCAGTTGTGGATCCAAGGGTAAAGCTTTGGGTGTAGTTCAGTTTTGATTATCCTTGTTCTTTAACAACATAGAAGCAATTTAAAGTTCCTGCTAATATTGCACATCTCTACTGTACTTACGCTACAGGTGTCCTGGGGTTGGGGAGTTTGGCATCAAGCAGAGCAGTGTTGACCAGCATCTGTTTTTTCAAAGGAAATATTTCTGGTTTAAGGGGAAAAGCAATAAGCAGAAGCCACCTCCCTCAGTGATATTTTCCATAACGGTAATACCGTCAGGAGGCCACGTATTACTTGTGTCGAGAGAGTGATACACCACAGCTCGGAGGGACTGTCGCTGTTGTTCAGTGCAGTTTCTCAGCTGATAGGGCTCTGTCTGTCTTCGCTGGGCCTGGCCTGTGCTTAGCTGTGACGCTGGTCACCTCAGGGTGCTGAACAACACTTGTGCGTACGCGCTGGGTAAACAGTGTCTCTTTATAGCGCTGCCAGGCTTCACCCCTTGGCCGTTACGTTTAGTTACCCACAAGCTGTAGTCTTCAAAGTCAAAGACCTTCTGGGTGAACTCAACCACTTGCTGGTACAGCGGTGCCTCAGAGATCAGTCGCTTCATCCCTGATGTTTTCTCTTTGTGTGTTCCAGGTAGTTTATTTAAAACTCGATGCACCAACTGCGGAAACGTCGCTGCGAATTACAAGAGTCCGATATGCCCCGCGTTGGGTGGGAAAGGGTAAGACATCGGCCTTGTTCACTCGCTGTACGTTCTATTTCATCTGCTGTTCAGTAGAAAAGGAGCCATTTTTAGGAGTGTGCAGGAGTTTCAGCCAACCACCCTGTTTTCCTTTAGTGCTATTAACCCTTAAATTTTACACGTGTGCTTTGAAACGTGAGGATATTTTGAGAGCATCTTCAGTGAGGATCTTCAGTGAGAGCCCGTGATGCCCTAAGTCCTGCGAATGAGTTCACAACACTATATATGTGTTAATTAGAACAATTTTGGGTGGTCTGAAGCACTCACATTGGACATCAACTAATCGCCCCCTCTGAGAATGTGTGTTCGCTCCCATCCTCTGCACCTTCTAGGCTTTCATTAAATCAGGTGCTTGTTTCTTGACTTGGAACTTTCGGCACTTGGTACGTGGATTGTCCTCTCCTGCCTGCCCTGTGTGTGGTAATTTAGGGTTGTAGTAGGTGCTGAAGGTGGCTGAAATTGCAAAGACTCCTTGACTGGAGAACAGTAAGTTTTTATGAATATATAAAGTGCACTTTGTACGATTGAACACACATTTCAACTTTTTAACTGTAGGGCTCCAGACCCCGAAACAGAAGACGCCGTGATTCCAGTTGAGGACCTTCCTCAGTATGTAGGGACCGCTTTGGTTTTTTGCTGTTATCTCTTCACACTTTGTGCATCTCAAAGGCTTATATTACTGTCCACGTAGTTTTGGAAGGACACAGAGATATTTTACAGGAGAAAGAGGCGTGGTACTGTGCCCCAGAGAACTGAGGCTAAAGTTAGGGAGGACAGCAGACACCAGGAGTGCGTACCACAAGTTTACCATGACACTAAAGGAATTGCGTGTTTGTGTACTTGAGCATCACACTGAAACATGCGTTTGTATTAAGTGAATTCATGGGGTTTGTAAATTCATGGGGTTTGTAAATTCATGGCGTTTGTAGCAGGAGAACTGCAGGGAGAAATGAAGTGCTACACAGTGACCGTTTTGCTGCTCTGCAGGTGCTACCTGCTCTTGGTGGGTCTGGATCACTGTGCTGGGGTACAGCCACCGCATAGCCCCCTACAGGCACTGGATGTGCCGCAGTGCTTTTGTGGAGTGGCTGAACCTGCTGTGTTTTTCATCTGGTTCCTGAGGACAAGGCTAACACAATGCTGCTGTCTCAGTTCACTTTCTCCTTGAAGTCCCATTGGCCAGCTTGTTAGAGGTGCTGGAGGGCAGGTTCCGTAGCACATACCACATTTTAAGTTTCATGCACTTCAGGAGCTGAGTAAGAGGAAGACATGATGAAGTATGAGTTGATAACTGCTCAGCAGCCTGCTCTGTGTGACCGGGCAGCGCGCATGTGCTTCTGACACACGTGTGGTACAGCATCAGCTGCTTTCTGCCCAGCATGTGGCAGAGGAGTCTGCGGGGAGGGCTGAGAAAGAGGGAGGGCAGGTGAGACACGCCCAAGGGAGAACCAAGAACTGCTTTGCCATTCTGCAGCTTGAGAGAGCCCCACCAGCAGTGTGACATGGTCCCTTTATGGTTCCTAAACAGGTGTGAGGAGGATGGCTGCCATGGGCTCCTCCGGCCCCACGTCGTGTGGTTTGGGGAAACCCTGGACCCTGACATTCTCACTGAGGTGGAGAAGGAGCTTGATCTTTGTGACCTCTGCTTGGTGGTGAGTGATGTTTTGTCGCCTAGCAGGTAACATGCAAGGAAGCCACGCTGGAGAGGTTGCACCTCCTGGGTAAAGGGGATGCAGCTGCGCTTCCCCACAGGAACTAAAAACCCCTGAGGGACTCTGGTGTCATGTGTAAAATATTAAAAGACGATGAAGTTGGAAAATGTGCTACTCAGAAGGTACAGGTTCAGCGTAGAATCACAGACTGGTTTGGGCTGGAAGGGACCGTCAAAGATCTTCGAGTCCAACCCCCAGCAGTGAGCAGGCTGCTCAGAGCCCCAAGGTCCAACCTGACCTGGAATGTTTCCAGGGATGGGGCTTCTACCACCTCTCTGGGCAACCTGGGCCAGTGTCTCACCACCCTCAGTGTAAAAAAACTTCTTTAGTGTCTGAATCTCCCTCTTTTAATTTAAAACCGTCACCCCTTTTCCTGTCACAACAGGCCCTGCTAAAAAAGACTGTCCCCATCTTTCTTAGAAACCTCCTTTAAGTTCTGGAAGGCTGCACTAAGGTCTCCCTGGAGCCTTCTCCCAAAGCACGCATGAGTCGTGCTCAGCTGCTGTCTGCACGCCGTGTGTGCAGGCGTTAAACTGCCTCCTTTGGGTCACAGCAGAGAAACAATTCCCACACGGCGTTCATCACCTCCATCCTCAGCCACACTGATTTGGGGTCATTTCTGTAGGGATCTCCCACACTTCAGCGCCTTTGCACATCCAGGGCCCTGCAAAGGGTCCCCACCCTGGGGGTTGGGTTGGTTTGTCCGTGTTCACAAGTGCTTTTCCACCCTGTCCCCGCAGGTCGGGACCTCCTCCGTGGTGTATCCTGCTGCCATGTTTGCCCCACAGGTGTCTGCCAGAGGAGTCCCAGTGGCAGAATTCAACACGGAAGCTACTCCTGCCACAAACAGGTTCAGGTAAAGGTGCTCGGCTGTAAACCAGCAGCCGCCAGTCCCCTCGTCTTCCATCGAACCGCTCCAGTGCTTGGGGGAGTTTTAAACAATCGCGACCGGGTTTTTACCCCAACCCTTAAGAAATATTTTATTCTAATAAGCAAGAAAAGACCATCCTTCTTCCTTGGTGGAATTAACTGTGTTTTACCGCGTGTGCAGCCCGCTGGGTCCCGGGGGGCCTCGCCCCCTCCCTCAGCAGCGGGACTAACCCGTTCGCGGCGTGTCAGCCGCTCTCAGGGACAGCACCGTGCGCCGCTCGTTGCCCGCCGCCTCACCCGGCTGCTTCCTTCCAGGTTTCACTTCCCGGGCCCCTGCGGGACCACTCTGCCGCCGGCGCTGGCCCGACACCAGACCGAGATCATCGCCTGAGCACCGCGGAGCGGCCGGGACGGCGGCACCGAACGCAGCGCTGGGGTGGGGGGGCCGGGGACGACGACTGGGGAAGGGGGTGAAGCGAGAGGCGGCGGCGGGTCTCGCCGGACTGTGCCCTCCCCGGCTCCCCGCGGCAATAAACGGGCGGCGGGGACCGAACCCGCAGCCGCTCGCAGCTCGACCCGCCGCTCTCTGGGGACTCCTGTCTGCGCGCGCGCGGCAGGGCGGGGCGGGGCGGTGCTCGCGTGGGGTCATCGCGGAAGTCAGGGAGCGCTTCCGGGGTGGGCGGGCGGTGCGGGGCGCCATGGTGCAGCGGCTGAAGGCGGCGGCGGGGGCTGAGCGCAGGCCGCCGGCCGCGCTCCTCGGCCCGGCCTCCTCGGAGGACGAGGCGGACGAGGCCCCGGAGGAGGTGTCCTTCGGCACGGCGAGGGAGGCGGCCGCGACCGAACGGAAGCTCGTAGGGGAGGCGGCCCGCAGGTACGGACAGCGTGACGCGCGCGCGGGCCCTTCCCCTCACCTCATTCCCCCCCCCCCCCCCCCGCGGGACCGCGCTGACGGCACCTGCCGCCCAACCGCAGGCACCGGGAGCTGCTGAAGGAGAAGCGGCGGCGGCGCCAGGAGCTGTTCACGGAGCAGAAGGTACGGCGGCCTCTTCAAGCACGGGGCGGGCGGGCAGCCATCCCGCGCCCCGCTAACCCCGCTCTTTCCACCCCCGCAGAAGCGGAAGCTGCTCCCCGAGGCCGTGCTGCAGGAGCTGGCCGCCGCGCCGCCCGCACGGTGAGGGGCGAGGTGGGGTGGGTGTCGGGGTGACCGGGTGAACGCTGGCTGCCGGCGGCGAGACCCGCCCCCCAGGCATTGGGAGGCCGCGGGGAAAGCGGGAGTTTCGGTGGCTTTGAGTGAACGAAGGGAGCGTGAACTGGAGGAGTAACCTGCGCCTTCTCTTTCCTCCACAGACCCGCCGGGCCGGCTGCGGCAGCTCCCCCAGGTACGTGGTGCTCCTCGCGCCACCCTGCTACCTCGGGGTTTCAGCCGGTGCTAGAGTGCAGTGAGGTAGCACTCTGGTACCGATACCCTTAGAAAGGCTGAAACATGGACAGTTGTGTCCTGAAGTCGCTTTTAATTGGAGTCCTGAGCCTTTCATAAAAGGCATGGCTGCGCGGTGGTTTCAGTTAAAGCAGTGGCAGGTGTTGAAGGAACTGCTGGGCTGGTGTTACAGTGGGAGCAGCCAGGATTGCCTGCAGGGGAAGAACAATTAGAGTGTGTTCAGGCTGTTCCTGGAGAGAGTTGTTAATCCTCTGGAAACTTCACCTATGATACTGTGATTTAATAGGTGACAGCTTTCAAATTCTGAACTAGAAGATCAGGAGTCTGGAACATTCATGGCTCTGCCCTCTACATCTGTACTTCAAAGTACTTTACAGAAAAAAAAGTGTTTTTTAACCAAGTCTTTCATCCACGGCTCCCATAATTCTGTAGCAGGATGGTGTAGCTGCTGCTTTTCCTTCCTTTTATTACTGGTGGTTTTTTTTTTTTAAAGAAACCCTGTTGGCCTAAACAAGGGGTGAGCTCAGGGTGATGCTTTGAGTGCTCGTTCTCCATAGTACTCCTGAAGCTGGTGCTGGGCTCCTCCCCTCTGTGTGTTACTCATAGGTGTTGTCTTGGTATGTTTGTCCCGTGCTGAGTCCAGTTTGTGTTGCGGGTCCCAAGGAAGGGGGCAGCTGGGGGGGAGTGTGGCTGCCCTGAGCTGTGCTGCTCCCCCTCCGTAGCACAGCCCCTCTCTGTGGGCAGCGCTTGCTGGCTCTTCCTTGTCAGAGCTGCTGAAAAATGCCTGTTGGGGTTCACCAAAGACAGCTTAGCTGGCACAGCCCAGTTGGTTCATTCCTCTTATTTACAGCTCTTGATTCATAATGGTTGGGATTTGTTTTGTCTGTTTTTTACTACGTTTATTTCAGGTAAAGGCCAAGGAGCCGGGGCTGTGAAGCAGAGACAAGGCCAAGCCCAAAGGCAGGTGAAGAAAGCCAAGGGAAAAAAGCACGCCAGGTATGCTGGGAGAAGGATAGCCAGGCTGTCAGTCTGTCTGTCCCCACTGCTGCTGCCTGGGGAGGGGACAGCACAGTGACTGCCCTGTCACAGTGTGGCTGTGCTTCCTGCTGCTCTTGGTGTTCTGGCCCTGCTCTTCCTCTGGTTGAAACCATATTAAGGTGCCCAAAATTTATGTGCTCAAAGGTGGTCCTGCTTCATTTTTTTTAATGCTGCTCCAAATCTCAGCTGCTGCTGTAGTGATGGAGCAGAGCACTGCCTAGGGGGTCTGTTCTGTTTTGGGCTCTAGCGCTGCCGCAGGGGTTTACCCCCCTCTCTCTCTCTCTCTCTCTCTCTTTAGCACTAAGTCGACAGGAAACTACACGGCCGTGTGCTTAAAAGAGCAGAGCATAACTGGCCTCCACCAGCAGCTCGCCAGAGACTTTATAAAGGCTCAGCTCTACGGACCAGGCACCAACCGGGCACAGGGTGAGCGCTGCTCTGGGGGCAGGGTTGTCTGGGTTACACCCAGTCACTAACACTTGTCGCTCTTTCAGCAAATGATTATTTTTCCCTTGAAAATAAGAAGAACCCAGTGAAAAAAGCTGCAGTTCAGTTTGTGGACAAGTCGTGGGGTGAGTATAAAAGGTCCCCGTAGGTGCTAGTTCATGGAGCTGGGGGTTAAAGGACATGTTTTTACCACAGAAAAAAGCTGTTCCCTGTTCAAGGGCTGTTTCTAAGCCCCAGGTGGGTGTGGAATAAACAGCGAGTGTGGAGTGAGCCCAGAGCCAGGGAGCAGCAGGGAGGGGGAGCAGAGAGGGGTGAGCAGCTGCCTGAGAGCAGGGAAACAGTAGCCGGTTCTCCTCACCTGACACACGGATACAGATGGACACACTGCTGGGTAGACAGGGAGACATGGACAGACACACAGATGGGCATAGATGGACAGTCGGACAAATGGACACGTAGGCAGACACTTGGACAGATGGATGGAGAGATTGACAGACAGACACACTGGCAGACACAGACAGGATGGAGACACAGACAGACAGATGGGCAGACACGCATACGGACACACAAACACAGAGATGGATGGGCAGTGAGATGAACAGACAGATGGGATGGACCAGTGGACACAAGAGACACAGACAGAAACACATGACCAGCCAGAGGGAAGAAACACGGGGATGGACCAACACAGGGGCAGATAGACAGACTGACACACAGACAGACACGGGGGCGGGGGTGTGTGTGCGCGCGCACACGCACCCCACCCCCCCCGCCAGCTGAGGGTGTTTCCGTTCCCAGGGCAGCAGCAGAAGCTGGCAGCCGCCCGCCTCACCCACCGCTGGCTCTCAGCCCAGCGCAAAGGACGAGGCTGAACACTGGGGACGGTCGCGGGACCGTCCATCTCCTTCCCCCTTCTCCACCGTTGCTTGGGTTCCAGCTCCAGCTGGCAGAATGCAGGGACCCTCACTAAGCCCCACTGCCTTCCACCCCTTTCAGGAGCAGTGGGGGAGCTGGGAAACAGCTGGGCCAGGGCAGGGACTGAGTCTCCTCCCTCGTGACCCAACCCAGCTGGGGCCACCTGCAGGCCCATGCACTGCCTCTGTGAGGCAGCTCCTTTGCCATGAATAAAGACAAACCGCCTTGTACCTCCTGCTCTGGGTGCTGCATTTCTTACCACTATCGCTCACTCCCAGTTCTTCGGCTATTGGTGTCTCTACCGAAGGGCTGTATCCTCACTCCAGCCTGGTGAGGGCCTGCCAAGGAAGAAGGGAGTTCTCCCCCGTGTTCAGGGAGCACTGGCTGCGCTCCCCTCCATGCCCTGGCTTTGCGCAGGGCAGGGGTCTGAACTCTGCTGTTCCACGCCAGAACTGCAGCCCCCAGGCCCCGGAGCGGACAAGTCCCCGCTATCGTGTGTGTCGAAGTCAGCGTCTAACGGCTGGTCCATCATGATCTCACTACAGTTTATTGCAGTATAGTACTATTGAAGCACTTTTAAAAATGCAGGGTGTACAAAGATTAAATTAAGACTGTAAATTGACTAAATATTTGGTTTTTATATAAATAGGTCATAACCACACTGTGTTGACATGTAATACTGTTATAATACAACAGTTAAACTGGTGAGGCTACACAACAGAAGCTCTCGGTAGTTAAACGAGGAAACAAAGTTGAAAAGACCATGTTAAAACAAAAAAAACCCTACTAAGATCAACAGGTCGGGATTGTAAGTAGCAACGAACATCTTCACTCAGCTCCTGAGTAATTCAAGTTTTACAGTACACATTAAAAAATAGCATTTCTTCCCACCAACACTTGATACCCAAACCGGCAGGTTCTGCAGATCACACAGATTGGACTATGTAACAATGGGGTGGAGGTTGGCAAGTCCTGCCTGGTGCTCACGGCACCCGCCCCCCCCCTCCCACTGTGGGGGAGCGGGATTTTTGGTGTGTGTTGGACAATCGTTTCAGGGATCGGTACTCGTCAATGCGGGTGGCTGACAGTATCGGTGATGTTTGCGGCTCTTAGTTGTCTAAGAGGTTCCAAGATGGACATTTTCTCCTAACGCTAAGTTAGAAATCATTTGCATCATGCTGTAAACTAGGAAGCAACATAAAGCGACAGACTTGTCCTTAGTAGGTAATTAAAATCCCAAATTCCAGTCAGCAGAGCTGGTTACTTTGCCTGGTGGAGGGGCCATCCCCGTCTCGAGTGCATAGCTAGTGGAGGTAGTCTTCCACCGTGGCGAACGCGCAGGAGCCGATGCCCGACCGTGCCATCAGCCCCAGACACTGGGACGCTTGTCCCATCGCCAGGGCAAGCGGCGGTTGCTTTGGCAGATTGTGAGTCTCTGAAAGAGAACCGCAGCAGCAGTTAAAACACCCTACTGACTTCATGGCGGCACACGGAACACTTGGGGTTGGAGCTTGCTGACATCACGTACTCCCAAATTCCTTTGGTCCCTTGTTTGCTCCCGCAGCAACACGGACCCTTTCCAACTGCCCCCAGCACCACGATGGGCCAGGCCTGGTTCTGCTTTGAACAGCAAAGCCGACGGCACCCGTTACCCTGACGCCCCCTCAAAACTACCCCTCTTTTCTTACTAAGATCATGCTGCAGCGCCACCTGGCTAGAAGGGAAGGCTGCCCCGTGCCCCCCGGCCCGCCCTTACCCAGTATTGCACTGTTCAGTACGGAGCACACGGGCTCCCTCTGGATCGGGTCGAGCTGGTTGCCCACAGGGCTGCTCCAGGGGTCCGAGTACGCCAGTAAACTGAAGGCATCCTGCGGAAAGACAGCGTTTATTACAGCGCCCGGCGATACTCTGCTAGTGCCAACACAGCCTGTTCGCTGCACCCGCCGTGGGCCAGAGGCAGTTTTTGCCAGGGCTGCCTCAAGTCCAGGTAGACTCGTTAACACAGAGCACAGGCCAGGCATCTCTATCAATCCTCGTGCCACACAAGACAGACACCATGACCCCACCAGCCGACTGGAACCCTGCTCTTCAGGCAAAAAAAACCCCAAAGCTGAAGCAGCACAGCGTGGCAGTGCCGCGTCCTGACCGCCACAAGCCAAGATTCAACGTACCTTCAGCATTTTCTTGTTTGCCGTGTTTTTGCCGCATTCTCTTCTCAACTGCTCGCTCATTGCTTGCAGATCTCTTCCAAAATGGATCATTCTTTCGATCGCCGCTTGGCTGCCGCCACACAGCTGACGTCGTAACTGACTCGAATCTACCTCTGCAAGAATGATACTGTCATCATCATCACCACCCACAGAGGACAGCCACCACCTGTGGATGCAACCATGCTACGAGACGATCATTTAGACTGCTCACGCTCCTTGTAGGATACATTAGCTGAGGAATTTGGACATTTGAGGCCTCAGGCAGATCACCACGATCCATTTCCTTACTGTTTGCTACCGTATTGCCCAGCACTACTGACTTTAAAAGGGATTAACGCAGCTAACAAACAGTGAGATCAACCCTTGGCTTCTCTGAAAGTTCTGCCTTTCCATTTACAGCTAAAGCAACCTGTAAAAAGGAAAACTGAAAGCAGCATTTATCCATTCCTTGCCTTTTTTCATCAAGGACATCAGGTTTTGAATCAGTTGTGATTACACACCCATTCCACTCTCCTGCTCTAACACTGCTATCCAGGGGTATATTCTGACCACTGGTTCAAACAAGGATCTGTCAGTGGCCACTTAATTTTTTCTTAGATGTGAGCGTTATCACCTCTGGAAAAAAACCTGCCTACTTCACACTGCGCACACAGCACTACGGGGAACGTACAAATACTGCAAAAAAGCACCAGACTCCAAGTGAGGGGAGTGAACGAGGGAGGCTGAGGAGCCCCACTTGTTTGGTGCAAAGGTGAAGCACACCCGAGTCTTCAGGCAGTGGCGGCTGTTGCCGGCTGCAGCCCTGTCCAGCACAGCACTTCCCAAAGGCAGGAAACAGCTGCATTAAAAAAAACCTCTGTGCCCTGTGCAGCTGCTTCACATCTGGCACAGCGAGTCCCTGTGGGAAAGGTGGCAAGAGCCTCAAGAAGCGTTTTGGGTTTTCTGTCACAGAACCGAGGCCTTGTTATCCCCCAGTTCCAGAGCGAACCGCAGGGAAAAACGTCAGGCAGTGCGAGCCTCCCCAACGCAGGGCTGGCGCAGAACTGTATTTGCTTTTCAACTGTCGCCCCGTACCTGCCCGGCCAGCAGCAGCCCCTGTCAGTACCACGGCTCCCTCAGGGTCCCAAGTGTCACGTTTACCCCTGAACAGATGTCTGCTTAAACCAGCTGTTCTGAGTTCTGCATCTGCAGAAGCAGCTGCGCCGGATTCCTCCGCTTCGCCAGATACGGCCAGCAGTAACAGCTGTTGTCCCAGCCCCAGTCCCTGTGCGCTGGAGGGACCTGCCTGCCTTTACCGGACAGGAACGGTTACACCGAAACTGGCCCAGCGAACAGCATCTTTCTGTGGTGTGCTGGCAACCAGCGGGGCATTTCAATACTGCTTTGTCACCACCGTCCACAGCATAAAGCAGGTTCAGTAAAACCATGGGATTTTTTAGACCACAACTGTGTAAAACAGGATGTTTTCTTCAGTGGAACACTTTTTGGTTTGTTTTTCAATTACATCTCCGTTCCCCAATATAGCTGTTTTCTCGGGCATTTAATACTAGCACTTTGCACTCTTCCGTGATCTGCACTCAGTGGTGGAAATTCCAAAGGTGCCACGAGAGCCATGAGAGGTCAGAGCACTACAGGAGGAGGGAGAAGCAGCCTGCCAGCCTGAACCCAGGCAGCGGCACAACAGGGCATGTCGTCTCAAAGGTACTTCGGTAGCCACGAGTTCACAGTTATCCCTGTGCTCACAATGACACAGGACCAACCTACATGAGCGGTTATAGAAGATTTACATCCCGGAACGGCACAAACAAACAGAACTAAGACTGGAGCTAACGCCCCTAGTTTTAAAGTTGGGAAGCATTGCAAGTAAAAACATAACCTTGTTGCCATCACTTAATAAAAATGTAAGAAATATCACTGCAGACCCATTTCTGTGTCACATTCTTCCATTTCGTGATCATGTTTAGAACTACCATTTAGGAAGCCATTGGAGGAAGTCTCAGCAACCCCATTGGAGTAGTGATCTGTTTCCATGTCTACATCATTGCTGAAAAGAGAGGAAGAAAGGAAAAGGTTTACTCATATGGAAGCACTTTGGGTTACCTTCTTCACAACTTCAGCACAGCCCTGAAGAGCTACTTTTAAATATTACCAGGTTTTTTTAGAGGGTCTCTCAACCAACATTAGCAATCAGTAAAATAACATTTTCAGATGCTGAAGAATTAAACGTGTCCACCATTATTCAGGAGTAACTGTATAACACTTTCTGAAGACGCACCAAAACGTTCTTACCTCTGTTATGTGTCTGTACATACATAAGAGCAGGAGAAAATGCACTGAGGAAATACACCATTCCCACTTCAAATAATTCTATCATAAAAGCCTTGATCCCTCATTTACTCCCACTGGTATGACAGAGAAAGAGAATAAAGACCCAAAGCAAGTGCTGAGTAAACCGAGACCCAGCTCAGGGGCACGTACAGAGCGTGCAGCTCCTCACGACTCTGCTCACAGCGGGTTGCAGAAGCACTTTTAGGGAACACCAGCGAGGCTCTGGGGACTGAGCTGGGCTGACAGTGACACCCCAGCCCGTGCTGTTCCGTCACGGAGAATGACAACCAAAAAGCTCTCTCAAGACCCAAAAGATTCCGTGTAGGAGTTCAGTATCTTGCTTCTTGGCAACCAAAACCCCTCGTCTTCCTTTGAGGGGGGAAGCCAAAAGGCCCCTGTGACTGGGCAATGCTGTGGCCAAGGAATTGTCTCTGCCTGGGAAGGATCTCGGAGTTGCCTGGACACTGCCAGGCCTTTTGGCAGAGGAAATTGCTGATGCAAACAGAAATCATGAAGTTAAAAAATAAATTGTTACTCTTGCTTTTTTACCCCCAAAGATCACTACCCAACTGAAATACTTTTTGTTATCACTGCCCCATCATGACATCCCAGTTGGTCGTTTTGGGAATCCTCCTTGGACAAAACAGCCAAGTCCTGTTGTGTTTTACATCAGTCCTCCAGGTACTTTTCATTACCTACATGCAGTGTGCTTAAATCACTGTCAGCAGCTTAAATTCAAATCCCAAGTGCCAGGGAGCTACTTAATCCTCACTGTCCCACTTCAAACCCGACCATGAACAGCTAGGAACAAGGTAATCCATTTTTGCCCATCGCATTTCTTTAACCAAACAGGAGAAAACAGTCTGTTGAGCTCAAGAAGTTGAAGTCCCATCAACTCCCACTGCAAGCTCTTCTCTGCAACACAAGCACGTGGACAACACAAGCCTTAAGGTTCAGTTAGAAGCATGTGGAGTTTATTCACCTGGAATAGCTGTTCACCTGCTGTGATCTTGATACATTTATGTTGTTGAGCTCTGGTACATTCAAGCTGGTGGTCGTGTGTTTACTGTGACAGTAAGATTGATGCGCTTTATTTGATATTACTCCGTTACTGCAACTACTTTCAAACCCTGAAAGAAAGTTTTAATAACCGTAAATCATCTACAAACTTGTAAGTACTGATTTATAGAAGCTTAATCGTCCCTCACCAGTAAACGCCACACTTGCCAAACAGACCCAAACACTTCACCTCTGTGTTTCTTCTGTGCAGAAGTTCAGCGTTACTGAACGGGCACTAACACACGCGTGAGCAGGTTTTCCAGTTCTATCTGTACACCATTAAAAATGCCTCAATGTAGAATTGTTTTTTAGAAGCAATATGTTGTTTCTGAAAGAGCTGGACAGCTTCTGCAGGCCCCTGTAATCATTACAAATGGAAGCAGACATGCATCCTGCTAATTCCTAACCACGTAATTCTCAATAAATACGCAGTAAAATTCCGTGCTGAAAATCCTTTACACATTGCATCACTTCAGTACAATCTCCCTCCTTCCCCATGTAATTATTTTAATTGTTAATATTGTGCTTTGCTAAATAAAATTATACCATGCTGTGAAATTACGACATCTGGCTAAAATCTCCTCTGACCCTTCTAAATACAATCACCAAAATACTACTGGAAGCAAACATGTAATTGCCGGTTCTATTAAGCCCCGAAAGTGGGAACTCCCTGGTATCTTCTGAGAGAGAAAGAGATCACAGGAAAGGCTTATGACAAACAAAACAGTTGCTGCCATTCAGGAATCCCAAACCTCGATTCGAATAATCACATTCATCAACCTGCTCATGAACTGATGCCTCTATTGTCACAGTGAGGAAGTCAGAGGAACTTTCTATGCTACAACCCAAAAATCACCTGGAGAACAAAGAGAAAATGGGAGTGGACCTTCCCTCACACAGTGGTAGCACAGTCCAGACACCGAGGGAAGAAAAGCAAAGCTGCTGCCTCTCCAAGGTCAGTGGGTTTCTGGTGGACGGGCTACAGTGGCTTCCTACTCCATCCCACCAAGAGGAACAAAAAAAAAAAAAAAAAAAACCCACCATAAAAAGCCCTGAGCCAGCTCAGGTTTGGATTTAAGCATAGGAGAGCAGTGAAAGCTGATGGCCTCTGCTACCTTCAGAGTCTTGGGTTCACAGGTGACACATTCACAAACTGTTTTAACATGGCCCATTTCTCTGGATATAAACCACCATTGAAAGGACAGCAGAAAATTGTGTCAGAACTTTCCATCTCCCAGAAGGAAGCGTTTCTTAGAAATCAGTGGCAAACCCCCAGTGAAACCAGAAGCACATGCAAAAAATTATCATTTTATTCTATTTGTACACTTTCTGCTTCCCCTGTGACTGAGAATCATGTATTTTGATCACTAAAACTACACTTTTATACACAGCATTTTAAATAAAACAGATTGCCGATCTGTGAGCATTTGTAACTTCTCCTGACGCTCGACTCTAACACCCCCCAAAAATGTGCGTGGTGTGGTATATCCAAAGCCATGTGGTATATCCTCCGCCTCGACTTACCAGAGAAGTGCGTGCTGCTCCCTTTGCCTGTTGCCAAACTGTGGATGTTCATCCCGTGGCTGGGGCTCATGCTGGGGCTGCTGAATGACCGGGGGCTAACGGGATAACTGTCTTGAGATTTTGGACTGTGGCCTCCCAAACACCGCACCTCGCTGTCGGTACCATTCACCATCTCGATGAACTGGCGCACCCTAAACAAAAGGCAGAAGAGTTAAGCTAATCAAATAATTTACACATTTCAATTACCAACGACAGCAACGATTTCATTTTAGCGTTAAATATACAACAAGTCTGACTCACAATAATGCTGGATGTCAGGAGCCCAATCGTCAATGAGCCAAAACCACGGCATTACAAAATTTGTGAGGGAGGAGAACAGGAGTGCTACCCTTCGAGGACAGACTCTGTCACTAAGTCCTCAAAGTTTAGAGAACAAAACGCTATTTTCTCGGTTTAGCCATTTTGTTTTATCGGCAGGGTCAAGGTTACTGCGTGAGCAGGGTGTGCGGTTACACGTCATGTCTGTCATTTCTCTCAAATGAGAACATGGTTTGACTGTCAGCAACAGTCAGCGCTGAACTGTAGCTCTTAACATTAAACATCTGCACTAGAAAACAGTTTGAAAAGCAAACTCACATACAAACCTTCCCTTTAGAGGCTGCTGCTCTGAGTCAATTGTACTTTAGATAAGAAGGTTTTACTCTGGACTGTAAGGAAGCTCAGAACTGCGGTTTTATCTTTTAGGCTCGGAGAGGCTCAACAGAACAGGCAGAATTTAGACAGACAGATCGAGAAAAAGATAACCTACGGCTGACGTTACCGAGCGAAGCCTTTCACCGAATCGCTCGTGTTTTGTGAATTCTGTGGTAAGTCTGCAGCGCTACCATGTGAATTCTGTTCAGTCCTTGAGCGTGACAGACTTCAAACACATTCCAAGCTGCTTAACATAAAAATTGAAGTGCTTTGTTCTTAGAGGAGATAACAGATTTTTTCCGCATTCAAACACCACAATGCGATACGAAATTGTGGAGGATCAGCGCAGCTGGCCAGTGAAAATGCCAGAGTGAAGGTGACTATTGTGTGCCTGGGAAGCCCAGAGAACTCTTTGGGATTACGGAATTTCCACAGCATTAGCCAGAGGCTTCTAGCAAAGCGACACAGAGTGAAACAGCTCATTGAAACTGCTCTTGAAAGACAGGCACCCGTTTGGAGGAACAGACCAACTTATGCCACCAGGTCTCCTAACCTTCTTGAATTTACATTTTAAGTTTTATTTGACACCCAAACTGATTAAAATTGATTTTAAAAATGACAGAACTTAGAGAACAAGTCTACAGCGAGATGTGAATAACGCTGCAAAACAGACCCTTGATGACAAAACCTAGCTAAACACGTAGCAAACAACATAGCATTAAAGAAGTGAACTAGACACATTTCTAAAAACGCTGCTTAACGTTGTTTAAATTTCTGTGAAAGCTTTAAATGAGCAACTGTCTTGTCTCAGAAGGTACTGTGCCATCTATAAACACACATCTGTATAATTTGAAGACTCACTTTAATGCAAATAAGAGATTAGGATTTCTTTCTAGTAAACTTGGATACAACTGTTGTGTTGTTTCAATGGCTTCTCCCATTCTTCCTGCTAAAACCAATTTCTGAATTCCTGTTCACCAAAAAACAAATAAGAGATTAGGATTTTTTTCTAGTAAACTTGGACACAGCTGTTATGTTGTTTCAATGGGTTCTCCACTCACCCTGCCAAAAGCAATTTCTGTATTTCTGTTCACCAAAACCAACATCAGTTCAACGGACAGCTTATGGATTAACACATGGAAATTAACGATTCAAAGACACTGCAACCATCAATCAACAAGGTTTTTTCCTCTTAGAAAAAAAAAAATTAGTGTAAAGATAGATCATGCTTCCTTAAAATAGTCAGTAGGAAAATTAAAGAACTGCACTCCACCTACATACATCTGAGTACTCAGTATTTTTATTTATTGCCAGCTTACAATTACTTTGTACTCAATATTTGCAAATTTGGAGCAGGATTAAGATTGATGACACTCTTCTGCGATTTATTTCTCATTTTTGCACCTTTATAAACAAGTACATACCAAAGCACTGTCACCCAAAAACATCCAAATTGCATCCCGCTCCCACAGGTTCAATTCTGACAAATCCCAAACTTGAGGTGCTCTGGCCCACAGATATACTCCCAGCCAGGTCACACCTGGCCCTGCTTTAGATGGTGCTTCTGCAGCTGTAGCCCGGCACAAGTTGCACGGAGCCTCAGAGCTCTACCCACCATCAGAGAAACTGATCCACATGAAAAACACCCCAATGAAAGGGTCATTTTTCAGCCAGAGCAGTTTCCCATCGTGCAGTCACACGAACACTCGTGTGCGTGGAGGAGGGATGTGAACGGCCGGGGAAGGCACTGTTCAACCAGGCTGCCAGGCATCACCACCACAGCTCGTCAGAACCGAACTGCTGTGAGCTCTGCTCGTCCTCTTACCCCTCACATGTGTGAGGGGGCCGACTTGAATTTGGTTTAACTTCTACAGCATTCCCTAAACCCCGCCCCTTTTCACAGTTAAGGGAAAAGTCTAACTATTTGTCAAGAACCAGGTCTTATATTCCTGTTTGTGACTGACCATTAGCTCTCACAAACACTCGGTCAGAGACATTTCAATCACAATTTTCCACTCAAGAGAAAGACAACGGGTGATTTACCACGTCCCTAAGCATTAGGAACCAGCTCTTCATACTTGTGGAACTTTACAGTAGACAGCAAAGAACTGTACTACGGAGCAGAGCTGGAAGGAAATTCTACCACGATGCTTAAGTTTTATGTAATATTTGTTTAAGGGAGGGGGGAAAAAGGATGTAATGTGCTTTCCAGCCTTACTTTGTCTATTTTTAATGGAAGCTAATTCTTCTAGCACAGTCTGGTCTGTGGATCTGGCGAATGCCTCTGCTGTTGCACAGTATCCATGGTGAACTAAGTAAGATGACACCATTCTAAAAATAAACAAAAACAAACCCCAGAAACACTCATTAAAAACAGGTAAGAAACCAAGAACTTCCTGAATGTAAAAACCCTCTCCTGAAAAAAAGAAAAGTGACTGAATTAAAGAATTCTGCTTGAAATTCAGAAATCTCTGTACAAGTCAGACAAAATTCAGTTAAGAGCCAGTATCTTCTTCATTTTTTCATTATCTTGATTTTTAATAGTTTTTCTGGATGGTGTATCAGTCTTTTATGACAAATGTTAATAGAAATGTTTCATCACCCAAAGGTAGGCTCAATTAAAATATTACTTGCTAACTGAGTTTCTTTTTTGTTTGCTCATTACATACACTGAAGTGTTGCACTAGTTAATACTGTCATATTTTGCACCAGACGATACGCACGATGTTCTAAAGACCTCTGAAATCATGCAATTATTAATAATGAACAATACACAAAGTCTTACTTCTGAATCATCGTTTGCCACTCTCCTTCCCGATCTCCTATCGGAAATCTGTCAATCTGTGCTTGAATTTTGGTTCTCCACTCTCGCATATAGTCTTCAATATCAAATACAAATGGGTGTTGTCCAAAATTAGCATCCACCACCTCTCCTGGTGTTTGAAGCCCTACTGTAGGGTACAAGTTTGGCTGCAAGAAATTTTGTCATTAGTTTTTTCCTCTTATTCTAGTTCCCACTTTTTTTTCATCTCTGTAATAACACCCCCACTGTTATTAGTAGTGTGAAGCAGCAAATACATCTGGATCATCTGTCCAGCAGCTAATGCAACTTCTACCAATCCAGCAATACAATAACTGATTAATTTTATTCCCAGCAGTTGTAATGTTTTTATTTTGAAGGAGGCAAGCCTTACTGATCATTCTCTTTCTAGTCAGAAAATGCACTTTTTAAACTGCGCTAATGATCTAACTTCTGGTTTCAATTTTACAAAGTATTAAATACCAATTTCAAAATTATTTTTTAAAGACCAGGACTAAAGTTTCTTTTAAAAAGAGAACAAAAATTAAACTTACAAAGTGGGCCACTTTCCTTTTGGGGTGAAATACTTAAAACATCGCTGAATTTTAGCGGTAAGAACTGACAGGATAGAGAACTCATTAGCCTCAAAGTCCAAGTGTGGCGCCTAAAAAGAACTGTAACAGTGCATTGAAGTTCTCATGAATTCCTGGACTTGGATCTAAAAAAAGACTTTAAACCATATACTGTTGTCTCAGTTTTATTTTCTGCTTAGATATTAGGTCTCCATGCAAATGGAAAAGATGCCAAATATGAGAAAAGTAGGATCTGCCTGTTGGGATTCAAGTAACTTTCTTAAACGCAACTCAGCAGTGACAACACCATCAGCTGGGGTTTGGGTGGGGTTTTGTTGCTGGTTTTTTAATTTATTGGTATACCTATATCAGATTTACACTGCAATCAATGGTGGTGTGGTGGAATGGTACGCTCTTTACAGTACTGCAAGCTAAATAAATCAACACTACCAGTACGAAGTTATCCATACGCAGGTCAGTAGGACCACTGGAGTCCAGTGTCAGTGGTCCTGTGCCGGTACGGTGTGCCGGTACGGTGTGCCAGCAAGGAGCCCTGCGGCCGTCCCACCAATCCGAGACAGCAGCAGCAGCAGCCCGCTGCATGAAGCACCCAACCCTGTGCTGGGGCTGAGATGCACCCTGGGTTATAGACTTCTTTTTTTAACTTCTGTCCTTGCCTCCTAAGGCCTTAGAAAATGGAGTAGTGGCCAGATGAAAATTAGGCATCAAGCATTGAGTTAGAGTGACCATGGCTTAAGGTGGCAGCGTTTCTGCCCATGACTCACAGCTGCACACACATGGACCGTGTTGGTGTTCAATACAGCTTTGACTTTGCATGCCAGGCCTACAAACAAAGGATGTAGTAACTGCTTGCATGCATTATTTTCTGCTAAACTTCCACTAGAACTGCCTGTTAAAATCCTGGAAAGGAAAATCCCTGCAAGGATTGGTGTAAAAACAGAACACTTTTTGCTTCAATTAACAAATCACCACTGAAATGATGAGAAGAAATACCTGATATTAAACTGGTTAGAAGATAATCATTGTATTTCCAAGGTAAATGCAAGTTACACCTGAAACTTTATATCTCTTTATAATACAAAGCAAAGCTGCTTGAAAGTGTACTTATCTTACCGGTAAATCTGTGAAAGCGATGCCTGTAATGAAGAGAAAAATGAAGATTAATTTCCATATGTCTGGATTCTAGCCCCATTTTCTTATGTGTAATGTTCAGAAAACTCAGCCAAACCAGCTCAGAAATAAGTAGTTAAGTATGGTGACATCCATGATGCTTAGGCACAACTCAGGCGCTTCAGTAATAAAGGGCAATATTTAAAGTAACCGTCACTCAGAAGTACTCGATTTGCCCTCAATTTTTCAAAATAGGGCATAAGATTTAGTAAACGATGCAGATTAGAAAGTGTGAAAAATCTGGCTACAGATTAAAATCAAGAGGAGAAATAAGAACATCTGAAGGTATTTTTTCACTTGCATGCCTTGATGCTGTGACACCAGGATTTAACAGTGTCTTTTTTTGTTTGCTATTATTTTTCTTTGTAAGTACGCATTATCTTCACGTGAGCAGCACATGCCTGTCAGAGTCCATGCCAGCCTGGGAAACATTTCACTCTAATACACACCGGGGTGTTTCAGTTTTCAAACAGAATAGCTGAATATCTTGTTATATAATTGCAAGCCTCCATCTACCTGTAAGACCAAGGCAGTGTCTTTGCTGTTTCAGGATTAGAGAAAAATCTGACCTCTACACACTTCAGGAACTTCAGGGGGGGCAGTGTGGAAGCTTTCCATTAAACAACAATCAGGAAATCCCCTTCTGACAGCCACATAGTAACAGTATTTAGTAATTTCCTTTATCGTTGCAAGTATTTCTCAAATTTATTTTAACTAGTGCATAATGATTCAAATGCACTTATGCCTTCCAACTCTTATTTTGTATCACTGCCTTTTCAAATTTAAGATTAAAATAAAGCTTTTACCCTCCTGTCCTAAATTATCCCCCTGCTTTCCATCTCCATCCTTCAGCAAGATTTCAAATCTCAAGAGCATCTGGATTCCTTACTCACATCTTTCGATACAGAAGAATGACTTAGAGTGAATCTGTTTCCTCCCATCACATCTCAAAGCTATAATTTCATTTAATTCCTATTCACACCCTCTCTTCTTCTCACCTATTACCACCACGTCCTCCAAGTCATGGTCATATAGGAATTCTGGACAACTAGCAGCAACAACTCAGCAAGGCAGCCAAAAGTTCTAATTTCTTTTTCCCTCAACACAGAATCAATTTTCCTCTGACAAAAAATCAAGCCAGCAAAGCCCACGACAGCAGAACAGCTGTCAGGTTTCTTTCTATAACCCATGGAGTGTTTGTCAGACTCTGGCTGTGACAGATGACATTTTACCAGCCTCTCCTCACCTATGCCGTTCTGTTCTCCTCTTCAAACAGATTTTAATCACTTGGAGGGTTGTTCCACAGTTGGCCTACTCCAGTCTGCTTTATAAGACTTCCACAGAACAAGAAGGTTCTGCTCCTCCCTTCTTAGCTCTTCCATGCATGTGCCCATAAGAGTAGTCAGAAAATCAGCATCTCTTTAGTTGATCAACAATATGATTCAACTTACCTGCAGGCACACTAGTTACTAGTTCCAAAAAGGGCATAAAGTAAGACTTTTCAGCTTTAGCCCGGTTAAAGATGAGGGTAAACACAACACGAGCCCGTTATCTTGCATTTTGACATAGACCCTGAAACAGGGCACAAGAAACAACTACACAGTGCGGGGTTCAAGTGTCCCACCGCTGTAGTGTGCAGGTTTGAAGACTCACTCCATTTAGAAGAAACACTAAATCGTGACAGAGCAGATCACAGAAGTGATTACTTGGAATTGACCTCTGGAGACACCGAAGCCCCACTCTCAGTAGGGGCAGGAGAGCTCCCCAAGTTAGATCTGTTTGCTCAGGGCCTGAGCAAACAAACAGGCACAGCCTTGTTCTGAGAGACAAGGAGAAGAATTTAAATCACGTCCTTCCCTTACTACTCTCCAAACCTTCCTCATGTTTGTCAGCGTGAGGAAACAGAACAGCGACTTCAAGAGTCCCTGTCTCCACAACCTCTCCTTTCTTTTCAGGCTGGCCTCTTTTTGTTATCACATTTCCACCCATGAGAAAAACCTCATTTTTTCTTCCTGAGCTTTGTCCCTTGAAATTTCCTACTCCCCTCAGCAGAATTCCAAGATCTCTTACTGAGCCCTTGCTCTCTCCTTAACAGAGGAAGTAGATTTTTCATCCTTTTCTTTACACTCTGTATCTCTGTTCATTTAATTGCATTAAGTAACAGAATTATTTTATATATATATATTGCATGAAAAATTTTAACTCTACCCCCTCCTGACATCTTCAGGCTCCAAAATTGTCTCACAGCATGGCATAGTACTAAAATTTACCAGAAAAATTTACTGCATTTAATTTTAGCACAACTTGTGTAATTCCTGGCTTTAGCCCAACTATACACAGCTCCATCATGGGAATCCAGAAGACACTGTTCTTCAACATATGTTCAAAGTAACGCCCATCCAATGCAGGGTTTTAGAGAAGGGTAGGTGTCCCCACACGGCAGCAGTGGGGTTTAGCTATATCTGAACTCCATTTCTCTAATTCTCTTATTACCTACTACCTTATGAACATCAAGTATGATTTGTGCATTAGTGCAGAGCTTGTAAATGCAGGTTCTGTGGAATGAGGTGCTACGACAAATCATTCCAAATTCACAAGGAATGTTAGTGCAAGTGGCACACAAGAAATTACTCTCTCCAGTTCTTTAATTAGAGTAAATTGAATAGAAAAGACCTATTCAAACAACTTGGCTCCTGACACAAAGAGAGTTTCAGATCTACAGCAGACTTACAGACACAAAGTTATCGGTAAAGATAACGTTTCTCCATACCCAAGCTGTGTCCATTCTTGGTGTAGAAGCAGGTATTATTGATAAGGTTGACACAACAACCGATGACATCACCCGTAGTAAACGTTGGGCCGTAGGGCTGTCCAGTTCCAGAGGAACAGAACGAATGTCCATCATCTCCATGGTAACCATATGAATGTTTATCCCAACCTACAGAACAAAAGCATTTGCCATTTATTCATTTCCTTTATCATGAAATAACAGAATGACTATGCACAGTTAGTATATTCTAACCAGGTTAATACCTGGTTAATTACCATGCTCAGCTTTCTGCTTTCTAAGATGTCTTACCTAACAAATCTGTTTCATTCAAAAAAATGACAACTTCTTTTATCAAAAGGGCTGAACAGGTAATTCCATTTGTAGTACGTAACAGGTAATGCAAATTCTGATAACACATTTTTCTCTTCAAGTTAACACACAGAATTATCAACACCAAAGACACAATCAGCTATGATGCTGAGATTTGAAAATCTCTTATGCAGATCTGATGTGTCCCAGTAAAGCAGTGAAGATTCTCCTGTTCTCCATTTCATCTTGCAAAACTTGTCATAATCAAGTTCTTCCTGGTTAAAAAAAACAAACAATGCACCTCTGGGGAAACCCATTTCTACCCAATTATTCTCAGTGACTATTCAGCAGAAAGCAGTCTCTGCGTAATAACCAAATCTCCAGACTATGCTGTCACTAGCTTTGCTGACCCTAAGAATTTAAGAAAAGGAAAAAAATTTATCAATACAGGTAAAAATCACAGTCAAGAGGCAAATAATTATATATGTAAATACGGTGCTAATTTTGCAGGTGAAGAAGCTGCAGAACCAGTTAAGAAGCTTCATATTGTTTCACAACCCAATGACATTCACAGCAAGCAATTTTAGTTGGAGCTCATTTAAAAATACCTGTCCACACTCTCCGCAATTCAAGACTAAACAAAGACACACAGAAAAGGAGTTAACTTTCAGGCATCACAAAATCTTCAAAACAGATCTATTAAATGCCTAGTCAAAATAATATAGAGAATGATCTTTAAGAAAAATTGCCAAATTTCCTATGTATAAGCACACTGGGACTGAAAGAATTTGTAAGAACTTATAAGAATTTAAAGAGTAAAAGGTTGTGGGTTTAATAATCTTCTCTCAAGTTGCTGCTTGACAGGTTCATCTGAAAGTATTTTCCGTACTGCTGAACGACTAGTAGCTTCAGCTGGCACCACATTAAACATCTCTCAGTAAATTAAATACCCCAAATTACTGCAGTTACACCAAGTAGTAATATCTTTGATGATTGTTTGCAATGCATCCTAAATCATACTCCAAACAAACTTAATGCCATGCACTAACAACTCATCACCATGGTGTAACTGGGACTTGCCATCACCATAAGGAACTCTACCGGAACAACTGGGTGAGGAACTAACAATGAAAAAGGAAGAGAATACAGATACTCTAAGGTCAATTCAACACAATTTTATACTTGGCTCATAGTAACAATTTTTAAAAAACCCAGTTGTTTCGTTTTGGGGGTTTTTTTAACATTTAAAGATCTATTAGAAACCAACATGTACAGACACACACTCAAAACCTCTGGTACATACTACACAGAGATACAGCAGACAATTGTTAACATGACAGTGTCCCTGAGCGTGCAGCTCAGTGGGGCACTCAAACTTCAAACCATGCTGCTCATCCTTACTAGTAAGGTTGGGAAGGTAACGATACAGCAACTGACAGCAGGAGATTTCGCTCCAGGTCTGTCAAACAATTTTTATCATACTAGCTCACCCTTACTGCTAGAATTTCAGTTTTCAGAGCAAGGAAAACTATAGCTTCCTTTTTATCAGGAAACACGATGAAAATTTTAAAATGTGTTTATTTGCCAGAACAAATCTGCGTAACATTATAAATAATACGAAGAGTTCAAGGAAGCAGTATAGGAGCAAGTGTACAGTAAGAGCTAAACTTTTTAGCTGTGAGCTTTATGTAATTCCAATAACAGATACAACAGACATGTCATGCTGCACTCTGCTGCTTACCAGAACATTCCCATCAAGGTCAAGCACATGTTAAAAAACACGATTAACCAATGTCAGTGATTTATCAAACATAGTAAATACCGAAACACACCTGGTAGTCTGTTCATGTTCACACCCTGTGCCGAAAGCCCAATTCCCATGTACCTGTAAAAATGACAGAACAAAAGAGATTTACCTGTCTTACAAAAATACGTATGTAGGTGGGATACTGCTGAGAAACACTGTGCTCATTAATCATATACCAATTAAGCTGCTGAGACGTCATTTAATAGTGGCATTACAGCAAGGGAGCTGAAAAGTGACTCCTAGCAGATATGGTTTAATACACAGATTCTGTCCCTGCAGCGGGTAAGGACAACTTTCTTCTCTTTCAGGCATCGTGGGTTATCGAGGGAGAATACCTTTATTAGCCATAAAGTGTAAAGCATGACCAAAGAAAGCCAAAGGCCATGCCTTATATTGAAAGCAGAGGTAAAGCTGAATACATACCAATATCATCATCTTCAGCATACCTAACTGCGTTCTGCAGGCAAGCTGAAATGAGGTTTTTTTTACAAAATATGTGCAAACCAGTACATTATTTCAGCAGCAAAATGCATCCTTGCAATTTAATAAACCAACAATTCAATAGCAAATACTGGAAAGTTGAAATGAATAACCTCCTCACCACCAAATCACACTACTTGAAGTTAGTAAAAGAAATTTTGCTTCCATTTTTTAAGCAAAAGTCATTTCATGACCAAGATGACAGGAATCCAAACACAGCGTAAAGAAAAGCTAGGCTTTCCCCAGTTCCAAAAATAAACCAAAATAAACCAACTTCCGCTCCTCAACTAAAGAAAGCATCCAAAAATCACCTAAATCTAACATTTCCTAGTTTATCAAAACACTCAAATAATTCGGACACTAGTTCAAATTAGTTAACGTAAATCTGTCACGAAATAATAAACTGCATAAAAAACCCCAACATTCACTCAAGCCAACCTGAAACATAGTTCAGGGAACATGAATTTGAAAACAGTTTAAGTCAACACTGTATTCCCATCTGCTAAAATGCAATTTTTAAGCAACTATTCTACTAGAAAGTATATGTTCATCTGCTATTTTAAATATATTTCACATTGAATGAAACTGCGCAGCATATCTCAGACATCACGGGCTTTATTGTGTACTGGGCTTGCTTTTTCTTTTGATCACCTTCCCTGCTTCTAGGTCTGATATTTACTCAATAATCAATTTTACCTCTGATAATTCATAAGGTGTGATACCAACTTCCTCTCCCTCCAACACAGCAGCATGAAATGGAACCTCAGAACCATATACAGCAGATACTAAGTTTAGAGATACTGAAGAGCTGAAGCAAAGGGCCACAAACAAAAGGATCAGTCTTTGCTGCATTGCTAATTACATTACTGAGGCACCACTGCAGCAGCAGAGTCAACAGAACAATTGTAAATGAAAGCAACAAGTGGAAACCCCTTGATTTTGTCTTGGATAATAAAGGCAGAATTGTTATTAGCATAGTCTGGAGTTTGATGCATGAAGGATTCTCTTGTGAAGACTGAACATCTGTTATTGTAAAGTCTCCTGTTAAGAAGAATTTATTAAAGAAAGGAAATTTATTTTTAGAAATTATTTTAGATATTATAAAGAACTCCACTGACTGCAAAAAGCCTTTCAGCAAGAGTCATATTAAAAACCATTCAACCCAATCAAAGTTCCATTTTAGTGTTTTTACAGGAACAAGATTAAGGTTGCCCAAAAATGTAAAATGCTAGATAGAAAATAATCATCTAGGTAACATTTTGGTCCCACTCAGTTTTTCTCCCTTCGGTATCATATCTTCTGAGCCTGCTCTAACTCTTAACAATTGCAAACGCAGACCCATTGTATTTATCCAGTTGGAAACAAGGATTCTTTACCCACTGGCAGTGACTAGAAGGCACTAGGCACTGACACCATCTCAGTAAGAAGGCAGATGTTCAGCAGTATATATTTTTCCCTGGAATTCACTTACAACTACTTGGAATGTTAACTCCGTTTCATCAAAGAGACTTGGCATTAATAGAAACTCAAGGAGAATTAGATTAAAACATTTCAAATCATTAACACATTTACTACAGACATCTTTCAAAAGGAAAAGTGAATGTCCACCATTTACGGTTTGGAAGTGAGTGAAATTAAAAGCTCATCAATTAAGCTAATTTATTATTTGTTGTAGTTGATGGATAGCTACTCTGATGTTATATACACCTTATAAACTGAGGGGGAGAACAGTACCATGACAGATAGGCTTTAGATGCTCTAAAATTCATCAACAGGGGTTGTATTCATGTCAAACCACAACATGTAACTTTTTTTCTTTTCCTGGCACCTGTTAGCTTCATAGGCATATAGAGTCTTTTTCATTTGGTTTTAAAAGCAGCTTAGCCCATGTTTAGGTCCAGAGTCATTGTCTGCACAATGACTTGCTTCAGTGGGAACAAGTACATAAACTGCCCTCCTGATTGCTTCCTTAAGGTTCACATATCACATGTCTCAGAATCAGAAGAGCAGGGGCAGAGCCGTGCATTTCAGTTTTCCTCCCTTAGTTCACAGTAAAAATGCAGGGCAGTACAACAAGCAGACATGCCAGCACCCAGATGCAATGCAGGCCGAGGCTATGCTCAGTCAGGTCCTGCTGTCCTGTCACAGGAATGGGTTTGGTCCCGCAGACAGCCACAGACAGGAAGAACAGGTCCATTCAGACTACACCACACCACAACAGCTGCCCTGCGGAAACCCCGGTGTCAACACCAGGAAGCAGCACATCACTGCAACAAGAAAGCACTTTCCAAAGACAGACACGGCACAGCATGGATCCAGAGACTGGAAAGGGTGAATATTAGTGTGGTTCTGATGCTGCCTTCTCATCACTTCCCTCCTTACCTGTGGATGGTGCCTCCACCTCAGCTGCCCACCCGTGCACATCCCTGGCTGCTGCAGTGGGAGCATCACTTACCTATGCAAACAGAAGTAAGTAGCTGGGACCCCTTTTATTAAGAAGCCCCTCTCTGAGCATTTCAGTCCCACTGGTTGCTACTCATTACCTCATTAAAGTCTTGCATGAGCTCATAAAATTATAAATGGACTACATGACATCAACCCATGAGAGACTAAAATAAGACACTATGGATGAAAACTGATTTAAGGTGCAGCCAAATTGGTATGAAGGACCAAGAAAGCAAAACGGATCTTGCATACTCTTGAGTTTTCATTTCAAATTGTATTTATTATTGTTCCAGTTCATTAAAGATTATAATTTTTTAGTGTCTCAGCACATCTTCTAGTTTACATTTCACAACTGCAAGTCGAAATAGAAATTTTTAGGAATACTACAGAACTATAGAGTTTAAAATGTGCTGAAGATTCAACTTTTTGCCACAAACCAGAAGAAAAGTCATTGTCAAAAATACAGGCACTACAAGACCTATTTTTTTCCCCACTAACACAGACTGAAAAGAATTTCTCTGCAGTGAAGTGTGTAAGAACCAACAAGCTCACAACTGTTTTCTCCTCAAGTATCTTTCCAGTCAAGGAGCTCAGTTCACATTTTTGCTGAAATCTGTTGGATGCCCAAAACAGAAAAAGTGTGAGAAATAAAAAAACCCAGATCTAAACAGAAGGGAAAAAATAGCAATAAGAGATAGTGCAGAACTGGAGACTGCTAAAACATAAGGAAAAAACCCCAGCAGTTCATATAAAAGATACACAATTCTGATTTTTATTAGAAACTGTTCTGTTGGATCTTTTAGCCACTGTATTAAAAGTGTATGGAAAATCTTTCAATATGGAAGTTGATAATAATCAGAATTCAGGTTAATTATATCCTAGCCCGCCCACTCCATAAAGAAGAATACAGAACCTCAAAAAACTATACCAAATCACAGGTACCTTAGAAACCTTACTAATGGCTAAAAATAAATTTAATAACCACTTCTCTAGTTAAAAAAATCCCACCAACCATCAAATATTCTATACTGAGTTTGTAAAGACAAGTAAAATAATTTATCATATCTTTAAGTAATGAAAACAATCTGTACTAGCCTCCCTGCTCCAGAGCTTTCATTAGCAACCTGCAATCTGCCAAGAGTCACATTCCTTCTGACTTTCACTGTGCCTACACATTCTATAAAAGACAGCATAACCTGGGGAACTGCTACATCATGCTTCAAAATCCAGCCTCTTCTGGTGATGATGGAAGTAAATAATCAACCTGGTATCTTACGACCTACATGTTTTACATTTAAAGCAGGCAATTTCAACCATACGGTGTTAAAACCTAAGTTACGATAATATCTGTAAGGAACCCAAGTGCAAGCACTATCAGATGTTTACACCCATAAATAAGGCAACTGAAATCATCTGAATGTTTCAAATGCATCAACTACAGCGAAAAATAGAATTAACAGTGGAAAAAACCAATGTAGGCTATACAAGAGATGAAGTCTGTTTTACTGTCAAGTTTGTCTCTTAGAGAAGAGTACAAGCAGAAAAAACTGCAACATCTCCAAGAATTTTAAACTAAATGATCTTCTGAAGGGCCTTTGCAACTGACTTCCATGGACAGAAGAAGCTGGAATAATGTTCTCCTACAGTTTTCTACGCTGTCTCCACTGAAACTATAAGGTCAGAAAAACAGCACACTAAAAAGCTATCTAAATTTCATCTTTAATACAGTTACTCTGAGTTAAAATTTTGTAGGAATATGCTAATCCAAGATTATTATTGTCTGCACAGTCACAATAAGAAATGAGCTGTTAAATTTTTCTTTCTTTAAATGTTTCGAAATATGCCATAAACCGTTTGAGTCTTTCATTTCAAATTGAAAACAAGTTTAATTTTATGGAATGTTTCCAAGGAAACAGTATTTTGAACATGATAAACCCAGGTTTCAGATCAATCCAGTTTTACACAGAGAGGAAAAACCAAGAGTCAGGCAGGTATCTTGCACAGTGCTTGGAACTGCTGTTCCTGTAACATTTTGCTTGTGATTTCTACAATGTTCCTAGAAACGTTCTCATTTACTGACATCTCTCACACTTTCTGAGGTTGCACAATTTTGTCTTGTGACACTTCTCCCTAAGCACTAAAGCTTTTTTGGGTACCATACGGTCAGAACAGAACAGCTGCATGGACAATAATATAATATAAATTCAGGCAGCAGTAAGTTTATAATCTATACACTGTATTTATGTGAATGAACCTCATAAGAGAGAAATAAATTATAAGACTTTGCAAGGAGCAGGGACCAAGAAATTAAATATATTCTCTTGACTTCCTTTTTAAATCTCCATTTCTAGAGAACATCAACAAAGAAACAAAACTCCAAATACAAAACAAATACAAACAAAGCAGCAACTGACCACATTCTATACTTTGTTTATTGGTTTATGCTTTTGTCATCATCATGGCTTGGCTTCGCGGAGGAAGATTTGGGAAGGGCTTTAAACGTGAGTACACCCTTCAAGCCTGCGCGGTGGATTTTTTAGGTGAGGCGCAGCGTGCGCGAGACTGGCCCCACCCTTTACACCTGAGGTTCACCTGCCAGGGCCTAGCGAGCTTGGACGGTGACAGCGAAGTCCTCAGGTCGTAGGTTTGGTTAGAGTATCCTTCTCTTAGATGGATGGCCTTACAGGGCTAAACGAGCTCCATCTGCCCGAGTTCGGAGTTAGAGTTGTCCTTCTCCTAGGATGGTTGCCCGAAGGCTAGTGAGCCCATCCTGCCCGTGGACACACTTTGTCTGACCCTTCAGTTGAGACCTGTCTGGCTTGGGAGACCCTACCGGAGGCATATACCACCACCAGCATAGCTCTCAACTTCACAAGGGCACGCAAGCTCTTTCCCCATGGCAAGGGGGTGCCCGTAAAAGAGTTATGCTTTTGTGGTGAGTAAGAAAATCCCATATACCATATTGGATGCTAAAGGAAAAGCCAACTTACTGAACAGAAACAATCAGCCATGAAAAGGTACGGTTTCCGTCTGAAGAGTGACACATACACCCTCTAGAAGGTAAGGAAGCATTTGTATTTCACAAACATCACTCTAACGCACTGGAAGAGCTCAGGCTAAACTCTAGGAAAGAGTGTCATGAAAATGCAAACTGAATTCTCATAGTATTTTTGTTTTGGATAGTTTTGTATTTCTTCACCCACTTCATCACATACAGAACACATACTACAAGATACTGCAAAAACAACGGATGACTGATTGTATGCCCGGTGTTAAAAACCAGCCACCATCCAATGGGTGTCTGAAACCTTAGTAACACGCCCCACTAAAACACACAGCAACCACTTGTTTGAGTTGCTGCAGTAACATTTTCTTTTAGTGCAGAACATTTAGCAGAACTTACACACACCACATAAAGGACATCCATGAAGATCTGCATCAGCACAACCACACCACAGACTAAACAACCGTGCTCGCAGAAGTGTAAACTAAGTGCTATCTGCTAAAGGACTAAAGCCTTTCTAAGCCTAGTTTTCATTTTTTCTGCTAGATGGCTTCCCACTTGCAATTCTTGTTTTCATTCTTCTGGTTTTTAAATAAAAGCACATCTGCTCAGAGGATTTGGCGTTTTAAGCATGCAGCTTCCTCAGCTGTTCTAAAAGCACTAAAGACTGTCCAGAAGTAAACGGCTTTACTGTCGTTTGCCCATTGCTAGTAATTTTATTTACAAATCGATGAGTAAGATAAAGAACAGACAAAAATTCAAGACACCAAAGAAAAAGGCATTTTCCCCAGAAGTTTGTTTTCCCTGGGAAAGAAACAGTCAGAAAAAGTGTCTCCTGGTGAAAGATTTAAAAAACCAAAATGATGTAATTTAATTAAGTGGGCGTAAACTGGTACCATGACCAGAAGTAGCATTCTCACCCTCCTGGGCCCCAAGTTCCCCTCTCTTTTGCTGCCACAGTTACTCACGAAGCGATACAAGCAGCCACACTGGGGAACCAACAGGGCTGAAAATTTACTCGAGGTCAGCTTTGGGAGCCACCCAGTCGGCTTACTGTGAAGCTGGCACACACAGACACAAACTACGGCAAGGGAAGCTAACTCAGTGAGTGTTCAGAGACTGCTTCTCCTCATGGCCAAATCATCACAAAATCTTCAAAATACGGTTTAGAGTAAGATCTGTGAACATTCAAAACCCATTGCCCTGACTGGAAAAGATCCATTGCAAGAACCAACAAGTCTCAGAGTGAAACTCATTTAGAAATGGATGATCATGCAATAACCACACACACATAAACTGTTTATACCATAAAACAATGGAAGGCTTTCGGTTGGCTTCTGAAAGCCAGGTAGCCAGTGGATACTCTCAAGCCAGCCCCTTGGAAAGCGGAACCAGAGTATGGTTACGCCCAGCATGAAATGCCAAAGTGCGCAACCTAAGTTACAGCAAAGTTCACAGACTCGCAACTGAGAGAGAATACAGACGGCTCTTCACCATTAAAGGATGCCCACAGCAACAGCACAAAGCTATCTATGACAGTATCAGGTATCTTTAGTGGTATAAAAGAAGGAAATGTTAACTGGTATCTGAAATTAAGTATTAACTGTAAGGCAGAGGTATCACCACTTTACACAAAGCCAGAAGACCTAAATATGTACAAGAGGAATACAGCTGAACTTGGTAAAAAGCAGCACAAGAAAACGGAAATCAAGATTTAAGAGAAGACTGGAGAAATCTTATTTGGATATTCTTACTTAGTCAAGAAAAGGGGCACCACAGTGGTCATTTTTGGAAAGGGAGGAGGCAGTATAGAAGTTTAACAGCTTTAGAGACCTGGGCTTCCATTTCCAAATCGTAAGTCTGAAGGACTTAGCACACCCTCATTCATTCCAATTCCTAGACCACCAACGTAGTTTGCTTTAATTAAGCTTCTATTTTTACTTTCATCTAAGTTTCTAGAATAAGAGTTGTGTACAAAAGGCACACATGTCTATCCCACTCCCTTGAGTACTCTATCAAGAAATCACAGAACAAAAAACCATGTGTGTTACTTCTGGTTCTCTGATAGATCGGTTACTAATGAGGGCTGCATTAAGAGCATACAAAGGTTTAATTTAAGGCTAAAATTAGGTTTAGCTTCCCCAACTACATCTGAATTTTTTACAGGAGTTGCTGCAATACTTTGCGTTAACTGACAAATATATGTGTCTATTATTAAATTAACTGGAGGTTTCAATAGAGATGTAGATACAGTACACTGCAGCTAATACTCTCCTTCCTACCATCCTTTCTAATCATCACCTTGGTACTGCTTCCCATACCTACACCCACAACTCATCTACTGCTATCACCTCCAACTGCTCACATCACTGTCCACAATGTTCCACAAGAAGCCAAACAAAACAAAGCAAAAGAGAGTATAAAAGGAGAATGTAAATAAACAGACTGCAAAGGAACATATGAAATTAAAAACTGAAGAAGTAAAGAACAACAGAAAATATTTAGAGCAACATGACAGCTGGTTAGCACTTTTAACAAGAATTTAAAAATATTTAAGATAATTATTTCACATATCTGTACTGTAGCAGCACATAGAAGATCTTACAACTCTTCGTGCCAAACATCGTACAAATACCAAGACAGTTTTTGTTTGAATGGTATTTCAACCTTACTACTTTTATTAACTCTAATTCTCACTTCCCTTGTTCTCATCTGTTACCATCAGTTGCTGCATGGCCCTATCACCCCTCAAGGAGGTACCAAAAAGCAACTTCACTCTTCACGTGCTCTGCAACACCAACCTCCATATCCATTTCTTACTCCCTTGTAAACCTGCTTTTGAGCCTTCTTCAATGTGTCCATAACGCCTAGAAGTTGACCGTCATGCAAAATTAACGTATTATACAGCTTCAAATTCCTACTCAAGACTGTTACCCCCCAAATACATGAAGAATTTAATGACCTAGGCCATTGGTGTGACAAAATGAATGTTGTTCTCGCGCACACACAGCTACAAGCCATACTGGAAGCCACACCATATCCAAGCCCTACACTTGAAAGAGCTGTGCTGTTAGACTTGCCCACATAACATAGTACACGGACTAAATACTTTAAGCTGAGTTTATTTAAAAAAATAAGTAAAGGCCCCTACCAAAGAGAACTC
Source organism: Bucorvus abyssinicus (assembly GCA_009769605.1). NCBI lineage: Eukaryota > Metazoa > Chordata > Aves > Bucerotiformes > Bucorvidae > Bucorvus > Bucorvus abyssinicus. The sequence continues at coordinate 5,253,874 of CM020027.1, read as the reverse complement.
CAAATAAACACCATTACATTATCCATTGACATTTATGGAAGTCAAAAGCTCTACTTCAGCTTGCAGATAACCTGAGTTGCTTCGAGTAGTCCAGGATTTCTTTTAAAGGTCTCTTCCAACCAGATGATTCTATAAAACACAGCTATAGTGCTTCCACAGCTAGGCTCAAGCCTGGGGAATACCTGCTTTTATTTAAAGTGCCTTGCCTGTTATAATTAACCCTATCAGTTACATGCTGTTCCTCTACAGATACCGTCTTCCTGAACTCTGTTCCCATTACCGGCTGCCAAGTAAAGAAGAAAAAATATGGTAAAAAGGTATCTGAAGAAAGCCAGGTGAAACACAACAGGTAGTGAGAAAGAGCTAATAAACCCTACCAGGCACAAACTGGTTTCTGTAGACCTACTCTGCATTAAATTCTCCATTTTACTTATTTACAGAAGAATTTATTAGTTTGAATGCAGCATAACGCTGAACTGTAACAGATTCACACTGCATCTAGTCAAAGACCTCTTGGACCTGAAAACAGGGTCTAGAGATACACACACGACATCCAGTGAGGCTCCACATGTCCGCTCCTGCTCTTTATCAGCTAAGTTAGACTTGGTTTTGGCTCTGAGCATAGCATACCCCAGAATCCACACCATCTAATACAATGAGAAAAACTAACATCTCAGCTCAGTATACAGCTAACGTTTCATAAAGTAGGACTAAAAAAAAAAGTCACAAGGCTGAAGCAAGGACAAGGCAATACAGTATAATTTACTGAAAAAAGTACCCCTTCAGTTTAAGTTAATCTCAGCAGGCAGCTTCACAGGTCTTAGCTACGTACACCTCACAAATAACCATTGAAATGACAAAACCTTGAAACACTACTCAGAGGTGTTTTCTGCTTTTGCAGGAGGGCCCCGAGTGGCCACTGAATTAGAAAATTACTAAAAAGCAATGCAAAGAGGTTTAAGGCAAAGTGTTAGAGGAGCTATGCAAAATGACATCCCCCCCCACCACGGACACGTTCTGAAATCCATCATTTCCAAACTAAACACCAGAAATACGTTTCAGGAATAGGCACGTGCATCACTAGGAAATCACAGTAAGAATCTCTCCTTCCTGACAGCAGCAGGGCAAGAGTAAAAAAAATGTTTAAGGTATAAAAACAAACCACAAAAGGTGTTCCTAAAATTGGTAGCAAAACTTGAAACACTAATTTCTATCGTCTCAATTTAAAAGCAATTAGGTCTTCATACTGTGACAAAAGCAACCACAGACATAAGCTTGTCATAGCAAAAAAGTATCCCAGAGATAACTTTTGGGAACAGAACCGATAAACTCATAAATGTCCCCACAAGGCAGCAGCAGTACTGAGAGGCTATTCTTTCAAAATAGCTCCAAACAATACTATAAGCAAAATATAAAGGTTTGAACTCTGCTTCTGACTTCAAGAAGGTTTACAGAACACCGAGACAATGAAAGAAAAAACAGCAGCAAGACAAAGAAAAGACAAAGGTACTAAATTTCATCTGAAGAGCTACAAACGTAGTTCTTTTCTCTCAAGATTTATTTTCACACCCAGACACAAGTATCTGCATCACGCTTGTACAGTACCTAGGAGAAGGACATTCAATCCCGACTAGGACTCTGGAGTAGAACCACAACATACTGGGAAGTAGTATTGCTTACGTAGCCCTTCACAGGCAACATAACCAGCATTTCAGGATTAAAACACACCCTCTACGAAAAGCAGTGAAAGATTAAAAGGAACTAAAGTGGTCTAGCAAAGACCTCATTAGCACATAGGACTTTCCCAGGTGAGATTCTATCTGCCTCGGTAGACTTAAAAGCATGGTATCACCCGCACTTCAACAGATTGGTAATTCAGATGGATGCTGGGAAGCAGCAGCTGCACTCACTTATCAACTCTTGCTCTTTCCACAGAGTGACAAATTCCAAGGCACCTGTTCAGAACATTCCCCTTTATTCTTATGACTGTTCACCAAGTAGCCTTAACTTTCTGTTTTAAAACTGATACAACATCCATTAGAATACTGCCCTGAGGGGGTAAGCTGGAATGCTGCACACCCTAAAAACTTCCTGAGAATTGGCATGAAAGTCTGTAAAGCCACATAGTCAGAAATCACCACCTTTAAGGGTTCGAGCAGGGTCAAACAACGGTCATTCAAACCCTAACTTCTGTCACGAGAAAATACGAAGACGCTGGTATTTACTGCATACACTGATTTGTGGACAATAAATACCAGCCAAATATCAGAGTACAACTTCTCATTAATAAGGAATTAAGATACATATAAAAAGTGGTAAAATATGAAAGTAGGTTTTGATATGAAAGACATGTATTGATTGAACGAAAGATGATGTGAGGCAGTATTTTAAGTAATAATTAATTAATAATGCACTCAATGCTTACCCATCTCTTCCCTTGCTGACGATTTTAACTTCGAAATAGTATATACCGCAGGCTGCAGGTATAGGATGTGTAGCTCGAACAGAAGCAGCATCTTTTGGAGTTTTTCCATGACCTGAAAAACAATTGCATTCAACAATGTATTGGAGATAGTTCCAGGCTCAAAGGTATACATACTATCTACTCAAAACTGGCAGCTTATGTAATGAGTAAACAATACACAATGTTCTAACCGGTCTCATTTTTAGGATAGATTGTTTTCTTCCAACGTTAAGTTTTCCTTGTAGGCGCCTTCAATGCCACCAAGCATGCTATGAGAGGTTCTGGATATACTGCTCTGAAAGGTTTTACAATTATTTGAAGGGAAACTAGAAATAAGTTTCACTGCAGTAAGAACATAATTGACAAAAGCCCACCTGGTACGATTTCTCAAATGCACAGAGCTTACTCATTTTTATAGACTGAAATGTGATATAACAGGGTTTAATCTAATGTTTAATACTTCTGCATCCTCAAGTTATTTAAGATACTTTAACGTCCTTCAGAATAAACATCACTTGTTATACAGAACATACTACTCATAACTCATTTGCATGTTCTGAATATTATTTCAGGACAGCATCATGAGTTACAGCCTGCAACTGAGCTAACGCAGCTCCTGCTTTTTCTTGAAAGGTTCATTATGTGTCAGCTCTGCCACAAGAAGAATGCCCACTGCCAGCTCTTGTCTGCTCTAGGGATTTTCAACCTAAACCTGAGAGCCACTTACACTCCACTAAAACTAACTCTTATGAATGTCACCCTCTAAACAGCCCTTTGTTCCAAAGGCAACTTGGGAGCAGGCTTTTGGTGAGGTGATTTGTCTTAGCAGCAACCTGTTCAAGCAAGCAGGCTCTCCCAGGCACACCAAAATCCCTCCATTATTGTGTGCAAGACACACACGGGGTCACAGGACATAGTTAAAAAAAAACAATAATAATTAAAAAAAAAGAGCAAGGTGGAAAGTATGTTGGATCTTGCAAGCGGTATTTCAGTAAGATGGCAACCTGGAACAGACTGTCATTGCTGTAAGAATAACTCACGCGGATCCCATGCCCACTCTCTGTGTGGATCTGGGGCACAATGAAAAGAGATGACTGTTTTGAGTGCGCTGCTGGGCTGCAACACTCCAGCTGTTCTCTCCAGTCCAGACAGAGAGGGAGGCCTACTGCACCTGCATAGCAACTGAGCCGAGTACGCCAAAAAACCACACTCCTTCCAGCGGCATTGGCACTGGAATTACGGCTCAGGCACAGATTAATCATGTCTCATGTGCAGCAAGTTGGATCATACAGCAAGGGAAGGCACTGCAGGAAAACGACGGCATAGCCAGCCGGGAAGAGGAGGCCCGGCTGACCAATGCAGCTAAACTTCTCACCACATGGCCCTCTGAGTGTAAATGTTGATAGCACAGTAAACACTCATCTGCCTGTAGAGCTGACACCAACCTCCTCTTACCAATGGCATCTACTCCAACCTCCTCTTACCAATGGCATCTACTCGGCCAATGAGAGCGCTCCGTTTCGCCATGGTCACATCCGCATCCAAAACTCCATTAGCACAGCACAAACTCTTCACTCATTGAGATGAGGTTTATCCTACAAAGTTTTTCAGACATAACCTCAGGGTGTTACGACCTTAAAGGCAACTAGCCAACTACCTTACTTTTCTGACTGCAAATGCATTGCTTGCTTCAATATGTCATTACTAAACATTTTAGGTAAAGATCCTTCCATCAACCTCACAGGTTTTGCAATATTAAGCTTATTACCTTCCTTCTGTATGATATTTCAGAAGTCTCCTCTAAGAAAAAAACCCAGCAATTTACTCCTTCGTACACAAGACAGCATGTACGTCTTATTGTTCACCACTTTTAAGCTATTCCCTCAGGGTGTGTCAACCAAGGTAATAACCAAGCACATCACCTTAGAGCTTCCATAGGTTTGCTTGGCTTTCAAGTGGTGGTACCTCACTGTTTAGCTACTATATATCAGATTATCATTCCTAAGTATGCAGAAATCCTTCAGCCAAAAGGCACCCAAAATTTTATGGGCAGAACATTAAACTGAGAGATCCCTTAAATTCGGATAGCTCTGATTAATTGATGCATTATTCAGTGGGTGGAAAGGAAAGATATTTGCTTTTTAAATGTCCTTAGGTTTTTACTTTAAAATAGACTGCGAAGAAGTTCCCTTGGTTACTCTACGCACTTGACAATCTGTGTAGTTTCAGTCTGAGTCAGTCTCCTTATTTGGGCAAGTGTTCCACATAGAAGACTAAAGTAGTAGGAACTAGCCAAATATTATTGAAAATGTACATATATTACCCAGCAGACTTTGTTTTGTGAAATCACAACCTCAGTGTTTGGAAACAATACCAACTTAAGGTATTCTTAGCAGCTCTTCCTGAAACTGTTCCCTTTCTCCCACGCCCTTCCCAGTCCAGGCAGCTATTTGCAAGGATGGACCATGAACCAGCTTGATTAGCTTTAAGAAACCTCCAGATTCTTTTAAGCAGCAGATCAGTTCCCTGATCCAGTTCACACCACCGCCATACACAGCTGTCACACTGCAAATACAAGGTCGACACCAGGGCAGCAGTAACAGGATACCTCACCAGTATTGCCAAACACCTCATGTGGTGGAGCAACATGCTTGGGGAAGTCAGTGCCCGAAAGTAGTTTCATCCCATGAAAACAGAAGACATCCTAAATTTAGAACTGCTGTCCTTTTAATATAAGCTCCTATGAATCCAATTTTACTACTTGAGTATGCTGCTTTTAGTTGTAGCTACACACCATTATTCCTTTTGATTGCAAATTTAACGGCATCAAGCAGTTAACTACTTTCCAGACATTCCAAATATCTGTACATTGTCTCAACATGCTCAAAATGGCTGGAAACTGAGAGAGAAAAACACAGATATACCACGTATGCTCAACATGTTTTTTTCCACGGGCACTGACTCACTTATGGCCACTGTCCCTGATGGGACACAGAGCTGAGCAGCCCATTAGCTTGATGTTACCCACTGCTGCCGCGTTCTTTGGTAACCTGAATCCCACTTCCTTGCTTGTGAATAAAAAGGAACTTTGACACCCACCTCTGAACCGGAGGTTTCAAGCCCCTGAAGCAGATCAAATGAACACTGCCCTATGTTCCCTAAGAGAGACCTGAAAGAGGTGTCATAGCTATAAGCAGTAGTTAAAAGGATACTTGTAAAGTACGTATTATTTAACACTAAAATTCAATCATTTTCAGCATTAAAAGGCGGCTTCTGCCAACAGATGCATGGGGGCAGAGAAGGGAAAACAGGTGCACATAGCTTGAACTTTACACAGTGAACAAGATCATAGGTGAGTGCAATTAGCACAACTGCTTTCAACTGGGCTTTAGTTAAGTGTTTAACCACCATGAGTCCACTGTGCTTAAGGAGTAAAGCTCTGTTTTATACTTTAAGCAGTCATTCACACTGATGATTTTTACTGAAAGGAGTATCCTCAGTCTTTTAGCAAAATTATATTGAAATTAATCTACATTTAAATTCCATCTATTTGAAAAAAGCCAATTCTGATAAAAACGTGTTTGGAGATGCCACTTCAGCTTTCAAAAACATCATCTTTGAACACACACTTCAGTGTGTAATGCATACGCACCAAGTAGTCCACAGGAAGTCTACAGGAGTGTCTACCTAGACAGAATTAAGCATGTTTATACGGTTTAAATCTTTAAACGATGTTTACAGAAGCTGAACTGCAGTTATTTCCAACAGGTGGTTCAATGACTTGCTCACACTGCCAAAAATAAAATAATCAAGGCCTAATCTTCTGTTCGATTTATCAGGGAAGTTTCACCGAGACAAGAAAAATTAAAATGTGTGCAAATTACTGATTTTACTTCTAATTTTTCACCCTGTTCAAAAAAATCAAAAGACATGTCAGAGCTAGAGGTGTCCAAAACAGACGTACTATACTGTAATGAACATACTTCAAGTGTTTTCTGCCAGAAAAGTTGACGCTGTCCTTGTATCACTGAATGACAACACTGAACTATTACTACAGAAGCCGCTTCTGTTTGTTAGCAAAACTGGGATGCATAGTTTGCACTGAAAAATAAAACAGATTTTATTTTTTAGTTTGGGACTAGAGACAGTTCAAAGGCAACTGCATTATAAATAAATGTTTGGCCAAGATTTCCTGGCCTAAGATACATGAGAGAAAGTTCATGCAATGGCAGCTTAGGCAAAGTTGCATAACTTTCCTCAGCTTTTTTTTGGACAATTGTCACAAGACTAACTTCAGTGCCGTTACAATAGGACTTGCCAGGACTTTAGCAACGATGATTTAGTCTGTTTACCTAATTCTGTAGATAGTTTCTTTCATGGTTACAGTCTGCATTGAGTCTGTATTTTTGTCACCTTATACTACACAGTACAGATTATTATCTGCTGGAAACTGAACCTGTCTGTCTATTGGAACATTCAAATTACATACAATGTTTATGAAATCTCTGTTTTTCAACAAGACCCATGTACTCATTCTGAGTATTTTAAAAATATGTGGGAATATTTAAAGAAGTGTTACCTTAATAGCTACATATTTTGTGCGGTAACTGCTTTATACGTAGCACACACTTGCTTTCTTTACCACTCACCTACAGCTCAGAGCTGTTAATATTACAATAAAAGTGAACTGACATTTTTTGCTTCTGATACTGTTTTTTATGTCTCCCTCACATAGATACACCAGGAACAATAGTCACCAGGGCAGTGTTAGCCTTCTATCAGCTTGCACAGCTAACTGGCAGCACTACAGAAATGTTCCTCCGTCCATCTGAAAAACAAAAATACCCTTGGGTACAGTGTTTCATATATTACAGTACCACTGATTTTCTTTTTCAAGTGACACTATGATTCTTGAAAGAGCACACGGAAGAGCACTGACCTTCGGGTTTTGTTGACCCCCAACGAAATGTAAAGAGCCGTTCTCCTGATGCTAGACTGCACTCCTTTAAAACTCCACTGTTTGATCAATGCCTGGTTTTGTGACAGTTTGGATTTTTAAGCATTCTCTAAGATGCTTATGAAAAGCTTCAGGTCCAAAACCACAGTACATAAAGCATCGGCTGTGATGGGTAGCAAGAGACATCTGCTCTCATGTTTCCATACAGGTTGCCCACTGGTATGCAAGAATATGAAAAGAATCTTTAGAATTGCTCAGAGAGGACCAGCTCTCCTCTCACAACCAATGAAACAAAATTACCACTGCTTACAAAACAGTGCATTGAAATTACAAAGATAGTTACATGAAAAATGGCATTGAAAGCTTCTGCTCTGATTACTACCCTGCACCTATTTTTTTCCAGAGACAAGTGTCCCCAGCATATCCAGAGTGGAAGGACAGCACTGATGTCACCACCTTCTGTCTCCTATCAGTCACAGACTTACTCCAGAAAAACAGTTTTATACCCAGAAATCTACAGAGGCAGCAGAGAAAGCTCAGGTGTACAAGGGACCTATACTGCAGTAACAGAAAATAGTAAGAATTGCTTTTGATTTCGACCTGCTTTGGACAGAGCTGTCTTCTCGCCCTCCCCTGAGTATTTTGGTCAAGAATACAACACATCTTTATCCATGCTCAATGCGCGATTCAAATTGCCTTTCAACAAAAACCTCGATCATTCTTCCACGGCTACTTAGGTAATTTCAGAAGCACTAGAAGTGCCAATATTCCACAAGAAGATAGTTTGAATGCTTTCTTTTGAGGCCTCTACTTGCAACTGATTTGCAGAAAAAACATTTCACAGTGCTAAGCACATTCTTACTTCTCATGTTGCCTTACTCTACTCACTGAACCTCATTTTCTTCCCTTTTATCATACTCTTAAGGCTGAAGGATCCAGGAGGGAGGAAAAGCAGGAGATGTTTTAGTGTTTTTTTCCCCAGTCCTCAGGTAGGAATGCCCAGATACCATCCCTTGCTTAGCCCAGTTAGGTGCCAGGCTGGTAACATACACATAGGACTGCCCTAATAGCCCCCACGAAGAAAAGATGGGACACTTAAGAGGCCATTCACTTCCATCTGCAGTCAAGAAAAAGAGAAGGGTGTACATGTTATATTGGCACCTCTCCTTTTCACAGTCCTCTGGACTAATCTAGGAACTCTTCAACCTCATCACTTACTATTATTTGAGAGCCAGAGTAGAAGTATTTTATTATTACAACCTCTCACAAACCATGTTTTATGACTTCTGGTTCAGTATTCACAGTTTCTCCTGTGTTACCTATATTTCAGAAACATGCTGAGCCTCTTGTAATTTCTTTAAGATAATGGATTTCTTTTTTTAACACTAAGGCAAAGAAGAAAAACAGAGGAAGAACAGGGATAGCACAAAGAAAGCTGGAAAATACACTTCTACAATTACACTGGCAGACCAGAGAGGTTCCATCCCTAAATTCTAGATCACGAGCAAAAAGAGTTGGTCAAAGCAAAACAAACAAGCAGGACTCAATGGCCATAAAGCTATGATCATCTTACAATAAAAAAAAAAAACCAAAAAACCAAGCCGCCACCACTAAGCACTAGAAAACACAAAATGCTTCTAAAAATACAAGGTCATAAAACACTGAACAAAAGCCAGGAAATTCAGAGTTGAGTATTAAATAACATGTCCTTAAATCACTCAGCGCCTCCCAGAAACCTGCTCTATAGTCATCGACCTCCTTTACTATATTTGCATTAAACGTAGCATTTTTAACAGAGCATTCTGTATGTAATAATAAAGCCTTTCTATTAAAAAAAAAAAGGCCCTGAGAGTACATTTAATCCTTTCATGGCAGCCAAATCCTGCCATGTGTTTGTGTTGCCGCTTTCCTCCTCCGATTAAACACGAACATGTTTATCGAGATTTCACTTGAATTTCTCCACTGTACATTCTGAGAAAGGGTAACGGCGAGGTTGGTTTTTCTCCCCCCTCCCATTACATTCATTCAACTACAGCCTGACAAAAGATCCAGTTCTTCACAGCCAACTCAGAAGTGGTTTTGAAGCCGCAACACTTCTTCTTCGGCACTTGGGCCTAGAACACCAGACGAGTCTGTTTTTTCAGGTCAGAGTGAGTGATTATGCTTCCAGGTTTCATGACATTTCATAACACAAGTTTTTCTTCTTTGGCCTCGGGATGATTTACACAAACGCGTACTCTGATTTTTCTTTTTCTTTGAAAATCAGTAACTTTTAACTATGAAACAACTAGGCATAAAGTTATGAAGTTACCTTCATTAATCTAAGGCCTATTGTCATTCCTTCCCTCAAATGACTCTGTAGCCAGGACAATAGTCAGGCAAGACTATTACCAGTGACTTTAATTCTATTTTTCACAGTTTAAAAATAAACCGTGTTTTTCTCTGCGCTTTCCCTTCTCGTCATTTCCGTGTTCAATAGCTTAACGCTTGCTGCTCCTAACTGCATTTAACCCTTGCTCTTCTCGAGAGCAAAAAAAAAAAAGCCACTTCTTTTCTCGCTCATTACCATAAAGAGGACATGTCATGTCTCCTTTATTCTCCTGCCTCAGACCCAAACCTTCTGGTGGTACCTGAATCCACGGAGGAAGTCTCAGAGTTTACATAATGCCCACCCCAGAAGCATAAGGAGGCGGGGGCGGCCAATTGCCCCCCCCCCCCCCAAATCCCAGCAGAAAAAGGGAGGAGGGAAAGGAGAAAAAAAAATAAAGCTGAAATAAAGAAAAACAAGACCCTTCTTCTCCACGCTTCGGGCAATTTAGGAGATCAGAAAACAGAGAAGGAGAAGAAAGAAGGAGAGGAGCGTGTGTTATTTCCTGTTATTGTTACTCCGGTGCCCACTGCTCGACGGAGGGGTCGGGCTCGCTGCTCCCCAACCCGCAGCCCCCGGCCCGGGGAGGGTCCCCGCTGGCGGCCGGGGCAGGGGGGGGTCGCGACGGCTCAGGCCAGCCCTCACCTTTGTAGTGTACCCGCAGGTTGTTCTGGGAGAGGCCGATGTAACTGAATTTGTCCTTCGGGCTCCAGGAACGGGGCAACGGCGTCTCCTGCTCGTCCACGGCCGGGTAGAGCCTCTTCAGCCGTCGCTTCAGCTCCTTCTCCTGCTCGTTCAGGGCCGGGTCACCGTGCGGGAACGGCGCCGGGGCGCTGGTGCCGCTGCTGCTGCTGCTCCCCGCCGACAGGCCCAGCGTCGCGCCGGTACCGCCGCTCCCCGTGGCCGCGGGCCCGCTGCCGGCGGTGGCGGGTGGCGGCGGCGCAGCGGTAGCCGGCGGCGGCGGCGGGTGGAGCAGGAGCGCGGCGGCCGGTGCGGGGCCGGGGTTGGCGACGGCGGCAGAGGGGATCCCCGGCGCCGGCGGGGGAGCGGCGGCCACCAAGGGGAGCTGCGGCGGTGGCGGCTGTTGTTGCTGTTGCCCGGACATCCCGGCTCCGGCCTCCTCCTCCGCCGCCACCTCCCGCGGTCGCGACTGTCACCGGACGGGCCCGGGGCGGAGCGACTGGAAGGCCCGGGCGCTGCGGAGCGAGGCGGCCGCCGGCGAATCACCCCCAACCGGAGCGTCTCGAAAGGGGGCGGGATGGGGGGGGCGGGGGGGCGATGACGACGTCGACGGCAGCCCGCGGAGCTGCCCGATGGGAGCGGGGGGCGTCGCGGGGTGCGGCAGAGCCGAGCCGGGGCCGAAGGGGACGAGTAAGGCGGTGAAAGCTGCGGCGCCGCGCGCCGGGCGGAAGCGAGGCAGGCGGAGAGCGCGCGCCAGGCGCCGCGGCAGGGCGGGCGGGCGGGCGGGTTGACCCCGCCCTCCCGTCTCACGCGCGCGCGCTCTCTGCACGGCCCCCACCGCGAGGAAGCTGAGCGCGGGACCCTGCGCGCCCGGCGGCGCGAGGACGGGGAGAAGGGGCGGGGCCTCCGCCCGTCCGCGGACGCGAGGCGCGAGGGCGGCGGCTCATGCTCTGAGGGAGGGCGGGCGGAGTGGGGAGGCGGTGTCGCGGTGGGTTGTGCCGCCACCGGGGACGGTGGGGGGAGAAAATAGATGGTGGTAAGCCGGTCTGGCGCTTGGGAGGCTGCCTCCGGTCAAGCCCGGCCCGGCTCTGCTGCCCGCCCTCATGTGTACAGCACCGCGGGCCGCGCTGTGGCATGGGGGCGAGGGGAGGTGCCGCGGAGAGGTGGGCAAGGTGTCCCTCAGAAGGTGGGAGAGCTTGGGAATGCCTCTGCTGAAGAGGACAGGAGGAGCAGAGCAGTGTTCCTGGGGGGGTTGTTTGCGGTCTTTTTCCTCCTTTGGTTGGTGCTTTGAGGGGTATATTTGCCTGTGCTTAATCTGTGAAGTGAGTGATCAGCAGTTGCCTGCACTGAGCGGCACTGGAAGGAGTAACATCTACAAGCAAGCCCGACTTTGAGAACATCAGAAGAGGAAGGGGATTTCACTGGCAGGTCTAGAACCTGAAGCGTTGGGCACTTCACAAACCATTTCCAGTTGCCAGCATGTTGAGAACGAGTACGGGAGCAGGAAACCAGAGGTTAATCATGCCTCAGCGGTGTGAAATGGCTGGTGAGGTAAGGCAGGTGTGACACTCACAAGGGCTAGTATGAAGCTAAATGCATCTCATCTGTAGTGACCAAAATATCCTGTCACACGAGGCTGCTCCTGCAAAATGCAATTATCTAAAAACACCCTATCAGAAGGAGCTGCAAACTACGTGCTGAGAGGAGCTGCTTAGGACAGCCATCAAAACATATGGGGGAATGACACCCAAGGATCAACTGCCCTGACCCTGGTGGGCTGTCTCCCCCTAGATGGAAGTTTGCTTTCTAGTATCTAGAGGTCATTGTAAACAATGAAGCTTAGTAGTTTCGACTTGATAAAATACAGTATGGATTGGGGGATATACATGTTCTGTTCAGAAGTGTAGATACGTCTTAACTCTTTTTTGAATTTCAATAGCTTTTCAGCCGTAGCTGCTTCCTGAGTGGCGGCTCACTCCACATTCCTGCAAAAACATTTCATGTCACCCGTTTTGAGATTGCCACCATCAAGCTCCTGGGTTTTGTACCGTAACACAGGAGAGCAGGTGCCTCCGTGTTTAATTCTTGATGTTATTCACTACTGCTGCTTCTATCCTGTCATTTATCGAAGATATTCTGAAGATAAATAATCCAAACCTACCAAAACAGTGGTTTTTATACAAGCCTTTGCCCCCAAACATGCCCCCAGGCAGGCTCCTCCACATCCCATACTCTGAGCTTTAGGTCAGATCCAAGTTCAGGTTCAGAAGCAGCAATCACGTTCCTCTCTAACGTGTGTTATTTTGCATTTGTTGATACTGCCGTTACACGATCCATTCCATTTCATTAGGACTCACCCATCAGCACAGTCCCCTCTTGTCTTACTTCACTGAAATAATTACGACAGCTGCAAATTTTACTATCTCACAATTCACCCTCTTTCTAGGGCAGCGGTAAATGCAGCAACCATACAAGACTTGCCACGGAGCCTTGAAGTCGTTACCTTCTGCCATCACGGAAACTGTTGAATTCTGCTCTTTGTTTTCCATCTCCAGTTTTTAAGCCGTGATAGTACTTTTCTTTTTTTTGCCCAGTGGTTACTTGGCTGCTGGAGTCATCTCTGGTTTAGGGATTTAATCAAAGGCCTTTTGAAACACTGTAAAACTAGTCCACCAAAATCTCTTTGGGTTTTGGGTGGGTTGTTGTTTTTTTTTTTTTTGACACTCAAAGAATTTCAGGAGACGGATCAGCTAAAAATTATTTTGCTTTACAGAAAAGCCTCATTAGGCCTAATTTCAGAGATTTTGTATGCAGAGATTTTGTTCTGCATGCTCATTTTTTATTTATGTTAACTTTTAGTGACCGTTTCAACCAAAGAAAATGCAATCCAAGCATTCCAGCAACCACGGGTACTCATTTGGCCTCTCGTTGAACGTATCAACAGGTTGTCAACATGTCAGACGTGGGTTTTCAAGTGAGTGCACGTGATCAGTCCCCTCCATCGCTCCAGGCCCTCCAGGCAGACACATTGCTCACTGTCGGTACGCGTCGGGGAGCCCAGAGCCGGAGGAGAGGGGAGAGCAGCCCCTGACTGGCACCCTCCAGGCAGCGTTGGCCAGAATAAAGCTCTCCTGATTGCACGAGCACATCTCACCTTGGAGCGTCCTGCATGGCCTCAACGTTGCTGAGGTTAATTTAACTCCTGGATCCTGCGCTGGCTCCTCTCTGTGTTTTTGTTAAGAGTGAGGAAGTAGCTATGGCCATCTCTGCTAGTTGGCGGCACTCTGGCTGTCGTCAGGAAACAGAGGCAGGACTCTCCTTGGGAACCTTTTGGTGTGTGTCCTTTGTCCCCCCGTAGGACCAGGCCCCCTAGTTCCACAGCAATTTAGTCCATGTGCTGGCTGCCGGCCGGACAAATTTCCAGCCACTTTCTGTAATCTATTATCTCCGGTTGGTAGCGATGGTAACTGTTTGCTGCTCTGTGTTTAGGATTTCTCCTGGTTAAGTTTTTCCAATGCATAGTTTCTACGTAACTGTTTTGGAATTAAATTTCCCTGCCTCAAGAAGCTGCTTGGAAATCAGCAGCGTGTTATTTATGGTCGTACCTACTGTGCTGAGTTACTGGCCCTAGTGAGAAGAGAGAACCACGGAGAAGCAGGCTGTGATCTTTCACCAGTGTTAAGGATAGATGGAGGACTTTTTTTGCTGAGCCCTTTGCCATTTGGACTATTTTTTTTCCTGCTAATTTAATTGCTCATATATAGGGTAGGCTTGATGAGCTGACAGATGAAAGACTTGCCAACATGAGTCACATATGAATTAGAGGCCATCGTCAGCTATTAACTCGGTTGAATCAAATGGTAATCAAGTTGCAATTTACAGTATTACTATATTGCTGCTCACACGTAACACGGTGCTTCTGCTTTTATAGAACCGAGCAGTCCGCTAATAGAAATAGTTTTGCTGTATGAGTCAACTGTACTTGTGCCTATCTGAGACCGAGAGCGATTAGAAATCACTCTTGTTTGCCAGTGCTTCAGTTGTGGTATCTATAGATATATAAAACAATATATAGGGAGAGATGTAGATACCGATCTCTTTAGTTTTGGTACTGGGACACCAGTGTGTGTACATGGCAGGTGCACGCTGTTCTCTGTCTCCTTTCTGGCACAGTGATCTATGTGGACCCCGCGTTTTACAGAAGTATGATCCGCTTTTTGTACAAAATCTTACCAAATTTGATCTCTACCGTCCAATTTCTTTTAATTTTGTTAATGGAGTTAAAGTGTAGTTAACTTCACGCTCTTCTTCTAGAGTTCTTACTCGTAGCTCTTTAGCGTATCCTCTTTCCAAACTGAAGAACAATTACTGCTGATCATTTTCTGGTGCATAGGGTGGGGGTTTTTTGCCTGGTGTTAAAAGACAGTTTATGGAGAACTGAAAATCTGTCCATTGGGATAGATCATAAATAGAAGATTTTAGAGTCTCCTCTGCCTGGGCTACTGTACAAGTGTTGTATTCTACCTAAAGTGTCAAAATGAGCACAGAAATAAAATGCCCTCCAAGCCGAATAGAATGTGTTTTTACTCACAAGACAAATTTATGTGGAGGCAGGATAGAAAATACGATGAGACACGGTGGTTTCCTCCTTTCGTGAAAACAGATATCAAACCATAAAGCTATTAGAGAAGTGATTCTCAGCTACTGGTCAAGATCCTTTTCTGAGGCATCACATGCATTTCTGCTGAGGGTGGAAGCAAGTTGTCATGATGTAAATGTTGAAATATAAGAAAAACCATGGAAGACTGAATGAAAAAAAATCACAGCAGCCAGAATTTCTACAGTAAAAGAGCTTGTTTGGCCAGATCAGCCTGGACAAAGAAATGCCTTTGTGGTATGAGACCAAGTAAAGTGAGGTTGAAGGACAGGAAAAGGTGAAAGAAGAGGATGATCCAGCATCCATGGGCTACCATGATGAGGAGCACACTGCAGTCCTTCTCCCCTTGCTCTGGCTGGGTGTGTCGCAGCCCAACTCCTGTGAGCAGCTGGAGGAGTTCCAGTCCTCTTTTAACTAACGGGGGGCACGTGGGTCACAACACCGCCGAGCCTGGAAACTGCTGTGTGGCCAGGCACCACGGGACATCCTCCATATGATGTTTAGGATGGAAGTCTACAAGCTCTGCACTTTTGGTAAACATTTTAAAGTTCCCCTGGCAAACCAGGCAGTGTTTTGTTTCCAGTCGATGCATTGGTAGGGTGCCCATTACCATAGATGAGCAAGAGCAAAGAGTGCCGGCTTTCAGGAACACATGGGATGTGTCAAGCTGACCCACTTCTCGAAAGCCAGGCCAGGCCTTTGTGAAATGTCCTGTACTTGTTAGGTGTTTGGATGTCAAGAATGTTTAAGTCTCCACTGACGGGATAATTATTGTTATGATGTTTATAGAGGTGGGAGGGCCCAAAGGGAAAGGAGGCCAAAAACCAGAATCAGGAAGCGAGATGACTAAGGCTCCAAGAATTGCACACAGATGGAGTTTCATCGTGCTTTTTTTCTTTAGCTCACTTGGCTCTTCAGTAAAATAGATGTTTACATATGAAAAACTATTTTTTTCCTCTCAGGATCTCTCACACTTTCACAAATTCAAATGTTCCTCGTGCTAATCTCAGTGACAGAAGGAGATTTTAAATGGACTTTCGGAACATGTCAGGTGAAAATGCTGAGTTTAAACCATTTTTAGTTATTGTAGCTGTTCCCAGCCCTACTGCCAATCTGCAGTTTGCCTCTTTCAAATCTGTTCCAGGGAGACGTTAGCATGAAATCCTGAATATCAGCTGAAATCTGAAATCCTGAAAACCCGCTGCCCTTGTTAGATGGTAGTACTTCACTGTACGGGGCTGATCGTTATGTTGTGATTGACGGAATACATTAAAGATCCCAGAAGCCTGTAGGACGTACAGACATTTGCCTCCTTTTATTTTAAGAGTACAAAAACATGCATCTACAAAGCACAATGTCTGACAAAATGTATAATATTTTCCTAACTTGTCACAGCAACCTTGGAGAATACTGGCATGACAGAGCAATTCAAATATTGCAAACAAGGTCATGATTTCGCAGGTGATTGTTTTTAAGATTACCTTGCCATTATATATGCTGTCATGATTGCAATGTATACGCTCAGAAGCTCGGAGGAAGAGTAGCTTCCTGTTCTAGTACATACTATTATGATGATGATGATAAGCAATTATTGTTGTTTGCCAAGCCACGCTTCTGCTAACCTCCATCATCAACAATATTGTTTAATCAGCTTAAAAAGGACTGAATCTTATCGACTTGGCAACTTCTTTTAACTTACCTTATGAACTCACCTGTGTGAGGATGCTCTAGAGTGTGACAGGACAATCTTTACTCTCTGAAAGCCGCAGTACTGTCACTGAGTTGTTATGGCAGCATAGTACAGCCCCCCTCGGCAGTGTCTTCACAATAAAGTCAGTTTTCTGTTCTAGGAATCAAAACGCTGAGAAGGACTGAGAGGTTATGCCTCCTCTCCCCTCCGTGGCTGGACCAGCATTCCTCACAGGCACTTGCTTAAAATCATCTTAAAACCTCCTGCGACTCATACGCTAACAGGTTTCCCTAGTAGCAAAGTAAGGGAATACTTGAGTGGCTTGAAAACATACATTTAATTTGGATAGTCTGAACACTAAATGGAATACGAGCATTTCTGTGGCTTTAAAAAAAAAAAATCTTCCAACAGGGCTTTTTGAAACATTAAATTCAAGTTTTGATCCAGATTTACGTCGCCACAGTAAGTGTTCAAAACTCATGAGTCAATGCCCACCCACAAATGAAGCTGGCTTAAAAGCCCTTTTTCTTAAAAATAAGACATTTCGAGAGGATGGGTAGGTGGTTGGTTATTTGCCATCTGTTTCATGAGCTTTTAGGAGACCTGCCTTTCATATTTACAAGCTTTCACCATAGAGAAGAATTAAAAACTTGCTTAAAAAATCTAAAAGCTGGGATTCCTTCTGCAGCCCCTTGACTTCGGCAGCTGGAAAAACTATTGAAGGATTTGCAGTGACATAACGAACACCAAATTTGACCTGTTACTTAATTCTCCATGTTACAGCTTTCCAGAGGAACAAACAGTAACCTGGACACACGGATCCCCCCCGTATTTAATATATTGGTGATATTTTGCAAAAGGGTGAGGAAAAGTGGGGAGTGCAAATCTTTTCCATCTCAAAAAGTTCTTCATTGTATATTGCTAATTCCAGTTCACTTTTCTGTTTCTTAAGGTAGTTAATGTATAATAATGCTTGTTAATAGGCAAGTGCTGTCTGTACTCCCAAGCCCTCGCAGGTTAAGTCTCATGGTAGAGAGGCATTTATTTTTAAAAATAGAGATTGCAGGAAACTACCAATTCAGTGCTGTCATGGATTTGTCGTGCTTGGCTAGTTCTTGGTAGTTAAGGGAAGGTTTTGATAAACAAGTAGTTTGCTTGATTTTAAGGGTCTGTGGTTAGGAGTTCGAGGATAAACTTGTTAAAGACTCCTCATTTCTTGCATTTCTAGTTGTTGCCAGGCTGCAGAAAGGTACGAACTGGTGCATAGTGAGATGTGTCTCAGTTCTGATTGACCTAAGGCTCCTGGGCCACACAGGCCTCTTAGCCAGTCAGTGACACACTGTGGAAGTGTACCAGAAGACATCAAGCACTACAATTTCTCTCTGGGGCAGGCTTGCACTGGTCGTGGATCAGCTGGTGGTGAGCTTCACTGGGGACAAACCTAGTACGCCCAGTAAGAGCGTTCTGGGTCAGTACTAGAAGCAGAGATCACCTCACTGACCAACACATTAGGTGTCTCACCTAAGTTCTCCCTCGGTTCTGAGAGCAGTTAATAGAGAAAGACAGGTACCTGCAGGACATCCCTCCTGTTCCAAAACCAGATGCAGCGGTTCCTGCTCAATCAAGCATTCTGCAGTCTGGAAAAAGCTATATGTGATCACACAAATGAAGACGACCAGGATGCAAGTGCACTCGGAGGGAAAGAATTAAAGCTGCAAAGCTTAATCCAAATGAGTGTGCTGCTTCTTATTATGGGTGCTTGACTTTGACACCTTTATAATGTCTTAAAATATTTTTAGAGGCATGAGATGTTTACCTTAAACTCACTGTGTGGGAAATTTAAATCTGCCATTTTAGATCGTATAATAATATAAGTTGGGTTTCTAGAGACAGCGTGTTTGTCAAAGCATGCTTTTGCTCTGCAAAGCCTCTGCCTGCAGCGTGAGTTCCATCGTTGGATGGAATTCAGCACAAGGGTCTTTACCTGGCTCCTGTGGGTCCCGTATGAGCTGTCAGGTGCCGCCAAGCAGCCTCCCGACACTCCAGGTCAGCACAAAGGCAAGTGGTGTGTGCAGCCCAGCCCGGCACACGGGTGGCCCAGCAGGAAGAGCAGCAGTGGGAACGGGCTGGCTCGCTGTCCTGCTTCCCTGCCTCAGCTTTGTGTCTGAGCAAGAAGAACAGGAGGTAGCACTGGCAGAATGCTGAGGAGGTGGGATCAAAAGCTGCTGAAGATGTGGTGCAGCTGAAGTGAGATGTGACTCAGTGACATGTCATCCCTGGCTCATAGGAGGAGGTGAGACAAAGCTTGGGCAAGAGGAAATGCACTTGCAAAATTGAACACTTCATCGGAAAAACAGCCTCTTCACCTCAGGTACCGACATCTCCATCTTCACTGCTAATCCAGGAACTGCTGTACATAGCATGAGACATGAATGCTGGCCCCAATTCTGTTGACTGCCCCTCATCTCTAGGATAAGATTTCACCTTCTGCAGACTTGCTGCTTCTTTGCAGCATTTTCTCTCTACCCTCCAAACCTCAGTCTGCTTTCTGCATTGAACTTCCCTGCTCTGGATCCTTTCATCTCTTTTTATGCAGAAGTAAAAGTTCCTTGTGGGCAGAGATGCTTATTTGTCTGTTATAATTTATCTACTGTACGGGAATCATGTAGTTATATAAAGCACTAATACTATTAATAGCAGAGAAGGAGCAACTTCTCTTTCAAACTTTTAATACAGAGTCTCTATCAATTTAAACGGAAGCACGATCCATAATTAAACTGGCACAGTCTTATGTACAGAAGGAATATTGAATCACAGTGAAAAATGCAGGAAAAGGAGGTATTTTAACCACGTCTACTCACAGAGAACACAAAGGCAGCGCCACAAATCTTTACATGTTCCTTGGTCAGGTACACACACACACCTTGGTATTGGCTTAGGCAGGATTGAGGTGAGCTGGAAGACAAAAGCCGCAAACATTGCTGGGACGACATGGCAGGAAAAGCTTAGGATACCCCGCCACACTGTAACAAGTAACTAATCATTGCTCGTTAATGAGCAGCTAGTAACAAACGCGCGTGAAAGCAGCAGTTAAAAATTGGCCAGCAAGAAGCACCCAGTGACGGTTACCTCAGCTTATGGTTTCTGGCTCTGGCAACCGAGGGTTATCCATGTTTCTGAAGAAATGAATGCCAGCGATGGCATAGCCAGCAATATCTTTTCAAGAGGTGTACTGAAGGTGGACATCAGCACTGCCTGAAAGACAACTCTTCTTCCTTTGAATATGGGTCCTAAAAGCGGGGGAAGGGAGGAAGAGGAGGAAGGGCTGCGTGCAACTAGAATTGGCCCTGTATTGTATGAACCCCCCTGTATAGTTTCTAAGCCTGCTCAAGAATGACCTTTAATTTTTAATTGAGAAGAAAGGAATGTGCAGGTGTAGTATCTGGCCTCCAACGCTTAGTGCAGAACTTAAAAAGCATGGTAGGAAGGGGCCAAGTATCTACTACTGCACTGAATTTAAACACAATGTCAAGTTAACAAGGCCTGAATTGTTATTCTTATTTATTTACTTATCATTAAGGGATACAACATTCTCTTCCACATCCTGAAGGTCGTTACCACAGTGTATTTATTTTGGCTCTTCAGTGATGTCGAACATCCAGTACTGCGCCTTTTACAAACACGTACATGAAAAATACTCACTAATTCCCGCTCCTTCAGTGCTGCCAAGAACGCAGCAAAGTGTAACCAAGCCGCGTACGGTTTGACTGTGGTAAAGTGCCCGCACCCTGCCTGCACTACAGGTGTAGCTCTACTGGAAGAAATGTCCAGCCACGTTTCAAGGGTTGGATTAAATCCTCCTGGGTAAAGCTGAGTGCCTGGGAGAAGAGCTGTCCTCAGCTGGCTCCATACCCTGTGCCTTAAATGAGAGTTACATTCACTGTTGTGGTGCACAATTCCGATCCACTTATACATTTTCATCACACAATTATGAAGCAGCAAGGAAAACAATTTGACCAACAGTGCTTTAGTTACAAAATCAGCCGATGCATGAGAT
Organism: Bucorvus abyssinicus; assembly: GCA_009769605.1. Taxonomy (NCBI): domain Eukaryota; kingdom Metazoa; phylum Chordata; class Aves; order Bucerotiformes; family Bucorvidae; genus Bucorvus; species Bucorvus abyssinicus. The sequence continues at coordinate 5,233,000 of CM020027.1, read as the reverse complement.
AAATTCTTGAATTTGGCATCACAAGATGATACTCTTAAAATAAACATCGCAGTATTAGGCACCTCACAGTTCTGCCTTTGTTTACTAGAGCTCAGTGGATGGACAAGGCATGAACTCTAATACCGCAAAAATCGCTCACTAGCAGCTCCAAAAGAAAAATCCGAGCCCTGGTCCTCCCATCTCACTTGTGCTAAGTGGATTCTGAGCTCCCTTGGATTCTCTCTGGTAAGTCAAGCTTCACATTGGTGCATAGCGTGTGAGGTGTCGAAGCCAGAGCCCCGTATCTGAACAGGAATGGAGATGATCGCTACTAAGGGGCACTCAGTGTTTGAACTATGCAGTGTTAACTGAGGAAATAACCATGAGGTAATAAAGAAAAGGCAAGCCAGTAATCATCTGTCTAATGTCCACTTCCAGGGAGACTTTTTTTGATATAAAGTATCATGATTATATATGCTATGGAGTTGAAAGAACCTTTCCCATAATTGATGCTATTTATATTTAAGACAATGTGTTTAGTAGTAATTTGAATTTACTTTTTTTTAAAGAAGATCATGCCTAAGGGTGAAACAGGAAACATCTTTTAAAATGAACTCATGTATCTCTAGCACAATTACTTGGCCGTTGCACTTGCACCTCTTTAAAGGCTCCTCTATCTGATGACATGAAAGTCACTGCAAGACATTTAATCTGGCTGTTGGTATTTTTTTGAGGAGGCAGAGACTACAGGAAACTTTCCAAACCTGACAGACCTTCTGTGTGGAGTTCAGTGAATTCTGAGGCAGGCCTGAAAGGCAAGTGTCACAGGGAGGCTTTTCCTCTCCAGTTCAGGCAGCTCTTCCCTACCACGTCCTGGGGCTGCTGCAATTCCAGCAGCACCCCTGCCTGGCTGGGCTGAGGGTGCACATAGGTCACAAATGTCGAGTTCAAAAGCTTGTCTCTATTACCTTTGTGCCTGTTTTAAACAGGCTGAGGAAAAGGAACATTCAGTGATCATCTGTTTTCACCAGTTCTGTTTCACCAGCACTTTGACAGGTGCTGGTCTTCAGGTTTTCATCTGTAGAAAAAAAACAAAGAAAGGAAAATTCAGTATGTAAGTCTAACAGGGACTACAAGCCACATTGCACTTCATCTGCAGATCTTCATGTGCTTTCAAAAGGGTTATTACCCCACTCGGACTGCTGGGAAAACAGGGGTGAAGAGGTGCAGTGACTTGGCCAGAAGTCACCCAGCTGGCCAGTGTCAAAACTTTGGATAAATCCCAGCCCTAATTCTTTATCCCAGAAACTGCCTCAAAATAAATAATACAGAGAGTTGTGCAATGGAGTGTACTCTCAGGAACGAACAGCAGCAGAACATGAGCTGAAAATAGACAGAACAAACTGAAATACTGGTAAGTAATTACATTTAAGACAAGAAAATAACCATGGAACTATATGTGAGATTAAACGTCATATAGTAAAGAAACTTTGCTTTGGCAAGGCAAAATTTTTGTTATTAAAACATGCCACATTTTCTAGATTATGTCTCCGTGTCATGTCATTTTTATTTTTTAAATGATCGAGGGTAGTGACAATGACAACAGCCCTGAGAAGATAATTTCCTGAAACACAGCTTCTGGAAGTAGGCTCACTCTACATCTGCAGATTCTGAAGGTAACTGATGGTTTTGACTTGTGCGTGCTAGCTAACAGGTTCTGAATCTTGTTCCGTCAACTTACTCCACACTCTCACCAACAGAGTGTTCAGGTGGAAGTTAAACCACTGTGACGAGCATTACAGCATACAGCTCTCTTCATCTACAGGTGTCTTGGGGCATCCGCGATGCAGCTGGACATCCCTAGGCCCTGGTGTTTTGGCACTACCATGTGTAGATGCGCTTCAGCTCTGTGCTCTGCTGAGGCTGCGTGGCTGTCCACAGTCTCAGGACTAATGGCTGATAGACAGAGTTCCTGCAAGCTTATTTTGCAGCTCTGCTATTTAGAGTACTCTGAACTTCTTTCAGCCCTTCAGCAAATCAGGGGAAGCAGTCAATCCTGAAGGAGTCAGCTCCTTCAGCCCTGGGCAGAAGAAATGCACGGATGGAGATGAAGTAATTAACAGCCACTTTCTTTTGTCTGTGTCTTAAGGTCTAGAGCACAAGTCCTATGAGGAATGGCTGAGGGAACTGGGGTTGTTCAGCCTGGAGAAGAAAAGACTGAGGAGAGACCTTATCACTCTCTACAACTGCCTGAAAGGAGGTTGTAGCGAGGCAGAAGGGTTCGTGTGTTCTCCCAAATAACAAGTGATAGGACGAGAGGAAACGGCCTCAACTTGCACCAGGGGAGGTTTAGGTTGGATATTAGGAAAAATTTCTTCACCAGAAGGTTTATCAAGCATTGGAGCAGGCTGCCCAGGGCAGTGGTGGAGTCTCCGTCCCTGGAGGTATTTAGAAGACATGTAGATGTGATGCTTAGCAATATGGTTTAGTGGTGACCTGGCCGTGCCGAGTTAATGATTGGACTGAGTGATCGTAAAGGTCTCTTCCAACCAAAATGATTCTGTCATTTTTTCCTCACTACTTGTCACCTTTCTTTTCCATAAGATTCTCTTGCAAACTCCTCTGAGTTCAGGCTACTCCAAACCACAGATAGTCTCTGATATCCATCCTGTTTATTCTGTTCCTCTTTCAAACAGCCCGCAAGACTTTCTGCTTGTCTCTTCAGGCCAGTCATACCTTTAAAATAACCTCTTCAGGTGCCTGAAATCCCTCAACACGGAATATGTTGCTTAGTTACCTCCAGGCTGAAGGTCAGGCTTAAAACCTACTTTGCCCTAGGTTGTAGCCACCTGCCTTTTGGGTTCTGTGCGAACAGATCATTAAGGTTTAATAACGCCCGGCCAGCCCTTTGCCAGGAGCCCTTGGAAACACAGCCCAGGAGGAAGTTTTACTCCAAGAGCAGAGTCACTCAGAGCAGAGTTTACATCACGCGCACACAGGTATGAAGACGGGCCAGGATGGATTCCTCAAATCATTGCACGTGTTAGCCCAGGGTATGGGACCAGCTCCCTTCCTGACCCTTCCCCACAGAGGCATCGTCATGAAGCGCAGATCATTAATCCTCCCAGGCCTACGCTCCCCTGCCCTGTGCTGCAGCAGGGAGACAGTCCCTCTCAGAGGCTGTGGGACAGCCCTGCAGCGAGCCTGAGGGCTGCGAGCCTACCTGGGTGGAAGAGGGCTGGTTGCTGCCCATGTCTTGCCGGGGCAGCAGGCCTCTCCCTTGCAGGAGTGCCAGGGATCTCGCTCCAGCGCGCACGTTCCCCGGGATGCCAGATGAATTATGGATGAGTCAGCCAGAATTTTTCCACGCGCTTCCGCTGCTGCACAGCGCTCATTGCCAACTGAGCTGTGGTTTTCAACCACTGTCTGGGCCTAACGCTTCTAACATTAAAACAGAAAAAAGAAAAAAAAAAATTGCTCTGGGTTTTCTGACAGAGTGCCCCGTGGCAGGGCACGGGGAATCCCGACGCTGGTGCAGTGTCAGGCCCCCGGCGTCCATCACGTTTTGCTGAATAGCCTGGCATGTGTTAGAAAGCGTTTGGTCCTTTCTGCCTGCTTTGCTCCTCTGTCCCTCCCACTAGCTGAGTGTATCGACAGAGTCAATTAGAAGAGACAGCAGCAATGCTGAAACCGATTTGAATTTCAACCAGGTTCTGCTAGCAGCTAGAGCTACGTACAGAGAGCTGAGGGCAGGCAGTTACCCAAGGACCTAGTGACTGACCCTGGATGCTAAAAGTATTTTTTTTTTAATTTCAGTCCTTCACTAGATCCAGATTAATTTCTGTTTAGCAAATGTTGATATCTTTTGCTCTTCTTTGAGCACGTGAAATGCACATACTCTTAATTTGTGATGATCACGGAAGAGAAACGGTCCAGTTCTGGAAATATTTGCTATGAGACAAAGCACAAAATCCTTCCACAACAGCATCTGATGAGTCCTCTCAGGGAGACTGGAGCTTTTGTAAATGCTTGCAGTGATAAAGCAGCACTCATGTCACCCTATACAGCATGGAAGGCTAAGCATTAACTCAAGCCTTGCTATAAATTTGTTGTCCGCATTCCAGTTGCATCTAGAACTCCCAATCAAGACAGGCTTCAGCCATGCTAAACATGACATCCATAGAAATTACACTTGGTGCTTTAAAGCCCTTAGACAACGTGAAACAAACTGGTGTGAAGTCAAAGAAATGAAAGAAAGATCCCTACCAGCTCTTTACCTAGACACAATCGGTAGGCTGCTTGGCTGCATGCAGAGACGACTGAGCTCTCTGTTTATCTGCAGACAGCCTGAAAACTCATTGATTTTAACAGGGGAGAAGCACAGAGTGTTTTTCCCTGAATACACGTGTGACCCCTGAATCCAGCCCTGAGGAGGAATTTGAAGATTAATGACGTATTGTTTTACCGGCCAACATGGTAGAGGTGGCACAGGAAGGAAACAGGATAATCAAGCTTTTGGGAAGGGCATAACCAGCGTCTCCTGGAATTGCTCATAGCAGCAAAAGAGTCCTTGATTTGCACAACCCTTCCTTAAGAGCTTTTCAAATGCAGATGTCCCAGTCAGCTTTTCTGAGGCTCAGGTAGTTGCATTTGGCCCTAGTTACGTAGTGTATCATCTCAATTAGTCATGCACACGTTTCATGACACCTTTGCCATATTAATTAAAATGGCTCCCCAGCTGTTAAGCCAGAATACGATCCACAGAATCATGGAATGCTTTGGGCTGGAAGGGACCATCAAAGTTCATCTAGTCCAACCCCCCTGCAGTGATCAGGGACATCTTCAAATCCAAGCACAATACTGTGATGAAGTTAATTGATCTTTACTCTGAACTACTCTATCCACCTTATTTCTAGCTTTCACCTCCTGCTGTGGGATGTGGCTGTGTCTTTGTCTGTAGGATGACAGAGTCCCTTGCAGTTAAAAACCTGCAGAGTTTACTGTTCATCATCGGCTTCCCTCTTAGTCTTCTTCTCAATAAACTGAAGAGGCTGATCGTAAGTCTCTTACCATAAATCAGCTTTACTTAGATATCATGTAACTCTTATTGCTCCTTTGCAAAGCCTAAATTGTCAACATCATTTTTCTCAAGCGTGGGCACCAGAACAAGACACACTATAATGTTACTGTAATATCACCTCTTTACTCCTACGGAAGGTATTCTACATCCTGGGATCACAGCAGCCTCCTTAGTCACCGCATTGTTCTGGCAGCTCCTGTGCTGCGGGTTGCCCACGTGACGAGGTTGTCACTAATTCTTGGAATCCTGTGATTCATTCAAAGCTGTCTACGCTGCTGCAGCAAGTGCTGGCCCTCCTGCAAGCGAGAGAGTAGAAGGCACTTTAAAGTCACGTTTCATTTTTTGCTTCTTGACCACATCAGCGTAGCACCCGCTGAGGTGGCCAGAGGCAGAGAGGCGTGCAGCAACTCCTCTGCAGACCGCTGTTTAAACATCCCTGTTGTCCTGTGAAAGAAACCCACCACATTTAGTCACATACAGTTAGTCACTGTATTGGTCTGAAATACATCCACTTGGACGTGCTGCAAAGGCCCAAGGTTTTCTGTGGGACACAGTGATGGCATAACTTCCTTGAAGAGGAGGCGGCTCCTTTCTTTGGAGATATGAGTATCTCTCTAAGTAAACAAAAAAGGTGGTAGTTAAAGCGTAGTTGTCTATTTTCCTTTCCAAATGAACAGACAGTGCCATGTTTAGAAACCTCTGTAACGATGCAAGGTGTCTATATGCACATTTATTTACCCAGAAGGTTTTACTGTAGTCTTCACAGATTAGACAAAAACAAATCAGAAGGGTACAGAAGTTGTTGTGTCGTGTGTTACAGGAATTACACCACTATGATGTAAGCCAACACAACACCTTTAGTTTGAGAAATTAGTTTTTGATTACTAGATTTGAAGACAAAATAGTTGTTCTCGTCTCTCAGATACTCTATCAGGTTTTCTGTCTTAGGTCTAAGTCAAATGATTGTGTTCATGCAGGATATAAATATATTGCAAAAGACTAGAGCGTGCAGTGCTGCCCTGCTTTTAACTTTTCTTCTCTGAGATTACAGAGCCAGGATCCACCAAATTAAAAAATAACAGTTAAAAGACAGCAGGCTGGCTGTTTAGCCCCGGTTGCTGAAATCTGGGGTTAGCTCTGTGCCAACAGATAAAGCATGAAGGAAAAGCAAAAAGGAACACACAGACACACACACACACACACACACACACACACACACACACAAAATATATCAATGTAAGGCCACTGCAAGCCAGAGCAGAGAGTGCCAAAAGTTTTCTGAGGGACCTTTGTTCAAAGGATAAAAAACCCTTCAATTTTACACCAATAAATCAGAACACAAAATATGGCATAGCTTACATATCTGCATTTTAATAATAGTGCTTAAACTGAACCCTATGTCAGTCTCAATACAAAATAGGCATAAATTCATCTCAGTTCTGTGCCTGCTTATCCCTGTCGTGTGGTTCTGGTACCAGAGCCAATATAATTGGGAAAAAAGTAACCCATGCTCTGGGTCGATGTGTAGGTGCCAATCTGGGGACGATGCCCTTGTGCACGTTTTGTATTCTGATTTAAGGGAAGGAATTGCTGTGTTACCGAACGTCTCAGTGGATGCAGAGCCGAACTGCCAGGCTCATGTCACACACCTTCCAGAGATCACAAAGCGGAGAGTTACTAAAACTCAATGGCTCCCATTTAGAAGGAAAGGTGAGGTGAGCTGCCTGACCCCACCGTGGGCCCAACAGGCTGAAGGTGTGCTCAGAAAGCTTGAGCAGGGGAACAGGAAAGACAACTCTCCTTTCATAGCACGTCAGTTTAGCTGTGAGATCTGACTCACAACTAAAGGAGTTTCCTATGACTTGGAGGAGAGCAGAAGACTTCAAAGTTTCCAACCCCAGTCCAAAGAAAACTCAGAAGACTCAGGCAAGGCAAAACACCTAGATACTGATTATTTTGCACAGATCTGTATATTCATTGAGCTGTCTCAGTAGGGCGTAAGCAGTGCTAGCACTCCTCAAACAGATGTGCTTCTACAACTATGAAAAAATGCTCCGTACTCTGTAACTCAGTGTTACTGTATAGAAAGGGAGGGACTAAACCTGTGCTTGAGCTAATAGGGAGTGTGGAGTAAAGGGAGGAGCAATTATGTTTGGGGAGATTATGGAAGCCAAGCTGTAAAAGGCCTCTCTCCTTTCCACAGAGGGATAACAGAGGGTTTCTGTGCAAGAAACCAGGGATAGAGCCAGCTCTGTGAGCTCCCCAGATTAAACACAGTGGGAGAACACGTGGACCCAACAGAGCGGGAGTTAACCGTCACCACCTAGGAGCAGGACTGAGTGAGAACCACAGGTCCTAGCTCTACCTCTCTTTCACCATATTTTTTCCCTGGTGAAATATTCAGAGCCCTTTTGGTCCAGCTTACATCTGTATTTCCCGACTGAATGAAATATGACCCCCCCGAGTCCCCCTGCCAACAGTGCCTCATTTACTTTAGGGGGGAAAATGATTCGCAGTCACTGACCCTATTTTTGCTGTTACAAAATCATTTATCAGTATGGGAGACTTCACCTGCTGAGCTAACCCACATTAATAAAGCAAAATGCAAATGATGTGCTTGTCTCTGCTGACCCTGACTTTGAAAGCTGGTTTTTCCTTCCCTGCTTCTCATCTTTGACAAAAGAGACCCAGGCATAAGCTTAGAAGTCAGCAGGTACATCTGCCTGTCTGTCAAGTGACCTGAATCCCACTTTTCATTACACAGGCTTTCGGCACAGCGGATACTGAGCATTGGTGACGCTGTAGGAAATGACAGGTGATGCCAATTAGGCTAATTAGTTCCATATTCCTCCACTAAAATATTTCTCTCCTTTCCCTTAACTCTCTCTCCTTACGGTTAGTTCTTCCCTTCCATCTTGCTGGTTTGTCTGAAAACCAGCTTTGATGCTGAAGGGTGTATGTACATCCATCAGGTTTCGGACAGCGGAAAGAGAGTCTCTGAAAACGTCTTCCCTACCCATGCTGGCAAGTTTTCTCCTATGACTTCTCCTTTTCACAGCGCAAAACAGCATAGACCAATCCCTGAAGACATTAATACTCACACCACTTCTCTTTTCACATGCTCTTAGCACTTCTTTCTCTCTCGTTCCCTCTGTCCTTCAGAGTCTCCACCAACTTGCCTGTAGCATGCACACCATTGTTCTTAATATTCACACTTCCTCGTTTCCTTGGCTCTCCTCTCACCAAGACTAACACCACAGCTCACGTACAGCAGCAAGTACTTCCAAGCCTCTTTCCTACTGTCTCGCATTTCTGACATTCTGCTGTCTAGTCTCATTGCACCGCTGAAATTGCTCTCGTGACTTCTGCTTCCTTAATTGATGTGGCCTTTATATCCTCACTGATCCCTGTCTCTTACTTTTGTCATCTCTCTGCCAACTTTATCTTTCCTCTCAACACTTTCTCTCCTTGGCTTTCACAACTCCATCCTCACTTTTCTCTTTTGACAGCTGAGGCTCCCTTTTCCATTCCCATTCGCCATGGAAATCTCAGTAGGCTTTCTCTCTTCTGCCTCTCCCGTGGATCAGTACCCAGGCACATTGGCAGCATTCTGCATCAGTGATGTGCATTTATCTTGATCTCTTCATCCATCTACATTTTAGGCACTATGTCTTCTTGGGGAAGTGTCTTTGCCAGTTTGATTTTCACATGGCTGCTGCTGAACTTCTGAGGAGCCCCTGAAGCGCTACTCCAATCCCTCTACCCTTGCTATAGGCATTGTCTTTCCTTTTGTCCTGCCCTGTTGCTTGGACTAATCAAAGCCAGTCCTACCCTAAGGCAGCCAGACCAAGTTCAAGCTTTTGCTTTTCTCTCAAAGTCACAGCACGCTTCTATGTTCCCTCCCTTTTCATCTCCCCTGTATCCATACGGGAGATATCCATAATTGCCCCTTCCCCCTATTACAGCCCAAAAGTCAATACAATTAATCTTACTCATTTTCTCACCTTTAAATCCCTCCTCTGACTCCCTCTTTCACCATCATTCAACTTTTGATTTTCTTCCTCCTTCACAGTCACACCTTCTTTGATCACTTTTACTTCTTAACACGCCATGAGTTTCTTCTCCTGCTTTATCAGTGATGCAAACATTAATCCTTGTGAAATTTGTTGACACTCCTTGTTTCATACTCCTTTTCATTCTGCTTGAACAGCTATGATACCAGTCATAAAACTTGGGCAAGCTATCTTCCCCCTCCACCCTGCCCCTTTCAGGCAAACCTGAAAAGACTGGACTTAACTCCTAATTTAACATCCTATAAGAAAAATGCCCAATGGTGCTTAAAGAACGATTTGATAAAACTGAAAAAAAATTTTAGTGGTTGTGGGTATTTTTCCCCACTGAGGGATTAAAAAGTACAATCAACAAATAAATAGAAGTTGATTAAAGTCAAGCAATCATGAATATAGGGAAACAAAAATCTAATGACTACCTGGAGCAGACTGAAACCAATATTAAAATATTTTTAAGGACAATACGTGGGCTAGAAATTGTGGTTGGACTGCACCGAGAAAGGAAGAAAATGAATGAGATGGACTTACCAGACTAACAGCTTTTTTGCCCAGTCCAGCAGTTCCATAGTCTGTTTGAATTTATGCTTAGCGCTTTCTAATTCAGGGCTTCATCCTCCAAACAGTGCTGTTGTATGTAGCTCTGTTCACGCCATTCTAAACAGAGGAATTTTGAAGGTTAGAGCCCTAGAGCCTGACACTCTGTAGACGTAGCTCTGCCACCTCTACTGTAAGCCATATGAACACTCCTATTTGTGGGGGATAACCAGTCCCATAAAAACTCTAGTGACAATTCTGCCTAACACTCAGAGCAAGGAGTGAGGCTGAATACAAGTTTGGATACGCTTTAAAATGAGTTTTCTCTCCCTTGAATTTTTAAATCAATATCACCTCTGAATTCCGAGCAGCACAAGCGAGCTGTAAGAGGTATCAACACAGAACGTATCTGCGATCAAACAGCACCTTGGGCTTTGTGCTAGGGGAGCATGGTCTGAACGATGGACACGACAAGTAGGAGAGAATAAAACAAACCTACGCGAGGGAAGGGGCCAGCAGAGAAGGCTGGAGTTACAGAAATATCGTTACGTGGTTACTCAGTTCAGTCACGCGTGGAGCTAGATGGATTGCTTTATGGGAGAACATGCTTACTTGCCAAATGACTAATCAGCCCGGTATAAACAAGAGCTTCTCTCATGTACGGAGAATAGCAGGACACCTGAAACAAAAGTTATGCGTGTGAAGGTTTTCTAAAACTGGCCAGCAAAATTTCTCTTACTCAGGGGATTTTTCTGGTCCTGTTGTTACACAGAGAGCTACGTACTGCTGCAACTACATTGATAGAACTAAAACACCATGAATTCCCTATTAGCGAGGCTGATAAGCTGTATAAAAGGGACTTACACCAGCCTATTCCCATTGTGTGTTATATCACTGTAACAGGATATATAATATACACATTTTTATAGATATGAAATGCTCTAGTGGTGCTCGAAGATGAACCAGGGAAATCAGACACCGCCTCACCAGGGGCTGATAGCACTGCAACACTTGCAGGCAGAAGAAAGCCGCGCTCCTGGAGAAGCAGGCTCTCGGCATCGCAGAGAAGTTCCCCTGCACCAGGGGGCTCCGGGAGGGCCCAGCTGTGGGGAGGGAAGCCCCAGCCCAGAGACAGTGGGGTGGGAGGTGGGGGCAGAGGGGGCCGTGCTGTCAGCCACTTCCCAGGCTGGACCCCGGTGGGGAAAAGCAGTCTCACCAAACAGCGGTGGAGAAGCTGCAAAGCCTGGAGGGCATGGAGGGAGCTGCCTGGAGAGGCTTGGCTGGAGGACACTGGTTGGTGGCATAGAGGCGGCCATAAGGAAGAGTTCGCCATAAATCTCCCGGATAGCTGTGAGGGGGGACCCCAGGGAATCAAGGCACTCCCTGGCAGCCGTATAGCTATTTTGATCAAAATAAATCCCAGCCTCCCCCTCCTCATGACAGTGACTCAGTCTCTCTCTACAGGAGAACATCTCAAAGCAAAACAATCTCATTAGCACAATAACCGAGATTACTCATCCACGGTTTCTGCAGGCTCCTTCCACATCTCCTTCTCTCTCTGGTGTGCCATTTATTTAGTCCCAGAATGCTTTACTCTAAATTAGGACTGCTCTTACAGCTATTCAAGAGACTTCATCTCCCCAGAGTTTGCATTCCTGCATTAAAAATTGCTGCCAGCCAGCCTTTCGCAAGGGGAAAGGTTTCACCTCGTGTCATTCCAAAACCACAGTCAGCTTTCTCACTAGGCACGTGCCATGGCAGAACAGCATGGTCACCTGAACCACATAGGGAAGGGCAGGGAAGACTCTGAAGCGCGGCGCTACACTCAGTCGTAACATATTAATTGCTTAAATGAGCACATACCAACAGCAAGTGACTTCAAGCAGTTAAACCCAGACTCCGGACAAGGCCTCCGAAGCCCACTCTATTTTTTTCCCACCTCGATACTGTCTAATAACAAGTCTAACTGTGAGTATCAGCAAGCTTAAAAAAAAAAGGAAGAGAAAAAGGATTACTTACAAATGATGAGGCAGGAAACAATGGAAACCAGTTTGACTAGGTGCGACCAAGTAAACAGACTATGGCAAGTTACTGCAAAAATTATACGAGACAAATCTCATCCCCTTCCCCACTGCGCTGGGGAAAGTGTTGCTTTTAGCAGGATCCCCTTGACTCAGCCAAGGACTCACATGGCCACGTCACTGGGATGCAGGCCTTGCCAGGGGGTGTATTTATCCTTGTAATGGTGCATTTGAGGTGTTTGTTTTGAAAGTAGATCTGAGCTTCTCGGCTGCGAGCGTACAAAGGCGTGAGGTTTGATGTGGTGTGAAATTTCTTAGCAGTTAAGCTGATGACTGGAGCTAATTCATTAGCCACTGTACATGTGCAACACAAGCTTTATTTTAGCCTCAGAACACATAAATACAAGGTGAACAAAATCAGAAAGTCTTAACATTAGGCTCCTCTGTTCCTCTGCCAGACACACACACCCAACTCAATTAAACCAACAATGTACCAGGAACAAAAGACTCTATTTCACCTCCTTTTTCTGTCCAAGATACCTTGGCGCACTAATCCGTATCGTGTACAAAGAGCCTGCAAAAACTTCCTTCTAAAATTATAACAACAGAAGAAATTAGGTCAGCTACTAAAGAGTAGGTTGGCTATAATCAAGTTATAGCACCCCTGGGACGCAGGAGGTAGCGCTTTCTGCGTTTTCACTTCGTCAGCTCACCCAGCTTATTGCTGTGGGAGGAATTCAACGCTCAGACAGGATTTGCCAAAATGTTGGAAAACTGTTTGATCATTAATCGCATTTGCTAAGACTGTGATTAGGGTAATTGCTCTGTATTTCTTTTCACAAACCCATTGTCTGTGGGGGGGATCAGGAAGGGCTATCCCCATGAAGTGCAGAGCAGCTTAGTTGACTCTGTGCCTTTTTTTTCCCCTGAAGCATCAAATACTTGCCCCTGGAAAGGCACGACACTAACGGCCAGGTTCTGAGTAGCCCAGTGGTAGGACCTAATAAAGTAATAGCGGTTTTGCTATAGTTGTATCTCATTTCCTTTCGAGGTGACTAGATATTCTTTGGAGTGAGTTTTCAAAGTGGTTAGCAGTAGGAACAGTCAACTGGGCTTTTGGACTTCCATAAAAGCTGGGTTTCTGAAATGCTACCTAGTATTTGAAGACACTTCTTTTCTTTGGTGTGGCTAGCAGCAACAGCACGCAAGGTCTCACATTGTGTCGGCAGCTGTGCCCCCCCACCCCCCGTCTGGCTCTGGCTTCTTTTTTTTTATTACACAACTGCATAAAAAGGTTCTTGTCTGAAACAGAAGCAATCTGAAAACTCTGCTTTAATTACTAGCATATGCATTTCTGTGACATACATCCCTGCGGTATCTGGGCATCACTACTGTCTTTAGCAGCACTCATCTCATTCTAATGAGTGTAATACAGACCTTAGACTACTGAAGACAGAACAAGAGAACAGCTCCTAGTCTCTTTCCCTGCAGCTTAAAAACTCTTTTGGACACTGCAGCATTCTTTCGAACAGTGGCTCTAGAAGTTTTCTTGGTTTTTTTTTTCCCTCCTCATGCTTATATTTCAACAAGTACATCAAAAATGTGCTCAGTTTACAAGAAAACAGGAAAAAATCCTGTTCTTCCTGTCAGTGCTACAGGCTCATCCTATGCTTCAGAAATCCATTGGATTCTTTCCCTCTCAGATCATCAGCTACGAGGGTTCTGCAGGATAAATCTATGCCTTGTTTACACTGCACAACAATCCTGTCTTCAGGTTCTGCTCTCAGTGTGGTGCACAACACAGAATTGCACCCAGCTCATTTGCCCTCTCTCTCTCTTACGTTGTTTCTGAAGAGCCAAGAGGATTAAAAAAAAGCAGCAAACATTTGATTATATTATTAAACCCAGTTCATCTGACTTCGAGTAAACAAAGTAATAAAGCTATTAAGAAATAAGATAAACTTCCACAGTACTTTCCAGGAGAGAACCATGCCTTGCAGAAGAAAGAGAAATGGAGGAGGTTTATGCCAGAGGCATTCCTGAGAAAGGTAGGGAGGTATGCAAATAGAAATCTAATCTGGTTCTGACGTATGTGCTCGGGCAGAAGGCTATTGTTAGACAAACATGCTGTTCCTGAACGGCAGAACTAACGAAACCTGATTTCCTACAGATTTGTGTTCTTTGTCCCACATCTCTTTCTCCCTCCCTACAATAATCCCTGCTCTCCTCGTGCCTCCGATGACACTGGTCTCTTAGTAGTGCCACAAACTCTGGAGCTATAAAAATACTCACTGTGGGCGTGTGTGTGCTGACTAGCCAGCTGACTGGCAAGCGGCATAGAACAGCGGAGAGCCTCTTGCCTTTTCTTCAGCCAGGGCAGTAACCTGACTCCCTGTACCTTATCCTGCTACCAGATTTAATGACATGATTAAAAAAACCTAATAATTATGTCTAACAGTATTGCTCTTTCAACCTTTGTCAAAATCCCGTTCTCCAGAGGATTACAAACATTATGAGGTACAGGACAAACACTGATTGCATAAGCTTTGTTTCCACAGGAAACTAGTTTCAGAAGTTCAGCTACTTTTCTCTTCTTGAAAACCAAAAACAAAAACAAACTGGGCTAATTAGGAAGTTTTCCCACGGTCATTTTCAGTTGGTGTAAGAAATGGTGACTGACCTGCTAGCTCACGCTCTAAGTTAATGTCTGATTTATTCTTTTTAATAAAGAAAAGTGCGAAAGCTTCTATCGCTGCTGCTAACACTGAGCCCTTTTATATGGCTAAATATTCCCAGTCTACTGCACAGTCGTTACTGCCCCTTTCCAATGAAGAATGTGCCGCCTCCTCTCTGCTCTGCTCTCTGTGCCCCCCTCCACTCCCAGCTTTAGGAGAGATCCACTGGACTGCACCCGCATGCTGCCTGGACTTCAGACTACGCTGAGCCTCAAATGTCGTTGGCTCAGGTGCTCCCTCTGGCATATTGCTTGAATCATGACCTTCTGTTTTGGTTTTGTTGTTTATTCCAGTTTCTTCAATACACACTCCCACTGCCGCTTTACCAGGCTGCCAATTAAGGATCTTCTTTAAAGGACCTTATCTATTTCTCCCCAGGAAACCAAAACAAAGAATAACTGAGGACAGGTGAGCTGAAAGCTTGCACCTCCCGAGTGACTGAATTTCCTCTCCTCATCACACCGCAACATCTCGGTTATGGCAACTCTTCTATTGGCTGAGAAGGGCAAGATAACAGCGAGGTGTTCAGGAACAGCAGATACGTGTCATTTCACCAAAGGCGAAACACGGTGTTGCTGGCAGCGCGGGGCGACGGAACACCACGTGAGAAAACAGCAGCTTGCAGTGCACTGTTGCGACACCTGAGAACTGGGTGATGACCAGCAGTTGGAGTTGGTGAACAGAAAAGGAGCAGAGATTAGCTGTGCCATCGAGATACCACAAAAGGTTTCCATTTTATCTGTTTTCCCCTCAAAATGGCTGCACCTTCCCACCTGTCTTCAGCTGGGCTGAGGCCAGCTGTTGAAATATTGCTCCAGATCTCCAGCAAGAGGTCTTGCAGGACCAGGACAGTGAGGAGCAGCAGAGGAACCCCTGGGAGATGCCCAGAATAAAGGGGAACAAGGCATAAAGGCGGTGGTGAAATGGGCTGGCTTTTGCAGTTTGCAACTCAGTAGGAAAGCGAAAGATCGTAGAGGGAGGTCGAGAATACTGTAAAACAACCAAATTGCTTACGGGCCTGGGACTTTGGCACTCTCATCAGTGGCTTTCACAGCAGTGGGAGAAATTCCTTCGTTCATACCAGGTCTGTGTGTACAAACCTGACTGCGTGTTTGAACATAACTGTGTGTATAAACAGTAGAGCTCGGCACAGGGAACGTAAACCAGTGCAGAGGGGTCATTCCTTGTCCTCCATGCATGTGCCCACACGTACACATCTCTATCTACATATACACACACACACACACACACACACACACACACACTTACCCTTTCTCCCCTTTGGAGAGCAGGACAGAAGATCTGTCAAGCTGTAGTGAGGTAGGGAGCACCCAGGATAAAGACTCTTCCTGGGATGGTTCATCTGCCAAGGACCTAGCCGGAAGGGAGGATAATTGAAGTGCAAATTGTCTTTAGCTATAATTAGATGTTCAGGTATATTAAAAATATTTTAAAGACATTTAAAAGATGATTTCAAGATGAAAATAAGGCTTAGTGCACTTCAGAGTCTACATGTTTCTTCTTCCAGACTCAAGCTATGTTGAGGGGAGTAGCCCATTAGTGCTGTCTTGAGTTTTGCAGTAAATTATCTCAGATGCATTGGCAGAAGATTAGAAGACAAAAAAAAAAAAAAATCCCTTTAAAAATCACGTTTTTCATACTCATTGAACGCTAGCACATAACGTGGGGTTTTTTGATCTACTGAAATTATTGTAAAAAAATGCTGACACAGTCCTGTCACTTGAACCAATGGATATAACATTGTAGTTACAACTCTGGCAAAAGTTTCCAGCTAGCCAAAAAATAAAATGCATTTCCCTCCAGTGTTTATATCAGCCTGCAACAGAGGTAAGTTCCCTATAGAGTCCTGTCTTTGCTAACCTCAGCACCACACGGCATCAGTGACCATGCTGGTTCATGCTAGTCTTCCAGCCAAATTTCTTCTTGCTGCTTCTACTGGACCACCGTTCCAAATACCAAATTCTCTGCTGGTCAGAAACATCTTTATAATTCCCATCCTAAATGTAGTTAAGGCCAAGTCTGTGTCCTTCACCTTAAATAATTCCTTTTTCTTGTGTTTGCTGCTAACATAGTATCCTGAGAGCGTGCCCAGAGTCAGCTTCGCTTCAGTTTTCGTTTGTTAGGCTGAACAAATCATGTTCCCGAGCACTCGAGTAGCCCTTCTCCAGAACACTTAGTTTGAACTGGCCTTTCTTGAACACTGGCGAACAAACTCCTGTCTTGCCATCACGAGGTTACTTCTTAACAGCATTACCTTTGTATCTTCAAGTTAGGTTATGTGGAAGCTGTAGTCAAGTTCTATTGGATCTATTGCATTTGTTTTGCCTACAAAGTCTGTTACACAGTTATTACCAAAGAAAGCTGCCAAATTAGTCTGGTGCAATCTACCCTTGGTAAAACTATACTTCTTTTCACGCAGTTTTCCTTTTACGTCTCCAAGTATTCTCTCCTTTACGTTATTTGAGAAGCCCCCTGTACCACTGGAGGTAGCAATCCACAGTAAATTAAATTGGATGTACTAGGGAAAGAGCTCAGACAATCATAATTGTCATACAGACCAACTGTAGCTTCGTCAGTCTGACTGGTCACGTACCAGAAAGAATGAAGTGAAGATGCCGGCAGCAGCCTATGTCAATCCACCGCATCAGTGCAAGAAACAAAGTCTGTGTGGTACCTAGCTGCACCTCGCCATGTTTATCACGCTCTTTACACAAACGCAAGTTACACATTTGATGAGCAGTTTCATCGAGCTGAGCTCTACCGTAGCAGAGACCACAAATAAAAAAAAGCAACCCGCGTACAGGTCTCTCGGGAGAAGGTTTCAATAGAGTGAATCTATTATGCTGTCTAGCTAGGGACTCATTACTGAATTCACCACGCTTTGTCTTTGGAAAGGCTAGAATCCGTTCCGGGAGAAAAGCCCTTCAGCCCTCGGGAGCCCAGCAAAAGATTAGAGTCTCTTTTTATCATTCAACAGTCCTATTTCATCCCCACTGCAGAAAAGATTATGCCAAGGGCCATTGTTCCCTTCCTCAGGCAGGCTGGGATCTCTTCTGAGAGGGCACAATTTTTAAGTGCTCGCAGCCCTGGTAGGAAGTGCTCTGAAAAACAGGCAGGAACTACCTCTCTGCTCTTGAAAGCTGGATTTCCCTGTCTAATTATCCCAGAAGGAGCTGGAATTTGGAGGACTTGTCTGAGTGTGGGACAGAGCAAGGCACAAAGGCCAGCGCTTCCTCCCTCCCTCCACCTGCCCTACATGGGGCAGAAAGTGAGGCAGCTCCTCTCTCCGGCAGCACAGATACCTTTCCCATCGCTGTGCTCTGCGTGCGATGGTTGGACGCTGACATAATGCTTCCATATCATCTCTCAACATGGGAACTTGGGCACAGACCCGTTACACCACCCTTGCCCACACAGCTGCCGTCCAAAAGTGCCTGCTAACTTAGCAACTAACTTGCTACCTGCTATTGCTCACAGGCCTTCTTCAACACGACCATTTCTTGAGTTTCTCCCTTTCAGGATGTGTATGTATTTCAAATATTTTCCCCCTCGTGGACAGTGCTTCAAGCAGCCACGCACTTGTCTTGGTTTTGCCCTTTTCTGGCTATGTCTCTACAGTAATTCCGCCTCATGAACATCACTGCAGCTCATTCTGACTTACAGTCAGCACCACCCCATCGCCCAGCCCACCAGTTACTTCAGGCAGGGTAATTAGCAAGGAACAATCACCCTCTGGTAGTTTGCAAACAGGATTCAAACACAGCATGTTCTAGCAACATAGATGAAAGATCTAAAAAGCAACTACCCCCCACCTCAGGTCCCAGTTAGGACCGTCACACCGAGCCTAATGCAGTTTATATGTTGCAAACATGTGAAGTCTCAGAGCATTTCATTCCAGGACAACAGAAAGGCACATGAAGCAAACCTCCATTTTCTGGATTAACACTCTGCTTCCACCAGTTAAAGGCACAGGCAGCCGCACATGCTGGGAAGGCAGTTGTTAAGCAGCCGTCTGTCTCTGTTGCTGGGTTTTGTCCAAGAGCAGAGAGGAGCGGCATGCCTTAACCTTCATTTAGCACCGAAGTCACTGGCTTTGCTTATGTTTTCTTTCACTGTTGCTACAGTCTTATCTATTTGGTATCTGAGATATTTATACAGTACACAGACTTCTAGCACCTGGCAATTTTTTTTCCCCTGATATTTGTATCTGTATATACATGATCCTGTGGCTTGTTTTATTCAGAGATACTGGAGTACCTCAGGGTCTTGTGGTTTTTGCTGCATGCGGCGATGTACTAACAGTGTACAGAAATATTTAAATTGCTACTTGAAATTCAATTTGTACAAAAACTTAAACAAGCATCAATCAGAAGACTGATCATGAAAACTTCATATAAATAAGCCTTTGACTTCAGCGAACAAGTAAGGGCTTGCAAGAGCCTTTGGTCATATTTTACTGCACTAAACCCTGTTTCATTAAGAAATACATTAAATCCCTCATTAAGAACAAAGTGAAAACCAACCCGTTCCTCTTCCAAATTTCTCTACAACCTTAGGAGTTAGGGAAAAAAAAAAAAAAGCTTGAAAACAATGTTGAAACTACAAATGGCATATAGAAGAATCCAAGACATATTTATTAAATGTCCTATTGAATATTTGCAGTTAGGACCTGCAAAGGAAAATGAGCCAGGCAGGGCACAGAACCATGCATTATTTTTTTTTTTTCTGTTAGGTAATGGCAGGAAAAGAAAATACCTTTTAAAACACAGGCATTTAGATAAATGGAGATGAGGTTTCACCTTTCAGAGCAAGCATATTTTTGCTTTGTTAGCTGATGACTACCACTGTGTTCTCTATCAGACAGGATTACCTTCTTCAGACGTTCTCCACCCCCAGTTAACCGCACTTTATGAATCATCACATTTATAACCTGTCAGGCGTGGTCTGACACCTTAGGGCAAACCGGGACCCTGTTTCAAACAAGGCAAGTTAACTGCTTAGCAGACAATATGCTGTTAAATCTTCTGAAGTCTTCGATGCATTTGCACTGAATGGCAAAAAGAGAGAGTGGTATCTTAGCATAGCTTTTTCGAGAGCTGTGGTCACCCTCAACCTCCACAGAACTTCAGCTTCTTAAAAGCTTCCCAGAACCCAATACTTGTGAACGGTACCACAGTGTAACACACAGGGTAACTAACTACACCAAAGGAAAATCCTGAATGAAAATGTAAAACTCACATGCAGCATCTACACTAGACATGCTCAGTCTCCTCTGTGCATCACCAGTGGTTATTTTTCTCAGCATAGGCTCATGCCTGTAGCTTTATTTGGCTGTAAAAGCTCAGTGAAGAGTTCAGTAGCTCAGACAAGAAGGCTCAGACAAGAGGCGTCTAAGGAACACAAGGGAACTCTGCATGTAAATCACAAGGCATTAGAATTGACTCCTTTGAAAGCCATGATATAAAAGATTAGCAAAATCTCTGGATCTGGTTGTGGTAAGCAGTCTTTAAAGGGAGTTTCTGAAGTGGCCTTTGTATTTATTAATTCCTTGCATCGCTGGGAGAACTCTGTAAATATATAATGCTTAGTACACCTTTGCCAGGAGAAAAGAGATCCTGGGTAAAGACAGGAGAATGTCTTGAAGTGACACAAATTATTCTGGACAAAATCACTATCAAAAGTGACATATTTAACAGCTGCTTATTCATGCAGTAACATGCATTGCTGACAGTCCTCTGTAAGAGGCCTACCACACTTCTAACAATGGAGAAAGTCCAAAGCATGCTGGAGATAAACAGTCTAATCTCTGGAGTTTTCCCTTCATGCTGAGAAACCTGCCCTGCTTCCCTTCCCACCTCCTGCCATGATAACTATTACTCACCCTATTGGTTCTGAAGCAAACTCTGGAGCTTGTATACAAGCTTGATTTGACCAACCCCAACTGCCTGCTCCAAGTATGCCATTATTATACTCATGTATCACACAGTTCTGCTTAAAGTCCTCACAGAAGATGGGCCACTTACCCACAAGAAAAAAAAAACCCACAACACTCCACCCTTCTTTTCTTCCTCACATTTTCACTCGTGCAACAAGAAGAGACTTCACATCTAGTATTAGTCATGACGCGAATGAAGCTGATACAGTTCCAGAATGCAATGGGGAACCTCATGAACTCCTAAGAGTTTGATAGGGCGCGTATGGGAACAGCAAAGGGAAGTCGGGCATTGGAAATATTACACACATTGACATTCCTCACTGCAGGGATAAACATTGGCCCGAGATTGGTATTTGCTGCAATACTTTGTTATTCATTTCCAGTGTTTTGTTTGTGATACCAGCTGGGCATCTTCCCAAGAAAACTGAAATATTCTTTCTTGGAATGGACAGATTTCAAAGGAACACCATGCAAACCCTGATATCTTCCCTCTATGATCTTTATCTAGTTACAAAACTGCACATTAAGGAGAAGAGGCAAATGCTCTGACACAGAATTTAAGTGTAAAATAAAGAATCAACTCTACTGCTTTAAAATGTTTGCAATAGGTTAAAAAAAATGATGTTTTAAGCCAAATCAAGCTTTCCTAACAAAGACACAGCAGGCCCTCTGTCTCTAAGAGTCTGTGCATTTGTCTCTGATTAAAGGAAACACCAATATTCCAGGCACATACTTGATTATAAATTAACTTCCTATTTAAAGGCTGAAGAAAATTACTTGCTTATACAGAAAGCTTTACTCTAAAATAACAAACCCAAAAAACCCAACAAAAAAATCCCCACCCCAACAAAAAGCCCTATAAATTCAAGATACATATAACTAAAAGTCTACAGATGGTGGCAAGACTAAGGGAAGTCCACTCAAAGTGGTATGACTCAAAATCTGTAGAAGGTAAAAGCACACCTTCCCCAAAGTCAACAGGAACCAGTAATAGCTGTGCGGAGCTATGAAAAGGTCAGTTAAGTGAGATTTCACAGCTAGAAAAGGCTTATTCTAGTAACCAAAACATTTGTGGTTAGAAAAATTGAAGCAGATTTCGTACCTACATTGAAAACGTGTTTCTGTTTGTCAGCTCATGGTTTTAAGTACAGCTCTACACCACTCTGGGAAATGAATGACGCAATCCAACGCTTCCAGTAGAGAAAGGGCTAGACGGCATGTGATTTAACAGCAATAAAGTACTGGAAGCAAACAATTTAGCTAATACATACCAGTGAAAAGGAGATGGCTCCCTTATGGATTTTTCCTCAAACCGAGAGGGAAAGCCTGATAGACAAGCAGTGAAATTCCATGTTCTCCCACTAATGGGTTACAATATAGCTGCAAGAATTCTGGGTCTCGGTTTGTTCTGGGAAAAGAAGAAGCTTTCTGAGTAACTTAGGTTTTCCAGCATATGGAATGATTCTCAATCTCCTTCCCCAAAAGGAAACAAATCCTTAAGGAACCTCCAGTCTTTGCTGTGTGACCATGGAAGTTCTCAGGGAAGACTCACAACTAGTTCAGGCACAGGCAGACTGCTGCTCTTCACACGCTCTCAGCAGAGGTGGGCTCTTCCTCAAAGCACATCAGAGCTGCAGCTCAACTTTTGGAAGAATAGAGAATGCAGCAAACTAAAAGAGAGAACCTGAGAAATCTGACATTTCTAGATTAAATTTTGTCTTTTATACCTTTTTCCTGCCATGAACAGATACTTTTCTGAATCAAGAGCAAGCTACTGCAGATTTTCACAGCTGGAGAAGTTTTATGGTAAAACAGTCCCGTTCATTTTTCACTTGCATCTTTTGAAAGAATTTTGCAAATCAAAAATCAAAATAAGAAGTCAGAGACCTGAAAAGTATTTCTGTACGGTTAGAATTGCTACTGATTCAACTTAGAAACAATATACAGCATGCCACAGAAAGTCTTAGAGAAAAAAACATCTGGAGTATTGCCAACTTTGGTCTCCTACTTAGGAATTCAGTGATCATTTGACACTCAACTGCTGCTTTTCAAGAGATATTTAGTAGTATGTCCTGACATATTTGCTTCTCCCCTTTATCAAAAGGCTCATTCTTTGAGTTTAAGCCTCTCTTTCAAAGAATTTGTGCTTGGAAATCTCTGAGGGATTTTCTACCTTTTTTGGAATGCCAATGGATACATGTGGTACACACGGTGAGACTGTGAGTGAGAGACTGCTTAACAGATCCTTAAAATGAAATCGGAAGTTTTGCATCGTTGCACACAGGATAGGAGTAACAAGCTTTTACACCACACTCGCCCCATAAATGGGCCAGGAAATAGTAACTGGGTTCTATTTCTAGTGTCCTTTTCCTGAATGACACATTAACTTTATTCCTTGTTTAGAACACTCACCAAGAAGTGCTGCTCTGCTCGACACTTTGCTAATTCCAGGACAAGGCTGCTCTATAATCTTTCTCTTCCTCCTTCCACCTGCCCTGAAAAGAAATCGATTTGCATAGTATCTATTTTTAGCAGGATAGACCCTATATGTAAAATTAGCTCTATGTAGTTATTTTAGCAAGTATTTATCAGATGCTCAGGCAAAGATTTACTGATTACATAGACGCATATAGAATCCTCTGTCCTGGGAAGATGAGAACCAACAACTTAAGCCATTCCAAACATTAAATCATTGCTTGCCTAATTTGAGACAGTGTCAAGTCCTAAGTTAGTACAAAGTAAGAGGTTTTAAATTAAAAAGTGAACATCTTGAATATAGATTCATTCACTTTAGAGGGGCTGTTAAGTTAGTCTGCAATAATTGTTTTCCTTACGTTATTGACTGTTCTTTCCTCTTCAGTGTGTTAGAGGGGCTGTTGACTTCGCTAATTCTTAGCTTAAAAGTCCTATCAGCAGTGACTTACCTTCAAAGAGATAAAAATCAAATTTAAAAGTTGCATTTATAATGAAAACTCAGCATATTCTAGGAAACATTCAAAATTCTTTATTTCAGGTCAGCATGGAATCGTTACAGGCATCAGTGTGTTCCTCAGCACTTGCACATGACCAACCTCCAAAGAAGCGAAACGGATATTACAGTACAGGCACAAAGTAGCCCAACGGCTTTACTTTCATTTAGCAGAGCTGTGATTGTGCTGCTCTTTATTACCAGCACATAGATTGTCCTCTCCTCCCAAGAGCAAGCAAGCAAGGGAAATCTCCCTTATCTGAAGGAACACAAATGGCAGCTCTGCTGCTAAAGCAGTTGTTGCATCAGTGGAAGAATGATCGATACCTGGATACACTGGACGCCTGCCTTCATTGCTTTCAGTGGCACTTACTGGTTCACATGGGCTTGCTCAGAATTGGATTAAACATGCTTGCAGGTCTCCATTACTGTAATCATTATCACAGTTCCACATGTGAAGAGACAACAGGAATTTTTTTAAAAGTAAAACAATGAAAAAAAAAAATCCACAGAATACTGTCAGTACAGCAGTTCCCTCACCTAAGACCCTGCTTCATAACCACCATTTAAAATCTCTTTCCTTTCTAAAAGCATCAATTCCTTTCTGTCAAGAAGGCAGCACCTGAGACTCCTTGTATCACTTAACCATAAATTAATACAACTAGTGTATTTTACTGAATTTCCAACTTCCAGTTACAGTGGTAAAATTAACAATAAGCAAATGGAATGAGTATCAGATACTTACATGTACCGAAGACAAGTTAGTCACAAAAATCTCTACAAATATTTTACAGCCAAAACCAGCAGCAAACCCTGCTGCCATTACACATGACTGACTGGACGGCCATCTAGAAAACAAGCTGTAACTCTGATGTTATAAAAATAGCCAAACATGTATTTGATCACAGTACCAGGATGAACAAGTGTTAGAAGGAGGGAAGGGAGCATGATTCACTTAACACAAATTCTGCTTAGACAAGAGTGCCTCCAAGCCACAAAATGTGTTGTTTCAGTTTTATATTAATAATCAAGACTTCGGTCCCACAGAGGCCACTGACCGCGCAAACGTGTCTGAACAGGCAATGGAACGTAACTCCAGAGATCCGTCTCTAGGGCACGTGGCCCATACGACCACTACGAATGCCAGTCCTGGCTTCTAAGCAGCAGCAAGGTGTTCTGCGGTTCAGAGCAGAGGGGAATGGCAGAAGCGCATACACCGGGCTTCCATCGGAGGTAAGCTTCAAAACAATGCACGATGGGTAGAGTTTGTTTCTAGGCACATCTTTGGTTACATTCTCAATACAGTCTGCTTTACAAAAAAATATAAATAAAACAGTCAAGACTTGGTTAAAGTCCAGGCAAAGGTAAAACTTCTTTTTTTGTTGGGTCTTTTTTTTCCAGAAACCAAGACAGCAGAATTCCATTTAAATTGTTGTTTTATTATATCCATAAACGATAAAATCCCAGAGCTACGGTAAGGCATGTAAATATTGAACCTGAAAGAAAATAAAAATGGGGAGGAAAATGTAGACATTACATCATCAGCTCTCGGAACATTCCTTCAGAAAGCATCCTACTACAGTACTAGAAGTGTAACCACCACTCCTTCCCCATGTGAGGAAGTAAGGGTTTTGATTTACAACAGACAATTTCAAGGCGAAGGGGCACAAAAATGACAAATAAGAAAAGAATGCAGGAACACTGGCCTGGAAAACTACGAAAAGGCTGAAAGAAGCCTCCATTCCAAAAGAGATCAATATGGCAAGTTACTGTTGTTAAGTGAGGAAACAAGTGACAGGATTATTAAATCACAGTCACATATTTAGCAAACAAATAAATGAAAGCTATTTTTAACAAGGCTTATCAGTTAGCAATTTTTTAAATTTCTATTTAAATGAAAACAACTTTTGATTTCTAGATACATGCACAAAATATTTTTGCCATTGTTTGCACTTCAAACACAATGGAAACGATTTTTCAATTATTTTTGATTTTCCAAAAAAGGTTCGGTGTGTTTTTGAGTAGAGATGGTGGGGAAAAGAATTTCCTCTCATTTTAATAAATTGCCTTTTATTTTCCATAATGGTTCTCACTAAAGAATATGCCTGAAGTACAATACTATGAACAGACATGATTGTACTTGTGACAAAATCCATTGTGAAAGAATAAGCAGAAAATCTATGTCAGAAGAGTAATTTTCTACTGCAAACCTGCTCGTTTAATAGCACTGCACTCTCAGTAACAAAATGTCAGACTAATAAACTAGGGCAATAATGAAGGCACACACACATATATAGCATTTTTCTAATGCACATGCCTAAAATGAAAGTTTAAAGTGTATTGGGTGCTGAACAGTTGGAAAAGCTGAAACGTTCCGTTTGGCACCAGACAGAGGAAGAAATCCTAGAAACACATACAGCAGGCTGCTTCTATAAATTAAGTCTGGCACAAAAAAACTTTTAGATTTCTCACACACATTATTATGGTATAAAGCAGAGGGGAAAAAAACCCAACAAACCAGCCACAGCCCATGCAAAATAAAGTTGTGAACCACTGGAAACTTTGCCTAGGTTAAGCGTTCACCCTGACTATTGCAAGTATTTTATTTTGTTACTCAGAGCCTTTATGAATACAGTAAATCTAGAATTTGCCAAGCTCTAAGAATGTTTAAGAGTTTCACCGTCAGAGACTATCATCAGATTCCTTACCTGCTAGGTACTTAATATTATCAAGTTTGTGCGATTCGAGCATTGTTTTCAGATCTGCAACTTCGGTGTCTATTTTTCGGTCTGTTTGGGTCAGAGCTCGATCTTGTTGCGCATGCTAAAAAACAAAGTGACAAAATGATGCAATTTGAACAGTTTCTAGTTTATTTAGAAATTTAACCCATCCCTTCAAGTTCTATTTTTGGTTCCTCCTTAAATATGTGTTAATTTGAGCTGCTGATATTTTCAAATCAGCACTACTGAAACGTGAATCAGTTAATGACTTACTCCTAGACATCTTCCTAGGGATAATTCCCTATACTACAGGACAGACACAAAAGGAAGTGCTTGGTAAAACCCTCCTTTAAAATGACACCATATCAACCTAGCAATGTGTTTCAGTCTCACTGAACACAGGGGGGGAAAAAAAAAAAAAAGAAATTTCACAAACTAACATGAACAGAGTACAATTCCATCTAGAGAAAATACGATACGCATGAAGTTTCAACACAAAGCGACCACGGAACAGTTTATATATACCTGCAGAGAGTCTAATAATATATATGAAAGCCTTTTTATTCTGTAGACACTTCAGTTACCAGCACCAATATGAAAATACTCAAGGAAATAACAAAGCACAATGACATTTTGTACATAAAAGTGCCTAAAGACAGGAACTCCAAAACCAATACCAGGTCTACAACACAAGTACAAAAAGACTTGACTTGCTGTGTAATAATCAGCTATCAAGTTCTTACCAATTCCACTATTTCTGTCCTCATTTCAAGTAGTTTTCTTTCATTAAGCGAGTACTAGATGGGGAAAAAAAAAAGATAAACATGATATTGACATTAAACTTACAGCATATTTCTTTGTTTCCAAATTCTGCAGCACACTGAATCTGGACAAGATTATTATCTGATAATACCTTTATCTTTCTGACTCATAAACAGGCATGATTTACCTCGATAGCTATAATGGCTCCTGTCCCACTACTGGAGCAATTCAATTATTCAGAGACACCTGCTAAACCACCAGTCTATAGCGCAGAGTATCAAGGTCATCAGGCACCCACCCCAGAACCCTCCGTTACACAGCAATAACCTCGTCTGTCGACATTCCCAAGTGAAAGTCACTTGATTTTTCCTCCACTCTGGAAGTTTATGCCACTTTAATATTCAATTCAGATCAATCTACATAAATGCCTCAGCACTGAAACACCTTCCTTAAAGATCTAGAGCTCTATTTGGACTTTTGCCTCATCTAAAGATGAAGTTAAGAGATAGCAGGCTGCTACAAATATAGAAAATTACATAAAAGACAATAACAGCGTGTCTACAGGTAATGAAACAATCACTAGACTCTGCAAAATGAAGAGAGGGATAAAGAAATAAATTCAGACATATAAATATATGTTTTTGAAAGTGGCAAGATGGCAGAATATTTATAGAAGAATGTAATTAAAATGATGTCTGAGGTGACATTTCGCATTAGAATTGGACCTCACATTAATAAACTGATCACCACTCTCAAAAGAACTATGACATGTAAAATAAACAATTTTATGGATTGAAATAGTTTGTCTGTTTTACTTTAAACAGATGCTGATATCCAAATACACATTTTTCTGAATAATTTATATTCTACAAGCTTCCTTCTTGATGTTTGTGTTTGTTGAAGTTTTGCTTTGTGGCTAGAACTCTCTAGGTCAGATCCAAGGATTTTAAACTTAGGTTTAAAAGAGTGGAAGACACCCTTTTACTGCAAGGCACCATCACACACCAGTGCATTCAAATAAGGAGGAAAGACCAGGGTAAACTTTCCCCATGAAATTCAACAGGGAGATTTTCCCTTAAGTCCACGTTTTTCACAGTGCAGAGGAAATTCAGCTCTGTCAGATCACAGCATCTGGAGATTTACAGCAAGCTTAGAGGCACTGTGATGCATGAACACATGAATATATACGGAATTTTGTACCATACTTCCAGCTTCTAAAGTCACATCTCTATCACTGCAGATATAAATCACAGCATGAACAGATGTGCATTGAGTGATGCAGGATTCTCCGAGAAATGGAGAGTGGAATGAATTATTTGAAAGATAGAGCATTTAGAGTTTGAAACATTAAAGACTGCCCACATCAGCGTTGACAAATACAACACCAGTGCCTAATTTATCGTTAGTGAAGTGATTGTAAATAGGTTTTGTAAGCTCAAAGTATTGCCGAGCTTATGAGAGTTAATACATTTCACATGATGCTTTTTTAAAACATTAGCATGAAGCATTAACCTTTAAACCAGAATTCTACCTGCTCAAATGGTACTTTATTCAAGCATCCACCACGGGATAACAGCCTGCTAGTCATTATAATAAATCACTGACACAGCTGTTACTTCAACTAATCATTGGGCAAAAACTTCAAGGGGCACACACAGGAGATGAATGGTATCTCCTTGAACAGTTCTTATCGCCTAGAGTGGAGATAAATATTCCATCTTCACCACATACCTATGAAAAAGGACTGACCAAGAAATAATATTAACAGAAAAATGTCATTGAAAGATCTTCCAATTTAGAAGATGCAATTTGAGATCCTAAAAGCTATTAAAAAAAATCTATGGGAACGGAACTCTCTTTAGAGTGCTACTTATAATGCAAAAGCACGCTAATCTTTTAATTCTTCCTCTACATTCTTCTAATTTAATATCACACCAGTTCAGTTCTACCAGATATTTCAAAGTTCAAAACAATCAGAATCAGTATCAGTCACAATTGAAAAAATAAAAATAAAATTATTTTCACAATAGGTATTTCCTGCCAAACTGGCTACACTAGAAATCCTCTAGCTACAGGGAAATGAAACATCCTCAATGACGATAAATGACATGCGTAAACTTAATTAAGTGTGAAAATAGAGAAACAGTAATAACACAGAAAACATCTAGGCAGCTAGGCAGCATATTTAGAGTAAATATCTAATATATTTAAGTGTAATGTGTTAATCCTGATATTAAACCAATACCAAACCAGATAGACATACAAACCCAACCAGGGCACCTTGTACTACAGCAGCGTGTGGATGAGTAACTTGATTAATTCCATCTTGAAGCTGAATGATACTGTAGATTAGTATGAAAACGCTCTTTGGGTAAGATGCTCTTACCCACATTCGGAGATGACTCTGCATTGAGATGTTTTAGAACAAAAACAAACTTACCAACTCTTTTACTCTGCTCTTCTCTAGGTTTAGATTTAACTTGTTGTCTGCACGAACTTTGGTAATTTCATCCTAATGGGAAAAGATTGATAAAGCAGCAAGCAAGATTTTCTATTTAATCACAAGCAAAACAAACAAAAAAATCAGACAAATATATTGTGCCTTTCTTTACACATCTCAGCAATCAAGCTTCTCTCCAATTAATGTACATCATTTTCAAAAGTGTAAGATTCCCATTCTTCCCCTAGGAAATGCTCACGTTCTACAGTACAAATTGAATCTCAGAATCAAAACCGACAATTACTAAAACTACAATTACTTCTAAAATCAGAACCCTCAGAACAGCACTTAATTGAGAGCCCATTCTTCTATAAATGCTGGGAATGTTTCGCATATCCCATAACTCTTTCCAATTTCTAGAAATCCATGCCTAGGGACACCCCTAAGCTGGACTTCCTCCATGAAGCAACCTTGATGCTCAAAATAACTTTAAAAGCAGTTTCTAACCTTCCAATGTAAAGAGGATCCATTTCTAAAGGCGACATCTGGGGCTTTCAAGAAAAGCTACAGGCATTTTACAAGTCAGGAAATGTTTATTATATTTTTAAACATTTTTAAAACTACTGTAAATTGTACACTTGCACTTGACTTCATCTGTAGCTGAAAGTGATTCCTGCTTTTCTCAGTGCCAGCTGCCACTTTAATGCAGCCTCCTGGCAGGACTTCCAGCCAGCTGACAGTTTGTCATGCGGCAAACGGCTGATGAGAAGAACGTGTAGGAGGAGCAGAAGATCACTGATGTTCTAGGAGATGCTGCTGTTAAAACCAAGTCAGCATCTCTCAAGTAGGGCAATATCAACTAGGCAAGAGTTCATTAAGTGAGAAATGAGTCTGTTGTTCATGCTGTGTGTGAATTGTTGAACTGGTTTATAATTAGATGCCATCATGCACGATACATTGCAGCTTAATGAATCAAAAATTAGAAATAAAATTTTTTAAAATTTTGACAACATGGTGTCTTTTTGTCTTTAGAGGAACAAGTGTGAGCAAACATAAACCAACTTGCCCTTGCTAGAATTACATTTACAGTTAAGATTTAAATTTAAAGACACCTAGCTTTTAAGAAAAGATGACTCAGATCCTTGATGCTC
The DNA here is from genome assembly GCA_009769605.1 of Bucorvus abyssinicus. NCBI lineage: Eukaryota > Metazoa > Chordata > Aves > Bucerotiformes > Bucorvidae > Bucorvus > Bucorvus abyssinicus. The sequence goes on along the minus strand of CM020027.1, from coordinate 5,202,584 downwards.
TTTACGCCAACTCACTTAGATGCGAATAAAATAAGCTACAATTCAAAAATTAGATGCTGAATGATTTTAAAATGTTATTCTGAAACCCCAGACACATTCAGCATTTCATAACACAGTATGAAACATGCAGGTTTAGCCTTGAGTAACTTACGTTCTCCTTTTGGAGATGACAGTGCAAAAAGAAATTGAATAGGAAAGGAACGGCAAGGAGGCACTAGGCTGAGCTTGGCCGCATTGTCGGATGGCTCAACAAGTCCAATAGCCTGACAGTTTCATGGACAAACCCACGTCACCATAAATGAGTATGCATGAAATTGTCTTGCTGCAGCCCACAGTGCACCATCAACTGCTATTTCAGTATCTTACGTATCACAGTTAAGCACAGCTTTTAAAATAAAAACCTGAGAACAACAATTTAAGGTTTCTTTTTTAAAGCAAACTAGATGGGAGTTAATTCTTAATTATAGAGGGATGGTATCTTACCATGACTTGCTTCTTTATCTGCTGGAGTTCAAGTTTTATTTTCTGGGAAAGTAGGAAGAAGATTGTACATTTTGTTACTGTATATAAAACCAATGAATTTGCATGATCAGTAATGACTCTAATCCACAACGTGCAAAGGCAGGCACACCGAGTGTGGTTTAACTCTACGTCCTCAGTGTGCACAGAGATATGTGTTTCTCCAGTATTGTGCCTTTCTGAACAGCACAAGACAGAAGCTAGCAATGTTCCACAGCAGTAACGGTGGCCATATGCTGCCCGGATGGCACCAACGAGGGGAAACCCAGCAGGTCAAGCGATGGGATTATTTTGGCACTCCTGAGCCTGTACTGGAAGTGCTGCGTCTGGCTTTGGGCTCCCTGGTGAAAGACTGATGTTGATATACTGGAGCAAGTCTGGGAACTGGGAGTGTTTAGCCTGGAGAAAAGGAGGCTGAGGTCAGATCTTATGACTCTCGACAACTCCCTGAAAGGAGGTTGGAGTGAGGTGGGCGTCAGCCTCTTCTCCCAAGTAACAAGTGACAGGATGAGAGGAAACGGCCTCAAGTTGTGCTGGGGAGATTTAGGCTGAATATTAGGAAAAATTTCTTCACCGAAGGGGTTGTCAAGCCCTGGAACAAGCTGCTCAGGGAAGTGGTGGAGTCTCCAGCCCTGGAGGGATTTAGAAGATGTGTAGGCACGATGTTTAGTGACATGGTTTAGTGGTGAGCTGGCAGTTGATGGTCAGACTCAATGATCTTAGATGTCTTTTCCAACCAAAACAATTCTATGATTTTAAGTGGAGGCCATGAAGATGGCCTGGGAGGAGGGGGGAAGAGGGGAGAGGGGGCTGGAGCACACAATGTTGGGCGTGGGGAGTGAGGAGGAGAGAGCTGGGTTTGTTCAGCTTTAAGAAGAGATGGCTAAATGACAATCGCACTGCAGCCTGCAACTACTTCACTTTCTCTAGAGGTCCTTTCTGACCCACGCTATTCTATTACTCTATGTCTTTCAAAAGATATATGAAATAGCTATAGCTGTAGCACCTTCTGTCAACTCTCTCTGGAGACCATCCAGTCCAAGCCTCTGCTCAAAGCAGGGGCAACTAGAGCAGGTTGCTCAGGGCTGTGTCCAGTTGGGTTTTGAGTATTTTCAGGATAGGGACTCCCCAGCCTCTCTGGGTATCCTGTTCCAGTGTTCTACCAGCCTTGCAGTAAAAACAGCTTTCTTATGTTTAAACAGAATATCTCACATTTTGATTTGTGCTAATGACCTATTGTTCTGCCAATGGACAACACCAGAAAGAGCCTATAACTGTCTTCTTTATACCCTCCCTTCAAATATTTGTATACATTGACGAGATCCCCTCTGAGCCTTCTCTTCTCCAGGCGAAACAGTCCCACTTCTCATGGTCTTTCCACACACATCAGATGATCCAGTCCCTTACTGTTCTTTCTGGCCGTGTGTTGGACTTTGTCCAGCATGTCCATGTTTCCCTTGCACTGGAGAGCCCAGCACTGAACTCAACACTCTGCCTTGACAACCAGGTCATTAACGAAGGCGTTAAACCATACAGGCCTCAAAGCCAGCCTTGGGTACAAGATGCTTTTTTACATCATTAGAAAAAATAAGCAAGCACTAGAATAGCACTTTCCAAGACAGTGATTTTTACCTCGTTTTCTGAACGAAGTGCTGAAAATTCACTTTTTTCCAAAATAATCATGTCCTTTTTCACGCCACCAATATGGGACATCACTTGCTGAAGTGCAATTTCCTTTAAAAGAGGGAAGAAAAAAATCTCAGAACATATCATAACTACAATGCTTCTTCTCATCTGTGCCTAGAGATACAATAGGCTACTTTGGTACCAATATTAGTATTAGAACAAGCCTTGCCTCCAGAAACAATTATTCATTACAACAATTACTCCCTCACAAGTCAGAACTAACAAGTCCATTCAGTTGTCTGCAATTTCCTGGTAGCCAGGAAGGATCTCTGTATGAACTCAGCAGTATTAGTCTATTTCCAAGCAAGTTTTCTTTACTTCCTCCCACCAAGATGTCAATGCTGGGTATTTTTAGAGGACAGCATGAACAACGTACACATCAAAGGAAAAGGAGATAGATTTCAATATTAGCATCCAAACTACACACATATCTTATCAGTATATATAACTACACCAATCATGCCCTAAAAACATCATATAAAAAAATAATTCAGCTCAATTCTAACACAATACAAACGTCATTGTGACACAGAGATAAATAAAAAGGCATCACGTAAATATCTAAATAACTGAGGACTCTGTACTTCCTTGTTACAAGTCTGCAAAAGAATATTAGTAGGAGCCGTAACAATTCAAATCCATGCACTGAATACCTCCTATGTCTGTCTAAAAGCCTTCTCAGTAATTCTATTTCACATTACAGTAAGGTTGAAACTAAAAAACTACTACCTGTAGCTTGCGCACCAACTCAGAGTACCTACATCTCAAGGTCCACCACAACGCTTTGTTAAGTATTTCATAAACTCAAGACAAAATTCACTAGTCAATAGATACACAGCGATATTTGTTCTTCACCTTCATACTTCAAAAATACAGCATCTAACAGTAATAAATAACACGTATTTCATGAGCAGGCAGGCTAGGTTTTGACTTACTTTAACCCCCCCATTGCCTCTGATCTAACCTGCTGTACTTTGGTGACCATGTCCTTGTAAATCACATCCAGGTTGTTGTTCATAATTTTCACAAGTGCAGACACAATGACCTCCGACTGCTGGGTAGTGAACCCTAAGCAAAACCAAATGCAACAACATTCAGAGAAAGACCTAAATCTGGACAGTTTACAGAGATGCCACTTGCTAAAACTCAGCACCAAGTTAAAATGAACGTCGGCTACGGAAGATAATAAAACATACTCCCCCGATCCAGCGCTAACAAAAGAACACAACCAGTCAGCACAGCCAAGTTCCTCCACCCCAAAATGATGTCTGTGGCATAGTATAGCTGCTACAGCACTAGTACCATATTAGCAGGATAAACACTGGAAAATTTCCAGGAGTATTATGGAACACCATCTCTCACCTGTGGTTATTTCTATGAGCAAGAATTCTGACCCTGAAAAGCAGATCTTTCCTTTCAGGATACTATAGATCTTCAGTACCACTGAAGATGTGCAAAACTCAGCTGAATACAGCACTACCTACTATCATTTTAGGCACCGACCGGCCTCTGAGGCTCTATTAGAAACCTTTTAAACTCAATATATATTGGCAACTATTGTAAAACATTGTCCCTAGAAATACTCTGAACTTTTCGGCTTTCAAAATACAGGATTGTCACGAACGTGATTTAATCATTATGAAAAGAAACACTTGCAAAAGCATGACTGTTTCAAACTAACTAGAGATGAAATCACATGGCAAAGGGACAGGGACCTCTCTTTTTCAGGGAGGAAGAGCTGTTACCAGTCAGTACAGCTGTACTGAGCTTCACCTGAAGGTACCTTCTCCTCCACAGCAACATTAGCATGAATCCACAGAACCATTTGGTTGGAAGAGACCTTTAAGATCATCAAGTCCGACTGTTCATCCTGCACTGCCACCGTCCCTAAACCATGTCCCTCAGGGATCCAAAATAATCTCTCCCCTTACCTATGTTTTAGCATAAGAGCAGCCATATTTTATACACTATTCTACCTTCAACCCTAAAGGCTGCATTTCACATAGCAGGCCATATTCAATCCTATTATATCACGTTGTTGCATAGTCAAGGTGCTGTATACTAAATAAGTAGGAATCCAATTAACAGATTTTAAACCACTACCTCAAAAATTGTTTTTTACTCTCAATTCTTAAAATTTAATTTCTCTTCAGCCTTTTTAATTACCAGTAACATAATAGGTTATTCCACTCAATGTTATATGAGCTCACTGTTTCCTTCTGGAAGCAGAAAAAACCTATGTGTTCTTAACCAGTGTTTAAAAAAACCACAATCCATAAAACTGAAGCTGTAACGTCACATGTCAGAGAAGTAACAGACTTTGTAAACTAAAAACTCACTCCTGAAATGACATTAAAAGCAGCTACCCATTTCTAGCCAATTACCATTGTCTTCCAAGAGGCATACCAGCGCATGAGTGTCAAAAAAAAGCCTCCGATTTCCCAGCAAGGAAATATTCCCTTTGCTTTGTAAAGACCATAGTGCAGAGGTGCTTACATCTGAAAAAAACAAAAAACAAAAAACAAAACCCCAGTTATTTTTAAGAGAGAACATTTAACCAACATGTTTGGTTTTGAAGAGTTTATTCCCCCAAATATTTTTCATTTATGACAAAGTATTAGATTGTGCTTGGAGATTATTGCAGCTTGCTCAAAACTGAAAAGTTATCCAACCAACAAGCTCTGTGTGCAAGAGCTTGAAAATCGAACACAACACTACTGCTACACTTCCGAGATGCCCCTCCAGACTATAATATTCTAGAAAAATCCCACCATGCGTCAGGGTCTTAAAATAACTCTTTTACCATTACCAGCACAACTAGCTGTGAGCACTTCAAAGCTTTGAGGACTAAATTCATAGACTCTTTCCATTCCTTGTTAAAGGAGCAAACCTTCGGTGGTTGCCCTTTAGACCATAAGTCATCAGTCACAGTCTGCCATTTACTGTCTTCACACAAAGTATTTTCAATGCTGAATGCAAATCGAAGGCCATGCAGTTTCCACCTGCATGAACCAGCTGACAGGAAAAACACAAGATGGGACGAGAAGGAAATTGTCAGGAGGCAGAAATATCTGTCCTCAAAGACAGAATCATGGAATTGTTTTGGCTAGAAGAGACCTTTCAGATCATCGAGTCCAACTGCTCCCCCAGCACTGCCAGGTCGCCACTAACCCCTGCCCCTCAGCACCACCTCGACACATCTGTTAAACCCCTCCAGGGATGGGGACTCCACCACTGCCCTCGGCAGCCTGTTCCAATGCTTGACAACCCTTCTGGGGAAGAAATTGTTTCTCAGGTCCAGCCTAAATCTCCCCTGGCCCAACCTGAGGCCATTTCCTCTCATCCTGCCACTTGTTACATGGGAGAAGAGTCCGACCCCCACCTCGCTCCCACCTCCTGTCAGGCAGTTGTCAAGAGCGAGATGGTCTCCCCGAGCCTCCTTTTCTCCAGGCTTAACCCCCCCAGGTCCCTCAGCCACTCCTCAGCGCACTTGCGCTCCAGACCCTGCACCAGCTTCGTTGCCCTTCTCTGGACGTGTATTTTAACCACTTGGACTGAAAACACGGCAATGCCGCAGCCGCCTCACTCAGAGGTCACTAAAGGATCATCAATGTCGTCTTCGGGGGAGAACAAACCCCTCAGTCCTGACAGCTACCCCCACGGACAGCTCCCACGGCCGTTGGGACGGCAGCGCGCCCCGGGCAGGCCCCTGGCTCCCAGGGTCAGACGAGGTGACGGGGGCACCCCCCAGCCGCGCCACCGCTCTCCCGGCTCTCACTCCGCTCCCCGACGCAGCGGCGTCTCTCCTCGGCGTGCCTTCCCCAGCCCGCGCTGCCGTTAACGGCCGCCCCGGAGCCCGGCGGCGCGGCCGGGCGCTGCCAGTCGCTGAGGCAGCGGCGCGGGGGGGACGGGGGCGCGCGGCGGTCAAGTGAGGCGGCGGCATCAGCGGCGGCGGCGGCGGCGGCCGGAACGGCGCCGTCCGCGCCGCGCGGCCGTAACAGCAGCAGCGCCCGCCTTCCGCCGCTCACGCCCCTGGCCATACCACCTGGTCCCGACGACGGAAAGGGTGGGGAGGGGGAAGGAGGGAAGCCGCCGCCGCTGCTGCCGCCGCCGCTGCTAGTACTGGAATGCCATCGCTGAGCGCGAGGCGCCCCGGCCTCTCACTTCCGCTGTCGCCTCACTTCCGCTTCCGGCACGTGACAAACCGCCGGTGGCGGTGGTTGATCTTATGGCTCTCGCGGCGGCTGCGGCTAGAAGAACTGCGCGGGCGGGCTTGAGCCGGCGGAGGTGGAGCCCCACCTGGTGCCCTCCGAGGGGTAGGGGCGGTACTGGCCCCCTGCGGCCCCCGTGGACTGCGGTGCCAGGCGTTAGCCGTTAGTGGCACGGGCTGTGCCAGGCGGCCTTGCTAGTCCCGTCCTTTATTTAGGTGGAAACTGAGCGGTTGAGGAGAGGTTCGTCCCGGCGCTGCGGGACGGGCACGATCCGGTGCCTCCTGCCCGACCAACGCCCCCTTCCTCAATACCGTTTGTCTTTGTTTTATGGCGAAGAGAGACGTTCGGTAGAAAAAAGTGCATTGCGGACAAATCCGTCGCTCTGTGTCGCTGCTGAGATTTGGGGTTCCCACTTATTAAGTAACGCGCAGGATTGGGCAACGCGGCGGGCCTGAGCCTGGAGCGTTAAACCAGGGGAGCGGGCCAAGGCTTTCGGTTCTGCTGAAAATACAGGTGGATGCGTGCTGCCGGTAAAACAAACGCGTGTAATATCTGCAGGGAATTCGCACCAGAAGAAATCACGCCGGTGGCTGCAGCGCACGTAGGCGAGGGCAACATCTGGGGCAGCAACTCCCTCCAGCTGCTCTGGTGATAGAGCCATCGCTGTTCCTACAGAATAAACAATCAACGGTTCTGCCGTAGAGCAGAAAGATGTCGCTATACTTGCAGATGGATCCGACACGGATGGATGTTTCCGGAACCACGTGCGTGGTACAAGCTCAGGGACGCCGGTGGGCTCACTGGCGCTGCCGGAGTGGTGTTCATCGGCGGACAGAGCAGAACCGTGTCTGATGGGCTGTTGTGTGCTCATCGCCTGACGTTGGCACGGTGGTAATTCCTCACACCCGCGAGTCTGCTGGCAGTTGTCTGTTCATCTGCGGATGATTCAGAGATCAGTGTGGTGTGTTTTCTTTGGTACTCTCTTCAATGAGCCCTTTCAAAGCCCTCTGCTTGCTACGGCCACTGAAAGGCAGAAGTGTGACCACTGAGGTACCTCCCTTAAATCATCTGCCGGTTTGCATTTTGCAGTTGATTTCTGCATGATGGATACGATGGCAGGTGATGTCTCCAACGAGGCCACGGCTGAAACTGGTGTCAGCCTATCCAGGATCAAATGCACCCACACACGCTGGCTATCAGTGCCCGTTTTCATCTTCTCTGGGGGAAGCAAAATCACTACCACTAGCTACAGAGATCTCCTGGCACAACAGACTTTTTGTCTTTGTGTCAACTCGTTCATTTTTTTCCCTTTTCAGTGTCATCTTCCGGATCCCCTGTTTCAACCTTCTCCATGTTGAAGATCACAGAATCACAGACTGGTTTGGGTTGGAAGAGACCTTCAAAGCTCATCTAGTCCAACCCCCCTGCAGTGAGCAGGGCCAGCTTCAACTAGAGCAGTAATACATTAAACAGGAGGCAGATTCACTGAGCTCTGGAGGCAGCTTCAGGAGGCTGCAGTGGCTTCCAAGCTATCCATTTCACTAACTGGGCGTCAGGGACTAATTCCTGCATGAAGAGCCATAAGCAGAATAGTCACAAGCCGGGAGAGGAGAGGACAAGCAGCTCCCTGCAATCTCATGATTCTAGGTTGCTGCATGCTTGGCTGTAAACTATCCGTTGCCCCATGGAAGTCATTAGGTCCTACTTAGAGACTACAAATGAAACAAGCGCTGAAGGTTACATGCTTCTTGTCCTGAAAACTTCGTCTCTGCAGGCACACAGTGCTCACTGATCTACAGAGGTATAACCCCCTTGGTTATAACAGGGAAAGCTGCAGCTGCAAAATAAGGACTAGTAACAGTATCTGCAGTGCTTTTAGGTGGAAAATCAAGGGGAGGGTGACAATTGAAGGGGAGGAGAAAGTGAGTTCTGAGTGCTGCTGTTGACCCACCAATGTGCTGTGGCTGTAAGGAAAGCAGATGTAACACCCTTGGTGTATCCAGTAGGGTATTTTCAGTGGTTCACATGGAAAGTTTCATTGACCCTCGAGTATAAAGTCATTTCAAACACAAACTACAGTTCTGGTCACTCCAACAAAGGAAAGATGAATTCATCTTCAAACTGGCAATCCTAGTCAGCAGGATAATTAAGGGGAGTGAAAATTTCTCTCCCAGGTGATTAAAAAGAGATTGCTTGTTTAGCTTAGCAAAACAAAGCTTGAGAGGGAATCTTGTTTCCATCTATAAACAAACGAGGAATGTAAAAATAGGCAGAGGAAGAAAAAAAGAACCACTGGTTATGCAAAAGAACACGAGGGATAAAGGAACATTTGGTGCAGAGTGGCCATAAAAAATAGTAGGTTGGAAGTTAAAATGGTTTTACTCAACAGACCAGTCCTTGTGAAAAGCTTCCCAGTAGGAATCAGGAGGGATCAAACACCGAAATCAGTTTTTAGATGGATGTGGTTGGCTTGTGAAAGGGATTTTTACGATGCAGTTCGCTGTAATAAATAGCAAGGGACTGGTTCCTGTGTGCTTGCATTAATTTTCCACTACGGAGGTTTTCCACTTTCTGCCTCAAGCATCTGGGGCTGGCCACTGTCAGAGAAAGACTAATGAGCTAAAAGGACCAGAGGTGCAATCCGAAATAGCATTGAGTAGTCCTGTTCGTTACGTCAAATGTTTTAGCACAGCGAGTGTGTGGAATCGAGGGGGATTAACAGCTGTGGGGGTGATGAATACCCCAAACTGCTCTTAATTCTAAACAGGAAAAGCTATAAACCTCCCAGGCTGGAAAAGAATCAGAGTCACCAGAGCATGAATGCTTTCCCACTTTGAAAGGATTAAAAAAAAAAAAAAAGGGGCAATAACAGCATTCAAATGAATATGCTAATGATCAGGTGCATTTGGAGTCATTTAAGGCATAAGTGTGCCCCGGTGGTTTTAAAGCCAAGGCAGCGCCCAGCATACCGAAGAGGGAAAATCAAGTGATGTCCTTTTTTTCCTCCTCTACGGCAGATAATCATTTTAAGGGTTCAAAATCTTCTCCCGTTCTTTTTAGGCAGATGCGTAAGTGAAGCCCTTCCTCTGTTATTTTCTTTTCAGTAGAGAAATCTATGAGGACTGTGTTATTTCTTCCATTTTATCTGTTAATGTATGAGAACAGGTATGTTATTTGTAATGAAGGAACAGTCACTGAAGAATAAAGCTAAAATGATCCTACCCGTAGATGGCACTAACTGCCAATGGTGCTGCCAGCCAGCGCCGCTCCGGTTCAGAGTTTTAGGACCCAGGCAAGGTTTAAACCAGTTGAACTGATCCCCTAAGTTGCTAACCAGCCATTTCAGGGGTCTTAACGTGGGTCACGCACAGAGCTCCGTGCAGAAGCCACCAGCACAATGGGTCTCCCTGGTAGCTGGTTCAATTGCCAGAAATAACCCTGCTGCGATTCCTTGAAGGAAGGAAGGAGGTGTAATAGTTATTCAAGTGCTATGGGTGACAGCAGTAAGAAATGGCCTTTATTTTAGACTATTAAGTCTTGCTATGTTCTCATCAGATGTGTTTCACCTCTAGAACAAACAGATGAGTTCAACGCTATCAAAGCTGAGTGCTTTACAACGGGGAAAAATTCGAGCCAATATCCCTTCCCACCTACCCAAGAATTACCTTGGACAGAAAATGTTGATATATTCACCACCTCTGAGTAGATGAAGACAGGAGGAATCATTCTCATGGCACGGAAGGGCAGCAGCTGATTGCCGTGTGCAGGAAGACAGAAGTAAGGGAGGAGATTGGCCATAGGAGTTACTTATTTTCTCTTTATCTTTACACGGCAGGAGTCATATCAGTTGCAAGTAGGAATTTCATGTCCCCACAACCCTGCTTTTATTTCTTTCCTAAAGGAGTCTTGAAGTGGGATTGTCAGGCAGGACTTTCCTTGTTGTTTTTAATTGCTCCCTGGAGATCTGGCTCATTCTGATGGAAGATTCAGAACAAAATAGGATTTCCAACCAAGTGAATGGGGGGGAGTAGACTGGCGTTTTGGGGCCATGTCTACGGGAAGGAAAGAAGCCAAGGATGGTTGCCCATTGGCTTTTGAACTTTCTGGAAATGCATTCAGTATTTAAATTTTTTTCCCCAGATACCTCAGGCAGGGCAAATATACAAGACAAAGTCACCAGCCTATGTGTCCTTTTTAAGAAGGACATAATATGTTGTGACGAGAATTAGGATCAGGAGCAGCGTGTTGGTATGTGCAAGGATGCTTAAGCAATCAGGGTGCGTTGCCAGCAGTTTTGAAGTTTTCCTACTGTTGTAGGAGGGACAGTAATGCTGCAGTGCCCTCTGGCATAGTAGCAGTTTTATGCAGCACAGCAGGTGGGGGGCTGAAGGAAGATTTCAAGGAGGAGGCAGAGTAGAGGCTTTCTGGAGCAGTCCAGGGGTGTCTTCCAGACATAAATGTGCAAAAGAAAGATGACAAGAGTCAGTAAGAAAAAATGTCCATGGAGGGGTAAGACATGAACCTGAATGGTGAATGGAGGGGCAGAAGGGATGAGCATAAAGTTTAAAAAAAAAAAAAAAAGGAATGAGACCCCATTGTGAATATGCAAGAGATACAGAGCTGAATCCGGGTGAAACAGCTGGGAGAGGGAGGGAGAAGGACCCTAAAGGGGGCTGGAGGGGGCATCAGAATAAGGGTCAGGGGACTGGTGACAGCAGTGACATTTCAAAATGGGCTGGAGGGCAAAACAGGAAAAAGGCAGGAAAGCTGCGGGTTGTCATGTGTCTACATTTAGCCTGTGTCTGGGGTTAAACTACAGCAGCTGCTCTGTCACCCCATGATCCCATGCAATGGGAATGGCACAGGTTTAGCAGACACATAAGAATGTAAATGTTTCCATATGGAGAATATCCAGAAATGATAAAGGCAAGAGATACAATTGTAGTTGCATTAGTCTGCAGCTTGTACTTCTTTTATTTTGCAGGACTATGCTGGGGCAAAGCTGTCAATGCTTCCTACATTTTCCCTCTAAGCTATGAGATAGAGAAACAATATTATTCAGACATTCACACAGGCACTTCATGCTTGTCATTGCACCCACATAGATAATTTTCCTAGGTTCATCAGGTCTCTAGGTTTTCTTAAAGGTTCCTGCAGCCTTTTAAGTCCTAGTTTGTTTTTTTTTCCAGTTTTGTCTCTGTTTAGCCCATACCTGGGGCTAAACTACAGCAGTTTCTCCATCACCCCATGACCCCTCCCTAGCAGGGAAGGGGGATCAGGAAAAGGAGAGGAGACCCATGAGTTGAAATGAAAACAGATTGCATGGAACAGCCAAACTCCCCCCAATGCCAATATAAAGTGCACCCAGGGATACTCAGCCCAGCCAACATACAGCAGTCACAACCAACGGGAAGGCAGATCCTCAGCAGAAGAATGAGTGAGTCCCTCCAGGGATGGGGAGAAGCAGGAGGAAAAGGAAGAGGAGAAGCAGGATCAGGAGGAGCCCCCACCCTCAGCAAACTCCCCCCTTTATCCTGAGTGTGATGTTGATGGGATGGGACCCACCTGAAGGGCAGCTCGGGGCAGCTGCCCTGGCTGACTACCCCCTGCTAACGGCCAGCACAGCATGGCTGGCCTGGGGCTCTGTCCCAGAGAAACCAGGACATGATGTAAGGAAAGGAAGAGGCTGATGTAGGGAAGGGAAATGGAGGTGAAAAGTGGATGGCCGTTACTTGCTGTTCATTATCCTGTGAGACAGTCAAGCAGTGAATCAATTATGATACCAAGCAATTGTGTAGATAATGAGTTAGGCAATGAAGCAGTTATACAGCAAATCATTTCTGATATTAAATAAAAATGGGGAGAATCAACAGCCATATGAATCAATTATGCAGAGAACTATTACCAAAGTCAGTCAGTTAAGTAGAGAAACAGTTATACAGCAAGAGAATGAATAAATGAATTATGAAATGGGACCATTATGTTGAGAATTAATTATGCAGAGTCTTCCTTTGTGACAAGGGGCATGTCTGAGGGATCTTCACGCACAGGGAAAAAAAATCCAAAACAAAACCATAAAGAGATGCAAAGCTCATGAAGATACAAGCCCTGCACCAGTTCTCAGGCACTTTTTCCTGTGACACCCTCTCCCTTGTCTCTTTGGGCTAGACTCACCCGTGTTGCAAGAGATGCTGAAGCCACTGCAGAAGCAGGAGGAGACAAAGCCTGTTTCTGCACTGTGCATTCCTTCGCTGGGGCCTTGGGGGTGAGGTGAAGGAAGTTCAGAGATGACTCTGTGGCTTTGACAAATGGGATGCAGAAGGAGCCCACGGTCTTTGGAGCCATCTAACCTGCGCAGAGAGGCTCAGGGCTCTTCATGGCGCCAGCATTACTCAGAAGTCTTGGCATGCTTTCTACCTGAGAGCCTGAAAGTGGGATGCTTCTCTGCATCACATCTGTTTCCACCACTACAAAATAGGTGTCAACCATCAGCAGAGAAGTGTTTCCATTTTGTCAGCTCTCTCTACTGCTAAGCTGGATGAAAAACCAGCAGCCTTTTGGACACAGCACTCTCTGAAGGGGTCAAATACAAGCATTCTGCTTCAAGAGAAGGCAGCCTTACTTTAAACAGAGAAAAATGCAACACAGACCACAAGGTGGTGGAAAACAAATCTCCAGGTCTTCGCTCCTGCAGTAAAAATGAAGTATCCTGATTTATACAGTGGACACAGTATGCTGTATCACTTTTTTCCAGTGTTTTTCATGCTCAGAGAAAAAAAAAACACAAAAAGCCCTGAAAGGAATCTGTAACATCCTTGAGAGAACAATATATTTTACCAGCTACATGCTCAAACCCTTTACCTAGACAACGCTTACATCTAATTCTATGATAGATTGTCTCGCCTGCTGAATCCAATCCAGAATAAATGCTTAACTAGATGACTTCCATCTATTACCTGTCCCAGGTCTGGCACTGGTTGGGTTCTCGAGATGACTGATGAGGTATCGCCCCTGCTGCTCCCATTCCCCTGCCCAGCCAAGGTTAAGGCTGACATTTCCGACAACAGCTCACAAAGGCAGTTGTGAAGAGGTCTGTCTTGCCTCAGCAAAACCTATAACCTCCCCTTTGGCCGATGCTGCAATGCAAGCAAAGAATATTTCGGTCTCAAACATTTGCTTCACATGGAGTCGAGATGTATGTTCAAATGCAGAAATTATTGCCTTATCCAACATGGTTTTAATGTCATATTTGTTGGTTAGAGAGGAAAACAGTGATGTGGTATGTTCTTAAGTTAGTGTCTGGGAAACTAGTAACAGCAAATTTTTAATACATTAGCCAATGTTGTTAAAAAGATTAGAACAGAAATACATGAAATAGAAAAATGTGACATAGAAGTAAGTTTAAAGGAAAATGGGATCTGCTGGAGCAGGAGGTTGATGTGGTTGAACAGGTACTGGGTGGCACGGTGTCCAGCTGTGGTGAAAATACCATAAACTACAATTCTCATCTGACAAGAGAATGTTAACTTCAGCTCTTGGTATTTTTGCTCCTATCTGTGGCTCTCTGTCATCAGTTCAGAGCAGCACGTCAGAACCAAACCTCGCACACGCAATCAGTATTAATTGCACCAGATGGTCACTAAGGCAACACAACAAGACCCTTATGGTGAGGTTCAGGGCTGCTGAAGTTCTCACTGCTTTTATGAGGACCCAGCCATGCAATGGGAGTGGTGCAGGTTTAGTAGACACATAACAACGTAAACATTTCTATATGGAAACTATCCAGAAATGGTAAAAGCAAGAGATACAATTGCTGTTGCATTAATCTGCAGCTTGTACCTTTTTTTTTTTTTAATTTTGGAGGACTGTGCTGGGTCAAAGCTGCCAGTCATAACTAAATATTTCCTGGATTTTTTCATTATTCTGCATAAAATTCACATTTCCATTTCAGCCAGAAACCCAGGTTTGGGGAGCAGGGCAAACCTGTGGCACGCTCTGTGCAAAATAGCAGACTGGCTGTTTGCTCTCAGAACAGGCTTTCGACACCATTAGTTTGTTTCTGCCGCTGCTGCTGCTTTCCAGACATCTCCCTCCTGGAATCGTCTTCTATTAGATCTTAGGAGTCTGTTTGGCTGGATTTAATCTCACGTTATTGGTTTAATGCAACCTTAATGTTAAACCTCCTTTGTTTCTTACACCCACCCCCACCCCCGATGTTTTAAGATGCTTAAAATTGAAAGTAACGTCTATACCTCCAGACAAAGACGCAAAAGCCCTGAACAGCTGCCACTGGAGCCTGAGTTGTAGGGACATCTGATCTTATTGATCTCTGGCAGCACCAATCAGTGTTCACAGACTTTAGGCTGTAGTGAAAGGGAGGAAAATTTGCCCACATGGACCGTGAGAAAAACTCATGTGTCCTGGCTTCAGTTTGTTTAGAGAAACATAGACAAGGGAGGATAAACAACGATGTTTCCTTTCCTGTACCTCCTGTGTGTTGGGGTTGGTTTTTAGCTCTTGGTATCAGCCAATCTCTTCGACTGTAGTTGCAATTAGGAAAGCTCTCACTTTAGCTTAACTCGGACCTGCCTCCTGGCAGCCTCCAGGAGTTGTGGATGTCTTTGGTACATCCGAACGAGAGGCTGGCTCTGGACCCAAGGCTTTCTGTGAAAGGTGAAAATCATTCGTATCTTGCAGGATGCTGTTAAATGTCACCTCTTGTTTAAGCCAAATTATTCTTTTTCGCCTCCACAGAATAACGAAAACTCTGTGGTCTGGAGACGAAGGGTTTCTCTTTTGTGGAATACTCCATAGGCACTGTAGGGTCACCAAGCTGGTTATGGAGATATTTTCTGTACAGCTGCCAAGTTTCTGTACAACTGCAGTGTTTCAATTCAGAAAACTTTAGCTCATAGGCAGCTGCCTGTTAACTGACGCTGAAGAGGCATGAAGACATTGCCAAGCCAATGGCCTTGAGGACAGGCAATCAAACTCCTCCTGAGCCTGAAGGTGTTAGTTTTGTAGGAATAACCAATGACTCTACAAACTTGGAAAAATACTGATGAGGTCTGTGGCACGCTTTCACAGACATCAGTTACCTGTGAAGGAGTCCACAGACCTAAGAAGGGCTCAGAGAAGACAGTCTTTCCAAGGGGAGGTGCATAGGCTAGACAGACACAAGCACAAGCTACTTGAAAAAATCCTGGATGTTATCTAATGCTTTATTTCTTCTAATCATCACTTAAATATGAGACCTGGTCACAGACTCCCCAGAGAGGTGACGTAAATGCCAGAAGCTGACAGAGCGTCTGGGCTGAGGCTGGTTGCTCTACAGAGCACTGTAGACTCATCTAAAAATAGGGGACTTTCACCTCTACAGCTGACACGAAGAGTGATCCCTGCCTGGGTGCGCTTGGAGTGACTCACGGGAGGACCGAGATACAGTTAACTTTATAACCATAAAAATGACATGAAAGTGAGGCCCATTTAAATGGGAAAGCATTAACATGTCAACCTCACCTAGAGCTTTCCAAAAATAAATGTCATGAAGCCAAAAGACATGGAAGGAAGCATCTTCAAGTTGTGATAGATAACTGCTTAACTATTCAGAAAGAGAACAGAAATTACCAACTAAACTCTATTTAAGGTTTCACTAGACCACGATTCCTTTTAAAATAAAATTCACATCTCTCAGAGCACAACCTGTCCCCGCTACCCCTCAGTTATTATAAATGAATACCATGGGTGGAAGAAGAAAGTAACAGGTTTCCTTTTGTTAATGAACAATGGTCTTGCTTACAGAATTTCCTACAGTTTCCAGATGGAAGGAAGCAGTCCAAGAAAAGGCTTTGCATCAGTAAGGTCATTTGGAAACATAATTATCTGTGAAAGTCATTGCATTTTTGGAAATATATGAGAAGAGATTACAGTTCCGAGTGCCTCCTTTTTTTTGTGGGGTATTTGAGGTAGATCCTGCTTGTGTAGACACCTTTTTCTCCCCCACGCTGTTCTCCAAGTGTCAAATTTTCTTGCATTTAAGAGAAGTACACATCGTAACAGATGGCAAAAAATGCCATTGAATAATTTTGATAATAGCAGAAAGCTAATTGCTTGTCAGCAGAAAATTCCTTTTCCAGAACTGGCAGAAACCAGACGGACTCTCCATGTTGTGGCTGAACGGCTCAAGCTAGTCCATTTTGTAAAAATCTGACAAAAGTCATCTGTACTTTCATATACATACATTTAGGTGAGGTAAAGCTGCTGAAAGGAGTGCCTAATCGACGTGAAATGCTGCTAGTGTGCCCAAATGAAATAACAGAAATTAAGAAGATGGAATTACTTCAGTTGTGACTTGGCCATCAGACGAAGAGAGTTGCTCCACCTCTTGAAAGAGCTTTGTATTAGTTTATATGCACTGAAGACTCTCATTTTACATCTCTTCATTGAGAGTATTGCATAGGGCTGTACTCTGCTTGCTAAACACTAACAAATGCTCTTTCTGGCACTACCATGAGAAACAGCAATATTATTATAATTCCCATATTACAGATGTAAAGCCCCAAAATTATAGTTAGTGACTGGTTTTTGAATATATTTTTTGTTAATAGGGCCAAGTCCCTACAATTCGGTAGGGCAAGTAAAAACTCAGTATGTTTAAGTTATCTCACTTCTGTTAAACTTACTGTAAAGGTAAAAAGGTACTTTATACTTAAAACAAAACAAACCCCCTAAATGCCACTGCTAAGGAAGATGACTCAATTTGCAGGGCCTTAGAAAGCCAATCAACCAGAACGACTAAGCCATTCTGTCTTTGCAGATGACAACGCTGTGTTCATAAAGAACATCACCCAGAAGACCATTTAAAAAGTTTCAGCAGAACTAGTTCCACAAAGTATTTAGATTTTTCATATACTCATAATCCAGAGAAACACTTTGAAATACAACAGGAGCAGCTAGCCATCATTTCTGTCTTAGGAAAAACCCTAACCCAGTAATCACCCAGTAATTTCTGCTGCACCTTTACTTTTATACACAGATGGGGGCAGGAGAATGATCTCAATAGTTCATATCCAGTGGGAGCCTTGTGCTTTTATTCTGATACAATGTTGGAGACACAAATAGCTGGAAGAATAGATATAATTTATTGATTTGATAGGAACACAGGAGAGCAACATAGGGAATCTCACTGTCTACTTTTAGCCCATATCCAGGGCTGAACTACAGCAGCTGCTCTACCACTCCATGACTCCTCCCCAGCAGAGAAGGGGTGTCAGGAAAAGGAGAGGAGACCCACAGGTTGAAATGAAAACAGATTGCATGGAACAGCCAAACTCCCCCCAGCGCCAATATAAAGTGCACCCAGGGATACTCAGCCCAGCCAACGTACAGCAGTCACAACCAACAGGAAGGCAGTTCCTCAGCAGCAGAATGATGAGCGAGTCCCTCCAGGAATGGGGAGAAGCAGGAGGAGGAGGAGCAGGAGCAGAAAACTCCCCCCTTTATCCTGAGTGTGACGATTATGGGATGGGACCCACCTGAAGGGCAGCTCGGGGCAGCTGCCCTGGCTGACTCCCCCCTGCTAACGGCCGGCACAGCATGGCTGGCCTGGGGCTCTGTCCAGAGAAACCGGGACATTCACACACACTGCTGTCACCCCTCCTTGCTGTGCCAAGAAAGTCCGAAGTTCTTCTACAGAGTTTGCATCTGGCCTTCAGGCTTTGGAACTCCTCAAGTGCTCACAGTCAGCAAGAGCTCATAGCTGTTGACTCTATGGGTTCAGTAGAAAGACCCTCACTTTTCCCTCAGCATTACTGTGATGGGAGCAGAATCTCAGTGGTGTAGAAATGTGATTCCAGCTATTCATTTGCCAAGTGTATTTTTAACTACTTATTTTGAGTGGCTGCTCTGCACTCTGGCTTAGTGTTATTTTTGTAAAGATAATTTGTAGCTGTGTAAAAGGTGCTGAGGGGGCACTTCCAGAACCCTTTTTGTACATATGCAAAAATAATGAATAAACAAATAAATGCTCCTTTCACATGCCCTCATTAAGAGCAAAGCCAAATTCCTGCAAGAGAAAGCCAACTGAGCAGAATTTTCCAAGTGCCTTTATCATGACATTATTTCCATTCCCATTACATCTCAGGGTCCTGGTCACAGACATTACAATGCTAAGTACCGCACAAAAATAAAAAAGGATGTGTTTGCTCCAAGGGGCTTTTATAACAGCAGTGGTCGAAAAGGAGCCATGTCTGCCAGCAAGACCCAGGAGCATTTTTTGATCGTGGAAGTGTGCATCAGCACTTTCTTTTCTCACAGGCTCAAGGACAGATGGGATTGGTGTGACGATGGCTGAAGTTCCATTTCAGCTACTGTGTGTGAACTCATAAATACTTCAGAAGAACCAAGCTGTACACTTGCTGTACTTTGAAGAGGTAAGTTAAAAACTAAATGCTGATCAGCCGACTGTGCAGAGATGAAGCTGGGACAGTCAGCTCAGGTTTTCAAGTCATCGTTGCTGGGGGATTTTGCTTATGTAAACACTTGCGATCATGTTTTCTATGTCTACAACCATCTGAGATTTTGCATAGCTGCAGACTGAACATCTGCATAAATCTGAATGAAAGATTTAGAAAACAAATAGGAAGATTATGTGGCAAAACTGTGTCTTTGTTGCAGCATTTCATTGCTCAGACACAAAAAAAATCAGACACATTATATGAAACTAACGATATGAAATAGTGTTTTCGATACGTATCATCCATCTGGACTTTTATCACCTGTATCTTCAGGTTTGAGCTGAAGGTGACACACTGCTGGGAGCAAGGAAATCGTTCTGGATTGTTAAGCTCGTAGTGAAGACACTGCACAGTCCCGATAAACAGACACATATTTGTGGAGGTAAAGGCAAAGGTGAACCTTTATTCAGGTATCCGTGCCTGAGCCGTGTCTGCACCTCAGATCTGTTGTGATACCCTCCCGGGCTGCGATCATGTCCTGCCACGCGCCCTTCCTCGTGTACACAACGTGAGGTTAGAGAAGCGCGTGTGACCGGAGGCTGCAAAGGAGGAAAACAAGCACATTGCTTCTGTATCAAAGGGAAAACCCCCCAAACCTCCATTAAGGTGATTTTACATAGTGATTATTCCTTGGCAAGGCATATACGCATTGTTAAAATGACAAAATCACACCTATCATTGGCTCCCACCGCTGCCCAGGTGGGACGTACCTGCTGGAAAATAACCTCCCCCCTCCCCATGCCCTGATTTCTTTATCTCCCATAAGTTACCACATGAGCAGAGGGGCAGAGACCCAAGCCTGGCAGCTGGGAGGCTGGAGAGTGGGAAGGGACTAGAAAGAGAGTCGCAGCTTTAAGTGGCTGCCTCTTCTCTTTTCATCACCAGCACCTAAAGTCCTAAGCGGCATCAGGCTGCATTTCCAGAGAGTACAACTAAATGCAAAGACAATTCCACAAAATCTGAATTTTCATCCAGTTGGGTAAAATGGAAATATTCTTGGATTGACCAAAACTTTTTTGTTTAACTGAATCGAAGCATTTTATTGTAGATTAGAGCAAGACAAACTGGGCTGTTAATACTGATGTTCTGCATCAGCCAGTTCATCTCTAGAGCAGGACCTTTGCCCAAATTACATGCCGGTACTACCCCATCACTTGCCTGTAGATTTCAGCAGCCCTGACAAGCTCGAGCGTGTGGGGAGGGAAGGGGATGAGGGGAAGGAGGCCCTGGGGCAGAATGGCTATTCAGGTGGCCACTGTTTCGTTTTGGGACTGTTGGAACTTCTCAGTGAAATTAAAACACTGTTTCCTGGCACGCGCTTTCACCCACCAGCTAGTAATTCCAGTGTTCATACCCTACGTACAATTTTTTCCTAAGGATATTTCTTTAAAGAGAGGTCATGCTTAAAAATACGGTTGAAAGGAATGACTCCGGAGCGAGTATCAGCAGGCTCCCGTTTCAGGGTGTCAATTAAATGGCTACTTTTGTAATGCTGGGCTGGTTGACCACATGCGGTTGAAATCACTCCTGGCCTCCTTTGCTTCTTCCTCCATTAGTTTCTATTGTCTTCAACGTAAGCCTCAGTAATTCTTCCACTGATTTGAATAAATAATTATTACAGTTCAGTAATCTTTGTTATAGCATAGCCTAATTAATCTCTGTAGCTGACTGAAGCTTTTTAATCATGAAGAGAGAAATGAATTAAATATAGGATAAACACCCCCCCCCCCCCAAACCAGCTTGCCCTCCAACATCATAAAAATGATTCTCAAGGAACTATGGAAAAAAAATTACCGTTTAAAAAAACCATTTTAACTTCTTTTCCTGTGCGATTGCCAATTCTTAATTCGTTGACATGTTTATTTTGCTCTCTTGGGTCTCAATTGGAAGATGGACCAGGTCTTGAAATGAAGATAACGTCTTTATCCTTAAGTAATCTTCTCCTAGGAATGATGCTGCATGCATAAAACATCTGACGTACAACAGCCCAAACTAAGCTCTTGTACAAGTCTATTAAAGTCAATGGAGTTACACTACGAATGAATTTGGCCCAGTGAAGTATTCTGGAGAATAAAGTGAAGCCTATCAGATTATGTACAAGGAAATAGCACAGCAGTGCTGCACAGTGGGACAATTTAATCCTATTTTCATTTTGGCTCGAAAGCTTCTTGGGTTTTATACTGCTGTCGTCACCACAATATCCAACTCCCTTCCAATAACGCATTAAATAATGTGACTGACATTCGGGACATGTTCGTCATCTCATCTCCTCCCGCGCACGAGGAGCTTCTGTTTACAGGGAATCATTAGCAGGAGGAAAAGGTATTTGTCCGTTAAGACTATTTAAAAAAGGGAGCAGCATTTTCTACACAGAGAATCAAATCCTTAGGGAGAAAACGTGATTTTTTTTCTACACTCCCTAAGCACAGATTTAGACTGACAGAGTTTAAAAAGTCCTTTCTGCAGATGCCTCGGCAAGAACACTTCACAGCACAAGTACATCCGTAATGCCTTTCCGTACCCTGCATTGTTTCAAGGCAGAATCTTGGGAGAAGAGAGCCAGCTGTCCAGTCGGTAGGAATCAAAGTGGCTGACCTCCTTGAGGAAGATGCTGGGCCATTTCTGAGGCTGGCAGGTTGAGAGCAAAGCAGGAGGCTCTGAGTTCAGGGGGTGCTCAAGTGCCAGCGGGAGGAGACGGCCGGAGTGTGAACGCTGCCCCTTTTCATCCAGGATGGGGAGGAGCTGAGTAAACCATTCGCACAATGGGATTGGAAATAAAGGAGAACTTGGGATCTGAGCAGTCCCCCTTACGAAGGACTAGTGTGTATTTCTCCAGACACAAACAGAAATCTTAAAAAAAAAAAAAAAAGGGAGAAGAAACGATCAAAGAGAGCAGAAGTCCCCTGCTGTATCGAGTGGCTGAAAGCCATGTGCACATTCAGAAGTCAGTTCTTTTGATACATCTAACAGATAAATCCCGCTGTTGTTTGATCATCTACATTTGAATTTATACTTCAAATGGAGATGAATCCTAGCAAGCACAGGAGCAGTTACTCCCTAATTTGAATTCAATCGAGTAGCATCTGTGCAGAGAAGATAATTGCCCAGATTTTTCAGTGGTCTTTATATGAAACATTTCCTCTTTGCTGTTTGAGAAACGAGGCTTTTGTAGAAAACCATGGTTCAAATTTATGCCAATCAGTAGCATCTTCTTTGTGGTTTGTTTTTTTTTTTTCTTTGTCAGGTGTTTACGTGAATTCAATTCCATCTTCTTTCACAGGGCTGCGAGATAATGTCTGCAGTTTCCTTCTCCTACCCGTCATTTCCTCGGGTAAGAGAGTTTCTGTTCCAGCTCTTTCATGACACACCGCCCCTCCCTGCAGAGTTCAGGTGCTCTGAGTCCCGCCTCTGTCACTGCAAAGGTTTCTGTGGGGTTTGGGTTCTCTGTGATGTTATTTATTTCAGTAAGATTTTTAAAGGACAGTGATTTAAAGAGAAATAAAGCTAGAAGAGCTGGGAATCTGAAGTGCAACAAGAAGTTGCCTCCAAACTGATCCATCTTGGAAGGGTGTCCGGGAATGGTTTAAACCACGCCAATCAGCGCATCTCGGAGGGCGCATCAATACAAGTTTTTTCATCTGGCAGTTTACTCTGAGGAATTAACGGCCCTGAAAACCCGCGCATGTGTTCTGCTAGCAGGCAGAACCAACCGGTCTAGCTCCTGAGAAGGTGGTCAGCAGGTGAGGAGTATCGGCATCACAAAGAAACGGAAGCTGATGAGGTAAAATGAAGCTGGCGGCAGCAGTGGCTTTCTCCCTAGTGCTGGAAAGAAACCGTAACGTCACCTCAGTTAGCTACTGCAGCTCCAAAGAGACCACAGAGCACAGAAACTTGCCAGATGGCTGAAATCTTGCCGTCAGGACTTTCAAATGACGTGTGCGTGTACTTCCGACAAACCGTGATTTATTTCAGTAGTACCCGTACCTTTGCGTTGTGCGTTTTGTCACTGAGACCATCCCCGTGATCAGCGTTCATCAACATTCGTGGTAACTGCTATAAACGCCGCAGTAAACTGGGACCAGAGGCTGCTGTTGGAACTATGAACCTCCTTCTCTTCACTCCTGAGGGAGCTGCAAACGCAGAACATCCAGCTCAAACCGCCTTTCTTACTCACTCTTAGCACGATGTGTGTGTCCCGTTTATTATTCGCTCATTCGTGTTAGAAAGGAAAATACATTCTTCTCTTTGCTCCTAGAACTACGTCGATTACGTGGTCCAGACAGAAAGAGCCACTGTTGCACCTTGCTTTGTTTTTATCCCAGGAGTGTGCTGGTGAGGGAACCAGTCCAAGTTCTAAACAATAAACTGAATTCAGAAGTGTTGAGCTAAAGGCAGGAGCATTTCAAGAAACAGTTAGAACCCAGTTTGAAAAAGCAATGACTTTAAAATAAACTAAACCCAACAGACCAGATTGGCTTTTCCCCCCTGGGCTCCAGCCCCTGCTTTTTGATCTGAGACTCTTCAGTGAAGGAAAAGAAAATTTCTCTCAAAAATACCACTGTCACTTAGGCACTATAATAACCTGCAATCTACAGGCTTTCAGGACCGGAGAGGTTAGGTAACCGCCTTTTGTTCAGCTCCTCGTTCTCTATCATTTTCATTCCAAGCACCTAAGACAGAATGTCACAGAAATCTACGGGTTGATTTCTGTTTGAGCTGAATGAGACAACGCGGCGTGCGGTAAAGATGTCTATGGCTACCGTTAAAGGGCTCTGTAATGAGCAGTGATTTACACCTCTTCGTGTTACCGTCATCCACGTGAATAAAGGACTCCAGGATCACCTCCATCTCTTGTCAGAGGCATCTTGTTTTTACACATTCCATATAAAATTTGAGGATGAATTGCGAAAGGCAAATGAACCGTGGCAAGGTGGAGAGATTTAACTTATAATATTATGACAGTTTACTTAACCGTTTTATGGCTTGAAATGTAGAGATTGTACTGTGCTGCGGCAGAAACCCAGCAGAAAGCTGTAAGAATACATTAGGGCACCTCTGGAAGGTAGAGATGCTTTGTTTTGCTGCTGTAGTTCTAAAGGAGGAAAAAAAAAGGATGGTCTAAAAAAATCCCCCAAAGACTCATTAAGAAGCGTTCTATTTGCACAGCAGTGTATCGTGCTACATTTACTTGCTAATTTTGGTGTCAACAGCGACTAGTACTAATGAAAAGCTTATGCAACATCAGAGAGTTTAGTAAAATAAAAATAAAAAAACGGTGTAACGAGTTAGATTACACCAAACTGTATAATTACTAGTTCAAGATTACACAAGACTGTAATTCACGATTCAGTGTTACAAACACTATCAAAAGGCAACAGAGGACGCATGTACGGCGTGTACAAACACCGTCACCCAGAGAGGTGGTAGAAGCCCCATCCCTGGGAACGCTGCTAGCAAGGTTTTACTATCGTGAGTTTTTTCCCCGCTGCGAGTGGTTCTAATGGCTTAGATAAACTACTCACCAGTGAGGAAATCCGGCCAGATTAATATTATCTACTGCGTCCCAGTACAAGACAGGTCTTAAGCTGCTGCTTCAATTCATCTCTCTCTAAAAATAAATTCCCTAAATGTATGCTTGCCAGTAGTGTGTGCTAAGACCACATTTCTGACAACAACAGACACGAGTATTGTCCTGACTTAGAGCCAGAAGGACATAACCCTCCTTTAAACCCCTCCAATCAAGGCAAATAGGAGTTTAGGGTCACCTCGCTAACAGGAGTAATGTAAACCCCACTTTCCCCCAAAGCAGATCCAATGAAAGGAAGACGATTCTTATTCGCGTGTAGTTAGGCTCTACGGAGAGATGACTGTGAAGATTCAGGGCCGATCTGGTGCTGTAGTGGCACTCATAGCAGGAGCTTCTGGCACGCTGGACTACTGAAGCTTTTGTCAGCTTGGGGAATTCAAAGGTGAAGTTGTACAACAAAGCAACGGGACGAAAAAATACTCATGAAAGTCTCTTTCAACAGCCCTATGCTAAAAGGACTATGTCAAGCTGAAAGAAGAAATTACATACCTGAAGTTTCATTCACATCAGGAACTTAAAAGAGGGCAATATATTGCCATGCTTGTGAATACATTGTTTTCAAGCCAACCACACCTGCCCTCACTGCGTCCTTTAATGTTTGAGGCTCTGCATGGTGGCTCTAAATGTCTTTTTAAAAGTAATTTTCACATTCTTGTTTCTTTTGACTGATTTCTTTATACAATATAAATACTTGCCAGAAACAATCCTTCTCTGTCAGACAAAGGTATCGAAGTAAACATCCCCTGATTTGTGCTTGGCAGCAGTTGAAGAAAATGCTTGTCAGTGAGAAATTTCTTTTCCTGCTGAAACAATGGGTTATTAAATAACTTTTAGGTCATTTTTCAGGAGCATGAAGCTCCTATAGCGTATTTTTTCTAGCAGATTTTTCCGCTTATGCATTTACCTTCACCTTGGCTTTTTCCTTTACCATAAAAACCATGGGATTTTTTGGTAATTCAGAGGCAAAATCGTGATGGGAGCACTGGGCAGCCATGCATCCCCCCTCCACACGTACATCCTGAATGCCACGTTGATTAATGGCAATGTCAGAGCCAGCCTCAGGCCAGGGTATTCCTCTGGGTAACCCTGCTCAGTTCCCATTCTGATCTCCATTGGGTAAGTCACCCTTCAAGGATCTTGGGGGCAAATATCCAGCTTTGCCACCTTTCAGTAGTTTCCCACATTTATCGTCTTTACGAAATGATACATATATTTTTTTTCACATGAGGTGGTACCAAACACTGTACCAACATCCCAGATGCAGGACATCTACTGCCTCTCCTTTAAAGACAAGGCCCCTTACCTTGCTGTAGAAGGAAATTAGTTTGGCAGGATTTGCTCTTGATAAAGCTGTCCCCTTACTCTTGAGACCTTCAGGCGTACAAGAGCCATGATCAGGGGAACCGCAGGGAGCTGACCAGTCAGCAATTCCCTGTTCCTTCAAAAACATAAGCATACATACCTGGTTTTTTCCCTCTTCCTGGCATTTCTCCCATCCTTCCTGAATTTTTGAAGAGGACCACGGGTAGGTCTGAGACAGCTTTAGCAGGACCTTTAGCCTAGAAAAAGCTCATCTGACGTGACTGACTGGAAAGCCTCCAAGCTAACCAACGACCGGCTCAGTTTTTCTTGCCCCATTTTGCCTGTCACTGGTATTAACTTTCCAAGCCGTTAGCTTACAGCCAACATTTCCTTAAGGACGACTGATGCAAAACCAGTCATTATGGAAGACCTTCCAGTTCAAGATGGGTCTTGAGTTTACATCAGCTTCCGCCTCCCAGTTTCTCCTTCCCTGTGTGCAGCCTTCCCTGCTCATTACATGACACTGTCCCTTCTGGGGACCCCCACTCCTGCTGCCCCACATCCCTTTGCTTCCCCACAGATGTCCTACTCTTCCCGAGTAGCAAAGTGCTGGAGGAACATCCATCCCATTATCCTGTTTGCTCTAGCCTGGTTTAGAAACCACCACTGACCAGCATGGGAGGAGGTTTGAGAGAGGTCGTCGCGTAGTCTGGAGGTGAGCTCACAAGGCTGTGGTACAGGCTCTGAGACAGGCAGCCGCAGAGATGGCACAGGATGCATCCCTCGCTCTTCTGATTTTACGACGTCCAGAAACCTGGGGACTCCAAACGTGTCAAGATTGCAATTATTTTCTTTTCTGTAAGCACAATCATTCGCATTTCAGATAACTTTGCTCCAATGCTCCACATCCTTAAACAAATTTAAAATCTATGCACAAATGTTGAGACATTGCAAGCACCTGTGACACACACTATGGAAGATACATCTCACCAACGTTTTTAACCGCTTCCAGTCCACAACACTGTTCAAATTGTGAGCGTCTGTCATCGCTCCACTGAGAAGAATCTTCAAAGAGATACCAATTGAAAGAAAAAAACAAGCAATGAATTATTTCCAGCGAACAGCCACCTCTGTGACAGTGCTCTGCAAGCAGGGAAAGGCACAGTCTAAATTAATTGTATTCTGTTTGAAATAATCAATCCATCAGGCCTAAGTATGGTATTTTGTCTAGTGATTTGGGGGTTGTGCCTTGTGCAGAACAGAAGGAAGCACATAAAAGCAATATGAGAAGTTGAATGGGAGGAGCAGAACATGGCTGCAACATTTCTCTCATCGAGCCCAACCTCCCAACCGCAGGCTAGTGCTGCATCGTGGAGCTACGGGTAACACGAGCCACTTCCACCGGGGACCTGCACACAGTGCTGTGCTGGTAATGCTGTGCCGTTCCTCCTCACGATGGTGGGAACGCAGGGCTTCTTCCCTTGCCGCGATGTAAAAAGCACACCCACAAGGCTCTTCCTCCCAGTTCTCTCTTTGAAGCCAGCTCAGATTGCTCACAGGATTTCCCGGAGGTGTCTGGCACCAAACGGTTCAGCTGTATCTCCTTGGTCAAGGAGATGGCCATGATTTATGTTTCAGACAAGCAGGTGCAGCTGGCAGGTAACATCTTTCACGCAGCATCTCTAAATGTTGTCATCATTCAAGCCCTGGAAGACATGGTCCCCCCGGTCCTCCCCACTGGTTCTCATAGGGACGTATAACCGGGTGATGCTGACGTACCTGTCCCTGCTTCTACCAGAGGCTCAGTCCTGGGTCAACACCTCTAGCAAAACTACCACCAAATAATTTGCCTTTTGAATAATGTGTCGATGGCAAGAGGAACAGATTTGCAGCCCTTTGCGACACGTAAGCAGATCTTGATAGTTTCTGTGTAGAGCTGGCTTTTAGCTCTAACGTATCAAGAATCCAGGTCTAAGTTTCAGTTATTTTCGTCTTTGGAGGTTCCAGCGATGCTGGCTGAGTGCTAAAAGCTCAGCACTTTGGATACCTAACCAAGCTGCCTCTTCTTCCAAAGTTTTGGGGTTTTTTATGCTGCTTTTATTGGTACAGTTCAACAAAGAAACAAAGAACTCCTGAGTGAAGCTCATGCTCGCTCTCATTTGCTTATGTACGATCTCCTAAACCTATGCATCAGGCTCTGCCGGGAAAAAACAGGGAGGTATCTGAAATTCTGGTGTGGTAAAAATGAAGCTGAAAAGAAGCTTCATGTTTGAACTTCCTGTGGAAAAAACAAATGTCTAAGTGTTAATTTGAAGGTTAATTTGAGAGGGAAATTTAGCACAGCTCCACTTTTTTTCCATGGATGGTTTACTCTCAGCTAAGAGTGGGTTTAGCCCACAACTCAGGGTTCAAATATCTACAAGCTTAGAGGCTCCTGAGATCTGGGCATCAGAAAGGTTACCAGTTCTGGGCCACCCCTCAGGTTAATAGGGAAAAAAGAAGCAAAGTGTGGCAGGGGAGGTTTTGCAATTTAAAAGATAAGCCACTGCACGAGTTTTCTGCCTAACCATCACTCTACCAAAGTCTCATCCATTCAAAATGCAAATGACACTGATAACATGACGGACAACATGCAGCTTGCAGCCTTCTGAAGAGGTGAACGCTGGTGGGCTCAGGTTTTAGAGAACTAAACTTTCCTTCACTAAACGAGGCATTAGCCCAGTGTTTTTAATAACAGACAGGGCAAGGGCAAAAATGTAGAGCTCCAATGAAAAATACATGCCCCAAAGTACCTTCTGGCTGCTCCCTGGAATGCTCCCTCATACACCCTTGTCATTTTATCTCAGAAATATGTGTCCGAGAGATCAGCCAGAGATCTGCCAGCTTTTGTTTCATTTTTTTGTAATCTTCTTTTACACAAAATACTTTATGTTCTCATGCAGTAAGAAGAAATGTTTTGTTCTATTTGGTTAAAATACTGTGGCATACTCACCTTCAGTCTATTTTTTAAATTTTCAGATGAATAACGGGAATGAAATCTGAAAGACCTCCAAATCCAGGCATTAAGAAATGGGCTTATCATGACAAATCTTTACTGAAAAATTAAATTTTTATTGAGTGAAACAATTGCTTTTACATCAGTACTTCATTATTTCAGATAGGAACAGTTATACTTTTGCCACTTGCTACCATGTTATAGTTTCCGTGTCTGCAAGATCACGTTGTATTTCATCGCTCCACTCCTGAAATAAAAACAGACAAAAAGAAGTCCCCGAAGTAGGACTTTTCATCATACAACTAAAAAAAGGCAAGTACAGAAGGCAAAGTTACAGCAATCGAACTCCTCTCATAAAACTCACGTTACATTGGGCAAGCCTCAAGATGATCTGGAATTGAAAACCAGTGGATTTTGGGAGACAAAGTGTAAAGCAATTTAAGCTCACACCTTTTGGGTTTTTTTCAGTTTGTTGGATCAAGGATTACACTCTACAACGTGCTGGTAATTCACTGGAGCTTGCACCCTTATTTTCCACATTCTACCCGTCTTCATGCATTATTTCTACAATCTCTTGTCGTGTCAAGTTACATCCAGCTGTTTGCCCTCTCCACCCGAGCCCTGTTGTGTGATTAAGCCTGTTTTTTTTTCCCCTTTTTTAAAACAAACCCATTTTTTTCACTCTTGCAGAACTTACTTGTGAAATTTCATTAACTACCTGCACGATTTATACAGCCTCGCTGACCTGCTTTTATTTAGCATGGTTCATTCCCAAAACAAACAAAAAAGCCATCCGAGATTTGCAGCTGACCCTGGAAGCGCCACGAAATTCCTGAGTTTTGGCCTCAGAATTTTATGCTTTGCTGAGAGAAAATGAGCCCTATCTAGTTTTAATGCAAAAAAGTTTGGTTTGGTTTGTTTTTTTTTTTTTTTTACAGTCACTCAGTTTTTCTAAATAAAAGAAAGAAAGATGGAACATTGATGTAAAGAGCATCAAGGTGAAGAAGTCCTCCAGAGGCAAGGAGCGTCCCCTGGGGCCCAGGACAGCAAGAGGCTGAGCCCCCTGCTTACATCCCTGTGAGCTGAAGGTCGATAATTTTGCTCCAACTGGCAATATGAAGGACTAAATGTAAAGAGCTTACCCTCTGAACAGCATTACTATTGTTGTTGTCTGCCAGCATCTCCTCTTCTTGGCATGAAGCAAGGAGGACATGAAAAAGGCTTTGAGGAAAGAAAAGTTTAAGTAAGAGACGTTTTAAAAAAAAAGTATTCTTGCAATGAAAAGCTCTAGGCTGACGTTCAGGATGGAGGTGCACCACTAGGGCAGAGAGAGAAGGCAGCTGGCAGCACTTGCTGATGAGAAGCTGCTCAGTCCAGCAATGTCAGGCCATGCTCCATAGAGCTAAAACCTGCACAGTCTATGCCAAGATGAAATGAAATGTTCTCCTGGAATCTACCATCTCCTGCACCCCCGGGAACTGGACGAGTCAAGCAGGCCAGTTAGAAGGCACGGGATGAAGACACGTTAGCGACTTTACCAACGCACTCCGTGGAAAGCTGATACATAAACTAACGCCAGTCAGGTGTTAACACCTCAGACGGGGTCATGGGGAATGATATCAATGACAAAGTGATTTCAGCAGCTGGGAGTACAGATGTTTCGCATGGTCACACAACTCGTTAACAGAAGACACTAATTAGAACCTATTTCTCGAGTGCTTTGCCCTACCTGAAAGCAAAACAGAAGTAGCAGTAGAAGAAGTTCAGGCAAGCGCAATGGCTGGCGTTGAGCCTGCTGTCTGAGATCAGATTTACCGGGAGCTTCAGTTGGCAGCCGAGGAAAAGTATGAGGGTAAAATAATAAAATTAATGATAAAATCATTGACATTCCTTCAGATGGATGAAGTTCTGAGGGGGGTGGAGGAAACTGCAATCATGCGTCAGATCTGCTTTTCCTAACAGAAAAAGTAGGGGACACGCAACTAGCAGCTTAGGAGTTTTTAAGACAAAGCAGACCTTTTCCCCAGAGTATATAATTAAATTACGGAACTCACTGCTGCGGGATTTTATAGATGCCAAGACTATAAACGGGTTAAAAACAACATTTAAAGGAATCCACAGAAATCCACAGGCAAGAATCAAAGCCACGGATATCAAACTCCATCTTGAGAGGTCTCCGAGCTGCAGACTGCCGGGAACGAGGGGGTATTTGGAAGCTCACCATCTACATGGCTGTTCATACATTTTTTTTTTACACGCACGCACCCTCTCTCACTGTCAGAGAGACCCTTCTTGAACCAGCAGACCGTCCACCTGCCCCAGGCTCAGCGGTCTCTTACGCTGCTTTTTAAAACAAGTCTCTTTTAAATGCAATCCCAGATGAAGACCATCTGTCCACCTGGGGTTTCCTTAGTCACGCTGCTCCTTCTTGCCACTTGAGTGAGGCAGAGGGCTTTCTAATGGGCTGTAATTAAACCGGCGATACACTGCTGCTGTTGTCAGGACGTGAGTCACTTTTTCCTGCGCAGCTCTGATTCCAGTGACAGTTGCAAAGGCATCTTTTCAAACTCTTCTCCTTAACGCGGGATGAAATTTTTCTTCTGAGCTAAGCTGTCAGCAAAAGCTGCTCTGCGGCGAGTGGCAATCAATCCAGCCTTGTCTCTCAACGCGTGAAGAGTTCTGACATTGTGTGTTTCTCTCTCAGAGGTTTGCTTATGAAAAGGACATTTAAATGCTTTTTAAAAGCGTACTTCTACCAAAACCATCCACTTGGAGGAAGAAAAGCTCTAGCTAAAGAAGTGGGCTGTTTGCCTCAGCGCCTCTCGAAATTTCAGCAATATTGCCATGTACGCGCTCGGGAAGACATATTTCTTCGGTTTCACTTGACATTTTTCACTCCCTAATGTAGAAAGAAGTGTCACCCAGGACTTGCCAGGAAATATGTCTCCCGGCACATGGTGCTTCTCAGTGAAGCATTAGCTGTTCAGCAACTGGTGGCTTATCTCTTGCATTTCTCAAACAACGAGGATTATGAATTATTCAGCTACAGTGTGAAAGGGATAAATGATACATTTCCCAGATTTCATAAAAGTTAAAACAGTGGGCACAGAACAAAGGGATTACATTATGCAAAGGCAAAAAACAGTATGAGGGGAAATATCAGGAAAAAAGGAAAAAAATCAGTATGAGGAAAATATTTCCTAACAAAGATGCCTATTAAACAGCTGAAAAGTCCCTCATGGGAAGAGGTGGAGGCTTCATCACTTGAGATATTTAAAACTGAACTAGGCAAAGCATTCATCTCTACAAGGACAGAGGAAACAAATCAAACAACTTATTAGGCTTTTTTCTGCCCGTCTCTGATTTCTACGATTTAAAACATCTTTTAAAATGCAAACCACATTGGTATAACACACGAGGCAGAAGTACAATAAAAGGATTTTTAGTTGTCGTGTTGCCCGACACAATGAAACTTGATTTAAAATGAAATTTATGCTAGAAATTCATCCTGCAAGATGACTTCTCTTTGTTTAAGGTCTAGCACTGAAAGCTTTGATGCTGCCACAGACATCTCTAAAAGGCTGATTTACCACCCCCAGACTGGGGGTTTATTGTTTGTGCCAGAACTCTTTATAAACTGTGACGGTCTAACTTTTGACAAGGGGAGCTGATGCAAAAGGCAGAAGTGGTGCTTTACAGAAAAGCAGCGGAGTTCAGGGTTTGTGCCTTATAAACTCCCTGAGGAATCCCCAGCACTGTGTACTGATGTCACTCAAAGGAAAACACCTAATCTGCTAGTACAGAAGTAAAAGTATCTCTCAGAACATCCTCTTCCCTTCACTTTGAATATCTTAAAACTATTTCAAAATTCTGAGTTCTTCCCCATTTTATTTTTTTTTAATCCTTGAAGGCACTATTTAAAATAAAGCGCACTGTCTTGTTTTTGTGGAAATATGAAGAAATCTGGAAAAAAAAAAAAACCAAACAAGAAACCTTAGGCTAGTTGAAATGAGCCTGTTTACGCCTTTCCTTACACCCATCCTCCACGCAGGAAGGTGACACCATGACGTACAGCTGCCGTACAAGAAACCCAGATGTATGGGGTGAACTGAGGTGAACTGTCACAGGGTTAATGCAGGGGAGGGTGTCGAGCCATGGGGGACCTCAGGCTTGGGACAGCATCTCACTAGTTTTGAACCGGCCAAGGCATGGTGGGATGTAGCCACAGGTTTTCCTTGCTCTGACATCAAAACTGTTATAACAACCTGCTGCCAAATTCACTCATGGCATCCTGGCTGCGATTTGCCAATCGTGTTATCAGGATGAGGGTTCCACCTCGTTTAAGAGCTTTATATTAGCATATACAGTTTTGCAGGCAGAAAATCAACATAGTAGGACAAAGCTCACAGTGGGGCTAAACCAAAGACATTAACCCTTACTTTGGTCAATCCTGTTTGAAAGATGGTAGCTTTAAATAGTTAACTTAGATGAAGCATGTCCCAATCTAAGGATCTCTTTAAATCGTAAAATTCAATACTTTGCCACATGGGAAGTAAAAATACTCAACTGTGGTAGCAGTAGCTAATGACTTTTAATGACCAAATGAATTTTAAAGCCCAGAAGGGTCATTATGAGAATCATTAAACTCTGTTTGCGGCTCTACCCCAAACGCGTTACCGAAAGCACGGCTCCTTTGTCCCAGCTCAGACTCCTCTGCGCTTTGCACAGCTTCTCAGCCACAGCCCACCGCCCGCCCCGAGGCCCCACGTCCCGTTTACGAACGCACAGGCCCTGCTTTTCACAAACCCCCTCTCCGTTCTCTGCCCTTTAGACTCCGGGCTCAGGCCACGCTCGCAGAGCTTCACCCTTCGCTCCTTGCTGGGTCCCACCCAGAGGATGGTCCAGCTCAGCACATCCTTCCAGATGTTGTGCCCAGCAACTAGCGTGGCATCACCCTGCCCCAGCCCTCAGGGGATGCCACTGTATCGTACCATAAAGGAGCAGCCAGTGAGGATACGGCCAGCATCCATAGGATAAGAAGGAATTAAACCAAAAAAATCTCATTTGGACTAAATTAATCCCGTAGTAACGGATCTGTAACACTTTGTACCTGATCGAGTCACCTGTCTGGGGGAAGCAGGAATAAAACCCTACAGAAAGGGAATTGCCTTGGTGTGCAGGCAGTGATTTATGACCACAGGAGCCATTACTCTCCAAGGAGAGAAAAGACACAGGAAGGGAAGGAGATGCAGGCAGGCAAGTATGCAGGACTTAATTCTAGCCCCACTTACACCGACTTGAGAGTTATTGCACTGCAGAGGACAGGAGAGTTTTCAGTTCTTAAGGATGGTGGAGAAAAAGAATAATGAAAGAGTAATATCTGAGGCGCTTCTAGTCTCGGTCACACAGAAAATACCTTCTTCACAAACAACTGAGATTTAGACCTCCTAGCAATTCTCAACGGCCATATCGTAAGCCATACAGGAATTTTATGAGACCGAAGGTGTAATAACACGCTCTGGCTGAGCGGCAGAATAGCTGTACAATCAATAAGTTTTTGCACGCTCGCATTTTTGAGTGGATTAGTGCTGCAGCACAGTTTAAAATAACAGCATAAATTTAACGGGCTGGCAGTCTTAAAAGTAGTGAAGTGTAATAACAGGCGTGTTTATTTGTGCTGCGATGTGTGGCCGATACCACGGTAATCCTGCCGAGATTCGGCTCCGTTTTTTAAAACAGAGCTGAAAGACCTGGTGCTGGAGCTAAGGCCATCTTAATCAACCGAAAATCAAATGGAAAGGACAACAGGTAGCACTGTGGACATGTCATACACGTGTGTCACACATTTGCAGAACCTACTTCCTCTATTAGCCCTTTATTAGAAACACTATATTCAGACAAACCGAACAAATCCTAAAACATATAAATCCCTAATGCTACAAATACATCTTTTCCCAAAGTTATGAAGTACTATAAACCCACAAAGGGTTCTATTTTTCTTGCTTTTTCATTGACGATTGCGGTTGGATACTTAAAATGTATGAGTTCATAGATGAGTCAAACCTTGCAGTACACGAGAAGTGGAGATGATACCTCTTCTAACTACATGTGCTTTACCACAATCATTAAAAACAGTTACTTAGGAATAGCCATTTCTAGGAATTCTGAAAATATTTTAGTTATAATTGTTACCAAGTCATTCCAGAAAAGTCTGAAACATTTCCTTTAATCATTTGGTACCTAGCTCCAGAACTCCATACACTTGAAAACTGTTATTTTCCTGTAAGTTTTCTTCTTACATATGTGTCTATATGTACATACGCACACATATAGATGCAATATTATAAAACGAGTGTCAAGAAAAGAAGGACCTTTACATTCCCACATTTTTTCCCTAGGTTTGCAATAGGAACGAAACTGTAGATACCACCTGTGCCATCTACACGAATGGACGAGCTTGACTTCAAATCCTTGACAGACACAACTACTTACGCTCTGCTTTTCCCATCAGCATTTTTCATCCCTACCACAGTGCGTTTACTCTAAGAATCTATAGTTGGGCCATACACTCAGTCCTCACGCAACAAACCTCACGCAACAAACCCCTTTCCCTCATACGCTGCCTTGAAATTCTTTGTCCCTAACCCATGACATTCCTAAATCTTGTGCCTGACGCAAAAAAACGTGCTTGCACTCAACTCCTCCTTCACAGTTTTTACCCTGTTGGGCAGAGGAAAACGAATCTGCAGCTGTGGTGTTGACTAGACCTAGTTATACACATTAACATTAAATATTTCTTGGGTTTGGGCTTTTCCTGTAGTTCAAAAAGTAGCCTAAACCACGCAACATACAAGCAAGCCTTACAGGACCCAATTCTAGTTGTGGAATGGTAAATCAGCAGTAATTCCTCCGAACTCAGCTAATCAAGACGTGCTAATTGCCACATCTAGAGCGCCATCAACTCACCATGGTGACAGCAGCTCAGGGTATTAGATATATGAAGGACTATGCATTAAACAGAAACCTTCCCAAAGTCATAGTACCTCCTTACAATGCCCTTTCCGTGAACTCAGCGAAAGGAAAAAACCCCAGTTAACCATTTCAGATTTTGTCTGCAATTTGCATTAGTGAGTGAAGGTCCGTTTCCTAACGGTTGGGAATAAAAGTCTGTCTTGGTAGCTAAAGTCACATAGCCAAATTCTCCAGTGTAACTACACAGAGTAGGTATGGATGAAGTTGGTCAGGCAATTTGTTAGCAGGACTAACTTGGCTATAACCAGAACTGGAAAAAGCAACGGTAGCTTGTCTTATTCTTCTTAGAATATTAACTAACACCGGGATTTCATTTGCTATAAATGACGAGGGATGATAAATAACAGATACGCCAAAGCGTGAGATGCTTTGGACGAAGAGACGCTGTACTTTGACCTGGAAGGTGCCTGTTATACTAATTTCTTCTACAGTGAATCCTTCAGCCTTGACTGACATGATCACACCAACAGAAAGCAAAGGGCTACTCAATTGAATAGCGGCAGCAGCATCAGGCACCAAGTTTGGCAATTTTTCTTTATCCCTTTCTACAACTCAGCCATTTAAAAGCAGCACGTAAATTTTATTTCCATTATTTAGCTTTAAAAAAGGGAGGGAGGGGATCAAATCAAGTAGAAAAACCTGACCACGTATCTAGGGCCGCTGCTTCCATTTAGTGGGATGGACAACAATAAGAATAAATAAGAATACAAAGACAGGATAAATCATCTATGCTACACAGTGGCAATGCGTCTTATTTTACCACGTTTGTTATCAAGATGCCATGCAGTCTAGAACTTCATGGCAAACGCACTGGCAAAAGCCATAAACCATGAGAATAACAAGGCTCGAAGGAACAAGGCTAACAAAGACAACCCCAAGGGTGACTTTCTTAGATACCAGTAAATAAATCCCTAAAGGCAAGGAACTAAAGTACAGCAGCCCTAGCAACCACACTAGCACCCGAATTGAGGTCTGGAAGAGCAGAGATGTGCAGTTCCACACTGTCCAGTTGTGGGACACAGTTGCAACAGAGTCAAAACTCGTAGGCCTGTAAAATTCCACCACGGGGGTTGAGTTCAGAGTCTGAGGGCTTTCTCTTTGTACTTCCATGATTGTTATAACCAAGCAATTAGAAGAGGTGTGAGAAGGGCTAACCAGAGACGCCAACCTTTTGGGAGTCAGCAACAGTTCCGTTGGGTTGTCGGGTAGGCACTTCTTTCCCTTTCCCCCACAAGCTAAATTCAGAAGGATGTTGTTGTCATCAGGAAGACTACTAACCTCATCGTCTGGCAGGCACGTTTCAAACCTGCAAAACGGGCACACTATGACTCCTTGTGGGGAATCGCCGAGGTCTATGATCTTGCAAAGGCATTTGGCACATACTCGGTGACAACACTCCAGCACTTTTGGTTTTCTCTGTCGCAGGTTGTAGCGGTTGTAACAGATCTTGCACTCCAGCTCATCTGAGCTCTGGGTCTCCACAGACTCCTCTGGTAGTTGACTGGTCATTTCTTCTGATGGTTTTTAGACTTGCGGAAAGAGGAGGCAAGGGACAAAGGGGTCACTTGGGCTTATTTTAGAATTTTTTCCTGATGATCATATCACCCATCTCAAACAGGAAAAGAGGAGATGACATTGTCGAAAAGCATCAGTAGGCGTCATCCATTTTCAGCTCCTGCTAGGGATTGTGCACTGCATGTCCTTTACTCTGAGCCAGGCATCCATCTGAAAAAGACAACATGGAATTTTTGTGAAGGAAAAGGAAAGAAAAAGCCATAGCAGGTGTAATAGGCAAGTTCCACTTTTTACAAGCTCACCTTCCTTCGCTAAAAATATCTCTAAGCTAGTTTTCCTCTGTGGCATATGGGGCCTGTATAGCAGTCGTGCTGATAAAACTCACTATCGTGCTGCACACATTTGTTTTAGCTTTGTAACTTTGACTGGCTCAGCCCGTGAAGTTCTCAGCAGAAGCTGCAATCT
This sequence comes from Bucorvus abyssinicus, assembly GCA_009769605.1. NCBI lineage: Eukaryota > Metazoa > Chordata > Aves > Bucerotiformes > Bucorvidae > Bucorvus > Bucorvus abyssinicus. The sequence goes on along the minus strand of CM020027.1, from coordinate 5,164,757 downwards.
AATCACTGATCTGTAACCGTTTGCTTAAACTCTGGTTTCCTAAGGAAATGAGACCTGACCCCTGGAGCTTTTTGTCTTGCTCAGTAACTTGTGAACCTGCTGTCCAATTTCAAACGCATCGGCAGAGGGCCAGCAGTACTCAAGTACTAAGAGTCTAAAAACAGTTGGATAGAGGAGAGGGAGAGGTATTTATAATAACTACCATTCATAACTACCTGGAGGGCAACGGCCAGCCAGCGCACAGCCAGCCTCTGCTCTGCAGCCAGAGGGGAAGGCAACACAGGGGGAAGCTGGTGGTCGTCTGGGGAAATAAAGAGCTTGGGGGAGTGGGTATGGAAGAGAGCTGAGGTTATTGCAAGAGTTATGCACGGACTTAGGTCAAATTTGGAAATGAACAGGCTTTATTAATCTTGCTGCTTGTGGAACAGCTCGTTTCTCTGTCTCCAACCAGCTGCTGAACACAGATTATAAAAATGAGGTTTCTTCAGCAGCAACAAATGCCTGTTTGAATGTGGGGATGCTAGGGTGAAGGCGAACGTGTCTCTCCAGGGCGTTCACCACGTGCACTGGCTTTCAAGTGTTCCATGGCGGCGACAGCTCTTTCACACCTCAGCCAAGGGGAGGCCCCTGGCACGCTCGCACTGCTGCGCTCCCATTCTGAGCAACGTTTTTGCCACCCGACCCATCAGCCTCACTTAAACAAACGCCGTGTTTTGTAACCGCGCATTTTCACAACTTCATGAAGCAGCCCATGCATTATAAACAAAACAGTCACCAGGACTATGTCCTCTGGGGACCAGTAATTACCAGCATTGGCAAAACCAGCTCTAGCTGCCAGAAGACAAAAACTTCTTCCAGGTTCAGACGTATGCTTGCTCACAGAGACGGGCACAGCATTGCAATGTGCAGGCTTTCAGACTCATTCCTTCCCCGCTAGAGCAGCAAGGAACTTGCCACAATCAACTGATGGGGGTCAGCACTTGTGTCCAGCTGCCCTGGGCATAACGTGCTCCTTCTGTCAATACATTTTACCTGCCACCAGCTACACTTTACCGCTTACACTTTACCAACCATCAGCTACAGGAGAATCTCTTTCATGGGCCCCTTGTTCCTACTGTGCTTTAAGGGTTTTCTGTTCTCTCTCTTAACTGTCTGCACAATATAGCTTCTATAAGTAACAGAATTTCTAAAACACCTCCTGGATTTTAAACCAAAGATGCTAGACTTCAGGCAAGGCAGTAATGAAAAAAACCATGACAACAGAGAGAAATGTTTTCTTCTTCACTAAGAATTTATAACAGACATGGCCCCCTCCCCATTCAATTTTCTGAACTTTTTTCCTGCTTCTTCCAACTTATTTCTGTAGTGTTTTAAAACTTTCCACCTCTGCCTTACTGTTGGATTTATTATTTGTCCTGGGACTATGTTTGTGGTGCGTTCCCTTAGAGCAAACACGAATAGGTTGATCCATAATTTTCAGAGTGTATAAGCTAAACATCTTGTAAGAGACAAAAAGTACATCTGTTACAGATCTTATAACTTCTCCTTTATCCTTCCTTACACCATGTGCTTCCCTATTCATTTCTACTACTCTTTTTATTTCATTCCAAGTATCATCTTCCAGGTGACTTTTAGGCATATATAAATGTCACCTAATAACTTTTCAAAGGATGAAGACACCACAAAATGGACCGAAAAAAGTGAAATGCCAGCCTACAGGAAGGCAAAGCACCGCTGAAAAGTTAAGGAGCCAAACAAAACATGTTATCGTTGTGAACTTTTACATCTTGAGTATCATGCATCTTCTGTACCTGAGCTGAATGAGGATTACTAACGTGTTCATGCCTCACAGCTAAGGCTGGCAAATGTTGTCCTATGACATCAAACTAGATTTCTGAGTAACCAAAAATCTTCCAGAAAATGTGTCTGCTTCTCATGGAAAACTGTGACCTTTCTCTGAAAACGCCCAACTAGAAAATTTTGTATTTTCGTGTTTATGTTTCTAACAAATATTTCCAGATTTTCACGAAGAACAGCTCGCTTTCCAACCAATTCTACTCATAAATGGATCAATTCTGCCTGAATCAGTTTTCAAACTGAAAGTATTTTCCTGATTCTATCCCCTTTAAGTGGTCAAATTTGACATTAACACAAGGAGTAACAAGCCCCTGGCACCAGCAATGTCCTAATTGCTAAATTGGGACCATTAGCTTCATCCCCAGAACACAACGATCCTCCCGTTGTCGTTTCTGTCATGAGCTATTCCACAAATTATCTTCAAACTTTTTTTTCATGTACTGTACAGGAAAGAGCTACTTTCATCATCTTTCTCTCTTCACAAAGTCTCTTCAAAACAGATCCAGCAGTAATAAAACATCATCGATGTGTTTTTTCTTTGGCTGAGTTTAGATGTTGAATTTCTCCTTGTGTGTTCTAGTGTGATTGCTGCTTACTACTGTTCTTCATTCATACTGCTTTTCCTTTGAAAATTAATTAATGCTGCCCTCCTATTTATATACACCACATATACTAAAAAGTTCTCTGATCAGAGACTTAGTAAATATAGGAAATAGAAAAATACAGGAAAAGGGAGGATTTCAAACTAGCCCTATTTCTTGAGAAAATGAGACATTTCTGGAGAAATATGGCCTTTTACTCCTCCAAGCAGCTTCTACTCTCTGTCAAAGACTTCCTAGCTTGTCTTTTGCGTGTCTCCCAGGTGGGTATTGACTGGAAGCAGGCAGAATAAGGAATTAAAGTAGGGAATAGATTAACTGCTGTCCCTCCGAATCCTAGTCCTCCGCCAAAACGGTGACGATTCACATACTTGTGCTTTCTGTGCGTTGAGCTGCAATACTACACCAATAAAAGGGACTGTGTCTGCGCATTCTCATTTTGCCCTCCTTTTTAAGACACCTTTTTTTAGATGCCATGAGAAGGTGTGTCCCTATTATATGCTCCAATACTCCACTAACGCTTGGGCTTTTTAAAATAGTGGGCTGCAATCTGCATGTTCTTTCTGCCCTTGACACCCAAGGGCAGTCAAGTAAAAACTCCTGAGTGCAAGCCCGCTGATGAGTCTAACCTCTTTGACTTCCAGTACAAAATTGCTATTGACTTGAGATCAGAGTGAGGTCCCACATCTATTTTTGAAGCACTGGGTTTATTTTTATTAATTCTGATATTTTTCATGACTTTAAACAACCCCTTATGTCCAGTCTTCCACTTGAACTTACTTATTTTTAGATAGAGGTGTCTCTGCTGCTTGTTTGATGGTAACAGATGCAAGTTGTAACAAGGAAATTTCAATTAGGTATTAGGAAAAAAAAATTCACAAGGTTTTGAAACACTGAAAGAGGGGATGAGAGAGGTGGAAATGAAATCTCCAACCTTACAGATATTGAAGACTTGACTGGATACAACGCTGGTCAGGCCACTCTCTTCTACCTTGGAATTTGGCCCTGATTTGAGCAAAGGGGACTGGCCCCTTGCTGGAGATTCCTTCCAACATGAATTATTCTATGATTCTAGGTTTCAGTATCCTGAACTCACTTTATGTGGTCTGTTCGAGAAGCTTCATCCCTTACTGAATAAGGAATCAGGCTGACAGTTGCTTATGTAGCTAAACATCTCTCCTAGATAATCGTTCTTTCATTTAGTACATGAATTCCTTTTCACAAGAAAGCCTATGCACTTTCTGCTATTCTGCCTTCCACAGGACCTTTCTGATGGGGTCGACACAATCCACTGCAGAACTTTTCACTCCTGTGTCTATTATGTAGCACATAGCAGCTTTCTGAACAAAACATAAACCACTAGACATGTGCAATGATAACAGCATCCAGTGCAGTTTATCCAGGAACAAGCGCATCTGTTATGCTATAACAAGCACTTGTCTTTTCTAAGATTCCTGCCTAACTCCTTCAGGAGTGAACCATCATTCCTGTTCACGTCACGTTCCTGATGCTGCTTGAGCTCTGACTCCCTCTCTCTTCCCCTTCCTGGTGCCACCTGTCCTGCATCTTTTAATGGAGAGGGAGAAAAGCTGAAGGTGGGATGGCAGAAGTTCACCACAGTCCCCACAGTGCTCCAGTCCCCCCAGAAGCAGGGGGAATATTCTCCCCTGAGAGCAAGAGGAGGCCACCCACAGAACTAGGCAGAATAAATAATTGCAAGCTCTGGTGTGTGACCTCAGGCGTGGCCGGACAGAGTGCAATGGGCCACACCAGCCCAAACAGGCCACTGCCCATCGATGTCTGCTAGTCACTGCTCGGTTGCACACTGCGGAGCGCAGGCTTTCAGCCCAGGCGTGGAAAAAAAGGTGAATGGCTTGTGCAACGTGTTATGGCCCCTCGTTGCACTCATCTATCAAACGCTGCATAGACAAAGTGTTCTTATGAGAGGCCAGAAGCAATTAGTTGTAGATGAAACTCTCAATCAATATTGGAGCTCAGTCATGCTGACAGGGCAAAGTAGATGGGAAATTTCTGCTTCTCCTCCCTGACAAAAGATTGTATTTACTCAGTTTTTCAAACCAACCCCTTATCATTCATCTCTCACACTTTTTTTTCTGTGAAGGGAATTTGCCAACCTAAACCAAATAGATCAGTAATTAACTTCCATAAGATATCATCCATGGAGCTACCCAATACGCGCTATTTCCAAGGTTTTTAAGGTTTCCTCTGAATGCAAGCCAAGTGTATTTAGGGAATAAGAGAAGGGGGGAAAAAATAGAGACATAAATAAATACAGAGAAACTTACTTTTCAAGCAAAATAACTTCTTGCAAAGGTTCACTTGCAGGGAGCACAAGAAATGCCTATTCTTCTCCACATGGGCAAAAACTGGTGAAAAAGAGGGAAATGAAATTAGTAGAGCAGGAATACAGCTGGGAGATTCTCAGTCTGTTTTCTCTGAAAGAGAGGAAGTAGTCCAACTTCTCTAGTTTGGATAGAAATACCCATATGTTAAGATTTCTGTTTACAGAAATATATTGGGTAAATCCCATTTACTAAAATTATTTCTGTGAAATAATCCAGAGTTATCTTCACAGATCTGTTGTTGATTTTGAGCTTCTTCCAATATTATGCGCTAAACACTCTGAAGTGCTATCTCTTCTAGCAACCACATATTCACAAATGTTAGCAATTCACTCAAAAAAAAGGAAAAAAACCCAAACCAAAAGCAAAGCAGCTGAAGAGATAAACTGTGCTTTGAAAGAAGAGTTTTAGAAACATATCGAAATACTTCCCTTCACAAATCTCATAGGAGCTCTTTGATCACTTCAACTTTTCCAAACAAACTGCAGTCTTTTCTCTAGCACAGACCATCTCCTGTGGACCACTGCATTCACGTTTGAGCAGCTCTGCTGCATTCTGACTCAGCAGGAAATGACCATCGCACTCGATTTTTCCAGCTTGTGTTAAGCACAATGCAAAAAAACCCCCGCAAACTGCTCTACTAATCTGCCACTTGAATAGACTACGTCCGAAGTGCCAGCAGCCATCACATGTCCAACCTGCTTCACGCCACAGTTTCTGCTAGCGTGGGATGGGTTTTAACAATGGGCATTTCCCTGCCTAATCAATGCGAGACTTTGCACAAGAGTTGCAGAACGTGGCGTACTGATCCATGCTCGGTTTACGGGCAGCTCAATAAACGGCTGCGAAAAATGCCTCAGTTCTTCTCACAAAACCACAGTTTTTGCAGTGAGATGGGTAATAAGGTTATTTCTCAAATAACTATGCACGAAAGAGAAACCCCGCAACACTTACAGCAAACATTTGTGTATTATTGACTGCTTCACAAGGGACTAATATCAAATAGAAGTATTTTCATCAGAAGTTACTGCACCAGGATTTAGAGTCCTTGCCTGATCTCTCTCAAGCCTCTACAATAGCATCACAAAAATACAAAACACAGAAAATCAGAGATTGTCGTATTCAAAGTGGAGTTCACGGGTCTATTATCATTTAGTAGGAGAAATCATGTAATATTAACATGCTGTCTTATATTAAAAAAAAATCATCAGACATTTAAAAAAATTATTATTATTTCTCCCCCCGGTAAGTAAACAGAGACATTTCCATCTAACGCAGGGTTCACTTTATTCAATATTGTGATGCTGGCTCTTGGGGTACTTTCTACATCCTTCGCACGTGCATATTCAATGTCATCAGACTCCACTTGCTCTTAACGATGCCATTTGTAATACTTTTTTGTTATTCCAGTAACTCACATTACGTGTCAGGTAGTAGTGGAAAACGGAATGAACACACGGTGCATTCCTTTCGAAACCCTGCTATCCTCAAAGACCTCCTCTCTAGCTAGAGGCTACTTCGGTATTGATATGAATCTTAAATCTGACTATGATGTCGAAAAAAAATGTTTTATTAGTTAGGCTTGTAGACACAAGCAAAATCTCTTCCAACGTTTCATAAGAAGGATTTTTCCCTCATATATAATTCATGAGCTATTTATGCAGCAATATGCTGAATGACTATTTAATGTGACACACGATTGTGGGGTGTTTTGTAGCTGTTTTAAGAACAAAACTCACAAAGGACAAAGGATCTGGTCTCTTCATAGCTGCCTTGTTTTAAACAGACTACTAATTACACTAAGTTGATAAGGAAAAAGAGCTTGAAATTTGTATCTATACCAGTAACGTTTAATTTTGGAAATATACTAGTTAAAAAGAACTAATTCCTTTTAAAATGATTTTTAATTGTTTCACAACCTGCTTACTTGGGCTGTTTTAGCATTTTCTCTTGTGCGGTTTTCTCACTGCCAAGGGCTTTTCCTTTTTGACTCTGAAACCAAGGAACGATCTACTCTGGTAAGAATATATTTCATGATGGAACACATGACCTGACTATTATTTTAGGGAAAGGTTAGACATCCTCCTCTTTGGCAGCAGGGGTGGGTTTTGGCAGCTTTCTCAAATAAGATGGGAGTTCTGTTTCTCTGCCTTACGGTTTGCCTCCTTTAGGAGCTCTTCCAAGAGTTGAACAGACATTGATTCTAGAATATGACTTGAAAAATACAAAGTAATAAATAAATAAAAAGCTTCTCAGGATTTCTTAATACAGGCATAAATGTTTAATCATATGACCCACAGATATGTCTAGCATTTACCTTCAAATTAGGCATTATTAAAAGCCAATAGAGTGTTGTAGTAGGTTTCAGAGGACACAAAGATAACAGTGTAAAAGTTTACCTCCTTGTTTTGCTTGCTATTGTATATCTGAATGTAAGTAATTAAAATAAGTCCAGAAATAGAAGCAAGTCACTTTTTTTTTAATTAATAAAAATTACTCTTGTACTGAAGGATATTAAGTGACATACACGAAATGGAAGATCCCCAAAACATGACAGAATTTTTTTTCTTTGGGCACATTTTCTGTGTTATGTAATTTGGGAGGGACCAGGTGAGACAAAATTACAGAAGATTAATCTTGATTACATCATCCAGCGAGAAATTCCTCTTCACACAGGGGAGTCATTTTAATGCATTATAATAAGTTCCAATTAACCTTCAAAATACAATTTAAATAGAAAGTCAGTGTCGCATTAGCTTTGTCCTGATGGAGCTGAAAATAATCCCAGAATCGACTAGAAATGGAGCTGGACCTCTTGCTTTTTCTATTGTCATGAAGAACAATCCGCCTAAGACTTGAGTAGGTTGAGCTTGGTTCCTTCGTTTTCAGACATTTTTGAGGCTATGACTATGTCTAAAGATCTCACTACAGTGTCTCTTTATCCCACGTAGTTACTGTAAACAGAAAATAAAAAAGGTGGAGGGTTATACAGGAAACAACACTTTAACCTCGATATACTAAACTGTGGTTTTGAGTATTTAATTTAGTTCACTTAAAGCATACATCTAAAAATACTTACTGCTGGGGTCAAAATTATTCTTGTTTTGGCAAGATAGCTATAGTTGGCATAATTTCCCTCCTCACTTGACATTATTATGCGCAGTGCATATAACACATATTATTATGCAATGATGTAACTAAGAAAAATCTTGATTAAAAATCTTACTGATGTATTTAAAAAAGAGTAAACTCAAAGCCCCTGAGATCTTATGGAAAATACAGTAGTAGATCTGGTAGACAGGCAGGAAAGCGAAGTTGTGTGTCTTCAACTGCATTCATGGGAGCGGAATGATCCCAGCAGACAAGGGTAGCTTTGACTGTAACATGTATGCCCTCTTAGAAAATATTTGCAGGAAAAAAGTCCATCTGGTCTAATTTATATACAAGGAAAATAATTTTAGAAGTGTACCAGATTTGGGTTTACCTGCCTTTTTTTTTTTTTTTCAAGAACTCATTATTATTACCCTGCAGCAAACAGCCTTATTTTTAGCCAACTTTCAGAAATATCTGTCTTTGGCAATGAAAGTTCCCTCAAATAATAAAGAAAAAAAAAACTTCTTGCGAGGGTTTTATACTGCCTATAAGCAAATGACAATCTACAACCTCTACAGTCTTATGAAAATACAGAAGAAAATTATATGTTAGGAGTTAATTTTTATTTTTTTATTCGGGTGCTTCTGCTGAAAATGAACCAGCATGACAGTAACCCCACAAGAAGCATCACAGCAACTCGAGCAGGGCTTCACAATTGGGTGGCCGCTGCAAGCATTCGAACTACAAAACAACAAAGAGCATTCACTGCGTGCACACCCAATTCTGGACACCAGCACATGACACAAAATTACATGTATTTAAAAAGGGGGTGAAAGGAGATAAATTAATTCGTGTCAAATACATGCACAGCTTTTATTTTATTACCTAAGGAATAGGGAATCCTCTTAGACAAGAGCAGCTTTAAGTCTTAGTTTGGAGGTATCTTTGTAACTACCGTGAATGATGTGGAACTGCCAGAGCTCCATAAGGTGCCACACCACTGGTCTCGGAGTCGCTGGAGTGTTCTGCTGGTGTGATCTGCTTAACTCGGAGTAATGCTTCTAAAGGACGTAAACTTCCGGAAGACTGATGTGAGTTGCTCTGCTTTTGACACCTTATTTATCAGTGAAATGTCAGTGAAAGGGTTTAAGAGTTTATCAGTGAATCGTCAGTGAAAGAGTTTAAGCGCTGCTGGATGGAGTATTTCAAGCAAAGGACAGAAGCCTCGTGGGCTGAGACTCTATATACAGCAATAAGAGAGACTACACGCTGTAAGGAACCCCTTTGATACAATTGCTTTCCCAAGAGAAATCTTTTCCATTGGTAGTCTCAATGTCTCCTTGAGGCTTGGCTTTGAAGACATAGCCCTCACCAGACCTCAGACTTTGGGTCACATTTTCCTCATTGAGCAAAAGAAAAATCGGCTCTACTTACTATATAGACCTCATCCCACCCTGCATCATTCCTAAAGTACACAGGAATCTGCTGAGGATGAGCTCAAATATGGTATTTGCTGGGTATTTCTGAAGGCACCACGGTCACCAGGGGATGACCTGAGACTAGTGCTCCTTCTGGGAGCATGTTCAGCCCTGGAGTGCCTTTCAGGCTGGGTAAGAGGAGCAGAAAGAAGCAGGCAATTTGTCCACAGCACGTATGAAAAGCCAGTTAAGAATGGAGCGTATCTTCCTCACATATGTTTCTGATAGAAATTCACTGCCACAATGATAGTGAATCCAATCAAGTCTAAATCTGATCAATATGAATCTGCAAAGCAATTGGAAAACATGTTTCAGTAAGCGCTGCCTAACTCTGTTTTGGGTGAGGACGACCTGGACTTTCCAAATTTTCCATCATCCAAAAGAATTACACTGCTCAAGTCTCACAAGCTCAATGGGGGGTATGAAATGGTCTTTGCTTTAATCAGAGCTGCAGCGTTTTGACGTCATTTGTAACTACGAGTGTTGAAAGGTTACCCTAAATCAAAACGTTGAAGTGTGCCAGTTGAGCATATTTAAAACACAAAATCCAGGAGAGGGAAGGATTGCTTCAGAAATTTTGGAACTAATCAGGGCATATTCAGAAACACAGCTTGTACCTTAAACTAATATGAAAGAAAGGAAAAAACAACCACCACAAAACAGATAGAAAGTACATAAAATAAAATCCTAAAGGTTTTTAAAGCAATACGGTCCACAGAGAGTCATTACACTTGCCTGTTTACCTGGTTTAGTGTAAATTAATAACCGAGACTAAGTATTGGTATTTTCTTAACTGGTTGGCAATGATGAATGGGGATTTCAGTTTGCTTTGCAGCACACAGAACAACACTAGAAAAACTAGAAAATACAACACCAACAAGTTCTGAATTTCACTTATTGTAATATAAACCCCAACATCAACACAGGATATCCCAAGGATATCAGGTTTTCTATACATGGAGTCATAAATGAGCAGCTTGGAATAAAGCAGGAAATGAAAAACATTTCTTGCCTTCTACTAACTAAGAAAAGATTTTTTGATAGAACAGAAACATAAACTTCTTTGAAGTACTTTAAAACAGTGAATCTCCTCTGCTCTGCTTCTACTTAAGCAAGTGAATAGGAGGCTTCTGAATGTTGTACGACGTTAAGTCTCCCTTCCAAAAAGGGATACTAGAAAGATGTGGAAGTGACCTTATTTACCAGACATTAGGGGATAACGTATTTCCCTATGTCTTCACTTCCAGTGTGCTGACTGCATACAATCTGCAAAGAACTGACGATCTGGAAGAAAAGGCTATAGAAAAGTACTATCTATTTGGAAGCTAAGAAGCATTAGTTTTTATTTATGCTATTCCTTTTCGATGGAAAGCTCCATGCTTGAAGCACCAGTACGGCACAGTGCTGTTTGTTGTCCTACTAGACCACGGTGTATAAAGTTACACATATTGCATTAATAATCAGGGCAAAAGGCAGCATAGCAGCCATCGTGAATCGATGACTTTTTCACATCTCTGCAAACACAGACCACGTAATTTGTAGCAAGGTAAAATATACCTTTTTCCTTGGGCTTGGCTTCTTGACAGAAGGAGGTCTCTATGAATAAAATCCAGTTCTAGTCTCTTCTAACCTCTAGACCCTCCCTCCAGAGTCAATGATAACAGCATTCCTTGAGGTCTTCAAAGCTCATCTTTTCCTCCTCTGCTTTTGGAGGGCTCTCTCAGAAACCGCACCCTAAGAAAGCGCACCCTGAAAGGCACTTCCCATTAATTGTGCTGGCTGTATTTCACAACAGTGAGTACATCTACACCTTAAACTGCAGTGCAGTGTTGATACAACCGAGCCAGAGAGGGTACCGGAAGAAACCTAGCTATAAAAACATGTAGTCCTGGATGAACTAAGTTCATCTGGTTCGCAGGAGATTCAGCCAGACTTACGTGCCATTTCCCACTCCATCACCCTGCGCCAATATGCTGAGGCTTGTCTACAACCTGTGCCAGTACCTTGCCTATCTGTAACCGGTTGCTGTAGTGTTCAGCTACAGCAGAATGCATTTTGAAATGGGATGGGAGATATCCTAGAAGACAGTAAAAGTTTCACCATTCATTCTCAGAGTTCCCAAACTTAGATATGTCTAGGTTTGAACTGGGTATCTCAGAGGATCACTAACCACAGAAAATGGAGGCTTTCACCTCCACTTACTCAAAACTTTGCACAAAAGTTGCTATTCACAGCACGTCTGGCTGTGTTCCTGCCTACAGATGCCTTCCAGAGTTTTGTCATGCCCATTGATGTCTCGCGTGTTTGAAGCAACAAGGCTTGCAGTAGGAGATTTGAAAAAATTCTGACTTCCATGATCTTTCCCTTGAGAGACTCCTGTTTCTGAAGGAGAAAACCCAGAACACTGCTATATGGATGGGTTAGTAGACAAAGGTGGACTGAGGGAGAAGCAGCTACTCAGTGAAATTTATGATAAGTGAATCCACCAGACTAAACGACTGCTGCAAAAAGCCCATCTCACAGCGACCTCCACAGCTTTACGTACCAGGTAGAGACAGACACCGAACTGTAAGCATGGAATGCACAGAGGTCTGCAGATCACAGATTACCTGAACATGCAAACAGCTATGCCTTTAAACAGACAAAAAATTCCACATTCACATCTCAGATTGATTTCTAAGGACAAAGCTGCCTCCTTGTATCAGATGCTCTGCATGTATTCACATAAACCAGCACTACCTGTGTAGTCCCACTGGATTGAATGGGAGCATCTGGGAAAGCACTGCCAGAACATCCTAACCCTCAGTGAAATTCTTCTGACTGAACGATTCAGATGGACATTTCTGACTTACTTCAGCCAGTCCCAGCAAGAATTTTGCCTTGTTAATGAAGCATTCCTTTTCTACAGCAAAAGGTCATAGAACGTCACGCTGTCTATGCCCAAACCTCCAGCTTTCGGTGATCCCAGTCAGCTGCTCTGGACAGCATCACGAGTGGCTCAACCAAACAAGATGCAACACTTGCAAAGATAATGTGAACAAATCACAGTGGCTTTTGTCTTTAAAAGGACCTTTGTTTGGAAAAATTTTTTTCTGCCTGTTGTTTTCCTTACAGTAGCCTGTAGTTATAAAGATGTGTTAAGAAAACTTGAGGGATTCATTCATCAAATCTTCTCACTGAGATTAGCTTGGAAAATGAGAGCAGAAATCAGATCTTGGATGCAAACATTTTCTTAGGACATACATGCAGGCCTTTCTCAGGTAAAATTCCCATTTATTGCGGTAACAGGGAAAAAGCTGGTAGAATTAAGCACTAGAAGAATACTGTACGCTTTTCTTGGTTTCTGTTTCACAAAAGAAAAACCTTTTTGATGCTTCTAAAATTTATTACTGCCACATTTATTCAGTTCCTAAATCTGTAATCCCTGCTATCAAAAGACAGATTGACTTGACTAGGAGACTGACACAGCCAACAATTCCTTCTTGGCTCTGTTATTCAAAACAAAATATATTTTTTTTAATTGTCACATTATTAAATCTTGGAAACAACTGTGCTTTATGATGTATAACTCCAACCAGGGAACATCATCAGTAAAGAACTATGATGGCAATCTAGTAATTCATAAAAAGTGCAGGATACTGTTCCCTCCCCGAAAAGATTAACTTCTTTTAATACACTGGGTTGTGCAGAAAGGCGCAGACAAGATCTCAAGGACAGTATTTATGAATACACGAATTGAGGCAGCCCCACTGGCAGGATATCAAGTCTGAAGGACTTACTGATCGAACACTATGTGAATGAAGTATTTGATACACTCACACAAGCTTGGTATCGTGCCCAACGGAGAGATCAGAGCTTTAGATGTGTCTGAGATTCTGTGAACCTACCAGGTGGAACAGCCATGGCTCTGAAACAACTTCAGATCCCACTCACCATCAGTGGCAATCCTTAACCACTTCCCGTGGTAAGATTTTAACTTAGCTCCTCCGAAAAGGAAACTAAAGCACTATGCATTAGAACTGTCTTTAAAGACTAGACACCTTAACAACATCATTAAGCACTAGATCTAAATGAACCAAAAAGGACCTTCAAAGTAAATGCCCACTATCTTTTCTAAGCACTCTGCAGTAAATCTTACTCTTGTTTATACCTGTGCAAAGCCACCGAGCCAAATCCCATCGAGTTACTGACGTTGCACGAGTGTAGTTTGCTATCTCAGAGCCTTGGGATCCTTACAGAGGAGAGTTCTGAGTCGGAGAAAAGAGGGCAGCGGTCTGATGAATCTGAAAGAGCTTTATGTGCAGAGTGGGCAGAGGGAGCTGGGCGGGAGCGAAGAAAATTTAGGAAAAGGTTTCTAAACTGGCACACTAAGGAACACAGCAGAAAGCACATACAAGGGGAGAAGGTTCAAATGTAACGAATCCAAGCTGGAGTTGATACACAAAGTAAATTTGTGGGGAGTTCCAAAGATGCAGAATTACATGAAAGACGGCCAAAAAAAGATACAAGGAGTTTAGACAAGGGAAGGGAAGCAATGGAAGTGTCAAGTTAGCTAGGAAAGAGTAGGTTACAGGTTGTATGCTACAAGTTACAGGAATCAAAGCTAAGAAAGTATTAAGGCAGAGGTGGAAGGTGAGGAAAATTTTGTGTATTATACAAGAATACATGATAGGAAAATTTGGTACTAATCTAAATATGAAAAGGAGAAATGAGAAATGGCTTCAGTTGCCCACCATGCTGGTGAGAGTGAACGTGATAAATAGTAACAGAATGATAAAGCAGGAGAGGATGTAGGAACAAAACATGGAATTCATGGAAATACTAGTAAAATAGTAACAGTGAAATGTTAGAGAACCGGTCAAAGCAAAATTCAGGAGAAAACCGTTTTATTTTGTTGTATAACTGAATTCTTCCACTATCAAGCACAATCACAAGCATTAGTGGCTATAACAAAGAAACACCAGCAAAAAAAAGAAAACCAAACCACATCAGGAGGGAGGAAAGCAATGCAGGGAAGAGATGCATTCAAAACATTTACTCCCCGAGTTGTCAGACCACTGATGTGACAAATGGCTTGGCTCTTTTAACAGGAAATTCTATTAAGGGTAAAGGCTGGACAAGGAGCAGAAGGCGAGGTTCACAGCAGATCCTTTAGAAGAAGCAGTACTTTCTCAGACAACAAGCCCAACTCCTGGTCTGCGGCAGAGCTGACAGACACGCATGATTTTGCGTAACATGCCTTCATTCTTCATGTACAGCAACATTACAGAGGAGATGAATGAGGGAGATTATCTGTGGCTCCAGCCTCAGACGGTCAGCTGAGCACAGTGAAGAACATGACAAGATGAGGTCTGCAAATTGAGGAGTTCAGTCTGGGCACCGTGTGGTTTTTTAAGTGGATTCATAATCCTCCTTGTTTGTGATTGATCCTGTCTCAGTCAGCAACTCAGATGACATTTCAATCCCAGCTCCCTGAGGTTCAGAGGTTTCCAGCCTTCTATCCAAAAGATCCACTGAATGGAATTTTTTCAAGGGCAAGATTATTTAACAGATGGTCAAAATAAGCCCTCTTGGGAATAAGAAACAAACTTCTGTGCTCTGAAAATGCCTTTCCCACCCCCCCCGCCTCGTACCTGGGTGACTCAAATCCATTTTAACATGCAGCGCATTTTCCAGGAAGGGTTACAGGGGAGGGAGTGTGTTGCCTCCCACGCTACGCTTCCATGCTTCTAAATACATTACTGTGTATTGGGGAAGATACAACGATACGAGATACTGAAATTGCAATTTTCATATTAAAAATGAGCACTACTATCTCCCCATAAAAGAAATCACATCAGGGAGAACAATGTTGCTAGTGACTGTTGTTCAACTGGAATAAAACACAGCATTTCTGAAAAGGCAGAAGAATAGTAGCTCGATATATTTCTTTGAACATTACATTGATAATGTTTTCATCTACAAGCAGCATATGTGTGCAACAATATTGAACTAGATAATTTTACCTGACGTTTCAAGAAAACTGTTCAGTCAGAGCTGTGCTCTACCATCAGTGCTCTGAAGGGATATGGATGGAGGGAAATCGAGTAAGGCACACGTACAAACACAGACATTCCCCGCCTGTAAGCCCACTTCAGCCAGAGGACACAAGATGTCTCTATTTAAATGCTGATTCCAGACAGAAGAAAAGAAAGATTTAACAGAATTATCAGGGAGTTACTTAAATAAAAGAGAAGCTTCGTTTAAACAATTTAAAGCTGGGACACAATGCCATTATCACAATGGCTCGTATGAATTATTATGTTTGCTCTTTCCGCCTGTCACAATGATGAGCAATAAGGATTGCACAATGTGAGGTATTCACCATTTAGCTAATTCACTCAGTCTAGGCAGGGGATCAAAGATGTCTCTATACTCTTCTGTTCCTTAACAAAATCCCTTTTTGCTTCCAAATGTAACCAAGAGAAACCCTAGAACTGGTGTGAACTGCACATATCTCGCCTGTCGTATCCCAGAGCCGCAGAGCCAGCTACGGGAACGCAACGGCCACGACTTTTAACCTCAGGCTTTCCAGGGCAGCTGGCACTGTGGAGATGGAGAGCAGAGATCCACCACTCCAGCTCCCTTCCTCTCAGACCTCCAGCAGACCAAGGACCATCTCTGGTGTGGCAGGTGCCATTCTTTGCTTACGTGAAAGAACAACTGGGGAAAAACCCCCAAGTTTTGTGGCCATCTGGAGCTGTACATGGGAAGGAGCTTTGTCAGTGTCCTTGCTGGAACCAGCAGGTTTAATGGAACAGATCCCCGATCTTTGCCCATTTTCCTATCAACACAATTCCCTGTGGTTTCTCCATTATAACTTTGCTCCTCCGTGGATGTACGACGGTCGCTGTTGGCTGCCTGGCACACTGCATTTCTTTTTGCAGATGGGTGAATAACCATTCATAACTCTGACTAGAGTCTTTCTTTTGTGAGAGATATGCAACTGGATTTGTCTGGGGCAGCTGCTCAGTGTTTGTGTGCCAGTCTGAGGGGCGAGGATGTCACAGTGGACAAATGACGTCATTTCTGGAGCAGGCTTCACAGGGACTCTGCCACCACTTAGTGCTATGAATGCCAATGAAATTGCTTTCCCAAGATTTGTTTCTTCTCTCAGAACAATATGAACCTGCAATACATGAATTCAGTTTCTTTTTTTTTTTCTACCAGTCTTTCAGACTTTGCCTATTATCTGAGCGCTCCACACTCTGCCAGGGTATTCTCTGGAAAATTTACTCTAAACTTTGCAGTCTGTACTGGCAGTGCAAAGATAGGTATTTTAACAGGCATACTGCCAGGATAGAAATTCATTCTCATCCAAATGCCAGTCCAGAAATCCCACTCCTAATCCATATTTCTTCCCCAAAGACCCATACCTTCCATCTTCCCTACTGTAAAAAAAAAAAAAAAAACCAAAACCAAACCAAGCAAAAACCCACGCAAAACCCAGCAAACCATTCCAATCCATTTTGACTCAAAGCTGCTGCCAAATAATATTAACCTCCTTCTCTGGAATTTTCTGACATACCCTACCTTGCTGCACTTCTGTCTGTTTAGACCATAAATTCTGCACAGCAAAGGCTGTAATGTATCTTATCCATCAAAGATATTGCTAATGTTTTAACCACAAATAATGAATCTAAGCTATCAGCTATGTGCACTACTATAACATGCTCACACACACTTGAATTTTAATGTTTATGCATATATCAAAACAAATGTTGATTGAAGCTGCCCCTCGTTGATACTCCAAATGTCCCAAGACAAATGCAACTCTTCAAACACGATCAAAAGTGCCCTGGGCCAGAGGTAACGGGGTGATATTAACCTTACTTTTCAATACAGTCATGTGCTGATGACTGTATTAATATTGTTTTGTCTCCCAGGAGTTATGATTTGTCATAGCATTATTTCATCTTTCTTTTTGCTCTTTATCAGTGCTTTGGTTAACATTGCTGGTGTGCCAGTAGCAAACTAAAACATCTAGGATAACTCTTTGAAACATCTTTTTTGTAAAAAAAAAAAAAAAAAAATCTGCGTTCCAATGTACTCACACAGACAAGATCAGAAATGAAGAAAAGGCGTGTCAAAAATGAGCATAAAACACAATACTGCTATTGAAAGAGGTGCGAGACGCAAACAGGCTGGAGAGTTGGGCGGAAGAAACCTAATGAAGTTCAACAAGGGCAAGCAAGGAGCCCTGCACCAGTACCGATGTGGGGCTGACCTGCTGGAAAGCAGCTCTGCAGAGAAGGACCTGGGAGTCCTGGTGAATGACAAGTTAACCGTGAGCCAGCAATGTGCTCTTGTGGCCAAGGAGACCAAAGTTGTCTTGGGGTGCCTTAAGAAGAGTGTGACCAGCAAGTCAAGGGAGGTTCTCCTCCACCTCTACTCTGCCCTAGTGAGACCACATCTGGAGTCCTGTGTCCAGTTCTGTGCTCCCCAGTTCAAGAGAGACAAGGAACTACTGGAGAGAATCCAGCAAACAGCTACAAAGATGATGAGGGGCTGGAGCATCTCTCTTAGGAGGAAAGGCTGAGATAACTGGGTCTGTTCAGCCTGGAGAAGAGAAGACTGAGAGGGGATCTCATCCACACTTATCAGTATCTAAAGGGCAGGTGTCAAGAGGATGGGGCAGACTCTTGTCAGTGGTGCCCAGCAATAGGACAAGAGGCAATGGGCACGATCTGGAACATAGGAAGTTCCACCTGAGCGTGGGGAAAAAATTTACTGTGAGGGTGACAGAGCACTGGCCCAGGCTGCCCAGCGAGGTTGTGGAGTCTCTGCTCTGGAGAGATTCAAAACCCACCTGGATGTGATCCTGTGCAATCTGCTCTGAGTGAACCTGCTTTAGCAGGGGGGACTGGACTATAAATGATGTCCAGAGGTCCCTTCCAACCCCCACCAGTCTGTGAAGCAGTAAAAAGGAGGCGATACCAAATATGCAGCAGGATTGTTTGTTCCCAGTTACTATTTTAGAGTCAGTGGACAGATACTTAGTTTTTTGGACACCCGCATAGAATTATGTCCATGGCTGTTCTTTACTGATCATACTATGTGAAACTTTCTCTTCCTTGGAGCAACAGGCAAACAAAAGGTGACAGGGATGAG
This sequence comes from Bucorvus abyssinicus, assembly GCA_009769605.1. NCBI lineage: Eukaryota > Metazoa > Chordata > Aves > Bucerotiformes > Bucorvidae > Bucorvus > Bucorvus abyssinicus. The sequence goes on along the minus strand of CM020027.1, from coordinate 5,146,217 downwards.
CTTGTTTATACAGTAATTTACAGCGCTGTTTGTAGGCAATTTCCACCCTTGGTCTATCTGGCAAATATACATAGACGTGTGTGTATGTGTGCATAATTTAAAATATTATAGTTCTCTTGAGAGGGTAGCATGTACAAATGTGTGTGTGCACACGTGTGTGCGTGGACTAGAGCTACAGAAAAGCCGTTACCCTCTCCAGAGACCTACAAATACACACACTGTATGAGCTATCCTTATACAAGACAAACGGTGAGTCAAGCATCATCTTGATGTTATTAAAACTGGAAACAAATTTTAAGACTGGCACAAGTGACATTTCTTTTCATGAATAATTTTACTGAAACAGAAAAATGGGCAGATGACTTAATTTTTCACAGGGAACAAAGTTCAGAAGGCTGTTCAACTTACTCATAGCCCTATCTGAATAACAAAGCTGCATTAAAAGGAACCCCAGCAAGTTTCATTCTGTGTTATTGTGACACGCCTCCCTCCTCCCTGCCCCAAAGTCAGTGAGAATTCATTTTTTAATAAGACTATGTCAACGTGCGCTACTGACGCTTTACATTTACACTGACGAGCACACTGAAAATTATCCTCAGTCCCTAAAACTTCGGCATGAAGCAAATGTTTTGGCCATGTTACAATAAATTCTAAAAAGAAGCTTCATGATGCAAAAGTTGCCAGATCCATAAGCACAGCACGCTCCTGTGGGACAAGCTGTCTTGGGAGATATAGCAGGGGAAGGTAGGGAAACACTATTGCACTCAATGTTCCTCCGTTCCAAGGCAAAGCAGTCATGTAAGAGAGTTTAATTTACTCTTAAGGCACAGATGACATAAGATTTACTGGAAACTTAGTTCATTTGGGATTTTTGTGGGATCTATTAATATGCATTATTATTACTTTGCTTTTACATCACCTGCACGCCATTAATTTTCAGCTCTGCCTTGCTCTTTCTAAGTCTCGTAAGAGCTTTTTCTCTATTTTCCCATCCAAGAAAGCATCCTTCTTCAGCTCCCTGCTTGAGTGCATGGACAAGTACGTACATGCTTAAGTTCCACTGAAGATAGGCATACGCTTAAGTGTGATTCTATTGCCTTAAGAAGATACTTTAGATTCTAGTATATGATTTGGCAAAATACGGCATGTAAAATAGAGCTGTGATGCTTGAGAAAACATTTTGGTGAGCTTCCAGGGACTTACCTGCCAGCTGCCAAGCTGGCTACAGCTCTGGGCCTCATCTATTCATCCATCCATCCATCACCAAAGTGTCTGAATGACTGATAACAAAACCAGATAATTCATCACTGGTATGTTCTCTGTTCCCTTTGTCCTGTGGGAGACATGGTATTTTACCATTAAGGTGCTAATATTTCAGACTAAGAGAAACCTATGGCATAAGAGGGCAGTTTTTATCTTCTTCCTAATATTTAAAAGACAGAGAGGGCCAGAAATGAAATTTTTCATTGGTAGCTGCTCTCTAAGTGAGCAGGTACCCACCCACACTCAGCTTCTCAAGTGCCAAATACCACCTAATGGCCAGTGAAGAATAACATAAGCTTTACAGTCAGAAGGTGCTCTCCCTTTTGGTCTTTTCAGATAAATCTGCTATCTATAAGATCACATTTCATTTCCTAAACAAGCGTTACTCAAGGTGTCAGCCTTGAACTTAACAGCACAAACATCAAGGTCTTACCTCAGAGACCTATAGGGAGGATGAGACAACTTTAGGTCTGCCATGGAGGTGACACAGAAGAAAGAAGTACACTAGAACATTGAAAAATGCAGACAGCGCTTCCACCAAACAATTTTGCTCAAGTGATACAAACAAAATGAGGAATTAACAAAAGAAATGAACATCTCTCTTTAACACAAAAGTGCTTTCTAGCTGCACTGTTATTGTATCAGAGTGCTACAGAGCAAGGTACGACTAGTCACATAAGCTGGCTACCTAACTCACACTGTGAATGAAGCACGTAGGCTAAAAATTCACAGACATTTCTCCGTAATGCCTGCCAGAAGGGATCACCAAACAAGGGGACTTGAAGGAAATATAAAATAACTTCTGATAAATTATATGGATTACACAAGAATTTGGCAGAAAAGTAAATAATTAAGAGGACAGGATTATTTGGCAAACCAGGCTTATTCAAACGAAATGCACCTGAATGGAAGCAGATAGAGAGTCTGGAATTACCAAACCAGACCTGGAGAATGGAGAACTATCTGATGGAAAACAAATGATCTGAAAGAACGTAGAATGATAGAATAGAATAGTTTGGATTGGAAGGGATCTTTAAAGATCATGTAGTCCAACCTCCCTGCAATGAGGAGGGACATACAGAAGTCACAGAGGAGAAATCACTGAGCATGAGATCTTAGTGATATGGATATAGCAACATGGGATAGGTGAGGAGGGAAACACAGCCGGTTTTTAGCTGTAGATACCTTTACCATTTACGCTTTGGTAAGAAAGATATTTTCACAGTTCTGATGTTCACATTCTATAAAGGATGCTGGACAGTTTCTCACAGAAACAGTGAGATCAGTCACAAAAAAATTATTCAGGAGATAAATAAAAGTCTGTCAAGCGAAGGCTTTAAAGAGCTCAATCTGTTTAGCTTATCTGAGAATGAGAGGCAACTCGATTACAGGAATAAAGCATCGGGTACAAAAGAGCTCTTTGATTTAGTGGACACAGTAAAATGTCTGTAATATACTGAAAGCAAAGCCAAGTACTAGAGCGTAACAAAACACCAGCTCTCCACTGAATATACGTATCGCAATGCAGTTTTAGTCATACAATCACACATCGTTTTCTTCCACAGGAAGCTTCATTTGTCGTGCAGAATAGCTGGCACACAGTGAACGCTTTGTTTTATTCTCTTTGTTTAATTTGTGGCCCCACAAGTCACTCGTTGTGCCATTTAAACGTAGCACCAAGCACAGCACTGTCTCTTTCTTTGACTTGTATTTGGCTGTCACTTTAACAGCGTACGAGTGTAATTCGGTGAACTGAAAAAGCTACGGGAAGATAAAAGCCCTCATTACACCCGCATGTTATACAACACTCCACCTGGACAATGGGGATTCGAACACTACCCAAAATTCCTGCTTAAGGTGTCTAGTTCAATAAGCTCAATCCCTGCAATAGGGCCAGAAGCACTGGTGAGCCTTTTCAAGCTTTTTTGAGAGTTACTTGTAGGAATTGCTTAAGGAGTGAAAGGCCAGTATCAGCTGGAGGTTTGAGTAGGTTTCTTTCCACCACAGAGTGCTACTGTGGAGACACGCCAGGTCCCCCACCACGTATTAGGAGGCAAATGGCTTCTGCAGGTTCTTGGTAAACACCTGCAGTGTAGCTCCTTTTTTTCACATAGAGCTATTCCACAGTAGAAGCTTCAAGGTCAAATGCTTTTTCAAGCAGGCTCTGATCAGGTCACTGCTTGTGACTCACCAAGGGGGGAATATCTCCTTTCCGTTCACAGGAGGCACAGCTCCTCTCTGAGATTTACAGACTGGTTATCCATCACCTGAAACAGGAGTTTTCTTTCTTTGCCATGAACTGCTGCCAAGACGAGTTCCCCTGCCTGGAACACCACCTGCCCTGAAACCATTATGGAAAGATTTGGGTTTCCTGACCAATGCCTCTTGCCACAGATATTTCCCATGAAGGCTTGAAGGCTTAAAAGCGGGGGCCTAAAAGAAGCCTTCAACCCCTCACAGGGTCATCCACTGAAAGAAGCTGGAGCACACAGTCTAATATCTACAGATTTTCCTGGCCGGGTCTCCACCAGCCTGTCCTAGTCCCAGTCCCATCTCAACCTGACTCCTCATACCAGTCCCAGCTAACTCTCTCCCACCGTGCCCCTTGGCTCCAGGGCTACGTCTCCATCACGGGCTGCACATCAAACCCCACTTTGATCCTCCCGGCAGCCCCATACACCTTCAGGTTTTTTCAAGTTTCCCTATAGCCATTCTCAAGTCCAGAAGGTCATATCTCTTTCTTTCTACCAGGCTGCCATTTCTCCTCATAACTTGGGCAACTCCTAACTGAGGGAGGAAAGCTGGAAGATAAGACAGTCCATCCCCATCCCTCCCCCAATTTCTGAACATTGCAGCACCAGCGGTAATAATCTTTATAGATGCTACTTTCAAAATGCAGTATGTATCAAGAAAACCCTTGCGAACCTGAGTCTTTCAGAGAACCACAACTTTGTTACACTTCGGCTAAATTTCCTGGAAATGGCAAGAGACATCGGGCAAACCCTTAATGAATTTTGAGTCTCTGCTCAACACTTCGGAGATGCTGAAGCATCTCAGGTTTTCACGCCACCTGGACTAAACTTAAATTGCTGCTGTGTAATTTAAACTTTTACTGAATGTTTGCATAGGTCTTGTCTGGAGAGATAATACAGACTCCCATCCATTTGGAAACCTACCAAAGTTAAGCCCGTGCATGAAGATTCCCTCATTTCAAAATAATTTAGCTGTAAGCCACCATCAGGTCTGAAAAATTGGATTCATCTGTCGATAGTGAAAAAGATAAAATGGGAAAAGGAAAGGTATGCTAAATTCTGGCATTTATTATGCCTAAAATGCTGTGCTGCATCATCTCTGCAGGAAAACCAAGCTGAAGGAAACCAGGGAGGACTGGCTTTAAAAAACTGTAGAGCTGTATGTAGCAGGTTAAAAGCTGCACATCTTGTACTTCTTTATGCCACTTGGCAAATGAATTTGAAACCTAAAGGTAAGATCATCATATGTTACACTAAGGTACCCATCTGCCTGCGCTATGTTACTGTCACAACAGTAGTTTATATTGCAGCACTTCAGCACACATGTGCAAAGGCCACGGGAGAATTTCCCGAGCTTTGCTCTCCGAGGATCCCCAATACTCCTTAGCAACCTTGCTGGAAGGACTGAAACCACAACCTCTGTCCCTGGACACCTGAAGTCGCTGTGGGCTGCAGCAAGCACACAGACATCTCCAGAAAAAAACCATGTGACAGAGTCATCAAACCTGGGATACAGACAGACATGCTAAACTCAGCTTGATGAAAGTAAGAGGAATTCAGGCCAGCAGACTCATGCAGTGCCCTTCTATCACTGTACAGAGTGCACGGCTCTAGAGGATGCTGTCATGACAATTTGCGACACCGAGACTGGACTGAGGAGCATGAGAAAGGTGTGAAATGACAGTCTGAGAGACTATGACCCACGTGCAGAATTGTTTAGCCCATTAGAAGCCCTTGCACGTGTCAGGCTCTGTTATGGGCCATATTATCTTTGGTGAGCTACCGTGTTCTTTCCTGGTACTTCCTCAACTACTACATTGCTTTTGCCTCTGATAAATCTCATCAAGTGGAGTTTGCAATTGTTCCACCCGGAGCAATTTCAGGACTGACATGTCACATGGCATATTTTGCCTCTTTAGCTTTTAAGGCAAGATCCCATTGAGTTCTGATGTTTCTCTGCCATGCAGCTGAGGGAATAGAAGTCCCCAGGTCTTTATTATACACAGGTGACCTTGTATTTTCTGCTAGGTGCATTCAATTTCAGATAGCCCAGAGTATGGTCTTGAACACTATTTTCCACCATGCTAAACGAATCTGAGGTCTCCCTTTTTTTATAACACATTTAATAAACTCAGGAGTCTGCTTTTTCAGTGTTGCATGAAAAACAGAGGTCATTCAGAAGGTTATAACTTCTTCAAGAAAACAATTGTTGTGACACTTCTGAAAGAAGCAAAAGACAAACATGAACGCTGCGCAAAACACTGCAATCCACAGAAGTAAGAAATTCCACAGGTTTTGGGGGTGGGGGTGGTGTTTCTTTTAACAAACTAGATCTGAATTCCCTTGTATCTATTGCTACGATATATCTCATTTAAATTTTGTATTGATAAATGTTTAACCTTGATTAACCCTCATTTAAAACTTAATTTCAGTTATACATCTCTTGCAAGAGAAGCCTGTCTCCATTTTATATGTTACTTGTGTTCATGACTGCTGAAGAGAGCAGTATCATCTCTTTCCAACCTATGAAATGTTTTCACGTTGCTTACTTAAGTGGTATTTGTAGCTCCACTTCTCATTTAACAGTCGCTTATTTTTATAGACCTCTCAAACGTCTTCCAGTCAATACTTAGCCTTTGGGCTCCAATACTCTGATATTACCTTACGTATAGTGTTTTAAGTCTTAAATAATCTGAAATTTAGATTACATACTACTTAAAATGTCAATTCTTGTCCACGCCCACTCAGTAGCAATGATAGCCACACTCTCGTCACATACTATTTCCTTTTTTTCCTTGTTCACATCCAAGAAGATTTCCATCTAGAGCATCCTGCCGGCTGCATCCAGCCACAGTACAATTTTTCCCTGGCTCATCAACTAGTTTATTTCCTAAATCACTCAGCACCGAACCATAATGGCTGCTCCTTAGGACCTCATCATGCACGGTCAGCCGTACTGTTACCATTGGGAAGTTGTTCCGAATTTTAAACTTCTGCTGAAACGCGTGGTTGTTCATACAGCCACCGAGATTCGGCGTACAGCCACTACAAATGATGCTCAGGCAACTGCCCTGCTAGTGACCTTCCCATCGACCCTCTGACATTCGTATCTCAAGAGCTAAGGGTGGGTAGCTTTTGACTAACCGTGGTTGCCCCAGATAAACAAGTATTTATCCTCTCTACCGTATGAGCTTCCAATGAGCTTGGCTGACTCGGAAAGCTGCAGCCTCATTTCACCTAAAACCTCCTGGTACACTTGCTCCTTAAACAAGCAGTAATTTCTTGCTGAATCCTCGATATCAATCCCTTAGGTTTTTTTTACAACTAAGTAGTGCATTTTAAAGCTGTCATCCTATTCAACATTACTTCATTAAACTGCACACATTAAACTTTGCTACCCCAAAATCTCCGGAGGGACAAAGCATATTTTTATAACAACAGCACTGATACAATTATTATTATCAAGGTTACGCTTCACTGAGGAGGGGAAGCGCTGTCCCCGGCGGACACGGAAAGCCAAGCCCACCGGTTGCAGCCCGGGGCGCGGAGCCCGCCCGTACCGCTCCCCCCCAACCCGCCCCTAACAGCAGCGCCGGGACGGCGAGGTGAGCGGACCCGCCGGGGGCTGGTTCTCCGGCAGCCGAACCGCCCCTGTGCCCTCGGCCCCGGCGAGGGCAAGTCGGCAAGGGGCCGCCCCGGCCGTACCTGCAGCGCTCTTCCCGCTTCCCATGGGTTGCCACAGGCGCGGTCGGAGGGACGGATGCGTCCGCCTCTCCCTCGCAGCCGCCCGCCGCCGCCCGGCCCGCGGGGGAGCCTCTCCCGCAGCCGTCACCCGGCGGCAGGTCCCCGAGTCCCGCCGCCCGGCCCGCAGGGGAGCCTCTCCCGCACGGCGGTCACTCGGCCGCGGCGGCCTCCGGGGAGCCCGTCGCTCCGTACCTGTCTCGGGGTGTCTGCGGGAGAGGGAGCCGGGTCCCCCCTGAGCCCCGGCGCGGCAGCGGGCAGCCGGCTTTGTTACTACTCGGAAGAGCCGCGGATCAGCGCCGTCGCTATAGAAACTGGCTGCGCCTCGAAGCGCCACCGGCGAGTGGCGGGAGGGAGGCGGGAGCCGGGCGGAGCTGGGGGGTGAGGAGGGAGCCGTTCATTCAGGAATATCCTGGTCTCTTCCTCCTCCTCCGCCCGCAGCCAGCCCCCGGCCCCGCCCAGCCCGGCGGGGTGGGGAGGTGTCTCGCCGCCCTCACCTTAACGTGCTTCCCCGGGCCATGAGAGGGCTCGGAGCACCGCCCGCCCCATCGCCGCTGCCTCCTCCGGGAGACTTCCCCCCAAACACACGCAGGGATACGCTTTCTCCCTGGCTCGCCCACTCCGAGAGTGGAGATCCTGGGAGCACCCACGCCAGGAAATGGCCGGGGTTGACCTGGGCTCCCGCTCCTGCCGCCCTGCGTTTGCAGACCATTTGGTCACGGAGCATCACCGCAAGAAACCCCACAAACCCAGGACCAAACTTCTTTAGCAACAGCGTTTCATTTTGTAAAAGTGATTTAGCTCCACATCCTCTGGCAAGGAACTGCTTTCGTGTGGGATCTTGGTGCTGGGATCCCTCCAGACATCAGCTTGTGGTTACTGAAGCAAGCTCCAAGGGTTAGGTGGAGTTTTGTCTGCTGCAGTGCATTTTGTTTGATGCAGCAGGCCCAAAGGGATGAGGAGGAGTAGGGTCCATTGTCCTGGGTGCTGTGCAGGCAGCAAACACAAAGGAAAACAGGAGCGGTGGGAAGGAAGGGGAGGGAAAGGCTGAGAATGGATCAGGGTAAAGCAGCCAGGTGAGCGGAAGATACTATTGTGTCCTGATGCTTATGAGAGTCACAATCTCATCCAGAGTCTGGAGCACTTCCCTGCAGCAACAGCCTACAGCATGTCACAGATGCCCATTTTCACGTCCTTCTCCTGCTTGGCACAACTGACAAAAGCTGAGGCAGTCCCTTCTTTCCTCCTCATCCCCCAAAGGCTCTGTGGTATTGGTTTGTCAAATCTATTCTCTTCTTATTTCTCTCCCTCAGTACTAGTAAAGTTGATAAAACATCCTTCAAAGAGCAAGATGAATCTTTCCTTTTCTCTTTACCTGGTTTATATCAATTAAATTGGCATTCCAAGTTTGCCAAACAGAAGAAACCCAACACGCAAGGCGCAGCTCAGAGGCTGCAGTATCCATCTCAGCTACTGCCACCGCTAAGCTACAGGGGATGACTATTAAGTATCAGCACTGCAAGTCACTATGAGCTGACAAATCCGTGCCAAGAGCTGCTGGCACACTGCAGAAAATACTCTTTAGGAAGAGTTTGCCAAAGACAAGAGAGACCCCCCACAGGAGCTCTTCACAAAACAGCCCGGCGTACAGCAGAACTGCTGGCAGACCACAACAGCCCAATGACAATGACAGCACAAACAAGGGAGACAGAAGGTTGGCTGTGAAAGATGGGAGGGTCACCACTTATTTTTCTGTCTAATTTGCATGCTTAGCTAGAGTTTAAAAAACAAAAAGGATAAATCCAGAAGAGCATAGCAGAGCTGAGTTAATTTTTTTTAATTTACATTATAGTGAATTTGCTTGCTCTGAGGTGGAAAGAGTAACATCAGAGAACTGAAAGATTTGCCACAGGCTGGATCTTACAGCATAGGAGAAATTCTGCTCATTTTTCCTGACTATGAAAGAATGCTTTCATCCTTTTACCAGATGGAGTAACAATTTTCATAATAAGTATAGTTCTTCTAAAAATCTGAAAGCAATTCATATTCTAAAACCTTTTGGAAGAGAAAGGATTCTTTTTAACTAGGGATGTAATTAGAAAAGAGAGAGTTTAGTGACACACGCGTTGCTGAAAGAAATGGTCATTGTTTTGACAGCAAGAAACACAACGCTGTTGCTACGATGCCTGTTCATTTTCCTTACAAAAGAATTTTGTAGCACTTTCTCCCAGGTGGAAGCACAGAAAGGGCTAGAAAAATGATAGAAAAGACTTATTTACTATCTGGTTTTCACTGATACAAAGCACCTGAGTACTGCTGTTATTTCACATCTTCCTGCGGCTTTTAATCTTCCATGCAGTTTGACACACAGACTTCTGAACACGTTTCCCTCTCTAGGCTGAAGGTAAAGAACAGCATCTCCAGAAGGTGCAATTGAGACTATTGGGTGGTATCTTAGAAGACTCACAGGTGGTCACAGTCGGATGCATCTTAGTATTGTGCAGGTATCTGTGCCTTCTAGAGAGCTTTTCCTATCAAGGTTACAGTGGTGTTTTACCAGCAGATGAGCCATTCTCGTAGGTATCACCCGAGGACAGAGCCTCAGCCAATTCACCATTCTAGTGCTTGTAAAGTGTTTTACTCTTGGGTTTGTTTTATTTTGTTTTAAACTCTGCTCGAACTGTGTTTAATTTTAACTAGCTTAAATATCTTCCAGATCCTAACTTTGGCAATCGTACCTACAAAGCAGGGCACTGACTGCAAACGTGACAAGGTGACACTTGGGCTGCAGTCACTGTATTTCTATAGTTACGGTGAGGGGAATGAAACATAACAGACAGTAAATTCTTGCGTTGCAGTTTTAAGCCAGTATTGAATCAATGTCACATTTGGTAACGGTCTAACACGAAGCTCTCCTGCCTTCGTGCTTTGATATTTTTGTCCCAGTTTGCATTAAGAATAATACTTCTAAAATCTACAGCTGGAGTTGTTTCTGACAGCGTATTTTAGGGAACAGATGCTTCCTTGGGGGAGGGTGATGGAATAAAAAAAAAAAAAAAAGACTATTTTAAAAAAATACAAGCTGATACCACCATTGGCAGCCTCTGACTCAGCAGTGACATGTGCCTCTCTCTCAGCATGGAGGATTTTTTCCAGTAACTGTGTACTGGAGAACTTCTGTGGAACACTGAACGAGTGTTAACATTCACGTGGAGCACAGAACAGCTCTTGATAGCATCCCCTCTCTTTTGCCATTTGTCCGCACTCCAAACACCATCCACCCCACCAAACGCTTATTTCATTGGACTGTTTGTTCCCTGCAAGCAGGGCAAGGCATCCTTAGCACAGCACTGAAACGATACACACAGGATGCTTCAGCTGAAGGAATGAAGCACATCCTTAGCATGTCATATTAAAACAAAAGAGGGGGGTAAGCTGGGGTAAAATTGAAGTAACACTATTTAACACAATGCTAATAATAATCATTAATACTATTATTATTGTGGTGCAGCCTCTAAGCTGTTCTGTTTTCCCACAGAAACAAAAATGTTGGTGATTTCTGCCCTAAGGATTTTACCTTGGAATTAAATGTTTATCCTGATGGCCTGGAATGCCATTAGTTACGTGTTTGGCTAGTGGTGAGCTCAGTGGGGCCTAATTTAATTGTGGGCTTTTAGATATGCGTAATATAAATTTTAAATAACATAACTGTAATAATAATTCTGCCAGGAGACAGTGCAAAACCCATTTTTCTGCATATGTAGGCTAGCAGTCCTTTTGGAAATTAGAGACCTCAAACTTAGAAAAAGAGTTGAGATGATAATTGAAGGAAACACTAAAACATGGATATGCTAAAATAGGGGATGAGCTCCCAGGTTCTCACTTTGTAAAAGGAAAATACGCTTTTCCCAGAGCTACCCTTCAATTGTGTTTCCTCAGATATCTTTTTTTTTTTCTTCCCCCCTTGGGCAGAAGTGTATATTTTAAACCTTTGCTTGAGATTTCTGATGTCCTGCAGAGAGGAAGCTACAGCAGTACTAAAGGAACCGGAGTGCCAAAGAGACACAGGCTCTTCCCAGCTCTGCCAGCTGCTTCTCACAGGCACCGCTAGCTGCAGCACCAGAGCCTGGAAGTGACTTAGAGGGCTCCTGGGACAACATGGCAGATCAAGGAAACACATGAGTTAAATGGGCACATTAAAAAATATTCTTGAGCTGGAAAGGGGTCAAATGATGTAGCAACATACGGAACACACACCATTATTTAATTTTACTTACTGTTCTTACCCCAGAGGTAGCAAAGAGAAGCCAAACCAAAGTAGCTAAATAAACACCACAGTGACCAAAAGGAATAATGCTGGGAAAGCATAACTCTGGTCAGAGTATTTTGTGTTATTCACACAGCCTACTGGGATCTTAATTGAGTGCAACTGCTCAGAAAGAGATCCTGGCATTACTGTGGAAAGCTCAGCGGACAGCAGTGCTGAACAAAATGCTAGTGGGAAAGATAAAAAAAAAAAAAGACTGGAAATACTGTAATTCCTGCAGATCGGTTCTTTGCGATGTCTTGAATACTTCAGTTCTGCGAACTCGACTGCAAAATAGATACAGCAGAAACAGTATCTGGAGACAGGCAGCACAAACAGTTAGAGTCTGAGACAGAATATTTTATATCTGGAGAAATTTAAATGATTAGACCTGTTTAGGGACAGCATGAAGAAAGAATATGATAGACCTTCATAAAAAATAATGAATGGCGCAAAGAACATAAGTCCTGCATTTCTAGTCACCTTTTTTTCATAATTTAAGAACAAGAGTTCCTCCAGTGGAATTAAAAGGATAGAAATTTGAAAGTGATGAAAGGAAGTATTAGCTATTAAAGTGACAGCATTCACTGTTACATGAGATAAAATTTATAGAAAGGATTAGATCATATAAAACATGTGTAAAGGGATAGAAACCTTCGTATTTCAATGCATAATCCTGTCGTTAAGCCAGAGGGACGGGAAGGAGCATTAACAGAAACCCCTCTTTGAGGAAATCTTTGAGTTTCTTGAAACTTCTTCTGAAGTGTCTACTGTTGGTGATTAGGGGTAGAAGATACAACAACAGATGATAGTGGTTCTTATCTGAGATGTAGATTCACTTTCCCATCCAGGAGGGAGTAACGCCCCACCACCACCACAGCCACCCATTTGTGTGCAAGGGAACATCCTCTCCAACCGACAGCACGGGGTGTTTCTCTTCCCACAGATCACCATGGACTTCATTGCTGGGAAACAGCAACCCCCTCTTCATAAACACATTTTCAAACCTGGCCCTTAGGGACTTGGGCATCTAAAGACACATCCATGTATTTGTATGGTCCATGATCTAAGTAGTTCTGCCAAGCGCCATCTAATTCCAGACTGAAAACCTCCCAACTGCTAGAGCTTGCAACCTGCTGTGTGGTTCATACTTAACCCAGCACAGGGGTGGATTGAATATGTGACCACTAGTGTTTCTTCAAATAGATGCAAACTTCCTAGGTGAAAACCCACAGCAGCTGGATACTTTGGAGATTGCACAATTCCATTATTTTAATAGGTTACAATCCTCAGTCAATGAGTCACCTTTGAAAGTTTCACCTCAGGCCTTGCAGCCATTAGTCATACAAAACTCCAAAATTGTACTGGAAACATTAGGAGATTTCCCACCCCCCAATCAATGAGATTCACCCATTTCAGATACACATTTTTCATGCAGTGGGAGTTCAGTACAACAACATACTAAGTGTGCCTGGCAAAAAAAATAAAGTAGGGACTTCATGTGTCCTGGGAAAGATAACTATGTGACAAGACCACTCATATCCCAGGATGTTCAGCCAGGTGAAAACTACTTACACCTCACACAGCCATTACTTATATGTAAACTTGAGTCATACTTAAATTTGATGGTGAATTATGATGCCAATACTGCAGAGCGCTGCTACACCTATTACCTTCTTACTGTCTTCTACACTACATCATCCAAACAAGTCCTCAGGCTGAAGCTATCTGTACAGTACGCAGGAATCACAGTTATTTCTGTGCTATTTGTGCATTAAATCAGCCTGAGATTGTTCAAGTAGACTGACCAACCTTTAACAGATTCAAAATGTGCCCATCTTCTCTTGCTGCACATAAAAACCCAATTACTGGCTCCCAGCTGGAGTCTGTGCAGCAATTTGGTACCAGCAAAGGCTGTTTCCCTTTGCATTTCCCATCCACATCACGGAACACGATGGCACAGCTAACAATCGCATTTCAGTAGCCATTTGCCGTCAACACTATCTATATCATGTTTTGTCCTGGATTTCTTTTTTTAAGCCAGGATGAATTTCCATAAAAATGTTCATGAGCCATTACAACTCCAACCCTTGTCCCAAACAGTAAGGAAGAAATTACCAATCTAATGGGAGCTCACCTTTCCCTGGGATGTGCTTCTGTGTCTATCAGCAGCATTAAATCGGTAAAATTCACATTATGTTCTCGTACCTGAGCTTTCTTGAGGTATAGGAGTTCCCAGAGGAAACATATGTTCTCTGTGATACAAAGGAGCTGGTAGGGTAACCTTAATTACATTGCGAAAAATGTCAGAAGCCTTAATGCTTCCAGTCTGTCTAATCACAGTTTGCTGCTTCTTAAGGTTTAAAAAATGTGAAACCAAGAAAATCAAACATTGTAGCTTTTAGGTTTGAAAAACCGAAACCCAAGAAGCCAAAGAAAACCAACATTGCTTTTCCTGTCAACTTCCTTTTTACTTGAAATTTATTCTTTTCTTGTTCATTGGTTAACTGCACGTAGAGGAGTTAATGATGCGTATAGTAAAAAGGCCACTGCAGGCAAAATAATGTTGAATAAACGTTCCTACATCTGTAAGCCCCAATAGTAACTTCAATATCTGAATCAACGATGTCATTAATTAATGAATACTATCCTGAAACCAAATTTAACTCTTATATTAACTGTTGCTTGCCCCATGGGGAAAAAAAGAAAATCTTTAAATTGTCTTATGGTAAAAGTCAATTGGAGAACCAAAGTGAAAAGTGACCACAGAACAAAATTTTTGAAGAGGCAGTAACTCCAGGGTTTGAAGGGAATTTGAGAAGGAAAGTTTCAGAAATGTAGGATTTGGTTAGAAAAAAATACAGTTTTGAAATATTATTTGTCAATGAAAGAAGTCAGTTGGTACAGTCTACGTTTAGTTTGGATTCTTCCTTTCCTCCACTTTTCACCATGTCCAAAATTTACCTGAGAAGCACAGAACATAAAATCTGTTTTAATTTCTATAATCAATGAAAGTCTACTACGGTTGGTTTAGGTCTTCACTCTTCTACAGCTTGTGGAGAGAGTTTAGTATAAATCAGCTATTGAGAGGCTTTACTTTCCAACTCATCTGTAATAATTAGGATTGTATTTAGAACTGTAAACCAAGTGGAGACTTGTAATATGGAAGGAAATACCGAGTAGATGTTTGAAAGAGAATTGCGTGCAAACAGCCAAATATCTCCTCTGGAGCTGCTGCCATTGCCACCAACAGCTGTTCTAGTCCATGATGGTGGTGCTTTGCCAAATAAAATTTGGGTAAACCTGGTAGAAGGTAGAGCTCCCAAAAACAGGAAAACTACTTTGCTCAACAAAACTTATTTTTAAATGGAAACAGCCCTTGGGTATAAGCAAGGAATGAGGTGACTTAGCCCATATCCAGGACTGAACTGTATCAGTTGCTCTATCACCTCATGACCCCTCCCCAGCAGAGAAGGGAGATCAGGAAAGGAGAGGAGACCCATGGGCTGAAATGAAAACAGATTGCATGGAACAGCCAAACTCCACCCAACGCCAATATAAAGTGCACCCAGGGATACTCAGCCCAGCCAATGCACAGCGGTCACAACCAACAGGAAGGCAGATCCTCAGCAGCAGAGTGATGAGCAAAACCCTCCAGGGATGGGGAGAAGCAGGAGGAAAAGGAAGAAGAGGATCAGGAGGAGCCCCCACCCTCAGCAAACTCCCCCCTTTATCCTGAGTGTGATGATGATGGGATGGGACCCACCTGAGGGGCAGCTGCCCTGGCTGACTCTCCCCTGCTAATGGCCAGCACAGCATGGCTGGCCTGGGGCTCTGTCCCAGAGAAACCAGTAGAGATACTGATTTAGAATTCAGTATCATTTAAAGGGAAATTCCACACTTCAGTAAGAAAGGAAGACATTTTAAAATGTAAAAATGTGTCACCTGAAAGGACAGTTCTTTCTTTGAAAGCAGCTTAGAGGCTTGACATACTGGAAATAGCCCCAGAGGAGAGTAATTGACAACACGCAGGTGAATTTATACAATTACACAAAGCAGCTGATTTAATCACAGGGTTTCACAGTTTCATCACTTTGACAGAGTAATAAAGAAGTTTATCATATCTTGTAGCTGCTGTCAGACACTTTGGCCTGCTACAAACATGATGCCATCACACTTGGAAGATTTTTTGCCATCATTATTAGTATATAGTACTGTTACAATGGCAGTTCTCTGCTGCAACCGGTAATCAAATCTAGTACAATTTTCCTCCACTTTCTCCCTATGCCTATGAGCAAATCCATAACAGATTTAAATATTTCAAGGGTCAGTGGAGTTAACAGTAAAACTGACTTTTGAGAAAAATGCCAAAACACTGCAGTTCATCATACTGGTAAAACTTTTTTACATAGTGCAAGCATTTGCTTACCTACTGCTGAGCCCAGGAAGCTGGATACGAAGCGAAAGGTGAATGAAACAGGGCATTACAAATCTCTTGGCAGATACAACGCTGTTTTACACAGAAATTGTGGCAAGCGCTTCATAGGTACGTGTGTGGCTGTTTTTTTGATGAGATGAAGCGGCATTTCAAGAGCATTGTTGGCGAATGCTACAGAACCGCAGTCGTGCATACCCATCTGTGCACTTTTACAGGCATCGTTACAAACCAGGATTATACATGTGCTTCCCAAGATTGCCCATCCAAGCAGGATAACCAAGACAGAATAGTTTGCTAATGTTCCGCTGCGCACCTGCAGTATTATTCCTACAAAATGAAAGATGCAGAATCTTATTCAAAGTGCGGGTTGAAAAGCACATCCTCTATTACAATGAAAACCGACAGACTCTGGAAATGTTTCTAGCAATGTGCAGCTGGTGCAGTCAGCTGGAAAATTTTCTAGAAGCTGTACTGAAAACGCTATAATTTTTTTTTGCCTCTGAGTAAGGAGCATTAAGTAATGGTAAGCCTCTGGTAAGGCTACGCAGCATGTTGTTGCCACCTAGAGTCAGTTCATCAAAATAGAAATTCTGCACATCTTTTTTTCCCCTCTCCACTTAAAAAAAAAAAAGGAATCCTCCAACACACCCAGACATCTCCCACTCTGTCACTTAGCCCCGTTTTCCACCTCAAAAAACCCCACAAGTGCATTCCCAACAAGTTAACTACACCTGCACGAATTTCTGGAGAGTGTGAGACATCCTGTGGACCCTTTCATTAGGGTCTGCAGAAGGACCGCTTGTGCCCATCAATGATCTTGACCTTTGATGGTGGAAGCACAGCTCTGGTGCCTTTGACTAAACCAACTAACTCAGGAGCTGTAAGTGCATGTGGTGCAGTGCCAAGATTAAGCCAGTGGCTGGTGGATAATCTGGATCTAGGGCTCCCACCCCATCTTCTCCCCTTCCCTTTCTTCAAACCACATGGCTCACACACTATCGCTTTTGGTCACATAGAGATTTGGACGCACAACACAGAGGGCCAAGAAGGAAATGAAAACTAATGGAGAATAAAATCCCAGTGAAGATTCAACAACCAGTGCAAATTCACAACTCTTCTTTTGTGTAGGCGGAGTATCCACTTCCTCACTGGACAATAAAACACTTCTGAAAAAAAATCAGTTTATCCACTTCTATATTTCTTCCACATTTTATACTGAGAGTAACTGAAAAACTGAAAACTGAACAGAATTTAGACTAAGATCCCAATATTTTTCTCACTGCTATCTCTTGCATCCATTTTTAAATAAAAATTTAGAAATTATTTACACTCAGATATCATCTTGGGGAATCCTAGAGCAGCTACAAGTAGTGAAAGCTTCAGAAAAGAAAGAAAAAATTATATGTCTGCAATACTCATTCTGAAGTGCAACCATTCCTAAGGCAGAGTATAAAGGAGAGTAGAGGAGATTAGAAATAATTGAGTCTTCTTTACTGACTGCCTGGTCCCTCTCACCTCCCATCTCCACCAGATAAAGAGCCCCAAACATGAGCTTTTGCAATCTGTAACTGCTTGATGAAACATTTCAGAGATATCTCCTTGATTCAAAACATCAGACAGATAAAATAACAGGACAGATAAGTAACGAGGGTGACATGGGGGCTGAAAAAGTTAGGAAGTCATCACAGGAGATATTCAGATCTTCCAAATGCGTGGGATAAATATTACAGATCTGTATTTAGAAACTGTCGTTGAAAGGAGAAAACCAAGGGCTTCTGAAAAATAGCAGTTCCATCAATTTCTTCAGGCTGAATATGCTTTTCAAGGCAGATTTAGAATTCAGCTAGAATAGATTTTCCTCTATGAACACTTATTTTTGACATTTATCATTCAGAGCCATCAAGAAAAACTTACAAACATGCTGCTTCCACTCTCTCAATCTTCATGGCATATGAGGCTATGTACTGGAATGTTTGTGGTATATTTAAATTCATATAATTCTGCTTTTTTGCCAAGCTAAGTGGCCATTTTGGTTGGCTGCTTTAGAAAGAGAGGAGACAAATGCTCTGTTTCTCCTGGAAATGTGGCCAGGCTTCCTGTAATTTGTTATTCCCCACCTTCATTTATGAAAAAAATCACTCAAACTGACCAGCTAACAGTTGTTTTGGTTTTGGATCAACAGCACTAAAAAGCTCTTTATGCACAAAAGAAAGTATTACTTTCTCCCTTCACCCACAAACCTGCCCAGTCCCTTTCTGAAAATGAACAAACTAGAGTTTAAGAGACAGTTCACAGAATAATCTGTAGAGATCATCACAAACAAAAGATGCATCCACTGCTTGTTTGGTGCAGCATTGATTTCTCTTCTGCTTTTGAAATACATAGACTAAACGGTAATACCCAAAGTGATTCAGAGGGTGAAGAGGGAACACAATGAGCTTTTCAGTAATTCCTCCTAGCTGTACATGGTGACAAATCACAGCTTTCATCTCACCAAACTGGTTTTACTGCTCTGCTTAGGGCCAGCACAGAGAGTTTTGAAGAAATGATTTTTCCCTGACATAATTGGCACAACTCTCTGAGATAACCAAGCCTCCCATGGAAGAAACAGAGCACTTGTCCTGGGCACAAACACCATCCTTTTCAAGCCAATGGCAGTGAGATTAGTTAAATAAGGTGCTATACCATAAGAGTACAATGGCCCACAGATATGACAAAGCCATTTCAGACTGTCATTGGAAAGAAGCTTAAGTCTTGCAAGAAATATAATTCTCGGAAGGGCAGAACTGTTGGCATGGCTGAGAGCTGAAATCACTCAACTTGTAATTCTGCACTGAAAGCTGCCAGACCAATTTATTGGAAGACTTGGAATTTTCCAAATTCAGTAACACTGTAGGTAGAAAAACAGATGCTATCCTCCACAGGCCACTAAAGCAAAAATTTTCTAGACGTATTTCAGTAGTTTTCAAAATTTAAATAAAAATAATTTCTTTACAGCCTTCTTTACAAGCCGCCTTTGTCAAAATTGGGAAACCACGGAGCAGTTTGTTGCTGGGTGGCTTGCTAAGAAAGATCAACCTTCAGCTCAAGCGTGCTCTCTAGAATGTGTTTAATCTGTCTTAGAAGAAACATCGAAGCAGTATCTGTTCTTTTTCAAAACCACAACTAAACCTACACTCAAACCAATATAAAACAGAGATTTCATTATGTTTTAAATAGTCCTAAGGACAAATTACTCACAAATGTTTATAACTAAAGCTTGAACCTCCCTGAGAAACAAATACTCACATAAAGCAATAAGGCTTTTTAGCTGTTGAGAAGCTCAGCATCAGGAAGAGCAGCAACGTCTGCTCCTTCAAGTCTCAAGGCACAAGAAGGGAAAGGCTAATGGGGAAAGTGAACAGAGTGAGAGGGGAGAAAGAGGATGAAAAAACTGGAATTGGATGTTGTCACTGCTTAGCCTATATCCAGGGCTGGACTGTAGCAGCTGCTCTAACACCCCATGACCCCTCCCCAGCAGAGAAGGGGGATCAGGAAAAGGAGAGGAGACCCACAAGTTGAAACGAAAACAGATTTCATGGAACAGCCAAACTCACCCCAACACCAATACTCAGCCCAGCCAATGTATAGCAGTCACAATCAACAGGAAGGCAGATCCTCAGGAGCAGAACCATGAGCAAAACCCTCCAGGGATGGGGAGAAGCAGGAAGAGGAGGAGCAGGAGCAGGAGGAGCCCCCACCCTCAGCAAACTCCCCCCTTTATCCTGAGTGTGATGATGATGGGATGGGACCCACCTGAGGGGCAGCTGGGGGCAGCTGCCCTGGCTGACTCCCCCCCTGCTAACGACCGGCACAGCATGGCTTCACTGGGGCTCTGTCCCAGTGAAACCAGTAGAGATGTGCGAAGCAAAACTTTTAATCTCTGATGAGTATTTATCCAAGCTCTCCTGCCATTTGATCACTCCTTCCCAGGGAAGACCATCAAGGCATGAAGTCTAAGCAATGGCCACTCCTTTCTGAGCTCCATTAGTTTCTCAGGCTGTTAGTGAGGCAGACCTGTGTAGAAATGAAACATAATCCTCATACTAGTAGCTATCTGCTGGACATTAATGTGATTTTAAAATCTGTATTGCTATAAACTTGAGTGCAATAATGCTTTGTGTCTGACGCTGTCAACATCTATACATCCATCTGGCCGCTCCTAATAACTTTTGAATCCATGGGGTAATTTCAAATTAATATTAATAGAGGAAGAGTGGTTTCAAAAATATTAAATTCCTACCAGTTTTGTGGAAGTAAGTGGCTAAGGAAGGGAAAAATAATGCATTAATACTCCACATGGAAGGGAAGAGGTAGAAGCTCACCCTTTATTAAATGCTTGATTATCTAACTGAGCAGGAGCCTTTAGTCACAATTCTTGAGGGACTACTTGCCATTTATTAGCAGCTCCTCCTAGCCCATGCAGGGATCACTGTAGTCAGAGCTAAACCAAATCTCCGGAAACAGTGTAAAGCTGGCACCAGGTGTAAGGCTGGCATCTTATTGGCTCTGCAGTAGTAATTTGCACTGTGGTTATCAGAGCACGTGACCAAGGTAACAATAATGGGTTTTGATTACAGTGGATTAAGCTTAGTTTTTCAATTCATTTGCTGGAGTGGGTTTTTCTCTGTAGTTCCCTAATACGAGCAGAGATGACCAAAAGTGTCAGTCTTGGTCAATGACATTTTCAGGGCCCTGAGGGCACCACCAGCTTGCCCTGCTCCAGCTGCCCTTCAGCTCCCCGCACCCTGCCCAGGGACCAGGACCCCATTTCAGCCCCCCGGAGCTGTGAATCCCTGCCCCAGTGATGCTGCAACAGGGCTGGTCCTCAGCTCCCCATGGCCCTGCCCTACCTGGCCGTGGGCTCATCCCCATCCCCATGGTCGTGCTGGATGCCCAGGATTAGGGTTGCCTCTGCCCAGGATACAGAGGCCAGGGCGGTGGGGTGACCTCTGCTCTGTCACCCTGGGATTTCTCCCCAGCCCTCACTGCACCCTGACGGCCATGCTGTAAAACTTCCAGTGCTCTTCTGTGAACCATGCAAGGGATTACATCCCGCCTGTGCTACTCAGTCTGGCACTCAGCTCCCTAGAGGAAAGACGACAGACCAAAAGAACAAGATCACCGGGCTTTTGTAAACCTTCTCCAATGCCTTCTGCAAGCTAGGGCAACAAAGGAGTCTGTGAAAAGCAGAGAGAAGGAGGTCTAAAGACAAGCAAATTGGCTTAAATGGTACCAAGGCTCTCCTGGTTCTCTCTTGGCAGCTCTTGGTGCTTGTCAGGTCAGGCCGTGATGGCTTAAGAGGTTTCTGACCTCAGCTGGTCACCTATTCAGCTAAACCTGATAGGGACCAAGGAGATCCTTGGCCACCACAGTCCACATCCCAGCAGACTGCATTAGCCACAGTCACCTCAGTTTATGTCAGTGTCTCAGTCTGGTGTCCATGGTGTGGGCTCACCGCTATTGCTGATGTCACCAGTTTGGCTGAGGCAGGGCCAAACCACAGGACAAATTCTGACTCTCCAATGAGCCCCTTCTCCGTTCCAGGAGGAAAGGGTTAAGAAGAGAGATAAAGGGAAAGATGAAAAGTGGGCGAGGCCTCGGCTGAGTTTTGGGAACTACAACTATTTTAATAACAATAAAACCGATACTATACAAACAACAACAACAAGGTATTAACAAATACACACAAGGTTTGGGGATCTGGTGCGGTGAGGGTTAAACTGGGGGCAAACCATCAGTTAACGGCCACAGCACGGAGCCTCCAGCATCCTCCGGAGCCCCCGGGGCCCGGCTGGGGCCTGGACCCTAGCAATCACGGCAGGCGGGTCACAGCATGGTACGGCCCCGGGGGAAAGTGACAGGAGGAATTGTGACAGGCAGCAGCAAGCAGCAGCAGGATCGCCCCGCAGAGCAGCCAACAGTGACAGCCCGGTCCTCCCTCGAGCAGCCACCCTCAGGGCAGACAAAATGGCTGCCGCCGTAGGAGCTGTCGCAACCCAGCACGAGCAGGGCAGCAAACGGCCAGGCTGCGAGGGTCTCTTAAAGAGACCTCGTCCCGCCAAGGAGCTCTCCAGCCAATGAGGCGCAGGGACATGCAGGGGAGGATCACCTTCATTGGTTTGTTTCATGTGTCAATCAACCGGTTTGATATTACAGCAGGACAGTGCAAGTCAGCGATGGGCCGATACCCTGTGGCAAAAGGGGGCGCTGGGACCAGGAGCTTCTTAAAAAGGCCTCACTGTGAGCCCCCAGAGTCTTATTAGGGTCCCGCAGGACGTTAGGTCAGTTCAGTATCTTCACATCTTTGTCACTCCTTCCCTCTTTTAACAGGCCACCAAAATGTCTCACCCACTCTGCTGTCTAGTTCCATTACGCACAGAAGAGCTATATTTGTCACGGCTCGGGCGAAAACTTTTCTATTTTCATTTCTCCTTTTCTCGCTGCTCATCTCCTACCACGTCACCTGTTTCTCAGCCTCCCCCACCAGAAGCAGTGGTTCCCCTTTCCACCTCTTCTGTGCATGCAGCAAGGTCACTGGAGGTTTTGCTGACGACGGCTTGTGGCTGAGCCCTGGGCTGGAGGAACGAGGGTGCTGTGGGAGATGAGGTCTGGGAGAGCCCCGTATCCTACTCTTTTGAAGAAAGTGGTTCCCAGGGACTTTATGGGACTCAGATGAGTGGTGCTCCCTTGTCTACTTGTCCTGGTCCCTTGTCTCCAAGCAGGCTGGTCACCATCCTAGGCCACTTCCATGAAGCTGCTGTTCCAGAGGTTGTTCCACTAGACTTCTAGTGCTTTACAGTCCTTGTCGGGTGTTGCTGCTCTATGCTTGCTATTGCCTCCTGGGTCTTGTTGCCTTCCACAAGCATGTAGCTCTCAGGCAATATCTTCCGCTTTAAAAGCTAAAGGAGAATGAAGGACCAACTGTTCAGTATATAGAAGAAACGTAACCAAAAAGACTGAACATACTTCAACCGGAGCAGTCTTTCGTATAAGGTCCCCTGTTTCCAAGTCACCATTTCTGACTCCTGTGGAATGCTTCTGCTCAGGACAGTTGAAGTGAAATGTTTGTAAATGTCCTTCCAATTTACAAAAAAGGAAGATCAAAGCGTCCCTGAGGGCAAAGCAATGTAATAGTGTGCAGTTACCAATGGCTATTTTTTTTAGCATCCCTTATACTGTGCTTTTTGTTCTCACTTAACCCTCTCTGGACGTGAGTGACAAGGAGTAAGAAAGGAACTGAAGACCGTGGGATCCCAGCAGGTCCAGACAGGGGGTGCTGGGCGGTGTAAAAGGAGATCTGCCAGGGGAGAGTTTATCTATCTCCTTGTTTTAGCTACCTGAAAGGCTCCTCCTTCAGGGCTTTGTGCCTGGAACTGGGGATAGAGCCCATCAGACCCCTTAATCATAAGCAAACTAAAGCAGCAGCTGGCTGTTTAAACAGTGAGTGGGCAGGGAGTCCTCAGGTTGCTCCACTGAGCGCTATAAATCTACTCAGCACTATATTATCTACTCCGTTCATAGGCAACGACTCTGTGCATCCAGTGCAATTTAGCCCAACATCCTGTCGCTTCAGGCCTGAACACCTGAACTTAAAGATTTCAGGCAGACGGAATACACTAACAATCTCTTTAGGACCACCATAAGCAGTCCCCGCCTCCAGGCTTATATAGTCCCGAGTGCGGCGAGATGAGGGAAGGCTTTGTGGCTGGAAGTCTTATCCTGGGGCAGAACAGACATGATCTCACAGCTGAGGCCACATACACTTTTGCATGAGATCACTCTTGAGAGCCCCGTTTTCAGGAAGATACAGTGGTAGAGGGACACTCATGCTCTATCAGCGTACGTTCAGTGCAGTTTTGTGAGACCAGAAAGGACTGCATGGTGGTTAGACTGCTGGAAGCAGTATCTGCTTGCTGGATGGTGTGGAGTATCTGGGCAGGCTCTTGGGGAAGGCTCGAGGGAGCCTTTGGACATAGTGTATGGAGCAATGACCTCGGGAAGGAAGGAGAGGGTTTCTGGAGGCAAAATGCGTGCAGCCAGATAGTAAGCTGAAGGCTAGGAGCTCCATAGTAGTTTCAACTGGAATGCTTCCAATACCATGAGCAGGGCTGAACTGGGAGAAACAGAGACAGATTCTCAATGAGTGGCTAGGCAATGGTTGAAGACAAAGTATTTGAACTTGTTAGGAAATGGGAAAACTTTCAGAACGTATATAGTCAGATTCAGGTAAACTAAAAGGACTCTTTTTTTAAGTGATGGCACTTAAAAAGGTTAGGTGTTTTTAAATTGAAGGAAGAGAGATCTCACATATTCAGAGCAGGAAGTCAGGAAAACTTTATCCTCCAGTGAATAACAATAATTTGTTGAAACTTAAAAAGAAAGAATAAAGAATAATCAAACAAAAAGAATCCTGTCGTGTAGAGAGAGAGCAAAAGAAAAGATGCTTCTTTATAAATGCTAGAAGTCTAACAAACAAGATGGGGAAAGGAGAATGCCTGACTTTAAACCGGGATGTTCTCATACTATGTGTATCAGAAACTCGATGGGAAGAAGGCAATTGATCAGATGCTCTAGAATCAGGGTACAAAGTGTGAAAAAAACAGAGGAGGCAGCAGCAGTAGAGCAGTGGTAACATGTATTAGAGAAAGCTTTGTGCCAAAATCAAAGTAATGAGCTAATTGTGTTGAGAAGCAGCTCAAAACCTGTATAGCCTGACATTCCTGGCCTAAGTCAGAAACGTGCCATGTCAGGGTTAGATCAAATGTCTGTACCTATTCCATGCTGAGGGAGATCAGAGTTGCTGACAGGACATGAAACACAACAGTAATAGGAGATATCAATGTCCTACCTGCATATTGAGCAAATATCACATCAGGGATTGATGCTGCAGAAAAAGAAAACAGTATTGCTGCATGAAAGAGCCTACAGAAGAAGCAGCAACTTTCATATTATCCCTGGGCAACACACAGAACCTGGTTCAAAATGCCCCTGCTCAACATTCTTGCCTAAGGAACAAAAGCCAAAAAATCCCCAACTACAATAGAGTTACATAAGAACAAGGAACCTTTTAAAAAAGAAACTAAAATGGGTGCCTGAAGGCCAAAGTGTTTGCATGGTGGCTATTTAAACGTAACGTGTAGGAGTACATTTGCTCTAAGCCCTTTGAATATGGACAAAGACTTTGAGAAGACCAAAAGGAAAGCTGACATGGCTAACAGCAGGATAAAGGCATTTATTAGAAGCAGAAGAATTTCTTCAGAAAATAGAAGTTGTGGCCAAGAATGGAAAATATAAAGGATCATAAACTCTGGCAAGTTAAATGAAAACCACAACAAGGTCAGTCATATAGAATCCCAGCAACAATTTCCAAAGACATAAAGGTCCCTCAGTGATGGCTCTGAAACAAATTAAGGCACCATGGGACAAGAGAAAAATTTTCATGTGAATAACCTATTAAAAGAGGAGGATAAATGGCCAGTGTTCACATTTGAGGGAGGTCTCCAGTGATGTTCGAGGGCGTTTTGTTCCTGGGCTCCTGCTGTTTAACCTATTTAGAAATGAACTCGAAAAGAGGTCATATGGTGAGAAGACAATTTGGTGAAGGCACAAAGTTATTACGCATAGTAGGGGCGAGTTGCCTTAACTTCTTTCAGGCTAGACAAGTACTCTGTGAAGTGTCAGTATATGCCTGTGCTGATCTTATGCTCTTCGAAAGACCCGGGGAAAGCCAAACAATCACAGGGGACAACAGAGAAGAGAAGAGAGGAAGATCAAAGCCAAATGGTCGGATAGGGAACCAGAGGGGGATGCAGAGCATGCCACCCTGAAGGCATCTGAAGAGCCAATAGACAGTGCCCAACCGATGCTGTGCTGGGAGACTTTAGAGGAAAAGGGAATGGATATAGGCCCTGCAGCCACCAGGCTTCCTCTTTCTGCTTCTGGGGATGGTGGGGGAAGTTGATCAGGAAGTCCCATGACTCAGTGGGACTTCAGATGGGGAAGGTATTAAAAAACACCCCACAAGAAGACGTCTTGGAGATACCAGGAGAGGGGCTGCATGTTGGCACAGTTGGACTACGTGCATGGTCAGGTCCCCAGATAACATGCAATGGTCAGGGCACCCTGTAGGACCTGCTTTTAGCACAGGCTGCTCTCAGGAGCATTTCCTGACTTACGTTCCTGGTGGGACCTGGCATCAGCTAGGAGAAAAAGGTGACCAACTGGGATCCTTCTTTCTCTCCCAATGCAAGCAGTTCCATAACATGTGTGTCTAGGGAAAGTGTACAGGCAAGAGAAAAGAGAGAGGAGCTCCAGGAGCAGGAGGAGCAAGTTTTTCCACAGCATGATTTGGGGGCAGATCAGCCAAACATTAGATCTCTACTAAAACAGCTCCTGGCCAGGTGTGGCAAGGAGATGTCAAGAAAGATCTCCACAAGGCTGGGATTATGTGTTGCAGAATTCGCAAGAGCCAGCAGGCAATGATCTGCTCCTTACCTTCTGGAGAAGGATGACCTCACACGCAGGGTGAGCAATGGACAGTCCACCAGAAACTGCAAACCATGATCCAAGCTGTCCCTAGTCCTGGCAACACCAGCACTATCTAGCATGCTATTGATAGAAGAGGAACCTGTTAAAAATGAGATTTCAATGTGCACCTCCAGCAGTCACTGCAGTTTGAATGCAGCACCTTGGCCTGCTTGGCTACCCAACAGCTCACTGTCTGCTGTTGAAGAGAAGATGCTGGACGAGATGGCGCTTCAGGACAGCCTTATTCCAATTCTTACAGTTCCATGTATAGACATGGGATAAGTTCCTGCTCCTGTTTGCTTAAAGGCATTTCCTAAAGTCCGAGGCCAACACTTTCTAGAGGCTTCTGATTCTGGATACCTCTGTTTTGGGTCTGTATTTTGGGTCTCTCTTCAATTCCTAGATGAGTATGCTTTGACAAACAGGGCTAGCACATCTCGAACAGCTCACTCCAAAGTCCAGGGGTTTCAGAGGAGTGGCCACTTGTGCGTAGTTAGTTGGGTGTTATTTACTGAGCTGGCAGCGGCAGGCAGCCCGTAGCACAAAGCTGTGAGCCGCCCAGCAGGTCACAATTCCAGTGGTTTGGCTTCTCGGTGTTGCTGGTTTGCCAGTGTTTAAACAGCAAAGACAGACCCTGACCCAACATCTGCCATGAAGGGACGCAGAAGAGATCTTTGTCCTTAAACTTTCCTAACTCCAGGTTGCGAGTAACCTATGTACCTCTCATAAGCTTCAATCTGGAAACTTTCAGTTTCTTTTAATTGTTGGCGTGGTGTCAAGATCCTGGCACGACAGGAAAGTAAATGCTGGGTCTGCAGCTCTGCTGGGCCCCTCAAAGTACAGGACCACTCTACATTTGTGGCTGTGGATTCTTCTGTCACCGTTCCTTCGGCTGACAGTGCCACATGACACGCAAGTGTATTATTTAAACAAATGGTTGTCTACTAGAACGTAAAACAAAAGCCTTCCCGAAGGCTGAACTGCAGCAGACAGTTTTTATTGCTGCACAGGACATTAATAATAAAAAATAAACAACTGTCCCCTCGCCAATGGCTTCACAATAGACATGAGGCACATGGATGGACCTTGTTCCAAGCAAGGGATCAACAGATATTTGATAGTCATATCCTGATACAGAAAAATCTGTGCCTTGCCAGAAATGCTAAGTGATTTTGATACTTTCTTAACACTTTGTTTGACACTGTTTTAACCTTTGATTCTTCATTGTGGAGAGCTCTGTACTCCTTGTAGAGACCTAAGGTTTTGTTTTTTTTTTAAAACTCCATGCTTCCTGATAAATGCTGGCACTCAGGAGCAAATACAAGGAATTTTACATACCTTTGGCAGCCACATGCTGGAATAAAAAAAAGAAAAATCCACTACCCAAGTGTCTGAGGGAGCTAGTACCTACCTGGTTCAAGGAAAAAGGATACAATTCTATGAACAGTATTCTCGAGGTTCTATCAACACTGAAAAAATATACAGTCTTGACTTTTTAACCTTATCCCATGAATCCATTCCACATCGTTGTGCTTCTAACCTCATTTCCCACAGAGAATGAAATTTCTGTGATCATGCCATCTGGCTGTCTATCAGCCAGTATGTTCTGAACCTGCTTTCTATCAAACTGACAGAGGGATAGGGGCTCAAAGAGAATTAAGTGCCTATGAAATTCATGAGAATCAGCAGCTGGGTCAAAGCCGGAGATCCAAACGAGTGCCCTCAATAAGGGAGAGGTAGGCAGAACGCAGCCGTTCAGCACAGTGCTTGCTAATGTCAGTCATCACGTGTGTGGCTCTGGACTCACCAGAGCAGATGGTGCTTCTTGCTCAGTGAGATCGAGGGCTTATAGTTGGTGTAGCAAGTGGTATGGGCGAGGGAAGGAGAAGAAAGGGCAATAGGACACACCCGTAGGAAAGCAGGTCTCCTTAGGTCCACAGAACTATGAGTTTAATGATAAACTTCCACTTATTCACATAACCATCCAGCTCCTGTGGTTTTTGAGGGCCCTGCAGACATGTGGATCTGTTTCTCACGAAGAAGGCTGACAGGCAATCACTGCCTTTTCACTCACACACCCAAACCTGTCCTGCTGAGCTGCCATCGCTTCCACTGCTCAGGACTGGAGTGAAACCCAAAGCAGCCTCCAGGGCTCTGGAGATAATAGGCTGCTTCTTTGAAACCAGATAGGATGGAAAGTACAGCCCGTTTCAAAAGTTTCCCTAAAGAAAAATTCCCAGCCAGGGCAAGTTTAGAAACAAAATGATTTCTCTTCCCCCAGCAAAGGGAGTTTCAGTTTTTGTTTTTCATATCTTGCTCCCTCGCTTCACATACTGTGCTGTGGAACAGCAGCTGAGCTTGCAAATACTTCTGGAGAAAAAGGGCTGTTTTGTTTGAAGTTATGCCTGTCCTAGAGGGAAAACCCGTGTGTTTTTAAGAGTCCTAACGCCTTCATTTTAACTAACTGAGGAAGAATGTTGTTTAACAGCACCTTGGCAAGTGTGTGTGTGGCATGTACATTTCCCAGATCAAACTGAAGCCTGACCCTTCGTGCTTACTTTCGGTGCACTTCTGGTGGGCAAACTTGTGACCTCAGCCTTAGGCATGCCACAGCCCCTCCAGACTACATCTGGTCAGGCTGCTTGGGGAAAGATTGCTGTGGGCTGACCCACAGCAGGGGCAGGAGCTTGCTGTGGTTTGCTCACCAGGGATTTCCCCATAATGAAAGGGGAGGTAGAGAAGGTTTTAGCCTCTGGATTGGTTTATGAAAGGTAAATATGTAGCCCTGCAGGACTCACCGAAAGAGGCACTTGGGTGAAAGCTGAGTGCCCTTCTTGGAGGTGGGCTTGATGTGTGACTGACTCACAGGGGCAGGAGAGCCATCATTTTACTGAAGAACAGATGTGAAATGTATTAACTGGAGCCCTCTTCTCTCCAAGATTTCCTTCAGCACCACCCCACACTTTTCTCTTCTGAAGGACGCTATTACTCCACACAGAAGAAAGAAGTGAGAGTTCAGGATTTTCTCTCCCTCTACAGAGATCCACTGGGATTTACATTTTACTTGTACCTGAGGTCCTTGAAACACAAAGAGAAAAATAAAGCTTAGAGCCTGTTATATCTACTGTGCTGGTCAATGAAGACAGAAACAAAAGCTTTAAAATAAGTTGGCTATGCCAACAGCGAGGCCCCCGGTGAAACTGCTGTCTGACTTCCCTCACAGAACAGACTGGAGTTTCTGAAAGTGTTACCCACCCATCTGAGTTGGACTTTTGCATGCCAAGCACTTATCAAACTGGCTTCTCCTCACAAATCTTTCTAGAGGTGATTTGGCTTCAGGGTGCCCAGCTTGATGTGGCTTCTAGGAACCTGGTTTACAAAGGGGATTGACCATGCTATATTCACCCACTAAATCTCAAGAACCCTCCTCCTAAATTGCTTCTCTCCACCAAGATCTCAGTAGCCTAAATACAGCAGCCAGAACTGTTTTCTAAAAATAACGTCAGCAACTTTCAGAGTTTCATGATTTGTAGATGCTCCTGTGATCAACTTCAGACTTCCTCAA
This sequence comes from Bucorvus abyssinicus, assembly GCA_009769605.1. Classification (NCBI taxonomy): domain Eukaryota; kingdom Metazoa; phylum Chordata; class Aves; order Bucerotiformes; family Bucorvidae; genus Bucorvus; species Bucorvus abyssinicus. The sequence goes on along the minus strand of CM020027.1, from coordinate 5,116,083 downwards.
AAATTCTCCAGGGGGAAACAGCTCTTACAGATTTACTTTTTTCTTTTTCATGAGGAAATTTGCCAGCATATAATTGGTAGAATCATGTCACTCCAGCTGTCCCTGCTTGTCTTGAAAATGACAAAATACACTAAGAAGAGATGCTGCTTCTGCATTACAAGTGCCTACATGGGGAGTTACTAGTGTAACACTACAGAAATACAGTTTGTATTGCTCAGCGATGCTGTAAATTCCTGTTAGCCCTTAGACCCAAGTCACAGTGTCCTTGGGGTGTTATGATCTGAGGGCTTACATGTGGTTTCAGAAGTGTCACTTCATATGGCCAACCATTGCACAGACACTGTTCTGTTAGAGCTGCAGGGAGAAGGTTGAGAGGGGGTCTGGGGAGGCTGACAACCCCTTTCCCCGCTGTATTGTCACTCAAGAGAGAGATTCTTTGGGTACTGATTTTGATGCCCTTCACACTGACCCACAGTGCCCCACGAGAAATGTCATTTCTGTTCAGATCAACACGGGGTGTGGGGGTGGGGGGGAAGGAAAAAAAAGGGAGGCAAGATGCTACCAGTGCAGGGCAATGGGAGTGACCTAACATATTTAGTGGGAGGAGCACTGGCTCCTACATGTAGGGATTTTCCCTGTGACGGCAACTTTGAGATAACGCATCTGGGGGATTCCCCAGTTTGCCTCCAGAAATATCACTCCAGAAGCAGTAGCAGTTTCACTCTGTGCTCTCAGTCCGTCCTGCAAAGAGGCACGCTGGGGCTGCTCTGTGATTTGAAGCTGTAAAAGCCATGTCTGCAGTAGTCTACGCTCTCCTCGTCATCCTCTGCAATGGTAAGTGAGAGCCTTGCAGTTTTCTTTTCTGGTCTTTCACATTTATTTTGTGGAGGTATGTTTTGGGAGGACAGGAAGGATTACCAAGACAATCTCTTTTAAAGGCAATGTCTACCTCTGCCTTGCAGTTTGGTGCTTGATCCACGGGGCTTCTGTGGCTGTCCCAGACATTGCTGTGAGATGTGCTGAAGAAGTGCTGCTGCCCTGCAAAGTTCTTCGGGACTCTTCAATCACCTACCAGAGAGCTTCTTGGTATAAAGTAAGACAAAAACCTAAGTAACTTGAGTGGCCTGCTTTGCTTTCCTACTTGATACTGGCTTGTCTGGTACAAAATGGGTTATTTTATGAAGCGGCATTCTTCTGTCAGTGCAGCAGAGATAAGGCAGCGATGAAAGCACTTGAGCTGATCTCAGAGAGCTGGCGTTTTCTGTGTCATTGCAGACAGACTATTTGAGCATGATCCCTGACTTGCTCCTGGCCTAATTTTCTATCTAAATATTACTGGCTTCCAGGGATCAGAATTCAGGTGATTCCCCATGTACAACCTGCCAAATAATACTCCAAAGTGGAGTCTTTCCAGGATTTTTCTTCAGAGCAAAAAATGGTATTTAAACCTTGCAGCATCAGTGATGTCCCTTGGTTAATCATCCCACACACAGGAGCTGATTTTTTGTCTTTGAAATAGAAGAACAAGCACTTGCTGTTCTTTAGGAAGATTTGGCTAGTAGGGGTGGGCAGAAGGGCAGAGTACGCAGAAGACAGATGGAGAGCTAGAAATTATCTCTTTACAGTCACAAAGTAAAAGTCCCATCTTGACTGTGTTGATTCAGAATTCCCACCTCCAAAGCTGGAGAACCCTGCTGACCAGCTGTTTGCAGGAGGGACTACAGGGATCAATCGGCTAATGAACGGAACAGTCCTGCTCCACACTTTCCAGCTGAAATTTCTCATAGAGAGGTGGAGTTGCCCAATGGTTGAAGAACTGGCTGTTGTCTTGCTGCATGGCATCGTGTATTTGCATCTAAGTGCATCGTTTCAGCTTATGGTGTGAGGCAAAATAACAGGAAAAAAAGGAAGGTTTTGTTCTCCCCCATTCCCCACTCCCAGCCGTGCACTTCTACCACTTACCATGAGCCAGTCCCATAGGTCCCCAAGTTGCCTGTTAAGTCAACTCTTTGTTGCTTGGATTGGAAAAATCAATCTGGAGTAAAGATTTTTGTGGGTTACAAAGTTGAGTTACTTTCCCAAGTGACGGCAGAGCATTGGAAGGGAAAAATCCCTGTTTCTGGTGGGTGAAAACTGTTAAATTGTCTCTGCCAATTTAACAGCCTTGGCTTCCCCAGCACTTTAGTCAGATAGAGTTTTGAAATTATTCCCTACAGTAAACCAACAAACAGTGTTATTAGATAGAGCTTCTGTGGTTGAAACTTGCAATGCATCCGAGTTTCAGTGCTCGTACAACGGTGAACATCTGCCTACTGACTAGATGACAACTGCAACCCGAAGGAACAGCTCTTTCAGAGCTAGGTACTGAACACCTGGCTACCGGCCCATCAGCGAGTGCAGCATCTATAGTCTCCTTTTATGAAAATGCTGAACTAAACATGAGTGGGAGACAGAGAGGAGAGAATAATGCACGTGGGAGCTGGGATAGGTGTCAACTTACCCTGGTTTGCTTTCTGCTTCAAAAGCTGGATAAGGACTTGCATTTTTCCATATAGATACATGTTAATTATTTAAGGCCCCGTGTTTCCCCCTGAGTCTAGGCAGGGAGCTCATTGCAGGCAAACCATGCAGTCTGGTGGACCTGGAGGAGTTGAGCAGAAGTGGTAAGGGGTAGGGGATGAATAAACAGAGAGGTTGATCCCTGAGTATTCTCCCCCAAACCAGTGCTGGAAAGTCAACAAAAATGACCACAGTTCAGCAGGGTGAAGTGCAGGGATCCTCCGAGTTCTGCAACAGCTGGGAGGGCCAGGCTGCAAACAGGAGACAAAAGCCTTTGCCCTGGAGAAAAAGTGTTAAGAAACCCTGTAAAGCCAGTTCTGTTTTGTCTTGTAGCTCTTTACAGTTCCTCCTGGGGCACAAAACGACTGCATATGCAGGGGAGGGTGCTATTTGATGATGTCCTTCGTGTGTGCCCCTTCCTTGACAGCCCTCGTTAGTCCTGCTTCCCATTGCAGCAGTCAGGCTGTTACAGCCCAGACTGCCACTGCGCCTCTTCTGCTCTGTCCCACCAATCTCCTCTCCCTCCATGGTCTCCTTGCTCTTCCTGCTTCATCCGTTTCACTCAAGAAAGGACTGTTTTCCAGTGCCCAGCATGACAGAACCTCATGGGGTTTTTTTCTCTGGTGGCACTGCTGAAACTACAAGAAGTGACAAAATCCAGCTATCTTCAGCTCTTGCCACCATCCTCAGGGGTCGATGACACCAACCATGGTACTGCAGGCTTCTGGTTACTCATCCCAGGAGAGAAGTGGGGCCAGGTAGTTAACGCCACTCTTGGTGATGCTAGCCCAAGCCACATCTATATTAAGAAAAGTATAGCACCAAAGCTAAAACCCCCGACTCTCAGCCAGAGAAAGTAGTTTAGGCTCAGTGTTTTGGGCTGAAGAAGCAATAATTCATCAGCTTGTGGGGTTAACTGGAGAGAAGCAGCTTGAAGCTCTCTCCTCCCCTCTGCTCATCTGCGTGCTACTGTCCCCACCCAACACTGCAAAAGGAGGGTAAGGGAATGGCAGAGGGAGGCTGAGCCCAGACATAGAGAATAGACCACCCAACACAGAGAATTAATCTGTTATTTAAAAAACAACTACTGAAGGATTAATCAATAAACACCACGTATACCCCCAAAGGGCTAATTAAAAGGTAATTCCAACAAATGGTATGAAATTTCAGACTGTAAAGTTGAAGCAGCTGTTAGGCTAAGTATTCTGTATGAGGTCACTTTGAACTGTGCAGTAAATGCAAATGATTAACCTTTGCTTCTGCTGCTTAAAAAAAACCCAATGGTGACATTACGGTGCTGCACATGCAGCTGTTTTGCTCGGCGAACAAACCTCTCCTTCCTGCTGGCACCTCTGCCTGCTCTGACCAGTGAAAGGGTGCTTTTAAACAGTGAGTTACTATCTGTTTAAAAAAAAAAGGTACTATTTAAAAGGACTTGCTTTTTCGGTTCTGTATGGAGAAATAAGTGTTTAAAGAAGTTAATATTCTGATGTCAAAATGCAAATGGATGCAAAAAAGAAAGATTGCATTCAACATTTCCTTTGCTTTTGCTAATATCCTGTACTGCAAAAAAGCCTGTGTGTGTCTAACTGGTCAAGCAGCCAGTATCACTGGAGCTTTTTAGATTATTTGCATGCACGAAGTCACGCATGCAAGTAGTTCTGTGCAGAATCAGGACCATATTTGGTTGGCTCAGGCAGTGATTTTTACTTAGAAATGCTTGAGGTAGGCAGGCCTAGCTCAGTGGGGAGAAGGTGAAGCACCAAGTCCTCTTCCAGCCTGGTGTAGCTCTTGTCCCATTCACTACGTGGCCATGAAAAAGTTAGAGTTCAGAATGTTGATACCCTTTAAGCGTGGTTAATTTCTAGGACTGCGGACAACCTACATGCCATAAAACTGCGTATGAGCAGCGTGGAAGTTTGCCAGCTGAGAACTGAAAAGTAGGTCATTTTTGCAGAAGCACCCAGGCACTGGGAATTGTGTGTGGAAATACTGGTTTGAATCTCTATGGCCCACCTATGAAACAAGAATGTGGGTAATGAAACTTTACTTACCTTTCTGCCTCGCAGGGCTATTGAAAACGAACAGTTTCTCTTTGTGTAGTTCGCAGAAAATGAGAACCACTTCATAAAACCTCACAATTATCACTTTATAGCCAGTTTGAAAACCACATTTAAACACACAAATGAAGTCCCAGTGGATATTTCACTATTTTGTTCATGTGATAGCCAGAAAAGTCTTAATTTAAAACAAACCTTGAGGAAGAGGAAAGGAGGCTGTGCTTCAGTGGAGAGAAGTCTGTTAACTTTATAACACTTTGCTGAAAAATAGAAAATTGGGGCAGAATTAGAGGGGTAAGTCATATTACAAAATAAGAATAAACCTTATAGACATTTAATATTAAACGCATCTTCATTCAAATGAATTTGCTAAATGTGTATAGCTATTATCAGCATTCGTAAATAGGTGCTAAATTACTTCAGTCTAATATCTAACATAAGACTGAAGAAATGCAGTCAAATGCTTCTCAGACATCTATTCAGCTCCAAGAAGCTCCAACACATGGATGATTTAGATAGGAAGGGAGCAGTGGAAATGATTTCATGACCAAAAAATCCTTTTGCCTGACATGAACCAGCTCTGGATGCCCTTAGCTAAAAAAAAACCCCAAACCCAACAATAAAGAAGCTGGTGACTGAGTCAGAGGGCTTTTCCAGCTGGCTCATGTGTCACATGCAGTTCCTTTGCTGTAGTTTTGGGCTTGGGTTTTGGTTTTTCTTTTCTCCTTTTTGTTTCCCCTCTAAAGCACAGTCAGAGTTCCCTGTAATATGCCCACGATTTATGTCTGGTTTTTTCAAATTTAACATTGGTAGCTCTACATGACACTGTACAGGATCCATATGGATGCACCTTCAGCCCTAATCAAATGTGAAAGTGCTTTTGTGCTGAAAAATACACCCATTAAGTGGTTTCAGCTCAGTTGTGATTCATTATGTGTTGGCTGTTGGGCATTGCTAGAATTCTAGTATTTTGCTTCAGAAATTAAATTCCTTCTGGCGGTATATTGGTTTTAGATCTTTTCAGCAGTCAGAAATTTCAACCTGGCCCTTGCTCCTGGTATAATTTAAAAAAAAACCCCATTTTTACAATCAACCCACCTCGGATGAAAATAAATTAACGTTAATACATTCCACCTTTAAACTGACATGAGTTTTGGACCTGAACCATTTTGTTTGAAATAAAAAAATCTGCTTTTATGGGAAAAGTGGATTATATTGGCACTTTGATTTACCTGGGAGCCAATGTACCACCTTAATCTGGGAAAAGGTTGATGAGAAAAGGTGCTTAATGAGAGCAGAGAATGCGAGTTAACTTAGCATCTTCTTGTTCTCACATGTACATGATAAAATTAAGTTTTAATTAATTAGTTGTGTGTGAGTACTACAGCATGGGTGAATTGCCTTTTTTTAGTGCAGCTAAACCCCAGCCAGCTCAGACCAAAAAAGCGTTCCTCCTTCCTTCACCTTGTTTTTAGTTCTCTGAGAAAAAAATAATTGGAGAACACTTAAATTTTGGAGGCCTAATTGGTCTACCTATTTTTTAATTCATCCAGTCAGAGAACAAAAATGTATCAGCTCAGCAGTATTTTTGATCAAACCTATCCCATTTTAATATCCACTGTATCCCCACCACTATTCTTCCTAAAAAGCTCCAGGCTAAGAGAACCTTAACAGGAATCAGTCAACTGAGTAGAGAATACACGTGGGAAAATCGCAGTCTGTCTTTAGACCAAGTATTTCCAAGCTTTTGGGAACTAGAATAAATTTCAATTAAACTCACTAAAACAAGACAACTAGAGCAGGTGGCTCAGTCCTGTGTCCAGTTGCATTTCAAATATCTTCCAGAACAGAGACTGGGCAGCCCATTGCAGTGTTCAACCACCCTCACTGTAAAAAAAAAAGGTTTTTTCTTTATGTTCAAATGGAATTTTACGAATTTCAGTTAGTGCCCATTACCTCTTGTCTTGTCCCTGGAGGCCACTGAGAAGAGTCTGGCTTCAGCTTCTTTATCTCTCTGACAATCAGATACATGTTGACAAGATGTCCCTGAGCCTGGTCTCCTCCAGGCTGAAGAGTCCCAGCTCTTCCAACCTCTCCTAATGTGTCAGATGCTCAAAAACTTTAATCACCTTCGTGGCCCTTCGTTGGACTCTCTCCCAGTATGTCCATGGTTCTCTTGTACTGGGGAGCCCAGCACTGGACTTAGCACTCCTGGTGTGTCTCACCAGGGCTGAGCAGAGAGGAAGGACCACCTCCCTTGACCTGCTGGAGATGCTCTGCCGAGCGCAGCTCAGGAGGCTGTTGGCCTTCTTTGCCACAAGGGTACACTGCTGGCTCATGGTCAACTTAGTGTCCACCAGAGCACTAGGGCCTCTCCAGCAGGTTGGCCCCAGGCTGTTTGGGTCCCTGGGGTTATTCGTCCCCAGGGGCAGGACTCTACATTTCCATTTGCTGAACTTCCCAAGGTTCCTCTCAGCCCATTTCTCCAGCCTGTCAAGGTCCCTCTGAATGGCAGCAAGACCCGCTGGCGTACCAGCCACTCCTTCCAGCTGTGTATCATCTGCAGACTTGCTGAGCACATGCTCTGTCCCAGTGTCCAGGCTGTTAATGAAGGTGTTGGACAATAGCAGCCCTTGCGGGTAGCATTTCTTCTCACTGCTATGGAGGTGATGGAAAACACCAAACTTAGCTCCCCAGCTGATTTCCGAAAAAGCCTGTCACAGACAGTGCCGCTGGCCAATGTATATGTGACAATAAATGTAAACCCACATTTCTTCCATTGTTTAATTTTCTTAATGGATAGTTTTATGCAGATAGGCACAATGATGCTGCCAGCCTGCAAGTCCCCATTTCCCAGCAAAATTCTTGCTTCAGTAACCCCCAGCAGCCAGCATGGCAACGAGACCCTTTTTATGCAAATAGATTCAGTATCGTTTCTACTGGTCCTCACATGAGTCAGCCTTCTGAATTCTGGTAAAGCCATAAACAGCATAGAGGGGAGCAGGAAAAGACTACGTCCGTAGTCCCTGCTCCGTAGGGGAGCAGGGCGGTGGGTGTGCTGCAGCTCGCTCACCAGCACAGCGGAAGGGAAATGAAATGCAAAAAAAAAAAATGCGAGGGGGACATGTTTTGCCACAGATTAAAGACGAGGAGGGTCTCTACACACGTGGCTTGCTACCACCAACAGCATGCGCTTCGATCCCTCTAAGCTTGCGTGGAATTAATTAGGTAAAACCCCCAGCATTTACCTTGGGCTGTGGTATCACCTGGAGAACACTTGGCATGAATTAGCGCTGGATTATCATAGGAGCTCAAGCTGCAAAATGATCTGTCTAGTGAGAGTCTGCCAAGTAATTCGCAGGAGGTGGCAAACAAAGTGGCATTTTCATAATTTTAATTAGATTTGGGGGGAAAGAGGTTAGCGTGATTAGAGCAAGAGAGGCAGAAAGATGACCTTACTGAACAGCTCATGGACTTCCAGCAGAATTGCTCAGATGTTTCCCTGCTACTCGGAGAATTTAAAAAGGGAGGGGTTGATTTTTTGGTTAAGATAATACAAGGTAAGATTGCAGTGGAAAAATGCTTGGTTCAGGTATCAGAGAAAGGGTTTCTGTGTCCTCCGAGTAGAGGTGGCTGTGCTGCATGTAGAGTCTGGAAAAATGCCACCAGATGTCTCTGTAGCCTAAAAAATGCAGGGAGGCTGCTGGGCACACCAGCAGCACCAGGGACTGCCTTGCCTGCCTTTGCTCCTCAGTAACGGGGAGATTTAATGGAGAAAGAGAATTAAACCCACATGTGAACTGTTCCTCCTCCTCCCCAAACGCAGAGGTTCACGAGCCCCGTCCGGGTCACGACTGGTTTCTCCACGAGTGAGGGAGCTGGATTAGGCCACAAAGTGACTTTTTCTTCTATTTTGGGGAAAGGCACATTAGTGCAGCTTTGTGGTCACTGCTTTGCCTTACGCAGAGCAGGTCTGTGTAAGGCAAAGCTCTGACTTCCCTGTCTCCGGCATCACCGTCACTGTCCTTGTGACAGCAGCTGAGCACCTTGAAGAGCTTTGCAGGCAGTAATCAATCCTATCCCTCAGCCCCCATCAAATAGGGAGGTTACATCATTTACCCAAAATCTCACTGGGAATAAGTCAAGGGTCGGATGTAGGGTGCATGGACTTAACCGACTTCTCCCTTACGCTAGCAGTGGCGATCACAAGGGCATACAGAAAGATCAGAGAGTTTTCTGATTGCCAGCTCTCGGCCACAAGAGTCACAGCGCCGTTTACCACCCAAGACAGCAATTCTTTACGCTACCAGTGCATTAAAAAATCCCAAAGTTAATTTTCTATGTGTAGCTCAGACCTCCTGTCTGCATTTTAGGGCAATGCAAAGGGCAGCCAGGCTGGTCTCTTTATTGCTCCGTGGGCAGTTTTAAGTTTCACTGAGGAAGGGGGTAGCAAGGGAAGGGAGGGTGGCAAAAATTAGATCTGAGGGAGGTCAGCTCTATCCACTTAACCACTATTGACCCGCTTGTAACCAGAGCTGAGCCCAGCCTGGGTATTGGAATTCCTCTGGCCACATCTCTGGCAGCGTGTAGAGCCTGAAAATATCTAAAACCCTGTAGCACTGGGAAGCCCCTACAGCCTAGAGGCCACCATAGATACTGCTTGTCTCATAGCTGCTTGGGGCTGAGGTAGTGAGAGAAGCTGGGGTAAATTTGCTGGGGGATTAAGAGGAACATGGTACTTCCCTCTTGCTGCATCAAGTGTGGAAAGCCCCAGGAATTACTACTCTGTGTTTCAGTCAACACGCTAAAAACCCCCAAACCTTTCTGAGAAAGGATCTTTACATCGATGAAAATGTGCTTTAGTCTGATTCCCTAGTTCCTGAAAAGTTCCCCAACTTGCAGCTTGTTTTACACCATTTTAGGGCTGCAAAAGTAGCAAAGTATAAGGGAGTGTCAGGCCTGTATTTCTCTCCAGACTGCCGAGTACATTTTCCTCATGCAAATACATGAAAAGGAAACCAGATACTCCTAGCCATAGTATGAGAAAATTATATTAATTTTAATAACTTACAGTGTAACTGTTATACCCTGATGTAGTAGCTATACTGAAAGTAAGCGCTAACATACAACCCAAAAATGTGTCTATTAAAATAATAATAAAAAAAGCTTTGGCTTACATTAATTATAGGTTTGGCTCAAAATCAGAACCTTGGACTCATGCATGAGCTGGCTCTGGCTCTGCTGGTCCACAGAATGACTGAATTCATTACTTGGGAAACCTTCATGGAGGGAATGCTGCCTCGAATCCCAGGGAGCAACATCGACGAATAAGAACAGACACAGGCTAATTCAAACCCTTCTCCCATCTTTCAAATCAAGTTAGTGATTTCTCTCTTCTTTGTGGTTCCCAGCCAATTGTCATTTTCAGTGCATCCTATCGCCCCACAGTACAAACTGTTCTGGGAATACACTTCATTCCTCCAGCAGCCTCTCAGCAACGCCAAGGAATGCAGCTCTTCTGGTTACAATTAAGAAATTCAACATACAAATGCTCCCCAAGTGCACCAGAACCTGCTTGTGACCTTCACAGTGAATCTGAAGGAGTTGAAGCTAATTTTTGTTCTTTGGTTCCAATAAGGAGTGGAGGGGGTGGAAACCCCCATTCCTCCGGAGAGACACCGTGGTTTCAGGGGTCAGCTGCACAGAAACTGGCACAGGGAAGCACAGTTTCCAGGGCGCGTTCCCACAAGGAGCTCTGGGCTGTGGGATCACGGGGAGGATGCCAGCCTGCTGTGGCATGCCTGCCAGGGTAGGCAGGTTTAATTCCCACCACCACATGGCAGAAGAAAGGGCAGGCAGAGTGAGCACAAGCAGCAGGGGAATCTACCTGCCTGTTGCCATGCTCTCCTGGGGACATCTGGTCCCCAGAGTCACCACTAAGCAGCTGGGTAGAGCTGCCTCTTGCTGCCTCAGCTCCATCCCTGTGGACTGACTGTCTCTGAACTCTTTTGGGCCTCTGCATAGATGCTTTGAAAGCAAACCCCACCACTGCCTTATATGACATTACATCTCTACCAGGATTGGGTCTGTGACAGGCAGATCAAGAAACTATTACAGAATAGCTCTACAGTATCTATTTAAGCAAAAAAGCAGACGTTTATCTGTGGTTAAACTACAGCAGTTGCTCTGTCCCCCATGACCCCTCCCCAGCAGAGAAGGGGGATCAGGAAAAGGAGAGGAGACCCATGGGTTGAAATGAAAACAGATTTCATGGAACAGCCAAACTCCCCCAATGCCAATAAAGTGCACCCAGGGATACTCAGCCCAGCCAACGCACAGCAGTCACAACCATGGAAGGCAGTTCCTCAGCAGCAGAATGATGAGCAAAACCCTCCAGGGATGGGGAGAAGCAGGAGGAAAGGAAGAGGAGGAGCAGGATCAGAAAGAGACCCCACCCTCAGCAAACTTCCCCCTTTATCCTGAGTGTGATGTTGATGGGATGGGACTCACCTGAGCAGCAGCTCGGGGCAGCTGCCCTGGCTGACTCCACACTGCTAACAGCATGGCTGGCCTGGGGCTCTGTCCCAGTGAACCAGGACAACATATTAGCTGCTTTGAGGGAGGTGCGTGTCCCCACCTCTCCTCAGCCTCTGCATTTGCAGCCATAAGCTGGCTTTAAAACCCTTTTCCTCGTAAAACTCAGGATGACGCTGTTGCTCAAGATGAGAAATATATTTGTGTTTTCCAGATGGTTGGAGATGGTGAAGGAATAGCATGGAAAGTCCTTGATGTGGAATCTCCTTATCCAAAAGAACTTGGTGGGCCCATGGAGCTCTCCAACGACACCTTCTTTTCACTGAGGATCAAAAATGCGACCAGCCAAAGCAGCGGAACGTATAAGTGCGCTTTGGGGGAACAGCGTGGAGAACACAATCTGAGCAGTACAGTCACATTGAAAGTAGCAGGTACAGTACAGATTCTTGACTGTCCTATGCTCCATGTGGCATTTCATCAAGTTAACAGTTTAAAAATATTTTACAAACTCCAGAACAATGTACCACTTTGCTTTGCGTTTCAGGTTGCCCTGGAGTGGGAGATGAAAAATTAAAAAAATACAAAGCTGAGCTTTTCATGCTGACATGCCTCGGGATTTTTTACCTGCTGCTCATCTTTTCTACCTGTGTAAGTAACTTCCTTTCATGAAAACAAACCAACCAAAACTAACAAACAGCCCCCACTCATTTTCTCAGCTAGTACCACCTTAACACAGCTGGTCAGAAGCCGGTGTTCATACTTAATTTACGATCTAATCCTTTAAACACTCAGGCAGCATTTTCAAAGCCTGAAGAAACTCGGGTGCACAAGGAACACAGGATGGCGTCCCAAAGAGATAAAACATTTCACTGCTCCCGGATCTAACTCAAACCAGACAGTTATTTCCCTGCACCCTGCTGCCCATTTCTGCTTCCAGTTACTCGGAGAGCAAGCTACTCTTCAGTTTAGGGGCACACCAACAGCTCTCCTGGTTTGGTACTTGGGAGCAGCATTTGCCCGAGATGAAGGCACAGGCCCCTGGGATGCCTTCCCCAACTACAGCATTGCTTTGTGTGGCGGTATGATGGACAAGTTCAAGTCCACCTTTTTTTGTCCCAGTTTCCATACCTGTAACTTGGGTGACAACCCCATTTCAGATGGTCATTTTTCATGAAGCTCCATCTTTAAGATGAACCTCCTTAGAGTTTTCTCCGTGCCCTTAATGCTGGCAGGTAGTTCTGGGCCAGGTGGGGAGAGGAGGTCACTTTGTCACTTTGTCTGCGATAGCGGTGAAGTCCTCCCCTCGTGCAGAGGTCTGTGACTTCTGGCTTAGAGGCAGCACGAGCCTTTGGTGTCAGTACAGTGCAACACGGCTGCATTTCTAATTAAAAAAAACAAAACCCAAAACCAACCCCAGCATTTTGGGAGGTCAGATGTAACTTTTGCAGCCTATTTCATAATTGCCTTCTTGTTTTGTTCCTCAGCAAATGAATCATAACTGTTGATTGGAGAATATCTAATTAGCTGCAGCTAAATGTAGCTTTTCCTGTATCTTCAGGGAGAAATTAAATTCATGCCTGTCTCTTTTTTAGATTGACAATCCTGCCAGTAATTTGTGCTGTTCAGACTAAAGTTTGACAAGATAAATCTTGCAGGAATTTTTTAGGATGAAAGTATGAAAGCAAGGATATCACTCAGAAGGGACAGATGCCCCTGTTCTGCTCAGTGTCCCAAAAGAATTTCTGATCTCTAAAGAAACCTCGCCTTCCCATGTGTAAAAAAAAGTCCCAGTTTTAGTGGTGCATTTAAAAAGAAGCAGAGCCATGTAGTGAAGATAACCACTCTGGTGGAATTACGTGTATCTTACTCTTGGGTGAGGTCCAGTCTCAGGTATCAACCTAGCTTTCATCAAAGTTTAATATTACCCTGATCTCACAAATGAGCTTCATTATTTAAAATGCTGTTAAGTTCTCACAAGTTGCCTCGTCCTCTCCTCCAGTGGAGATTGTGCCTAATCTCCACTAAACTCAACAGCGACATTAAATTTAAGACTGTGTCAGGGCTGAGGCTTTACTTTGACAACTTGATGAAATACTCTGGGCACTGACCTTTATTGAAGGCAGGTGGAAACACACTTGCTTCGTGCAAGGCCTGTTCATATGGAAATTTGAATTAAATATATATTTCCTTCTGTGACTAAGGCTTTTGTCCTATAAAGCTCCTTGACTGAGCAAGAAACAGCAGCTTTTCTTTGTACCGGCTCCTTCTGGTGACACACAAATGGAAAAGGTGTAATGAATGGTTAGCAAGGAGAAAAAGCAACACTTTCAAATGTAAAGGGAAAAAAAAAATTGCCTTTCATAAGAACCCTCAGTTCTAACATTTCCTTTCTATTTTCTGTTTTAGACATGTCTAAGAAAAGAGAGTATGTCTCCCAGTTATCAAAAATCCAGACCAGATATGAAACACATGCTCACCCTCATCAACGTACGTGAAATGACAACTTTCCGGGATGTAAACAGTGACAGCGCTTGCAAAACTGGGCTTACTTCAAGTTCTGTCTAAGCTGACGTGGACTCATCAGTAAACACGACACGAACTGGATGGCTGAGTGGTATGGAGAGAAAATAAATGATAATGTATGGCCTCTTCAGAACAGCCTGAAAGTATAGGTAACCTGTCAGTGATCTGCACGCGCTGGACAAGCCTTCAAAAAGCACTGACATGCACTACAGGAACTTTTGGGAGTTGGGCAGCTGAGAAACACCATTACAACCACACAACGGTGCTAGGATGCTGTTACGAAGTTGGTATCAACTTTGTTTCACTCTGCCATGCAGCACTCTTCTTCTGAGCCAGAACATGTCTGTGATATGAAGACCAGGTTATAAGGAGGCTGCGGCAGCGCAAAGCCAGGTACTGAACTAACAGCTCTCATCTTTCAATAGCAAACACAACAGGCACGGCAGTACGGAAAGATAAGCATGTGGGGTGGTCTTTGCTCCGTGCTCTGAGCCTGATTCTGGACAGAGCTCCTTCACTGCAAACAGAGCGTAGCTGGTCTTGTGATGTTCAAGCAAGCTGAAGAGGTAACTTCATGCTTGTCCAGAGTGGATCAAATCAACGCTCGCTTTTAAATCTCAGAGTGACAGACAGGCTGAAATGTAAGAAGGGAGAAAAAGTCTGCAAGTCTTTCTGGACCCAGAGGAACTTTCTACCTCTGCAAGAGAAGCAGGGACACATTTCCCAGGAACATAACTAGAGGGATTAATCCACGGGAAGCCTCAGTGAGGCTGTTAACCTTAAAGCAACAAAAATAAGAAGGAAACAGCCAGTGATACTAAGGACATGTAAAGACAACTCATTTTGTGGTTTATAAAACATGAAGCCATATGTAGGCGACCTGTCAGTCAAGTTACACGAGTGATAACCAAAGCCATGGCCCAGAAGAAATAGTCTCTGGGATGTTCTGAGTCAGCCGTGAGATACAGCAATGGGAGATGAGACAGATGAGCACCTCCTTTTGGTGTAGTATATGTGAAACAAGGACATGAGAAAAGCCGAACTCAAGCACACAATATACACGAGAGAAGACTTGTCCTCTTGGACCAAAGAAAGCAAGAGAGATTCTGGAGTCTGAAGTCAAGGACATACCCCCCCACACACACCCACCCCCACCCCCCCGCCCCATTATTGGACTGCTGGTGCAGAAGGTGAAGCAAGAGGAGTCTAGAGTGGCTGTGCCAAATTCTCGTGCCACAACATGAGAATTTGAGCCAAAACATGTGAATTTGCACTTAAGAACGCAATCTAAAAAGAAAAAAAAAAATCCTTGAAGAGTTAAACTGCAACATTAGGATTTTTAATGCAGTTTGGAATTCCAGGCTGTGACTCTTTATGTAATCATTTCACTAATTTTGAAGCGGTGGTGGGACGAAAGCATCGTACACCACTCGGTGGTGCCTCTGTGAGCAGGGCAGATGTCTCCATTGGTGGAGTCCAAAGGGCTCCTGACCAGAATGGTTGCAAGGGATATACAATTTACTTACAGCATGGTAAATTAATGCTACATTTGCTCTTTTATAATCAATTTTTACATATAAATATGTGTAACGTACTTGAAATAAAAACCCAGAGGTAACCGACCACTTGTCTTTGTGCGCCACATATAGCAAATAAACCCAGAAATAGTCCGTATCAATTGCATTTTATTTTACAACCAACATAATTACATCAAATAACGTAGATGCCTTCTGTGGGAGAGGGCGCGTATGTGTGTATAATTGATTAAGCAATGGATAATTTTATGCATTTCTAAGGAACTACAATAAGTCACATTTTCCTCAAAATCTCACTTTGCCTCCAAAGTCCATTCTAACACCTGTTCCCTGCTGACAGACAAGTCATTAGGGCCACACAAGGGAGTTTCACGCTACCCGCTTCTAACCGCGGTGCACCGTCATGGGGGACCTGTACGTTTCGATGGCAGATACGAGCTGAATGCGCGTGTGTAATAACTGACCTAAGGTACATCACGTGCCTCCATTTGGTCAGAAAGGCATAATACCTGACAGCCAGAGGTTTTGGGGCTTTATTTTTATTATTATTAATTTTCTTTTTCAAGAGAGAGGACAAGAGGAAGGAAGGGAAAATTCACTTGAAAGGGGTTGATCATTAATCAGCAGCAAAGGCTGGAACACTTCAAGAATTATTTCTTCAGATGTATAAATAGGATGGGATCAGACAGGACAGAGTGAAAAAAAGGGACTTTGTGTAAGTAATGATACCCATGATTTTTCCCCCCCCCGAGCCAAACTGTCTGCAATGCAGAAGATGGGGCCTGAGGCAACAACGCTGAGTCAAATTTCAGGCTCAGAAGTTTCAGGCTGGCTGGTTCTGGGGATTTGCTGCAGGCCCAGCTGCGCAGCAGAAGTGGTCACGTTCAAGGCCACGTAAATGCGTTGAAGAGTTTAGAAGGCGTAAGCAGTGAGAAAGCCTTGTGCCGAGATGACTGACTGAACCACCGAGCTGGAGAGAAGCAGGCAGCGTCCTAGAGCGATGAAGGTGCCTGCACACACGGGATGTAAAGGATGGAAAGAAACCGTTGTGGCATTGTAGGACAAAAACTAACGTTAGAGAGAAATATTATGAATGAGAACCAGACACTGAAGGATAAAAGCTAATGTATTGCAGCAACTTCGGCACTAACAGGGAAGAAAAAAGGGAAGTGGGAAAAGAAAATAACCATGTGTTGGCTGAAAAATCTTACAGAATGAGCTACACATTTTTCAACACGATGTCTCAGAAGAGACAGTCCTTTCCTTGCAATATGGACCCATTCACATTGCAAAATTCCTGCCTCCACTAGCCTGGCATCCGGGGGATGAGCACAGGCACGTTTTAACACGCCGTTATGAAAGGCAACACGCTGGGGACTGCGCGATCGAAGGGCTGTTTAGATTATACAGATTAATTGCTTTGTGGGACAGAAAATTTTGGTTTTTTCCACCACTCTTCTAATTAGCGATGCTTTGAGTTTTGTAAGACAACACAACAGCGTACGCGTATGCTGGAACCGTTCTTCGTAATACTTCCTTACAGTATGGTTTAGATTCAGGAATTCAGTTAATCTCAACAAATCCTCGAGGTGGGAAATACCGTAATCTTTGTTTTATAAATAAAAGTTAAGACACCTGGAAGCCAGAAAACTCCTGAAGAAGTCTGGGTCAGAACTGGGAAGAAATCCAAGGTTTCCCAACTCTCCTCTGCATGCCTTAATCACAGGAGCTTCCTTGTTAGTATTTCTTGTGAGGTTTGTAACTTCTTTTGATTTTTTTTTTCCTTTGAAACCTGCATTTTCTGACCTGTTATCCCAAGGTGAACTATCTGCACTCAAAGATAACACCAAGCATTATACATAAAAAGACTCCTGCACAGCAAGCTTGTACCCCTGTGATTAAGGAATATACGGCAAACCACTGCACCACACGGGGAAATTACCCCAAAGCGAAACCGCAACCAGAGCCAAATGGATATCCAAAACGGCCGTGAAGGAAAGCCAAAGGACACGGTCCACAAAACGCTGAGGGTACGACTTACAGCCCTGAGCTAAGGCTGAGCTGTGTGGCGAGCACTTACACAGCAGAAAACCCAGGCTGACAGTGACCTTGGAGCACCACGACAGTGATAGTTCCTGTAAAGCCTGAACAATTTTCAGCCTATTCCTCCTGAGCAGGAGTTACAAATACGCTTGCGTTCAACACCGCGGACCAAAGCATCCTTGGTATGTGCCTGGGAGCGACACAAACAGAACATGGCTCTTCGGGCGTGCCGGTCGCCTGCCTCCCTCCTTTCTTCTGCCCTTGATAAGATCGTTTTGGAGGGTGAAAAGGAGCGTTCCACGGCTCACGCATTCCCTTTCTTCCCCCCGCTCGGCGCGGAGCCAGGCAGCCATGGGGCACAGAGGGGATCTGGTTCTAAGTCCATTGAGCAACTGACCTTCTTCATCAATACATCTGCCCTTTGGGAACTGCGATTGATTTTTCTCATCCCTGGACAGGAAGAGAACGCTTCTACACTATGTCACAGCTACAGAGCTAAAGGTAAATTGGAAGTGATTTCCCCCCGCCTTTTTAAGTAAACATCAGTGAAACCCTAGTTCTTAGTCATTTGTGGAACAAACTGCTAGGGAGATTAAGGAGTTACAAATAAACGCAATACCGAATTTTTTGGTTGACAGTCTGTTCTGTCATCACTTTGCTGCCAAGACCTGTGTTTGCAGCACTCCGCTTTTCGCTGACTACAGCTGGTGTTTCTTCTGCACAAAGCTGGAAGAAGAGCGCTCTTCAGTCTCCAGAGCGGTGATGTAAAGCCGGAAAAATTCACCAAGGGAATGGGTGGTGGTAAGTCTGACACGGGTCGCTGCAAGGAGTGGTGGATCCTTTGAACGCTTCATCTGACATCCAAGCCGTACGAGTCTTCCCACCCTTTGATGGAAAGCTTGCTCCATCTCTGTGGCTGAGTTACAAGCACATCTGTTAAACTGCAGATAGACAGCCTGCACTGATTTGAAGTGTTTGCTCTGTTACGAGACAGACATCACAGCCAGCATAGGAAAAAAAAAAGAAAAAAATTAAATAAAAGACAAAAACCCGATGAATCAGCCCTGTGGGCAGATTGAAGGCAAGGGGCAACAACTAAGAGAAGAGACAGGTCCTAGGGGAAACATGGCTTGAGCAAGCCCAGCGCAAGCATGGGCTTTTCTCCCTGCAGAGTCTTTCAGTTGCTGCTGTGAAGGGAGGAAGAACAGCCTGTAGTGGCTGGGCTTTGTTTGGTTGTTTTTAGAAACATTTACACTGTGTGCCTCAGTTTCCCTACCTATAAATGGGAGCAAATGAGTTCAAGTGATGTCTTGTGTGAGAAGTGGGGAAACTGGCAATGTTTACATTGTGACTGCTTGGAGCTGGAGGGAACTTTTTACCCCAGTTGTCCTTCAGGGGAGAGAACAGGAGGCTTGAACTGCTGGACACCGACGTTAAGGGAAAGAGGCCCTGCTGACGGGAGAAACTGGATTATAAGAACTGCTAAGAAGAAAAATACAGGAGTCTCTGCAAATGCTAGGGTCTAGACCAAGCACCTGTAACGCAAATGTGTGACGGTTTCCACCCACTCCCTTTTGCTATTTTCATCCCATCTGAATTCCAGCTCTGCCAATTCACTCTCACATCTGTTCTCAGACTAGGTATCAACACCGATTTAATCACATTCCTTCCATCTACTGAGCTGTAAGTGCGGGGTTATGAACAAGCCAGGAGAAATTAACCCCTTCCCTTCGTTAGCGCCCGCTAACATGCCTCTCTTGCAACGTGGCTGCTGGCGTTCAGGTAGGCAGCAGAGCCAGCTCCCCAAAGAGAGCGTGCTGAGCACATTACTGCTGAAATAACCTTGCAGATACATACTGAGCACAAGAAGTCTGGTAGGCCAGCACCATCTGGGGTTCTGTGAGCAGGGGGGTGGCCAGCAGATCAAGTAGATACCCCTGCTCAGCTCAGCACTCCTTAGACCACACCTAGACGCCTTGTCCTTGAAACAAGAGTAGTTCACAGGAACGTTGTTTTCCCTGTGAGGACAGCCAAGCAGTGAAACAGGTGGTTCACAGAGGCTGCAGAGTCTCCATCCTTGAAGGTTTTCAAGATGTAACTGGACAAAGCCCTAAGCAACCAGGTCTGATCCCATAGCTCACTCTGCTTTGCAAGGGAGGTTGGATAAGAGACCTCTTGAGGTGCCTTCCCACCTCAACTACCCTATGAATCTACACTCTTCACGGTCAGAGAACAATTATTTATCACTACTCTTCCAGATGTTCATCCCAGTCTGAATGGACTCCTAGACATCTGCCCTCTGTCAGTAGTGACCAAGGATCTCTCACACAAAATGTGTACACTACAGGATGAAGAGTAGCCGCTGGATAGAAGAAAAACAAACTATGGACAATTTGTGCCTCAAAACCAACAACTAGGGCCTGTCCAGTCGCTAAAGGCTAATAAAAATGGAGGTCAATTTTTTACAGCAAACTTGATTTTTTTTTTTTTTTTAAACTTTACCTCTTTATTCAAGGACAAATGCACAAGAATACACGAGGCACTATCAGAGACCTTCCTCTGTTCTGGCTTTTCTCAAGATGAAATATTTCTGCTGGCAGCCCCTGCAGAAATTCATAGTCTCCAACATATATTGCACTTGAATTTTGGAATAGTTTGTAGTACGTGACATTTAACATAGACAAATTTTTGTCTGCATCCCATCCCTGGACCTCAGAACTCTACGACAGCGATGGGCAAGTGACTGCACAGGCACGCACAGCCCATAGAGCCAAGCACGTGGTCTCGTTATTTTCTGGTCTGTGCAGCACTCAGCTGCACTGTGTTTTACACGTGGATAAAAGAAGACAAATAATAATTTCCTAACCTGTGGCACACCGTGGTGAAAAAGCCAGACTCCTGTTTACAAGGCAAAGGCACCTTTCTCACGCTGGGATGCTCTGTGCAACCTCTGCTCTTGCAGCAGTCAGGGCTCAGGAACCGCTGCCTTGTGGAGCGGTTCGGCAGGAGGGTCACCGCTGATGGAGCGAGCCAAACCGCTTCCTGGCTGGGGAGGGAGCTGCCCCTTTCTCCATCCTGTCTCACAGCTCCCACCCTTGGGCTTGCAACCGTGCACTTGCTAAAAATTGCGGTCCTCCCTCAGAAGCTGGGACCTTTCTGCTATGCTGCAAGACACTGGTCCTGAGGATATGTCCTTCTAAGCCCCTCTAGACCCGTGTTTCGCAGCACCTAAGTTACTCAGAAACTCCTTATCGCTGTCTTACTTTCCAGGGATAGTAGCAGGAAGCCTACCTTAAGGACCACGGAGTGCCCCTGTGTTACGGCAAGTGCCCAGGATAAACAGATGATCTGTGTGGGGCTTTTTGGAGGCTGCCTGGTGCCCAGGCAGAAATGAGAGATTTACATAGTACGGCAGCACTTTGCTAAGTGCGCAGAGCAGTGTCTACACGCAAATCCTGTCGCCAGGCCCTCTGTCCACCTACTATACAAATACAGTCAGGAGGATGAAGATCCAGGCAATTGTGACAGGCTCACTGCTCTCTACTCAGAACAGGGACTAGTTAAAGTGTTTGCTCCTTTGGAAAAACTACCAATGACTCCTCCACCTTCCCCCCAAACCCCCACTCAACGTCAGTACAAAGAGACAAGGAACACTCCTACAGCTCCTAAACAACCAAATTTGGCAGAGCTTGCAATGACCCTAGAATGAGGGGTTCTCCCTTCAGCTCATGCTTCCTGTCACCTAAGCAGGTGTCAAATCTCCCGGGTTTGTCTTCTCACGGCTTCAGTCTCCAGTTCATTCCATCTTAACAGCTGAAAATGTCTCTAGTAAATTATGCCAGTACATTTCCAGTAACATCAGCGAAAGAAAAAAAAAAGTCAGCTCCACTGACAGCAACTGTCGGCGTATGAACATTAATCTTTACGTAGCACACAGAACATGGATCTGTTCTACGTCTCCAGCACAGCCCATACTTTGTTTCTACTCCTCGTCAACAAAAGCTTTTGTGCAAAACCAGAAAAAAAATAAAATAAAACCAACTGTATTTTAACACTAGTACGTTCACACTGCAATTCTTTCAGGCTGTAGTTGGCGAGTGGTTTCTATCAGCAGAACAGGAGACAAGTGGAGTTACTCTCCCCATATTCCTAGGAAAGACAAAACAGCTTTGTTCACTCTAAAGAAATACTCACAGGCTTAGCTTATTTACTGCTCCTAGCATAGGAGGAGTTAAAGCTTTTGCCACGTTAAATAGCAACACAGGGCTGCACGCATGGGAGGCCCACCCTGACACGAGCACGACGGCAAGGCAAGTGTTAAATTTTTGTGTATGGTAAATTAGGGCTTGGAAAAACATCTCAGTTGGGAGCAATTTTGGAAAATTTTGAAACGTGAATTGCTGACTCTCCTTCTCCTCCCCACTCCAAAGTGGTCTTTGAGGATTGGTCACTTTGGAGGGGGAAAAAAAAATAAAATGAAGCATCAACACTTGATATACTCAATCCATCCATAAATGTAAACACGCCTGAACTGCAGTTGGATTTTTCTTTTACTAAAGAGCATGTGGAAGCAATTACCTGAATGTAAATGTGATAAAGAACGGATGAAATGCAAACCAAATGATGCCTTATTACTTAATGTAAAGAGACTGTTCTGCGAGATCAAAGTCGTGCAGCACAAAACGTAATGGGCTTCACTGGAGGGACAGGCTGCAGAGATTTGTTTAAAACACGGCTGCGTTTGGATGAAATGCTAAGTAGACAAAATGGGGGTAAGTTTAAAGAGTTTCGCAGAACCTGACCTATGATCTTCAGCAACATCTTTTCTCTCCTCCCACCTCCTCCCGCTCTTTGCTGTTCCCAGATGCTGCGAGGGTGGCAACGAGCAACTTCCCTGGCTTCATCGTGGCAAGGGACGAGAACTACTCTGTCCCAAGGTGTGAAAGAAGCGTCACCACGGGCATCCCCGGCAGACACCGGAATGGGAAAGACCTTCCCAGTACATTTGCATCGCACTCCTTGCACACCAGCCATCCCTCTGTGCCCAGCTGCTACCTCAGCACATCTTTGTCCTTTGAGTCGATAAAACTGGGAAAGACAGTGAGACAACTTCTCCCAGGAACAAAAGAACTGAAGAGGAGGAGCAACCTCAAGAGTAATTTTGAAATATTTACCTACCACAGGTTATTTAATAAAATATAATGCCCACCAAGAGCCTGCTCTGTCCTCCACCACCTTCTCCAGTTCCTTTTACTTCTCTTTGCTTCACTTCTTTACAGCGATGTAGATTTTTTAAGACAAGGAGAGGGTACGTTGGGAAAACGGGGTAGTGGTTTCTGCAAAACTCCACAACAACGTGAACTAGACTTCTTGGCCTTGCCTTCCCTCCCACCTCGGAGCTGCTGCTGCCCAACTGTTGTTTTGATCATGTAGATTGGGCCATCATCTTTGTCAGAAGTCTGCAGAGTATCTGGCACAGTGATTGACAGTGCTGGCTCCCACCACAACATAAATCCATGAGCAATGAAGTTCGGTACCCAAGTCATGCATAGAGAAAGCGATGTGACATTGGACTGTAATCATTAATTTAAAAAAACTAAGTCATTTAACTAGGAACATTGGGTCTTGAGTTATTGAAGGGATTAAAAAATAATGCAAGTTAAAAAGAGCATGCACAGAATTAATGCTGCCTATCTCCCACAGCATTAGCTCTTTAAAGGAAATCATATATGTTAAACTCCCAAAGAGGATTTTCTTGTGTTTTTCAATTAGGCGCAGTAACAGGGAGCATTTTGTGAATGACTCTGATACTTATCCCTCCAGTAAAACCAAGGGTACTGTACCTCAGTCATGCTTTTTTAACAATCTCGTAAAGAATAAAAAACCCCCATAACAAAATCATGATTGAATCAGATATTTCCCCTTCTCATCAGTGAAGAACTGTTAAGAATTGTTATTGAAAACTCATTGTTATGCATTACTTTTGCAGCGGCCACGGCGTTCAAAGCAGCTTAGGGAGCAAATATAAACACGCTTGCCACCTCAGAGAACAGAGAGTTTACAGTGGCTTTGATCATGCAAACACTAATTCTTTCATTTTAGAGGGGTTACTCATGGGAAAAATATTAGAACAATACCAAGCGCTTGCACTGTCAGATCATAGAGACGCGAACACGACACGGTGCAAGACAAAAGAAAGATGGACAAATGCAACGACCGAGTACGGCTCACCTGGGTGAGCTGTGTGCTCATCCTGGTGCTGTAACAGCTTTTCTGGTTCCCCTCTTCCCTCCTCTCCAGCTTGCTCGGAGACAGGAACTGGCAGCCCAGTCAGAACCGGGAACAAGGGGATGGGGGCCAGGGTCCGCATTAAACAGGCAGCACTGGCAGTGCAACGCAGAGTACCGGCAGTGAGCAAAACCAGCCTTCAGCTGAGATTCCCTTTCTTACAGCAGTGAGTCAGCTTGCAAACACCTTAAAGTCATGTTTAATCATTCCTCGCCACCATTATTCATACCCCCCACCCCAAATTTATCTCCAGACCAGACAAATGAAGAATTTGAGGCTGCTCCATGCTAACAGCTGAGCAACTCCTCATTTGCTGCAACAGGAATGGGTTCAGGCTGGCATCTCCCACTCCAGACCGATGCTGGGCGGGCAACTCCTCGTTAGCTCATTAGCTTCATTACCTGTGGGTAACGGTCAAGTTGGAATAATTTGCTGTTATGTGGGTCATCTGCTTTGGAGCTCATTTTGTGCCCTGAAGAGCATCAGCAGTCCATCATTCCACTGACTGCTTGGTTTGAAAGATAAAACCTACTACCGCTGGCCCATGGGCTCGCTCTGCCTCGTTCAGAACACGCTGCGTGGCCCCTCTTGTGGCCCAGCCACTTCCTCGCTACAGAGCCATATAAGGTGGATTGTTGTCCCTAAGGGGTTTTAATTTTTTTTAAATTTATTTTGGCATTTCCTTGAAGATTTAGGGTTTTTTTTCCATGTTAATACTTGGGCGGTGAGGTTTTTGTCACCCTTTCAGTACTGAGATGGCAGTGATTTTAGTGAAAGGGTAAGATATTAGTCATTGGGATGTTTGGGATGCTGGATGCTGGATGTGGTGCAGGGGGTACCAAGGGATACCATAGGGCAGGACCCATCTGTCACTAAACAAGCCCAGATACGTATAGTCGTTTTTTTTTTACACTGTTCCCCTTAAATTCTCAAGGATGTAGATGTGACTTCCCACGGGGTCAATGCACAGCTTCAAATCCGAATGCCGGAGCCTGCTCTGTGCGTGCAGCACCTAGGAACCGCCTTGACTTCACACAGAGGTAACGTGAGCAGCATCTGGCCCAACCTCTGCATTTCTTCATAAAATAAGGGTTTAATTAAGAAGATGAAAGAAAACTGAAATCCTGATGCTCCTAGAGCCTGGATCTGAGAGGGTGCTGGCAAGGGTGCATGTGGATGGGAGGGGACCAGGGCTGGGCACTGCTTAGGAGACAGGATTTGGAGCCCCTGCTCCCAGCTAAATAAAAAGCAGCAGGTTGCTGAGGCAGCTGGAGGAGGGTCTCTGTCATCCACTGACACAGGATGCTTTTTTCTGCTCTTGAAACAACTCCCATGCCTGGCAACTACAGTCAAGTCAAATATTAGACCCACTTCTGCAACAACTGCTTGTCAATCCCACATGCCGAGGGGAGCTGCAGTACCACAGCTGCGGAAAGGCAATTGCATTGTGGAGAGACAATCTTTAGTCACTTGGAAAGTCACGTTTCATTTCGTTCTGAAAGCATTTTCAGGATTTTTTATTTTCCCTTGGGTGACGAGAGCGTTGTATAAAATAAAATAAAATAACCCAAAATAAATAAAACACAATGAAATAAAATAACCCAAAATAAAATAAAATAAACCAAAACAAACCAGGTTCATCTCCAAGGAGATGTGGGAAGCAGTTTTGGGGAAAACGAATGCTGCAATAGAAGTCTCAGCTAACACCATGAACATGCGACAGAAGGCTGCGATGGCACACGTGCCATCTCGACCACATGTGGGGTGCCCAGGAAGCGCCCCGGGCTCCAGAACAGCCCCAGGGCCATTTTCCTCTTCTCATCCACTTTTTATGGCCATGTCACACCTTCAGAACACAGACTTCACTCTCTTTAAACTTGACCTGTGCTGCTTAATTGCGTAAGGACATAGCCCGGGGTCTGCAACATCACAGCCGCGTCCGTGATGAATGGGATTTGCCGGTCTCTGGGCTGTGGTCTTCTAATGTGCTATTATTAAGTTTCTTTGCCGTAAGTTGCCAGCTAATGGAATAAACTCTTTTGTCTTTATTAGAAAGAGTCCCCAGCTTTATTAAGTTACATAATTCACAACCGATAATCAATAAAACATTAACAAACATGTAACCTTAGACAAACTTCACCTATGAATTTCTTTAAACATTCTCACAAAGCCTGCCCCCAAAAAATTCAGACCTAATGGCAACCCCAGAAAACACTTAATGCATTAAGGGTGGGCACTGGAGGACAAATCAAATTGGCTTCCTTGGAAATAAGGCTGGCTCTCTCTGTGGATCACCTCACAATGGTTATTTTTCTGCATTTGGGAAGAAAACTCCAATTTTCTGTTTTGTGCCCCATCTTTGCACGGCAAATACAGCTTGTCGCAAACTGCAGTAGTTACCACACAGTTCAAAATGAGCATAAATAATCTCTTAGCATGGACAAAAACGGATACAGCAAAACCTGTATGAGCTGATGATGGCTGACCCGGGGTTTCCGGTGAACGGTAACCAGCTGTGGTAGGATCAATCTTGACCGAGCCCTGTGCCTTGCATTAGGTAGGAAGTTGTGCTTAACATCAGGTAAGCGACTCATTTTTCTAGCACACCACCTCATATAAATATCTTTTCCCACTGTAAAAAACGCTCCTGATGTCCCTCGCACGCAGTTTGGTGGGTGATGCTGATATCCTTGCAGTTATGTTTCTGATGCAATCAGGAGAGCGAGTATTTTATTATCACTACCTCTCTATTTTCAAGACTGTGGGAAAAACAAAACCATCAGACACTGTCTGCCAGGGATCTGTGTGCATTATGGCACGACAGAACTGCACCGATGATAATTTCACAGGTAATTTAGAACTAGGCTGGAGGAAGGAGCAGAAAAAGCATCACCGGGAACATTCCTGTACAAGCGAGGAAGTAGAGCAGATGTTCATCTACTCCATCTTCAGTTTCAGTGATTTGGTGAAGGCATACACGGAATTTCTGGAACACTTAAGTGCTTAATCTTTCTGTAACCTATATCCTCGAGCAGTACATTTACGTACGGAAATTTTATGGACTTTGCTTTCCTTTAAAAACAGACTCCTCTATTCATTTTGCAAGACTTTGAAAGGTTTTCTTCTCAAAAGGGATGCGGGCGAGATGGAGGAATAAAACTTCCCAGCAAATGTTGGGACTAGTGTGCAGAGTTCCCACGTCCCCTTTGGAGACTTTATCATTTAACAGCCACAACCCCTTTATTAGATCACTATAAAACAAGTGCCTGGAGGGAGTCAGAAATGAATTGAATTTTGTAGATTTAAATGATTGTGTGAGACCTTTTTGGTTTAATATACCCTGGAGAGGTTTGCTACTAGAACTTGGGAACTTTATAATAAGAATAATTCCTTAGCTAGAGATCTTTATCTTGTTACATTAATGATTCATGGGGGGTTTATTCTGGAAAATGAAGGGAAATTTTTAAAAAGGCTATTAGATCAAATGTTCTTATGGAAACCCGTACAGAGATGGTCAACAAAGATTTATAGGCTGGTGAGATAAGGAGTTTACTGCCCTTGTGCTGTACGTACAGGTCAGCTGGCTGTTTCAGAGGGAAACCCTCTCTGTGCTGTTCCTCAGCGTTGTCTCCAGCTCACGATCAGCACGCGATAAGGTAAAGCTTTGCGGGCTGCCTCCCACCTGCGCTGCAAAATGCACACGCAGCAAGAGAATTCACGTAATAGCGGTCGTAACTACCTTAGCTTCAAGAGTTTGGGCCAAGCTCTGCATCAGACCTATTTTTGTACATCTCAGAGGTTTTGCAGCGGTATTGCTCAGCTCCAGCGCTGCCACCTTAGTGCCAGAATGTACTATTTATAGTGCCCGCCGCTCCTGCTGGATTTGGTGACCGCTCAAGGTCTCTAAATAGCAACTGTGTGGTCTCCAAGGATGTGCCATTTGGAGAATGCAGATTCTGCTCGTACTTTACCCATGCGAAATATTTACCATGTTGCTGCCATTTATAGTTGCTGCTGTGAAGGGCTTTGAAAGCCAATTTCTATATCACATGTTCTTACCTGTGGTCACAACCCTCTAGTTTTAATGACAGTATCAGGGAATTGAAGGATCGACTGCAATCCCCACAGCTGAAGAGAAGCATCCAAAAATAACAAGGCAATTAGGAACATGCAGAGTGGCATTTTAGGCCTGAGGAGGGTGATTTTTTTCATCCAGCTAGGAAGAATTCCCATTGACAGTCAGTAGAAAGGAAAACGGAGCAACCCTGTAGCCTTTGCAAATCCAAGCAACAATGGAAAGAAATGGGGAATGCAGAAACATGCACTTTGCTATCAAGTCTCCATTAGGATCTGAGAAGAAATTGCTGGTAACGGATATATTTATGGTCATAGCCAGTGCCTGGAGCTTGAACATGACAGTGGGGAAAGAGAAAGCATGACAGGGGCTTCGGAGAGAGTGGTAGCCCACAGAAATGTTCAAGAAGCCCAGCCTGGCCCATTCACTAACAGCATCTGCTTCTACTTCTGTAAAAGTGTGGATGCCGTCCCAAACGCTGTCCACCAAGCACCCTTTGGTCCCTTCTTTGCTGTGTTACCTCATCGCCATGTCCAGACGGGTGAAAGGTAATTCCCTTGGCCACTTCCTCTCTCCTGTGCACCAATGTCCCAAGAGAGCGCTAAGGTTGGATGTAAGAACCCCAGGGAGACTTGTGGAGGTGAAGAGCCCAAGGCTGAACTCTGCTGCCGCAGATACAAGGAAAAGAAAATCTACAGTGCTGCTCTGTAGCTCAGCGGGAGCTGAGGAAATACCACACCGCTTGGGATCGAGTCTCCCGAGAATGATTTGGGGATCATCCTGGACAAAGAGCTCTCCACACTTAATGTTTTGTGAAGGCAGAATGAGAGCGTCGTGAAGAGCGTAACGTGCACTTTTCTTGGTATAGATCTGGAAAAAAATGTCAAAGGAAGTGAAGTGAAATTCCTCTAAATGCAATTAGAGATGACAAGATTTCTCATGGTGAGAGACTGCGTTAAAGCAAGAGCTAAAAGTTCCCATCCAGTTCATAAAGCCTTAGGTAGCTATTGGTAATATGAATTAAATTAATCAAAATGGGTAAAAGCTAATGATCCTCCTGGGAGCAAAATTAGCTCCTTAATGAAAGAAATGGAGTTCAGAAATTATAATAGAATATTAGCAGATGTGCCCTTTGGAAATTATAAATTTGCAAAATCCCCTTATGTAGATATTAGTTTGAGTCAAATTATCACTAAATCTGACCCTGGAGAGGTGATGTGAATATGCACGCTACGATCCGTTCGGAGGACCTGGAATCCTCCATCAGCACTTCTGCTGGGCTGGCTTGGGTTGGCTGCCACAGAGCACTTTAAGTCAGCGACAGGGCACAGTCAAAACCCAAAACTTCTACTCGTAATCCTTTAAGCTCTTGCTGAGGAGTCCTGCTGCCTCTTGTGGCCTCTGGGTTGCTGAGAATAATTATCTACAGGAGAAATTTTTAGGAAGACTCACATTTCAGTAGGACACAGGTGGACCTTGTCCTTGTGGCCACCCCAGGCAATGGATATTCGGTTCTGAACGTGTGTCACTACCTTAAAACCAAAGCATAAAGGACAGTTTATTGGTGTGGATCAGCGTGCAGTGAGGAACAAGACACTCAGAGATCCAAGACATGTCATAGTCACAGAAAGCAAACAAAATCCCAGAAAAAACCCAAATACACAAAAATATGATGAACTGCTCATGCTGAGATTACAAAGAATTTACTATATGTTTTTATGGCTCTTTCGAGCCAAGAACTTCTCTCAGCGTTTATAGAAACATAAAAGCCACTGGGAGTTAAATAGGATAAAAACTAGATTTAAATCATCCTTACACATGCTGCTCACATCAGCATACAGCTGTTTTTCAGCATTTGGAGTCCTTGAAACTTTTAAGCCATTTAGAACAGCATGTGATTGGTATGAAAAATAGCACAGGCTTTCTTTTTATAAAAAGAAATCACGCTCCGGGGTGCTCGGTGCAGGAACTCCAGAAGCCAAGAAAGATGTTTTGAAGTTCTTATTGGCATTCCGGGACCCAGAAAACTCTTCCTGCCTCACGCTATCTCATAGCAATCCTGACGCCTCCGTCCTGGGAAAGAAAGCGAGGAGGACACTCCCTCTGATGCAGACGGCTGATGTCCCCAGTTTGAGGACGTAATGTGCATCGTTTAGGGAATGAGGTCTTCCTTTTATTTTTGGATTTATAGCACAAGCAGCGGCACTGTAAGCATCCTCATACTGTCCTGCCGTAGTTGATTCAGCTCTGCTGGGACTGTCAGGAGCTTGCATGCTCCACTTAATAAGGCACTAACCATAAAAAGGACCTTGGACCAGGGAAAACCCAATAGCCCTCAGGAAAATAACTCCTCCCCCCATTCCAGAAGGGAACAATTCCCAGTTTGCAAAAAAAAGGCAAACCAAAAACATTAGGCAAGAAGAAGAAAAGAAACAGAAGAAATATGCCGTACATTTGAAATTTGTGAACAAATGGGGAAAGAGGGGCACAGCTGGAAGCAGTGGGGTTGGGATGGTGCTTGAGATGGCACCGTGGTAGCATCAGACCAGAAATGAGTGGTTCTTCGATGCTCAGTCACAAAGGGCTTTGCAGAGATGGATCTGTGACACGATTACCACTTGTCAGATAAGCAAACAAAAAGAGCAGGAAAAGAGAGTGACTTTGCCCAAGTTTTAAAGAACAGGAGTCCTGTTTTTGAAAGGTCTTTCAGGTTTTGAAAGTTGATTTTATTCTGAATTGCAATGAAACCCCCAAAGTCTGAAATTCTCAGCAAAGGAGAATAAAAAAAAAACCCAAAACCTCAACGTATTTCAAGATGATTGACGGGTTTTGTTATAATGGAAACTGAAACATTCGTTTTGACTTTGACTTTTTAAAGTTAATATGTTGTAGCAAAAAAAAAGCCAATATAAAATGAAAAAAAATATCAAGGCAGAAAGCTGTTTCAAAATAAAAAATAGAACGGGATGTTTCAACACTCCACTGTCAGTACCTTTTCCACCGATTTTCTTCCTGGACTCTGCTGAAAGCAAACCTCTCTTGCAAAGTGCTTCGATTTCTGATGGCAACAGAGTTCTTCTGCAGTTTTTCTGACCAGCTGTGCCAAGAGTGAAACTCTGACAGCTCATTTTACCATCTAAGGACACAGTTGAAATAGAAGAATACGTTAATACAAGAAGTACCATTTCATGCCATTGGCAACATGACTTTTTTTCCATGGGGTATTGAAACTGCCGTACTGAGCGTGACCTGAAATTCATTCAGGCCAGAGTCTCAGTCACCGAGAGCCCCGAGTTGTCTAATTTGGTTTTGCATCTGTTTTTAGTTGACATCTGCAATGCTCAGTGGCAGCGAGTACCGGAATCTAAGAGATTATATGTATTATGGCAAAAAATGCTGTTGTTCATTTCAGTCTTGCTGCTTTATAGCTTTCATTGGGTACCTTGGGGGTCTTGTACTGACAGAAATAATGAATCATCATTCCCCATTCACCTGCTCCACATCACTCCCAAATTTATAGACTTCTTTGATATTCTCCCTCAAAAGCTGTCCCATATTTTATTATCCTGAGTAATTTTATCTTTTCTGCAGAACTTATCACTTCATGATTCACCAGCTTTGCTGGAAAACACACAAATACATAGAGCAAGAACTTTGCTGCCTAGTAACTCCCTGCCATGTCCCTCGCTCCACAGACTCCACGAGAGCCTCCCTTCCTTAAAAACATGGGGTGAGAGTCTTGTCAAAAGCATTGGGAAGTAGATGTTTGTTACTTATCAGCTGGATCACATTTATTCAGGTAGCTGCGAGCTCCTCCAAGTCTCTCTGATACATTTTAAAGGTAAGACTTCATCAAATCTGTGCAGCTCTTCCTCAGCAACACGTAGGTAATTTTGTGTCTAAGAATTCTGTTTATGATTGTTTCTACAAGTTTGACTGGTCTTTAATGGACATTTACTGGTCTGTAGTTCCCAGCAACGCCTACAGTCATTACTAAAGACTGGTGACACATTTACCCCTATACGTTACTCAGTGGAAAAAAAGCCCATACCTGGGGCTAAACTACAGCAGCTGCTCTACCACCCCATGACCCCTGCTCCAGCAGAGAAGGGGGATCAGAAAAGGAGAGGAGACCCACAGGTTGAAATGAAAACAGATTTCATGGAACAGCCAACTCCCCCCAATGCCAGATAAAGTTGCACCCAGGGATACTCAGCCCAGCCAACATACAGCAGTCACAACCAAAGGGAAGGCAGTTTCCTTGGGAGCAGAATGATGAGCAAACCCCTCCAGGGATGGGGAGAAGGGGATGGGGAGAAGGGGGATGGGGAGAAGGGGATGGGGAGAAGGGGATGGGAGAAGGGGGAATGGGGAGAAGGGGGATGGGGAGAAGGGGGGAGGGGGAGACCCCACCCTCAGCAAACTCCCCCCTTTTATACTGAATGTGATGATGATGGGATGGGACCCACCTGAGAGGCAGCTCGGGGCAGCTGCCCTGGCTGACTCTCCCCTGCTAACGGCCGGCACAGCATGGCTGGCCTGGGGCTCTGTCCCAGAGGAACCGCACAGTTACACACCACAATTAGTTGTTGAATAATTTCTTATCTGTATTCCCTTATAAGTCTTCAATGACCTCTATCTTGATCTTGTGATTTGTCCAGAAATCTCTTCTGGTTTACATAGATCCTTAGGCTCCTCAGCATCAAATCCAATTCTGATGTAAGACCCTGCCCTACAGGTAGTGAATAGTGAGACCAGGAATTAATTTCCTCTCTCCCATAACGACCTTGCTTCTCTGGAATACTTATTTCACTTCTTGACCATCTACTCTTTTCATTGTCTCGTTTCCTGTATCAAAGGTGGTTGCATTTGTTGTTGCTGATCCTGCTGCTGCTGTCATCACCTTTGATGTTCTTGGCAAGATCTCCTGAAAATCTTTTTTTTCCTACTTCATTTAGTTTTACATTTAGCATGTGAGAATCTCTCTTTTCTAGTTTTCTCATTTTATTGCTTCTTTTACTTCTCATAGTTTTCTTTTACTAATAACCAGAGCGGTTTTCTGAAGGGTTATTTCTGTAGTTAGCATGGTATTCGTCTCTTCTTGCTGTCTACAAGTATCACTTGTTCCTATTTTCTGTGCTTGGGTAGCTTCGGTATGAAAGCACATTTGATGAGAAATACTGAAACTTAATGTTGATATTTAGCACATATATTACTCAAGGGGTATTTTGTGGCTAGTGCCCTCTGAGGAGTATAAAATGTCAATAGCTATTGGATCAGTTTAACTTCTCCGTCAATTGTTGGCATTTTTATTTCACCACTGTAAGCTGAGAAAGAGGTAAATGCAATAAATTCTGAAAAAAACACTCAGGTGTCCTAGTCTGGTGACTTATCCTCTAATCCATAACATTTTTAAACACCTAACTTGCAATTTCTAGTCCAGAACTCATGAAATCTAGATGATTTTCTAGCTTTCTTACAGATTTCCCATCTGCCCGTCATCGAAGTGCCACATGCGTGCAGTGAGAATGACAGCACTTACTTCAGAGATGTAATTAGTGTGAGGAGATGTATGGTGACACAAGCCATGGAGATACCACCTCAGCTCATTCTATATGTGAGAAAGTTTTCATCTCCCCCACATGTGGTATTTATTTTCTTTGGAAGTTTCCAAACCTCAAATCCCTTTATCTACTTATTCTGTGAAAATGGAGTCCACTTGCTGAGATGTAAGACATGCTACCTGTGAAAATGGATTCATATC
Organism: Bucorvus abyssinicus; assembly: GCA_009769605.1. Classification (NCBI taxonomy): domain Eukaryota; kingdom Metazoa; phylum Chordata; class Aves; order Bucerotiformes; family Bucorvidae; genus Bucorvus; species Bucorvus abyssinicus. The sequence continues at coordinate 5,082,702 of CM020027.1, read as the reverse complement.
TGCTGTTAAGGACTGCCCACAATTTGCTGTATTTGGGAAATGTTTTTTGTTGAAATGAACAAACTTGCGCTGGAGCCCAATGAAACACTGGAGACAAGTTCATACATAGCAGGAAGGGTTGAGCCTCCCTCAGTTCAAGATTTTGTGACTCCTGTGAACTGCCTTTGGGGGGAAATTGGAGAGCTTGTGAGCCTGGACTGAACCCATGAGCCGTGTCTTCCCACCTCTGAATCATGGCAGGCCACGGATGAGGAGGATCCAACCAGTTCCGGAAGAGCCACCTGCACAAAAGACAGAGATGCACAGGCAGAGCTTAGAAGCAGCCTATAGACAACTTTAATTCCCAGCCATCTAAGGGGCTTTCTGGCAGCAAACGACCACTGGTTCTTCCTCACCTGGGTAGAGCGGGTTTGTCCTCTGGCAACAAGCCTCTGCTGGGGCACCAAATAGCCCAGCATGTTCCTGCTCTGGGTTGGTGGCAAGGGTTTCATGGGGTGATGTCCACGCAGCATGAGGCTCTCAGATCTCTGTTCTGGCCCAGGCTGCCTTTGCCTGCCCCACAATACAAGGAGGTGAGGAGATGCCACCCCAGTGACCCACTGCAGTGGAGGCATCATCTGGGACTCAGACTCTTTGGAGGACGTAGCCCAAAATGCTCATTATGGAGCACTTGTCTTCACAAGCCTGAAATTTTTTAGAAGTTTGATTTAATGCTCACTGTAACAGTGGTGCTTAAAGTGCTGCCTCCAAGGAGCTCCGGGTTCCTCTTACAGGATCACAGCCCCTTAGAAGTTATCTCGGTCTGACGCAGGGCTGAGAGGAACAGCTGGAAAGAGTCATTTGCACCGGGAAATGCTTGTTGTCCATTTCCATTAGAAACAACACCGTCTTACTTCATGTGTATATTGGTATATTTTAGTAAAAACTGGTGTTAAAGGGTCAACAACTCAGAGATACAGAGAGAATAATTGCTAAAGTATGTGCTGCTTTGTTCACTCGGAGACCCTCTGGGCACAAAACATCAAGGACAACAAGCACGCTAAATACTAATAGTCACAATCATAAAAAAACTACTCGCGTGATTAAAATATCTGTTTGAAGGCGCTCTTACATTGACTAATAGAAGTCTCCTTATGAATAGAAAAATGCAATTTTTCCGTGTGAAAAGGACAAGCAAAAACCAAATGACACTTTAGCTTTATTCGCAGTGACCTTGCAAGACTTCTAAAAATCTGACTTCCCTATCTTTGCACGTATGTAAATGATTCAGGTAAGGATGTCAGATGCGAGAAACCAATGTGTGTTGGTAGTACCAGAACTGGAGACAGAAAAAGTGAATGATGAACAACAACGTAGCTGGGTTCAGGGTGAAGCGGAGCTTTCAGAAAACTGCGCTGGTAAATAAAAATGTAATTTAAATTAGGCGAATGTAACCTAATAAATCAGGAGGCAGTGAGCCCGGACGGCAAGAGTACGTTTTAAGCAGAGGAGTAATTTGGAGTAGCTGACCAGGAAGGGAATTTTCTCCAGGGTTTGCTTTAGCGAATGCCTGACTCATTCGGCTGGAGTTCAGCTCCATCACGGAAGGCGAAGGGAGGCTGGATGAATCAGAGAGGAGGCTGTAAATCAGAAGGAGCAATAACATTTCCGCAGCAGGCGGAGCACTTGTTCACCTGAAGCGCTGTGCTTGGTCACCCTTTCACACAAAAAAAGGGCATCACTGCCCTGGAGCGGGTATGGCCTCTCCAGCCCGGCTGACGGTAGATTTTTGGAAGATGACTTATGAAGGGTGCCTGGAGCAGAGGGATCTTCTCCGGGGAGAAGCAAACCCTTTGCAGCAAGCAAATGAGGTCACCCAAATGATGAAAGAGCAGGGCGGTCCTAGCTGCCCTGTGGTGAGCAAGCTGTGACCAGAGCTGAGGACCTTTGGCTCCAGGCACTGTGGGTCCTGCAGATCACCTGGAAAGCAGCGTTTGTGCTCCCCTGAATTCCACGACACACTATGCACTTTGAATCCCTTAGCTCGGGGTTTCACCAGCTGACCTCAGAAGCTGAGAAAAAGGGGAGACCGGACACCCAGACCCCTCTCAGCCTTTGCTTTTCTCTCAAGCCTCTGTCCCAACGCCCCCAGTTTGACAGTCAGATTGTAAATGCAGGAGCCACCACCCTCCTCCGGGTACGAGATCAGATGTTTTAACACGTGCCTGACTGTAGCACAGGCTGACGTTGGGACGTAAGCGGGGGATACAAGCTTGTAGCTGCTATGAGTTAATTGCTCATCCCCTGCAGCCCAGACAGCAGAGACCTCTGCTAGGCAGCCAGGGTGCAGCCAAGCATTATACTTCCAGCATATGGACCATTTAAATTCCCAGCAAAAAGAGCAGTTTAAACCGCTTGGTGCTCGGGTAGGATTTCTGCCATCTGGTACCCAGTATCTTCTGCTGGCAGAAGCCAAGGTTGGATGCAGCTCTACGATAGTAATTGTAGTGTCATTTCCATGCAAATGGCTTGTAACTGGTGAGTTTGGGGCAGGCCCATCAGCACACATTTGCCTGGCAAACGTCTCTGCTGCCTCTTGCTGTGGGCCAGGAGTCCAAAGGAAATACGGGATCCTCTCAAGAATACTACTGGTGCATCCACAATGTGGACCTGGAATGGATGAGCCAAAGATGTTGATGCTTAATTTTCTTCATACTTGCTAACACCGAACTAGGGATGCTGAAAATATCCCTTCTCTATGGTAGGAGGAACAGCCAGTGAGACCTGAGAGGAGATTACTGATCTGGCCACTGGTGGGGTTTAAGGCTCAGAAGCAGGCTTGGATCCCAGCTCATTTTGTAATGACCACCAAGAAATGGGCCATTATGATGACCATGAAACCACAAATGAAACACCACAGCTGACACGTTTCTTTAACAAGCAGATGAAGCCCCTGCTTCGTAATAGTAGCTCCCACCTTCTCCAGAGTAAAGCCTCTAAATATGGTCCAAAGCCACCCTCAGACAGAGATCCCTGCTTGACATGAACCCGAGTCCCAGCACACACGCTCAGCAGACACGCATTCGTGTTCTGGAGTGCTTCTTGAACAAGGGGGCTTTACTTCTTTGGGGCTATAGGAAAAGGATAGACTTGTCCTCCTGGTGTCAGTGAGGCTACCTGTGTAACCTGGCCCTCAAACAACTTACACAGGTCAAACAGAGCTCATGGTTTTTCCTCTTTTTAGGTTCAAAAGTACATACATCATTCCCTCCTGCCCACTCCAGAAGGATCTCTGTATAAGACTGATGTTACTAGCTGCTGCCTAACAGCAGCATTGCCCAGGAATTCTGCTGAGGATGCCAGGCGAGCACGGGAGATGTCGTCTTACAGAACGAGGGCAGCACTATGCTCTGCACTGCTTCACAAGGGCCCTGTGCCCTCCTTCAGACACATCCAGGGCCTCAATGAGACACGTCCTCAAGTGATGCCCATCTAAAAGCTGCTCTGTGGATGGCTACAAACACATCCAAGGGCAATTCTGGTCTTATATCCCCCATCAGCTGAAGGAGGCGTGCCACCTCAGGGGCCATTCACACTTACACCTCACCTAAACACATCCTGGTCAAAACGCAGTTTGTTCCAATGTCTGACTTAGTATGTGCTGAACCCAATTATCAAGATTTAACACAAGTTTATTTTGCATTGTTACCTCTTTTTGTAGGTCCTACGTTAAATAGTGTGCTACTTATGGGGTTTTTTTTTGTCAGGGAGACTGAGGAAAGCTAATTGCTGGAGTCTGTTTTGACCACAGGACTTGCTAGAAAGCCAGCGTGACAAAACCATCGTTATTTAACAACTGGTTGTTGCTTTGGCTGTTCAGAAACCAGAGATGGGATTTACCCTGCTGTCTAAAATGTCCTCGTCAAAATTAAGCAACTAGTCTGTGCCAGCTGGTTAGGCTGGCACAATGTCCAGGGTGAGGACAGTCTGTGGGGTGTGGGTCACGCTGCCCTAAGGTGGGTATTTAGCAGGAGAGGGACAAGTGTTCATGTCAGGATGAGCAGCTCCTTTCCACTGACCAGCTGGAGCCAGGTCACCAGTTTGGTCTCAATGTCTAACTCATGGATTGAATTTGATGGGCCAAACTGGGCGCAATGAACACGTTCCCAACCACTTCCATCTTTCTACAGACCTCTCTGCTTCTATCTTTTGATGTAGAGGTGGGCTATAGGGAGGCCACTGGACAAGCACATCTCCACACTATGATGTAAGGAACCCCAGCCCGCTCTGGTGCAGAAGACTTTTTTAGTGCAGGTGGACAGAGAGGACCATGGTTTCTGTGGTCTACAGCACTCCCCCAGCAAAAGATGTACTGAGGAGTATCACCCCCCTCCTCTGTTAAGTCTTCCACCTATTCGAATATCTATACAGTTATAAAAGCTCCAGGGTTTTGTGAAGTATTTTTTTATTAACGGGTATGAGAGGAAGGAGCCTTTTTTTTTTTCAACAGCAAAACCACCCAGGTAAAACCTGAAAGACCTTGACTGTTGATGCCTGCAAGAAGTTTTCCACCAGAGACGGCTGAACAACAAAATTGATACAGATAATATTGCTAACATTAGAGAGGCGGGAAGAAAATAGTGCCCTGAAAACAAAACCTTGCATGATTCTTTACACCTAAACCCCAGACAAGTGGCAAAAAGCACAGAAATTACTTCCCCCCCCGCCCCTTTTCTTTTGTGTCCCATATAATGCTGGGTGTAAACCTGGCACCTGAACACCACCGGGTGTATCTGCCTTCCAGCTGAGCATCACGTGCATTTCACCTCCAGCGAGGTGTCAGCGGATTTACAGGAAGAAAAGCAGAAAGGGCTGAAGCTTTTCTAAAAGCATCCACCAGGCTTTTCTGTTTACCTTTTCAACTTCTGCTGCTTCTCCACTGAGGTCCAGCAGTGTCACAATTCTCCGAGGACACGTTAGGTAAATACCCAGCTCATTTAAGCAGCCCTACCATCCACTTGGAGCAGATGAAGGCTCCCTACCAGCTGGAAGGTGTTTGCTGTAACCCCCTGTCCATCCCCCAAGCCCCGCCAGCTCTGCCCTTCAGAGGCTGAAGCAGACTGCGGGAATGGTGCCTGCCAGCACGGGAGAGGGATTTATCACGACATCTGGTGTGGTCCTTGCGTGACAGGCTGGCTCAAGGAAAGACCCGTGCCTTGGGTGGTGGTTGCCATGAGAGCAGCTGTGGTTCTGTACTTCTCTAACGTTTACTTCAAACCAACTGTTTGTCTATTCACTTCCAGCAAATTTCTCCATTTGTGGCTTTTGCAGATTTAAAAATCACATTAATGGTCCCTAGATGCTTTTTTTTTTTCTGTGAAATGTCTAAATAAAATAAATGAAATGATCCTCAAGCTTCCCCACCTCGAGTCCTTTCGTTCAAATGACCCTAGAGTATCTTCCCTCATCTACAAATATTCTGGAATAATATGTTATTCTGACCTGAATCTTGTTTTATTTTGTGGTTTTCCTTAGAACTTGAGCTACTGGAGAATCTCAGGTTACATTTAAAAAATTTTTGATGTAGATAAGTGGTTTCGGAGAGCAGCTGGAAAGCACAATTTTAGTGCAAGCTATGAGATTAGCAGCCAGATCTTACAGTGAAGTGGCACACAGCTTTCAGCTATTAAGGTGCACTTTGCAGCAGTCTCTTCACTTCTAAACACTCGCTGTTGGATCAGCTGCAACTCCCCCCATGCTTCGAGAAGGGGCTGTGCCCCCCTGCTCCCACCCCAGTGTTCACAGGGCACAGGCAGCCCCACCTTTGGGCTTCCCTGAGCCGCCAGCTCCAAACTCAAGCCACGGAGCTAACAGCCTTCTCCAGAAGATGGAGTTTGTAAGGGAGGAGGTGGCCAAAGTCCTGGCCTAAGGAGAGCAGGAGATTTGACCCATGACCAGGGGCAGTTTTGGTGAGCTGGCTGTCAGAATAGCCCTTGCATAAGGCTGAGTTCAGGTTCCCCACATGCCACAGGTTCAGAGCCATTTCTGTGGAGCTCTGCTGACTTCACTCTTCGAGACCTTCAGCCTGGCCTTGATTTATTCTGCAGGCTTGCTACCTTTTCAGCAGCGCTCATTCCCCAGAAATACCACTGCTCCACCTGGGCTTGACAGCAAGCTTACTACTGGGCTGTGGTGTTGGCTTTGGTGGGTTTTTTTCTCCCCCACATCTTTTCTATCTTTCCTTCTTCTCTCTCCCTCTGTCAGAATGACAGTCACCAGCTTGGGGATCTGGCACAAAAGGCTAGAGCGGCGTGATGTGGCTGATACAGGCAAGAAGCCAGAACATTTTGTGTAGGTTAACTGTCCTCCTAGGCAGAGAGCATCCCTCGGCTCAGACATATGCCAGCAGCCAGCCATTCCTCTGCTCCTCCTCCCCTCCCCAGCTATTCCTCCCACTCAGATATTCATGCTCAGCACAGGTTGATTAAAACATTGCTGTCATTAAAAAAAAAAGGGGGGGGTACGGGGAGGGGAGTGGAATTTCCTTGCAACTGCTGCTTCTCTCAGCCAGCAAGTTGCTTTTAAACTCTCCCTGATAGAAAGCAGCAGTGTGCTCTGGCTTTGCTTCCCTCGCTGCCAAAGGGCTCCTGCACGCAGAGGTTTCCACGCCAGAGCCATTCAGATGAGCCTGCCAGTATCCTTCCCCCCTGCCTCCTGCCAGTTGCCCGTGGCTGGGTGCATGGGCTGCAAGGTTCTGTTCCCCCAGCACATCCCAGACCTGGGACACTGGGGCAAAACGTGGTGGAACACATCAGTTGTGGCCCCACGTGGGCTGTCTAGCAGGGAAAGATGAGGTGGTGATGTCCTACCTGTTCGCACTGTCACCATGGGAAAACTGTGCACGGAAGGCTGTCATGACTCTCCCACACCATTTCTGATACACGGAGATGGGCACAAGCAAAGCCTGCAGTTGGGAGCATCCCTGAGCTCCAAGCAGGGCTTTTTGGGGAATGAAGACTTGAATCCAGATGTGGAGCACACAGCTGGCGCGTGTCCTTGGAGCAGGCCAAGCCCAAACCACAGATCTGTATCATATCTTACCATTTCTGGGGTCTGCAGAACTCAACTCCAGCTTGACAGCCCGAGACATCTGCTCTTGAATTGTTACTGTGAACACGAGGAAACGATTCAGCTTCTTGAATCCGCTTGGGAGCCAAAGTCAGTCCTTTGCTCAACAGTCTGCACGAGCAGCTAGGGACCTCCAAAGGATGGAAACAAAGGAAGGGCGTTGCTAGGAGGGTACCATTGCTTTGACGCTAAAACATTATGCTTGACAAATAACAACAAAATATGTCCCACGACAAAAACAAAAAAAGAAAAACATGAGCATGTTAGGCCAACTTCCCAAATCTGCAAACACTTTTGCCCTCCTTGTTCCTCTTCTGTTTCTCACAAAGCCCTTCTTCCTTTTGTGCTGTCTCCATGGCCCTCGTTCCCTTCACACTGAGGACTTGGTAAGGTTTGGTTTCATAAGGCAGGAAAACCCTGGTGTACTCCAAAATTAATATATTAAGTAATCTCTCAGCCCTCTACAATTTAAAAGACTCAAAAAAAGATGACCCAGAAACAAGAGGTTGAAAAATCATGTGCTAACCCTTAAATCCTCAGCTTTGTTTGTACTTCTACAGCTCGAGGCACAGAAAAGCCACACTTAAGTCACGACTACATTTAAGTCTGGTACCTTATGTACGGTGACCCACCTTTTGAAAAAAAAATCGATGAAAGAATGACGGTTCTCCACTTCAGGTATCTCAAACAGAGCCTCACTGTCATAGAGCAGGAAGCTGATCAGCCTAAAAAGGAGAAAACTTCATTTATTAAGAGATGACTGGCCACTTAATAAGCCAACCTGATTAGTTTTTCCATGAGGAGTTACTGCAGCATTTAAGACCAGAAATTTTATAGGATGAAGCAGGTAAGAAAAGGAAAGAGCCATTTAGATGTTGGGACAAGACTAACAAAACTTTTGCTATTTCTTCCTTAGTGTGACAACAAAACACGGGTTCCAGTATGTCTGTTGCACAACTCGGTATGTCGAGGCTGTACTTCTGAATTTTCAAACCATGGAAATTCCTCTTATTTCAGGATTAATATCTGTCCTCCATCAAAATGACAATCCATTCAAAATTTCTCCTAAGAAAGATTTCCAGGGGAAAGAAGTTCAAATCAAATGACAATTTGCTTCCACTGAAAGTATGTTTCATTTTACTTTTGACTTTAAAAACAAAAATACCTTCTAAAGAACAAGAACATGAAAACAAAGAGTACTTTATTCTAAAATACTTCGAAATAAAATGTTCTTACATCTTCAAGGCAATTTTTGTTTTGCAAAGTAATTGAAGAAAGTATTGTCAGCCTGTGCTGATGAAGTCTCACAGCACATTTTGGTGGGTTTTGGTTGGTGGGGTTTTTTTTTATTTATTTTTTTAATTATTTTTTGATACAGCAGCTCTTTCCAGGCAAGAAAGGTTACTTGGGGCAACAGTGGGCTAGAAAACTGCACGTGCATGGACAAGGATGAGCAGGTGTCTCTTGACTAACAGGTCGCAGGCCAAACTTCGCCCTCGTGGGATCTATACGAATAGGTACATACGACCGCTGGAAAAATGGTTAATGCAGTTACCAGCTGACCCATTCCAGCAGCGAGCATGTTGATGCTGGAATTATCCAAACGACTGCCTGATGAAAGGATGCAGTTGTTCAAAGCGCGTTTGCCTTGCTCGCTAATCTCTTCAGATATCCTGTTGGGAAATCCTTTGAAGCCAATACCTGATAAATGAATTTGGCAAGTGAATAAACATCCCACAGCCTATTACTGAAATATTATGCACCTGTTACAAGGAAGCTGCCGTGCATTCATTTTCACCCAGCACCACTGCTCTTTAAAAATGTTTTTTGATGATGGAGTGAGAAAAGCCGTTACCGAAACCACTGTTACCTTGACCACAGAGTTACAACCCACGCACAGCAGAAAAGCCGTGGGTTGGGTTCACCATGTGAGATAAGCATCGTGAATGCTTGCTGGTGAATAAATACCCACCTTGCCGACAAGGACTTCACCAAGTAGGCATCAGATTATTGGCAATGAATTTTATGACTTTGACTTTAACAACTGTGCTTCATGGCTGCTTTGATCAGCCAATTGATATTCCGGACAGGTTGCCTCAACGTGGAGATAAGCTGAAGCAAAGGACTCTGCACAGGTCTGGTGAAGGAGAAAGAGTGGAAATTCCCCGAGCGCTCCAGAGGGGAAGGCTCACAAAGACACGCCGTGTCAGACACAGGAGGGGAAGTGCTGGACAGACTTTCCAGATCATTGTTCTAGCAAATGGGTTCACCGGCAGAGCTATTTCTATGCCGTGGTTAATAATATTCACGGAAGGTCACCTCTACATTCGCAACAATGAACATCAGTTTTTCAAGGCACATATTAAAAGCCCGTTGTTTAATCAAGGAAGAACACCAACTCCAGTACCTCCGTCTGTGGGAAAACTAGAAGTCAGAGCTTACAATTCAAACTGCGTGGAGGTCAACTACATGCAGAGAAATAATTCACTGCCCAGCAGCTGAATGCAATGAAATTGTAAACTTTTCATGGATAACTTGCAGAAGAAAGAGAGGCTAAATTAATTGAATAAATTATTTCCTACGAATCACTCACTCTGCTCTAATTAACAGGAGCTTGTGTACTCAGCTCCTTCTGCAGTATCTCCATGGCTGCCCCTAAGGGTCAGAGTCCCCGAGAAATCCATCATTTTACTTTCAAATGTGTTTTCATTAGGTTATACTCAAAAATAACAACAAAAGAGATAGTCTGAGGAAGAAAGGAGGAGAAATTACCGAGGGGACTTAGTAGCGGTTGAACTTCAATTAGAGATGGCATTCCAGTTTTCCACAGAAATATTTGGGTGCTTATCTGAACTCCTGCTCCCACCAGCTGGATGAAGGGCTTCTCAAAAGCTCCCCCATTCCAGATGCCACAATTCCCCTAATTAATCCTCCTTTGGACCCTGCAGCCCCATAGCTAGCCTGCACACTGACGTCTCCCAGGATTGCTGCAAACGTTATTAGCCTGTACATCGGAACTGTTGCCAGGAAATTAGAGGGCAGGCACAGATTAGCTGGCAGTGGAGGGATGGGGGAATAAGGGAACATTAGTTCCCTCATGGGTACTGGCAGATGAGCGCCTGTTTATGCGGCACGTAACACAGTCATTACAATGCAGCACCTTCCCTGTCCCCACTTCCAGTTAGGTTAGAGACGCTTCTGTCTTGATGCCGTCATCGTAAAGGTTTTAGCTACAGGGTTTATTATTTGCTGGTTTTGTTCATTTGGGTTTTTTCTTTTTTTTTTAAATAGTTGCATCTAACATGGGAATCACTGACATTACCTTAAAGCAAACACTTTGGCAAAGCAAAGCATTTGCTCCACTGTAATCCCCTGGGCTGGTGGATCAGAGGGTTACAGGGGAGAAGTGGACAGTCCAGTTCCCTTGCTGGAGATGAGACTCTCCCCTGCAATCCAAAACCCTGAGCCATCCAGAAAATTTGTCAGAGGATAAGAAGAGAGATGAAGCGGGGCTGGTCAAAACCACCAGTCCTCAGTCAGGAAAAAGAAGCAACATCAAAGAGTTAAGCCAAGATCTTGGATTTCACAGAGCAGTTTTCTCTGAGCTCAGGCCAGGCAGACCTCCGGGAATTTTCAGAGTTCTGCTCCTTCTCCATCCTTACCGCATACTTCAACTTTTTTTTTTTCTTGACCTATTAATGACTTCCACGGTATTTAGAGCCCCAGGGCCCTAACCCACATCAGAGCCCCCCTGTGCCAGGCACACGGCCGCAGAGGCTGCCCCGAAGAGCTCACACAGTAATTAGGCAGAAGGAAGATGGGAACAGCAATACAGGGAAGGCCGGGGTGTCAGCAAGGCGGCTGCCTCTCGGACCTGCTGCAGAAGCAGCAGGAAGCTGGTCTCCAGGCCAGGCAGGGACTGGCCTCCACTGCAGTCACGCTTAGGTGTGGATGCGGCTCCACGTTAAACATCGACACGAGTTGCATGCCGATAGCGGCTAAATCCTCTGCAGAAAGAAGCACCGCGCAACCTCCTTCCCCTGCCCAACCCGAGGTAAATCCAGGCAGCGGTGTCTTTGGCAGCTGACCGCAGCTTGGGGGGTACTTGCAGGAACCTGGGGTTTGCTGTTCTTCAGCATGGCCAAGTTTCTTCTCTGTCTGTTGATACAGAGGAAGTCTGAGGGTAGATTTTAAGGGAAAAATGCGCACACAGGAAGATTATCTCCTCTTCTAAAAGGAAGAGACCAGTGCTACAGTGATAGGAGAGAATAAAAATGTAAACAAAATTACTTTCTCCAGAAAAATGAGAAAAGGACATGTGCCTGGAAAAAGCCCCCTGCCCCTTTACCCAGTAGTCAGGGGTCAAAGTCACTAATACTAAAGTATCCATCCAATAGGACGTGTAGAATCCAGTTATAAATACAGATTGCATTACAAAAGCGTCTTCTGACAAGAGACAAAATTATGGGTGTAGGATTCAGAACCAGTCTGCGAGTGGGTACACACAATTGTGTCTAACCTGGGCAAGCTGTTGAAGGAGTGTATCGGTAGCAGAGCCATTTTAAATAGGCCAGTTTGTTTTCTCCCTTCCTCCGGTATTCTTCTGTGGAGACTTCTCATACCCACACAACCACGAGAGAAGCATCGGGCCATGTGTTTTGTGACAAACACATGAGCATACAGGCAAAGCAGAAGTAACTTGGCTCACCAACTCTCTGCCGGCTGCAGTTTGTGTTGCTCTGCCCTCATGCTGAATTGTGACCCCGCTGGGCTCAATGCCACATAAACACACAGGATGATCTGCTGCTTTATCTACCTTAAAAGTTCGGTGGTTAAGGTGTGGGGTTTTTACATGAAAAAGGCGGAGTGGCTCAGTGGCGTACCCAGAATTTCCGCTTTTCAAGGAGACTTCAAAGTCTGATATGTTACCACACGTTTCCAACAGTGAAAAATAATTTTGGGGGAGCCAAGAAAGGTCGGGCCCACTGCCCCAGCTGACGGTTTTATAGCAAGGGCAGTCAGAGCTCTCTGCTGTGTAAATAGGATCAAATCCATATACTTACCTTTGCTTCGGCAGCTCCCGATACTCTCGGGTCTCCGCTTTCCTCCAGGCTGGTCAGTGCCAATGTTGAAGCTCATCTTCTTTAGAATAAAAGGTATCATTCTGCCTGACTCAAGCGATGTAGGAGAACCATACCCCGCGTCTGTCAAAGGGCATCATTTTACACGAATGTTTTCCCCTCAAAAACTGAAGTGGAAGCTGCAAAGATCAAAATCCAGGAGTACGTAGCAATGCCTTGACGTGTGTTACAAATAACAATTAAGAGGTTGTTACTCAAGAGGGAGATCGGCTCAAGAGGGAGGGGGTCCGAGGTTCTGAAGCGCTAGCCTTAGTGGTCCTGTATTGTTGTAAAGGATGCTGCTGCACTCCAAGTAGTCCTCCAAGCTGCACAAATGCACAGGAGACTGGACGGAAGCCTCACGCAAAACATCTTTCGGATAACTAAGTGGATTACCAACCAGAGCTTCCCAAGACAAAGAGTTAAAAACCCCACATTTTTCTCTTTCATACTGGTTTTCCATTTCTTGGTGTAATAGGTACATCAGACTATCCTGTTCTATTTATTGCCCATAATCTCCTTTTCTGGGCTCAAAGCTCATAACACGCTACAGGGGACTGTTTTTATTCTCGTCCCAATCATCCTTTCTTTCTCACATGCAATTAAGCACAAGAGTCATGGAAATATTTCTAGTTCACATTCGGTTTTTTAGAACTCAAGCTGCGTGTGTGTGAAAGTGGCATTTCATACAATTTACTAATAAATACTGAGTTTGATTCAGTACATGCTCTAGAGACCGAGATGATTTTAATACCTGCCGAAAGTTAAATAACGTGCCTAAGTGCTTTCCTCATCGCAAATGCCCTGAAGTTATCCAAGTCCTTTCTTTCTTCAGTACTAATCTAAGCGCGTGTTATCAAAATAACTACAGCCATTATGCTAATGTTCTTCCTAACTTAAAATAAGTTTTTGTGCCCACTTCTTAACCACAGAACAACCTGTTTCCACTGAAGTGCTGCTTATTACCTTCTTTTGAGAGCCAAAACATCTTTCTGGGCTTGGTAGTTAAACCTCTGCTAAAAGGCTTTTGTGGTTGTCCACAACATTTGACATTTATTCTTAACACCCAGAGATGAAACTCAGACTTACTAGATGCAGATGATTGAGGGGATATCCAAGTCAGAACCCCTCTGACTGTATTTACGTGCTCCTCTTTACTTTTTATCTCATTGGTTCCGTGAAAGTGTGGCTTTCGTTATCCCGCCTCTGACCTGTGTGATTTTGTACATACAACATTTCCAATGCTGGCCATAGTGAAAAATAACAAACAATAAGCAAACAAAAACTTACCGCAGTAGTAAGAAAGCCTGGAAAAGATTTTTCAGGTTCGTATCATCAAATTTTTCACCTTGACTTCATAGGCTGAAGCCAGGGGCAAATCTCTTCCTCCCACCTGAAAACGGTGTAGGAAGAGTAACCGGGACTCAGGACTGTTCAATATTGCCTGGCCTTGTTTACTATCCTGATTCTTGTTGTGCCGAAAGGTGTATTCATCCTGTGGTATCTTTGGCACCAGGAGCCAGGGCAAAACACTATTTAACACATTATTTAATTAAAAAAAAAAAAAAAATCATTGCTTAGTTTGGAAAAACATATTTTCTAGGCAGAATAATCTATCTGCACAAGAAAATTAATACCAAATTCTGCATATTTGTGTTCTGGTGGCTGTGGCCCGGTTTTCACGTTGCGTGGCTACCAGCTTCAGGCTGCATGGGATGGAGACCATCGCGCTTCTGGGACACGGTCCTTGCTCCGAGGTCTCCCAGCACCACCACCCACAAAACCAGCACTGTGGCCAATTGGCAGAACTCCTGACTGCAGCCCTTCCTCTCCTTTTCAGTCCCAGTTTCCCTTAGCATTATTTTCCCACCCCTCTCCTTTCAGGTTTTTTTTGACTGTCTTGATATTTTTGGTGCCTCAGGGCACAAAGTTCTGCTCCTGTGAGCCCCCTACTAACACCAGCCTTCCCCATCTTGATTATCTGCCTGCCCCTCCAACTCATCCCCTACTAATCCCACCAAAACCCCCTTCTTAGCTGGGGCTCTTCCCAAATTAGAAACCACTGTCAATAAGGAAGAGAGATGTCAGAAGAACAGCCTAGGAGTTACCATCATTAGCTACAGCCCGAAAGCCACTTCCAGCAACAGCAATTACACAGCATAAGCAAAAAAAAAAAAAATCATACAAAATCTTCCACTTTTTCATCTCTCCCCAACTGAGCAAGTTAAGCGGCAGTAATGTTGTATCTACCGGTATCATCTACCTTGGCAAAATAATTGGAATAAAGCAACAAAGAGCAGAACTGCCTCTTAAAGCATCAAAAGGTGACAGCAAGATCCTGCAAAGATAATTCCTAGCATAAAGAGTAGAAGTATGTAGCTGGAGAAGTAGCGGTTCCAGCTGTAAGTCTTTCTGCTTGAAAAGAAAACATCTGGAGCCCTACCAAAGAAAGGAGGCATTTATAAGCATAAAAAACCCAGGGCTGACCTTAGAGTGTCATGAATTCCAGTTCAGAACAAAACCCATACATACAAATATTCAGATCCATGATTTGCTGTGAAATAGGGGGGTGCCGCAGTTCATTTAAAACCCAAAGGTTACAGATAAACTTAAGGAGACGTGGACAGATCGATACGAGGGGGACAGATCGATACGAGGGCAATCAGAGCTGACATTCCTCACCTGAGCAAAGCTGATCCCTTCAGCCTCAAAAACCAAACCAGAGGGTGTTTTAGCTGAACCTGCAGGGTGGCAGAGCAGCCTCAGCCTTGCTGCAGCCAGACCCTGGGTCTTGTGCTGCCAACAACCTCGGGAGCACTTTGCTTTCTGGAGGTCCGCCCTGTGCAAAGCCTGTGGCCGTGAGAAGTCTCTCTTAGGGACATCAGTAGCCCAGAAAGCCCTAACCCAGCTCTCCCCTACAAGAAGGAAGGTCATTCTTTCCTGACGAGTAAGGTCTTTTATATTGGCAAGGTTTATCCACCCCAGCTGCTCTGCATTCTTGTAACCCAGCCCTGAGGGTTTTTTTTCCCCTGCTTACCTGCAATTTCTCGGCCATTTCTGTGGAATATTTGCATCCGAACTTTAGCAGGGCTGAAGTCACTCATCCTTACCTTGGTTTATTTCTTTCTTAGCCTTGGTGTGAAAAGGAATCCAGCGCCCATCTTCTGCCCCTAGTCACCATTTCCTTGCAAAAAACAGAGCTGAGCCACTTCCACAGAGCTGCTCTCTCTTCCCCCAGCACCCCCCAGCACCTTTTCCCCGCTTGTAATTAATGTCTGCCCTACTAACGTGATTATATGGGACCCAGTAAGATAAACTTTACTGAAGCGCTTGACAAATAGCGAAAAAGCACCACTCGATACCCAAACAAGGAGACGAACAAACCACATGAACATACTTGCCAGATTGCGTAGAAAGCACCGCTTTGACGGGCACACACGCCGTGCTAGGAAGATTAAAACGAGACATGAAAATAAATGACAGGGAGCGGAGAAAACAAAGTAGGGGGAGCCTGTGTGTCTCAGGGGGTGTATAATGGGATAGAGAGATTTTCACCTTGAGGTCAGCCGCCCGATTCCCCCGCAGCCCCTCAGACGCCGCCAGTGATTGGCACCAACTGATATGAAATAAGATGTAAGCCCGGGTTTATCCCTGACGGAATAATGGTCAGACCTCTTCATCCAGAAACACAGCCTCCCAAACCAGTCTAACCCACGTCCCTGCCGCTGGGTTTGTCGGGATACCATCGCGACGGGTCGGGTGAGCACCAGCCAGGCAGTGTATGAGAGGTGAGACCAGAGCCAGCCAGTAACCAGGCAGAACGGAGAGGGCATCCTTCATACAGCAATGCAAGGATGACACTTTGCAGACACTGCTTAGGGACACAATTTCTGGCTGAAACCCAGAAATTCTGGGGTTTGGGGGGAGGAGGTGAAAAAAGTGTGATCCGGAATTGTTGTTGCCTCTAAATTAGGAGCACAGAAAGGCTGAGGATGTCTCGCAGTACAGAAAGTCTGGCTGATTTCATCCTGGATGTAGTGAAGATGAATATTTCGTGTTGCAAAGCTGCGGTGACATGTTTTTGTTCTGACCTTTTCAACTCAATCGTCCTTACATTCACTCAGGAAAGCAAGAGAGGAAGTTCAGGTGTTTCTCACAATAATGACACGGCACAGATTTAAGAAAAAAACAGATTCACGCAAAAAATAACAACCTCATAGCAAAATGTAACAAAACATTCACTTTATTCTGAGTTGTTCTTGAAGGAATGTGTTGACAAATTAGCACCAAAATTAAGATGAGACCATAAAGCTTTTTCTTTCTGCAAAGTGCGTATTTTTTCCCAAAAAGACAAACGCTTTAAAACAGGCTCTTTTTCCCAAACCGGTGTTTAATCCCATAATATGACACAGCCTTTCTGCGGGATACATCACCCGGGTCATTTCAGGTGAAATCCCAACCCTGCCAAGGTCAGGCTTGGGAGTTCATCTGTGGATTTCAGCGTAGCCTGGAATCCTCTTTAAACCTGCGCGTTGTAAATCCCTGGCTGTGAGGAAAGCAGAGTGGTACCTTCTGTAACGGACAGGGAGCTGCTGTGCAGCAATTAAGGAAAACAAACAAACAAATGAGAAAAATATGCTTTTAGCTTATATATTGTCTGCAGGGGCTGGTATTGCCCATAATGTTATAGGGAAAAAAGGCACATCCTTGCTAGCATCGCTCTTCCCAGCCTAGGAGCATTTCAGTGATAGAACAACGTCCATCTCCGTGCTGCTCAAAGTGTCCCCACCCGCTGTTGAGAGGGACAGAGAAGGGGTTTCTTTCACTGCAAGTGTAGGGGGCTGACGGCAAGCAGGAGTGGCTGGGAGGCAGCGGATGTTGCCAGAGTTTGGTCTAGGAGCAGCGGGGTGTTAGCAGCACGCTGCCTGGTCGGTGGTAACAAGGTGAACCCTCAAAGTTGTTAGCTGACAATTAAAGCAGCCAGACAGGAAAGACAGATAAGGAAGCAGGGACTCGAAATGCGCATTGCCGGCTGCGGGCGCTTTGCCTCGGAGCATGGTTGATGGCTGCTGGGAGCAGCCCGGGCTAGCGAGTGACCTTGTGTCCTTCTGGAGAGCTCCTCTGGGAGCTGCTTGCTGAGATGGTGGGGATTGAAGCTGGGGTAACTGGGGTACCCCTGGAGCACTCATCGGTGCCCAGCTAAGCTAACGCAGGAGCAAACCTCCCCTTGGCCTGGGGAACCTCCAGAAGTGGAAGACTAGGTATTGTGGTGCAGGGAAAAGCAGGTGGCATAATCCCCTCTGGGGATCTATAGATGTGATTCGTATCAGAGGAAAAGTCGTATTGATGTTAAGAAACCGCGGCTAGGTGTGCTCACGCATGTGTATGCTTACATGTGTGTGTACCTGACTGCACGTGCACGAGGGACCGAGCTGTGACACTGCTTCTCTGAGTTCTCCTTGGTTGAGGTGCTGTAAATCAGTTCAACATAAACTAAGTTTTTGTGTTGAAATTTTCCAAGCGTTCAGGAAGGAAACGCACTGACGCTGAGACCGTGATGCCCGAGCCACCCGGAGCGCTGCGCGGCACTGGGACTCCCTGTCGTCACGCAGAGGACGCCGCTACTTGTTGAAAAGACAGCAGGAGCCCCACGACAAAAAGCTTACGTTAAACGCTACGATGCACAAATCTGACCAAAACCTGTGACCTGGCAGAGGTTGTCCGCTCTCACGCTTGTCACGTCACCGGTGTTACCCGTGACAGAACGCTATGGAAGGCAGAGCTCACCGAGACTGGCGGTGGGGTTCGAAAAAGCAACCAGAATGTTTGCAAAACCCATCTAAAACAAACCGCTTTTCCACCAGGTGACATAGTTCGATGATAGAGATGAGAAGTGAAGTTGGAACCAGGCTCAACTTCCATCATTTAAGACAAGACGCTTCGTGTAAAACTAGTTTGGGATTTATCAGGTGGCAAATCCACGCCGTACTTAGTAGCCACATACGCCTCGCTGTGTCACGCACAACTTCATGGAAATGGAACAGCTTCAGACCAGCTGTTTGGGGGTCGAAATTTCTGTCTTCTCATTCAGAAAAGGAGGAGGTCAGGGCCAGGAGCGAGGTCATGAGAAATGGGGTTCTTACGTTCCCTTGTTCAATCAACACTTTCCCCATCTAACACAGCGGGGAACGCGATTTCCCACATCCAGAGCTATTGCTCGAAGCTCCAGGTTAGCAAGACAGTTACTCGCTGTCTTTGGCCCATTTCTTTTCCCCCAGCCACTAAATGAGAAATTTAATCAAATCCCATTAATCGCAGGGAAATTTCACTCGGCTGCAAGTGTTCTGAGCTGCTTTGCTGTCAGCCCGGTCCCGGATGATGGGATTATCCGCGCTTATTAATATGATTCCATTTAATTCTGCCGCTGCTGGGTATTCTGAGGCACAAAAACTTGTGCAGCAAAGCCTGTTTCTGGGTGAAAACCCCCACGCCTCTCCTCCATAAAGTCTTTTGCATACTCCGAGCTTTATCACCCTTAAGTGCGGGCCTAAGCCCTTGCAGGATTAGAGCCAAAACGCGCCGAATTCCCGCGTGTCCGTCGCTGCTGCTGACACACAACGTGCTCCAGGCTAACGTGAGCCCGTGGGGTCTCAGCTGCTGTTCTCCATGTCCCCACGTGCCCCGTTGTTAAGACCCCACAGATTCAGCGTCTCAATTCCTCTGGGCCTTTGCCAGGAAGGGATTGTATCTCCAGGTCATCACCAGGCAGGTAATTTTTTTTTCCTTTATTTGTGCGATAACTTCAATCTGGTTGATTTCTTACCATTCACTAGCCGGAGGTAGAGAAAAAAACGTAATAAAGTTTGCCTAGGAAATGAAATACTCTTGAAAAGATAATCAGCTGGATTAGGAAACAAAGGAAGTCGTGCTCTTTAATGAACCGGGCACGGTGCGCGGTTTGGCTGCCTCTAGCCCCTCAGAATTAATGCCCATTAATGCCAGTACCCGCATTCCTACAAGCTCCATTTCATGTCTAATTGAAACAGAACCTGCTCCAGATACAGGAAGACCTCCAATTAGCCCAGGTACTTACGGGGAGGTAATGGACAGGAAGGATGTTTGCGAGAGCTGAAGAACAGCCCTGGTGGGAATAGAATCGGTAGGGTTCTAGATTTAGCGAAGGGCTGCCCTGATCCCGTCCAGCCTAGAGCTGAATAAGGAATTACAGAGACATGTCGATGCAACTGAGAGGGTAGAGATGCGGAGGAGCTTGAGATCCGAAATGTTCCCACGACCCATGCTCTGTGACCAGGAAAAAGTCACATTTTATATCTTAGTCTTCCTATTTATATAATAGAGGGAGTAACACAGGCTCACGTTTGCTAAGCCCTGAGATTAGAAAGGAAGGGCAGTAAATACAGGCAATCTACTTCGACTTAAATTGAGCTTTTAATAAAGACCTTTTAAATAACAATCAAATGCACATTATATGTCTAGATGTACTTCATAACAGCTTTTAGAAATACATGTGACGGCCTTTATTTATGATTTAATTGTGCTGGTGTCACGGGGATGTGATTTCACTGGAATTATAACTCCAACGGGAAATCGGCACGTCACCTCAAAGACGGGCGAAGTCTTCGGGGGACACTCAAAGAGAGAAGCAATCTGGGAAGGTTTCAGAGCAGTGGTAAAAGTCATGTGATTTGATAGAGTGGCTGGAGCTAAGAGACACGTTTGACTTCCAGCACTGCTCAAGAATGATCTATATTAGATCAGTTTTGAAAGTTTCTTGGGGTTTTTTTTGTCTCCTCATATGATGTGGCTCATCCTCCAGCTGCCTCATCCTTTATCCCATGGGAATCTCCAGTCAACCTTTCAATACCAGTACTTTTATTGTACAGGTCACTCACCTCTTAGCTGAAAAACTAAGCTCGCAATAAATAAATTAAATAAGTAATTCTGTGCTTCTCTGAGAAAGAGTGAAAAAGGGGCAGAAAGAGGATGAGTTACAGCCTACTGTTACTCCATCAACTAGCAACCAGTCAGGAGAAGACAACAGAAATAAAATATCTTTTATACTACAGCAAGATTCGCAATAAATAGAGAAATTTGTCTTTTTTCCATAGTGGGTTTTTTCTACATTTTTTCTTTCCAGGCACCCAAGAAAAACTTAAGGAAAAAAAAAAAAGAAATTGGAGAGAGCTCAAAGCCGTTACATAGGTAAAAATTTTGGTAACGGTCTATTGCCAGATATAGCTACTGTATTCTCTTTCTTACTGCCGCTTCTTTGTCTATAAATTCTGTAAGAATGAAAACTTTCAGAACGAGGGTTAGCCTAAATAGAGTTAAAATGACTGGAAGCAGGCAAAGGCAGGCAAAGGAGTCTTTGCTTCGTTTCTCCCTGAATGGGTCACTCAAGACAAAGGTCAGCAAAGCACGCAGCTGTGACATGCAATCCTTTTTTTGTTCGCCATTCCATTATTTATTCTCGCATTTATAAATTATATTCTTTACAGCATATCTGGGGACATATAAGAAATACAAATCTGTAAGTATTAGAAACCTCTTTAGTTGACTTCCTTGGAAGAAAACCCTTTGCATTCCTCACAGTAGCTGTTCCGTAAGGCAGAAATGGAGGAAGAAGGCAGGCTTCGTATCACGGGCTTGCGCTTTTTACAGACCAATGGGAAAAGGAAATTCCAACAATTGGGGCCACCACACTCCAGCAATGCCTCTTTCACAGCCCCAGATTTTAAGTCGAAGCTGTAATGCTCATGCTTATAATTGTTCTAGGCACTTCCAGTTCTTGCCATCGTGCACTACCAAAGAACATGGCTTACAGAGAGACATCGTCCACAGCCTGACCTGCTCCCATGGAGATAAGGAGACCAGTGCAGACACTGGTGTGCTCATTTAATAGACTTTCTTTAATTAACAGTGCTAAGTGAGCAAAAGAGTGTGCTTCAAAGCTTGTGCTACCCGAAGAGAGCCATAGGCATCACAAGCAGTAAGTCACAAAGGAAGGATGAAGCAGGAGGAAACACCACCAGACCAGACCTCAGTTCTACCTGGGAGATCAGGAACAGGCACAAAACCAGCAAACTCACTCTTCCCCCAGCTGTCATGTGTTAATGCTGTGACTAGGGGCTATCCCTACTCAAAGTCTAGGTGACTCCTCTAGCTTAGCAGCACTCTGAAGAAAATCTAGCCAGAGCCAGACAGGCAAAGTTGTTGCAATAACCCCTCTTGACATACATCTACTAGCACAGCTAGTTGTTCCAATTATCACCAGTTCTAGCAACTTGATGAATCATTGCAAATATAGTTAATGTTTAGTACTAGTTTTAGATTTGTAAATACCTAGGAAGACGGTGGAATAAAATCAATTGTTATAGAATGGTACAGTATCTCAAAAACTGACCAAGGACTGAGTTGACATCTTTGAATGACAATGTTTTTTAAAAAAGCTATAACATGTTTCTTATGCCTGTAATGTCCTGGCATCTATTAATCATTTATTAAACTTCTTGAACATCACACCTGTTTAAAAATCTGAGCTAAATAAGTCCACGGGAATTATAAAGAGTAGAGAGAAAGGGAAGAGGAAACCCACTGATTTAATGAAGAAGTCTTCTTGATGTCTCCAGCAATTTCTCACAGTAGGAAAGAGCAGATCCAAGACTGGGAATTTGTTGGCTGGCTGAGGGCAGTGCCACACACCAACAGCAGAAAATCTGGGAAAAAGTAGTTTTGAAGATTTTGGTTTTTTTTTCAGGGGAACTTGATAACCCAGGGAGAGACTGATGTGCTGCTTAATACAGAAAAGTTTAAAGATACACGTGTTTTCTGAAAAGCACGAGTTTTTGACAAATGTTTGTCACCTGGAAAATAACATTACTTAATCAGTCAGACAAGGTGCTGGGGGATGAAGCACACACAACGTGCTGTTCCTGCAGAAAACAGGAGACGAGTTACCACATCAAACTCATCTCTCACGCTGTAGCAAAGAACATGACTAATAGGTTGGGTCAAAATATTTACATTGAAAAATATTAATTTGCTTCTTCCCAAGAGGTTCTCTAAGCCTTAATGCATTGCTATTTTTATTTCGTTTATTCATATCCTGGTAACTCTAAACAAACATGCGCTTGCACATTTACAGCCAATCTAAACATCCATTAAAACCACATATCGTGTAACCCTCTCCTTCCTTTTCCTACCCACCTTATCATTTGGATCCACGAGCTGGGGACATGTCTGACCTACTTGGTGGTGAAGCACCTAATTCCAGCTCTGGAGCATTCAAAGCCAAGGAGTAAGCTGGTACTTTTGTTACATCATATTTCTGCAAACAATTTCTAGCCGAAAAGGATGGCACGTGGTTAGACCTGTAGACGCAGGTTGCTGTTTTCAAGTAGCTGATGAAGAAAGAGTCACTATGGAGAAGGGCAGGAAACATAAGCCCCCCCTCTCTGCCGCCGTATGGTAATCCTCTGGCCATGCCGGGTTTCTGGTGATGCCAGAATAAGGTACCTGAGGATGTTTCCCCATGAAGAGACTACTGAGTTTGTAGGCTTCTCAGTGGGTTGTTTGGATAGAGCTGCAAGCCAGCTCCTGAGGCTGGCTGCTTCAGGGAGATGCCAACTGCAGATCGAATTGGGGTTATTTCAATGTGTTCATTCATTCTCCATCACTGTGTCTGCCCTCTTTTCAGTCATCTACAGCTTGGCATCTCTGTGTGCCAGCTTGGTGTTGTCCCGTAGACAAGAGCTGTCCTACCGGTGACCTTTTTAGTCTCTGATATGACTCTGAATAATGTCCTTGGGAAAGGGACCAAACCCAGAGGGCAATGGTGTAACGTGTACTTAGAGATTTTTAAATCCTCTCATGCAAATTGAAAGTGGATTAAGTACTATCCTGGGCAGTCACTAATCTGATGGGTATTAATTCTAAAGTTATTCATAGAATTATCACAAAATAAATGCAATTAGATTGCATAAAAGGTACCAGTTCCAAATCAAGTGGCATGTTAAAACCAAACCACGTCAAAACCTAGCTCTGAACATTTCTACAGCAGGGAAACCTGTTAGGGGAAACCAGTAGCTCACCTTGAGCTCTTTTGTGAAAGACTCTTCCCAGAAAATTATCACCAAGAGGCCCCAGAAAAACCTCTGGAAGCTTAGGAAAGGTTTCTGATCCCGTGTCTGTGGGATCAAACCCCTCCCATCAATGCCAGAGTGACAGAGAAGCACAGCGGAGCCAAGAGCACAACAAAATTATTCACATACCAGGTTTGAGAGCTGGTTTGTACCTACTGTGCACCTAAACCTTGCACGCGGTGATTTCATTTTTTCACTCAAACCAAAAGCTATCTGCTACTAAGGGAAAAATTATCTTCATGCATTAAGTCAGCTCTTTTGCTGCATCCCCAAATAGTCATCTGAGACTTTACCTGAATCTTATCACACGCTTATTTTATCTCGGGCTCCACTTGCCAGGGCAATGAGAACAAACGGTCTCTGGGCAGTTTCTGAGTTTTCCACCACACCGGCGTGGCCAGGCCTGCCGGCGGGCTTTCAGAGCAGCAGTGTACGCCGCGGCTTGACAAACGATGCACAACCGGGCCCCCTGGCTGAAGGCTTGCAGAGGCTTTTTTCCCCCTCCACCTCTTGAAACTGAGTGGCAGAATGATGGAAAGGTGCGCCGGCCCTGTTCTGCATCACACATCACTCACCGAGCTGGGGGACAACTGGTGAAGGCTTTAAAGACTCCCTTTCCCCCTCCAATTGCTTCCTCCCCCGGCTCACGAGCCCTCTCCGAGCTCTACACCACCAAACGCAGGGGAGTGCCGTGCCTGCGTCCGCCTCCCTCGCTGCCGGCGGCGACCTAAACAGGAATAATAAATTGCGTGTGCGAGACCTTTACGCATCTTTGTAAGGTATAAAGATGCACAGAGGGATTTGTTCCTGATCTGCTAGGCGGTAAGGGTTTAATAAATATATTTAGAACCAGCGCCTTTTGCTCTCTGTGAGGGCATTTGTGGGTTTTTTTTTGTTAGAGGATTAGCGGGGTTAATGACACCACAAATGCAGTTCAGTCTCTACTCTCAGAGGACATGACGTCTTGCGCGGGGTCGCGTGAATGCCTCTTCTTGATTTCCTGGGTAAGGGCTGTACTCTTGATATTCTCTGAGGTTTTCCATCACCTGGGGAATCCCCCAACCTTGGGGGAACAGGGAACCTCCTGAAATGAGGATATAAAACAGGAAAGCAGTTCTACTCAAACTGTTACAGGTTTTGGGGACTGCTTTTATCCTAGAGCACCTGGGAGAAGTCGCGCCTGCGAGCCACGGCAGCGGGGAGGAAGAGGAGCCGCGTCCCCCTGCACGGCCACCCTGCTGCACGTGCCCTCGCTGCGACATGGAGGAATGCGTCCATGGCTTGGGGAGGTGTTAAAACGGACCAGAAATGAAACAAAGCACATCACCTAGTCTGACCAAAATGTGTGGACCTGGCTTAGCCCCCCCAGAGTAGAAAAGGTGCAGCACCACTAATTGACATGGACGTCACTGACGTGAGGTGGGGTGTAAGCATCGAGGTCTTCAAGAAAAAAAGCCTCTAGAACTGTAGAGTGTTAACAGTCTACTTAGAAATAGCAGTAGAGATCGTGAAAATACTGTGAAAATACAGTTGTCTCCACCTTGCAAAAACTTAGTCCTTATTTTTATGATGAAAGACTTCCTCATCTGCAAGTGTCAGCGACGCCTTCCCCACTGCAGGTATTTATCTGGTATAATTAAGTGTGGAGGAGGGTATAACATGGCTGGAACGCAACGTAAAGTAATTCTCTATTTATAATGTATAGTCACAAGAGCACATAGTCATTTCCCTTCCATTTTTTAAGCCTATTTTGGCACTTTTCTGCAACAATCTCTTATTTCCCTGGTTCTGTGCCTGAAAAGTGACATCCAACTAGCCCTTTACAACAGTTTTCTATCTATAGCGTCGTTACACCCCTGTACATCTCCATTTCCACGCTGCGTACAGTATATATGTCCCACTTGGAAGGAAATCAGCTGAGCAATGCTTTTGCTCCTGCAGCTGTTGATTATGCAGAGGGGAGGCTGCTGCAATTTTCCCCGAAGGGAGCTTAGCAAGGTTTCTTTTAACTTCTTTTTTGTGGCTCGCCCCTTCAGCCAGCCATTCACTCAGCACCTTGCCCACGGATCCCTTGTGAACTGGCATTTGCTCCGCCTGGGTTTAGGCACGGCGCTTAACACTGGGCTTAGGACGTTTCTAATTACTGAAGGGGGGGGGGGGCACCATGTGACGGGATTATAGTTTATTGTACTGGGGTGGGCCAAGTCGTAACAGCACTTTGGGTCAGGCCAGGGTCTCAAGAGATCGTTAAAATCTGAAGTAGACCACTTGACAGTAAATACCAGCACAGAACTGAATTGGAATCCCGTAGTTCTGAAAGAAAAGAAAGCCAGCTCCTTAGCTAGCTGTCCGGGCTGATTTCATACGGCATTATTACTTCGGTCTTTTATCTGGCACAACAATGTGTTCCCATATTTACTGGTTGCTAGAAAAGACGAAGGCAAAAAAACCTTCATGTGCTGATGGAAATCATGCTCGGGCCAGTGATAAAGCATTTATTTTATATTCCACATTTTTAACAACAATGACTACAAAAAAAAAAGGAATAAAAAAGGAAAAAGGGAGATCTGCTTCATGAAAGATAAGGATTGATGAGCTGGCTTCCATAAAAACAGAATCTTTGATCCTTTGCCCAAATTTGTACCAGATTTGCTGAGATCACCATCCTCACTTCCCCTTTCCACGCAGCTCCTCTGAGGCACAGGAGACACCAGCGGGCGTGGATTTGCAGCATCTCCAGAGGCATTCAGTAAAGGCACCGTGGGGCTCATCGCTGTTGCTTCTGTGCTTCTCCAAAGTCAAGGGGTTAAAAATCAGGGCAGTTTAAAACTATACCTCTTGTGGGTACAAAGACACTGGTTTAGAGGTACGTGGAGAAATACGGTTTATCTTTATTTATGTATTCACGTTTGCTAACTCGTTTCTCTAAGTCTCTAAGACTTACAGAAGACTGTTCTACAGGATGGCAGCTAAACCAGGCCTAACTTCACAAACCAGCTTTGCCTTAGCCCTTGCCCACATCTGAAAGCTATAAATTGGAAACTAAATAAATGGATAGAGACGCAGAAAGGACTGGAGTTTGCATCTAGATACGAATTCTCTCCAAGCTGCTGAAAGCAAATCAAGAATGGATTTTTAAATTCAGTTTAGAGACACAAGGCTAGGCTCTCTTGCCAGGGATATATCCTGGAAAGCTACTTACTCAAAATAAAAGTGCCCCTTCTAATAAAACTTGGTTGGTATTAAGGTAATTAACTCATCCTTCCCTTTCCTCGCAGGCATTTCTGCACTTTCTTTTGATCTGTGCCTTCACCTCCTGGCCGCCTTGGCCATGTTACAGTACCGCTGTTTCTCCCACGGATGATTTCTACCCATCCCTGAGCCTGCAGCCACCTCTCGTCTCCTGATGTCAGCTCTCTGGGGCAAGAACCTCCTCCATCACCGGGCACAACAGTGACTTCATTCATGGGTAGGCTCAGTGAACACAAATGCTTATCCAGTGATAAATCATTAGCG
Organism: Bucorvus abyssinicus; assembly: GCA_009769605.1. Taxonomy (NCBI): domain Eukaryota; kingdom Metazoa; phylum Chordata; class Aves; order Bucerotiformes; family Bucorvidae; genus Bucorvus; species Bucorvus abyssinicus. The sequence continues at coordinate 5,055,797 of CM020027.1, read as the reverse complement.
TCACAGGGGATGGCTCTGATGGGATGACCCAACAAAACACCTCACCGGTACCACATGGGGAAGCCCCTCCCACTCTTCCACCTCTCCTCTCAGCCCTGCTTCCACTGCCTGGCTGGTGCCTCCAGCACTCGTTTTGCCCGTGGTTTAGCTGAGAAGGGGAACAGGAGCAAGCAAGAGGGGAGAGCAAGCCAGCAGTTGGCAGCACTGACCCACAAGATGGGTGGAACTGTAACCTTGCAGAGGAAAACAGACACTGGGAAACCAGATAGTTGTGGTTTGGTTTTTTTTCCTACCTCAGAGGCCCAAAACTAAAGGATCTGGGAACACATAAAGCTGTGCCTAAGTGAGAAACCAAGTCAACGGAACAAAGTCAATTTAAAATAACTAAGTAGGTTTGGTCCCTAAAGCTCCCGAGTTCTCAGCACAAAGTCTCTCTCTCCACCCCTTTGATTTTCCTGAGCATCACTTCTACCGCCTCGTTCTGCACCACTTTTGCACCAGTGCACTCCAAAGGTCCCCCCGCAGAGTAAGACCTGGCAGACACCGAAGCCAAGAAACACGCTCTTTGCTCTCATGGTTTATTTTCCAAGTGGGGCAGCGGGCTCTTTCGGCGTCAAAAAGGGAATATCAAACTAATGCAGGAATGCACCGAAGCGCTCGGCACATCTACCACAAACCTGGCTGAGCGCAGTCACAAGTCACAGAGCTGCTTCTTTTGCCTCTCCGCAAGTACAACACAGTGATTTAGACACCGTGCGTTTTCCTGTTACGGCTGACAAAGCAGCCAACCTTTCTTAAGCCTGCAAAGAGTTAACCTTGGCTAGCAACAGGAGGAGGGGGAGAAAGGAAAGACAGCTCATGGCTGGAATTAAAGCCCCGTGCTATTAAAACCAGTAAGGTCAGTATCGCTGCTCGTTGAGCTCGTAACAAGCCCTAGCTTTTCCAAGCGTTTTCCATGACCTCGTCTAATCCAAGCAAGGTGCTCCTGTAGCTGGTCACACTTACAGAGAAAGAGACTGGGAGTGAAAGGAAGGAGAGGGAGGGAGGAGAGGGAGCGAGAGCTTGAGCCTGCCCCTGAAAAGGATTACAGCACGTGCAGTTTTATTTCATGGTCTGCCAAATGCCCCTTGCTGTGTCTCTGAATGGAAAATGGGATAGAAGAGTGAGCTGGGATTTACGGAGCCTTTGAAAAGCAACTGGTGTCAGCATGTGCTCCAATATGCCAAGTACTTCTTCAATACAGGGGAGGCCTCTCTTGGCTTTTATGGGGCACATGACAGTAGGCAGAAGACAACAAACATCGCACTGCTGCGACCCCAGCAGAGAGAAATCTTCCCACATCTCCCCACCTACGAGGCAAGCAGGAGGAAGTATGATTGCAGCTATTTTTGTCCTGCGTGCATCTCACAGCAATGCCGTAGCCAACATCTGCTAAATACGGCTTTAAAAACCCACCTTTCCCGGAGAAGAGGGGAACCTGGTATAGTTTGTTGGGTTCTTACTGGGTGCTGGCTCCTTCGAGACAGTGGGTCTGGGTCATGTCTCAATTTTTTCGCAACAACTGGGAGGGATAGAAGTTTTTTTTTGTTTCTTAAGGTGAAACACTTGCTTCATGACCCTCCACCCGGGGTTTCCAGTACCAACCCTGAGAGGTGAAAGCTGGCAGCAGGAACACCACATCCATTGTATGGGCACCCTACACGACATGGCTGTGACCTGAGCAGGATCACGTGGGTGGAAAGCGTCTCGGTGGTTTTAAAAACACCTTCAGCCGAACAAAGCCTTGTACAAGGTAGTGCAGAACAACAGGTATAAGCAGCGACTGGTTTCTACTGGAAGACGAAGCCCAATCCAGTGAAAGCGCAATGAGCTGCGAGAGGATGCGAGCCCTAGGGTGGCTGCTAGGATCTCAGGCAGAATGATACTCGTGTGTTTATAGGGAGATTAGATGTTATTACTCCTTCTCCTCACGAGCTTTGTTTATTGTTTTTGGAATGGGATAAAGAGAAGAAAATCTGGACCTAGAAATAACTCGTGCGGTCTGATGGACAAAGATAATATACATGACAGCCTAAGATAGGGATTATGGGAACACACAAATATATATTTACTTTTGCTATTTTTAGACATGCAAGTATGGAGAGGCTGCTCCTCCGAGCAGGGGAGTAACCGTACTCAGGAGTGATTTACCCAGCTTCAATAAAAATAAAGTGATGTTCACGAGGACCCTCCGCACGAGGCTTTGAGCGCTCCCTCCAGCACAGGCTCACCACACTTGGCTGGATGGTGGCCCCGCTCATTTCGAGATCTAGCCCTAAGCAAAGCGCGTGCTCCTTCCTACGGTCCTAAGAGGCGCAGACGGGCAGAAACCCTCCTCTTCGTAGCAGCTCCCTGTCTCTGTGGCAGTTGCTGAGCTGCTAAGGTCATTAAAGAGTGTCACTTCAGATGATTCACTTTCAATCACAGCGAGCCTATGTGCAAAAAGGGACACCGTGTGTGTGCGTACGCACGTATCTGTGACCCACGGCAGCCTTGATGAACACATGATTTTACAGAACAAATAGTTTGGGTGCTCCTTTTCGAAGCAGATACGTTAAATGCAAAAAAGCACTGGTGATGTTCCTAGAATTAAATATACTTCAGGAAATGGAAAGGCTGAGATTCTCCTAGCAGTTTCAGCTTCCTCGCCCCATTCTTAGTGTAGCTGTCAAGGTGTGAATATTAGTGCACAAAAATAAGTTCCCTATGAAAAAAAAAGAGAGGGAAGGCAAGCTGAGGAGACAAATAGGTCAGAGAAGAAAGCTTTCACTACCATTGGCTTGCTTTGTCTCACCCTTCCCTAGCAAAAACCAGAATGATTTGGGTCAACACAGAAAAGTTTCTGTCAAAATGGAAAATATTTACTGAAAGCTTCAAATGACTGAAGGTGACGTCCTGTAACCTAAATTGCGAAGACACTTTCATCCTAGCGTTGGGCAGGTCTGCCCCAGCAGCCTGCCCTCGTGCGAGATCCTGCTCTGTAACCGTCCAACAGGCAAACCACCATGTGCGAGGGTAGGAAAAGGCCACATTTGCCGGAGTTCCCAAAACCATAGTCAGAAAAGGGGAAAAATAACATTTCTAGCTCACAGGGAGTAGCAGTATTCTTGACATTGAACATTGCCTATGAACAAGACATTATTTTCTATTCACACTGAGGTTTAAAATCACTACCTTCACTGAGAAACAGCGATAGGGTGGTATCTCTGACAGAGGAGCTGTGTCGTTATAGTTGGAAACTAATACTGGCGAAAATGGATCTACGGGGCTTGCATTTCCTTTGGCAAAACTTTGACCGCAATGAAACGCGATATCGCGGTACCTTGCAACGGGCAGGACTAGAGTTAGAGCGTGAAAGTGTGGAATGGGAGGATGGGTGCGCCTGAAGGTGGTCTTCACACATGACATGCTGATGTTTTCCTTGTCTGTTTCAGCTAAAAAATGTGATCATGACAAAACGCTATTGATACTCTCGCGCTGTTTGTTCGAAACGCGGAGCACAAAGGGACAAAATATCAAGTGCAAGTAAATAATGATGACGACAGACTCAACGGCTCAATGTGCGACAGCATCCTACAAGGGCTTTGCTGTCTTGTCTTCCATGTCACCATGCTTTAAACGTTAAGATTCTCCACGTAGTGCGTGGTTGCTGTGATAGGGGGGTAGGAAACTGCTCACCCTGCCGTCTGCATCGGTAGCACCTTTTACAGCACATGCCTTACGTTTAACTCTGCTCCATACGGGCACGGATGTTACACCGGTAGCATATTGTATAAAGAGCTTTGCAAATGTAGATGTATATTAATTTCATGTCTATTTTCCCCATTCTGTTATATGGAGCTGGACACAGGTAAAACACCAAGCAAAGAGAAAACATGTTTTTCTTACAGCTACGTCCTTGTTCTTCATCTTAATGCAGCCTTGAAACTCTCGGGTCTGAAGAGGAAAAACAAAATCTAGTGTGTTTTAGTGTCTGGCTACCAGCAGCCCACGTGTGTTCAGGTTACGAGCTTCCTGGAGCCGCTGAAAGACAACTCTCCAGTTATTTCCAGCAGCTTTAGTGGGGCCCTGACGCCAGGCTTGCACTTTAGACGTGCCCAGAGTCTCCCCACGACATGCCCACAGTCCCCTCTTTGTGACTTTCTCTCCATAACAAACCTAGGTCTAGACAGGACTGGGCTAGAAATTCCCATCTTGCTGCTCCAGCCAGATGGCATTTATGACCACCTTGAATATAATGCTAGCTTGAGACTTCTCAATAAATTAATTGGTGCGGCTAGAGCTCTGCTGAGAGCTTGCTACGCTCCAATCGGGCTGTGTTGGCTTCTGAAAAAAATCCTCACGTTCCAGAAAAGTCTTCGTTTGTCAACAGAAAATAAAGTCTAAGTCATAAACCACACCAGGCAGGGGTTAGGGTGGAGGATGCTCGATGGGGCATCGGAGAATTGCCTGCCTGCTAGCGTCCCTCCTGCCAGGCTTTTTGCTGATCCCACTTGAATTTGGGAGGAGGGGGTCAAGGAGGAAGCAGGCAAGTGTTTCGCCCTGGACGGCGGGCAGGAGCCTGAAAACAAAACCCAGTCTGAGCAAAAAAACCAAACCAAACCAAAACAAAACCAGGCAGCTGTTCCTCCTTTAAGGGGGCTCAGCTCGGTTTCCAACAAGAACTAGCTTTTCTTGTAAAACCCAGGCATGGGTAGCTTTTGTCTCTGCTACCTGATCCCCTTCCTTGTGCTGGTTAGGGAACTGATGCTCTGCCTTGTTGCTCTATCCTTATGAGGTGCATAGCCCAGACCTGTAGTTCCATCATCCCGAGGGGACTATTCCAGCTGCACAGCCTCAACCAGAAGATGAAAGCTTGACCGATCGGATTTAACAAGTGGGAGCCCAAATTCTCCCTCCCTCTCCTCTCCTCTCCCTCATTTCTTTCTTTCTGGAGACTTCCAGCAAGCAGGGATTATTACAGTAGGATTTTGAGAGGCACCTGACATACAATAACTTTTATAACACAAGCCTGGGCTGACAACCAGCACTCCCTCGCTGCCCAAGCTCCGCAAACGCTGCCAAATAAAAGTAAACCGCTCGCACCAATAAACGGTTTGATCTTTATGAGTTTTCAGAGCCGTTCTCCATAAACCTGAGGGCTCTCTGGGATTAAGGGAGAACTTGATTGCATGAGGTCGAGAAGTCAGCTGGGTCCGGAGCACACTCGGCACCTCGCGGGGTCAGACCTTTCCCACCCTGGGTGCAGCCGACCTGGGTGCTTTACCATCAACCCCAACGGTGCTGAAGTCCCACCCACGACATCCATCACGGCCGACGGCAGGGGCCCAGCTGACCAGAGCAATGCTAGGTGGTGTTTGGAAAGAAGCCGGATCTCAGGGTTCATTATCCTTTGTGAGCTGGACGGGGGGTGGTGAGGGGAAAAAAAGAACGAACAGGAACCTTGACCACTTTAAGAGCAGCAGGGCAGTGTTTAATTTTCAGTCAAGTACCTAAAACAGACTTCAAAGGGCATTTAAGCTGACAGTTATATTTTCTCAAGGAGTAGGAGGAAAGATGAACAAGCAAAGAATCATATCTTTCTCAAAATAATTGCGGCCTTGACATATCTAAATTAGTTTGTAAAAGAAAATTCTGGGGCAGTTGATCTTATTAATTAGAGATGCACCAGGACTGTAATACCCAGTTACTCAAAGGCAGCCTGAAGCTACTGAAATAAAATAAAATGAATCTTCCCTCTCCAGTGAATTCAGAACGGACTCCCCTCCCTCTCCCCTTTCTCTGTTTTAAGTAAAAGTCATAACAAATACCTTCAGCTTGGAGGGGGAGCGGGAAAAGTGTCTATTAAAAACATGTCATGAGTTCCTCCTCCCACCTTACATGTTCCATTGCGTTTATGATGGATTGCACTGTCGTACATGTAATGGGTTTTGTTACAAATGAGTGAGAAAACAACTATCCCCGCATTTAAAAAAGCATTACTTAAACACTATTAAAATCCTTTGATGTTGTTTGGGTTTTTTTTTCCAGAGGAAAATAAGCAGTATTGTTCCTGACTGGGCTTTTCCTCTGCTACCATAATTTTTCCTTGCGGTACTGAGCCACCCCCGTGCAGAACACTCTGCATGCAGGGGAGAGGAGCATCCGCCTTGGGGGGCTCAGAGCCCAAATAGGTGGGAGAAGAAACCCAAGGGGGAGGAGAGGATGAGCGCAGGGTTGAGCCTCGGTTTGCCCGATGTCACACGGAACATCATCGCCCTTCGTGTGCCCGCACCGTTGGCCTGTGGCAGAGCTTTAGCGTTTGTGTGGTAGACAGGCACAAGCACAGCTCTGCCCAAAAGAGCTGCGCTGGGTTTGAGCCGAGCTGGGGCTGCAGGGACCCCAGGGTCACAGCACCCACACAAGATTGAAAAGGATGTTCACGACTGCATAGCATCTCTGACACACGTCCCCAGGGTTTTGAAGGGCACTGTCTTCTCCCTTTTTTTGTTCAGAGAAAACATGCCCCATTTCCTCCCAGAGTGAAAATCTTGAGGAACTAACAGGGCTAGAATAGAAAATAAACATACTTGTCCTTTCCTGCCTTAACTCCTGATGGATGACTGGGTAGACAAATAAAACTGTCTGTAGGCTTGTTTGGGCTTAATAGTCGTGCAATCCTTCTTGCTTTTGGAGCTTAAGGAGAAGACACTAGGAATGGAGAAGTCACGTCTCTCTCTTTTTATAAAAGCCAGGCAGCTGGCAGGAAAGTTTCCTCTCCCCAGGCTGCCTATATCAGGGAGATCAAGACTAAACCGAGAGGGCAAACAACAGCTCCTTCTAAAACAGAGGCGCCTGTCTCAGCGAGGACCCTTTGCCAGGCTGTGCAGGCAACAAGCTAACTGGGACAGGGAAGAGTCAACAGCGTGTTGAGCTCGTGCAGCTCATTTACTAAGATACTCGGGACTAGAACTACAGGTAAAATTATTATTCCTAGTGAAGAGGGGGAAATATCTTTGCTCTTTTGGTCCTTTCGTCTTTAATTGAATTACATCTTATTTTTTCCTTCATTAGCTGGAAGTCTTCCAAACTACCCTGATTTGCAACAGCCGGGAACTGCAGGCCTGACCCTGAAGAAAACAAGAACAGGTATTTGGGAGCAGAGGGAAATAAAGCAGCACATCCCACATCCTGCCCCTAAGGCCTCCCTGTTACTCTGGAAGCATCTCCTTATCCCAGAGAGCAGGTGGGATTTTTGGGATCCCCTGAGGCAAACAGTGCGCTACATTTCCCTGCTGACATGGCACTTTTAGTGAATTTTGAACAATATTTTAAAGCAATTAAGCTTATTAAGGCTACAGGACCTGAGCAGGCAGACCACTGATAAACCACTGAGCGGACAGTGCAAGAGAGAGCTCACTAGCTGTGAAGGAACCTAAGACTACTGAAGGAAGAGATAAAATGGCCAATCCGCTGTGCCACGAAGAGGAAAAGCTGTCCTTCCCCGGGACCCTTAGCCAATGCTTTCACAGCAGCTGAGACGGTCCTTGGAAACCCGGCACAGATTTCTCCCTTCGTGCTGGAGTCAAAAGGCAGACCAGAGCTGATCAGGCTGCAGCGGACAGTGCCTACATGCTCCTCCTTACGTGCTACCAGTGTATATTGATGTGACCGTAGTAAAGAGCGCTGATTTGTCAAGAACCTGCCATAGTCCTTAACAGAAGCTAATTGTTACAGAGCGTTCTTGAGTTTTGGGGTAGTAAACATCACATAAACTAGACTAACAGCAATGCCCTAGTACTGGAAGCACAAAAAAAAGCATTTCCCGAGTTGCTGAGATGTTGAAGGCTCACTGTCACCCCAACATTTTATCAGGAGCTGCCCATAATGAACAAGAGCAAACAGCACTTAGCAACCAGGGCTCAAGTCATTCCTCTTCACAAGAATATTGGTGATCTTTACATTTCTAATCCTTATTCTTGTAGAGTTAAACTTGACTGGTGCAAACCTGAAAAGTCCAAAGTGCAAGTTTGTTGGTTGGTTTTTTTTTTTTAAATAGCAGAACTCAAACTTTGAAATCAGCCTGTTATTTATTTTCTAAACAAATAGTTATGAATTTTAAGCAAATGCATCAGTTTGCAGGGAGGTTTTTGCCATGGTTTTTGAATGCTGATGTTAGTAAAACTGATCTGGAGAGGATCTTCAAGAGGAGCAAAGAGTTTTTGTTGCTGGAGCATACTTTCACAGTGACTGATACTGTATCTGTCCAGCTGTGAAAATGAGGGGCCATATACATATACACCGATACACACACATATATATAAATAAATACCCATTTTAAAAATAAACCTAATGGTTACATGGATTGCAGTGTCTGAGGAGGTGGGAGAACCAAAGCTATTAAAAGCACAAAGTTTTGATATATTTTGTTCGATGTTGGACACTAATCACAAAAAGGGTTCGTTCTCCATGGAAAGCCCAGACAAGTTTCACAGGAGCAGCAAGACAAAAGGAAACCTTTCTGCACAGCCACATTGCTTTTCTTGGATTCCGTTCAAATGTAAAATGAAAACAAATTCTCTTACCCAGGAAGCTGCGGCAAACTGTGGATGTCAGCTCTGAGTCCATCCTTGAGTGTTTTTGATGGAAGCGTCGGTCCAGGAAACTCTCAGCACGTGCTTGAGCCCCTTTCCAAATGTTTTCTTGCAATAGGGTTAGAAACCCTAGGAGTAAAGAAGGACAAAAAAATGTGAAAAAGGATGTGTAAACATCACCTTCCTCACCTAATGCCTTACCACAAAAGGAAAAAACACAAACACTGCACATACCCCCTTATTTGAAGTATATAACTATAGTTTGTGAAGCAAAGAAAAGATGACTTGTGGAAAGTGCTCTAGAAGGAGCTGCCTTGGAGGACAAACTGAGGGATAAAAAAGTGATTGCCGTTTGTTATAAAGAAGCGTTTATTAACAGTGTCTCTTCCACAAGGTACTCAGGTTTTTCAGAGAATCCCCCTTTCACACCAGAGGTGGATCAGCCATGGTGAGGCACACGCTGCCACCCCTCGCAGTCACCCCACCAGCAGTGGTGGTGATGGACACAGCATCATGGCTCAGTGCCATTGTCCAGCACCCAAACACACAGGAATCGACCTTCTCACTTCCCTGAGGTGGTTCCCATCTGTTTGTCACCAAAATTCAGATCTATCTTATTATCCCATCAGAATCTCGCTTGTGTCCTGCCCCAGCCAGGACAATGGATGGCGATACCACCCTTAGGCTGCTCAGATTGACGTACAGCAGTGGGACCGGGGGGTACGAGCAACCTTCCCAGCCTGGAAGCTCTCTCGCCCTTCCCTTCACTGGCAGGACACAGCTATAGCCCGGCAAGGGGCTGCTGGGGCCCAGGAGATGGAAATAAACACTCTCCCTGAAGTTGAGGTCCAAGGGATGTCCTCCAGAAGCTGAAGGGGATCTGGCATGCCTCCCTGGCGATGGAGGCGGTCGCCATGGTAACTTTGGGATCACACATATCAACAGATTTTAACATGTTGGCAGTTTGGAAAGTGACTGTTGAGGCATTCCAATTAGGTGGGACATTTACACGTTTAAAAGGTATCACATGCTTAAAATAAAAATATAAAAAACCCAGGAAAATCTATGCGAGAGAGGCTAAGCAGTGCCAAATTAGAAAACGAGCCCCAAATATAGCCTTGACAGAGGCGGTGTGAAAAGACAGCGTCTAAACACAAAGAGGAAAGAGCAGCAAAGGAGGAAAATGAAACTCTCGTCAAAAACAAACACGAAGCCACCGCCGCCGTCCATGGCTTGGCAGTAGGTGACACCACTCTGCCCCGTCCTCTGCCACGGGTCCAGCCTTGACGCCAGCACGAGGAGGCAGCAGCAGCCGGGGCCACCCGGTGCAGCTCCCTCCAGATCCCCAGGGGAACCCCCCGGGTCCCCATGCAAGTTTGGCTGCAACTGGCCTTCGCCTGTGAAATGCAACCGGTTCAGCGCTTCTCCTGTCCCACTGCTTGGTACCGGTCTCCGCTGTTTTGGATGCACCATAGGAGCTGTGACGGTCTGCATGTGTGGGAGCTGTTGGGAAGAAGACAGAGGCTGTGACAGCTGAGCTGGAGCCATGAAATATGGGTCTTTATCTCCTGGGACATCAGCATGAAGCTGTGGGGTATGTGCTCTAACTGCAGTCTTCTGCAAAAAAAAGATCAGCTTTGATACCAACACTGACTCTTAAACCACCATGTTAAGTTTCAGGCTTTATATCCTGGGAGGTATAAAGTTCACAGCTCTCAGACCTTCTGTTTCTCAGAATCATCATGTTTATGCCTAATTCAGGTTTTGAAGGTGTTTATTTACAACTGGCTAAAACTAGAGACATGGAGACAAACCACCAAGCTATAAAGTGATATGAATTAAAGAAGAACCTTGCAGGCTTTGATCCTGGACTACCATCGTGTTTTGAAAGGGTGCAAGCTCCGTGCCTGCAGATCATGACAGCCCTCCTGCTGTAGTTAAGAGGGATGACTGTGCACCCTGTTGCTGAGGAAGAGGAAACTACCTCCAAACCAAGGATATCTGAAATAATTTAATAGCACTGGGTTAGCATGTCCATGCAGGCAGGGGAGAGGAAAGGTCCATGGCCACAAACATCAGCTTCAAATTTGCGACAGCTTTCCTCGCAGCCTTGTCGATGGGCCAGCTCACATTTTGGCAGAGCCCTCTCTTGCCCTGACCAACCAGCAGTTCCCACAAACCCCCTGTGTTCTTCTCCCCAGATCTTCTCCCCCTTCCCTCCCGTCACTCCAAATTCATAGGATCTACCTGTGCCTTCCTCCTCATTTGCGTCGAGTCCAGATCTAACACTCCCTACCCCGCAGCCACCCGCCGCTCCTAGCTTGTATCCTTGCCACCGCCCCCAACCCCTGCCCCAAACTCCCTTCCAGGTGATATCCCTCCCTCCTAGCCCCCCCCACCCCCTCCCCTCTCAATGCCAGTGATCTGCCCAACTAGATCACTCTGATGCTTTAGCTTGAATTCTGCTGCCTCTTCACCTCAAGTCTTGACCCACTTCCCAAACTCTCCCTTCCTCCGCTTTCCTTTTTCTTGCCATTCAACATCTCACTCCAGCCTCCCTAGAGCAAAGTGGTGAAACCAGAGCGGCTTTTCCACTGTCTGGCCTCCCCTTCTGTCTCCTCCTCTGCAACCTCTTCTCGTTCTAAAACACAGGAGTGTTTTGTCCTCCCCTCTAGCCCCTCTATCCATGTTGTCTGCCCCCTTCTCACTGTTTCCTGGCTCTTTCCTCTCCCTGCAGAAAGATGTCCAGTAACCCCGTCTCAGGGAGCGCCTCAACTCCTGGCTGCTCTTACCTCTTCAAGTAGGGCCCCTTTCTCCTCCCCTCCCCAAATACAGTCACCTATACATCCAGCCAATCTCTGTCTGGAGTGGTTTTCTTCTAATTACATCTTGGATGGCCTCCTGCCTTGCACTCAACAGAAACCTTTCTGGCCAGGGTTTCTAACTACCTCATCTCGGCGCTGCTCCATCTCGAGCTTCCTTGACCTGTAAGCCATCCACAAACCACATGATCGAGAACAATTCACTAGCCAGAATCTCCCGTCCCAGTACGCCAACCTCACAACCATAACCACTGTGGCCTCTCACACCTCTCCTAGCTATCGGTCAGTCCAGTTTTGGGTGCCTCACTCCAAGAAGGACATTGAGGTGCTGGAGCATGTCCCAAGAAGGGCCAGGAAGCTGCTGAATGGTCTGGAGAGCAAGTCCTACGAGGAGCAGCTGAGGGAACTGTGGTTGTTTAGCCTGGAGAAAAGGAGGCTCAGGGGAGACCTGTATCTGCCTCGTCTTGTACTCACACTGTGAGAGACTCAGGACAGTGGCCACCTTTTGCCTGCACTCAGACTGACCTTGGCTACTCGTGCTTGTCACCTCTCGGTACTCACATTGTGACAGCCGTCTCTAATTAGCCACCTTGACACAAACACACAAGGCCTGCCCTTAGTATGGATACAACACGTCTAATTGGCAGGAAAAGAATGTCATTAGATTTGTAAAGAAAAGAGAATGTAAAATCAAAATAGTATTTTTACCAAATACCTGTAAACAGAATAAATTATTCATTAAGGCCTTTTTACTGTAAACCAAGACCTATCTTTCTTTCCACATACCTTTGCTGCTTAATTAACTACCATATCAATAAGCCGATGAATCTACAGAAAGTTGCATTTACATAATCAAATCTATTTAAAGTCAATCTAATCAAATCAGTGCGCACCTCTACTGCAGACATTTAAACCAGGGTAACCCTTACATGCACTGTTTTTAGCTTGCATTGATAAATCACTGTAAACTGACTTAAGCAAAGGATTAAATTGGTTTGTGTGCATCTAATTAAGATGTTTGTACTGGTTTAACTAGATCCATGTTAAACTAATTTCTTGAAAGTGGTGCAAGTTTTCTGTATAAACAAAGCTTTGCCTTCCTGTCCCTTCGGTCTCCTTGGAAGTCCCAAGTCGTGGCCATTCCGAGGGGGTCTGAAGAGCAGACAGATCGCGTGGTACTCATGACCCCCAGCTCATTTCCAGGCTTTCAGGCTCCGTATTGTCAGGAGGAACTTCAGGTCAGTAAAAACAGCAGGAGAGAAGGAGGAGCGGTCAACCTAAGCTGACCCCTGTCTCACGATCTCACCGGTCTGGTACGGCTGCGTGAGTGACCCCAGGGAGCGAGCGAACGGCCGCTCCCAATGTCTTTTAGAGCTCGTCATCCCACAGCTCTCAGATCCTCGCCCGTGAAAATTCCTCATGAATCAGTTAAATTGTGGAACGGCTCATTTAATACAAGCACAGCACTGAGCTCGCTCCCGTGAACGCCGTATGAGAACATACTCTGTTCCTCCAGGTTCGGCGTGCACGAGGATCGCTGTTGGATGAGGACGGAAAGACTTTGCAATTTGTAGATGCTACTTTCAGTGTTTCCTTGCGAATATTAGAAATACTTCTCTTTCACACAAGGCTGCAGGTCCACAGGACACTTCCAAATGAATCTTTTTAATTCCCAGATCTATTCAATCGCAGTTCAATTCAATTTCTGTAGGTTATTAAAAAAAAAAATAAAGAGAAGAAAAGAAGCAGCCAGTTTTGGGACAATATCTTCTTGTCACACTGTCTTGGCTATTGTATTTCATCTGTTTTATCCTGCATCTAAGGGCTTTGTTTGACTCAGCTGTAACCTTTCAGAGCCTCTGAATGACGACAAGGAAAGTCAGGAATTAATCTTTATGCTAAAGCCTTTTTAAGCCATTTCAATTGCAACATTTCTTAACCTATAATTTGGCATAATATTGTGGGGTGCATCACGCTGTGGAACTAACTGTTCTTAAATTGTTCTATTTTAACGAGCGGATTTCTCCATTTTAAGGTTATGTCATGGTGAAAAACAGTCTTAATTTTAATGAAACAAATATTTCTCTCTCTCCATGTTTCTATGGTGAATGTATCAGCCCAAAGCCTTGAGGGTGCCGCTCTTTTTTTGCGACAGAATGTTTCACTCGTAATTTAATCATTCAGTGGCACGGCGTAAATCTGTAGCCCAAATTACTCTGAAGTGGCTGCCTGGCAGGAGGGACATTTATGTCCATTACACCTCCCTAGCCAAGCAATGGCTAAGCGCAACCAGGGGATGTGACACAATTTTATAGCTTTCGCTTTCAGGAAGGTCACTAGACTGATCGAGGAACACAAAGAGGACAAAAAGGCGAGTGTTGGATCCCTTTCGAGCTTATCAAAATATGCCTACAACTGTTATCTCCAGGGGAAAACCCACAAGTTGGGGAAAACCCACAAGTTACGTAAAGGCATGGTTTCGCAGGCCAGGCGCTAGGAAGGGTTAGGACACCTGCAATCTGACTCAGAAACACGGTTTTCTTCTCAACGCTATTGTCTTAAATCTTTGCACGCGTGAGACTTCTAATCCGCTTGCCAGCATATGCTTAACGCAAAATGATCTGAGGAGCTGTTTAACCTTGTCGCTTTGCACGCAAGCGGAGATTTGTGTCTGCGGAACAGGAAATTCACGGTAATGGCGAATGTCTTATGCCATTAAATGGGCTGTTGAACATTGCTAAACTCACTCGGAAGGAGTTAAAATCCCTGCGTGGCTTACTATGATTTGTTACAATGATTATTTACTTCTTGTTGAACTTTTATTTCTTGCCAGGAAGGGTATATAGACCTAAAAAAACCCAACAGGTGACGGAACCCAGAAGTCAGATAATTGAAGCATAACGTTCATCCTGCTACGCAGAAAATGATTATGTTTGTGAGTCTGCCCTATCCGTAGCAGCAATCTTCAGCTCTAAAGCCAAGCTCAGAATACTAGCTGAACGCCAGTGCAAGTACAATTAAACTGGGAGTAAGTCATGTGTTAAAATCTAGCTACACACTTACACCCTTGAGCGTCCCAGTCAGTAAGAGTGGGAGAAACACTTCTGGAGGAATTCAGCTCGCATGTGCAGCACGCACACACACGCGACCACCTGAGAACAGCCCGAGTACTTGTCATCTGCACCTCTTTAAATTCTCCTGGCTGCACGCTAACGAATGTCATCAGATTCAACAGATGGCAAATCAGGTAGGCAAAACACAGAAACCTGTTTGAAAGTCTGCCAAAACAGAATCATCTCAAGATCTCGCTGCCATTTAGCATGTGGAGTATCTTGTGCGACGGGGATGCAGACAGAACCACGCAAACGGCTTCGTCTGGATACATTTCTAATCAATTCATCTGAATCCTCAATTGCAGACAAAACCATGGTTAGCAGAGTGCCCTGCAAAACTAAACACAGATCAAGAAACACCCCATAAGGTAGTGAAATAAATCTTCATTGCGTCTTTTTTTTTTTTTTTTTTTTTTTTTAAGGGTACATTTTATAACATCCTTTTAGAAAAGGGAAAGTTGAGTTCTGGGCAGGAGATACCTGGTAGGGGCAAAATCCTTCCCTTGTGCTCATCTCGCAGGAAGATGATACCTACCTCTGCTCCAGTACTTCAGAGCTACACAGAGTCTCCTGCAGTTTCCAAAACCTGTTGGCCTTAAGCCCACTAGCCTATTTGAAAATTTTTCCCTTGAAAAATGTCTCATATATTGACAGCTATGGATACGTCTCGGGTAGGACATGGTGTACTTTCAAAAAATGTAGTCGCGTACCTTTTTAAACCTCTGGTCTCAGCATCACCTTTTGATGCGATGACTACGCATCGTGTAAGTGATGCCACATAAAGACATAAGTAATACAGATATTTATGTATGTACGAATATAAACATACACTTTTTCTAGATAAGCACCACATACACACATATACACATCCTACAGATATATAAACGCCGGCCATTAAAAACAAACCAGAAGCTCCACCCGTTTGGTGCATGACTATGCAGGTACTTTGTGTTCCAAGCGCTGCTCAAAGGTGTGAAATTTTTGACACTATTTATTTGGGAAATAAAACGCCACAAATCCTGCTGTTCCTCTCATCCAGTGGGCTTTTTCCCCGCTCTACCCACTCCTCAGTGCTGCCTCTAACCCTCGGTAGCCTAGGTGGTATTTTACTGTCTCCCTAACCTTCAAATGCCAAGTTTATTATAATAATTTGCCTTCTGGCTCACTGCCATACTCTCTGTGCAACTCAAGAACCTTATTTCACTGATACCTCTGAGAGTTCCATTGTGGACAGGGGCACTGGAAATCCCCCTCACAATAGGCTTTTCTGAGCTTTCATTCAGCAGTGGAGCATCTGAAATTCCAGTAACTTATCTGAAACCCAGAAACTGCCAGGACTAAAAGCCATTTGATTTTTTTTTTTTTTTTTCCCTCCTTAGGGCTATTGCTAGCAGCTTCAGCGGAAAGGGAGAAGGAAACTCTTAGTGTCTAATTCAGCCTCTGTGAAGATGTCATCCTAACTCTGGCTTGGGACCCTAAAGCTTTATATTCCTTCCTGGGAGCATCTCATGATCATTTTTTGCATATAAATGTGCAATCCCTATCTGAAAGTTGCTGAATTCTTGGCCACAGTGGTTGTCTCTGCAAACCATGTTTTCACATCCTCTTTATGGGGAAAAAAACCTTTTACCACTTTTGAATTTACTACCTTTTGACTCCAATGACTGCTTCAGCATTGTTATTTTAACAGATGGGGAAGAGATGCTGCCATTCAACTTTTTCTATGCTGTTCATTCTTTCATAGACTTCTGTCTTGAAGCCCTCCTTTTCATCTTCTTCCCAAGCAAAACAACCTCAGTCTTTTCAGATTCAAGCATGTAATGTACGTTATATAGTCTAAGACCAGCATCTATCTATGCAGCAGCAGACAGAAAACATGAAAAAGAATCCTGGATTTAAGCACACAGTCTGCACCATCTGCCATAAATTGTAAGAAGTCAATTAAAAAGTTCTTTATCCGGTGTCAGTAATGTGTAATGGGAGCATTTACGTGATTGCTAGGGGCTGGGTTTACATGATGTCTCAGAGCATCCGTTGCGAGGGTTGGCAGCAGCACAGCATTAGGACTGTGATCACCGCTATAAATTAAGTTTATGTTGATAGAATTAGCAGTTGCAAGCTGAAGTAATATTTATATTGATCCAAGTAAAATCAATGCTGTACCAGTGAAAACATACTCCAAAAGTTCATGTGGGTTGTGTCATGGGATTCCAGCTGTTTGCTTGTTCCAAAAGATAGGAAGGCAGAGAAGCCCTGCGGTTTAACTGGTGCTCAAGGCCTCTGCAGGGACAAACCCTGCTGCTTTGAGCCCTTTCTCTGGATGGGGGAATGGGGAAAGCCCCAGGGGAATCCATCCCCAAGTACTATGCAAGAACTGTACAAATAGCAGGGCGTGATGTTTATGTGCGTTTTCTTTAGTCCTTCTCTGACATGCCGTTACAGAGTGCTGACTACACTGATTCTGGCGTGCGAAAACACAGCGAGTTGTTCTCTCTGAGCCCGTCACGGAAGGATTAGGAAGAGGAGCGCCTGCAGCAGTGCCGCCGGCTGGGAGTGCAGAAGACAAGGCAAGGTGGCCACGCTCCTGCCCCTGGCTTGCACCCGGCTTTAATTCGTTTGCTCAGGAGGCAGCTACTTCTCGAGACTGGATCGTTTGCTCGTTGGATTGTTTCACATCTCCCCAAAAGCTGTCTCTTTGTTTAACAGGCATTCAAAACTTTGTGCTTTTGGTTCTCCAAAATGTCTCACAAGACGCCTTTTTGCTTTGGTACATACCCCAGTGCTGGCAGCAGTTTACGTTAAACCTCAGCTTAATTGCACAGTATAAATAACGTTTATACTGCAGGAATAGCTACAGGCCCCAACTAAGCCGGGCCCTCTGGTGCCAGCCCCTGTAGGAAGAGCTTTTACCAAGAGTTAATAATAGCCCTCAGAGCAAACAGCTGTGTCTCAGTGCCAGGTACCCAGGGGATGGGACCAGACAAGTCACAAATTGCATTGCTGTGACTCTTCAAGGGGCTGAGACAAGGGTTACTGGGGAGCTGCGAAGTTACTATAAAACCCAGCTGAGTGCCCAGAGTCTCCTGCAAGAACCAGCTGCAGATTCATCCCCAGGTCTCTGGGCTGAAGGCACCTACTGGTGGCATTGCTGCCTACCTGGGCAGCAGGTCATGCCGAGCCACGCTCAGCCTGAGCTAAGCCTTGCCTTTGGACCAGACCTCGAGTATCCTAACTCCGGAACAAAGGAGAGGATACGTAGCAATAGCATCATTTTTTTGTTCCTCACTGCTACAAACAACGTGATGTATGAAGACATTGCAAAAAACAACTCCAAACAACCCACAACACGTAATTATTTTAAATTAAAACAGCTAAAAAGCAAAACAATGACAACAATCAGGCTGAGCAGACTCTTCGAATTGGAACAAAAACAGGAAGCTAAACTCTTGGCTGGCCGAAATCCACTGAAGTCAGTGTTTTGCCAGCAAAGAATTTGGCTCCAAGTTTCCCAACAGCAATAATAAAGCAATGGATTTATTGCCTAAGTGAAAGAGCAGATGCTGCTTTATGTATTTCAGTGCTCTGCTTCCAAAGCCCTCCTCCAGGTGAGCCAGGATGATCACATCGATATGCTGCTAGTCCCTACGGAACACGCTGATGATGGTCAAGTGAACCAAATGGGTAAAATCAACCTCAGGCAGAACAGAAAAGAAATCTGCATTTGAAGTTCCAGGTAAGTGCGTGGCTGTAACGGTGAGAGGACTTACAACATTTCCTGCCAGTTTTTACTACGTGTGGCAGAGAGAAGAGTGTGATTTGGATGAAGGGATGCCATCTACCTCTAACTAGCAAAATCAGAAGTAATCACCTTTTCCACACCGTGCCTGCACCGGCGCGATTCATGTCACGCAGAAGCAGCTCTGCCAAAAGCCCAGCGTCCGTGTCGCCAGCAGCCCGCGTAACCAGGTCCATTGCACAGCCCCCGTAACGAGGTTTTCTGCCTGCATCTGCTCTTCCTCTTGGCCGGTAAATCTGTTGCTTCACCATTGCGCTGCTGTTCGGAGAGCTTGAGCTTTGCTCAGTGTCCCGAGGGGCCCATGTTGCTGTTTGTGGGTGCACCGCCCAGAAATCGGGGCGAGGGGATGTCTTTGGTGAAAATATCTGATGTCTTTGCCTAGAGAGACAGTAAGAACGGGAAGAGAATAAAAGGCACGGCTGTCCGTGGGTACAGGAATGCAAACGCTCCTTCCCACCTCCTGGAAGTTGCTGAACTTTTTGGAGGCAGCAAAGGCAGCAAGAAGAGCCCCAGTGGGACCTGGCGAGGTCCCAGCTGTTGGCTGCACCCCTCTCCGGAGCGGAGCAGCCATCGCTCTGCTGTTCACCAGGGGAAGCCAGCGGGGGTCTGCTGATCACAGCCGCTGCTTTGTCAGAGCAACAAGGCTGCTGGTAACATTGGGAAATTATTATTTCAGCTGTTCCAGGATCCATAGCGTTTTATCCTCTCTCTTAAAACATAACCAGGGGAGCAATTCCGAGCCTTGTTAATCAGAAGGGGCTTTTTAAAGCGTCGCACTGTCAATATAAAACTTTATGAAATTGCATTATAAATGCTGGTTTTAGACAACTAGCACATCTTAATAATGTTTTTAAATGCATTCTTTCTTTTATCCTTGCTAATGAAAGGCAGATAACTGGGGACAGACCAAGCCACAAAAAGGTGCAGAGATGCGACCCTGTTCTAGGGGGCTGGACATACCCCTTCAGCACCAGCCCCCTCGACCTGTAGCCAGGAGGTCTGGCTCCGCACCAGCTTTTGTGGCTCTGCAGGAGAGAGGGGTGACAGGCTACTTCACCCGTGTATGAGCTTTCCATGAGCAAAGGAATTTGCTGGCATTTAAAAGGGGCTTTTAGGTCTTATGGTCAATGAAAGTGTTTTTAGCTTGCTCAGGATCCCTTGCTGCAATAATAATAATAATATTTTTGGATCCCAAGCTAGCAGTTAACGCTGCTCAGCAGAGCCTTGTACAGACGCTGTCTGGTGGCAGACTAGATTCAAAGGCTGTCTCCTAACACAGCAAATTAAACCTCTTCCTCTGCTCGCGAGCAAGCAGCAGCAGAGGGTGACAAACCAGCTCTGCTGCCCAAGGTAGCCTGGTGCTCTTGCTTCCCTACGAACCAGCCTTTCCCAGTGCTCCCAACTGGGAACCATTTGGTTTTTGCCCACTGATGCCCGCCGCAATCCCAGCATCTATCCAATGAGCAACTCGGAAGTTAACGCGCTTCGCACAGGGAAATACCACCGAGTGGGAGCGATAGGTCTCCCCTGTTTAGCTAATTATCCACGCACAATAAGCGCATGATAAAAGCATTATACTGATAGGACAAAAATGAGGCTAATCACAAAGCACTTCCTGCTTATGAAGAAGTTGGAAGGAAGTCTGTAAACAGTTTGACCCCAGCGTCCTTTACTCTCCCCACACATCTCAGAGGTGAGACATGATACGTTCCAGAGACGGAAAATGAGGAGAAGACGTAGACATGGACACACACATTCATCATGCAGGAAACTTTAATCCTACAAAACACTATATAGAGCAAAGCGTGGAGGCCAGTGTAGGTAAACTTAGGACTGAAATAGGTCTGGATTTCTAAATAAGATGCAGCTGACAAAATGCCCAGCCCTGTGCAGGGACCGGGTTCCAGCCAAACAACCACGACAAACCGCTGAGGACTTTGCGTGGCAACACTGCCATGCAGATATTTATCCACAGGATGTTCATGAGCATCCCTAAGGGTCTGTTTACGCTTGGAATTTGTCATTGCTCATCTCTGGATTAAATTTTACTTTGTGCGGGGATAAAAAGCCTTTTCTTTCCAAATCACAAATACGCTATTTTGTTCCCTCACCCTTTTTTCCCCCCCTCAGATGATCTGGCAGTCTCAGCCTGCTCTCGCTAACTTCTGGAAACAGATGTGTTTTGGCTTGGAACAAGCTCCTCTGCAACAGGCTGGAGGTGGACACCGCTCCATTTTCCACAAATGACTTTACTCCTGGCAGTCATCGCTCCGCCATCACGCACTGCCCTGCGCTCCCCTGGCCTCTGTACCTGTTTGCCTCCAGTGATTTAAGCTGGGGGGATGAGGAAGAGCTGCACAGGGAGAAATGGAGGGCTGGAAGGCTTATAGAGAGGGCTGGGGGCTTTGCCAGCGGGAGCAGCAGAGTGTGCGATTTCCACCCCTTACGCCCCCATCTGCCTTTACACAAAACCCCCCTTCCCAGGAGGGTGAAAGGGCGCTTTATAAATACGATTACAAAACTGTTGGGATCAATACCACGAGGCAGATGGATAGCTCAGCAGAAACAGATAGATTAGATGGCGAGATAAAATAGATTAGTCAAATTGATCCAGGGCCGGTGAGATAAGGCCCTTCCGAAGCAGGTGGCAACGGTGCACGGGAAGGACGCTTCTGTGACCCCCGCACCCCTCCGCTGCTTTCCCATCTCCTCTCCCTTCATCCTGCTTCATGCTAGGGTGGACCAGAAGAACAAGAAAAAAGCAGAGATAAACACCGCCGGGCAACTCAAAGCCCTCTCCTCCCCATCCTCCCCCCTTCCCAGCCGCCAAGCAGGAGCTTTCAGCTGGGGGCTTTTCTTCTCCTAAGTCACAGGGTCCCAAAGTTTGCCACTGACAAGAGGAACAATAGAAGAAACTGGGAACTGCGGCTTTGAGTCCAAGAAAAATGGGGTCTGCCCCCCTTACTGAGAATAAACCTGGTATGAAAATACTGGCTTGAATTACCTAGGCATGTCCAGGGGAATTGCATGAAACCCTGTTTTACTAGGAGGCTGGACGGAGAGGTACCCATTGTACACACTTACTATAAGCATACTGGCCTTTCATTTTCATTCAAGACTTTCGGGAATGACAAACCTACCCAAACCCACCCCCGTCCATCAAAACCCAAGTAATAGCAAATACTCCCTGTGTAGCACATAGCCAATTTACCATTGCAGGAGAAATCTGAACTTCTGGAACACTTTCGAGTGCTAGCTCTACGGCTTTATCTTTAAACTCCTTCTACTCCTTCCCCCCCCAAGGAAAAAGAGAAGAGAAAATGAAAAATCCAGAGACACTCTGTCTTTATAAACGCGGTTCCATCAGCGACGCTTGTAAATTCTTTTACCTTTGGCTATTTGGCTCACAGGAGCGACGTGCCGCATGTTACAAAAAAAGCCACTCGAGAGAAGAACAAACACGCCACTTTCTGCAATCCCGAACCGCCTCTGCCCTACAGCTTGTGCCACAGCCAGAATAAATGGCTGGGCGTTCACCGAGGCTTTGGGGAGACAGCCCGGCCTCGCTTTATGTCCTGAAGGACTGACGCTTTTGCATGCAGATTTTGCCAAATGATCAGGGCCCGATTTATCTAGAAGATTTAACAGAAATGCCCTGGTTTATGTTTCAGCAGTCCGTGGAGTTGCATCCCCCTCTCTGTCCTACCCACTGCTCGTGTCTGGAGGCTGCTGGCTCCTCTTTCTTCTGACCTCATGGCGAGCTGGTTTAAGGTGTTCGGCTGGAAGAAAACTCACTGTGCCCCAAGAAGAGAGGCACTTGGAGCTGGTTCAGCCCTCTGAGGTGGCTCACTGCCAGCTGGGAGGGGATGAGTGGCCAGGGACAAGAGAGGTGAAGGAGGAGTAACATTGCCCCTTTGAGCCACTGAAGGGTGATTAGTTCAGCTTAGCTCTAGCCTTAAATGACACCGTAAGCCTTAAAGGGCCCAAACCAGGTGTCTGGCATGAGGATTTGATAAACTCCATCCCTGGTCTAGTAATGACATTTGTTATTCCCTTATAGAACAGCAGCAGTTAGAAAAAATGAAGTCTTTTAAATGACTAATAGCCTTAAAAAGAAAGATCGAATTTATCAAAGTTTTCCTTTTAAAGGAAACACTGGACAAAAAAGACTCAAGTCAAAATACTTCTATCCAGAGATCTTAAAACCAGAGTCCAGTGCTCAGGAGACCCTCATCCAGAGCCCTGCTCTGAGGCAGGATCAGCTGTGCTCAAAGTCTTCCCTGACAAACGTTTCCCTGGTCTCCAATGGCGAACACGTTGCCCTAGAAAAAGGTTAGCCCAAAGTCTCACGCTTCTATTCTCCCCCACAGCTTAGGCTGTTCAGACCACATCTCCCAAAACACATGCAGTTGCTGTGAGTACAGGCAGGAGCTGGTTTAATCAGGAAAACCCTGTGAAAAGCATTGCAGAAGACCTGGTATCACTGAATAGTTGAAGCCCTTCAGCAGCGCAGGAAATATGACCTAAATATTTCTGGATTTTGACATCCAGCTCTGCTTTTCCAGTGTGAACTGTCTCAGCCGTGTCTAACAGGTAGGAAGCCCATAGCAATCCCCTTCTATAGCACAGAGGGATTGCCGCAGTCTCCTGCTCGTAGAAAAGTTACTACATCAGTGATTTTGGTTACTGGCTGACTTGAGCAGCCAGTCGCCCAGAGGGTCTGGGAAGTGTAGAGCAGGAGATGCAATGAGTCTCCACACAATCACTAGAGTTGCTCTTGGCTGGCGTTGATTGGCAGAGCAACCTTTTGATCTCCAGAATTTAAGCTGCGGAGAACCCGAGCCATTATATGAAAAACACAGTTCGTATCTGGTTATATAATAAATTGAAACTCTTGAAACTATGTTCTGTACAAATATGGTTTGTGTTTGATTCAGAGCAGTTAATACACAGAAAATAAAGTTACATTAGGAGAAAAAAGAAAGGCTAGTCAGCTGCTCAAAGGTGTGACATCTACGAAGGAAGCCAAGCCAGAGAAATGTAAGGGACTGAAGCGGCCAAGTTAAACAAGGTACAATTAAAGCCACTGCTTCCCCACCTTCCCCCCGAAACTTCCAAGTAAGGCTTTATGAATCCTAGGGGACCAGGTTAGCCCTAATTGTATCTTGTTTAACTTGGCCAATTAAACAGCAAACTCTTCTTGGAGTTGGCCCTGCCTGCAGATATCACACCTTCTTTGCTTCTGACTGCTTTCTTCGCTTTTTGAAGCATATATACCATATATTTTTATTAGCTCTTGGGAATGTGTTTCTAAAAATGCCCTTCGGTTAATAACGAACACAACACTACGAACAGTATTTCCAGCTGTCTGCCATTTTCCTGGAATAGCGGGAATTGTCACCCTGGGCTGTGATGCCCTCACCTGTAGCCCCTTCAAAGAGGGGACGTGGATTGACTTTTCAGAAGGATTTGGGAAAAGACCAGAAATGCCTCTTGCCTCCCCATTCGCAGCAGGCGGGAGCTGAATGTGAGGAAAGAGAGCTGGTGCCGCAGCCGTTTAGGATGGACAGAGCTGTGACCTTTCAGGGGAGACAGAGGGTAACACCTGAAGGGAAGAGGGAACTCCATTTCCTCTGGGATAAGCAGGCAGGAGAGAGCGAGCAACAGCCTCCTTCCCCTAGAGATTGCCAAAAGGTGGAGGGGGAATGAGAAATCGGTTACTGCTTTTCAGTAATTAATGAAACCCAGTGTTTGGGATCTTATATGCCTCTACCTCAATTAACAAAACACACCCAATGTTTTTACAGGGCAAACGGGTCTTCTGCCCGCAACGGGATTTTTTGGTTTGATCTATTTTAAAGTGGAGGAAACGGTCATTGCGGTTATGTGAACTCCTCAGACAAGGAACTGGAGCTTCAGAACCTCGTTTAGCCCCAATGACTAGTAGCTGCTCTCTGTTTGCACAAGAACTACATGCTGCACAGAAGACCAGCCTCAAAAAGCCCCCAAGTCAGGGGAAAGCCTTAACTGTCTGTTAAACAAAATGACACACAAATACTCAACTCTTACAGAGGAACCAAGTATCGTTCTTCCTACTTTGGAGAGGTGGAAATGGGCAAAGGGACCAGAAAAGCCGACGAGAGAGGCATGCTGAACCCCAAAGCAGCATCACGCCACCACATTATGTCACGATCGAGCACACCCTGAGGGACACGTCCTGCTCTCAGGCAGGAGAAGAGAAACAGGCATCCATGGCTCTATCCCCAGTGCTGTTCAAGACTCATCTCAAACAAGCATCTCAACTCATTTTCCCATAAGTAACACAGGGACAAGGCTTCTGTAACTCACTGAGGAGCAGCAACTGATAATGTTCTCTTCTCGCCTTGAAAAAGCCAGGTGCAATGCACGTGTATACAGCAGACTAACACCACACCTATGGCACTTTCTGACTACAAAGACGACCACGTGCCTTCGTCTAGGGGTGCAGCACCAGCACTGCCAGGCTCCTGATGAATTAGGAACGATTAGGAAACACTCTCTTTAGCACTGCTTTGCCTCCCATTTCTTAAAATCAAACTGCTCCTGGTAAACTTGATTAAGAGCACCTTTGGAAAAATGTTTCGATTGCTGTTGAAGTTTCCTACGCATTAAAATGCTAAAAAACATCACGCATGACAAGATGCCTAAGGAAGCGTGCTAAGTAACGCAGAACAGGAATAACGCTGCTGGTGAGAGCGAGCTTCACCCCCTTGTAGAGGGAATCACCAGATGGCACTGTAACAACACCGAGTTCTCCAAATCCTTCCTCTAACTGGGCAAGAACTGCTGGGTTAATAAAGAAACAATACCTTCTCGATGTTCTTGCGAATAAGTAGTTTAGTAATAGGGGAGGTATGGTAGATGGTTGCTGCTTCTGATCCACCTTCATCTCAAAACTTGAGTGACCCGTAGGTAGTAACTCCATACTTGCCTGGGTGTTGCTTGAGTAGCTCTGGCTTACGTGTACGGTTGAATAAAGAACACACTCTAACAAGCGAAGTCTCCCTCATTTCGTCTTTTATGGCATTTTGAAACTTTTTTTTAGCAGAAAATGACTATATATCTAGTTATACACGTACATACGTATGTACAGACCTATACATATGCACATCATCTGAATTAATCAAAACGCGGAGACTTCCCTAAGGTTACAAAGTGAGGCAGAGCAAGACAGGGAAGCCAAGAAACCTCCTTAATAAACAGCTGTAGCCGAAGTACCTTATCCACGTGTGAGTCGCTCACACGTACTTACCCCGATAAACCGCGCTTTCTCGGAGGGTGCCGCAGTTTTGATTGATGTCGCAGTTTCAGTAAATATAGAGGAGCTGCCAAATCTGCCTATATAAGTCCCAGTGATCTCGTATATTTTAATCAGAAGTTTTGGGAAAACTAGACAAAAGGAGCTCTTCCCCCCTCCTCCTTTTTTTTTTTTTTTTTTTACCTTATTAATATGGTGCTCTGGCACAAGGCTCTATTTTGAACTCTGCAGGAGGAGCGAGCATTTCCGAGGCCTGTTTATGACGAGATATAATTAACACCAGGAAGGAATTAAAGGAGATTTAGAGAAAAAAATATTGTACACATTTGGAGTTAAATAACAATTTGGCCTCATTAAAACAGGTTTCCATTTGTGACTAATTTTATTCCTGGTTACAAAGGCCATCGTTTGTCTGAGCAAAGATGAAAAAGTAGCTGTTAACATAGTGCAAATGAGAGTGAAATTGAAAGGGACATGTATATTAATGAGCATCCGAGTGCCCTACAGTGCACAAAAATGAGCAGGAAAAAAAAAAAGATTCCCCTGATATTGTTGAAAAGCTAATGATTATTTGACATGGCAAGGATTGCCCTGAACCTGCAACCTGCTTTACACGAAGATACAGTTGTTTGCAGGATCAGGGGCTACCTCAGAGCGCTTCGAGGACAATACTAATTTCTTGGTAGGATATTAATTATTCATTTTCAATTTTTTGTAATGATTTCATTTCCTTGCAAGGGAAGATCTGGCAAGAAGTGGCCATTAACTGTGCACTTAGAACCTACCCCGGGTACGTGAGGTAGCGTCTGCATGCGGCGATGCGCTTAGCTAAATCCCTGGATGCATATGCAAGGTGTTGATTCTCTGTCTGGGTGCCGAACGTATCATCAGGCTCGTGAGTAAGCAGACGGAGCGAGCCACGTTTCATGCAGATTTATGCAGCGCGCACACACGTCAAAGCCAGAGGGGCCACATCATCCTAGAGCCCCCTCTTACCAACAGCCCAAGCACCTGGACATCCAAAAGACAAGCGGAGCCCTGTCCCCCTGACAGTGACTTAAGGAACGACACACCTGTCCCTTTTGAACAGAAACCCGGTGAGCAGGAGGGCAGCGCTGGGGGCAAAAGATGGGCAGGAAGGACAGCATTTGCTGGTCCCAGCGACAAATTCCATTTGTTCCGCGGGTACCCAGAACACCGCTACGTGTTCGAGTGCTGCCTACCATCGCCTTCGCTATGTGGTGTGCGGCCGTGTGGGTGCCATGTACACCTCCAAGCTGAGCATTTTTGACACTTCTCTGCCCATAGTAAAAAACCAAACCATTTGAGCTGACTTGGAAAAACATCATGGAAAGTTTGTCTCAAATTGCCGGTCAAACGTGTTTGCAACAGCCTGAATTTGCAATAGATCTCTTGTCTTGGGCACCCTCTGCCTGCTGCGAGGGCACGAGAAGTGGCACTTGGAGCTCAAAAAAACCAAACCTGGGCGGGAGTTAAGCCCGGGAAGGCATTTCTACTCCCTCCCGAGCGCTGCCACAGCAGAAAGAGAGCTCTTGGACACGCAGCCAACCTAAAAAGCACTATTATCTCTAAAGCAACCGTTTTGCCTGGTTGCTGACAATCTAAATGGGGGTCAGAAATGTCTCCATCCAAGGCGCTCTATTGTTTTAAACATCGCTGTGTTTATTTCACCCCTTCCCATTCATTATGCAAAGAAACACTGCGAGATAAACAAGAAGCATGAATAGTTGCATGGAGCCTGCCAGAATTCCCAAATATTTCATATTTTGGCCCCCGGGATGAATTCAGCCTCCAGACCACCTAACTAGAGAACGAGCTGGATGTTGTAAATGCGTTTGGCCAAGATTACAAAAGCTTCTGAGTTAAATCATTTTGCACTCCTCTGCTAATAAAATTTCCTCAGTATCCTCCTGTTTTTCTAGATCTCACCTTGCCAGGGTGGTCTCGTGCTTGCACACCAGCCAGCAGCCCATGGAAATACTGATTCAGCAACAGCGATTGCAGCGTCTGCCAGACGCGGAGCCTTTAGAGATCCCCTGGGTACCCCTCGAGATAACAGACAGGCCGTCACCCTGGCAAAGGGTTTGGAGACAGAGCCAGGCTCGATAAGGGGTTTAGCTATCACTGCTCACAAGCTGTTGTGCAATCAAATGACCTTTGAGCTTCATCGTCTATAACATGCAATTGTTGAACAGATAAGTGTGGCACAGAGAGCTGATCCGTGCAGCAGAGTCCAGGCAAACCAGCCGTTTACGGGGACATGTAGTTTAGCCAGGTCAAGCACGGGGTAATTTTCCTGAGGACCACATTCCAAGGCATCAGTCTTCCTAGTGTGGCATTAGACGTATTGCCCTGCTGAGACAACTTTTTTTTTTTTTCCCTTTTCCTTTTTGCATCCTTTCCCCCACCTCCTTTAACGCCCCTGCCTCCCCTGTGCAGGTGTGGTTTGCCAGGCTGCTTCATCCCTTCCCTGGTGTGAAATTAATTCTTGCCTTCAGCAGAGTCCACAGGCTAGTCATATGCCCTGATTTTGCTTCCCTTCATGTTTTCTAATTCAGTCTTCTTCCCACAGCCACGCTCTAACAGGCTCATTTCAGAAGAAGTTTCTTTTTTGTGTGAGTGTGTTCATCAGATTTCTTGCACTGGCAGGAAAGAAATACTGCACATATTCTGATTTTTAGTGTTGTCTTATAATCCCTCCAAATTACATATTTTTGTATGCCAAAGCAATAGGCTATTAAAATCGCTCCATCTGAAAATAAAGGTTCATCTTCCTTCCATTCCACTGCCCACCTGGACGTACAGTTCCCCAGCTCTACTACAGGATTTCAAGTGATGTCGTCAATCAAATGTTGATGGCACATCTTCATGGCAATTGTTTTACTGTGATCAAAACTGTTGTACGTAGTGCCCGTGTTTCAGTCAACATTCACAAATGCTCCATTTCTGTCACTGTATTGATGTGTGGTTGCTCATCCTTCCCGGCTGAAAATTGAGAGGAAACGCTCTGGTTGTGTTCCCATGCTAAGCTGCATAAACACAGTATTTCCAGAGAACTGGGAGGGAGTTTGTGGCTTCATCCTGGAGAAGGAGAGAGTGAAGATATGACCCTCTCAAACTCGCTGCTCTCGTTTCTGAGTTTCCAGCAGCTGGCAAAGCAAGGCAAGTCACGGTAGAAAATTGCAGTAGAGAATAAACTCTTTTTAAATTAAGACATCCCTTTTTCCCTGTGCAAATATTGATAGTCACCGATAACTACTCCTGCAGCAGTCAGTGCTCGTTGTATGTTATGGTGAAGCAGCACCACACTAGTAAATCCACAAAAGACTTTGAAGAACCCTGCACGTACCCCAGCAAGCCTACTGCCTGAAAACCAAATAAAGAACCTGACAGAAAACCAAACGGAGCCTTCAGGAAAAGAGCCGGTGTGATCACGGGCCACGCTTCCTACCATCCTGCCTCTCCAAGAAAGTGAAGCCATCCTCGCTTGCTGCTCGGCCAAGCAAGTCTCATCAGGTGTTCCCCTAAACAGTAGTTGCTGCCTTTCACCACAGTTCTTACAGATAAACAAGAAAAGTTGCATTACAGGTATTTATGCCATGACCATCACCACAAACACTGGAACCAGAGAGCCCACCAGCTTTCCCCAGGGAAACACACCGTTCCCACAGGTCAGCTCCAGAGGACTTCTGTGCTAAACCCACCTCTCCTCCCCTCACCTAGTCATGCATGAATGCACGTGCACAGCCAAAGGTCCTGCTCTGAACAGGAGGGGAAAAAAAAAAAAAAAAAGCAGGTTTCACTTCAGCTTTGCATTGCAATTCATCTTTCAGTTGTTAGATAGCAGCACGCAAACATCGCTGCGATTCAGCGGAAGAGCTCCACGGTCGGAATACGAAGCCCTGCACGAGCCTCAGAGGGAAGAAGAAGGACTTCTGGCTGTGGGAAGTCTGGCTCCTTGCAAAGTTTATAGGGAGTTGCCAGGGGGTAAGAGGAGGGAAAGAGGATTGCTAAGAACATGAATCTCTGAGAGATTCTCTCTCGGCACGTCCTTGTCCTGGACACACATTTATTTATCTGACTTTAAAATTTCACACTCTTCCCCAAGCAATTTAGCAGCCAACAAGAACTCTGCTTGTTATTTGCAGAAGCCGGGCAGGTTTACCTTTATTTCCAGCTGACAGGACTGGTCTGGCCAGGAGCCCGTGCAGAAGTAATCCAATGTTGTCATTGTTACTAAGTTGTCCCAAAGAAAGTTGGAGGAGGTTTATCTTTTACAGAGCTCCTTTCTAATGAATCGGCAACACATCTGACTGGGGTCCTTGTGCAGGGCCTCCCCTGAGCCCTCTCACCCCGACTTGTTACTGGCTTCCTGCTGATTTACAGCAAAACTTTGACATTTGGTCTGCCCTTAACAAGGGCCTGTGACATTACCCAGGTATGAAAAAGGGGAATAAAATTATGTGGGTTAAAAATGATATAGCTCTTTGAAGGTGGAGACAGCAGAACAGGGCTTCAAAGTCGAGAGAGAAAACCGATACCCACAGAAGGCTCTTTGTTTGGAGGGCTCGGCTGGCATAAATCTGCCGGCTGCGGTCCTTTATACCGCCTCTAATTATCTGAAACTCATTTATCATTTGAGCGTCAAATAATTAGAACTGGTGTAAAGAAACAGAGGAGGAGGAAGGCAGGCAGGAAGAAAGGGACGGAAGGAACAGCCACGGCAGGCCGTTCAGTTGGGTGATTTTGAACAGGAAGACCTTATTGAATTATCTTGATAAGGCGACTCAAATAATTCCTGAAGTTCAAGGAAAAGCAATCCAGGCTCCTTTATTGTCCGTATTACAGGAGAATCAGAAACTGTCAGGCAGCAAAGGAGAGGTGAGATGCTGGAGAACATAAACTCCGCAAAGAAGATTTAAGTCAAGCATTGGAGCCGCGATCAGTCCCTGAAGTTGCCGTTGGAAAAGCGGTGCCGTTTGGGAGCGCTGCCTACAATTCAATACAGCGTTCCAGCTCTCCGGTGTCAGAGGGACCTGAAAAGGAGCGTGCGTGTTCTTGCACACAGTAAATGCCAACCTAATTGAGCTCCTGCACTGCAGCACGAGCGATGCAGTGATCAAGCACTTTGTTCAAAATGTCCTGAAGGGCTCAAATCCTGCCCTGACTTACCCTTTTTTTGCAAAACCGCCAGCTTCAAAAGGACTGCATGGGTTAGCAGCAAAACCAGAGTGTTTCTTGCTGGGTGGTACTTTATCGGTCTGGCCAAGAGCCAGTGCAAAAAGTAACCTGGTTGTGTTATTGTTATTCAAATATTCTGAAGTTCTTCTACAGAATTAGACAGCAATATTCACTCCCTTTGGTCTTAATTTCTTTTATGACTTCTCTGCTTTCTGCAAAATTTAATACAAAGTCAAGTCAGGCGCAAGTTTTATAGAGAAAATCTGCGCCTCTCTAACACGATCTCTGCATCCAGGCAGGTGGCAACATGGCAAGGTTATCACTCTGCTTTCACTCATAAAAGTTCCCCTAGCAACAAAAAAAAGGATGAGAGGGAAAAGAGATTAATATGGAGAAGCAAAAAAAAAAAAAAAAAAAACCACCCAGCATGAATCTGGCTAAGAAACAGAAAACACACATGAGGAATGAATTTCCAGAGTTACGCAATGGGATCTGCGTTATCAGGTACAGGGGTCAACGCTCTGTAGCTACAGGTGCCAAAGCCATCACGCAGAGATTTCCAATGGCCCCAGGAGGACAGGGAAGGAGGAGCAGCCGAGCAGCTGCTCCCACCAAGCTCAAACCCAAGGGGCGCTGGGAGCTGAGTCCCACGTCCTTACCTCACCATGATCTGTCAAAGGGCGGCATTTTGCCTTGCTGAGCAATGCTGTTTGGCACCCACAGAGTTCCTACCAGTGTTTTTAAACTGTAATTTGGGAAAGCAAGCACTGTCTTGGTGTGCCACTGCGGGCCTGCTGTGCCAGTGACTAGCCTGGAAAGGCGGGCGAGTTGAGGAAAGACAGAAAAAATGCTCCAGGGCTGCCTGCGAGGTGCTGGAGGGGGATTCGGGACAGCAGGCATGCTCATAGAGCAACGCTGCTGGTTTTGATGGATGTCTGCTGGGACCACAAGCAACGGCCCAGGTCAGGAAAGAGCTTCTCAGAAGCTCAGGGCACCAAGTAACGGACAGAGCAAACACCCTGCAGCAGAGGTCTGGGCTCAGCATCACCTCCAGCGCTGGTCTGGGAGCCTGAGCTCCACGCATTAACCGCAAGGCACTGGGCTCGGTGGCCAGCCGCTGCTGTCCTTCCCTTCCCCATAGCTGTGCCTCCAGCTTGCATTGCTACCCCCTCCTCCTCACCCTCTTCCTCCACGCAATGACCCCCAGTGCTAAAAATACCCCCCTGCAGCACTTGGTACAATAGATAAGCCTGGCAAAGCTCTTGTGAGAGACGCTGTGGCTTCACATCTGCTTGTTAAAAATATCACATATTAAAAAAAAAAAGTTTCTTGTGACTTATTTCAACAGCAAACCATATGGTCTTTTTACTTCTCCTGCACTCATAATAATTAAATGGCTAATTTCCCCTCTTAAACTACCTTCGGCCCACAGAAAGAAACAAAGGAAATCACAGCTATTCAGCTACAAAACATCTTGTTAAAGCACAGCAAAGAGTTATGCAATTAACCCCACAAAAGCCGGAATTTCACAGTTATATCTAACACTCAGAGTTAATAAGAACAGGCTTTAAATTGAGCCTTTTTTTTGTTGTTGCTGTTTGCTGGCACGGCAGTCACAGTTAAGGTCAGGTGTCAGACCAGATTTAAGCCATAAATGTCTGTTTTCTTGGGGTTTTGTGAGCGGGAGTCGGCGCCTTATTGTGATTTAAATCAGCCGCTGGTTGCTTTGGAGGAGGCTTCCATTAAACTGGGAAACAAAGAATATGATTGCTTTCGCGGCACAAACGCCTGCGTCTCTGCCCGTGCAGCAAGAGCCCTCGGCGCTGGAGCACTGGCTGCGCGACCGACGCGTTTCATAGCTCCACTTTTGGGGCGGCTCGGACGTCGCCAACGGCGGCTGCCAGCAGCCTGCCACGGGCTGCCCAGCCCAGCACCGCTCAGCCACGCTCTTCTGCTGTCCACCCGCACCAGAAACGCCCCATTTTGCCATCCCGTTTGGAGTCCGTCAGGCCGTTGCCCAGAAGCAGAGGGCTGCTACGGATTTTTAAATTCTTTTTTGCGAAGCAGCTGGATGCTGAGATTATTAACCTGACTGAGAAGGTGCTTGAAGCAGAAAAGCAGTCCTTCAGGTCACAGACGCAGAGCAAGTCAAAGTTCAGCAAAGGAGACCATGCTGCAAAGTGATACTCCTGGGTGATGCTCTGAGCATCGTCTCTTCTTACGGGGTGGGGGACTCAGTGGCAGCCCCTGAAGGTGACCGCTTTGCTGCAAAGCCAAAAGCACTCGTGTTATCTTTCAGTTCTCTTCTGTTTCCTTCCGCTCCTGGTTGAACAACCCCAATGTCTGCTGTGTGGGACGTGCCAGTGGAGCCTGGGAACCCCTGTGAGGAACAGTGGGATGCTGCACAGGGACACATCCCCAGCGCCCAGCCAAGAGATGAGCTCTGCGGGAGAAGCAGCAGATTCACGGAGGAGGATGCTGGTGGCACAGTACGATGAACAGCAACGTAATTGCATTCAATGAGACAGAACGGTGTTTCTGAACTTGACGGCTTCGGCGAGGGGGTCCATTCACCTGCAGCATTGGCGGGCTCAGACTGACACTTAGGACATTAAAACGGCTATTTGGGTGCCTAAATGCCTGCCTGAAAATTAAAATTTAGAACTGGGCACCTTCATTTAGACAATCAGATCTGAAAATTAGAGTGAGGGATTGTATGCCTGAGTATAATTTAGAGCACAGACTCATTACGGATATTTTTACTGTTTAAGAAAATCCTTCCTGACTGGAAATGAGGCAATGACCAGCACTGTAAAGACTGAAGAAAACTGTGATGGTGCCGGGTAATTTTCTTGATAAGATGAGCCACTAGATGACACTTTGCATAATAATATGATGGACCGAACATTTCCATCCTACATTTTAATTTTCTAGCTTGGTAAAGCCTGTTATGGGCTGGTGCCAGGCAGCTCACAGACCATAAAAGCTAAGCGGGACCTTCCTAAAGTACCTGCTTTCCTGATAAGGCAGGTGGTCTTCAGCTACAGCTCACGCATCCAAGCGGCAGAAGGAAAATAAAGAGCAGAGGGAAGAAATAAGCAGAAAAAGGATGACCATAGGGCAGCAGACAGAGAGGGAGGGAGCTGGGAACTGGCCAGGGGAAGATGTGGTGAAGAGGAGGCACCACGCATGGAGGAAGGTCTACAAGGTAGGACACTAAGGGATAAGGAAGGGTGAGCAAGGTAACAGCGGGGTCTGAAGAAATAAAAACGGACGACAAAAATAAGAGTGGAAACAAGAAGGAAAAGGATAGTAGAGTTGGGGAAGACGGAGCAGAGCAGAAGAGAGAAGATCAGGAGAGTGCCACTTGGGAGGAACGGGAAGCTAATTACACACTCATAAATTCATAGCAGTATAAAACCCCAATGTTTCAGTCAGGAGAACGCTCCACATCTTTTCCCAAGCAGCAGCCTTCAAAGCCAAGAGAGAAGAAAGAACAGGGGAGAGCAGACAACACGACTGTGTGTTTCAAGTCGGTTTCTTACATTTCAGACAGTTTATTTATGTATCTAGCATTAAATATAAAAACATAGAACATCTTTTGATTGTGCTATGAGTTAGAGTTGGCACTGATTAAAGAATGGGATTCAGAAGGAGATGTAGCTCTGTTTAAATAGGAAATAGCTGCTCTAGATTTCTTATATTACACTATTTATCTATCCCCATTTAAGAAAACAAACACGCAGGTCCACTGGAATTTTCTTGACCATTTATCAGCATTTGTCCCTGTGATGTGGATCTAGACAGCACATTTTTTTTTTCCAGTGCTTGCTTGCTTTATGCTCCAGCTGGGCAATGACCAAGAACATAAGCTTTATCCCAAAATCCTTCATCATGCAAGTTACTTGCACCAGCACGTTTTGGTTTGGGTCAGGTTCTCGGAGGATTTGGGGGGGGGGGGGTTGTGTTTTGGTGGGGTTTTTTAACATTCATTTTCTGAACGACCTGTTGGTTTTCAGTGAAAACGACTAATTCCTGTTAAGTTGAACATTTCGCGTGAAAGCGCATCGCGCCCACGCCCAGTGGAACCGCAAGCAGCAAGAGAAGTTTCAGTTCGTCCTACCAGCCTCCCTGCAGCCACTGATGTTTAAGCAGAGCAGACTGGCTGGTGGTACATCTCTGTTGCAGCATCTAAGTCCTGCAGATCTTTGATAATTTCACTGCTAATGTGTCTGGCGTTGAGTGTGACCAGGAAAATGTGTATCTGCGTCGATGGTGTCAGCCCTTCTTTTGTGAAAGCACATAAATAGGGCAGAAAAAGGCTGTTCCCTTGTCCTGCTCTTCACCCCCTCCAGACCCGGGAATCTCCGCACCTCAGGATGCTTGCAAGAAGGTCCAACAGATTTTCAGGAGCAGGCGTAGATGAGATATTTGAAAAAGGAATGGAGCGAATACCGAGGAACCTTTTTCTTCCTTTCTTTGCTACCTTTGCCCAACATATGAGACGCCTAGTTTAATATTACAACATAAGACAGCAGTCACGGAGGTGCTGTGTAGGTCATGCTTACTGATGACTTCTGACCGACAAAGAAAGTCGGTTAGTCTGAGCGCAAAGGGAATTTTTTAGCCTTTCTCTGCTGCTGAGGTGTCCCATGTTTCTGCTGTGGCTCTTGAGAATGCCCTGCTTAGAAACATCACATAACAGTGCCAGGAGTGTGAAAACTCAAAGAATCAGTAAATGTGTAAACCCACAGGACGGTGGGAATGCAGCACTTTGCCGTCACTTACAGATGCTGACAGAAAGTTACTGGGTGCAAATGGATCTCTAATCATTACTTTTTAAAGGTGAAAATCAGTTTACAATTTCTACCTGTCCCCATGGAAGTCAAAATATGTTTTGACTTTCACATCTGTGTCTGACAATCACAATCCAGAGCACGAATGGTAATAAAATCTTGCTGCCTACGACAAAAGCATACCCAGAAACGCAGGCAAGCCTTTACCAGTGCCCTCTCCCACCTCACCAAATGCGGATGTTTAAAGTCAGATACTCCTGCCCAAAACTGCCATAGATGAGCCCTGCAGCACCTCAATGACTTTGCTCTTTAAAGTGTGATTTTAGGCTCCCAGTCACGGGTTCTTGATTTGGAAAACTGGGAAGATGTCACTGTCATAACCCATAGCATATTTGGCTTCTTCTCCAAGGGTCAGCATCCGACTTCTGCACAAAAGGTGAGGCGAGTAGCTTCACAGCCAATCCCTGCAGCCATTTAGTGGCCTCTCTAAACTGCTACTTGCTTTAGAGCAACGGGAAGTCTTTGCTGAAGAGATAGAGCCATTCCCAGGGAACGGTGAGTCAAAAGGGTGCGACTTTGCTGGAAAAACAGGTACAGAGCATTATCCTAGCAAGCGCTACTGATCATTTGCTTCTGTGAGCACATAAAGAGACCAAGTGCCGAGGTGAAAGAGGTCTCGGGCATATCCCACTCAACTCCGGTGTAGAAAGCGCCAGCAGAAAGTTCGTAAGCTGAATTTTCTTACTGAATCAAGGCCAACAATTTTATTCTTTTATTGATTGTCTTTTGCATTCTGAGGTCCTTGAATGAAGGACATTTTATAAATGGAAATTTGATGGACTGGTACATTTATATTCATAAGAAGGTAGCTGGAACTAAGCATGTTAGTGTTAGTTTACCTCTGAGTTTGTCAATAATAATAATCAGGAAAAGGAGGGATTAAGGGCTCACCCTTATAATACAATCATTATCAATGCTATCTGCTAACCTGGACAATGCAAGAACATACCCCTTCTGCCAGGCTTGCATAAGCATTGATTTTCCAAATCTACAGTTTACATTCAGAAGATGCTGTGCAGGTTTTAGCACTTATTCTCCTCTACCATTTGCTGCAGAAACCTTATGTATAGCAACATGCCAACAATTCAGGGCTCATATCAAGGAGGAGATAAGCTACAAACGTGAATAAAAGCTGGATAGATTTACACAACCGAACCGCGGGTGGACAGCAGGTACTCGCACCATAGACAAATATAAACTGAGAAAAGAGGTTGCACTGCAGCTGGGTTCGAGCCCGTGTGCCTCGGCAGGGTGCACAGAAAAGTGTGTTTATGCCACTTGTTGAGCGCTATGGTAAGCATGGTAACACCCCCTTCCCTCCACGTTGAACAGCTACTCCGGTGGCCCACTGACGATGCTTGCTGTAGGAGCGCTGACATACACCGTACAATGATGTTCTATCACCCAGGCTGTCAAACCTTTTCTGGAGCGGAAGCACAAACCCAGTGATAACAGGGGCAGCTGCCAGCACCCCATCTGCATCACCGGCCAACACTTGCACGGTGGCCCTACCTCTGATCGCCCCACTGTTGCTATCACCGGCAGCAGGAGGTTCCTTGAGTCTCATTACCCTACTGCTCAGCCACCACAGTGCCCATTTTCCTCACTGCCAGCCTTCACAACTTTTTTTTTAATTGAACTAGCATCCAACCCGACTTCCCCTGAGGTTGTCGGGCAGGAGATGGGTCTTTCAGCTCTAGCTGGAGATAATGCTTTGACCACTGAGGAGAGGAAGCGTGCATCGGGGCTGACATCTGTCAGAGCCTGTAGCCCTCCGCTTGTCTGTGCCAGGAAACGCCGTCCCATTCCTGCGCTCCTGTGGTCTAACTGACAAGCCGATTTCTCAAGCCCCTTCGTAACTCTTGATGCTAACATCCTTCTTTCTCAGGGAGGTTTCTTACAGATCAACACAATATTGCAGCTCTGAGGCTGGTGGTGTAAAGGGGACAGTGGATTTTTTCAGATGCTTTTGGTCCCGGTTTTTACACTACTCCTTTCACCAGCATGTAGAGCGGAAAATGGCTGGAGTTAGGTGACACCACAGTAAAAACGCTAGGCGAGAATTAACGAAGCAGTGGGAAATGAGCATCCGTGTGCCCCTTGTATTCTGTTATATTACATTAGTGCAAAAATGGCCCGAGCGACCCCGCGGAGTGCTTGTCTGATGAGAACACCCTCGTGAAGCTACAGCTGTTTTGAACTATTAAACGTTCATAAGCCAGACACGATTTGCCCGCCATGCTCCTGCTAAATGAGGGGCTACGTATCGCATTAGCATTCCCAGATGCCCTCCCTCGGCTCAAGCAGCCTGGGGGTAAAATGGCAGGAAGGCTCCGGGATGCGCTCCTGCGCCTGAGAACCGCCGCGCAAATCACCCTAATTGTTTGTCAGATGAACAATGATCACTAATTAACATTGTTAAAATGTCATCAATGATCACTAATTAACATTGTTAAAAATTTGTTAACAAAGGAAATTTAACAATATCTTAATTAGGAAGGATTTCTAATTTGTGACACAGAGCATGTTAGACAAACAAGGCACAACTCTCCCTTTGTTTCTCAACTCTGCAGCAGGAGAGATTACACGATATGACACAACACGCTCTGCCTTTGCCGTTCATCACTCCACGTCCTCGATGCGCTGCTGCTGGGTAATTACAGCCAGGGCTAATTTTACCTGTGTGTTATTGTTTGCCCTGTAATTTAGAGAGAATGGGCCATGTTGATGCTACGTGATTTAGTCTGGGGCAGCCGCTTGGCTTTTTGCCACGGGACTACTGTTACCGCCACAAAGTGCACGCACTGCAAAACGAAATGAGCCTTTTCAGTGTTTTAATTTACTTAATGATACGGTGCGAGGGGAGCAGCTTTCTTCGGGTTTTCTTTTTCCAAACGTAATTTATCCGCAGCTACAAACCGTTCAGGGCTGTGTTCTACTTCAAAGCTGTTGCACGTTGTTGGAAAAAGTCCCCTCCTATTATCTATTACTTAATTATTAAAAAGCATCTACTCTGTTTCCATAAATTATCTATGTATCGGGGATGTCGGTTTATGAGGAGGAAAGACACACGCACATCGGTGCACGCAGGCTTGGGGAGGTTACGGAGTTAATTATTCCTGATGGAAAATCAGTAATAAATAAAAAAAAACCCTGAAGATATTTCAGACAGTCCTGGAGTCAGAGCCTGAAAAGGCTTCGAGATCTTCCATAGCAAATTATGTTTAACAGTAGCACGGATAAATTGGCCTCGGTTATGCGCTGCCTGGCAGAGTACTCCAAATACCTGACATCGCTCCCAAAGGGCGCGGGTGTCTCACGTAATGCCCAAGTCTAGCGGACTCCTGGTAGCAGAGCAGGGGGCACTTTATTTTCCTATTGTTTTTGTGGAATCATTGTACAAACCCTACGTGAGTTTCAGCGCAGACCTGCCCTTCTGGTCCAGGTTCTAATGCCATGTGCTGTGTGGCAATCACCTGCTTGGGGTGATGGACCACCTTTTCTTCTCTTCCTTTGCCAGGTGTGTCTCCACATTTTTATCCTCTGCAGTCCTCCTTCCAAAGGACTGAGAAAGCCAGGATTCACCTGGGTCAGAGTAGTCTGTTGGGGCTCCTGCCTTCTCCCCAGACATGCTCACCACCACCTCAAAAGCAAACTGGTAGAGAGGAGAGAGCCTTTTTGTTCTGCTAAAAAACACTGTTTTCATTCAGATTGCCCAGAAAGACTGGAAAAAATGTTTGATTCTTTGCAGATCCCCCCCCCACCCCGCATCACCGAGGTGCGTCCAGCCCCCAGGGAAACGGGTTGCGTATGCCCGTCAACCCCTCGACGAAGGCACGCAGACACGGGATTGTCCCGCTCTGTATGCCAACAAACACTCTCAGACAGGCGATGGGACAACTCCTTACCCCAAGGCACCAGCGTACAAGCCTGATGGTTGGAGCACTTTACTGGAAAACGACAAACGTGGGGTCAAACGTCCCCCAGGTACAAGGGAATTCAAACTGCTGACGCTCCCCTTTGCTTTCCCTACAAGTGCCAAAAGCTGTGTCTGGGATTTCACCAAAGGTTTCCTGTCCTATGTTTTGATTTTGGTGTAGCAAGGAGGAAGGGGGGAAAAAAAAGCAAAGTTAAAATTCTGTTCAGTGCTCTTCTGCTTTTTTAATTCCTTGCTTACTTGGGGAATAAAACCATCAAAAGTAATTATTCTCAAGGTCTTGTCTTGCCTTCCTAAAGCATTATTGGAAATTCTGTACCACTTGTTTTCTTCGGAACGACAATTGTTTGGCTCCGGTTCCGTGGGGACAATTACTTTGTCCCGTTCCTCTGCGCTTCTCACACCCTCATGGACCGCATTGCCTTGACGCGCCAAGTCATTCTCGTATTTGCCCTCAGGTTTTCTAAAAAAGCCCCTGCCCTTTTTAGCCCACTGTTAAAGGGGCAGTCTGATGTACCTTTTCTGGAAGGTTCATTTTTTTCACGCACATTGGTTTTAAGCTTTCAGGAGAACATCCTTCCTCGCCCGCTTGCCATAATAAACCAGTTTCACTGGTCCGTTCATCCCTATCCTACCCTGGCTACAGATGTCAGCAGCAAAAGGCTGTTTAAAGAAACTATTCACCCTCTTTTCCCCCCACCATACCTGTGCCTTGGGTTTGATATAGAAATAAAGAGAAATTTTAGGAAAAAATGAAAAAATTGTTACATGAAATACATAACCACAGTGTAGTCACTGAAGGAATACTTAGAATATAGACTGAAATTAGACTTTTCCTGCTGCACATTAAATTATTATTTTTTTTATAGTTAGCACATCGAACAAAATTACTTTTTTCAAAGTGGTTTTATGTTGTCACTCCAGTTCCTGTACGTCACCGACAGAATTTAGTGCTGATCTTTAACATGCTGCTACATTATCTACATTATCAAAACCACACCGAGGCATCTATGAACACCATGTTGATTTTCCAGAGTTTTTTAGAAACCCATTATTAGCTTTCCTGAATAGAGCCTCGCTTTTTGTTTATGTATGAATATTTTAATACTTTCCCTTGTATTTTAGTGACCAAATGTACCCCTGAACCACATCAGTGCACAAACCAGCAGCGCTTTAGGTCTATCGAGAAGTGAAGAACTGATGTACTGCATACACTTTCATAGCACTGTTTGAAACACCATCGCTAAATCAACACTCTTCGGACTCTTTAGGAAATAAATAAGATTATTTTTTAAAGCAAGTAACTACTATAGCTTTCAATTTTCTCTCCTCACATAGCGATAGGGAAGGAGACAGGAAGAGCACACGAGATCTTTTTTTCTGCCACATTATCAACATTTCCAGAAATTTCAAATAATTTTGGTTTACCAGGAAGAGGTGGGTGTGAGCGATGGGTAAGGATGTGTTCTGCTCACTCAGATTTGGATTCACACAGAGCGCTTCCTCCGCAATACCAACACATGCCTTCTTCAGGGAACGCAATAGTAGCAAAGCGTTTGCAAACTGTTATTTCAACAGCAGGCGAGGGGAATATATTGCAACTCCTTTCACCAAACTCCCTCACGCGCCCGTTACACGCTTAGCATCACAGAAACAAATTGAAATAAAAGAGAGAGTGAACACAATGATTAACATATGATAGAGCTACACAAGAATAAACCTAAGGTGATGTTAACGTACCTGAAGAAGATGCAGCCTATGCACAGGTTGCAGACAGATGAGAAGGACACCCCTGAAACTAGTGGGAGGTGAAGCAAGGTGGCAATAAAGGTTCTTCTGGGTCAGTCATCATCAGGCACAGGTGGTGGAGGAACAGGGAAGCAAAACAGTTTCAGGTGCAACATGTTGAATTCCCCTTGAAGCAGGAAAGGTAACACCAGGGGTCAATGGGCTCTTTAAAAATACACATGAAATGGATGACTTCGTTGGCTTTTTGTGTTTATACGTTTCTTGATGAACTGCGGTAACCTTGGTAATCTTTATCTTCAAGCTTCAGTTCACGTTCAGATCCATTTCTAACACAAAGACAATTAGCTACATGTCTTCTCTAACAATTCAGAAAGACTTTTAACTGTTGGCTGTCATTCCATGTTTGTATCACCTCTATTCCTCTGCTCCCGAATACCCACCATCTCTTCTCTTTCATCAAATGCAGCTTTCCATCCAAGGCTTGCTCTTTGAGCTACACCATCATCTTCCTCAGACCCCCTGGCGATGTGAGTGTGCACCTTCAGCACAGCTTTGCAGACACCATTAATTGACTTGCTGGTTATCGAATCCCACGCAGCAAGAACGTTTTCCAAGACATGTCAGATGTTGAAACTCTTCCAAAACTCTCTCGACCAAGTGTCTTGTTTGCCTTGTCCATCATTCCAAGTAATTACATCAATGTTTGTCGTAAATAAAACGTTTTAGAGTCAGCAGTTGCTCCTTGGGTTGGCAGTTGCATAACTGGGATGGCGGCAAAAATGCAACTTGAGCGTTTGTGTGCAAATCACCCCGGGTGAGATAGGTGGATAAGTGTGTTACCGAGGGTCAACAAGGCTTGTAATAACGTCAATACTGGAAACCACCCACGCCCTTCTATTTGAAAGCTAGTGCACATGTGGTCCACGTAAGTCATGTAGGCCTTCAATACCCTCGGGTTTTGTGGGTGGGTGCCTGAAGCATCACCCCACAACACATAAGCTGGGCTGTGTCTTGCAGCCTTGAGTCCTGATACTCACTTCTCCCCTGAAGGGATAAAGCCGTTCTTGATGGCGTGGGTTTTAAAAAGTCCTCCTTCAGCTATATTGACCACCTGCTGTTGTGTGCAGCAACGCTGCGTAAATTTGCAATGACTTCTGCCAAATAATACCAGAGCATAGTGGGAGAGAGCTCTGATTTTCATCCTCCATCTGCCGAGCACATTTTTTGATCAATGGCTTCCTCATACAATCTTCATGGATAAACCACGAGTTTTGCGCTGGTTTATAATGAGTCAGTATTTCGGTTTATTGATCTTATGCTAGATTCATCCTCTGCTACACCCGACCAAGAGCTGATGCAGATTCACAATTTGCCCGTGTTCTTTCCATTTCCATCTCTGGTTCGAAGGATAACAGCTTTCACGGGCTTTTTATTGATATTTTCTGTCAGGGTTGAAACACTCCTTCAATGCCACTGGGCTTTTGGAGGTGTTGTATGCTGGAAGACTGTAAAGTAGAAGAAATCTAGACTGCACAAACGCGTGATTTGTACACCTGCAGCCCTGCCAAATTCACATGTAGCCCACAATCCATCTTGCACTGCAGCTGAAGTACGTGGCGTGTGCCGCCACGCTATTGCAGTTCTTTGCAATTTCTATTTATTTCATTGTTTGTCATTTTTTTTTTTTTCCTTAACCCATTCCTAAATCCTACTCAATGCTCCTGAATTTGGGAGCAGGGAAGGGAAAGGGGCTTAAAAAGTAAATCGTGCAGGTGTGAAATCAGCAACGTGGAGTCTTTTTTTTTTTTTTTTTGCGGGACTTCTGTGAGAGCTGCGCGGACACGAGTGAGGTGCTGGGTTTGCCGAGCACACAGTTCCTGCGGGTCGTTAGGGTGGGCTGCTGAATGTGTGGGTTAATTCAATGGACAAAGAGCTGAGGGTGAAAGAGGGAGAGATACTGCCTCATTTCCCAGAATGTCTGGAAAAGCTCAGGTTGAGAGCTGTTGGCAAACTGTCCGGCTGCCCTTCCAGAACAGGATTGCTGGCTCAGCACTGCACGGCAGAACCAGCTCCCGCTGAAGTCCTGGGGCTGGGTCACAGCCCTGTGAAATTAAACCCCAAAGTGATCCAGTCTTCTCCCCAAACCAAGGAACAAACCCAAGTCTGTGTGAAGGTGTCACCTTCTATACTTAAGTCATCCTTTTAAATCAACTAAAACTTCATTTGCCAATGGAAGAGGGAAGTGAACCTTGGAAAAGGATGATGCTACTAGAAGAAATACCTAAATTCTTAGAAACCTTCCCAACCTTTTCCAAAATAACCACTTTCTGATGATGCAGTAACCTGTCCACTGGGGATAATTTATAGGTATTTTTTCATAAAAAAAGCAATGTAGAGGCAGAGAATAAATATTACTTAG
Organism: Bucorvus abyssinicus; assembly: GCA_009769605.1. NCBI lineage: Eukaryota > Metazoa > Chordata > Aves > Bucerotiformes > Bucorvidae > Bucorvus > Bucorvus abyssinicus. The sequence continues at coordinate 5,011,994 of CM020027.1, read as the reverse complement.
GAAAATAATAAATGTCTCCTACATTTTACATGTTGAAAAGGTAAATTCCACTTTTGACATTCATCCCAGAGCCACTTTAAAGGCAACCCACAGACTCAACAGGGAGACAGTAAACACTAAATCATAATTACCTCATAAAAGGGAGCCTGTTCCTCTGAATGCCTGAGATCTGGTTTTGCTTCACGAAAAATATCATAAATCTATTGTGTTCTACCCGGGCTTATTTAAGGCCAATTAGTGCTTGTATTAAAAAGAATAAGACAGAAAAAACAGCAACAACACCTTCCAAAGTTTGCTGTCACTCGTACAGCTGTGGAGCCCTGATTCTCGGCTCTCATTAAGGAGCTGTTCATTAGAAGACAGCATGTTCCACAAGAGCTGAGGTCTTACATTAACAGTGAACTATGGAAAATCCCTCCCATTTGGCAGCCCACATTAACATTTCTTCTGCAAAGGGATTTCTTTTTACTGCAAGCTAGTGCTGTATGTGTTCCCGTACAGAAGAAAAAAAATAATATTTTTCAACACAATCTTGACTTAGCTTTAATATCCCACAGGGTGACATCTGACACTGTACTGAGAGAATAACACCTCTCTGGGTAATCTTTCCAACAGAGCCTGAAAATGAACAGTCTGTGCCATTAATATGGCCAATGTAATTAGCAGAGCACTATGACTGACTTTTTTCTTTTTTTTTTTTTTTAATCAACATTTCTTAAAGCTATTTCTCCAGCCGAAGTTGCTCAAGCCAGTGGAGCCAGGGAGAGCTAAACAACCAAATAGGTTGCAGTTTTGAAGTACAGGGAGGGAAATCAAAGGTAACGTATCTGCCTGCTTTGGACATGATTTCCGAATAAAGCTAACCATCCAGTTAGCAAGAATTAAAAAAAAAAATGTTTCTAGGTGAAATTAGGTGAAATTCGTCATGCCACTATAATGTTTCAAGGCAAGGGAGCCTTTTTTTTTCTTTTATGAAGAAAACAATGAAAGGAGTTCGAGTTGTGGCTCTTTGTCAACAAAGAGCCAAAACGCTGGGGGAAGGGTGCCCGTGTTGTATGTTCCGATACATTGGGACTCTGGTTTTGATTAGTTTGGACATAATCACACGATTATCACACCTCTATTTATGCTGCTCACGTGGGAAGGGCCCTTCTCCTAGCACGTGAGCATGCAGTCAGAGAGACCAGTGGCACAGATGTGTCACATCACATCATAGAAGTCTCCAGAGATGACTTCGGGAAGGGCTGGGACCTGCCGATGGCAATTGCCTGGGCAGAGCTGGCCGTCCTAGGCAGGGCTGTGCTGGGAAAGTCAGTTGGTGGGGATGATGGTGGCTGTTGGAACATGAAGGGCTGGATGTGGCCGATGCCTCCTGTCACCTTCTGAGAGGAAAAAGGTTTGGCAGCAGCACATCCTGGGATGTTGAAACCACACTGGTTCTCTGCTAACAAGACAGTCCCGTTTCCTTAGAAAATACAGATGCTGGGTGGGGGTCCTCTCTCTTAAAAAAATATTCCAGCCCCAGGGGCTTACGCTGACCTTCCACGCGCAACGTAGTTGACTCAAGACTCTCAGATGTGTACTCAGAAGTACGAAGGCACAAATTTTATTTTGAAACGTAGGTAGTGAAAGACAAGGATCTCACCTAGATGAAGGCTAAAGTCTTGACTCAAAAGTCGATTATCGCTGTGAAAGATACAGGTGTTAAGAAAAGCCTGACAAACAGCCCATACATTACTAATAATTACTATCTCCTTCCGCTGGGAGAAGTGATCATAAATACTTTCTATGTCACAAATATCTAGTGCATAGAGCCTAAAGGAGTGATGTCATTAGGGCTGTACCAATCGTTGTGTCTTAGCACTGTTCTGCAGGAGGATTATTTTAAGATGTCTGTATTGAACAGCCTGGGAAAAAAAGCCAAGACAAGGAAAGCATCACTGGTTGAAAATGGTCAAAGGCTGGTGGGTCCAGGGTGGGGTCAGCAGGAGTGAGGTCCTGAGGTCTGACAGACTGATCCCAGCCGCAAAGTCAAGGGAGGTGTTTCCACTGAATTCCCACTGGTGGGTGGATTTGGCTCTACTTCTACTTTTGATTTGGTAGGAAACTCTGTTTAACCACTCTGCCAGTAAAATTAGCGTGTTTCCCGTCACATACAAACCTCAGGCGAGCTTTGAGGGACTTCCTCGTGTGCGAGCAAATTTTTAGTCTCATCAAAACAGGCTACACAGCCTTTAATCTCTGATCTTTTGTTACGCAAGCTGTGGTTTCTGTGGAGTTCTGGATGAGGGGTACAGAAGGAAAACTCTCTGCTTTGCTCCTTGATTATGGCAATTCTTGGTCCAGAAGGGTTTCCCAGAAAATAAAGTATTACAACTAGGCTGAAAACAACTTCTCTCTCTTTCAAAAAAAGTTTGTGTAAAGTTTAATTACCTTCATTCAGCAATGGCACAATAAAGCAAGTTCCATTTAAGCCACACTAAATGCCATATTCCTATTTTTCTTCCTTTATCACGCCTTAAAAGGGTGCAGCTGAGAGAGAAAACTCCTGTAATTTTCCTCGGGAATGATATAAATCTTTATCTGATAATGTTTTAATGTTTATCGGTTAATTATAGATCTTTATCCACATAATCTTTATCAATTAGGCATTCCAAATGCAAAAAGTAATAGCACATATTCAAATTACCAGGCATTAATACGTAACATTCCCCTAAAAGTCTTATTTTTAACATTTTCCTTTTCTAAAAAAGCGTATTAGCAAACACCATCAATATCATATTTGCTCACATGATGGCATCATGCTGTGATTAAAGCCCTTGATTTGCAACAGCCAGAGGACTGCCAGCAGCCTTAGAGCCATCATCCTGGCACCGGAGGCACGCGAGGAGAGGGAAGGTGAGGAGGAGGAAGGGTGAAGAGCGGAGGAATGATCCATCTATGAGGGAAGAAACTAACGTCATCAGATAAAGCAAAAAAGGCTGCAAATACTTACTTAGCACTGGAGAAAAAAATAAATGGTTTGCTGTATTCAACCACCTTCGGAGGTGTGACAGAACAGTGAGTAATGATTTAATGAGCTTAAGGAAAAAGTGCCAAACCGCTAACAAATAATATTCCAAAGAAAGAGTCACAATTAATGTTGATCTTCCCTGGTCACTAAGATGAGAGTGAGAAGAAACTGCCTACACCCATATGTATAATATTTCCTTCAGAAGGCCCTGCACAGGAGCAAATGCCATGAAAAAGTCAGCTTGTAGCCAGGTACCTGTGTACAAATAGAGCACAGAGGGTTTCTTGCTATAAAAACTCAAACAACTCCAGATAAAGATCATAAAATCATAATTCAGGGTGATGGAAGCCAGGAGGTCTGACCACTTGCTCAAGCACGGCCAGCAGTGAGATCAGACCAGGTTGTTCAGGGCTTTGTCCAGCCTGGTCTTGAAAACCTCTGAAGATGGAGACTGCACAGCCTCCGCGAGCAAGCTCCTCCACTGCTTGGCTGTCCTCAGGGGAAAAGATGCTCCCTTAGGATGTAAGCTCTTTGGGCGATCAGTGTTTTTTAAGTGTCTGGCAGAATGGTGTCCTTGTGAGCACCCAGGATCTACTGCAACCGTAGTAAACCACGGCAAAGCGCCAGTGATGATGGCAGAAACGTACATTGGTAACACCATTATGCTGTGGAGCTGAGCCCTCATCCTCCCAGCAGGAGCACCAAAAGTGACTGAGCCTTTTTTAGCTGGAAGTTTTGAGTGTGAGGATGAGGACTTGGAGGTCCCAGCACAGCTCCAGCACCTCTCCTGCTGTTCCTTTTTTGGTACCTCCAGCAAACTTGCTGCATGCACGTGGTCCTCCCTTCCAGCTGGGGCTTCACGCCACATCCTTGCCCCTCACGCTGCGTCCTTGTTCCTCTACCTGCTTTTTGAGGACAATCGGGATGGAAATATGCATCTACCGTGGAAGGTGATACAGGAGTCAGCTTAAGGACCTGGAAGTAACAGCTCAGTAACGTTCACTCGGAGGACTCCTGTTGTGTGGGTACTGACACTTAACAATAACGGTGGCTAATTATTTCGCTGCTGATCACAGCATAAGTCTCCTGTAAGCCTTATCCACTGAAACTGAGTTTCTTAGGAACTGGAGGTGGATGCTACCCCCACTGGTATACGTCTGCTATCTCTGATAGATTTTCCCGAGTTGTGCTTACTTCAAGTTCAAATTATTTCAAGCAATTAAGTTCCATGAGCTGTCTTTTAATGGTAACTTCTTCCAGAATTAAATTGATTTTTCTATCATGCCAGTTGCTAGAGGTCATAATCAGGACAGATAACCATTCCCCTAGGCACCGCACAACTTCCAAGAGTTACCCTCTCAGGAGATCTGTGAGATCCATACTGGATTTTGTTTTAACTAACGCAAATAGCTTGGCTAGAGACCACGCGAAAAGGGCCGGGCACTGAGCAGGTTTGTCTTGCTGGCTTGCAAAGCCAGTGCCACGCTTCTCTTGATCCAGCAGCGTGACTAATGCAGAGAGCATCTTCATTCATCGAGGGAGGACCCATCTGTACTAACAGGGGGTAGAAGAATTAGAAGCTGCCGGAGTACAATGCACCGATGTAATTAGTTCACTTGTAGCTGGCCCCTTGATTTAACTAATTGCTGCCGGTTATACCCACTGTCCCCAAGCAGGTCCCCCAGAAGGAAGCGCCTGCCCCTGCGCATCCCAGGTGAGCGTCACCATCCTGCCCTCCCACTCCTCTGCGGGGCCAGGGGAGCAAGCGCCGGCCCCCCCCACCGCCCCCACGTCTCCTCCCGGACGAGTTGATCCAGCAGGCATCCTTCCCCCGCTCCTTCCCCATCCCCGGCTGAGGCTGACAGATCAGGCGCTCTGCCAGCATCCGAGACACAATTACGGTCACACATGCTGGAAGTTGAGAGAAAACGTGTGGGATTTATTTTATTTGGGGTGGGGGGAGGAAGAGAGGCGGGAGAGAGACTGGAAGGCTTTTAAGCAGTCGAGGCCTCTGGCAGAAGAGGGTTGGAGGCTAGGCACCATATTTCAGCTAATTCAAGGCTGGAGCTCATGCCTGTGTTATTAGTTCCCAAAACCATTGTGTATGGCAACTTCTCCATCCCCAGCGAGCTTTTCTGGCTGGGAGGCCAAAGGAATAGTTGGTACCGAGCCAAAGCAGTTTAGGAATTTTTCCTGAAGGAGGGAGGGAGAAATGCGGAGCAGAAAGCAAGAAGGGCTCTTCTCCGAGGGCATGACAGCCTCTGCTAGTGTTTCCTAAAGTTCCCGGTGTCTTCCCCTCCAAACACTTTTTGAAGGGAAATCTCCCCTTCCCCTCCCTCCAGTTCAGGGACTTATTAACAGGAGGACAAAGTGCTCTGCCTCCCAGCAGTGCCCGACTCTCGCCTCCCAGGGCAGCGATCGCCCGGTGACAGGACGGCAGCAGCGGGAGATGCTCTGACAGACTCCTAGGGTCCTCGCAAATCAGGAGAAATCCGTTACCACAGCTTTGACAGATGTCTTACACTCATCTCTGGAGCTTAGGAGGGAAGTAAGGGAGGAGGAAAAAGAAGGGGGAGGACAGCTAAAAGCTTTTCAAAGACTATTCAGAGGCTTTTTTTTTTTTTAAAAAAAAAAAAAGGCAAGAAATTAAGGTGGGCAAAATACTTTAACCCAAAACATTTATAAATCTATAGCTTCACTTTAACCACAGCTTTATCTCCCTGTCTGTCTCACACCATGTTTCCATTATTGTCAGGAGAATGAACTGCATGTATGCCAAATCAGGTCATTCACAAATATAGAACGAACGTCTGTCATTACAGATTTACCCCCCTGACTGCGGCATATCCCTTCTGTCTATAAAAATCCTGATCCATTAGCAGGGCAAGCTCTCTGCGTGTCAGCCCTTTAACACGCCGTGCACCTCAGACTGGACGTACGGCCTTCCTTAAACAGGCCAGCCGACACGATTGCTCCAAAATGTTGGCAAGATGCGTGCATGACGTCCATCAACTCTACAACAAAGCAAAATTCCTTCATGCGAAAATTCCCAGCGCGCTGAGTTCCGGGTGAGCTCTGCACCGATTGGGGTAAGCCCCAAACCCACGGTCACCATCACCCTCTCACCTTCTTTGGACATGACAAAGAGTGGCTAATGCACGAAAAGAAATGTGAAGAGACTTGCCCGGGGTCATCTTGGTTCTGCTGCAGAGCAAATGAGAGCCCAGGTCTCCAGACTGCCTGGTCTCTGCTTTAGTCTTGGCTTCCTGGAGTGGTACCAATCGCCTAACAGTCAGGTGCTTCTTCACACCCGTTCAGCTTCAAGATGGACCCGTGCTCTCTACACACAGTCTCACAAGCTGCTCTGCCATCCTGCAGAATTTCGAAAGGACCCTAAACCAGCAACATTTGGGGATTCTAAAAACAAAACGTTGCCTCGGTGTAAAGCCTGATTTTCACTGTGAAACGCTGACAGTCAGTCGGGAACAGAGTTCGTGCTGGACAAAGCAAGCTTTTCATACAGGGAACTTCGGCAGGGAGAGACTGAGGCCCAGATTTCCAAAATCCTTAAGAACTAAATCTAAGTCTTCTGAAGTGCCCAAAGGCACTTGATGAGTAAAGTTGTTGGTTCTTTTTTTCACATTCAAACAGCAAATCTGAAGTGAAGCGCATCTTTCAACACCACGATTACTGTCCTGGTGAATAAACTGGCCTCTCCCCTCTGGGCACACCAGCTTCTCACAGTGATGCCCCAACTTCTCACAGTGTCGCCTATCTGCTTTCCATTTTGGAACACAGAAATGTTCGTTCAACAAGTGCCCCAATTAGAGAAAACCAACAAGTAGGTATTAATAAAGAGAGGCAATACGTTGCTTTGTCCAGGAAATTGGATGTGCATACAGATCCGTGTTGTGGAGATAGTTCCGTGCAACCTACAATGCAGCTCGTCTGAAATCCAAATTTTAACTTGCAATGCTCCACAGATTTATTTGCCGCCGTGGACAGCAATTAGGCTTTCTCCAGCGGACAAAGCATCACCGTTAGATTGTCACAAATGCGAGTATCCACAGTTCAAAGAGCGCAGTGGATAAAGCACCTGTTTAAGGCACCGCAGCTAAACCTTTGTGGATTTGTAGTTTTATTTTAGCGCTTCAAGGGATTTTTCATTTTTAAAAGGAAAAGAAGAAAGCAAGAAGCCCGGGTAAAGCGTGCATTTACTGACGACAAGGAAGCTGACAATGTACAAGGCTCCAGCTAATGCTAAGCCCCTCTACAAATCACTTATCATCTAATGGGCAGACGTGCAGAATTCAGAAGGGGAAGAGGGTGGGCAGAGGGCTGAAGAACTTCCCTGAGTTTGTTCCATTTCCTGAGGAAATCACAGGAGAACTGACTCTTTAGCGGGGATCAAAAGGGAAGGAACAGTAACACAGCAACTGAGGAGGAGGCAAATACTGCACAAGGAGCGAGCATTACAGAAAAAGGCAGGGGAAGGCAAATAGCCGCGGTGTTGCCCAGGTAGCAATACCGTGTAGGGCCATGTGTGACACAGCCTGAAGAAAGCCTGTGGGTTTCTTCCTCCCCTTTCCTTCCTGCGTGCCAGGAATTAATAACGTGGCTGCTCACCTGGTTGTCCAGCGGTTCCTCAAGCTCTGCCACCAGCTGACTCACACTGAGCAACAGGTTTCATGACAGACTGTATGCAGAAGGACCCCACACACAGTAACCTCTGTGAGCGCGGGCCACAAAGCAAGCTGGGCTCTAGATTCAACGCTCAGTGCCGGGGAGAGGAGGGGAGGGCAGGAAAGGTGTAGGAATGGGCTCCAGTGGGATGCACTGGCTTTAACAGCCTTATGCTCGCTGGAGGAGATGGGAACCTGAAACATGAATGGTTTGTACAAATTAAATTAATAAACTGCTTTAGATATAAACAGATCGTATAATAAACCCACCACAGCCAAAGAACTCAAAGGCTGCTCTGCATTCCAGAGGGGGGAAATACAAAGATAAGGGGAAGAGTGAAGGACAGAGCCCTCAGCTGCATCTTTGCAAGTCTTGATTTTGTGCTTCCACGCCAATGCCACTCTTACGTGAAAGGCTTCAAAAAGCCACTACGTTTTAGATGGCTTATCAATATTTCCCATTAAACAACAAAGTACAGGAAACAGTACGACTAAGCCAGCTGCAGCACTGTCAGGCTTATAAACATCAACAGACAGGTCACCAAACCAACCGGAGGAGCTCTTCCACCAAGGTAAATGGGTGCTGCCTAGAGCAGATGGTTTTAGAGCAGGTCAGGCATGTGCTATCTATGTAGCATCTTGTATCCTGACGAAAGAAAACTCTCTTTCACCTAGTTTGCTCCCGCTGAAGGAAAAAAACCATCCTTTTATATTTTATTGCCACATCATCTTCTGATCCCCCAAGGTGACAACAAATTAGCATCATTTCCTTCTAATTCATAGTGAGAACCTTCTTCAGAAACACAGGGATGGCCAGTGAAAGCCTAAAATCTCTTTCTTTATCAGGGACATGTGGCAAATACCTCTGCTTACAAACAGCACTCTCAGTCTAGCATAGTCTGCCACTCTTCATCATGTCCCTCAGTCATGACATGATGGGGCTCTCCCCGTGGCCCAAGTCTGTGCAGGTAACTTTGGTGCTAGAAAGGGGACAACGGTGGAGAACACGTCGGCATATTACGCTCTGGTCACCTGGCCAGTCTGCCTTGACACTGTCTCTGAAAGGACAGCGTCTAGCTGTGGGAGTCTTTGCAGCACTCTCAGAGGGTTCCCGGTAAAGCAAAATTTTGTGTTGAGGAGCAACGGGACGTGCGTTCGCTGGGGACTGGAAAGAAGATCCCTGACTCAGTTCAGATGCTAATGACACTCAGCCAGTATTAGTCCAGGTCAGCGATGAACTCCTGACCTGGAGGGAAAAGACTCTGCCACCCGTTTTCAATCCCCTGAGCTGCTCAATCCCATGATAATGTCATTTCTGAAACAGCGCCAATGGAGCATAAAAGCAGCAGGCAGGACAGAAGGCATCAAATGCTAATAGCCACTCCTTGACAGAAGAAAGAGTCTAATCCTGGGCTTTCAAAAGCACTCAGCCCCCACATGCTAAAAAGAGGTATGCTGGAGAGCGCTACCCCATGTGTGCCAGAGGACGTGGGACAGGAGATGCATGTGTACCCGCGAATGCACTTTTTCCGATAGCATGAGGAAACCTTATGTTCCCAGGCTTTCCGAGGCACAATTAAACCAGACCTTTATTTCAAGGGCACTGCCAAATAAGTGGCTTGTTTGAACTCGGCTCAATCGGGAGTTGAAAACACGGAAAAGAAAATAGGAGCAAGCGACCGGATGAGGCTCTGCAAGAGAATTCAAGTCTGACAGATTTATGGAAAGCTTGTTTCCATATGGATCAGTACTGCTGCCTCCAGAGCTCCAGCGGCAGCAATCAATGAGAACAATGAGAGCTCCGGCGGATGTCTGCACGCTTAAAAAAGAACCCTACGTATACGTGTTTTTACGTAGCGGCTAAGCAAACAGAAGTGCAGAACTGGGGTGGCTTCCTCGTTCGTGTGCCACAGCGGGCATCCCACCCCGGGGGACACGACACTCCGCTCTGATGTACAGAGTGGGAGTGGGAGGCATCCAAAGAGCGAGAGCTGATTTACCGAGTTATGAAACGGTGACACACTTTGCATGAAAATGAAAGGAAATACATCCGGCAGGCAGCAAGAGCAAGGCAACGGGGGGACGGGCGGGAAAAGGCAACGTCATTAGGTCTATATGGTCATACAGTTACAAAGTCAAATGGATTTAGGCGGCAGGAGAGCAGAACTCTTGTCCCGCTGCTGTATAAATACCAAACTGGCTGTAACCCTGTTACACTGAAACACTCGGTAGCGACTGGGGTCATGAAACACGCTACGGTCTCCATAAACCCCTCCGTGGGCGCGCGCGTGTGCGGACACGCACCTACGCACATCTGCGAATTACCGATCTTCGGCAAATAACGGTGGCGAGGCTAAATTTGAGCGTGGAACAAATCCGAATGACACCAGCGGTGTGAACACTGAGAATGACGCTGGAAAGGGTCATGGTGCTCCTCTCTGCCACCCGTGCCTGGGGGGAGAAATTGCTGCCAAAAATGGGCACGGGCTGCGCTCTTCCTTCATTTGCCCTTTTCTGAATCGAGCATCTGCAGGCTTCAAAGAGGAAGGAAATTTCATTTCTACCAGCTAGACTGCTGAGTAAGAGGGAAAATCTGCGACTGAAGCAGAAGATAAAGCAAAAAAAGGGTGGAACAGCTTCATTTCCAAGCAGCGTAAGCAATCAAGTTTTAGGAAAATGCTTCATCCTTACAGGGAAAAGCACTTCCTCTTTTATCGAGATCTTTAATTGTGCCCCAGCTCCCCACCCTTGGCATCTGGCCACGTCTTATCCGGCATAAAAGGAAGTGCTGCCTCTTCCAAGAACACTTCCTCCTGATTAATTCAACAGCGCATCCACAGCTTTCCCTGGAGTTTCTCTGCAGGAGCAGCTGAGCCAGGCTCAGAGATGACTAGCACATCTCTTGCTCTACATAAATCGGAAGCTGGACATCGACAGCTGGTTTAGACAAGCAGGCAAATCTGATGGTAAACAAAGCACAGGCAATGACGCCCGTAACACACAACGTATTAAGTAAGAAGGCACCCGAGCATGCATTGGTTTTGCCTGATGCATTCAAGCTGCTACAAAACACAAACCAAACCAAACGAAGCCAAAAACCTGGTATCAGTATCCCTGTCCAGTTGTGGAGATGTTAAAACCTGTGACCCATCCCTTGCCCGGTACTGGCAAGCAAATTTCTGTGGCGGCTGAAGGGGAGGCAAAAGCTGAGTGGGACTGAGAAAACCTGAGAAAACCAGGAATAGTTGCAATTCTCTTCCTGACAAGCATGTTGTGACGATGATACAGTATGAACTGGGATAGGATTATGGTTATGGGGGCCATACGATAGGCAGGCACCCAATATATCTCTGTAGCTTATGTAAATGGATCCCTGAGGGCAATGAGATCGAATAACTTATGAACCATTAATGCAGCTGCTCCACGAAGAGAAAATGCCATGAGTTTGCCTCACTGTAATCTCCAAAGTCGAGATTCACGTATACACGGATGGTCCAGTTCATAATGAGCTTGTAGGTGCGGATATGACAGTGGAAAAGTTAAAGTAAGGGGAGAAGAAAACAGGAATCCCCACCTGTATTTCGAGTGAGAGAAGAAGCTCAGATTCCCTGTTTTGAACTGCCTTGTATGGTGCTGCAAGGTCCAGCTTTAGCACCTTCTGTCCTGACGGTAAATCCAGGTAAACGTGTGACAGCAGGACGTGAATACAAACACGGATGCAGACCCAGAACTGGCAGAAAAGAAGGAAGACTATTCATATTTTTAACGTGTCCCCCTTCCTCTCCTCCACAATCATATTTTCATAGGGTGGTTTTGCATCCATCCAAGTCAAATGTGCAAATGGGGTAAGCCCTCAGGCTCTGAGATAACCCAAGTGGAACAAAACCATACGAACGCACATGCAAATGCTATGGTAAGTAGCACACGCTTTAGATACTGCTGGGATCATGTGTTGATACGAACTAACACAAACCTCTGCTTTTCATCACGGAGGGTACTCGCTGCACATAGGTGATCTGTATAAAAACAGGGCAAAATCCAGTCAGAGAACTCTAATGAAACAGAACGGTTTGAAGAGTTTTGTGCGGAGCCCTGTTCCACTAAGAACGTGCAATTCTGTGAACTCAAAATGCTTTACATTTTGAAGTTACAGTTAGGAAGAAGCACAAGAAAATATGTGACAGTCTCCAAGGAAGCTGCTTGGACATCTCAGAGCAAACTGTTGCCTTCAGAAATGCTGGATTTTCTTTCTGAAGGTTTTCTTGCTCTGCAGAACTACACTAAATCTCAAAATCCTTAGTGAAACAGCATATGCACCTTCACAGAACCACAGAATCATCTGGTTGGAAGAGACCTTTAAGATCATCGAGTCCAAGCGTTCACCCGGCGCTGCCACTTCTAAGAGAAAAATATATAAAATACTGCAAGGAGCATATTTGTGCCTACTTACGTAACAGAGAAAACTCTTAGAACTCAGGAAAAGATAAATTAATGTGACACTACTGGAAACGAATGAAAGATTTTTTACTGCTTTGAAGTTACTAAGAGGTTACGCGCATTTTTTTAGCTGAGGTTACGTTACATAAAACCCTATTAAAACATTTACTTCAAATGCTCGTTTTTTATTTGGGAGAGATGGGTGTAGCCCTCCTGAAGCACTGTTTGGAACAAGAGTTTTCCCAACTATTGTGCTTAAATTATTCCAATTGCGTTCTTGCTATCGCCTCCTATTCCAGCGGGCCAGCTTACACACAGATACATAGTGTATGTGACAGCGTTTCAGACTGCTTTCAAAATCCTTTAAAAATTACTGGCAGAACTGAGCCTAAGCTGTAATGTTTGCCTCCTACAGCCTGATCACCTCTTCAGAACTAATTTTTTATTCAAGGAACAGGCAGGGACAGATCCTCAGCTAGTGCAAAACGCCAGTATTTTTTGTGATCTTCAGTCATTTCCATTTTTTGGGCACCCCAGAACGGTTTTAGCGGAGAAAAAAGGCCCGTGTATCGGCAATTTAAGCCTGCTTTAATTTAAGGAGGGTTTGCTTTTCTTAGTTACCTTAGTTACCTTTTGCAGACTCTTTCGAAGCAGTCCGCTGAGCCCCTAGGGATCGCCAGACCACAGGCTGCAAACCGCATTTCAGTAGAGCTGCACCAATTTACAGCAGATTAAACCCCCAGGTTTAAAAACTGGCCAATGGCAACCGAATGAAATAGCTGAGCAGGAAGCGCTGCAGGAGGATCCCACAGCCAGCGCACGGTGGGCTTTGCCCAGCTCAGGTTTTTGTTGGAAGGGTGGAACGCCGTTCCACTCCTCTTCTTGCCTGGGGCAATAAAAAGTTCCTGCAAACCTGAAGCTTTAATTTAAAACAAATTTGAGGTGTAGTCGTTTCTGGCTCGCACCAATGCCTACCGGCTCCAGCAGAGTCGCGGTGAGTGGCCCTGCGCAGGTAACGGTCTCACGTTTATTGCACTTCATGCTGCGAAGACAGCCTTTGAAGGCGTCAGCCAAGCACGCCACAGCGCTGAGGCTGCACGAGAGCCACTGAAATGACACTGATGGCCAGGGCAAAGCAGGAGACCCTCTCACTGCCCTAAAGCAGCAGAAAAAGCAACAACTGCAGCGTTCGCTGAGGAGTTAACAGTCAGGGCCATAGGGATGAGATCCACACTTTCCTCTCCCCTCTGTTTTTCCATGCTCAGCCCCCGATGGCTGAGGACTAGTGTACCACAGCACCCTCAGATTTTTCTTTTCACCAGCTTCAGCAGTTCTCCTCTGGTCCTGCCTAAATCTCACGGCCAGGTCTAGTTCCACAGCATCAGCCTCTGTGTCTGCCCTGTCTTTCATAGCGGCAGTGGGGATGGTGAGCCTGGTTGTGGGGCTGGCTTCCTCATTCTTTGTCCTAGCCCTCCACCTTCCTCCGCTTTGCCTGGCTCTGGCTCCAGCCGGGCATTTGGCCCACCCTCGTTTGGGGCAGCAAAGCTTGACTGCTCTCCGAGGGTACACAACTCATCTTCCAGAAGGACCTGAGGGGAATCATGAATTGGGAAGAGGCTAGAGCGGGAAAAAACAACCAGAGAAAGGGAATGCAAATGGGAAAGGTGAAGCATCTTTGGCAGAAAGAGAGCTGGCTGCAAGAAGGGTATGGAAAAGCCATTGCTAGAGGGGTAGAGCAGTAGCTGCTGCAGGAGCAGTGATGTCTGCCCTACCCGGAGGGCAGGTTTGATGGGACGGGGAAGGAGACACCCAGCTACGGAGGAAGCAGACAGGCAGGAGGGGTGACCTGGCAAAGGACAGAGGGGTCTGTGTGTGGAGAGAGCATTAGCACTAACTACTGGGAAATGATGGTCAGGAAGGAATAGCGCAGAGGCTGGGTTGTGTTTATCCTGGAGCAAACGCTATGTGAGAGGGGGAAAAGCAGAAGGCAGCATGTGCTGAAACGTGCGGCAGCGGCCGAGCCTTCCGGACATAGCCATGCTCCTCAGGAAGACCCGCCCCACCAGGCTCCCGAAAAAGCTGCCAGCCTTTTCAGCCCTGTGCAGTGGGGAAGGATTTCCGAGTAATAGCACAAATTCAGCAGACAAATACCTCACCATTATTCTAGCATTTTTCACACCCAAGAGGATCTTTAGCTGTGGACCGGCAGTGGCACGGACTCTCGCTTTTTGATTAATCTTTTATACCATCTGCTCTCCCTCCACCTATCCATCATCTTGCTGCCTGAGTGATGATTACTTCAGAGTGCAAATCACCTAACATCATTCTGGCTGATAAATTATATATGAAGGACAGGACATGGTGAGTTAAGACTGAACCCAGCGACACCGGTTTAAGTCTGGGGATAAGCGTGGTTGCTCGGATACCCTCATGCCCGGCACACTTGCAAATCGGCAGATTAGATGAGATGGACAGGCTCCAGCGGAGTTAGTCCAGGTTTACACAGGTGTAAGTGAGATCAGAATTGGCCTTCAGTCTGCGGAAAAACTTCACGGGTTTATGAAGGGAAATTTCGTGCACATGGAAAAGAGCCTATCCTTAATTAATCACATGGAAAATACTGAAAATATGGACAAACCAGCAACCCTGGCAGCTTCTCTACACTGGTATCATCTCTGAGGTATACACCTGCTTGGCAGTTACCGGTGTTGGTTAATCCTCTCTCTATCTGGGGAAAAAGAATCTACTCCATTTGTTTTGGGGTTTGTTTTCTTTTCTCCTTACCTGCATAAACGAAAAAAAGCGTGACAGAACAGCTTGAGCTGAACTGCAGTTCGAGTGATGGGAACTGCTGACAAGAAGCCCTGAGGACGGGCTCCTTGCACGGCAGTGATGAATGCCACCCCTTCCCGGCTGTCTGCAGAGAGAGCTGGCGAGTGAAGCTGTGGGCAGCAGACACTGGCTGCAGGTGAATAGCCACCGCGTGGACTCCACAAGCACTGTGGGCTTCCGTCTAGAAGGTGAAGATGATAACAGGAGATATTCTGCTGTGGGTTTTAGCAGCTTGCCATCACCCAATTGCCCAATGTGGAGGTAGAGGATGGAATTGAGGAAAACCTGTTGTTCTTCCATTGGAGGGGAAACCAGAAGCAGGGATTGAACATGGGTGTTACCATTGCTGATGCCTCTGATTCTGCACTGAGCCACAGGCAACCTTGATAAAGCTTGCCGAGATGCTTCTCCCCTTGCTTTGCTAGTTCTCTGTGCATCAAGGCTAACCTTTATTTAGCTTTTAAATACTTTCCAACCTTTTGCTCTCCTTTGGAAATAACCTACAAGAACGTAACACCAATTAAGGAGGCTGAAAATTATCATTGAAACATTCCTCAGAGACAAGAAGTAAAGCATGCTCCCCACTGTCACCACCTGCAGCTGACCCTGAGGATGGTGGAAGGGCTCACCAAGGGCACACAACCCATTACACGCCGTAGGGAGCCAGGCAACAGCATTTTCTGCTGACAGTGCGAGGCCAGTGCAAGCTTCCGTCCTGCTGGGTGCAGGTGGTTGGGCTGGACCCTCCATCACTGTCTGTGCAGGCGTTGCAGCTGATCATGGACCTAGTGACCTGTCAGGAACCACAGCTTGTGCACCACGTTATAGCACATTTTCTTACCAACGGGGGCTAAGAGAGCAGCCAAACATGCCAGCCAGTCTGCAAAGGCACGTGCCATAAAATATCTAAGCAAACCTGACGTTCCTTTCGGGGATCTGGCCCAGGGTGAGAGGGTAACACGCCTGGAGCAGATGCAGGAGAACTGCACCTCTCTGTGTTGCCCTGTCCCCCTCCTGGAGGAAGCTGTGCAGCAACAGCGTTTTAGGAGAGTCCATCTAACACTAGGGGATAAAATTCAGCAGCGACTAAGGACAGGGTTAACCCTTTTCAGCTCTTTGCCTTCTCAGAATTGTCTCTTTACAAACAAATATTAACGAAAGGAAAAGAAAGAAATAAAGATAAAACCTTCCCTTTTTTCCCTAGAAACCGCCCTTTCTAACCCCAAAACAGCCCCACCTCCACCCATGCAGCTCTCCCACTGGGGAAAGGATGAAATGAAGAGCACGTGGGGCTGTGGCCACATCACTTAATGCATCAGTGGAAGAAGTTCAGATGAACCAGAGCTCTGAGAAGTACCTAGAAATGAATCCTGGAAGAGAGCAACAGTCACACAGTCACTGTGCAGAAGTGCAAGCCACTTTGGAGGGGGTAGTGGGAAAGGAAAGGAAGCTTGAAATTAGGCCAATTATTCAAAACACTGTATCCTTCAGAACTCAAAGGAGGCACAGAATGAGGGGAGGGAGGACCCACCGGGGCAACGGGGCTTATTTCTGCTGCTTCTGAAATCAAAGAATCATCCCTGGGTGCCTGCACTCTGGCATTGCACTTCCCTGAGAAGGAAAAGTGCGCGTTTGGGGATGCTCTGACAACAGTGGGAGTCCATTTTACACCATTCCAGGAGAACAAGGGAGGCTTTCTGTGTCTAATCACATGGGAGAGATCTGCTCCTACATCCTGAAATGCTTCAAATAGCGGTTGCTTCTAATGGGATATACACTGGGTACAATTAATGTCTCTTACTGCAACACTTCAGTGACACCCCCCTCAAAGCTTGACTCGTGCCATTTAGAAGCGAGTTGTGAATAAGAAAGAAATACGAGTAGATGCTTTCTTCTAATTCTCTTACCACTGCCCCCAGTAAAACGTTGAGTCTCAAAATACGTGGACAATATTGCTATCTGAACATCAGGCTCGGATTCTCTCGAATAATTGAAACCAGCATATCTGAAAATATTCAAAATAAGTGAAACACATTTCAAATTTTGCAGCAGATGAAGTGCTCGATGTATTTTTGTTTTAAATAACACTCAGATGGTTTTATTTTTCTTAGTGAAGGAAAAAAAATACGGATTTCATTATTTAAGCTTCTGGTATCCAAAACTACCATAAAGAGTCCGCTGCGAAGGACTTGCGTTGCCAGTGGTTTGGGACCTTAGCCAAAATCACAGCTTACCAAAACAAGCCTAGCCCTGCACAGGACAGAAATGGTTCAGTTTGACAAAACACGCTGGTCTTTCGTCGCATAAAACGTTAAAAAAACCCATTCCTGAGTCGCGAACACCCCACTATTACGGTGTGTCCCAAACAGAGGTTTGGTTTGCTCCGAGGAACTTCAAGGTAGGGAGGCTTGAACGCTCTGTGCGGAGGGAGCAGGGAGCTTAGCAGATTTTCTCACGTCAACTATTTGCATCGGACATGGATTGCTGGCCCCATTAGGTTCAGCGTTCTTTCCTCTACTTGTTTGTAGCTACACATAGGGTTGAGTTTCTCAAAGGCTACGCTTTAATAGGAAAAAGGCCCATATCATATCAGGTTATGCAGGCACCGGAGAGCTAGGCTAACCATGGGGTTTTTCAGCCTGCTCTTATTTACTGAGAATAACCCATGGCATCCTAGTGCCTTCTTCAAGAAATCGATGTAAACACATCCATCTTTTTCCAGCCCTCTGGGAAGGATGGAGCTCGCCTGCCGGACACTTTCTGTCTGAGAACAGTGGTGCTGTTAGAGTGCCAGCTGAACGAGAGGCTCAGAGATGTGTTTTACATTAAGCACTTCATCTGGCATGGGTAGAGATAATTTCATTTTGCCTGACTTTGTGTCCTGTGGCCATAGCCTGGCTCGCGTAGATACACGTCTTCTCCTTGCTGACAGCTTTATTCTTCCAGCGAAGTGAAGCTGTCACAGGAGGCCATCGCCAGGGAGGGAGCAGTGACTTCTCAGGTGCTTGGGGTCAGCACCAGGCGGAGTAAGACAGACAAGTGCTGTCTGCTTCCCTCTCACATGGGAGCCAGTCTCAAGAGTACCAGGCATGGAATTAGCAGAGACCTCATCTTTCAGTTCATGTTGTCTAATGCAGGATCAGTGGGGCATAAAGTTTCTATTATCTATGTTTTAATAATGGATGAACCTCCCCTCCTCCTGCTCCAAACAGCCCTGCATATAACCCCGCTCCAGGCAGATGACGCAGCTGGTCCTTTGTTTGCTCGGCTCCTTCCAGATGGGTATCCGGTGCCACCTGATCTGAGTGGGCTCAGGGAACATTTTGTCACTCGCATTTGATTTCAGACACTGGAGGCTTCCCCTTCTGAGCTCAGCTTTATTTAAGGGTGTTCATTTTGCATTTGTGTCAGCCCTGAGGATGACCAGAGCATAAAAATTGTGCTCCTGAAGCTCTGCATTTTCGACTCCCCTACCTCAATTAGCACTTACCTATTGACCAACTATCAAGGGTGCCAGGGAGTATAACTATTCTGGGTGACAAAAGTCCATTCAGACAACAGGTCCTCAGATTTGGATCTCCAAATCTGGCTCGATTCAAACGACTTCCTGCCAGGTTGCAAAAGGATGAACACTGAAGCTGCTACTGTGAAGGGCTGGTCACCCTTTATGGATGCTTTCGTCAGGACCAGGACGCTCTCTCCTACGATACAGTTAATTTGGAGGCCCAGGTTATTAGCATAGTGTAAGGAAATGCTAGAAACAGTGGAGCGATTCATCACTGTTTCATAAAAGTATTGCACTACCAAAGAAAATTATGTGCAAATTTTTAACTGAAAAAGAAAAAAAAAACCAAGCTTAAAACAGGCACAGAAGCGCAGAAAATTGGAATAGAAGTGTTAAGGCTGGCCTGTGGAAAATGGAACGGTGAGGTGGGAAAGCACCAGAAGGAGCGACAGAAGGTTTTGCTGGCACCCAGCGCTGCAGGTCATCAAAATCACAGCAAATCCCATGTGCAGCTTCTGAGGAGACCCAGGTAGGGAAAGTGACGGACTGCCTGAAAAGAGGGACAGCAGTTAAGAGATGGTGATGAAGATGATGAAGAACAAGGTTGGAGCTTTAAGACACCCAGACACAGAGATGATAGACTGTGACTAAACCCTAATTACTCGCAAAGGTAGGAAAGGATGGAGAGATCAAAGTTCCTATTCACTGTAAGCTCCTGAAATGTTCAAAAGGCTTGTGAATATGCAAGAAAGGGAGTGTGAGCAAGTAAAATCTGCTTGTTTTGTAATAAAAACGCCTTCCTCTTCTGTACAGTCTAACTTTGAGCTTTGCTACAATGGCAGTGCTGTTTGCTGCTGAACAACAGCTAATACGCTTGCTGCTAAGGCAAAACTCGAGATCACGTGGTGCATCGGGTACATTTACAAAACCATTTCTGAATGTTTAGAGCTTGTTCAAGTATCTGTGTACTAAAACTCCAACCTCCAACACTTAGTTTCCAAGAAAGATACCCCACCATACGTGCATCAAGCATACACAGATGTTGCTGTCCTTGACTGACATAGAAACTCAATGGGGAATACCAGAGGTGGTCTCTGTGGCAACAGTTGCTGGTGCTGCACCACCCTCCTGGTTAGCATCAGATGGACAGTTTCACGCAGTCCTAAGATTACCTTCTGCATTCAGAGCAAGGTGAGGACTTCATCATTGGTTCTTGATTATGCTTGATGGGACTGAGCCATAAACGTCAACCTTTTGAGGCTCCAAGCTCACTTCGCTGTCTTGGACCATACATCACCTAACCAAATCCACTCTGATGGCTGTCCCAACAGCTGTGGATTTCTAGTTCTTTTCCTGGGGAAAACACCAGAACATTTTCTACTTAACAGTTCACCCCAAACCCACAAATTAAACTCATTTCTTCGGTTTAGAAATGTCAGTCAAGAAAAGAATTATAGACCTGTCTTGTTTTCAAATACGATCTGTATAACAGAGGATTAATCAATAGCCTACCATTCCCAAGGCACATTGCAGAAATCACGTCCAATTTTCTGACTCCCAGACCAAAAAAAAAAAAAAAAGAAACCCACAACGTACACAGTCAATTTCAATAGTGAAATGGCTATGCTTATCTCTTCCAAACAAGATTACATTATCGAAGGACCTCAGAGAAGACAGAAATGGAACTCCTCTCAAGCAAAGCAGGACAGAAGGGACATGGCATGTGGCCAGCAGGAGATGTTACAGCCTTATTCCATCTGCACACAAGAAAGTGACCTCCTTCCCCAGGGCGTTGGACACGTCACGTCCCACAGAGGCTGTCAACAATGAGGTCTAGTCAGAAATCCTCCCTCTTTAATTCCCAGAGCTTCAATTTGCAGCAAAGCAAATGTGACAACCATTGGACAAATGGTAAGATGGCTCTAGTATAAAGTGCAAACTCAGGTTGGCCCCCCCTGCTTTCGTTCTGCTGGAAAACCCCACGCATCTGTTCAGAGAGCATTAAAAACTTCAGCTGCCTGGTACAGCTGAAGGCACAACGCCTTGTATGTCTGGCACATGCTGGTACCGACAATCCACTGCAGACAATGTTTGCATCTCTAGCGGCAGCGCTGCTACGAAACCAGGGGGAGTACTGAGCCATTTTAATGGAACAGTAAGGACCAATAACATCCAAAAAGTATCGCCCTTCACTCAGAGAGGACCAACGGTGCACAGGTAAGGAAACATCCATACCGGTTCTCAAAAAAAATCTACTGCAAATACATTTAGAAAAAGTAAAATCCAGGAGACACGTTACGTTCTCTTATGTAGTAGTGCAGCTTACCGGGAATCCGATGCACATTTCAAATGGTTTTCGTTTGTGCGCCCAGGCTCTGCTGCTGGATGTCCGTGGCTGAACGAGCTCTCCACCCATTTCTCTATCCACCCCCTTTGAACAGCCGAGTAGGTTCAAGTTTTCACTTTGACCACTTAAATGAAGCTAGCCAAAAAATTTTACAATGACAAACCCGAGCGTGGACCTTTTTTGGGGTTTATTCACTATTTTTCTTTCAGAGGCAAATGACGTATTATAAAAAGTCTTGTCTTGTATTTGGTTGCCTTTTCACTGTAACGTACGTTCACAGGGAAGATGCGGTAATTTAAGAGGCTTATTGAGCAAAATACTTACGGTTTGTCTCTTGGTGAAGAGGTGCCAAGTTAGAAGTTTAATGGAGACTTTCTCACAAGTGAGACGGAAGTGAGTGACATAGTCAATCATAAACCCAAATTTACCTGTGTTCATCTAAGTGAATGAGCAGGTAGGTTTGATCATCTTTTTATTTACCACCACATGATGAAATTGGTTTAATTTGTCTGTGTCTCACAGGAGAGACACCTTGCTCTAACGTTGCAGAACTAAGTACCTGCAAAACTGACTTTGAAAAATCAGATGCTTTGGAATCCAGAAGTTCTGAGTCTTTATACAAAAGTCAGTAAGTGCCAAAGCGGAGTTACTAAGGTGTCTATTTTTTTCCCCAGGCCATCACTTCAGCCTCAACTCTTCAGGCTTTACCCACATGCTTTGGCATACTGGTGGGTTCAGATAAAAATAAATGTAATGATCAGGCTTTTTCAGGCTAAACTTAACTCCAAGAATCCAAATATCGTCTTACATCTGCTGTAGGCTTGGCCTCGTTACTCCAGAAACGTTTCCAGTGCAGGGATGTAGGACAACTACCTAGAATCTTGTAAGAGATGCCTCCCTCGTAAGTTAACAGAAATCCTCTTAAGCAGGAACTGTAGTCAGTTCTTCCTTTTCTTAGCAGTCCAGGAAAAGGAGGACAACTTCTCAACGCTCACAGCCTCACTCAATACAGTACAACGCTCTAGAAAGTCTATGGGAGTTATGAGTGCGCAATAATTACATGGCTGGGACTTTATAAAGAGAGCAATAACATTAGTAAAACAGCAAGGCTAATTTGCTATTCAGGGATTTTTTTTTTCCTAAGTCATATTTAATTACTATCCTTGTTTCCTTGCCCACCACCCCTTCCCCCCCCCCCGTCTTCCTCTCTGAAGAGCTGTGGAATTTCGACGCTCAAGGAGAAGCTGATTATGCCGCACGCTGGCACCGAGTTGTCCAGGCTACACACAAAAGATCATGAATAGGCAGGCGTGTACTTGCTCTAAATATAGTTCAGACGCTACTTAGGCATTTAGAATCAAAGATCTGCTACTAGCAACAAGTCCTCCAAAAGCGTGCGATTTGGCATGCCTGGAGCTGTTAAGTGGATGCAGGCAAGGAACTGCTGAAGTTATGGGGAAAGAATATGAAGGGTGCTAATTGCCATCTGCCAATGCCTCAGAAAAAAAGTCTTTGCGATAGACTTTCAGCATGGGGAAATGTAATAGCAGCAACAAAGTGTTTACAGGAGAATACATCTAACAAAGCAAGAAGCGCTCAGACTTAAGAGACACCTGGCAGCAGAGAAAAACGCTTCTGTGCTATAAATCAAACATTAACGCTTCTGCTCCAACGTGCATCTGCTACTTATTATTCTTGAGGACCCACAGTTACAAGGTCCCCACGCTGAAATAATAATTGGTGAAATAACAACAAAAAAAGACCCCAACACGGTTGTTTTCTACAGCATCTCATGCCGGCATTTCTTCTTCCACAATTGCATTTTTAGCGGATAATCGGATCGGAATACAGTGATGAACAGCAAGATGCTCTACGTCCCCCAGCCGCCTCAGCTCTAATGGCCCTGCAGCGAAGCGGGTGGCCTGTACACCTCTCCCTGCTTTCGCTCAGTGAAATCAGAATATTTTAAGCTGTCTGAAGTACACTCTTGATAACAGTGATTGGCCTTGAAATTAACTGGTAGGGATAGTACCCTTCCCATGCAGGAACCGCTGGGTTCCTCACTTTCCCAGTCACATACGTACGCTGCAGGGTGTAGTAAAGGAAAGAGAAGGAGATCAGTTGGGGAAGTTTGCCAGACATTTTCCATCTTAAAAGATTAGAGAGTGTCTTGGTTTATTACATGACAAAATTATCTCAAAAATAAAGGAGGCCTGTCATCTCAGCTTTTGCTCTTGTCTCCTAGAAATATTTGTGTGGCTTTGTTGATGTAATGTGGACTTTCAGCTCCAAAAGTACAAGGGATTTCCCAGGTGGAAACAAGCTCACTCTCTTAGTAGCACACACGCAATGACTCCCGTGACTTTGGGGCTGTCGGACTGACAGGTTCATTAAGTGCGATCCTTATTTGGCTGACATGCTTAGCGGGCGTTCGTCAGGACAGCCACTGACAGACGGCCCACCTCTAGCCAGGCACTGTTTCCGGGCAGAAACTCAGAAGCCTTTCGCTTGAGAAGTCATACCTACATTGCGTTGAAGCATTGCATAGTCATAACTACATGCATTCAAGCACCTGAAGTCGTCATGAGCTCCAGTGCCATCCAGCAGGAAAGCCAGCACTACATGCTCCTGACAGAGGTCATCCCAGATCCAGCTGAAGCCCTGGAGCAGCTGGAGCAGCCCTCACCCCTGGAGAAAGCGAAATGACCCCAGAGTAAGCCCAGATCTAGCCAACCACGAGAGGGAGACAAGCTCACATGCTTGGCCAACACCAGCCCTTGCTGTCAGGGGACGTTTCAGGAGGTCAGTTGGAAACATCTTTGATGGCAAATCTGTGACAGGGTGGAGAGCATGCCTTGGCAGCAGGTCTTACAACATGCGTGCTGCTTCAGTCTCTTGGGGCAACCAAGCCATGTGAGAACTAGTCCAAAGGAGCTGGAGGACACAACGATGTTGCCTTTTTTACCTGGACCCAGCTTGGGAGGTGTTTTCCTCCCTCAAGCTGCAGGACAGGCTGATTACATTGGAATTATCAGGCAAAGTCAGATTTGTTGGTCTTATCTGATGGCTGTCGTAGGTTTTTCTTGACTGAAGGAGTGGAACTCATGGGGCAAGAAAGGCAACAAAGGCAAGCTGTTGGGACATTCAAGCAACACAGAGATGAGCGTGGCATAAAGGGCGAGATAGATCAGGTTAGATAAAACAAGCCAGATCACAGACTGCTGGAGAATAAAGAGGAGCTCAGGCAGGTCTGGAAAAACAGCCTAGAAAAAACCGAGTTCCAGCCCAGCTATGCTCAATCTGCACAGAAGAGTATTTCACAGAGAAGGAAATTGCCTTGCAGTTGTCTTAAATGCATGAAGAATGGGCAAGTCACAGCTAAGCCTTTAGAAAATGCTTGAGACAGCTGAGCTGAAGACAAACAAATGTAGACAAACCTGAAGTCTGACACCCAAATACTTCTCCTTTTCTCATCACCAAGCCTTTAATGAATTAGGGAATGGATCCAAATACTATGGCTGCTCCACGAAACCCATGTTTACAGAACATTAAACTCCAGTTTCCCAAGGAGAATACAACCAACTCCCACTATTAATCACCCGAACCCTGAATTTGGGGAGTATTTTAGACAGGCTCAAACTTTGTGACCTAACTCCGTGTCTCACTATAAGGAAAATTCCATGTTTTCAAATGTTTTCACCACGGGAAAACAGAGAGGTCCAACAACTGAATCAACACGAGAATTTTTTTTTCTCCATAACAGCAACAAGACAATTGGATCAACCAATCCAACCGGACCTACTTCTAAATGAAGAGAACAAAGATTCTTCAGGATCAAGCAGGAAGCAAAGAAGTTAATATTTCAACGAAGTACAGCTGGCATTTCATTTGACTTTACAGTTGCTTTTTCTCCTTTCTTTTTGAGAGGCACAGAAGTTTTAAGGATGAAGAAAATCAAGCCTCAATTCCTGCGAGAGAAGTGCCGTAGCTGACCACCCAGTGTCTTCTTAAGGAGCAAAGTAACCTGTATCTGGTTTCAGCATGTCTT
Source organism: Bucorvus abyssinicus (assembly GCA_009769605.1). Lineage (NCBI taxonomy): Eukaryota > Metazoa > Chordata > Aves > Bucerotiformes > Bucorvidae > Bucorvus > Bucorvus abyssinicus. Next base: position 4,987,130 of record CM020027.1, on the reverse strand, counting down.
CCATGAAGGTACCCAGACCTGAAGATGAAGGTGTTGTGAAGCAGCACTTGCCTACTCCATCATTAGAACTCATGGTTCTTGATGTCACTTCAGCTCAGTGAGGTTGAGAGGAAAGACTGGTGGGAGGACAGGAACAGCTGTATCTTGCATATGAAAATGGCACCTGTAATCGGAGAAAGCAGCTTTTAGGAGACACTGCAGCAGTCCTGCGTCTTTTCCTTAAGTGAAGGTCTTACACAGCTTTCCTAGAGCTGATTCAAACGTGGAAGCCTCCGCTCTGGATGAGGTTGCATTTTTACACCTGGCTTGGCGAGCAGGTGTGATCTTCTTTTTATTGGTCTCCTGACACTTAATCAATGCCTTTGTCACCTGCAGATTAAGCTGGTGCAATGCATCGTAAAAGGCTGTTAAATTCAGTCATCGTTCAGAAACATCTTTTAGCACCTGATACTGACATCAGGCCTTGTTTCACACAAGCGGCGTATCGCATAGTCATGGTCTGAGGACTCTCTTGGTTTGTGGCGGTTCCTAGGATAAAATGGCAATCCGGCACATTGACATGTAAACCCCTAAGTGATTTGGGACATGGCTAAAAAAGCACTTGCCTTCTCTAAACTTCATTTGCTATAGTAGCTGTCACCTCTACTGGGAGCTGCAGGACAAGGACAGGCCCCAGTAGAGCCTCCTCTAGGCACCCTGCGGAGCCTTAAGTTTATCCTCATGTTCAGGTGGAACTTCCTGTGTTCCGGTTTGTGCCCATTGCCCTTTGTCCCATCACTGGGCACCACTGAGAAGAGTCTGGCCCCATCCTCTTGACACCCGCCCTTTAGACATTGTTCATTGTTCCTGTGGTATGGGGAAGTGCCGAACGAGATGCTGGCCCCAACGAGTCAGGCATCGTGTACATGTTCTGCAAGAGCTGAGCAGAGCTCACAAGTTAGATGAGATGGGTTGGTCAAGAACAGGAAGACAGACAGACTTCCTATAATTGCAGGTGTAAAACTGAACCACTGAGCAAGCCCAAGGACAAAGTGTGTGGTGGATAGAGGAAACCAACACGGTTGGCAATGCCCGTTCCAGCCTCCTGCTTACGCTCATTTGCTGTTGCAGGCTGATGGCCAACCTGCTCTCCCGTCTAGCAAGCAACGCCTTCCTGTGAATCACAGGTTTGTCATTCCTCACCTCTCTGATGCTGGCCCTTCCTTGTAACATCCGTCAGGTCAGCAACGTTGCCCTCGCCACAGGAGGCCCCAAAGCACAGATGGACGCTGCTCCTCTAATGCACCACAGTGCTCCAAGAGTGCTTTCCACCGTGCTCCTGAGGCCGATCTTATTTATGCTGTGTTACTTTGAATCACAAACACACTTGATCTCCTTCCTCCCACAGTGTATGTTACATGCAAACTCCTTAAAGACATTTGTTAATGCAAGTGGAATTTTTAGAACTGCAATGTATGGGTGGTGTGCGCTCCTCCAGTACACGAGCTGCTTATCAATCATTTAATTGGGATGTCTTGGTCTTCACCCAGATGGTCCCTTTCAGCAGATAGCATTGTGTTTTAAAACTTTGGATAATTATAGCCTTGTAAATGAAGAGCGTAAGATTTGTTGGCTGCAGCCAGCTCATCCTTCTTCTGGAACAGCCTCATTGTCTAGTCATTGCCTTATTCACAATGGGAAGAGAACCATGCAAATGGAGACACCCGCTTAAAGATGCTCCTCAGCTGGGTAAACAGGAGCAGAGCTTAGCTGATAGTGAGTGAGTCCAGGAAGGATTAAAATCCGTCACTAAATTTGACTCTGCTGTTTTTCTCTCCCTCCTTCCCTGGGCACACAAAGTAGAAGGGAACGAACCCAGCATCTCTGCTGCTCTCTTAGCTGATTTAAATCATATTTAAATCCCGTCTACACTGGCCAACAATACCCTGTCAGCACTTTGCTTTTTTTTTTTTTTTCCTTTTTAAACAAAACCAATTAACTAGATTCCCAAGGGAAACGGGACCATCATTCCTCTCTTGTTTCCCTCCATAAGGCAGTGGTGAAAATGCAGCACTGGGGTATTTTTACCAGCTCCTCTCAGCTCAGCCGGCGGCTCAGCTCCACCAAGGGGTGCCCAGGCCCTCCTGGATGGCTCCCCGCCATTCACCATCGGTCTGCTGTGACCAGGCAACGCCACCCTTTTGCCCTGGGCACCAGCAGCAGCCCCTTGGAGCCACTGCTGCCCGGTGCCAGCCCATGGCCGCGGTGCAGAGGGGCTGCCCGGCTCCAACAGTTAAAAGTTACCACTGTCAAAAGGGAAGATTAATCTCTAAACAAATTGATGGAAGGCAATAGTGGAGTGCTGATGCGGCGTGCGTCTGTCTTTCAAAGACAGAGTTAATGCGTACACATCAAACCAGTTGCTGTTCAGATTTTTCCCGCCCTCCAGCAGGGAGATCTGGTGCCCTGGGTGTGCTCTGGACGCAGGGTGCCTGGATTTGGTTAAGGACACCACAGTTAAAGGGAAACCTTTAATTCCGATAAAACATAAAAATCTCAAAAATTTAACCCTGTGCTCATTGCATTAAAGAAAAATCTGAATTCCTGTTTCTTCCAGAGGTTTGATAGGCCAGGAAAAAATGGATGTGATGCTTTTTTACTGCTTTGCAAACCACATTTTCTGATTTCCCGTAAGATTCAGTGGATGGCTGGAGAACAGGCTGTGCCATAAGAGTCCGAGGAAAAGCAATTTTTCATCAGCCTCCATCTTTATTTATGATTTAACTTGTTTAGGAAAACACCTATCTGTAAAACCATCCACATCAAAGATTTAGCGCTCCACCTGATTGTGAGAGGAGAAAGCCTGGAGCTCACCTCAGAAACCTCAGTGCAAAACCACGGGCCATCAGGATTAACACGGGTATTTTTAAAGTTTAAGCAAAATACAGGAAAACTTTGGGAAAAAACCTTTCCTGCCTTCTCCGTGTTACGTTGTTGTTGTTGTTTTGGAGCATGTGCAAAGTTACAAGCCCTGCTTACCACTTATGCGGAAGGTTTCAAAAGCACAACATTCAAGACACTGTGAGAAAAGGTTACTTAATTTAGGAGCTGAGTTATTCAAGAACTTGTAAATAAAGCCACGAGTTAACGACAGTGTTTAAGTGGCAATGAAGTAAGCTCAGAAATGATACCTTAGGGCTGGGCACGAGGACGTTAACAGCACTTTCTATTCAAATTTCCTTCGGCAAATACTTCTCAGAAAAGCGACGCGCACAAATTAACGATAGGTGGCTTTTAAGGCAACAGTTCGGCAGTTCACCAGAACGGTACCAACCTCACAAAGATGTAAGCGTATGAGTAACTCCTGTGAGTCAGTGTTTTGTCACACAATGCACCCTGCTAAATTTAGGCAGGAACTGGGTTACAGGCTTCAGATTTTCATCGAGATTCAGAGCGATGCGTTTCTACCTACCGTCACCAGTGACCGCACTGACTACGCCTTCTTGCAAGGCTCCTACAAAATGCTGAGAGCAAAGCCTAAGAGATTGCTGAAACCCATGGGCTCCTGCGTGGCATTTATCTGCGCGGCATCTCGTTGCCTCCCAACAGCGTATTAAGCAACATGACTAACATCAGTCATGTATCTACTCCCATCATCTTTTCCCGGAGGTAGAAGCGCTCGTAGGAGAGCGTTCCGTTTCGGACTACGTGTGCCGGTGCACGCACTCACACTCGTGCCTGGGTACAGCTAAGCCAGGCTGCTCATGCGAGCGAGCGAAACCCAAAGAACGAGGAGCGGGCTGTAACGCCAGCTGTGATTTCTCAGCTATGTCAAGGACTTGTTTTTGCACAGAGGAAGCTCACGTGCCTGTTTATCACCGTTCGGGCTCCAGTGGGACCGGTTACCACGCTGAAGTCTTTGTGATACTGCAACCTCGCTTCTGAACTCGGTGGCTCCTGCCTCATTGCTAAACCTGAAAATAATCGCTGTGTTATCTTTTGCCTGGTATTGTTTCACAATTACGGTATCTTTATTACATAGGTTATTTATTTCCACTGATAGAGGAAAAAGGAAAGTTAAGATTTCCCCACTATTGTTCCCGATTAAACTATTTGTTTACATAACGTTGGAGAACGGTAACAAAATCAACGAGAAAATACAAGCTGCTCCAAATCAAAATATAGCTGCTTTCTCCTTAATCTCAAGGAATTACTTTTAATTTACTTGATTTAAACAGACACGCTTTACTAGGAGTAACACAGTGAATTTTGTTGCTGGCACACGTTAAATAAAATGACCTCCCTGTAGGAGAAGAAAAAAAATGTTTATCTAAAAACAAAGGGGTTTATTATTGTTGCTCAGTCAGTTCAAACAGCAATGAGTTTAAACAAACGTAGCATTGGCATCACTTGCTACTTAGAAAATGTTGAAATTTGCCCTAATAGGCAATTAATAAAATAAAATCCCTGTGTTGGCCTGATCGGTCAGTGCATTCTCAATCATCTTTTTTTCTCAGTGATTAGGTAGCTCCAAAACTAATGGAACTATTTTATTACAATTTGAAGAGAATAATGGTATACTAATAATGTCGGTGATTGAGAGTGGCTACCAAGGGTAGTGGATAGTAGCACGCAATTAAATAACTTCTTAATAGATCGGAATTTTATCAATAGTAGCATGTATTTCATTTAATCTTATCCTGATTGGTCTGTATTTTGCTTTAAACAAGCTTCTGGTTAGTATTGTTTTAAAGTGCTTTTGGAGACCGCAGATTCACAGCCATTCACTAAAACACACGGCTCATTTCTCACCCGTGCTTTGGGCTGAGTTTTATTAACTCTAAAGTGATAGAGCTCTGTATCCGAAAGCAAAAGGAGAGACCCGAGATATCATCACCCTGGAATAAAGAGAAAACCGCGGATTTAGCAAGCACTTGCTGTTCTCCAACACTAATGAGGCAGAATCTCCTTGAGATTAATAAATAACGGTTGACTGTCTGGAAAGGGGGAGAGAAAGGTGGGGGCAGCAGCTGCTTTTCTTAGCCAGGCTGAGCGGAACCGGCCAACTGCTACTTTGCAGAGGTGCGTAAAACCCGACAGCTCTCACCGTAACCGCCGTGAGGTTGCAGGAGAGCGCTGGTCTGAAGCTCCAGCTCTGCTCGTCCCCTCCTTGTTTGATCAGGCGCACCCCCCTCAACAGCCTGACCTTCAGTTGCTGTGCTGGTCTGGGCTGGGCTGGAGTTAATTTTCTCCTCAGGAGCTGGCTGGGGCTGTGTTTTGGGGTTGCGCTGAGAACAGCGCTGAGAACACAGGGATGTTTTAGCTAGTGCGGGGCAGCGCTTGCACAGAGTCAAGGCCTTTTCTGCCTTCTCCTCACCCCACGCCAGCAGTGAGCAGGCTGGGGGTGCCCAGGGAGTGGGGAGGGGACACAGCCGGGACAGCTGACCCCGACTGACCAAAGGGATGTCCCACACCATACGACATCACAATCAGTGTATAAAGCTGGGGGAAGAAGGAGGAAGGGAAGATGTTTGGAGTCATGATGTTCGTCTTCCCAAGTCACTGTTCTGCATCATGGAGCCCGGATCTCCTGGAGATACCTGAACATCTGCCCAGCGATGGGACGTGGTGAATGAATTCCTTGTTTTGTTTTGCCTGCATACACATCTTTTGCTTTACCTATTAAACTATCTTTATCTCAACCCACGAGTTTTCTCACTTTTACTCTTCTGATTCTCTTCCCCATCCCACCGGGGAGAGTGAGCGAGCATCTGTGTGGGGCTTAGTTGCCGTCTGGGGTGAAACCACAACAGTTTTATAAATTAAAAATGCTTGAGGAACTAAAGGGCTCTTTAAAGCCTTTTGCAATCACCAGATCTGCTAGATACAGCCAGGCTGGCCATTACCTCAGGAAGACCAGAGCTGGGCGTTCCGAGGACCCGGGCTCTCATGTGCAGCACATGAAAAGCTCATAAGAGCTTTCCTGCTCCGCTCGCTCCTCACACCCCTGGCCTTAGCTGACCTTCCCTGACTCACCCTCGCAGGAGGCTCTCATAAACAGAGATAAGCAAACTTCAAAAAGTCCAGATTCTGTTTGGGTAAGTGCCTGAAAGTTCAGAAACTGGCTTGGAAACACAGTGAGAATAAGCTGTCTTGGGAGGCGGCCAAACATTCTCCAGCGAGGCTGGGTTATAAACACTTCAAGAATAGCCTCCCTCATAGTATTTTGGTGGTATTTGTATCGCATCCTGCCTGGCTGGGAAAGTAAAGTATCACAAAAACAAAAGGACTTGGGAATAAATCCGCAAGCCTCTTTCTCTCTGGTGCCGTGCCTGAGCCCTGGGCAAAGGGGGAGCAGCGCTTTCCGCCGGCGTTGCCCACGTTGCGGACACCACGCAGGGGTGCGGGTGCCACATTTAGGGACAGCGAGTGCACGTTACAGCTAAACTGACCAAAACCTGCCTGTTCCATCCTCCTCAATCCTGATACTGGAGCTAAATTGGCAGAAACTAATTTTGCTGACAACAAAGAAGGGGATAATTTTTGCCTGGTCGGATTCCCTACGTCAGCTCGCCACGGGAGTGTGGTGTGCAGGGGCAGGACTTGGCAAGGCTGGGGACAGGAGAGAGGGAACGGAACCAACCCCACTCAGCAGCAGCCAGCTATAAATGTGAAAGCACAGCTAGAGACCTTGAACGTTAAGTTAAAGTCTCCTCTGCTTGTGTAGAAACAAATACTTCTCTGTTTTGAGGAACCGAGATGAGCCACCGTGTTCACTCAGCCTGCAGTCAAAACCAGCTCTCCTTTTTGAAGTTCGCTCCTAGCTCGATCTAGGGCATCATCAGCTCAGAGCTTTTACTCCAGCGTGGGCAGTGATCCAGACAAGCGTAACCGCATCGCTCCACCTCGGGGCAAGTCACAAGACAGCCCCTGCCCAAGGCACACGTTCACCGTGAGTGACAGCGTGCCGGGGAGGGTGCAGCCATCACCGTGAACAAGGCCAAGGCAGGACAGCAGTGCAAGCAGAGCAAACAACAGCCCTGGACAACAAATCAAACGCTTCCAGGAAGAGGGGAGCGTATGAAACCTGTCTGGCGTGTCTCACGCTTGGCTGGCACCAGAGGTTGAGTGAGCCGCCTGCGAAGCGCGCGCCTGCGATCGCTGCGTGGTTTCTCAGCAGGCCAGGAGCTCTGCAACCATCTAGTGAGATCAGAGCGCATGTGGGGAGGATGTCACTCTTGCACTGTTCCACCCCAAAAGGGGGGTCTGCCCCCTTCCCTCCTCCTTCTCCGCTTGATCCAGACCTAGGGCTCATCCCACCCCTCATCTGAGCCACCCCGACTTGGCAATCTGGAAGAAAACTGAGCCAAAAAAACTCCCAAGAAGTGAGCAGTTTTCTGACAGATGGAACCTCTGGATTTCACCTCGCAGTCAGGGCACGTGTATGTGCTCTGGCCTCCCCAGCTGCCCTCACCCTCTGTTCTCAGCACGACCGTCACTCCCCGGGTGACGCGGAGCGGTTTCGAGTGGCCGGGCCCTGCACTCTCTGCCAGGAAGCCAGGCGGAGGCTTTGGTCCACGAGGTGCAAGCGCCTTGGAGATGGCAGCCACCCATCACTTCTGCCAGGAGACTCCCCCCTTCAAAACAAGATCCTAATCTCGCCTGCCTCTTCCGAAGCGAGCGCTCGAGCTTACGGACAAGAGGAGCTTGTGGTGAGGTTATTTATAGCTGCAGCAGCTTCCGCGACAGCAAATAGTAACAGCACAATGTGAAACTGAGCCAAGCAAAAGTATTTTTCATTGAAAAATACATGACAGCTTGTTTATAGCGTCGTAGGGGAAAGGGCTATGAAAACGAGCAGTGGTGGCAGCGGGTTTTCAAAGGGCAACGTCTCAGGTTGGGTTCTTTGCCCTCGTTTGGGGCACCCGCCGATACTCCACTGCGGCAGGAGTCCAAACTCTCATAAGCCTCCGAGCAGCAAGAAGAAACGTCCCTGTTTCAGGTCAAAGATGTTTCCCAACTGCCTTTTTGCAGGCAGGAGGCTGCTGCCAGACCTTGGCCAGCCATCTCCACACCCCTGCTATCTCCAGGTAACATCCCCTGTGCCTGCAGAAGCACATCTGCCCCTGCCTCTATCAGCTCCTCCCTTAAGCGAGGCTAATTAAGCTTGCCTGCCTCTGCAGCGCTGGGATGCCTGAGATCTGTGGTTGCAAATGCTATGCAGGGAAGCAGCAAGAGTTATTTCATCACTTATTCATTCCTTGATGTAGCAACCTTCTCTCATTTTTGAATTTACGGTCCTCAAAGATGGCTCACCGGGCCATCTGATGAGGAATGCAACAGCTACTAAGACATTACCATCTCGGCACCGCTCCCCCGTCTCTCCCTCACACATCTCAAGACCGTGTGAAAGGAAGCGGGGTTGCTCATGCACGCGTTCGACTGAATCGAGCACAGACTGTCCCCACGCCTGCCACCCGCCCAGCACTGCTCACCCACCCAGCACCACCCTGGTGAGAGAAGAGGCTTTTGCACCTACAGAAAGGAGAGGGAGGGCTGAGAACTTCTCCATAAGAAGAAAAATTATACGTGGATTTAACACATCTCCTGTGATATTCAGCTGATGCCAAGGGTGGAGGATCCATTTTGCTATTACCTTTGTTGGTCAATAGCCGGCTGAATATGAGCCAGCAATGTGCCCACGTAGCCAAGAAGGCCAACAGCATCCTGGCTTGTATCAGCAATAGTGTGGCCAGCAGGACCAAGGCAGTGATTGTCCCCCTGTACTCAGCACTGCTGAGGCCACACCTCGAATCCTGTGTCCAGTTTTGGTCCCTCACTACAAGAAGGACGTTGAGGTGCTGGAGCACGTCCAGAGAAGAGCAACAGAGCTGGTGAAGAGTCTGGAGCACAAGTGCGCTGAGGAGCAGCTGAGGGACCTGGGGGTGTTTAGCCTGGAGAAAAGGAGGCTCAGGGGACACCTTAGCACTCTTTACAAACACCTGAGAGGAGGTTGGAGTGAGGTGGTGGGTCAGTCTCTTCTCCCAGGTAACAAGTGACAGGACAAGAGGAAACGGCCTCAAGTTTCACTGGGGGAGGTTTAGGCTGAATGTTACAAAGAATTTCTTCACCTAAAGGGTTGTGAAGCCCTGTCCCAGGCTGCCCAGGGCAGTGGTGGAGTCCCCATCCCTGGAGGGGTTTAACAGACGTGTAGATGTGGTGCTGAGAGACAGGGCTTAGTGGGGACCTGGCAGTGCTGGGTTAATGGTTGGACTCGATGATCTTAGAGGTCTTTCCCAATAAAAATGATTCCGTACGGTGCTGTCAGAGCCCTCCCCAAAACCGTGGGAGGACCTACCTGCCTTTCTGCAATGAGACAGGAACCAGAGATCCACTAAGAGATGACCCGTTTAACCTGTGCCCCCACCCAAGGGGAACTCAGAGCCTGCCTTCAAGGGGCAGCCCCACTGAGGCACTGCTGGCCCCGGTAAGGTAAGGCTGGCGCCAGGGTCAGGGCTCAAGCGAACACACGTGCAGCACTGCAGGGGAGGGAGTTCCTCTTCCTCCTATGTGGTAGCTGGTATGTGAAGCGATGGCTCTTTTTCAGTAGCTGTTAAGGGAGTTTACAGGAAGAGGATACAAAGTGATGAGGAAGCCTTTTTTTTTCCTCCTCCCTGTGGCAGTCATCCTTGTTGGGTGAGACACCTTTGAAAATATATTTAGTGTCACACTGCTCTGTAAAGTGAGAAAGCATTTATTATCCTCACTTAACTGTCAGAAGCAGGAAGAGGCACAAGATCAGGTTGTGCTCTCTCTTGGTTTTTTAAGTGACTACTTATTTTGGACATCTTCATTTCTGAGGGCCTGCCTTCAGCTAGCTTTCCCGCTAAGGTTCTTCCCCAAGGGAAAGGATCACACCCAAAGCAGCCAGCAGCACTGCCACGTCTATCTGGGTCACCCATGGTCCCTCACGGTCACCCAGGGTGACTGACAGAGGTCTTCAATAGGGATCGTGCTGGATGTTTTAGAGGGCCTGGAGGAGCCCAGAAGGGAGTGTGTCCCTCTCTGCTCCCACACCCAAACTCTCATGAGAGTGGCCGGGAACACGGTTCTCAAAATGCCTTCTCGTGTCCTCACAGCAAGTAACGGCTGTGACAGCCGAGGGGAGCTGCGCGTTAAAGATCAAGGGTCCTGCTAAGCCAGCGAGCCTCTCGGACCAGCAGGATTTACAGCTTGCTCAGCCCACATCTCTGCCAGTCTCTTTGACTCCCTGTCCAAACAACCAGACACCTACAAGCAGCCAGGTCATCTCCAGGGCTTCAGCTGGAGTCTAAGGGAAAGCTTGAACCGCCAGCTTAGACCCTCTGGGTCTTACTTTAAATGCTCTGCCGCTGCACTTCATTTATGGGAGAGGTGGCAAGGTGATACGTGCTGCCTGGAACAAAAAGGGTGAAGGACCGCGCGTCATCCAAAGCCAGCGCACGCTGCAGAAGAAGTTTGAAAACCTTCTGACCCCCAGCATTTATTATCCCTTACAGTCTCTCATTCATTCCCACTGGGAAAAGCTCCTCTGACATAAAACACTCCTGTATTTTGGGTAGACGCAAACAAAACAACAGCTTACCCTGCCCTGAAACGGCTCTTTTTTTGTTTCCTGCAATCTCACAAGCCTTTATTTCTGCAGCCAGGTTTGCCCTCAAAGTGATTGTGTTTTCAGAACAGGTGAGATGTTGGCTTGAGTTATCGACTGGCGCCTTTATGAAGCACGCAGGATCGGGGGAGCTGCTGGAAATTTCGTGAGCTCTGTCTGCAGCTCTGCCAGCAAAAGTGCAGCTCGAGTTGCGTTATACGTGTTCACAGCCTGGTGAGCCACTATGGGCCAGGGATAATATAAATAAAATATAATATATTTTATATAAATAATATCAATATATATAAATAAATATATATATAAATAAAACCACAGCGTGATAAACAGTGGAGTAATATAAGTAACTCCGAAGCAGAAGAAACGCGATGTATCAAGAGTAAGGCCAGCCTAACAATAGATCCCCAATAAGGGAAATGACCTCTGCGCTGGGCTGGGAGCTCCGCACATCTGTGCTCTTCAGAAGTGCAGGAGCGGCCCAGGATCCGCTCCAGCTTCTCGATTCCCAGGTTAGCCCACATCACCTGCACAGACACACCAGAGGGAAAGGGGCCAGGCAACTCTGCAGCGATCCTCCCGATGATACGCGAGCTGCAGGAGTAGCCACTGAGCAAAGCCGAGCGACAGTCGCAGCGCTGGTCCCATTGGAATGGCTGTCATATTTAATATTTAACGCACCGTATAAAGGAATAGAAAAAACAAATCAAGAAGTGAAAATTTGAGGATGGGGAAAAGGGAAAGAGAAAACTCAGAGCTACTCAATCAAAATACTTGGGAGATTTCCAAGGGTTTCCCCTCAAGTTTTGCAAGTGGACACATTTGTTTTACTGTAAATTAATTTGGAATGTGAAACAAAAAAAAAAGGCATTTCCACCTTGGAGAAGTAATTTTCAACTTAGTTTTGAAATGAGGCATGTGGTGATTGATGAAAAAAAACCCACAACTTTTTCTTTCTCTGGTGTTTGCCCCATGATGAGGGGAATTCAGGGGTGTGCCAGGCCATTTTCCCAATGAATTTCCAATGTCACCGCAGATTGCTGTCAAACCCCTGGAGACCGGCCACTGCACAGCTGCTTCTCCAGCCCGAGAGGTGGCTGCGTTTGCAAAGGTTGCTGTAGGGAAGAGCTTGTGCCCACAGAGCTGCCTTTTGCGTGAAAGGGGATGGACTTTCCCTGAGCCCAGGGTAGGTCTCGGTGGCTGCAAGTGACTGAAAAAGTCTTCCACACAGTTTGGAAGCTGAAATAAGACATCCCCATGTGAGACATGTCCAACCGTTTGCATGTGCGTAGGAAACAAGAAAAGGTGGGGAACCCCTTATCCCTAACAAAGCTAACGTCAGGTTAAAATGAATCGAGATCAGCATAATTTTCATCCTGCCCAGCTCGTGGTAACAGCCACAAACCAGCAGGTACTAACCCCAGAGCTGTGAACGTTTTGTTGTTAGCACCACCGGTGATTTATAAGGCATTAAGCAAAACATTGCTTGTGCTGGGCGGCCTTGATGCAGAAACAGGAGATAAAATACATCAGTGTTTATCCTCTGCTGCAGAAAGGGGCTGGGGGAGAGAGGAGATATTTTTGCATCGTGGCCATGTGAAAGGCAAATTTCACATGGGTTTCCATGCAGACTCATAAATCAGTCCATGTTCCCTCTAAAAGTTCATGGTCCTTAGCAAACCTCTCAGTGAACCAGGGCTGAGCTTAGAGATTGGAAAGAAACCCGAAACCAAGCAAGTTTCAACTAATTTCCTATCTTGCTCAGGTCTAACTAGTTTGTTTAGGGGTTTAGGCAAGTACAGCCATGCCCTTCAGGAGGAAATAAAAAATTCTCTGAGAAATCAAATGCACCACACAAAAATCACAAAAAATCTTTACCTAAATCTAAATTGTTCCCTGCTCCATGTTCATTGTGTTACTCGCAAAGGTTTCAGTTAAGGTGAGGATTCAGCTTTCATTTCGACTCCTGATTATTTTTTCCCTCAGGAAACAGCGTGCTGGCCTTAGTCGCAGCTCGGCTTGCTTTTGTTCGGGGAGGCATAATGGGTTTGGACACACGAGTCAAAGAGTCAGAGGAAAAATCTCTCTCCTCGTCGCAAAATACAAGTAAAATTAAAAAAAACACTAGTAAGAACAATTAAAATATGTCAGATCTTGCAAATATATTCCTGTTTGTCTGTGCCCATCTCACCTTTCTGGTCTCGTAATTGCAACGGGAGCCCTTTGAAGTAGAAACTGCTTTAAAGGTTTCCCTCCCTTGTGCTTAAAACACAAAAAACACAGTCTGTGCCCACAGCCGTGCCCACATCTGAACTTCCCGGGTGGATCGCCATCAGGCTGAAGTCCCAGTGGTCTTTAACCGGGCAGGTCCACGATGCCGGCACCAACGCCCCCAGCATAGCGGCGGTGCAGCCCCGCCACGCCGCTGGCCCCGCTGCGTGCGGGCAGGTTGCTGCCTGCCTCCCCGGTGCAGCTGCGGTGCTGTCGGGGAGGTCTGGGGTAAACCTCACGGCCAGAAATTAATGAAGGGCAGGGAGCCGCGGCGTGTTTGCAGCTCTGGCCTGCCCGATCACAGCGCAGCAGGATCGCAGCTTTAGCTGCCTGCCTTGTCCCCGGCCACCTCGTAGCCCCAGCACTGAGGAAGCTTGTAATAAAATGCTGAAAATGGTATCACAGCTGCAAAATATTTTTCTCCTTTAGCAAAGCACAGACCTTCCCATCAACAGCCTAAACACACAGCCCTGGTCCCTTCCCCTGCCCCTAAGGTAGACATCAGCTTCCAGCTCTGCAGGATGCTGAGCAGTGGGGCTGGGGATGGAGATACGAGGGCGATGGGTGATGCACATCCTGTGCTCCTTCACCAGCTGGGACTCGCCAGCCCGGGCTCGGGGAGGCTTTCCTCCAGCCATCCTCCCGCCACCGCATCCCTTTGGGTGCGGGTGAGGATGGGGAGGGAAGCGGCCCTCAGCCCCACCCGCTGCTGAGGTGGCCCTTTCGCCTGCTCAGTGCGATGACGGGTGGGTTTCCCCACACCTCCACAAAAGTTGTTTTTGCAAAGGCTGCTCTTCATAGCCCGGCATTTAAAAGCAGAAGTTATCAGGGCATAAATCATCCTATGACTTGTCGCAAAGCCTGTGAGAAGAGATAAAGGCAAGACAGTTTGACAAACCGTTGGGAGAGAGAAGAGGAAGAAGAGGGCAAGAGGGGAGCGAGGAGGGAGCCACAGCACCGACCCTCCTCAGATTATATCATAGGTCAGCCAAAAGGATGCAAATAAGATTGAGAAGCTGTCTCCAAACTTCTTGAGGCTGGCTACAACCACACGTACCCAGTACAGAGCTGGGAGTAATGAATATCGCACTCGCAGAGCATTATGTCACGTAAAGGGAAAAGCCAGCAGATGAACTCACACCATAAAACCTTGACTTGGTATCTAGTCAAGCCCAAGCAGACAATCCTGTTATTATGGAGCTGACAGAGCTCCACGCATTGCTGCAGCTTCACCCTTCCACTTCCCGCCACCTCCTCCAGCAGGGACAACCCTTCCCCGCTCCCTGCTCTCGCCGTCCCACCAGCGGCCGTCCCAGGCACCCGTAGCCAGCCGCGCAGCCCAAAACAGCAAACCAAACATCTGGCAAATCTTAAAAACATGCTCCTCTCTTTCCAGCACACTTTCCTCGCAGCAGCTCCAGTTTGTTTTTCTAATTTTCCTCATGAATTTATTGACCATTAATGGCTCTGAGTGACAGACCAAAATTTATAGGCGCAGTGGGTCTGATTTTCATTTATGTTAAGGCTCTCCTGTATCTGTTGGGAAGCACTGAGAGGCTTGAAGTGGGTCTAAATTTCACGTAGCACACAAAACGCTTTTTTACAGCAAAAGGGGGGTTGAGAGTTAAGTCGTGTCTGGAGTCTCTCCATCGAGTTTCCCAGTAGCCGGTACAGGCGGTGCTGGAGGATCCCGTGACAGGGAAAACTGGAGTGTGACTTGGATCCCAGCACCCCCAGTTCCCCTGTCCAGGGCTTTGGTGAGGATGAGAGGCACAGCGAGGTTACTGCCAGCCGGGCTCGGCCCCACCACACGGCTGCAGGCACTGAGGGTTCTCAGCCTGGCTCAGCCTCAACATCTTACGGTGCTCTGACACAACTTTCTCCAGGGGTCTCTGAGAGTGGATGAAAGATTGGGATCAGGATGAGCCAAACTGGCCCGCTGGGGCCTCTTCTCTCTAATATCTTCATTCGGTCAAAATTAGACTTGATCGTGTTTCGCTATTGTTGTTTCTAACTTTCACCTCTGCCTCAGCAATTCCATCTGGTAGGTCATATTCCTCTCTCTGATTGCTTTTTGGATAAAAACACGCTCACTGGGGCCTGCTTGGAATTAGTTTTTTCTTTTTATTTCCACTAGATGCTCAGCTCAACCCCATAGTTTCTTTGACTTAACGCAGACGGGGTCAACCCACCTTTGCCTTCCTGGCACACGCATTCAAGTACCGATTCCCATGTGCTAAAATAACCCCATTACATTTTTAACAGTCTCCAAGGGGGAGTCATTTACAGGGACTTGAACTGAAAAGTGCAAGTTTTGTATCATCCTCTTGTGTGTGCACTTGTGCAGACATTAAATCAGCAAAGATAGGAGGAAAAAACATACCGTCTTGGCTCTGTCCCCAGGACATTCTTCAAAGACTGATGATGTACATCTGCCTTAACTCTCTGGGTCTGAAATAATGAAAGGCCACTCTTCTTTCCTTCACATTAATTCATTGAGTATCTGGAAGCACTCTTTTATTTAGGATATTATGCCTGCCTTGTAAGAACACTATGCCCAATAACCTCATTTCCACCTCCCATAATTATAGCAACTTGACCACTACGGTATAATGAGCAGCTGAAACTCTCCTGGTGCTGCACAGCTGCCATTTACACCCACCGGCTCTCTGTTGTTTTACAAGAGGGTAGAACAAAAAGGTTTCCCATCTCTAACTGCAAAAAAGCCCCTCGTGAAGGTCTTGCTCTGCGTATGATCGCAATATTCAGCGGTCTGGAGGCTTTCCAGAGCGTGTACAGGCAGGGCTGCAACGCAAACCCTCCGGTCACAAAGGTGACAGGCTGGCTTGAGGAAAGGAGGACTTGGAAAAGCAACCAGTTAACCAACCAATCAACCAGTTGGTGGGTAAACTACAGATGCTGGTCCTAGTAGTCGTCTTAGAGCTCTTAAGGTAGCAGAGGAAAATAAAACAAAGCAGGAAGAGACTTAAAGATGTTTTTAGCCAGCTAGCTGGTGCCTGGTGACCACACCATCACGGAGGCAGCCCCAGGGAGCCAAAATCGGCACCCGTATGGAAGAAGGACCAACAGCTAGTGGGACCTATGCAGCTCCACATCTCTTTCTGTGCAAGCTGAAGCTGGGCAATGCACTGGCAAAGTGTCTGAGCAGTAGGCTTGGACTCCAGGTGAGGAGAAAGGGTATTCTTGTGGAGATCTTGAAAAGACCTCTTTTCTGGTGGGAAACCTGAGAAAATAGTGGTCTCCCTCTGATCTCTTCTGCTTCTTGCCTTATATTTATTTCCTCCTTCCTTAGTTTTCTCTTCTATGGATATTCCTATAAGCACCACAGGGAAAAATGACTATTTCTGACCATGGTCCCAAATACTGGGCAGGAAGGAAGACCGACCTTCAAATAGGGACACTGGCTTGGGGAAACAGAAATCCACCCCTTCCAACACTTAAACCTTTCTATTCTAACTGAAAAATATTACCTCTTCCCCAGACAGGACACCAGGTAAGTGCAGGTTGGTTTTTTTTGCCAAGCAATAACCCAAAAAATAGCAATCCCTGACCTATTTTTTATTTTGCCCAACTTCTATTTCCTTGCTTGTACACGTCAATATTTACAAGCTCTAGCACTTCTTGGATTATTTATTTTCCCTGGTTTACTTTGCTCAGTGAAAAATCTCTCCAGCTCAGGACTTGACAGTTTGTTGCTGATATCCATCTTTATTAACTTCGCTGCTAAAAAAAAAAATCCAAACCCAATAACATGGCATCTTAAAAAAAAAAAAAACCAACCCCAAACTAACTCAGAACGATGCTTAAAATTCTCCAAAAATAGCCAGTGGTTTTCAATGACATGCAGTTTCGTACGGATGTCACTGAAAGGCGCTTCTCCCTCCACTTCATTAGCAGTCAGTAAATTCACTGACAATCAGCAAGAGAGCTGCTGTCACCACACCTGAGGGGATGGCGGGGAGGGTTGTGCCTCCCTCCTCGCCTCCCTGCGCCGCACTTTTTTTCTGCTTGGGGCAGGACCGAAAGGGCTCAGAGCTGCCAGGCTCCCTGTCATCATCCCAGCGAGCTCTGAAACGCAGGAGCCTGACAGACAGCGACAATCTTTCCAGATCGCTTTTAAATTTGGCCTTTGAAGGACAACGAACCACGCGCTTTTTAAAAGTTCCCTGTAACGTGTAACGCCGGATGATGAAAAAGGTTTTGTTAGATAGACCAGGGCTCAGGCGCCTCTCCATTTCACAGCTCACCACCACCAAAGGGCACTTCCAGACAATGTGAACTTCCCCCAAGGTGGTTTTAGCACTTCTCAGATGGAAATCGTTGCTCTCTACGCGGAGCTGCCAGAACAACAGGCTGTGCCTGGTGGGTCTCATCCTGTTCAGCACAACATCCAAGCAAGAGGATTTGCCAGAGCCCTGCTGCCTTTGCACCAAAATGAATCAGAGCCCACCCCCGTATTACATCTGCTGCTCAAAACGTGGGGAGCAGAGACATCTTTAATCGGTCTGGCTAGATGGAGCCCATCCCTTTGCGTTTTCCCTGTCCTGTGTTTTCAGAGCCGGAGCACAAGCAAGACAGTCTGGCACGCACAGACCCTTAGGCTGGCTCTTTTCATCTCTCTGTCCAGACTCTACAGAGCAATCTAAAAATAAACAAAGCCTCTAGCCCCGATAGCGGCAAAGATCCCTTCCCGCCACGAACCACCTCCCAGCCGCACAGGGGTGAGCGCAGAGACGTTAGGGGATGTGGCGGGGAACTAGTTTCAGGCTATGGGCATCTGCTCTCACAATCTCCTCAAGACCTGGTGGGTCACGCTGCAGGGACCGGCCAAACCCATCGCGCCACCAAAGATGGCGTGTCATGAAAAAGCGGCCTCAAACCATCCAGCTGCCTTGATAAAAACGTGACTCAAAGACTTGTCTAACCTTAGAAGGAGACGAGCCAATCGACAGCGAGCCGGGATGCTGTAGAACGCTCACCGAAACAGCACGATAGTTCTCTCCCGAGGTTTGGGGCACAGATCAGCCTTAGCTCTGTGAAAGAGCGAGCTCATTTCTAGGTGCGGGCACACCTAAGAGAGGGTTTGGTTAAACCAGCTGACACTGCACTAAGTCTTAGATTGCCCTCTCCTATTTCCCCGCTTGCCCACTTGTACCTACGCTTATTTAAAAGTAGCCACGTGCCCAGATAGGAAAAACCTGTTCCGTGAGCTCCTGTATTATCCCTTCTCAGCAGCACCGTCCGCGCTGTGAGGGACAGAAAGCCAAAGAGCCTGGCTTGCACCCCAGCAGCACGGGCTCAGGCAGGCTCACAGGTCAGAGCACGATGTGCGTTTCCCCTTTGGCAGACACTCACTCCAAAGGGGTTTCCAAATTTCCTCTGTGACAGCCTGGGATTAGTTTTGTCTGGAACAGAAGATTTATTGCCTTTGAGTCACTGCGGTTCACTTATCTGCTCTACAACTTGAGCCCAAGGTTCAGGTGGCATTTAGCTATCGCCCCTCTTAGCGGCTCACTGTGTGAGTACCCTGGCGAGAGCCCATTCCTTCCTGCTGACTGCCCATCGCTGCTTATTTTTCTGACTGTCTCTTTCAGCTGCAGCCATCCTACCAGGGAGCCCTTGCGATAGGAGGACTGTGCTTGCATTGGCTGTAGGAGGTTGATGGTATGAGATTCACAGCACTCATGATGCGTTCCCTGAGCATTTCAGGCATGCTAAAGCCAGAATATCAAAGCAAGAACTTCCAAGTCTTTGAATGAGATCAGCTTGATACCCAAGGGCTGACTCTGCCCCGGTGGCTTTAGCTCTGGTTTACAGCCAAAGTGGAGAGGAATCTGTCTTCCAGTTCCCACTCGGATGCAGCTGAAATCCCACCAGCGTGGTCCATCCTGGGAGCAGGCTGCGTCTCAGCGCCCTGGGACTTGGCGCCGGCCCAGATGGCAGGAGTGCTGTGAGAGAGGCTGCTCTCACGCAGTTCTCATCACTTTGGGCAGAGGTTAGTTCGCGGGATTTGGCATCTTCAGACCCGAGCCTAGGCAATTCAACTCAGACTTAAAACTGTTGCCTAAATCTAGTTTGGACCTAATTGTAAATCGCTCTGGACAGCCCTGGAGAGCGTGGGAGATTTTATCCTTTCTGCCTGAGAAAAGCTACTCCAAACGCTGCGTTGTCAGGTAGCCCATATGTTTGTTTATTTGCCGACTCACTTCCTCAGCCCCTTTCTGATTAATTTCTTGATGGACAGCAACGTCTGGCTTCAGTGACGGGTCCTTCCCACCAGCAGCACTTAGGGGACACCCCTAAGCGGCTCAGTGGGATGCGTGACTGCAGGAGGGGGAGGAAGGCAGCGACCTAAAGCTCTTCCCCCTTTGAGGCTGCAGGACTGCGGGGGAATTTTCCGCTGCGCTGGAAAGTGTCCCTACGCTTCGGCAGGGAGTCATCTCAGCGGCATGTACCACGCAGCTCCGGGAAGGGCTGGCTTTGAGTCAGAGCTGCGCAGAGCCGGGCAGCCGACGCTTTATGTCGCACCGCGCGGGCAAGCGTGAGTCTGCCTGAGGTCAGCGTTGCTCACAGATGTGCACAGTCACGTCGCTCCCAAAAGCGGGGCACCTGCGGTGGCTGAGGATGCAACGGGCTGTGGTGATTTATTATTTTAAATGAAGGGTTTATTTCGGGAGCTCACTGTTTTATTTCCCATCCTTTATGACTCATTAAGTCAGGTGAGCCACCGCTATTATTTACTTATACTTTTATATTTCAAGGGCAGGTCCTAAATTGATATTTGTATCTGCTGAGCCCCTTCTGAGGCCAAGCTCCCCCATTTATCTGCCTGCTTAGCTAGGGATTTATCTTGCATTCATACCCAGGCTGTACGAGTCCCTCCTCAACAGTCAGTCAGAGCAACAGGGTTTTGACAATTTGCTTTGCAACCAGCATCTAGCTCCTGCGCTTTGAGCTTGTCAATAACTATTGTGCACTCACAGCAAACAAAATAACTCCCGCACATCTCGGTTAGCATTTTTGTTTGAAAACACAACTGGAAAAGAAAAAAGTATTCCTAAGAAACTCACGAAGCTCAGGGAGTTCAAGTGTTGCCCTGTGGTAAAGACAGACGTTGCCCACTCGCAGAAAACCTGAGAGAACAGAGAAAACTTCTGAACATTTAAAAAAATATTATAAGACGATGACAGAACGATGACCAGGAGAGACCAGCTAAGCCCCATTTCAACTTTCACATTTCCTTCCCATAAAACCACTTGAGAGGAAGGAGGGGGTTTCAGAGATGATACCACCACCACCCCCCGCCCCGAGCACTTAATCAGAGATTTACAAACCAGCAAATCAAAGGAGACTGTGAAATTCCAGCCAGAGAAGCGAACAGCGAGATTAAGTGGATTAGTCTACTGTACAGGAATCCAAGGAATGCAGCCCGCATGTGCTTTTGTTGTGGATTACTCAGCAGCAACATTATGGTTTTACATCTCCCAGAAACATATGGGCATGTGCACTTGTGCAAACCAACACGAAATAGCAGTCCCCAACACGCCGCTTCGCTGAACCGGCTCTGCCGATCTCAGCAGATAGAGCGTCTTCCAGGGAGGGAGGGAGAGCAGCCCAACGTTGTGCTGCATCCGTTGAGAATGAAGCAGCAAAAAAACCATGTGTACCAGAAGCAGGCAGACGCATCCATTTAGTTGACGAAGACATCCCCCTTTAACCATTAACCATCCACCTGTTAGCGAGCAGTGAAATCCCTCAGCTCAAACACTACAGAACTCTAAGAAAGTCATGTCCTGATCAAAACCCAGCGTCTCCGACTGATGGTTTTGGGGTTGTTTTAACCGGGTGCAAGATCACACACGCGTTCAAAACCTGTGGAGTCTGTGGAAAGGGGGTGGGCAGAAACACGGGGAAGCAGCAGTGAGCGATGGATAAATGAACAAACTATTACTAGGCAGAGTTAACAGTTTGTATTAGCAGTCTGTAATAAATAATTAATATAGCCCTAGGAGATATAAAGCCACTGACATGGTATCTCGCGTTTGGCTCTAAATGGAACTCGAGATAACCTACTTTGAACAGTAATGTGTTCACAGTATGTGGGAATTAACTGCTCAGTGTAATAAGTACTATTGAATTTCCCATCTCTGTACAGATAAAGGGCAACCGCCACCAAAAAACACAGCAACAACAGTAACCAAATGAGGAAAAAAAAGCAAACAAACCTGTTTTGCATTACATCCTTAAAATGTTATAGGTTAAAATAATCTTAAAAGGGCTTAAAAAACAGCAATTAAATCTCCCCATTTCTGCTTTCCAAGACTGCAGCTGAGAAAACGAAAGAGGCCTAAGTGCCATACCGTGCTAGCCTTGCTAATAACTCTCTGTGAAAAATCTCATTAATTCAGTCTGGCTCTTCAGATCAGCCGCTAAGACCTTGTATTGTCAGTCATCCTCTGGCCTTTTCAGGATTTCCACAGCCTAACTAGCAGAGTCTCCATGGAAACCATGCAGTCATGCTTTGCACATCCCCAGAACTTTTTGTTCCTGACAAAGCTTGAAAAATCACATGCAGCATGGAGAGTTTAACACAGTGAACTAAACCCTGACCCGCACTTATAAATGATAAACCCCAGCATACCGGCTTTATAATAAATGATTTCCTTACAAGATACTTAGCCAAGCCGGCAAAACGCTGAACCAGACAACATAGGAGGAACGCAGCTCCGGAGAGAGGAAACAAACAAACCGAAGCGAAACACAGAGTTTCGGGCTAGTTCTGCCTCCTTTGAAAGCACTGGAAGCGCATAGGTGCCGGAACAAGCAGAGGAGCGCTTTGAAGTTGCCTTTCCCCGAAAATGGCATCCCCGCAGCCCTCCAAAGACGAGTCAGCTCGCTGTGACTGTGCATCACAATGGTGCTGATTCACTCGTCCGGCTGTGGATCCCTACCGGCAGATGTGGCAGGAGCCAGGTCTCCAACCCTGTGGGCGTGTGGTGCCCTCGAGACCCTGCCTGCACCTGGGATAGTCCTGCCCAGCCCGGAGGCTGGGTCGATATAGAAAAACCGGTACCAAAGGCAGCGGTGGCACTGCTCTCAAAAGGAGATTCTCTAGCTTGCAACTGGAAACCAGCACACTCAGAGCATGCACCGCATCTGATGGAGGGTAAGAGGTTGGCAACCCACTCAACAGCCAGGCTGCCTTTGCCCCAAGCCTGGATGCTCCCCACCAGGCTCTGCCAGGATGCTGGGGGCAGTGGTCACTGGTTATGTTGACCCTCCTCGTCCCTACTGATGTGTGGAGGGACAACTCACACCAACAGCATCGCTGCCGAATATAACATACTGATTATAGCCAGCAGGGCGGGGATGAGCAACCAGTCACAGAATGGTCGGGGTTGGAAAGGACCTCTGGAGATCATCTAGTCCAACCCCACTACTAAAGCACGTTCACCTAGAGCAGGTTGCATCACGTCCAGGCAGGTTTTGAAAGCCTCCAGAGATGGAAACTCCACAGCCTCTCTGGGCAGTCCCTTCCAGTGCTCTGTCACCCTCACATTAAAGAAGTTTTTCTTTATGTTCAGGTGGAACTTCCTGTGTTCCTGTTTGTGCCCATTGCCCCTTGTCCTGTCAGTGGGCACCGCTGAGAAGAGTCTGGCCCCATCCTCTTTACACCCGCCCTTTAGATATTTAAAAACACTGGTAAGATCCCCAGTCACTGCCCCCAGAAATGAGCCCATGGGAAGTCCCATTGCACGGCCAGTGCCTGGCTGTCACTTGTTCCTTGGCACTGCAAGAGCTCCATGGCAGTTCTCCTCTCGCCTCCCAAGCAGTGCTGCCAGTCCATGCTTGGGGAAGCAGCTGCACAAAGATGCTCTACGAGGGAGGATCAGTGAAAGTCAGAAAGGATACACGTGGAGGAGGAGTCACTGTGGGCCAAACTCGCTTCACCGCAGTAAATTCTCTCAGCGTTGGTGCAGATGAGCAATCGCCCGCTTGGTGCAGCGTCTGGATTTGTGAGAAAAGAAGTGACTCAGAGCAGAGGGTCATGCTGTAATCTGGGAGGACTGCCAGGGGAGGGAGAGAGCCACCCTCAGCCTGATCCGCGGTGAGCTCACTCCTTACGTGGGGCGGAAGATGCAATCCACCGCAAGAGGATCAGAGAGCCCTGAGTGGGCTGGATCAGTCATTCGGGAGCTGGCAGCTGCATGCTTCCACCCCTGAGTTCCAAATAATGAGTTTAGGATTAGGAAATCAGCCTCACACGGGACGGCTCAGGAGGTGTTCGGCACATGCTGTCCCCTCCCCAGTGGGACACAGGAGGTCAGAGCAGCCTTTGTTTCCATGGCGTTCCCCTGGTGCGTCGCCACAACGGAGGGAAAACATTCCCCCACCTTCTCCTCCGCAGCGAGGAGTGGTGCATAATCAGCAGGAAGCTTTGCACCTCCGAGGCCTTTCAGAGGACAACCACAGGCATCGGAGCCGGCACGGCGTGGGACACAAAAGCCTGATGGATGTTGCCTGAGCTGGCTGGGACCCACTGGTGCTCGTCCTGTACAAGCTAGCAGAATCACCTTGCCACTGCTGTTCTTTGGCAAGCGGCATATGCTGATGCTCTCTCTCAAAGCCATTCACCACCAACGCCAACCATCTGCTTTGCTTGCCACCCAGGCAGCTGCCACTCGGCTGTGGAGCGTGCAAGCGGCTTGGGTACCTGAACGGTGGAAACCACAGGTCCTCACCCTCAGGATGATATCCAGCCCCCTTCCCTGTTGAAGACCTTGCTGTGCCCTGCAGAGGCTGTTTGCAAGGCCAGAGGAAGCAGATGGCATTGGGCTGGGGCAGGAGTCCGAGCGAAGTTGCAGCCATTCCTTGCAACATCTTCAGTTATTCATTTGCCCATGAGGACTGGGATGACCAGACCCTCAAGGGACATCCCCGGGAGATGATTTTATGCAAAAGCCCTGATTCCTGCTTGCTGTTCTGTAAAATTGCACGTGTTGGATTAAAAGCAATAAAACTCCTTCTTTGCATCTCTTGCTCTGATCTCTCATTTTCTTCAGCTTCACCTCTCTCGCAGCCAGGGCCAAGAGCCTCTGGCAGCTCAGGAGCCACGGCAGCCTGAGAGACTGCCTTGAAGGTCTCAGAAATGATAATGGCTGTTTACCTCCTGAATATAGCGTGAAATACATCTGCCCACGAAAAGGGCAGGCTGATTAAAATACAAGACGGCCACGTGTGCCCTTTCAAGACTCAGGAAGGTGTGAAGGCAGGTAGAGAGCAGGGTTTGTGGCCACATACATCAAGGTGAGGCAGATCCCTGCTCACTGCCAGTGTCCCCTTCAGGGGACACCTCCCACAAGAAGTCCCTGTTGTCATCCTCAGTACGTTCACCCATGCTGAAAGTGGCATCTCTTTCCAGAAGGCACCTGCCTCCTGTCCTGTGGCGCAGGGGACTTTCTGGCAGAATGAAGAAGTCCCAGACTCGTCGCCACTGCTCACTGCTTCCTTCTGAGCTCACGCTCAGGCTCTGAACAGCCACAAACCCCACTGGTGTCTGAGCGGAGGCATTAGCACAGAAATAACGTGATGGATCACATCACTTCAGGCGCTGACAATCCAAACCTGCTGCAGAAAAACCTTTTTCTATGAGGTCTTATTTTCATGCGGGCCCAGTTTG
The DNA here is from genome assembly GCA_009769605.1 of Bucorvus abyssinicus. Classification (NCBI taxonomy): domain Eukaryota; kingdom Metazoa; phylum Chordata; class Aves; order Bucerotiformes; family Bucorvidae; genus Bucorvus; species Bucorvus abyssinicus. The sequence goes on along the minus strand of CM020027.1, from coordinate 4,962,534 downwards.
GATTGTGATAGACAAGGCAAGGAGAAACCAGTCACTTCTCACATGCTCCCTGACTTGGAGCTTCCTCAGCTCTGCCACAACACCAGGGTGTGAAAATTGCTAGATACACAGGGCAAAATCCAAGTCGGATGCTCGCAAGATTTGCACTTTTGTGAAAAAGAAACTATCACAGGGACCTGAGTTTACATATAAAAAAGGAGGTGGCACATGTGGGGCATCGAGGAACACAGATCTTTCTCTGAATCTGCAGAAGAAAAAGGGAGGCAGGAATGGACAGATGAGATGGCCACTGAGCTGTCTGGGGGAGGTCCATAGCGAAGGACAAGCAGAGACAAGACAGCAGAGATACACAAAGTCCAGGTGAAAATTACCTCCTTCAGATTCGTATCAACAAATTTAAAGCAGGAACAAACATGAACCCTGGTTTAGCAATTTTTGTCTAGGGCTCCTGTGGTTTTGGTCTAGCAGCAGATACCCCACAATCTTGCAGAAGCACAGCCTGACACTCCCTGTAGATATGGGCGGGCTATTTACTGTTTTGCCGACCTCACTTTCTTAATCTTGACAATGTTAATAGCAAATATTTTGTCAAGACTTTCCTAAAAATTACTTATCGGTAAAGCAGTTGAAGAGCAACGTTTGATGGCCATCCTGCTCCATGTCCCCCTGGAAGCCACAGGAGTTACCCATTTTCAAGTTAAAGTTTCATCAATGGTTCGGTTCTATGAGAGTTAAATATTATCCTAAATTGAACCAGCAGCTAAGCAAACAGTTGATAAGCTTTTAGAGAACTCGGGAGTAGTACAGAATAAAACCTCCCACGTACCTTGTCTACAGGTGTGCAGTGTTTATTCTCAACCATGAAGCTGTACCTGAACTTTGCAATGGGCTTTGCAATTCAGTTACCAGAAGATTTCGTCAGGGGTGCAGCTTGGCTCCTATTTGGCGAGGCAAAAGGAAAATAGGTCTACTGAAAACCCACCTTGAGGTGTCTGCTTTTTCACTAGTTCTGTTAGCAGTCAAAATCTTGATCATTCTTCATCTTACGAAGTCCAGCGACAGTCATGCCTGGCCCACCTCTAATACGAACAAAGTCTGAATAACTCCCACTGATACAAGAAAAACTCTTTTCCTTCTATACCTTAGATACTTCACAGATATTTTCCTTAGAGAGGAGTGAAGAGAGAAGAGAAACTCTTCACACTAGGCTCCAAGGAGAGCCTCTGGGTCTTGCATAACACTTGGAGGCGCAAGATAATTTCCAAATATCTCCTGAACAGACCAAGATTTGAAAATTCAAGGCAAGCGGGATGACAGATCTTCTCCATCCATCTCAGATGCTGCCCTCCAGCCGCACTCGGCCTCACCAATGTGCGCGTATGAAGGTCTCACCTGCTATGCACACCCAGGAGACACAGGCACTGCTGGGGTACTGCTCAGGCTATCTCTCAATCATATTTCCACGCTGAAAAGGGAGTTGCTCATTTCTAAATATTACTAAAAGCATATCAGCTCGAGCACTACGGAGCCAAAATTCAGAAGCCAAGAGTTAGTTTGCAGCCTTCTAAAAATGCCATTAAAAACAGCTCTCCTGAGTCTAAGAACTCTATTTATCTCTTCTCTGAGGGAAGGCTGTAGACTAGACAAAAACACCTTTCTATAAGTTCCTCTGTAACCATAAGATCCACATGTCTCCTTCTTCCAGTTGCATGTTCTCTTCTCACCATCAAACTGGGTATTCAATGGAAGATGCTGGTATGAACTTGTATGCCAAGGAGAAGCACGGATCCAAGCTGGAGATTAACGCCGAGCACGCTCTGAGGTGGCCGTGCCGTTTACGTTCCGTAGCTGGCATGTTGGACTGATGGCTGAAAATTGGGCCTCAGCATTCAGGCTCTTACCCCCCAAGCAGATGCAGCACTAAGAAACTCTGAAGACAGGTCTGGTCTTCAGCCAGAAAAGACGGTCATCACAAAGAGATGGGAGAAACAAGGGAAAAACAAACAAAAGAAAAGGGAGGGAGTCTTGAAAAAAAAATCACATATTCTTTCTGCATTTCACACAGAGCAGGTTTCTTGTGGGTTTCAACACCCAGCTGCTTCCAGGGACTGAACAGACATGCACGTGCCTGCAAAGCAAAACACAGCTGGAGAGCTAATTTTAAGCCTGCCAGTCTTGGCAGTGTCCCTTTAACAAGTGAAGAATGTCTGATTTTCACGCGTACGTACAAACAGCAAATTCTTACGGTTCGTTTAGATGGATGTTCATGCAGCTTGGGGCAGGTACCACCAGGTGTGCCTGTCACCCTGAAGTATGTTACTTCCACCTGGATGGTAAGACTACCTCCTCCTGTTCACAGCGCAGTTCCTGTGGCTGCAAAATCCAGTAAAGAACTCCCTAGACGTGAGCTACCCCTCAGTGGAAAGGAAAAGTTGGGTTTCAAAAGTATTTTCTAGTGAAATTGCAGTAACCTTCATCCATTATAAGACTGCTGAGTGATTCAACTTTTTTCTTTAATTAAAGGAAAAGTGGTCTTCCTCTTTCCTTCGAAGAAGCAAATGCTAAGATTTTAGGGAAGAAATAACAGGCAATATGTTTGTACTTAGGACCGGACTTCGGAAAGAACAAGACCACCGCTCACAGCCGAGGGCTGTAAGGAAAGGCATTATCTGTGTTGTAGGAAGAACCTCCCATTCAGGTTCTGTTTGTACTATAGAAGGAAAGACCTGTCTGGTCTTGGGTTAAAACCCAGGAGTGATATGGATTTTAAACCTTCTCCCTGAACCGGCCAACACTGGAGATGCTGCAGAAGATTTATCTCTGCTCCTAACAGGCAAACTAACTTCCATTTGGAACTGGCCAAATGTTCCAGTACCTGGAATCGTTAGCACCAGGATTCAGGAGAAGATGAGGCCAACTTAGAAAAACGACCTGGTTCTGCCTGTCTCAAATTTGTTGGTACTTCCTGACCCTGTCAATGCTTCCTTTCATTGCCCAGGAGGGGCACGCATTTTGATTTTTCGTGGCAGCTCGTGCTGAACTGGTGGTAGTGGGATGTGGCTGCTAGTACTGAAAGGCTGGTTCAGAGCTCTCCATCTACAACCTCCCCACACCATTCTCCACTGAAGAATAACATCAAAGCACCCAGTAAGTCTCGCACATGCAGACCATTCTTCTCACATCACTGAGATCCTCTCAACAAGAGATCTTCTCAGTCCCCTGCTCAGGTATGCCACCAAAACAAAACCACAGACTTGAGTTTCTCTACTGCCGCTTGCCAGTTCCTGTAGCGTGGGGGACGCCCTCTGCTCACAGCGGTGTGAACAAAGGCAATAGATTCACCAACTCATAGCCAAAACATGGAGCAAGTCCAGTGACTCAGCGACAAGCTGTGATGGAGGACACTACACATGACGCAGAAAATACAGTGCCTTTTATTTGTTCAACACAAGTTAAAGTCGGAAGGTGTCTGGGAAATGACGGGTTTCTGCCCTAACTGATACATCTACATTTTGAGGAAATGGGTAAAATCAAAAGCTGGATGTGCAACTCTGCTGTCTGCTCTGCTGGTTCCAGTTCAGGCTCGTTCCAAACATATTTATCAGACACTTCTGCAAACTATTCTCAGACTGCAAGGTAATAACTTGCATGGCACTAAAGGCAACCTCAAATATATCTGTCCTTCCCTTTTTATCTTCCTTAACACCAGAGGCATCATCCCATCATTTATGCGAGAAACAGATTGGCTAATTTATGGAAACAAAAATAGTCTACTGAACCGAAATAAAGTGCTTCAATATGGGGTAATAATAGTGAATTAAATAGATCCTGTCATCACACAGACACTGAGTTTTACCAAAAAATGTGCCCACACCCAGAGCAAATGATAATATTAATTCTATATGAAACCGCCTCCCCAACAAATGAGATAAGAAAAGCAGACCCTTTTGACAGCACGTGTTAAAAGATTTCAGGATTGAACAATGTCTTCATCCTTCTAAAGTGCCATTACCTAATTCATTTCTAATAAGCGGCAGCATTTCACTTAACGGCACGTCTTCATCAGGTAAAGCAATGCTTGAAACAATCAGGAGCGTGCATTCTCTAATTAAAGTTGCATTTCAGCTCTGTTTCCAGCTAAACTAAAAACAAAACCAAAAGTGAAATTATTTAATTTCAGAATTTCATTCAAAACTCTGATCAGCAAACATTTACAGATTTTGTTTGTTTGTTTTATATACCCAATTTCAAATCAGCTCAGGATGACGTGGCATCTCTGAGTCGGCGCGAATCATCTATAGCAGAATGAAAACACTGCACTGAAATTTCCTGCACCGGTTTAAAAGAGAAGCCTCGTCCAAAATGGAGATCAAAATTTTAAATATACCATCTCTGCTTGGGTGGTTCGACTTAACACTTTGATCTAGGCTACTGGAAGATCTTTTTCTAAAACTAGCTGTGGTACACGTTAGGATCCGGCCTCTCTTTTGCCCCGTGGGATGCAGAGAAAGGTACTGACAGAGATCGGTATAGAACAGATTTCTACACTTGGTGAGGATGCTGAAAAGACAGTGGAGAAATAGCTACGGCTGAACTGTTTTTTTTTTTTAATGAAAAGAAGCTCTGTTGGTTTGACTGCAATCATTTTGCTCATACCTAAACAAAATCTGTTACATTTTTTTTGTCTTGACTTATTTAAAAAAAACCAAACCAAAAAAGCGCTTATTTTTCAACAGAAATGCTGACTTCAGAATGAAAAACCAAACACTTCTATTTCTAAATACGTAAGTAGGAAACGTTTCATTTTTAAAATGTTTAAATCAAAATTCTTATTTTTAAGAGCTTCCTTTCCCTTTCCTTTCTCTTTCCTCTCCCGTAATGCAGCACATCGGTTTCTTCTGACAGACAGGCTGACAGTCCGACGGAGACACTGCTCTTATTTCAGATTTGCTCCAGACAATCCCTCTGTCAGAGGCATTTCAAGGCACAGCTTGGGGCTAAACGACACTATCCCTACCCAACTCAACCCAAGTAATTTTTCACGCACAGGAATGAAACACGCACTGTCGGATTCTGACTAAGTAACTTCCAGATTTTGCTACTGCTAAAGTTTTGGTGCCTGAGCTCCATAATTTTGACCTGTGCTCGGCGGAGCAGTGAGCACCGGAGGACAACTGCTACAGGGCTGGCATAAGACGACTGAAAAAAGAAGCAAGTGGCTGGTTTAGGCTCCACAAGGACATACAAGAATAGGCAAAGGACTGGTGGAACTGAGCCCTTCCAAAGCTGGACCGAGTGCTCCCTACAGGAGAGGCATCCTCAGGCTCTCGTGTACGTCCTACCTCGTTCTTACCCGAGAATTTCCTTCGGCTCCAAGCAAGCAGCCGAACCACGCTTCGGCTCCCCGGGTTTTATTCGCTGAAATGAGAGGACTCCATACATCCGAAGGAGGCCTCCAAATGTGAGCTGAGCATAAGGCTGCGCTAGGGATGGAACCACAGCGCCAGAGGTAAGCATCACCCATGTATTCGCACAGATGGGTTATTAGCTTCAAGAACCTAATTGTGTCAATTTAAATATCAACATTGTTAATGATGTCGCTGCCCGTTATTTTAACAGAAGCATCCAGCTTCTGCGACTTGGGAGTTTGGGGTTGCGTGTCTCTCATTTTGTCTTTGGTCCTAGAAGACAGACGAGACATCTTCAGCTGCCAAAATTTCTAACTTCCACTTCAGACTTTGGCATCACTCCACGCTGCATTTTCATTTATCTCTATATCTATTTGTCAGACCATTGGAAACCATCAGTTTAGAGGCAGCATAAAATTAACGTCAAATTAGACAACGAGGAAAGCTGTACCAATTTTTTTTGTTCCCTTCTCTGCTCATTCAATAAAAGAAGCCACACGGCTTAGTATCTGTTGTGGTAGAGGATACCCGATCCCTGGACCTTGCTTTAGAAGGCTCTTTGCCACCAGATAAAATGGAAAATGTTTTTTTTTTTAGCCTACAGAAATTCCTAGCGAATTCTGGTCACGTCAGTAGGGATTTCTTTCCCAAATCAGTATTTTTTTAATGTGCATAATTTTTCCTTTCCCTGCGTTATGGCTCTACCCTTCTGTTTTTATAACCTGCAGGAAGCATATTTCAAAAATATTTATTAGCTTATTAAATCAAATTACCCTTGCTCCTGCTGGACCAAGTTTTATAGAGTGCCCACAAAAATCAAAGAGCCTGTGATGCCGCGACAATTTGTAGTGATGGCAGAGAAAACTATGCCTTAATCTTTTTAATTAGCAATTGCAAATACTTCAATTTACTAAATCAGAAACTATTGGCAAGAATTGCTCGGTCTGTTCAAGTTCTGTGGCTCAAGATGGAAAAGGTAAACAGTCTCTGGGAAGATTGGCCAGCCTGAATAAATGTATTTATTGAAAGCTCCCAGTAAAATGGTCAGCTGTCTCCAACCCCACCTACCCTCACGGGGTAGCCGAGCTATCACACCGTGGTTTTATTTCACTACTAGTGAACGCTTTTGTTCTATTAGTTAACTCCACATTTAAGCACCCTTTTTGTGGTTCAGAGGAGTCCAAAATACAATAGGATATATATTTGCATTGCATTTCATTTTAAAAATAACACTTGTACGCTGGAGAATGCAGGAGAATATGCAGTAAGTCTGGGAAGAGACATTCAATCCCCCGTGTGCTGCTCAGTTTTTTATATATACTGTTTGCATCTATATATGTATATAGGTATGTACACATGAATATGAAATCGAAGGATTTCCAGGAGTCCAATACAACATTTTCTAATTTTCTAACACTGCAAATCTTGCACTCAAATTCAGAATTGCCAAACTGCCTGGGAGGAAGGTTCGTGAAGGCTGGACTTTTGTTGAGCTGATTACAAGCAGGCTCAGAAGCTGCAAAATTAGAATTGCTTTAAAAAACATTAAACCCGCCCCTGCTTGGAATTTGGGAGGCATGAGATGCAGGCATCAAAATTGTATTTATCTCCAGCATTAAGCTAGGAAGATTTTGGGGTGTTCCTTCTGCTTTTTTAGCATTTTGCCACTCTAAGTTTTATGTTATGGATTCAGGTGTTGCTTGTTTTCCCTGCAGGCATCCCTCGATGCTCAATAAACAAAGTTGGTTCAATAAAGTGTTCTGTGAACTTTTGAAAACTGAAAATTTGGGGCTTCAAAGAAAGGATTCCTTCCTTCTCTTCCTTTTCCTCACCCTTTCTTTAAATGCATTTCAGTGTTTAGCTGCTTTGTAACCCAAGCTTAGATAACATTCTTGATTTGAATATCCAACAGCTTAATGAAGAGCAGAAGCGAAGTTTCTCTTTAGGCCATGCAGGAGAAATAAAGTGAGGTCTTTCATCCCCACCTTTACTCAACATTGCAGCCATAGAGCAAGTCAAGATAGTCCTTGCTACACCCGAGTTACAGTAATTTAACACAAAACTTGTGAGTGTGTGAGGGGGAGTTTTAGACCCTGCAAGGTGGCATCAAACCAAGACATCGGGGTGCTTTGCTCTGCTCTCCCACCAGCTGCCCCATCCAGGCCACCCCATGCCACTGGCCAGGACATCCTGCCAAGCAGGTTGCACAGCCAAGCCCTGCAAATGTGCTTAAAGCTGAAACCTACTTGTCCCACCACAAAAATTGCAGCAGATCCACTGGTATAAATTCTCATTCTGAATAAAACATCAGAAGGGCTGAATCCTTAGGTGGCTGATGCCCAGGCAGCTTCATGTCCTGTGCCAGGGTACAGGAGCTTGGAGAATCATAGAATGGTTTTGGTTGGAAGGGACATTGAAGGTCATCTTGTTCCAACCCCTGCCATGGGCACAGACACCATCTACTAGACCAGGATGCTCAAAGCCCCATCCACCCTGGCCTTGAACACTTCCAGAGATGGGGCATTCACAACCTCGCTGGGCAACCTGTGCCCGTGAAACGTTTTGAGGAAGCCTTAAGGACACTGGAACAGCAGTGGGCAGGAGGGCAAAAGCACTCATGGATGCCCCTACCCCAGGGTAAAGGCCAGAGGGGGAAAACCAACTGCAAGCATTTGGGGGTTTGCGGCGATGCTTTCCTGCCTCCCTGCCCTTCCAAGAGGTTTGCTTGTGCTACGAGGGCCTGGGGAGCAGGGGGAGGTTTTCCCTGGCTCCAAGGGCTGGAAGTTGCGCGCAGCCATCACAGGAAGCGAAATTAAAGCTGACACCAGGCAGTCTGGTGCTACATCCATCTGCATTCCTATTGATCTGAGGGCTTAGTCTGCATTCTGGCTTTATCAGCCGGTGGCATCACGACTGCCATCTCTTCCCTCTCATCCTCCTAACCTGGAAAACACTTCTGAGGGTGCTGAGAGACAGTTATCAAAGATCCACTGCCTAAGAAAAGAACAACATGCCTCAGAAGAAACAGCTGCCTGGCACCTTTGAAGAAAGTTTCCTGACACTTTTTCTATTTAATTAAAAAAAAAAAAAAAAAAGCCAACCTCAATATATACACGATGTTTCGCCTTGCAGATCATTTCAGAACTGCTTCTGACAGCGGTGGATTATAATGAACCTCTTATCAAGATGTTGCCAGCTCCAGACAGACAATGTGTGTATGTATACGCGCAGATCCCAGTCTTGTTAACACCAGAGAGTGAAAAGAATGGTGTGTGGGAAGATTTATCGCAGGGAATTATCCACACGCACAAAACAAGCCTGAATCCTCTGCGTGGAGTTTTTTTGCTCCTAATCGGCTCGTAAACTGGGAGCGCTGACCCAAGGACTAGGGTTGATGAAAGAGCGATCTGCCTGGATTTTGCTTCATCTGATTTAATTTTTCCTTTTCTTTAGCTGTCGAGCACACACTCACAAAATCTATCTCAAGGAATAAAATAAAAATAATCCCACCACTGAAAGAACAATGGAATAAAAACCAGATGACTATGCCAAAATGGGCCAAGAAAGAGCTTTCACTTCCCCACATTATTGTAGTTTTAGGGCAGCATAAACACATCTTCATATTCAGGCAAGACTATAAACCGTCCCCTTACATCTTCTTACCCCTTATCGAGGCAAAAGGATACCCCGTTGAGCCTATCGAAACTACCTCGTGCGTTGCCAAGAGGTAAAACAGGAGCAGGCTCTTAAAGTTGTGCTCTCACCCACAGCTTCTTACCCAGGGCTTGAAGCACAGCTGTAATGAAGCTCAAAATACTAGAGCTCCTCTGATCTTTAATAGTTAACATTGAAACTCTGGGCCACAGAGCTAGACTGTGGCTGGCATTTGGTGGCAGAAGACATGGAACAGCAACTGTCATAATGTTATTATTCCTGATATTAATTCTTAACAAGCAGAATCGCTTACAGAAAAAGGTAAAACCCAGATATTTTCTGTGAATCTCACGACTGGTGGGTAGATACAGATAACGCGGAAAACCAAACAATCTATGGATCAGTGAGGGGTTTTTTTACCTAGCCAAATATAAGCTCCTTAGCTCAACTCTAATATCGATGATAGGCTTAATCCAGTAAACAGATAAATTGGTATACGCACGAAAGACCACACAACAGCATGTGGGCAGTAAAGACCACACACGTACCTCTTTTCAGGCTTAGGGCATTAAGAAAATAAGGATGTACCAAAAAAAACGTAGACTATTGGACTGAACAAATAAATAGCAGTCATTAAAGTTGAATAATGGACCACGAATCCAAACAAATAGTCAAAGTTAGCAGGCAAAGGCTTCCACAGTTTATTTTAGCACTGCTTTAACATCACTTTCTTGCTAATATAATGGGTGAAATCGTAAATCCTTCCCAATCTATAGAAGGCTTTGTCATTGATTTCTTTGGGGCAAGAATTTGACCCCATGATTTATAGCACACAAAATCTACAGCAGCTCTTCATACGCATACGTGAATCTTCTCCAAAGTTGAAGAAACACAACCCAAGTAGTAAAACACAAGAAGCACAACTGAAAAAGACAAGTCCTTACTAAATACACAAACTCCAAGAAAAAAAGTCTGGCTTTAAGCATAGTATGAATCACTGGGTGAGACCCATGCAGGCATTAGAAAGCTTGGATTCTTCTTTCTAAACCTTTCTGTTAGAAATACAGAGCTAAATCTTGCTGATGTGGAAGGTGCTCACTGGCTTTAATGGCAGATGTTTACTCTGGAAATCAAGACAAAGTATTCTTCCAAATCCATGCTGGGAGTAAAATGGTCTTAAACCTGTGATCCACGAACTCTGTGGGCTTAGTGAGAGGTAATTGAGAAAAGCAAAGCAATTATCAGAGAGCTTAAAATCTCCTGTTCTGAATTCTGTGCCTATACAGGGACCTTCTCAAAACGTAAATAAATGAGGAGAACAAAAAGTGTTGCAAAGCAGAAGTAGCTTAAATGGGAAAGACGACAGACAGCCCTATGACTTATTACTGAAGCAGACCTGTCAGATAATTCCAATGGTAATTTCTAGCCTCATCATTTACACGTGGCACAGACAGTGATATCCTAGGACATCAGAAATCCTACTGTTATTGCACTATTCCACGTCTCTAATCAAACCTTAGCTGCCTGAAGTGCTCCTACATTACTGGATAGATGTAGGTGAGCAGCTTGATATTTGCATAGAGCTTTCTACATTCAAAAAGCTTTGCAAACAATAACGAAATAAGCCTCACAAATACCGCGCAGAGGAAGCAGAGAAGTCGGGAATCCCACTTTTGCAGGTAAGGAAAGCGAGGCAAACACGTAGATGCTCATGGCCATGCAGACACTCATAAAAGACGACAGAAGTTGGGGATCCCTAATGCAGCATAATTGACGCCAATTGCCCGTCCTTCCTCTCAGCAGAAAACTGTCACGCCGCAGCACGACGCTGTGTATTTTACTCGGAAGTGCAAAGGGGAAGAGAAGAGGCACGCTAAGACCCTGCCTGATTTAGAGCGCCACGTACAAATTGCTTTTCAAGTGTAGCGTCTGCCCCGTTTGTACACTGCCAAATCAAGGGCTGTATTTTTTAAATTAACTAGCAATTTCTTATACTTCACCTTTGGTTTCAGCTAAGCCAAATCTGGGACCAAGCCACGTTTTTCAGGGCTGGTGACCAGCTCTTTCTCACATGAACTCAGATGCCTTAAATTCTCAGGGAAGGTATCCAAAACCAGATGCTTTCCTAATGAAATAATCTTGACTTTCCCTACCTGAGTATTGGTATTTTCTTCTTAGGTAATATCTTCCGCAGCATTGCAAGCTCTCATTACGTACTACAAGACAGTTGCTTGTTCGCTTTGGTATTTTATGGGTTCTTATTTTTTCACCCTCTCCTCCTATTGCATTACATTGTCACTCTCATACTCTAAAATGGTTGCCACCTCCTGAAAAGGCCAGTGGGGCAGAAACCATGTGTTGGCCTCACTTGCACAGGCTGCTTCGCCCTCGCAGCCGTTGTAAAGGGAGGCGACACCATCCTTTGGAAAGAGCATTTATTATTCATGCTGCAATAGCGCCTGGAGGGATCCCGAGCAGATAATGGGTCGGGTTGTAGCAGGCGCTCTAGGTCCATGTAAACAAGACGTAGATCTCTGCTTAGCACCTTAGCGAATGGTTAAATACAACAGAGGAGCAAAACAGGTGGTAACAACAATCTTTTGGCTCCTCAGGGTGCTCGCTCGTACCAGCACACCGGTTATCCAAGCCTGGTTATTTTGCAGGGTGTCTGGTGTGCTGGGAAGGAAAGACTGGTGCGAAGAAGGGCCAGAAGTCTCTGCAGGCTCTTATTTGGTGCTCCTGGCACCAAACCCAAGGTGGAGTCTTTGCTAAAGGACTTCGTTAAGGAGAAAAGATAATGATAAATGTGATACGAGCAGACATCCTGGGCCAAGCGTCTTGTTCTCACGTTGCAATAGGAACAGGAAAACAATCCTAGAAGCATGCAGGGGGTTTGGCCTCTGTTGTTTAAAGACAGACGAGGTCAAAGAGCAGAGAAACAGCAGGTTCTCGAGCACTGCAGAACAGGAGAGACAATGCAGGCTTGCCAAGAAAATGAGGTTGCTCTGCATGCGCACATCTGAGAGTACTTAACATGAGTTATTAGCACCCTACACAGAGAAAGAGATCCCAAAAGTAATGTGCAACATCATGAGTTTCCACCCGCTGATACCTCCAAGTAACTGCCTACATAAGTAACCACCTTTGGTTAAGCAAGTTGGTGCCACACTAAAGTCAAAGAGACTGTCTGTCCCGTCTGACTCCTACAGGAGCCTCTTTCCAGGACAGCTAGGAAGCATTTGCTATATTTCATCTGCATCCAGTTAACATCCATTTACCCTCATGCCAGGACTGTCCTTTAGCTCTTCTTCTTGTATCTTTAGAGACAAAAAGGAGCCCTAAATTTGATTTTCCTAGACTGAACAAGCCAAGCTCTTCTAAACTCCTTCTGGGAGATAAACTCCCTGTTTTCCTAATTGCCCAGAGCAGCCTGCCTCTGCTCCAGTCTGAGTCCAACTTTTGCCAGTGGAGATGACCAAAACCAGACAGAGACTCCTAAATGGGAGCCCAGTGGACTAATACTCCCCTTCTCTGCTTTCCTGAAAATCATCCGTCAGATACACGTCAGCTACATCTTTGCTCTTTTTGCCTTTTTTTTTTCCCCCTAGCCACATCACTTCAGAGGTTCACTGACATTCCGAGACTGACTAATAGGCCAGTCTTGGCTTTCTTCTTCTCTGTCATTTACAATTGATGGATTCCTATTTTAACATAAATTCTTATTAGCCCCTAAGTGATTGCCCATGCCATTCCATTCTATCACTCAGCTCCTCAAGATCTCATCTCGTGTTGCTGAAGGATATTCCATTAATCCCTTACATTCAGGACGCATCCCAAATTTATCATCGGTAAAGGGAAAAACACTGCTTTAAGTTATGAGACGATTGTACACAGAGGTGGGTGGCTTTAAAAAAAAAACAAAAGCAAAGGCGAGGTCATAAGAAAGGTGAAACAGGTCATTTGGTTATCTCTTTTTTGTCTTGTAATGCAAGGCTGCCTGTACCTGCTCTTATTTTTCAGAGCGTTTGGTGACATTGGTTCCCTGTCAAGAGCCTAAACCCCTTTACCACACTCAGCAAGTGATTCTCACATCAGTTCTGAGATCATCCTTCCCATCTCCCTCAAACACGGAGGAAAGAGAGGCGGAGAGACGTGAGATGTTTTGGACGAGGTTTCCTGAACAGCTCTGGGCAAAGGGTGCTCCTTTCTCTGGAGAGACCCTTATACTAAATCTGGCCCGCTGAGAGCTGACCCGCTTCCCCCTCTCTCTTCACCCAACCTCTATTCAGTTTTGACTCTCAATTAATCCTGAGAGATACCTGGGCTTGAAAGAGTCGACGAGAAACAAATCGCCAAGTGTTCTTCAGCGTGGTGGGGGAGGAGAACGTGAATATTGTGGCAGATTCAAAGGAACAGCTTGAAAGCAGCTGGAGAGCTTTGCAAAAAACCCCCACACGCACTGCACACAGAGAGAGCAGCTGCACAGAGGGTGCCAGGCACAGTATTAATTATAGGCACGTTACGGAAGGCAATATTCAACATTTCCAGCGCGAGCGCTCAGGATAGGAGCAGCCAGTGACACTATTTCACGCTCCCCGACACACCTCCTCTAGGACTTGATTTAACATTACAAGGCTCCAAGTCTGTCAAGCTGTGACAACTCGTATGAGTGAGATTTCGGATGTCTCGCTGCGCATTGCAGAAATAAAGAGAGACCTTCATCGCAAGCCACGGAGATTTCAAAGGCTGCCTTGAAAGATGAATAATAAAAGTAAGGGAGTGGCCCTAAAACAAATCAAACTTGGCAGGGCTCAGATTCCTCGTGAAATTAATTTTTAGCATCTTCTCTCCAGCGGCCTGCCTCAGCTGCCTCCCTCTGTGCACACTTAATGATCTTGTTGAGCAGATAACCAATCTCTGGTTGATTTACAAGGCCTTTTATTGTCTGAACTGTCTGTAAGTTTTTTAATAGAGTTTCGCTTGATATTGCAGTAAAACATGGTTCATTTTACATATTTAATGAAAAAGTGAAAACAAGCCAATAAAGACACCAAAGGACCAATTTGCCAAACTGTTCCGTGCGGGCTGAAATATCCCACGTGCCCAATGTCTGCAAAGCGTCGCGTAGGCTCGCTACCCGAAGCGCTTAACAAAAAAGAAAAGCTAATAGCATGGTTAGCACCTCTTTCCCATCGTGAATTGTTGACACCTTTTCCCCCCTTACTATCCCAAACTACGGTAAAGTTTCTAAGCAAACAGCAATACATATGCCTGTCTTAGCGGGGCAGCGTGGAGATTTTAACGGTGCTCTGCTCCCGGAGCCCTACCTGATAGGAGCACAACGCGCCGCTGTTGGAACGAATCCTCCCGAACCGATGTAAGAACACAACGTACGCCACACCGGGGAAGGACGCGCGGGGAGCTGGGTGTTTTGAAGTGATGGATTCTGCGCTGTGCGAGCACACACGAAGCCGGTGCGCAGGGAGCACGCGTAGTCTCAGGCACGGCCAAGTCAGGTTTGCCGCCGGTCGAGAGTAAAACGCACAGGAGCTCAAGGAAACGCTTGGTTATTTGCCATAAACCCCAGCATAACGCACCCAAAACAGTGTTATTGAGAAAACAAAAGGTATGTCAATTCCCGATAGCGAGATGTGAGGCAGAGCCCCAAGTCACCATCAGCCGATGCCACCAGCGCGGGTCCTTGCTCTCCTCGGCAGCGACACGTGCTTACGGGGGCTGCGGGGCTGGCTCACATGTGCTGCCCCCATCCCACCCAGGCGCTCTGGTCTACTTGTACTAAGAGTAACGCACTAAACACCACGCACCGAACACCGCGGGCCCCAGACAAGCGTCTGGGACGAGGCTCTGATGCTGAGAACGCAGCCGGGGGCAGGGGTGCCGCGAGCAAGCCGGGAAGGCTTTCTAGATGGGGTGCTTGCAGCCAGCTTTTCCTCCCTGTCACCTCTGCGTTTTTTAAGCCACTGCACACTGCTGTTGCCTTCTGGTGATTATTTTCACTGCCAGCAGTCTTTTGCATATTAGCAGCCATTAATCCCATTGCATCAGCCGGCTTAATTGGGGTAGGCTGTTCTGATTCCCAACCTCTGTCCTCCGCTCCTTCCCCCCTTCTCCCACCCCGTGATGTTGAAGGGATGTACCAAGTCTATAGTGTTTCTACATCTGAATGGAGCGTATAAAAGCTACTTGGTCGGATCTGGTTAATTGGGGGGACTTGCGGTTTAGCGGTTAGGAACGGGTCTAATCAGGGATAGAAGAGGCAGGAGGGGGAGGGAGGGGGGGGTCTTTTTTTATGAAAATGTGGACCTCCCTACAGTAATTCCCCTTCAGCTGCTGCCTCACAGATGGACCTTTTAATTGAATTTTCTTACAGGCCTGAGGGAAGGAGTTCATTTCAGGTCAGGTGAGGCAATTGAAGTGAATCTAATAGCTCTGGTTTCTTTTCTTTGGGAGCAGGGGAAAGTGTGTTGTTTTGTTGGGTTTTTTCCCTCTGCACCCCCACCCCCCCCACCCCCCCCTCCACCTTTCAGCTCAGCTAAAAAGTTTCAATTAAAAATTGAAACACACACACGGTGATTTCCAAGGATTTGTTGTCTACGTTGTGCCACAAGTGGCAGCGAGGTCAGCAATGGGAGAAATCTGAAGCAGTTTGCATCCTGCCCTGGTTTTCTTCCCCGCGCAAGGAGGAAGGCAGCATGCGCAACATTCACAAAGAGAGCACGAAAACATCCTCTTACCTTCTGCTGGCAAAAGTAAGAAACACCTCTGAGACCTACAAACCTGCTGTGGATGAGTTACCAAATTACTCATCCTTGTAGCTTATATATTTTTTTTTTTTAATACTATGATACTTTTCAGGCACAGGAGTCCCTGCCTCAATGGGTTGGTATTTAAAGCAGTGAAACATAAGAGGGAGCCATCCCAAATGAAGAACCCTCGAGCAAAACTTGACATGTCTGCCTTAGATGAGAAAGGCTGGGCTTAAAATTCAAGTGGTCTGAATTTAGCTTACGCCACCAAAAAGTCCTTCTCGTGTTGATTTCCCATCTTGCAAAGATTTCCAAAGCCAAATAAACCATGCCAACAAAAGGACATCTATTCTGGTATAAAGCGTCTACGTTAGGGCTTTCCCATGGAGCAATGCTGCAGGGTTCTCTGGTGTGGGCCATGCCATCAGCACATCAGACCATCAAGGCTATGGTCTCTTCTAGCGCAGGGGCAGGCACAACTCTGCGTGGAGGCACAGGCAGAGGAGGACCGTCAGGTGTGTAGTACAGGTTGACCTTGTCCTTAGGTTGATGTTGCCACCAGCAGCAGCAGAGACAGGATGGCTCCCCAGGAGCTTTGCCAGCAAAGCAGGCAGGATATTCTCCAGAGACCATCTGGTCACCTACAGCCAGGTCAGACAGAGAGCGGGATGTCACTCCAGGTCATTCACAGGGAAAGATGGAGGACCTGCAGGGAGGAGGGAACTGAGATCCCCCGCAGCTGCCAGGGCAGAGCCTGAGAGGAGAAGATGGGCATATCGTGGTCAGAGAGGTCTGGTGAGAAGCGATGCTTCCGCTTGGCTGAAAGCCTCTTTTGGTGCACCACCAGCCTCAACCTCATATATGTTTCATTAACCAGTGCACAAGGCTTTCAGATCTCCCCTTCCTTCTTAGTCACAGTGGTGTCAGACGGAGGGGGGAAGGGCTGCTGGCCTTTCAAGGTGAAAAGCAGCTTCTCACTGCTGCTCAGACAAATGCAATTTGAGCCAAGTGCAGAGTGGGGGCCTGAAGAGCTGTCCTGGACCCAGCACCAGCCCAGAAAGTAAGCACAGTTGCTCCTGAGAGGAGCCCACACTGCTGCAGCTATGTTGTTGTTAGGACCGTTTCTCCCACTTTCCATTCAACTTCAGACCTCTGAGGAGTGACAAACCACCTGCAAAGCTTTGGGGCTCCACATGAATCCTTCGAACGAACCCGCTGCCACCAGCCTCGAATTCCCTGTACAACAGTTTGCACGCTCACTGAAAAAGTGGGGGGTTCAGCACACGCAGAATGTTTGAAAACTATCTCCTAAAGGCTTGTTCTGATGAAAAGAAGCCATCTATGTCTTGCTGTGTCGCTTTCAACCTAATCTAAACAAGGAAATCCCAAAGTGCTGATGATTTCTCATGCACGAGAGCGAGCCCAGGAAAGCATCGTGACAAAGCAGATCATCCTGAGCAGGAAGGGACCCTTTACCTAACCAACACGAGGTGGTTAACAATCCCGAAGGCCACAACCAAGCACATAGAAAGACTGACGGGATCGCTTCGTGGCTTCATCTCATTTCTGGCGAGTTGCTTTGGCCCCAATTTACAAATAAAAATAAATCACATCTTGTGTCAGCACACTAATAAGTTCCAGTATTTCATGTTGTAATGGTACTTCATTTCATTGTAATTTTTCAAATGCCAAAGCTTCAATGAAATGATTTTGAAACTTCTTTGAGGAGGGAAAGGAAAGGGAAGATCTTACTTGGCAAGGCTCTACTTACAAAATCAAATAGCAAATGTCTGCGTCTGTGTAAAGCAAATAGCAAATGTCTGTATCTGGGTAAATCTAAGCTAAACCACAGGCTAAAGAAGATCCTTTTGCAGTTGGGTCCTTTGTCTCAAATCATTCTGGGTGTTGTAAGACAAGCACACTCAGCATTTGGCTTCCCCGCTGGTGTTTCCAGCATCACCTCGTTCACACGCTTCTTTATTTCATTAAGACTCAGCAACGTACGTAAGAGCAGCTTGGCCAGTGGCACCTGATTAAATTTGGGGAGAGGGTCCCAGAGAAGCCGTGGGACTTCCTTATTGCTATTCCCTTTATCCAGCCCCATTTAGGGGCCCCAAGTGGAAACAAAGGTAGCAAGCCATCGCATCCCTGCTGCCAGGAAAAAGGGGGAGGTTTAATCAACCATCCGTGTAGCACTGTAGCAGAAGGGGCAAAAAAGCACACATTTAGGACCAGATGCTTCTCCTTTAGATAAAAGGGCGATTAAAGCACTTGTGCTGCGAACTGCAGCGATCCTTGCGTTACAGATACAGCAGCGCCTGTCTGGCGCTGCCCTTTCCAAAGCACAGAGCAGATTCTGTGGCCGTGGCCAGGGTAGGCAGAGGTGAGAGTGGAAAAAACCCGCAGCGAGTAACATTCAACTGAAAAGCTCAGCCCACACAGGAAAATGTAAATGATGCAATTTGCTCCTCTAAGGAAACTCGCTTTGGTTTCAGAGCCTACCACAGGTGCCCTAAAACTTCTAACAAGAAAGGGCACCAACTAAATCCCTGTATGGGGTTGACTATGGGCAACATATTTGGTATTGTCTCGAGACACCCACGACGTTTCCACTCGTAACCAGAAAGACTTCTTTCCAACGAAAGGAAGAATTTGGAAAAAAAACCACTGCCCATTACAACCAGCGGGCTGAGTGTTACAGGACAGCTGCCTCTGCAGGGTAAAACATGTGCAGGGGACAGTTCTTGCTACAAGAGCTGGATTTTCTATAGCACCCCTTCATCACCTATAGCGTTGTGAAGAAGGCTTTAACATACTGCATGACAAACACCTGCTGGACAAACATCACGTGTATTCATTCTCTAACATTATTTCAAGACATTACATTTTTAACTTGATACATCAAAAGGGTTCTACTAGCTGGGCAGCTTTACTAAGAAAAAACAAAAAGGGGCAAATTGACATTTCAGATGGCATTTCAGTCTTAAAAGAAAACAAAACACAAACTCTATTTTCCTTATTGTTACCCCTCTTGTGAAGCATCTGCGCCCATAAACTGTCTGGTACCGATAGAAAGAATTAAGTCTTTACGCATGAGACACGTCACATCTTGCTGGGTCCTGAAAACAACCACAATGCCTAAGTTGTCTCAACCAAAGGACAGTTGCAGCAGTTTCTCAAAACCAGAAAGAGTTCACAGAGGCAAAGCAGAAGGCAAAACTGCTCCCGGGCACTGCGATCCAGACATAACTGAGAGCACACGATGCGACACGCACCATTCAGAGACTAATAGACCAGTCTGCTCAGCCCAGAAACTCTAAACGCTTCTGTCAAATGGATTTCCCATATAATAATCTTCTAGAGGTGTACAGAACTAATTGCAGGAAACACCTAATACTGGAAAACATAAGCTCTCAAATTTCTAACAGATAAAAGGCAAGGCGCTACAGGATTGGATCTTTTGCATTGGGCATTTCTTTTCATTTGAAAATCCAGTGTGCAGGGATGAGAAAAATGGGTACACTTTCCCTTTGCATGACAGGAACAATAATTGAGTAGGATTATATGTCATCCATGAAAATACTATATTTATGCCTCATTGTAATCCATTCATTGGTTTATGGATCCAAAGTCCCACGGGTAGTGTCACAAATCCACATAATGTCCCTGAGTAGTGGATTTTGCATTTGGATCTGTGATGTAGCTGGCGGACACAAAAGTGACATGTAGCCAGACAGGTCCCGGGAGAGCACGCAGCCGGGCAGGCTGAACCGGCGGCCGGTCCGCAGCTCAGGTGGGAAACACAGCCTATGGCTCCCCAGTCTACCAGCTCCAGAGAGGTGCTTTAACCTACCGACCGTTTTCTCCCCAGTCATCAGATTTTACACATCTACCACTTCAAAGCGTTGAAGGCAGCTATGTTCTATCTTGTGTGTCGTACGGAGCCATTTCTTCTCTTGCCTAAAGATGGCAGAAGCCCAAGCCTAATTTCATCTGTTGGACTGTCTAGAGATACCACTCAGCCAAATCTCATAAACCTGAGACCCCTCGTTACTTCTTCCTTCATGCATTAGGAGTAATCCTGAAGTAGCACGGTAACATGTGATAACCCTCCCAGTAGGAGGTTTCCTGCGTGGCTTTGTACAAGATCTATACTTCAACATCCCCCTGGAAATTGAGGGGGGTTGTTTTTTCCTGGCAACACTTTCCTTACTTAGCCTTTTAGGTCAAACATTTCCTGAGACAAAAACCATTTTTTATTTCATGCCTTCACCTGATTCAGCTAGGCTCCAGTCTCAGGTGAAGCTGTAAGGCAGTGTCATAACAGTGATTTAAAAAAAGACTTTATAGCCAGTGCTTATACAGATTATATATGTCTGCTGGTAGAGGGAGGTGCACTTTGGTAAAAAGCTTTCCTCGTAAATCATTAATTATTTACAAGTATTTAGTATTTACAAAGCTCTTAGCTGCCAAACTCCAAAGCTTCTCAGTCATCTATGACGACAGAAGGAGCAGTTAAAGAAGTTGTCACATTCCCTTGGATATATATCCCAAACAAAGATATTGGGTGTTGATCCATTATGGAAAGTTACAGTGATCAAATTCTCCATCCAGTGGAAAAGGAAAAAACAACAGCCTAGGACAGTATCATTCTGAAGTGTTTATGTCCCAAAAATATCTTCATGTCAAAACCCC
This sequence comes from Bucorvus abyssinicus, assembly GCA_009769605.1. Classification (NCBI taxonomy): domain Eukaryota; kingdom Metazoa; phylum Chordata; class Aves; order Bucerotiformes; family Bucorvidae; genus Bucorvus; species Bucorvus abyssinicus. The sequence continues at coordinate 4,942,010 of CM020027.1, read as the reverse complement.
ACCCTTGATAACAGTTATATGCTAATGACCCATCATAGACAACAGTATTTCTGCAAACCACCAGTGCTAGGGCGGAAGCAACAAGGATCTACCTACAGTTATCACTGTGGCCAAACCAGCAAGATGCAGCTGCATGGTCTGCAAGATGAAGCTCTTTAATCTTAGACTTCAAGTAAAAAAAAAAAAAAAAATCCAACAGCCCATTTCATCCAGAAGTCTTGAATGTAACGATCTCAAAGCACATTAAAACTTGAACAACAATTATTCCAGCTGCTTGGGTACCACTACCAAGGCGCTAGGACCAACCCAAAGTGTGGGCTCAACCCGTGTCAGAAGTAAAGCAGGTAACCCTCTCCTGGCTGTCTTGGTTAATCTTTGCACATATGATCATTGCACACCATATTTGAGGTGTGAAAACTTCAGCTTTTGTTATTGCTGGGACAAGCTGCAGAATAAAGCAGAGCCACTGCTCTTTTGAAAGAAGAGTCCGCACTGAAAACGATTGCCAAGTTATGAGTGGTAAGACTGATGGGCAAGAAAAAAGGAACCAGAAGTTGAAAGGTGTCTCAGCTTTCAATTTCCCAGCTTGTTTGCTTTACCTTTTCTTAAAACAAGCTATTTTAAAAGATTTTACTGTATAAGCGGATTGACGATCCTGGAGCTTGTAGTCCTAGTACACGTATGGCTCTTACTGCACCCTTTCGTTTCAGTTGGGCCGGCCAATGGTTAACACATGGCCTATTTCAGCCACTACAAAACCTGAAGAAAAGAACCCCTCAAACAGTTTTTGAGCAACAGTGAGCACTTACACAGCAGTATCAGAGAAGCAAGGATGCCGGTTCTGGTCTCAGAACTGTACTTACGAGGAAGATCTCCACATTGCAAGAAGTCCAGCCGCATCTGTGTACCTCATGCACAGAGCATCTCCTTTAACAACCAAGGATGACGTGAAGCAAGCCCATCCGAGGAGGGGGACCTTTTGGGAAGACACAGAAGTTCATTATTAGGATAGTATTGGATGTTTTCTCCCACTTACAGCAGTGCTGCATCTGCTAAGCAGATTAATAAAGGACAGCAGGGAGAAAAAAAAGAGATCTTTCTGGCCTTTCAGGGTCTTGAGAAGGTGTATAGACTTATGTGTGCTAATGTTTGTCTTCACTGATTTCTACAGAGCTATCCTGAGCACTGGGAACAGAGGTGTGACTGGCTCAGGTGTGGGTCCAAAGAAGGCACATCCTCACCCCCAGTTTTCTCCCAGTTTCCGTCGCAGCTTTGCCATCTCCACCCTGGACACCAAACCTTGTGTGTCCTCCCTACCAGGGCGCAGGGGCTTCGTCTCCTGCTTAGGTGGGTGCACCTGGAAAGGAGCCGGCACTGCAAGGGTTAAAAAGTGCCCTTTTCGACCCAGAAGGCTGATCTGACTCCTTTGAAGCCATTAGTCTATTGTATAAATCCCTCCTAGTTTTGCGGATTACAGCACAAATACATTGTAATGGCTCCATAGGAACCTGGCCCGTGGGGTCACCCTGACTTTACTTTGTGCATTATGTCCCAAGGGACAAAAATCGAAGCACATTAAACGCTTCACGCACGTGAAATGGCCAGGGTTTTAATCTCGGGAGCTTTGGGGTCCTCCGGTCTGTCTTGAACGAAATCCCCAGTGCAGACTGGTTCGAGAGGAGCTGGCCTCAGCTGACACGCTCGCACCAGGCAGACGCAGATGGTGTCAGATTTAGAGCAATACTTGCTCAGCCTGTGGTGGGGTGGGGTTTATCTCGCTTCATGCATTACAGCAGAGCACATCCAACAAAGACACACATAATCTATGTAGAAAAATATTCTCTTCTATTAAAAGAAAACCTTAGAAAGAATAGGTTGGTCTAATAAGACACTTACAGACCTTTATAGCTGAACGACACCAAATACCTACATCATTTCACTGCGCTTGCCTTCAGGTGAGAGTGATATTAATGGAATTTATGAGCAAGGAGACTAAGTTAAAAACTTAGAGTCCCTTCAAGACAGTCACCCGACAAATCATCTTAAAGTAACTCTGCCCTCTCGGCTAAAAAAAAAAAAGTATGGACATTCCTTCACCCTCCACCTAATTTAGGTGGTGAAAGTAGAATTTCTGCAGCCTTCCTCAGCCCTGCCTTGCTCTCTTTGGGTTTTCCGTCAGCTAGCAGAGCTTTGGTTGACTTGAAACTGCCCGACTTTAATGGGCAAATTCTGGCTGATTTTATCCCCTGCTCAGCGTACTCCCAATGCCAGATATTTTGGCAGAGCCAGAGACCCCAGCAGGGCTTACTGAGGGATGGAGAAGAAAACCCATGTCCCAGGATTGAAATGCTGCTGTTTGATACCTGAAAGAGTTAACAGCAGCTGGAAAACGCTGACACTTGCACAGGCTAACACACGCTACAGAATTTGTCTGTTTGCTTTGGGGATTCTGTTGCATTTGTTAATCTTTTTAATGGAAGAATTCATAAAAAGATTGTGGGGGCTTTTAAATAATTTAATTTGCATTTTGTTACTTATCCTCTAGGGAATAATATGCTGCACTCTCATAAATAAAAATCTTTGAGATTTTTGGAAAAAATAAGCAGATATTTGAAGAAACACTTTACAAAGTTAAATTTCACTTTTCAGTGTGATTCCAGGGCTCTTCCTTCCCCCTGCTGAACGCACTTTTACATTAGCCAATTTACCAATTTAAAGGAACTTCCTGAATTTATTCTTCGTGGATTTACTGAAGAAAAACGAGCCTTGCTTCCCAAGCCAAAGCTTTGCAAAACTGCACAGCAGTGGATATTTTCAGCCAACCTGACGCCTCGCTACAATTGCATCGTAACATAACCTTATCCCAGTGGGGATGGGAATGCGCCGGAGCCTCTCTCATCACCAGAAGGAACTCCCCCTCTTGCCCTGATAATGAGTTTCAGTCCATCTAATCTCTTTCTCTCAAAGATCCTATGAAATAGCAACCTTGCTGAAATAAAAAGGAGAAAATGATGTCTTTATACCCCATTTCTTGCACACCCAGTGGCATTATCACAACAACGCCCATGGTGCTGGGGCTGTACAAACAGGTAACGGCAGCAGCCTCTACCCTGCAAAGGCTTTGCAGGTTGTAACTGGGTCTCAGGGCGCACCTCCTATGAAATGATGAAGAAAAGCCCAAGTAAGTGCCCAGAACTGGAAGCCGTGCAGCCACAGTGGTGAGTAGCCCATCTGAGCACTCGGGCTTGGCTGTGCCGCTTTCTGGACCTCTGCTACCCACTTCACGTGGCATCGCTCTGCACGGGAAGGATTTTCAAACTATCCAAGAGCTGCACGCTGTGTTGCTACAACTGCTGTGTAACATAGCTGGGCTTTGTATTAGCGTGGCCGGCAGGTCAAGGGAGGGGATTCTGCCCCTCTGCTCCACTCTGGTGAGACTCCACCTGCAGTGCTGGGTCCAGCTCCTGAGTCCTCAGCACAAGCACATGGAACAGTTGGAGCGAGTCCAGAGGAGGCCACAAAAGTGATCAGAGGGCTGGAACCCCTCTGCTGTGAGGGCAGGCTGAGAGAGTTGGGATTGTTCAGCCTGGAGGAGGCTCCAAGGGAGATCTGAGTGTAGCCTTTCAGTGCTTAAAGGGGCCTATAAGAAAGATGGCGACACTCTTCTTAAAAAGCGGGGCCCGTTCTGACAGGACAAGTGGTGACGGTTTCAAACTAAAAGGGGGGAGATTTAAAATAGATATAAGGAAGAAACCTTTCCAGCCCAGGTTGCCCAGAGAGGTGGCAGAAGCCCCATCCCTGGAACCATCCCAGGTCAGGTTGGACCTTGGGGCTCTGAGCAACCTGCTCCAGTTGAAGATGACCCTGCTTCCTGCAGGGGGGTTGGACTAGGTGAGCTTTAGGTCCCTTCCAACCAAAGCACTCTGTGATTCTGTGAGTCACTTTGGTTATTTCTAAAACTAGGGTAAGGACCTTGCTGGGCTTCCAGAGGTGCTGTGAGCTTTCCATCAGCACAGAGAAGTGCTGAGGCGTGCTCCTTGTGCTGAACAGCAAGTACCCGCCACACAGCTCACCGCGCTCCTACAGATGTAGGACTACGGAGTCAAGTGAGGAGCAAGATCACAAGCCTCTCATGCTGCAGTGATTTCATTTCACTCCCCTGCTCCATTCCTCCTCTCCTTACTACAGAGAAGTCCTTGTTTATTATTAAGGGACTCCACTAGTGTTTCACCCTCCCTCCACCTTGCTGCAAAGTGTTTTTTCCTCCAGGGCTATAGCAGCAGCTGGCACGCTATTTCCTTCTGAGGTGTAGCCAAATAATGGCCTTTTAGAGGGGGATCTGTTTCATCTCTTTTCTCCATATGGTCCTTTCAGTTGAAAGGTTTAATGCACATTTTCACAGTAGCTAAGTGTTTTTCGTTTTCTGTATCTATTACTGAAATGAATAAATGTGCACAAGGCAATGAGGCACAAGAGTCAGGTCAATACACCAGAGCTTTCGTTTGGGAGTGTTTTCCCAGGGGACCTGGAGAGAGGGGAGTTAGCCTTGGCCAAAAGTTGATCCGCTTGTCTGGGTCGCGGGGAGGTTAGTCGTGCTTACAGGAGACAAGAGAAATGTCCTCCTCCAACAATATACAAGTGCTTTTTCCAAACGGGTGCAGCATCCCTGCTCCAGAGGGTAGCATTTGCTGTGATAAAAAGACTTCATTTGGGGCTACGATTGTTTACCAAGATGGCCATACGGCATAGCAGTTACAGGCAAAACTTGGCAAGCACTATATATACAAACAGATAGACAGCTGATTAAATCGGATTAAAATATACATCACTGCATGTGAATTGCTAGGTACCTGTACAGAAAGCAGAAAAACAAAGGAGCAAGCCAGGGAAGTGAGAAACCTGAAAGAAGAGGTGGAGAAGCCGGCAAGCAATAGCAAGATGTACCCTGCGTCCTCCCCTCACCTGCCACCGATGGTTTGTTTTGAGCAGCACCCCAGTAACAGTGGACAGTTTGGAGGTGCATGCTGAAAATCAGCTCAGGAAAGACATCTTCTACCAAGGAACGTGATGGAAGGGCGTGGAGAGGCGCTTTGCCTAAGGATTTGGGAAGGTAAGAGGCAGGTGGGTTCAAAATTTAGACGGATGGCATGAATATTATTTCCTAAGACGTAAAGGCAGATCAGTGCCATGAATTAGGAAAGGGCAGTGAAATAAAGCAGCAGCAGCAAGGACACTTGAATTTGATGTGGTGAAGGACAAACTGCAGAAGGATTTGAGGAGGAGACCGACCCGGGAAGAGCAGCAGATTTCAGAAGATAAATCTTTGCAGTGGTATTTTGCATGGAAGGAATGTGAAAGTTGGGGAGGCCAAAGAGGAGAATGAAGGCAGCAGTATGAAGGATTGCAGGACCCAGGCTGTCACCGTCCGCAGCGATGCGACCAGAATTAGCAGGGTTAGGTTTTACTTCAGACGGAAAAAAGCGTTTGCTCATCTGCCCCAAGCTGCTGCAGCCTGTTCTGGAGGGACATAAAGGTGTTCGCTGCCAAGCGCCAGGTGTCCTGCTTTTCCTCTGCAGAACCAAGGATCACAGATCTTTATTTATGGGCAGCAGGAACAGGTCATTTAGAATAAACCACACAGGGGGAAAGTGCCCAGTTCGTGCCCCGGAGAACTTACAGCCTCGAGAGAGTCCGTATGAACACACTTGAAAACACCTGAGGCGTGCCAAGATGCATTTCTTACACACCATTCAGAGCTGGCTTCACTGCTCAGTTTGCACTCCCTGCAGCATGGCTTGCGAAGAGAAAACAAATGGCATACCAGACCACACAGAGAAGCAATATGGTTACCAGCGAAACATTTATTAGCTTAGGAAAAGAAACACAAAGGCTTCTTTTCAGAATTTCGCCCTCTCCTCGCTATCCTCTCCTCACGTACATCATTTTCCTTGCCCGGGCAGCTATTTTACAGCTATCCGCTGCACAAAGTTGTCGTTTATTTAAAGTGCATTTTATAGCGAAATCCCGCTCCCATTTTTTTAAAAGTAACTGTCCTAATTCTGAAAAGCAAGACAAGAAATGCACCTCCAGAACAGGCTCTAACAATACCACGGATCTTGAATTTATCCTCATTGGCTGAGGTCACCTCATTACTCAGAAGAACCGTATCCAAGTGAAGACAAGGGGATGGGAAATACAGCCACCCACACCGAGCAACAATAAATTCAATTTCCTCTGCAGTGCTATTACGTATTTCCCTCTCATAGCTCATACTTTTCATTTCTATTCCCTCAGCTCCCACCGGCTGGGCTTTTGATGTTTCTCGCACTGAAGGCTCTCCAGACTCTTTTTTGCTTTCTCCCCGACGCTACCTGTTCCCTCTGTACCTCACTCTCCGTCTCTCTTTCCCCCTCCAGCTGCAGCAGCTCTTTCTGTTCCTCTGGCACAGCATCACAGGGTGGAAGCTGAATAACAAACACGCGTAACATGCTAAACCGCTACTCGATCAGCGTACAAGCTGTCGGTACGTACGCTGACTACCCGTCTATTTCCAGAGATCTCGAAAGAGCTAAGGAGGTTTATACTATTAATATCCTGTGGAAAGAGGGAAAATTCCCATCAGAGGCCTTAAACAACTCCACAGAGCTGCAGCCGACCATCAGCCCCTTCCAGCCTCCGCAGCACTTCCAGGGTTTGCGCAATTTTCCGGCTTGCTCAGGTTTTACATCCAAGCGAAAGGCTTCAGCTCCCGCTCTCTTTGCACAAATGGAGCAGCCTGGAAGGAGCCTTCACAAACAGCAAGCACAATGCCAAGGAGAGAGAAGAATAACCAAGGAGACAACTCACTGCATTGGCTCCTCCGTTTCCCTGGCAGGACTCCCTGGCTTTGCTCAGAATATGACTGACTTTGTTGCTTTCAACATTTTCTTCCATTTCGAAATATTTTACTCATTAGCAATCTTCCTTATGCTCAGAACGGGAGGCAGCAATCACGTTCTCCTCTTCCTAACTGCTAAATGCCATGATGCCGGTGCCTGAAAAGCTGCCCTCTCCACCATGCTGTTCTTGCATCACCCTCCCTTTCTAACGCATCTCACCTGACCTCAGACACTTGGGTTCTGTTTTCTAGGCTGATGATTCAATACCTACAGCCTTTTCCCATTGGATAACCCCTCATCCCTGTCTCTGTATCACTTATCTTCCAGTCAGCTTTCACTCACCTGCTTTGTTCAGCCCTTCCTGTTCCACCTTCCTCCAAATTAATTTTTGACTCGTTCCTCTCTTTTCCTCCACAAAGCCTACCTGTATCCTAAACCCTTACGCTTCTTCAGTCTCAACATCATCCAAGAGCCACCCTTTGGGTTTCATCCTCACAAATGTCTGTCTCATTTGGGCCTTCATTTATTCCACCTTGCTGCTGAAGCATCCTTGGGGCTCTTTCTAACAAACCATCATTTTTGAATCCCCGCTAGAGACAATCGCCAGAACTGTTTCACTTTCATCTCCATTTCAAGCCCGTGAAAACTCCCTCCACCAAGCCTTGCAGCTCACTTCCTATCTGTAGGTGGATCAAACATAAACATTCCACTTCTAAATTCAAAGCTTTCCACTTCAGTTTCTTCTCCTTTTCTCCACACCCACCGGCCTCCTTAGCCATACCTTCTGGCATCTCTTCTCCACCAGCTACTGGACAGGCAGCCAGTTCAGTGTACTGTGCTTTGGAAGGTCTCCTAAAGTGAGATGTCTCCATGCCTATGATTTTTTTAGATGAAGGCTGCTTCTGTCATGCTCCAATATTTGTCCAACCTATTTGTCAGCTGACGTAGTCCATTAAGCTGTCCCCATTAGGCCTTTCCTTAGCTACATGCTGGTGTCTCACATCATCTGTGGACCAAGACAATGAGGATAGCTGCTGCGTCTAGTGATGTGATGAAAGTCTGACCCCATAAACACGTTAATACCGCCAGCACTTCTTGGCAGCCATTGCAGTGCTGATGCATTGCCCACCAAAACAAAGCCTACAGAAGGCAGGGGCACCTTCCCAAACCTAGCACAAGCTGGACCGAAACATGATCCCTCACTGCAGCAAAAACAAAGCCTCCAAGAAAAACTACCCTATGGACCATCACTAAAGACAGCAGAATCCCTTTGGATGGGGACTAGTTGCTAGCCCAAGGACGTACCAGCAGTAACGCTCAAAAGCCAACCTTCTTTTTCCTCTTCCAAGCAGTTTGCCAGAAGACACAGAAAAGACGTGGTAGAGGTGAGTGTTACAGCATTGGGGATGTTGGCTGGATGTAACTGTGGCAACCAAACCACGTGGCTGGCCAAGGACACGCAGCAAAAAGTGAGTCAGGACCTGCCAATCACTGATTGACTTCTCAGGCAAAAAAGGCAAAGGAGCCCCCCGCACCCCTATCTCGTGTGAGTGCTCTTGTAAAACAAACCACGCAGGCAAACAGGATTTGTAGGATCAAGCTGGATTGTTTCCAAAACACATACTCAGCACAGAAAGCACAGAAAAAGAATAGGTACTGAAAGGAACGTGATAGCTTACTGCCCTGACAAATCAACAACGGGACTATTTGAGGGGAGAAAACAGGTTGAGCTACCTAGGATAATTTATTAATACCATTTTTACAGGGATGATAAACAGGTAAACCCATCCCATTGCATTTAAATAAAGCCAGAAACTGCAATCCAGGTGAAGCTATCAATGAAGAAAACAATGCATCACAGTGTAACTCATACTGACCCCTCATTCTAAATACCAGAAAACATCCATTATTGACTAATCACTTCTGAAAAGCAGTTTCAGAGAAGAAAATGGTATTTTTGCTCTATTACAACACAAAATAAATCTGCTTGAACTTCTCTTTTGAGATAATTTTACAAATAGGTAACAAAAAAAAAAATAAGGCGCTTTCACATTTTATTAAAGAAAACACTTTGCTTTTAAGCTGAGAATTCGTTTTTTGCTTTTTAGCAGCCAAGTTTCAACAGCGCATTAGTTTTTATAGACCATATCAAAGCCTCCGTGAACACAATACTACCAAAGGAAGCAGTAATAGATGTTGTCTAATAGTTATGTGAACACTATCATTTTGGGGGTGGCACTAAAGCCCCCTGAGACCCAGACGAAGACCTGAAAGGCATTTTAATCAGTGAACTGCTGTTGGATAAGCCCCCTCTCCTCCCCTGGCACAATCACCAACACGCTGCCCTTCCCATCTCCCTTCTGGGTTTGATTCTTCTCTTCTTTTGGGAGCGGGATGACGTCCGAGCCCTCACCAGCAGCAGTGCTGCCGCTCCAGGACTTCCCTCAAACACGCAGGATAAATGCTCTCTTTACCCAACCCCACGGCTCAGCTTTTTTTCCTGTGCCCCACAGAGTCACCCCCTTCCCCGTTGCCACTCTGACGGCTCTCCGAGGCACGGGGGTGGGTTGGTTATTTCAATACCCACCCCATCTCAGATAAGGAGGGCAATTAGATTAGTTTACTGCAGGCAAAATCAATAGCAAGCATCTGGGGGGCAGATTAGCCATTGCTAATTAGAGCTTTTAGACATTATTCAAATAAAATGTATGAGGTTAATCAACCAAGGTGGAAAAAAATCCATAATATTCTAACTCTGCCCTTGGTTCGTCAAGCGTAGCTCACTTTGGAATTAGAAACGGAACGCAATTCCTGACATAAAGGCAAGCTTTCCTAACTGGGATAGATATGGAGAAGGGTGGTATTATTTATGCGCAGGTAGACAGGCATTTCTTTGTCAAATCAGAGGTACAAGATCAGTTTGTAGACATTTAACCCAATTTGCAAAGTATTTGGGAATTTCTTTGACTAAACCTGCTGAAAACCAGAACCATATATTTTGAGTCTACTTAATGAATTATTTTCTTTCCAGCTATTTCTTTTTAAAAGACACATTCTAAAAACTGTAGAATTATACATGGAACTAACCAGCTATAATTCCACGGCAACATTTTACCAAATTAGCCATTTATTTATATTCACTTAAATAGTATTTCTTTTTTTAAATCTGCTGCTGTATTTGGCATGTAAACATCTGATTCGAGACATATTTCACGCGTTAATTTTCAGGCCGTGTAATGTATTACTTTAATATCCTCCGATGAGATTGCAATTAGATAATATGTTCAAATAGGAACAGTACGTTTTCAGGGTAACTTCCTTCAAGTGCTCATCTACAGAACATTTTGCATAATAGGAATTTCCTCTGTAGACTGTTGGAATTCTCATTTCTGGAAAGGATTATTTCTCCCTGCGATGAAATATCTTTTTCCCACAGTCGTATTTTTAAGGAGTGATTTAAGAGTACAGCAGGAAGATGAACATGTCATCTTACATCTGAACACGAGGTGAGCATGTGCGCTTGAAAAATATCTTTCTGATTCTCAACAATAATCACAAACCTAAAGACAGAAAAGTTGTCTCATTTTAGATACCTAAAAATAAATTTAATTATATTTCCTAAGCAGAATTATAGAAAATGCAAGTACACACATACAATTTAAAGAGGCTTTCTACTTCGGAGAGGGAAGAAGGATTGATTGACTTGTTTATGGTCAGGGAAAATATAAATCAACAGAACAAAACCCGACGTAGAACCCTGCTACCCAGTCCTGAGATTGTGCCGTTTGGCGCAAGCAGCCCAAAGGGGCTAAACAACACAAATTAATTTTTCCTAAACTACCTGAATTCAAGTGCATCTCAACAATATTTGAACTAAAGTGTCGTTTGTTTTTTTAAGGATATTTCCAAGTGCTTCAGGGAACCAGGGCTTTGTCGGGGACGCAGAGGGCAAGGAGAGGACTGGACTCCCACCTTGGGAGGCTGTGCCCAGTGCATTTAAATTCCAGCCTTGGGGCTGGCTTTCTGCCGCGTTTGGATTAGGGTTCAACAGCAACACATTTGCGAACGTACCTTAAATCTTGGTGTAACACGGCGGAGACCAAACCCCATCCGCACTATCACCCTGGTGAGTACTGGAAAAGAAAAATGTTCCAGTGATATGAAGGAGCCTTAAATGACCCCAAGCCAACACCGCTACGTATAGCTTAAGTGCAAAAAACTTAAGGCAGGCAACAAACCCCCTAATTCCCTACAATTCTTTGCGGTTTTGGGCAGGCAGAAGCGGATGCCTGCCAGCATGTGGGATGCCTGTCACCGTTAGCCTGAAAAATACGCTGAAAACAGGCTTTGGTTAAACTGGAGGCGGTTTTTCAGCTCAGCCTCTGAGATCCCAGCAGGCACGGAGCAGCCTCTCTCTGGCAGCTCTCCTCTGCACAGGTACCACGCTGTGCCCGCCGGGGTAAGCCCAACAACAAACCCTGCATGGTTACCTGTCGCAGTCCGAGGGACAGATGGGCAGTTTCAGAGGTGGCTGGAGGTTATGGTAAGACACATAGTGCTCCTGTCACACGCCACTACCAACATGCTGGACCATCCTCTGCGTCCAGGTACACACCATTTTTTCACTAGGATTCAATTTGTACAGTTTTTCTAATTCCTCTCTACCTTTTGTATCCTTTTGAGGTTTTTTTTTATTAGACTGCAGCACATTTTTCAGCTACTTGCAACCACACTTTTTTTTTAGTACCTTCTCTTCTTTACAAAGCAGGAAATACTTTTGAAACCACAACTGCAAATACCAATTTTAGGATGGTTGAGCCCCTCTTTGGGGGCTCACATGGCTTTGGTACAGACTGACAGACATCTCGCACCAGAGCAGAGTAAGACCATTAGCATCACACCTTACAGGAGCATTACTGTACAACATGACAGTATAAGTGGCATCAGAATTTATTTAAAAACACATTTCCATGAGAAAATAATATCTCAGGTAACACACTTTCTGCATAATCCATTTCTGTTTAGTATTAGCTTGCTGCTATACTATAACATAGTAGTATAGGATCGTTATTACTGTGTTTGTGCCCTTTTCTTTGGCTGCTTTATACCTAACAGCACAACTCTTGGAGAATTTTATTGCCAAAGCCTGAAGCACTCAATTGTGTGACGTACTGCCAGCCTCTCGAAGCTAAGGAGAATGGATGTCTTTCTGAAACCAGGCACCCAAGATTAATAAAGTCATTGCCATGTTGAAAAGCTGAACAGGGCTCCCATACCATCAGGATGCCACCTTGGATAGGGCTCATGGTCTGGGGACGTGAGAAACCACTGCTCCTGGCACAGTATTTTTGATGGCTGCTTGCAGAGGTCCCGGTAGCTGCCAGTGAGTGAGGAAAGGGACGGGGAGAACCGAATGTTAAGGAACAGAAAACATAGTCGGTCTATAACAGACACGTGGGGTTTATGCCCTCCTACAGCATCTTCAGCATTTACCGTTATATGCATAATAAAAATTACTTTATCAGAGGAACTCCCTTGTCTTTTGACAGCTGGACATGCACAATTAAGACAAAGGTTCTGGATCTGACACTGAAGCCAAGCTTTTCACCTTCTCCTAAATAAACTGCTTTCCCTGCGTGCTTTCTTGCAGGAGGCCACAGCCTCAGGAGGCTCTACGTAACGCTCAGGATTTTGTGCGAATCTGCCAACTCCAGTGAACTAGATCTTTTCCCCTCAGCTCACTGAAACTCTGTGAGCCAAACGCAGCGATCTGGCACAATACCGGGACGGCAATACGCAGATAAAGCCTGTGAAATCCTCCTGAAACCACCCGCAATCCACCAGACAGATTTGAAATACCACTACATATCGATTCTCTAACTCGGTACAGGTACTAAATACCTTCATTTGACAACACTAGGAGATACCTGATTGCATAGATCAAAGCTCTGAGAAATTCCAAATAACTTTTTACGTCATAGCCAGTAAATAAAAACATAGCAAGTAAAAAAACCCAGCAAACTACCCACCACTGTAGGGTTTCACCTTGGTAGAAAACATTAGGAAACAGTTTCTCCATCCTGTGAGGATTTTCACATTGGACCAGAAAATGTTTTGACAAATTAGGACAAAATTAAAATTTGCCCAATTGTGAGGGGTTGCACTAGTACTTGTTACACAACTCACATCCAATTGCAAAACCACACTCGTCACAACAGTTTAACAATTACAACCGCCCTTCTTCTTCCTTAAAAAAAAAATATTCAAACCTCTATTGCCTTTCATCCCAAAAGCTGCAGTTAGTAAACAGGCTTTTTTCTGATGAAAATCATTATGCTGAATTTTTTCAGTCATGTTATTGATAGGTTTAATACCTGTCTTTCCTGAGGGTTTACAGTTATGCAGAGGCGGTGCAGTAAAGATTAGACTACTGAAAACAGCCAACCCAGACATTTACCATCCCCTCTTGCCTTTCCCCTCATCTCTGGTGACCTTAGCTGCTTCTTTTAGACAGAGGCATCCCATGAAAACCTTGCGTAAGCTGGGCTGGGGCGAAGGGGATTCCCTTAAGATGATTTTTCTTGGCTGTGGCGGGTGAAAGCTCTCAGGAAATACTGTGCACTAGATGAAGCATAACACTTTCAGAAGAGGACCCTGCAACAGGACTTAAGTCTATCAAATATTAAGACGTGTAGACTCTAAAAATACTGGGGTTGATGAGATTATCCTCCCTCTGACCTGTGCCACAAACTGTAAGTTACTTTTTCCCTCTGGCTTTGCCATAGGAAACAGCCACCCTACCACCACTCTCTTTGCTGGTCATCCCCTCTGCTCCGCAGGTACCAACCACATTTTCTCACACACAATTTAGCTGATTAACATTTCCAGTTACTCTCAGAGCAATTGTTCTCAACCTGGATTTCGCTTTGATGTCTGCTGCTTCTCTGCTTCAGACCTGATTAAGGACTCACATGTGCCAGAGAGCTCCTCCGTCCTCCCAAGAGGACTGAGCCACCGTGAGGAAAAGTCCCACCTCTCCGACAAACCCTGCCTTGCTCCTGTGCTGAACATCTACCGCCAACCCGAGACACAGCTCACGTGCTAAAGGTTAACGTGTCCCCTAAAACCCAATGTGGGAATTGGCCTTTTGCAAGGTCTAAGGCAGCACAGAGGCTTTACCGTAACTTAATTGCTCGTTGGCTAATTACAACCAGCGTGATGGCCGGCCACCGCGCTGTCGCTAAACCGAGCTGAAAGGGCGTGCTTCTCGGCATGACTCGGATCGTGTAGCTCAGTCAGTTCCCATCGTCCCTTTGTCCCTCGTATGTCTGACATGTGGATGAAACCTTCCCCATTGTGCCTTCTCTTTTCTGGGAGAACAAAGGGGAGCTGACAATGAAGTGGCTGCCAGCCCATCGCCACAGTCCATATATCCACGCAGCTGTCATTACGCAGTCAAAGCGGCCGTGCTAGAAGGAGAAAATAAGCTGCCTACACGAGGGACAAGTGGGCTTAGCTAAAAATGCTGCATTAACATCTACAATACACATACTGCTATCAGTACGCTATTAAAGGGAGGGGAAAAAATTCCCCACAGGCCACCTCGTGACCTCAGAGAACTTTGGTAGCAAAGTACTTAAGAGTACTTAAAGAGTAGGCTTGGAGGGATTCCAGCACACGTCCTCTGCCTCCAACTACCCTGAGCAGGCACCGAGCGCCTGCCCTAAAAACAAGCAAAGGCAATCGCGCCGTGACGTCGGTGTGCCTAACACCCAGGTTTTCTGTTGAGGAACACGTCGGTTTGCTAAGGTAGTCAGGACTCCTCCCGTTGAGCGCTGACATGTCACATCAGTGGATTTCTTGTTTACAGAAGCGGCAGATTGTTAACGTGACGGCAATTTCCTGCATTACAACAAAATCCCATGATATATTTTCAGTTGTTGAAAACCTGGAATGAAGCGGCAGCTCTGTGATATGGAAATGCCACTGAGAGCTAAGTGGTAACTGGAACTAAAGCGTATGATGTAACTAAGCAAAAAAGAAACAAACAAAAAAAGCAGCTCCCCATAGGAAATAAGGTCCACTCGAGCTACTCCTCACTCACTTCACAGATGGCAAAGAGTATGCAAGCCATGGGTTTGTTGTTCCTGGTTAAAGAATAGAAATTGATAGGTTCATGGGTTACCAGCATAGGGTGGGACCTCAGAGAAAGCTCTTCTAAATTGCTTATACGGCCTTTCAACATGTATAAGTTGCACACCAAAATGCAAAGAGTCAGGGAGAAATGGAGATTGTAAGCAGAATGAGACTGAGGTCACCTGGGACTTCAGATGCTACTATACATCCACCTCCCCAGCTTGGGAAAGTCAAGCTCATTGCTCCCCATCTATGCTGTCCCCTCCGTGGCAAAGCTTAGGACCTGGCTTTATCACATTACAGGACCATTCAGCTGTAACTGCTTTTTGACATCTTCTGCTTTCCTGTACGCTCTCTTGCTCAGGTATCCTTTCAGGACAGTGATCACATTGCCAGGCAGCTCCACTGCCCCCCTGCTGATCTTGGGAGTCTGCAGTTGCCACTACCTTCCCCATCATTTCAGAGTAAATGCCCCATGACCTCTTTGAGAGTTTGGGTTGCTTCCTCCCCACCTGCCTGTATCTTCAAGTGCGAGTCTACCTGCTGCCCTCCCCTAACCAGCATGAAAGCATTTCCTCCTTACATCTCTGATGTTCCAGGCAGCTCTTCTGCAATGCAGCTGCTTTACCTCTCTGCTTCTTCCATAGCAGAAAATGTGGTTTTCTCCCTGTTTCTAGCATCTCTTGCCGTGATTTTGTTCTGTTCTGGGGTTTTCCCTAATTATTCTTTACTGACAATATTTATGCTTCATCCAAAAATTGTAAGTCAAAGTACATGACGGGAAAGAATACCACACCTTGTGATAACTCAGCTACTTCCTCGACAACGGAAAGCCCCCTTTCCCTGTTTTTAGAAAGAGTTTTTTCCAAGTTCTCAAAGCAGGTAGAAAGTCACCCCCCACACCCCCAAAAGGAGGATTCAGATTTGTCCTCAGGGGATTAGCACCTTAGCTCTTGTTTCAAGCCTCCTTATCAGGTTAAGTCCATCTTTGGCTTCGAGCTTCATTTTCCACACTAAACCCTCTTCTTCCCCCTTCCTCTGCCAGGACCCTGCCACCCCATTATTTGGTAGGGACGGTCCCCGGTTATATGACGGTTTTGCAGTTTCAGTAAACCCAAGAAAAGTCTTTCTTTTCTTATTCCAATCTACTTAAGATACACTGAAATAGAAAGTGCTTTGTGCAAGAATGTCACGCTGCCCTCCTCCAACCTCAGCAAAACACATGAGCACCGAGGTGATTTTCTCACCAGCTCTCATCTCTTCCTACAGAGATTTGCTTGCAAAGCAAAGGCTGCTTTAGCAGGCTGGAACAGGGACTTCATCGGTTTTGTTTGAAGCGTGGAAAACTGAAGTGTGATTAGTTTCTTTCAACGGTTGTTCAGTTATGTGGGTTGGGGGTACAAGTACCTATTTGAGGGTGAAGGGGAGGAAGAGTGGGTCATTTAGCAGCTTGGATTTCCGTTGGGATCAATATGATCAAGACAAGGTCTTGAAACGGGCTAGTTTTGCAAGCGCATTTCATAGTCTACCAAACAAATGACACGTCGGCTGGAGTCGTGCCAATTTATAGCAGCATCAACAATGCTTCTGAGAAGAAATCTCTTTAGGAGACGGACAGAACTATTATTGTTTGCTGGCAATCACACCACTTTTGCAGTAACATCGTAATGCAACACCTGGCTGTGTTTCCACACACAGCCAAGCCAGGTTCACAGCCACCAAAAGAGATCTCAATCCTCTCTCCCCGGCTCCTCACATCAGCTCTAGCACCCATCAGATTCCTCTGAGAACATGTTCAGCTCACCAGACCCACTGAGAAGCATCTTGTTCCGGTGGATCAGTGAACCGAGCCAGTTCACAGCACTGCCTCAGGAGCACCAGAGCTGGTGCCAGGTCAGAGGTGGGGGCACACTGCCAAGGAATGGATCTGCAGAGGTGCTCAGGACTACCTGTCCACACTGTCTTGCCTCCTCACACTAAGCATCACATTTGAGAGCTTTACTCTCTCTGTTACCCTGGAGAGGGGGCAGATTTTCAGCCACACACTGTGGCAGACAGGACTCAACTTTACCCGTACCTTGTCCCAGAGGTGAAGGGAGAAGGGAAGAAGAGATGCCTTAATGAAGAAGAAAGCCTTGGACAGCTTTTTACCATCTCTGGCAACACGCCTTGCTGCTACCTACGTTTATTGGTTTTGAATTCGGGGTTGTGCTGCTGTCACGTTTGGTTTTTATTTGTTAGAGCAACACTTTAAAATCTGAGAGTTGTACAGATTCAGCAGAGGTCAAACAAATTGTTTGCATTTTTGCTATAAAAGGGGTGTGAGGGAGAGGGAGACAGATGGTAAATTGGCTGCTAGGAAGCAGAACCTGAAGTTTTTCAATCATGCCTCCCCCTTAACTCACAGCTGGTGAAACTCTCAGTTCTGCAGCAGGTCTTTCACCGGGCAGATCAAATCCAGCAGCACAGAAAACAAAACTCACCAGGAGCCACACAGGGTGAGAAATTATTTCCTAATAAAACTACAAAGCCCAGAACAATAACCGGGCAACTCTGACATATATTGTTGGCCTTTATCAAAATCTCTATAGAAGCCTGGTTAAAGAACAGAGATGCACTTGTCCTTTGATATCTTAATTCAAAAGATTTTACGCCCGCTTCCACCAGCGATAAGCCAGGAAAGGGGGAGAGGAGAGACTGAAACACACCAGAAAAGGCTTGGCAAATAAGCACCTTGTTATACTTTTGTATTTCTGGAGATACTACCGTAAAAGATAAGGCCACAGACATCACAAGTCGGATGTGACTCAAGCCGAGCAGCTTATGCGGGTGGCGGTCGCTTCAGAACCAAGAACTTGGAAACTCACTGGCAGTTCACCAAGGGAAGATAGAGAGGTAAACTTAACCTTGCTTGTGGGCACCAGGGTTAGCCCTTTTTAAAGGTTCCCTGACTTTTTCCTTGCGCTGCACCAGTACACATCTGGGGCTCCTCAGATCCTCTCTGGTGGTTCCTCGGCTCCCGATGCCCAGCTCTGCCGCAGCGAGCTGTGGGAGAGCCTGCCTGTCCACGAACACAGCACCATCACTCTCACACCACTAAACACCAGACATGAAGCAGAAGCCGCTTAGGGACAACACCTGAGTAAATTTCTAAGTTTTTTCTAGTTTTTTTTTTCCCCTCAGTGACAACAACCTGCTGGAAGATGTGTGAATGAAAAGAACATGGCACCGTCCCACCAGGCTCACAGTTCCTCGCTGTTCTTGTTTCTTGCTCTTCTTTGTGCCCCTGCTATGAGGCAGCAATCTTTGGCAGAGGTGCTGGAGGAGATAATGTTTGAAACAGTTAAATCTACCAGAGATCCGCCGTCAGAGCCCTAAATCCCATATTCAGAAGTAATGTAAACACTTAGCAGCCAAGGACCAGATGCTCTTGAAAATTCTTCACTGAAAAACCTAGCGATTGCAATACGACACACTAAAAATAATCCCCGATTTGGAGTTTGCTGCTGCTGCAGAATCAAGAGAAGTTCCAGCTTGGCTCCTGCTCCTGTTCACACAACGCTAAATCTATACAATAGGGCATTGAGATACGTTGAGATCATGGGGACTTTTGTAGGTAATGAGCAAATCCACTGCCACAATCTGAGGAGTCCAGTAACCGCTCTGATCCTAGGTATTACCACTGCCGTTTTATTCCAGGCACGAAGAGAGCATACAGCTCAGCAAAGGTCAGACCTGAAGCGTGTGCCAGACCTAAAAATTGAACCCATATGTCCCAAATCTTAACCTTGCAGAGTGCGCCCACCCCTCCTCAGAGACGACGCTGGCCATGAAGATGTCACAGTGTGTGAAGACACTTCACATTTATTATCACGTCATGGTTGAAACCTGGTTTTGAAAACTGTTCGTAAATAAGGTCAAGTTTCCCAATAACAAAGGCCAACCAAACAGATGTCACAGTTGCTTAAGTGTTTTCAGCATGTCTAGACACCGCGTGGTGATTAACACCAGCAGACCATGCTTCCGTACGTGCTAGGAAGAGCAGAGCCCAAGAGGTGGTAGGTGTTCAGTGGACAGAGTTTGGAAAATGCACTGCAAATAACTGTCAGAGCCTCAGCAGCACCCCATTAGGAAAATAATTAAGATTGAGATAGGCACCAACGACGACTCCTTTGTAAGGTGCTGCCAAAGCGTTAGTCGCCCTTGATTTCAAACACAGCCTGGCAAACGGCAGAAAGACAATTCCCAAGAGTCGCTGCAGCGAGCGCTCCAGCTTCCGCAGACTTTGGAGCGTAACGGTTTGGAAACTGCCTTAAAGCCGAGATTGAGGGCTGCGAGCTAAGGCAGTAAAAGGTTTTACTTCCTAAACCACGTGCAGGAAGGGAAGCGCTCAGGATTTTGTGTGAAACTTGGAAACTGAACTCCGGTGAACTAAATCTGTTCCCCTCAGCTCACTGAAACTCTGTGAGCCAAACGCAGCGATCTGGCAAAATACCGGGACGGCAATACGCAGATAAACCCTGTGAAATCCTCCTGAAACCACCCGCAATCCGCCAGACAGATTTGAAATACCACTACATATCGATTCTCTAAGTCGGTACAGGTACTAAATACCTTCATTTGACAACACTAGGAGATACCTGATTGCATAGATCAAAGCTCTGAGAAATTCCAAATAACTTTTTACGTCATAGCCAGTAATTAAAAACATAGCAAGTAAAAAAACCCAACAAACTACCCACCACTGTAGGGTTTCACCTTGGTAGAAAACATTAGGAAACAGTTTCTCCATCCTGTGAGGATTTTCACGTTGTCAAAACATTTTCCGGTCCAAGTTAGGACAAAACTAAAAGCCTTGGTAGGATATTCTGAATTCTGTTTGGTTCAAAGATAAAAGTTTGCCTCATTGTGAAGGGCACTTATTACACAACTCACATCCAATTGCAAAACCACACTTGTCACACCAGTTTAACAATTATAACCGCACTTTTTCTTCCTTCAAAAAAAAAAAACCCAGACCTCTCTATTGCCTCTTTCATCCAAACCACATCTAAACCACAGGCAAGAAAGGAAACAGTGGATCCTGGAGGAGCTGGCAGCGGCAAACAACACGCTGGGCTAGTACTTCTGCCACATTGAGCCCTGCTGGGACCCTGCGGGGAACAGCACGGTTCCCTCTGCCCCCCGAAAGGCGGGTGCTCACGCCAGCGCTGACAGATATGGCATCGCTTCTGCTTATCCCACGTTTTCCTGCTCAAAGCGGCATCCTGCTCTTGAAAGTCAGTCTCCCTCTTCAGTCGGCCGCGAGTCTCACATGGTCAGACATGCACTGCAGATAGTGTTGGCTTTATGATTAGAGCTGTCTGCTGCGAGACACATTTTAAAATTCATGACCTTTCCCATCAGGGTTCGAAACCGGACTGGCCTGAAGATGAAAGACTGGCTTAGACTCCTGCTGTAAGCCGCTTCCCTTCCCTCCTCCCCCCAGTATTTCTCCTTCAGCATTTACTTCCAATTATTTTACAGGCTGTCTTCCATTAACTGTGGTTTTAGAAACTGCTAATGAATTGAGGTAAATTGAAGTTCATCGGTATCTGAACCAAGCATGTGTTTCAACTTTACAGTCATGCCTGACTATCAAAGGTATCTTCTTTTGTCAGGTAGAAGATGCTCTAGGAAGGCTGCAGCTGGCCAAAAGAGATAGAGCCGAGTTTTGAAGGGAGAAAAACAAGAGGGAGAGCGCTTACGTTGGCTGTGAAAGAGGTATTTGCAGAAGGATTGGCCATAATACCAGTAAGATGAAGGAGGGGGTGGAGGAGGGGGAAGAAGAGAGGAGGGAATGCAAAACCAGCCACAGCACACGCACTGGCACTTGCAGAGTCCTGGAGACCTTGCCAATGGAAATTAGAGAGGAATGGGTTTGCTGCTTACCACAATTAGAAGCAACCGAACTAAAAAAAAAAAATCCTCCTCTCAGTGGGATTGTTGTCATGAATTGTATTTTACCACCCTAACACACTCCCAACTGCTGGCTTTTTCTCAAGGAAAATCCATGAGAATATAAATGCGTTTTCCTAATTTACACTCTGCAGATCAGGATGTTTCTGCCAGTTCCCAGCAACTGCATGAGCCGCATTTCCTAGCCAGGCTGGCCGGAAAACAATTCATTTTGCGAGGCACTTTGGGACTGAAAACAAAACCTTCTGAAGGCAAAAAGGGGATTCTCTATAAATCTAAACCACGTGGGACCGTTCAGCGCCAACCACCTGGCAGGGAAGTGGCCAGCCTTTGCAGAGCCTGCCAAGGCGCACGGTTCGGCAGCGAGGATGCCCTGAGTCGTGGGGAAGCTGCACATCGCCCCAGACAGAACTACGTCTTACATGTTGTTCTTCCTCTCCACTGTCACCCCAACCCTGGAAATAGCCCCCAGCTGCTGTTGGGTTACTGCTTCCACCTACCAGCTTCCCAGAGTTGCCTCTCCTCTCCTTTTCCCAGGCACTCTTTGCAGGCAGCGGGTCCGATAGCCTGGACCCACCAAAGGCACTGCATCTCCAGCTGAACCCTTCTTGGCTCAAGCGTGTATCCCCGCCTGCCACCACTTCCCGGGACCACGGTCACTGCAGCGGGGTGGGGGAACAGAGCAGGGACAGTCACAGATGGCGATACCTCTGGGGCCCTTAAAACAGCCACCACCGAGATGATGCTGTGTGGAGTCATTTTCAGCCCACGCTACCTGCAAGTGAAGGATGAAGCAGTTGTGTGCAAGTGTTTACTATCTACCCATTTCATGAAAGCCGTTACACATGCACCTATGATCACCTTCACTTTGTTTACTGACAATAAAGCACATCTTCAGGGACAACCTCCATTACCCTTCAAGTGCTAAAACATCCATGGGAATCTCTAGATGGCGTAGCAAAATGTGTGGCCACCCAAGACCTCCATTAGTGTTGCATGGGAGAGAGTGGAGAAATACCTCCACATTGGCATTAGACCCACAGAGATTAGCAAAGATGTTGTGCTGCCAAGTAACACGTAGAGAAACCATGGGTAGTCATTCCCACGAGAACCCAGGCAGCCAAAAAGCGCCTGGTGCCTGACCCTTGCATGCTGCTTAGTTGCTCTGAATGCAACAAAACCTCACACATGTGTCGCTTGGTGTTGGTCACTGGTGTTTGCAGATCCTGACAGCCTTGACAGGGTAGCCAGCATTTTCTCAGCTCTGGAACCAATAGTCCTTCTGCTCTCCTATCCTTTAAGACCCAGCCTTCATGACTTCCACTGGTTTCCAGTCCTCTGGAGATGTCTGGATGATGAGAAGCGCATGGCTTTCCTGCAACACCGAGCAGAGCAAGCCTTTAAGCACAGCTCAGTTAAAGTGAACAGCCATAAAAGACTATCTACAGTCTCAGAAACTCTGGGGAGTGATGGAAGCAACTCAGGTCTCCAGGAACAATTAGTGCTTCATGGCTGGTCTCAAGCTGCGAGCCTCAGCAGTTCCCGAGGGGAGACACTCAACAGGACTGAAAGTGGAGTGGCTCATCCCAGAGAGTATATCAAGTGTTCGAGGAGAGAAGGCGGCATCTCAGGAGAGGCTGTGCAACTAAGCTCTTCATCTCCAAGAGTTCCTGCCTCTTCCTCCTCTGAAACAGCATACCTATTCATATGAATAGACATATTTTGTGATGACTCCAGTCCTGCTCTTTACCAGCAGGTGCTCACTTGGCATCACGCTTGCTCCTCTTCACAGCTCAACTTCCTCCGCTGACTGCTGGGATCCCTTCCTGCTGCAGTACCTGCTCATAGCTGTGGCTATTATGCTTTTCCCAGAGAGGACATATATTTTTTCAGACAGAAAATAAAAGCGGTGAATGATCTCTCTGCTTTAGAGGAGACAGAACTCCTTCCTCCTTGCCAGGTAACACAGCGAGAGCATCATCAGCCCCTCCTCTGCCCAGTAAGGGCAAGTTTTGCCAATTATTGCCAGGGTGCCACTAACAACTCATAACCTCAAATAAGACACAACTGAAAAAGGCAGAGACAGCTTGCAAAGAGCTCTGTCTCTATCCAGTTCGGCATGACAAGCGCGGGCTGGCAGCATTGCATATCATTGTACAGATCTGCACAACGAGAGATCGATCCATGTCAACCAGGCCAAGTGAAAGCACTTTGTTACTTCAGCTGAGCAAGAGTCCCCTTGCCATTACTCGGCATAATGCAGGCTGAACCTATGGACAGGGGCAGTGACTTGATGCCACCACATCCAAGGAGCCTGCTCTCCTGGGAAACATAGCAGTTAAGGGGTGTGGATTCACTTTGCTGAGTGGAACCTCAAATTTATCACCCTTGATGTCTTGCCAGAGGTTCAGCGTTTGATTGATGGATCAACCCCAGGGGTGGGTAGGAGATGGAGATTAAGGTCTCCCTCTGCGTGCTCTTTTCTATTTAATAAACAAAGATTGGAGTTAATGACAGTGCCTGGTTTTGATCCCTTGAGCTGCCCACAGCATAGTTAGAGGTGGTATTGAGAGGAAGATCCAAGCTTCCCAGGATAAAGAGAACCAGGAGGGACCACAGCCCAAATAGTGAGCAGAGCTGTGTGTCAAGAAAACGAAAGCAGAAGCTGTGATATAAGCCACTGCCAGGCCATTTCATCCTCAGATTCACACATCTACAAAAGCCAGGGCAAGCTGGGGACACGGCAAATGACAGGGAGTAAGGGGCACACCATGCCCGGTTGCTGCCGGTGCTCCTGAGGACTGGCAATAAAGCCTCACAATCTCCAAATAAGATGCAACTGAAATAGGCAGAGATCACTCGCATTGACGTGTGATCCTGACCCTTCAACGTGTGAAGGTAGCAAAGAATCCCCCACGAACCGGGCGTTCTCTGTTCCCAAGGCTTCTTTTCAAGTGTCTGTTACTTAAAAAGACCCTGGCTCCTGGGAACAGTGGGAATTCTCCTCTGTTCCTCAGAGCCTCTTGCAGCCCTTGAAGGAAAAAAAAAAAAAAAAAAAAAAAAAAAAAAAAAAAAGCCAGTCCTTAGATGAAGGAAATATTTAAATTCTGTTCTGTTAAAATGCCTATTCTCTAACAGCATGGTGCTCACATTCTGCGACACATCTACTTTCTGACACTGCTGTGGCCCAGAATTGTCCATTATTATTTTTGACATTCTTATAGGTCCACCACAGGGTGTGTGCTTTGACTACAGATACGGGTTTGGTCCATGCTGCGCTGTCTGGAAAAGGACAATTTGCCTGGTTTTCTGCTGCTGATGAAGAGCACTTTGAAAGCAGCAAAGACCTAAGCAAGCTCAGGACTTATCCAAATGATGCTGCTGCAAACCACGCCTAGAAAAACATGTTTTCCTGCTGTTCTCTGAAAATTACTTTGGACTGAAATCTCACAGTGTCCCACGTTTGGCCTGGGACAATTGGATTGTTTTGTAGCAAGGCAGCTGGCATCAAAACTGGAAGTCCCTGAGAGCATGACCTGACAGGGAGGGGATTTTCCTTAGGATTCAGCTAGAGAGAAGGTAGCTATAGGCAGCGACCAGCCCAAACTCCTGGTAGCAAGCCTACGAAAGTCCAAGTCCAGCAGGCATCCAAGAGAGGCAAATGCCATCATCCCCCATCTACTGATGAAGGAGGAAGTAAAGATTTCACATCCATAAACTCAAAGCACCAATCTCAGAAGAGGAACAATGAAGGATCAAAGAAACAAGTACTAAGCCACGCAAGATCCAACTAGGCATGGCAATTGGCCGCTACAGAATAGGATACCAAACCTCTACCAGGACTGAAGCCGATATTTTGTTACCCTCAGAACAGTCTCTAAACAAGTTTGACCAAAAATCAAGATACTTGTCTCAGGTTGCTGAGTTGTTTCTAATCTGATCCTAGATGTCTTACCAGGGGTTTTATCCCAGATGTAAGTGTACATGTTACTCTACTGGTTAGGGCTCTGGCTTTTGATATTGGAGACTCAGGTTTGCAATCCTGTCCTGAACTGAACAGCAGCCACCTGATGCCATACCCTGATTCAGCAGCGATGTGAAAGTGAGATTCTAGATATACGCTACTCAAAAAAAAAGGTACAATATTAAGACAGTTCAAAAACTAACTTGGACAGACAAAATGACTGACTTGTATTAGTAGACACATACAGGTTCCATCAAACTCACTATTTGCACCCACTTGCACCCGAGCTGAGCATGGTTCCAAGGATCTGAAGATTTTTGCAGTGCAAGTGAGAAAGAGAAGCCACCTGATATCATACCTTCTTAACCCGGCTTGCTTTCATGCTGCTACACTAGTAGATAATGCTCTTTTAAAAGAAAAAAATTACACTTAAAGGAGAACAAAGATGACACTGTATAGAAGTTTAAAAATAACCTAAAGAAATCCTGAACTCTGCAAGAGAACTCTATTCTCCATGAAACTCTGCAGCGTGGTTTGGAAGTTCAAAGAGGTTCGTATCATTCTCTCTCTCTCAGAATTTAGAGTGATTTTCACGGCCCCTATTTAATTACCCTACATCCCCACTGGTTTCTTCCTCATTACATTCCATAAGAATTTTCCAGATGGGATACTAGCATTTCATTGCCCTTTCAAAAAATAGCAGATAATCGCAAATTACACCTGTTTTCCCCATTATGGATGTTTGATTTACCAGGACTCACAGTACAACACCCCATCACAGAGGAAACTATAGAATTTGGTCCGGAGGACAAATGAGGTTCAAACTATTGAAGTTCTGAGAAGAAAAAATTATTACACCTCTGTGTATGCCAAAGCATACTGACCCGACAGCCGCAGGGCAAATTTCTTCCTCTCCCGTGCAGATGGGATGTACCAGATGCCTTGTGGTTCCCTCTCACATGAAACAGCTACTGCAGGAGCAGCAGCAGCCAAAGCTTCCTGATGCTCTTTGGCTGCACGCCTTTGATCTACACCCAAAAAGACCACTCCTAAAACCCAAAGAGCGTCCAGCTTTCCCCGGCTCCTCAGCAGGTAGCTCTTCTGCTCTGGAGCCAGCTGGAGCGCCTGTCCACACTAACCAGGGAGGTGGTGCAGACGCATCCGCTGCGAAGCAAACGAAGGCGAGCCTTGACATCAAATAGCACAAGACATTATTTCATCTGCTGCTTGCACAAAGCAGGGATTTGAAAATAAATTGACTCCAGAAGGTAGTAAGAAATACAAAACCTTTGTTGCATCAGATGCACGTTACACACCTCGGCAAGTGTGCATTTGTCAGGTCTATGTCTCTTCTTTTAAGAGAAACCTTTAAATTTACAGACATACTGTTCCTCTGTATCCTCACCAGAGACTGAGTTTGGGGAACTCTCAAACACCACCAGCAATCTCTTTCCAGAAAAACTATCACGGGTGGCTTCTCCTGTGTTCTAAGGGGTTTCTGCCAGCCTGTGCACCGATCACTCCCACAGGCTCATTTCAGTTCCTCGGTAACAAACAGCCAGGAGCACTCTGGGCTAAGTAAGAAAAAATGAGAGAGGTTGTCTTTAGTGTAACCTTTGTTTACCATCTCCTGAGCTTGCCAGGTTTTTTTTTTCCCACTCTACCCTTGTCTCCTCTTCCACCTTAAAGTCTATTAATACTTCCAAGAGGAATAAAAGTGTCCAGTTTAGAGCCTTTCACCACTATCACGAGACAGGGATGTTACTCTCTGCTCTGCATTCCTGCCCCATAAGTGGCTGGGAGCACACCCAAGGCAGACGGAGGGAACCGGGATGGCCAGGGAGGTGGGGGGTGCCCAGTGCCATGGATCTAGTCTGCAAAAACCAGAGAGCGCAAAGCCCACACCTCCTGAGCATCAGTCCAGGGGCACGGTTGGGAAAGGCTTCTTCTCAGAACCAGATGGAGGGGCCCGTGCTGCAGCAGTAGGATTGCAAAGGGAAAGGATTGGAAAAACAAGAAGGAAGAAATCTCATTCCTTGACACACACGGCACGACTCCCTGCCTGCGGGGTTGCTGCACTCGTGAGGAAGCCCGTGCACCGAGGCAGCCTAGCACCAAGCGCTGCCCAAAGCGGCACCGTGCACGTCCCTGCTACACACAGCTGTTCTGCCCAAGCTGCGTATTTCAGCTCCGCTTCCTAACTTCCAGCTTATGTCTGGCAGATAAAACAGTACCCATCAATCAAGCTCAGCAAGGCTGTTATCTGCAAGAGCAATAAGTCTCTCTCCATACCCTCTCCTCCAGCTGCCTCCTCAGCCAAACCGACCGAGCCAAACCACCCTGGAGCTCTCAGGACAGGTCCATATGCCCAGCATCTGGAGAAGGCACGCAGCGAGCACAGCCTTTGCCTTGCCAGGGCCACGGTAACTGTTGGAGGTTTTCTTCTCCAGCACAGCCCGATCTGGATCCTCACACAACCCATCGAAACGGGCAGACGGCGGCCACCTCCGGGCCCCTGCAGGAGCTCCCAGAAGCCCTAGGACAACGTGACAAATGCCACCTGGAAGAGCATCTCTTCTCATCCTTTCCATAGAAAGGGGCTCCAAGGGATACATATCCTGAGATGACAGATAACATTGATTGTTGGAAACTCTCCTGAATGTTCCACCACTGGGATCTTAATATTATCCATAGTGCCTTGTATAATATACTTAACTGCATCCAAGGAAAAAGGGAATACTTAGCGGATCTTGCTACTAAAAAGTGTCAGACACATCATTAAGAGCAATAAATTACAACGACGAGAGGTAATTTTACAAACGAAGGCCTGAAAATATCTGCAATTTCATGTTATGTGTGAAAAAGTAGCAGAAAATGGAAAATAAAATGCTCATAAACTTAAGCCACAGAAATGAAAGGCTACATGGAGATTAAATAATAATGGTATAGAGGGGAAAAGCACAACAGCTTGAGGAGTTGAACTTCTTGATGGAGGGACAGCAGCTCCCCAGCCACTGCGCCCGCCCCACGGCTCCCTGCCAACCCACAGCAGCAAGACCAGGGAGCCCTGCGGCAGGCTCCATCCCTGCCCCGGCCGTGCCCACCTTCCCTGCCTCCTCCAGGAGCTCCCCAGCCTGGCCCCGTGCCAGCTCCCATCCCTCACCATTTACATGGAAACATTCAGTGCTGCCTGTGCAGCTGAGGAGTTTTGAGCAATTAACCATCGCTATTTCAGAAATAACATTTGTGGTGTCAGGAAGCCAAAATAAACCATAACCTTCCAAACTGATTTACTGCCTTTCATTTTTTTCTGGAGGAAAAAGGCAAAGCCGTGCCAATACTGCATTACTCAGCACTAAAACTGCTAGTCTGGCCGCCACGAGGCTTGTGCTCTTGCCGTGGATTTGCTACCTTCTCACTTTGACCTGGGCGGACTGTTTAATTTCTACATTATAACAGACTTCCCTTTAAAACAGAAATTGGACTGTTCACACAAAGGGCTTCGCGTTGTGGAGATGAAGGCTTGGATTAAGTCACTAACTATAGAGAATTAATATTTCCCTTCAAAACGAAGGGGGCACCAACCTAGACAGCCTTACACAAATGACTATGGATAAAAACACACGCTTAAACCTCACCGTAAGAGGCAGTTCAGACTTGAGTTGGAGAGAAAACGACAGTAAGGAGATCAGCATAAAATGGATTAGGAGAAGTTTGAAGGAAAGGTTTGAAAAAGAAGTGTGATTGGCATACAGAAGGTGGGCAGATTTCGCAGACACCGCGAGCAGCATGAGAAAGACTTCCAGCGCCAAAGGAAACAAGATGAACGGCCTACCAAGCAAAGAAAAGTTGAAATGGGAGCTGTTTCCAGCAAGATAGATGTCACTGTTGCTCCCACAAAATATGTGCACGTATTTTGCAACATCTGTTCTCAAAACGTCACATTTCAGCAAGAACGGGCATTGCCCGCATGTGTAAGAACCTAACGTGCACGTATTTTTATTTTGCATGGGCTCATCTTGTTGGTGCAACTCGAAGCTGATGTTTGAAAATTTGGCCCCGAATAGCTTCACTGGAAGCAGAATGCAGACAGATTTTCATGCATCTCAATGTGTTTTATTTTTACGGCGCTATCTTTGCTGAATCCGGCAGAAATACCATGATAAGCTCTGTTGTGTTGTGTGCCTAACCAACCCACGTAAAAAGGAAGGAACCTTAATTTTACATTGGAATTAATGTATATATTAGCAGACCGTAGGTCCCGCAGTACCTATAGAGTTGAATATCAATATTATAAACTAAACATGGTAGCAGGACTGCCACTTCTTGAAGCTGCCATCACATCAAATGGGAGTGCTGGCTGGTCAGAAGGCTGGGACAAAAAACGAGACAGGGAAAAGAAAAGGAGGAGGGTAAACAATGTGTTTGCACAAAGAGTTCATGGGTATTGCTGCAGAGAAGCCTGAACGGTATCAGAAACCGTGGACTGAGCTGGGACTTAGTTAGGCAGAACAAGAGGTGCCTATTTTCATGAACACCTACCACGCTCTCTCCAGAGGATTTCTGCCCCATCCGGCACGGAGGCACTGAGCATGAACCAAGATGGAGCAGACAAGGCAACTGCTCCTTGTACTGCTCTTATCTTGCCTGCCACAAAACAGGGGACTGAGACTGGAGACTGCAGTAGGAGAAAGGAGAGCAGAGGACGCTGACCTGGGGAGCTACATCTGCCTGCTGTGGGACTGGATGGGTCTCTTAGACCAAGTTGCTTTTAGGGCTTCACCAATGCAGAGCTCAGAGTGCTTTCTTTGAACTTGGCAGAACCATTTGCTGAGCAATGGCAGCCGAAATGGAAGTCAGTGGGCTGTATAAAATGCAGACATAGGAGTAAGGTGATAAATGGAAGGTAGTCTGGGAAGAAAAAAGAAGATTAGGTGTCTAAATCTTGCATTCACTTTGACCTCGCTCCTGCACTCTCTGCTGCTGCTCCCACCTACGATGTGAAAGCGATGCTCTTCCATCTCATGGTTCTACTATGAAAATAAACCCATTAATATTTTTAAAGCATTCAGGATCCTGTCATGCTGAATGACAGCAAAAACCCTCTGAGGAAATTAATAACTCTGTCTTCAGTGCAGTATCTGAGGAGGACGTTGGAATTAAGGGATCAGCTCCTCCCTCCCCCATTAGAAAATGATGAAGAAAAACTACTGAATAGCTGCTTAGTGAATGAGGACCGTCAATCCCATGGACCAGATGAGGCACCATCCTGAGAAGCTCATTGTGTCCTTAAAGCCTCTACCACAATGCACCTCTGCAAATCCAAGTTGAAGTCACACTGGCAGCTCAGCCTTGGCTGTGGTTTCAGCGGGGGCTGGCAGGGAGGGGTGTGAAGATCCATGTGTACAGCACTGGATGACCAACTCTGAAAAAAAATGCTCCCATCTCCAACACGGCAGGATTTCTATCTCTAGGTTGACTTCCACTGACAAGTGGATCATCCTTACACATTTACAGCCTACACAGGGAAAACACCCACCTCACAAACCACAAGGAGCTCTGGAAGGGACAAGGTAAGGCTATAGAGATGGAAGGGGCTGCGTGGCAACGGGCAACTCACCTGGCCAGAGGGGACACCCTGGGAAACAAAGCCAAGAGGAACAACCCTGAGGTACAAGCTGGGAAGCTCAGCAGAGCGTGGAGCTGGAGTGAAGGCGAGGGCAGGCTGCGTGAGCCAGCTCTGGGGCAAAGAGGTGGCAGAAGGAGGAGCCAACAGTGGCCATAGGAAACTGCACTCCATGGGAAAGAAAGCACACAATTAAATGACGCCTGAAAAAGTACACAATTAAAAGCCTATAAGCTATGACTGGAGAGAGAGGAAGACCCCCTCCTCCTGCTCAGCTTCTTGAAGTTACTCCCAGTAATGTCTCAGCTATGAAACTCTACCGGCTGCTGTTGAAACCCTGTACAGGCAGGCAATGAGCAGAGCTCGTCCAGGCAAGCACCGCAATACGAGTGAGGAGTAGCTAGCGCTCTGGCAGAGGATGTCACAGAGCCCAGGCATCCCCTGCCCTTCCAGGGATCCTCGAGCTCCTCGCCAGGGCAATGCGGCTCTCCCCAGCCTCATCCCACAAGCAATAGTGCGGGCAGCCCTACCTTGTCCTTGGGGCAGGACACCCACCGATGGGCTCCACAAAAGAAGTCAAACGTCAGAAATTAGCGCCCGCCGTAAATAAACCACCACGAGCTGAGCCGAAAGAAGCCGCGACCCTGCGCCCGCAAGCAGAAAGCCATTGTTGTTTCAAGGGCTGGGTTTGTTCGCTATTGTGAGCACGGTAAATTTTTATACACAGATCTCCCTTTCAAAAACGCCAGCCCTTTCCTAGGCCTGCGCTTTGAGGTGATCGTTGCTATTTGTGAATGACTTGGGAATTAATTAATGTAAAGCCAACTGGCTTATAAATGGTTGGCATTGTGAACAGCCCCAGAATCATGGGGAGAGCAGTTTCTGTGGTCAGAGCCACATTCAGCGCTCTATGTCAAGGGAGAAGATTTATTATCACAGTAGGTCCATTTTCCAAAAGTTTGCAAGGGCTGTTTCATAATGAAGGGGCACTGCTCACAGCACAGTCAGCACCTATTTTTTTCCTGGGTTGTATTATAAATCCCAAGTAGAAAAAGAAGGTGGGAGGAGGGTTATTTAGCACTTAAGGAATGAAATCTCAGCATAGGAACAGCATAAATAATATATTTACTATGGAAAGAAAGAAAGAGAGGAAAGAAAACAGAAACAAGACTTTTTTTTCCAATAAAAAAGAATACAAAGTAGTAAACTTATTTCTATCCTGATGACAAAACTCCCACATTACAGCTAATTAAATTAAATGAGCCTACCAAGCTGGATTATAACCTATAAATATTTTGGGTTGCTTGCCTCCCTCAGAAACCATCTTTGATTTAAAAATATCACAGAATAAAAACAAATAGCTCATAATATGGTTTCAGCACTTAATTAGAAGATGGAGGAAGGCAAGGCATGTGTACTTTCGTATAAAAATACTCAGCTGGGTATTTTTAACTAAAAACCAACCCTGAATAGACCAAGGTAAACGGACAGCTGCAGTGCCCTCCAAAAACCTCCCCACTGACCTCCAAGCAATGGAGCGAGGTGGTGCCCCAGGCCACATCCTTGGTGGTGGGCGAGAAGCTGGGAAGGGGCCAGGCTGGCTGTGGCCAGGCATGGAGAAGAACGGTGTTTGCTCTGGTGGAGGGGGACATCGGCAAGGCGAGCTGGGCTCTGTGCAAAGCCACTTGGTCCCACCTGTAGGTGTGCGAGTGCTAATTAAAGCCCAGTGAGTGCTGATGAAACAGGCATGGTAGCAGGACACTGCTTTCTATGCCCATCTCCGCCACTGATGGCTACACGGCCTTGGGCACATTCCCCAGCCTCTGGGCGCAGAGAAGCATCCTTCCCTCCATCCTTTCCTGACTCTCTTATCTTCTCCAGCTCACTCCCTAATACCTCTTGCAGTCCAGTGCCTGCGGGAATTTGGCTACACGACCTTGGGGCCAGCGACAGCGCAAGGAACTTCTGTAGCTGTGATCAACTTTATCATCTCTCTTCTCCCCCGGTGAGGCTGGTGGGCAGGGGGATGAAGTTGCTGGGCTTGGCTGGAGCTGACTGACAAAGAGCTCTCCTGCATACAAAACCCCACCATGTTTCCACAGCTGGTACCCGTGTTACCCCATTTCCCAGTCAGCACAATCCCCTCTCCCATCACAGTCTTGCATCCTCCCTGCATCTGGGATGCTCTAAGGCTCCCGGACATTCATCATGGGGTTGTACCCCGAGATTATTGTCTTGCAGTGATACACGGATCAAACAGCTCTTGTGTGTACGCAGTTATCAAAGGTATTTATAAGTACCACCCTATGATTTGGCTGACAAATACTACATCAAGAAATATACCTTTAATTCTCCCAGCTAAACTGTACGCATGTTACCATCTTCCCCAGAAAGCTTCACTATTGTTGTGCCTTCTTGAAAAGAGAATAAGAAACTACGACGATAGCAATAAAAATTACGATGCTGCATGTTCTCTTGCCTCTTACAGCGAAATTCCTAAAGCCATTTAATCATCATCCTGTGTTTCTACAGAGCATGGAAGAAATGAAAGGTAAAGTGAAAGAAGCCAAGGAAGTCCCATGAGGAAAACTTGAAAATTCATGCTTTTACCAAACCACAAGTGAGGAACCAGATAGCGTAATGTATATAAATGAGAGCAGCAGCTCTATTTCATGCTAGTTAGACCGTCAGATGTAGAGACCATCATTGCCAAGAACTCCCGTGTAGTTAGTTTTAAAAAGAAATCTCATATAGGATGAAGTAATTTTCTGAAGAGATGTTTTTTGAATCACTTGTCTAGTGGGTTTCCATAGAAGCCATCCTGTTCTCAGAGCAGGCTAAGAGCCATGTTCAGATCCTGACACCATTTACAAGAGCTAGAAAATTCAGAAATTAAAGATACTGCTCGTTGCCTGGGTCACACCATGTGCTCAGGCTTGGTTACACTCAAATAGCATCTCTTTCTCTAAACGTCTGACAAAAGCTTTCCACCTCTCTCTGATAATAAGAAAACAGGGGAAAAGGAATAAAGATTGTCGAAGTGAACAGCATGAAGCGCTTATCTCCTTTCTCAAACAGTTTTAATTTTGTGAGATTTCCCTCACATTTATAAGGGGATTTAATGCAGCACTTAAAAACACAAAGCAGGAAAGTCCTTGCCAGACTATACTCGTTTTCGCTGAGCTTCGTGACTAACAAGAAAACCACACGTACCACGTCAATTATTTTTACCAGCAAAGATGGTGTTAGAACCCAAATCTTTCTCACGGCAGTGTCTGAACGATTCCTTGTCTCTCCTGCAGACCTGCCTCAGCATTTCACAGTGCAGGTGCAAGGACAGAGCTTGAAAACGGTCATACAGCAGCTACGGTGTCTCGGGGAATTTAAAGCAGATCTTTGAATCCCAAGTAGCATCCTAGTCCCTGGGTGACCCTTCCCCACCAGTGCAGGAAAAAAAGGGGAGTGAAGTGACAGCCTTCAGAAACCATCAACTCCTCTGCTGAAAAGTCACCTCCTGCTAGAGAGAGGAGCAGAAATTGTAGCTTCAGTCTGCTGCTAAGGAGAACGTCCAACCAGTTGCTCTCTTATTAACAAAAAAAAAAAAAAAAGAAAAAAGAAAAAAAGAGGGCTGGGGAAGCAAGAGAGGTTTAACTGGAGTATTATCAGAGATTTGGGAGTATTAAGAGCCTGGTCAGCTGTGCCCTTGCTAACAGGTGTCCCCAGCAGTGAAATGCAATTAATATGGAGAGGATTTCTGGGAACATGGGGGTAGATGGGTCAGCCGAGTAATCCCACTTTAAAACTAGTGGGTTGTTTATAGCTAGTAGCCCAAGACGATCCTGGTAAAAAACGCAAACACTCAGGCAGCGCTGGGCTTGCTGAAAGGTTTTGTAACAGCATTATTAAGCTCTTCACACCACAGTGGCACTGACGCTGCAGTAAAACCCTGGCAAGCTGCCAGCAAAGCAAAAAATGCCCTGCACCGCCGTATTACACGCCAAGAACCCCTCTTCTACCTTATCCCTGCTCTCTGTTGCCTTCCTGAGCATCCTGGTCTTTACTCTCCCTCATTTTCTTTGATCTAGTTCTCAAGAGAAGAACATCTGATCCCAGTAATCTCCAAAGAGCAACAACAGTGGGAGGCCCATTAAATCTCATTTTCAGCTTGTCCTGAGAAATTGAGAGGAGGGAGAGGACGAACCAGAGAATCCCAAGCACGGCAGTTGCCGTAAATAAGAGAAAACAGAGGGCACATCAAAAAGGTAAGAGGCTGTTGAAGGATCAGTGGTCCCAAGCTAGAGATTATTAAAGGAGAAAGAGCGAGAAAGACACCCCAGCTGGTTTTCTACAAGAAGCAAATGTTTGCGGTGAAGGAGACATGAAGTAAAACACTGGGAAAAGCCTGTGCTAATACGACATCAGGATTGCAAGCGTGAACGCAAAGAGGCCTCTGAGGGCCATCATTACACATCTTGTGTTAACACTGAAGTTGGACTAAAGCAGGAATCAGAAACCTGAACTCTTTCAGTTATATTTGAGGAAGCTCAGAGATACCTGGGCTCGGATGCCCTTAGTTCTGGACACCCCACAGAAGCTGCAGAGAAAACACCTCTCCACTCTACTCACGTGGGCAGATACAAGCGAGTCCTTTTGGCAAATGAGTTTTACCTTAGGAAGTGTCTTGAGAAATAACCTTGCCATCCTAACTAGTAAGTAGTATGGGAGACAAAACATAGGATTCTTGGGGGTGGAGGGGAGGCTGAAGTAAAGTAATCCCTATATAATGCAGTGTTCAATGCACCTATTAACTAGATGTCAGGAAGCCAAGACATTGCTATGAATTTAGTAAACTCTGCTCTTAAAGCAATGATTCAGAGAAAGGGGTTTGTGGATTAAGAGAGACCACACAGGTTACTTCTGATCTTCAAAGTAAGTTTGGAGCTCAGATGACCCACGTGTTTGTGGTTGAACGATCCTGGGAGGATCCTGACTCCGTGCACAGTCTTGGCATGACCCTGAAAAGCCACTCGGCTGGGACCCCATCAGCACTTCCTCTCCTCCCCAGGCTGCAGAGGCAGCTGATGAGGCTCAGCAACTTCTGGTAATTAAAGAAGCAGGTGGAACAACATCACGCTCTCACCCAGGACCTTAGCACTCTGCTTTTTCTGCTGCCCTCACGCTCCGATGCTTTCCTTTTATTCTGCTCCTCCTCCTCCGCATCCATCATGAAAAATTAATCTCCCTTTACTGGAGTTCACAGGCGGGAGGGGAAGTTAAAAATACACAGCTTACACGTGTTCATTTGTACCAGGAAAAAAAAAAAAGAAAAGAAATCCAATAACTTCAGGCCTTAGTGTAATTTAAAATTATGTAATCGTGTCCACTAGCAGAGTGGAAACATTTTCGCTGGCAAACAGGGGTGCAGAGCAGACATACCACTGGAAGCCTGAAACAGCAAGTGGCAGACACTCAAACAAAACAACCATAGTGAAATGTAGAAGATTAGAAGGGAAAAGGACACAGACTAGCTATGACTTGACCTTGGTTTCAGTTTACTCCAGTTGAAACAGCCTTAAGCCTCATCATTTAGTCAAAAATTGCCTGTGATGAAAGCAGTTGGAGGGAAACATTTTCACACGCATTTGTCTGCTCTAATTTTCCTCCAGCTGCTGCCTTTCCAAATCTGATCTCCAGACAAACAGCGTGGAGACAGGTGATTTAATAGACCAAGCTAAATTGAAGCTACTCTGGCAGCCAGTGCCCCGAAATGATATCCAGGAGACCGCTCCATGCTGGAGAATGAGTAAGGAAAGGGAGCTTTGGCCATTCTACCTCTGCCAGAGACATCCTGAGGACAACCCACAGCTGTGGCTGTCCTGCCCTGCCTGCTACTTGCTTGGGCCCAGCCCACCTCCCACATTTGGGACCTCTGGGAAGGGCTGCTTTGCTTAAACACAGCTTAGGATACAGTTCACGGTCTGTGTATGTCCATCTCAGGTGGAGCTGCTGAAGGACAGGGTGGTCCCACACCCCTCCTCGCCATCCTCTCTGCCTGGTGGTCTTCTCTCCCCTATCACCACTTCCTCACCATGGCTCCTTAGCACCAGCTCTACAGAGGCCACATCAAGTTGCCCAGAGCAAAGACAACCGACCCTACAAGGAGAGGAAACGTGTCTTGGCTAACAGAGCGTCCTGAACAAAGGACGCAGCAGGAGAGCTGCACAGTGGTGGGGCTCGGAGGAATTAGCCCCCGCTGAGAGCAGCCCACTGTCAGATGAAGGCATCTGCACTGTACACCAGACCCCTTGGGAGACATCCTCTGTTCACCGTGCAGCCATGACATTATCAATGCCAAGGCTCGGGGAGAAACACGCATTTGTCCTTTCATCTGGGAGTGGCTTCACGTTCATACCATAGGCACTGAAACTGAGTGAGAAAATGGGCAGATCCCTCACCTTACAGCGAAGCCTACTCAGACTGAAAGTTGCCAGGCTCATAGTTCCCGTTCAAGCGAGCTGACAGTGTTACGTACACACACCACGCCATCAAAAACCGAGCAAGGACCACCCTCCATCGCTTCCATCAGCCCACCACTCATGTTTCCCTTCCTGTTCCTCCCACTCCTCTGTATCACCCCCTACTCTCCAGCAAAACCACCCCCACATCTCAAAGCCACGTGGGTATAACCAAAGCCACGCTCGCTGGCAAGCAAACAGTCCCCCAGGAGAGTCCCCTGGCCCCGGCGCGTTTCTGTTCTGCTGAAAGGTACGAGCGGTGCTGTTCATCCCGTGCTTGTGCGGGAGCGCGTTCGCATTCTCAGGAGCAGCGGTGCACGTCGCTTTTTCCCTGGGTATTATCATAAAAAGCTGGGATTCCCCCAATTGCTTCTCCGTGCTTCACAAGATTGCCACTTTGGGTTTTGTGCCGGGGCAGCGGGGGTGAGATTAGCTTCCCAAAGAGAATTAAACCCATAAAAGAGGTAAAGGAGGACCTGCTGCTGCTATTCAGGGGGCAGTGGGAAGATCCACTCTTCTGCAGCCAGAGCTTCAAGCACGGCCCCCCTAACCTTTATTCTTCTTCTTTCACTGCCAGGGAATTTACTTGATCAAAGCAGCCCAATTCTTGGCACAAGTGCTTGAAGCTGCAAATCTGTTCAGACCTCCAGCTTACAGCCAGAAACCCCCTAAAGTCACTAGCACGTTTTGCACTTGGCTTCTACAGGGAGCACGTCCCAGCGCTGCAGCAAAGGGGCAGCGACAGAAAACGCTGAGAAAGAGGGAGGGGAAGGGGCTGAGTAGACAAGCTCATCAGGGTTTGATCTCAAGTGGGCCTGCCTGGCTCAGAAAGTTCGGACGATTGGGATTATCTCAGCACCGCAAGGCGGGAAGCCTGAGATGATGATGGAGCGCTGCTGCTTCCTCACAGCTGTGGAACCTCAGCAGCACTTCTGGCCCAGCAGCATCGTTTTGTCACGTTTGTTCTAGCACGTGATCGGGCAAGACCCCGCCGGGGGTCCAAGGTCGGCGCCACAAAGGTGGAGGGGACGGCCGCTTGGGCTGCTCGCCCCTTGTGAAGATGCTGCTCACGTGCCGTAAGCAGCCACCTCAAAACCAGAGGAAGAGGAGCAAAACCAACCCATTGAGAAAGAAAACCTCACCCAAGGGGGCAGCGAGGACACCGGTCCGTACGGCAGCACCGCCGCGGCAAGGGTTTGGTGGGGAGCGCTGGCCCCCAGTCCGCTTGTCGCCAGTGCGGGCAGAAGGCACCGCCACCGGCCCTCGGCTGTTTCTGTTGGCCCCCGGCACCCGCAGCCCTGCCGGGACGTGGTGGCCGGGCTGCTTTGATTGCCGCTTGGCTGTCGCTGGTGTCTATAAAAACCACCTAAATTACAGCTCCCCTTAAAACCTCAAGCTAGTTACTAAAACAGCCCAAGATCAAGAGCACGGACCCTGGCACAGCCCTAGAAGCAATTGGCAGGGGCAGGCTTTTAAAATTATCTCCCTAAATATGGATTTCTAAGAGAGAAACCAGAAGTTAAAAGAGTGTAAAGTGTTGTCATAAATATTTGAGTGAGATACAGGCGGGAACGAGAGTCTTTTGGTCTGTTGGCTCTAAAGATGCCTTTTACGCTTCCTCTGTCGCTCTCTTTCCCTGCCCGTTCTTCACTCCTGTGGCTTTTTCCAGCCTGATTTTTATAGAGAGACGATGGCATCTGAAAGGAAAGCTGCCTGTGTTTTATGCTCTTCCTAATTTGCAAGAAAAACAAATGTAAATCACACCTCACATTTGCAGTACTGCAAAAGAAAACGTTAGATTTAAAGCCCTGGTGTGTGCAACAGCAGAATCGAAACGTAGAGTCAGAATCACGGGATACCAGAAAAAAATATTTTTAATTTTTTTAAGGTCTGCTTGGGGAAAAAGAAAGGCTTGAATATGAAATACCCTTTCCCCTAGACTCACTTAGTATTGGTTTGCATTAAAGAGGAAAAAGCTGCATTGTACAAAGCGTGCAGCAAGCTGTGAGCGTAGTATGTTACAGCAACACACCGAGCATCACCGCTTATTTATTAAAGTTTTGATGCGAGGTGAAACTCGATTTACTTGATGTCAGCAAGCTTCCTAGCGAGGCCCCTTTTTATTTTTTTTTAATTTTTTATTACCAAAGGGCAGCTTTGTGCCTCCTCTAATCAGCTTGACGAAGGACAGATAAAAATGCAGAGAGACGTAAATATTACTGTAATTACCAGGGAGCAAACGCCACGGACAAACGCAGGAAGTAGCTGCAGATCTGTCTGCAGATGTAGCGGCTGAATGTTGCAGGTTACTTGGTCTGCTCTGGAAAGCAAGGGCATTTCATAACCTAAATCTGCAGCTTTTTCCCCAGACTCTGACATATTCGGAAAGTACCTCTGACTAAGCACGGTCAGAGCGTTTTCCTGTTCGCTCGTTCTGCGAACACCGGCGTGTCCCAGTTGAGGAGCTTTCTGCTGGGCCCTGATCTAGTGGATGGGTAAAACCGCCCTTTGGTCCTGAGCCCAGAGCGCGGATTGCCAAGTCTGCAAAGAGCCTTAGAGGTGGCAGCAGCAACATCAAAGGTAGGTGCGAGGGAAGGTATCGCTACTAGCCTAGGAGTTGCTATGCAAATTAAATGATGCAGTGTAAGGCTATGTTAACGCCTGCATTAAGCCTCTGAACATGCCCGGTGTGAACCGTTTCCAGAAGCCTAAGCAGATTCATTCTCAGCTGGAGGCTTGTATAATTAATAAAGGCACCGTGCCTTCTCTCCTGACCCAAGTGGCTACGTACCAAACCATTTATAGCTTTATAGGTTAACACCAACATCCAAAACCATATTGGCAGCTTGTGCAGATCCTGGCACATTAGGGTGATGTGTTCCCAGCATGAAACGCTACTTAATAAGCGGGTCACTGCATTCTGCATTAGCTTCAGTTTCTGAGTGGGCCCAACGTATAGTCCCATGTAGAGCGTATTATGGCAACGACATCTCAAAGGGACAAAGGCACGGTTAACTGAAGCAAAGTCCATTTGAAAAAGAAAAATTAACCCTGTTGTCACTGGAGACACAGGCATTTTGAAAACGGCACTGCCACTGTTCAGGTGTCCTTCAATCCAGCACACTGAAGCAGTTCGTGGGTGTTAGAGGGAAAGGTGGTTGCTTCTTTGTGTAACAGCCCGTATAGATTCAGCCCGCTCCTCCTGTAGCCCCCACCAGCAACAGTTGACACCTCATCCACATGAATGAGCAGCCCAGCTCGTTCTCAACTCCCGCCCCAAACTCAGCTAGCTCATGGGATGCTGCTTCGTCACTAGAAGAGAGGGGTTTTAAGAGTAGAGAAGTGATTTAAGAAGATACTGGCCCTTCTTTCAAGCAGAGGTTGCTGCTTGACAAGCAAGAGGTCTTGCATGAGTGTCCAGAGTTGAGTAGAGAGTTAGCCCAGCGAAGATGATCTGGCAGGACCCAGGCTTGCTTTGCACCATGATGCATCAGAAAGCTCAAAGAATTACTCAGCTAGGTCTGTGCAGAAGCCAGCGTGGGATGTGCACGGTGCTAGACACCGACGTTCCTGCAGTAGCCCATTGGAAAATGCAAATGATACCTACCAGCACAGACCAGTGCGCTCAAGTTGCCTGGGCCAGATAGAGTCATAAAGTAAAGGAATGATGTATCACATATCAGTGCATTAGAGCTCTTCATTAACAGAGGGACTAATCAATTTATGGAACTCATGAATCAGTAAAGCTATTACTTATAACGATTATTGGCAAATTAACATATCACAGTGTGCTGACCCCGATTCATCTCCAGTGCACGCCTCCCCACGCACAGCCGGTAAAGGGCCCAGCACCGCACGCACGAGCAGACCCAGTGGCTGGGTTCAACCCGTAAGACAGACAGACGTCCCTTGCTAAATTCTGATGCTGATCCAGTGGGCCACTTAACGCTTGCTGCTATTTTGAACGTAACATAATCCAGCACATGCCTTCGGACTCAGCTTTAGCCCAACAAGGATCCTAGTAGAGGAGTAAGATCAGTTTAAACTCTAAAACACCAGGGCCAGGCTACCTGCACCCCCATGGTCCTACGGGATAAATCAACCAGAGTGGGACACATGGAAACACCTCCTTGACAGATTAAAAAAAAAGGGGGGGGGGGAAATCATATTATTCAAACTCCACTCAACCACGGAGCACAGTCGGCCACATGTGTAAAATGATTCTTTATTAGCGATCCTGGGGCTTCATACCAGAGGAGACATGGGCTTTGAAATCCTGCAGACAGACCATCATTCCTTACTTAATTCTACTAGGCTTTTGCACAGGTGCTTTTTACGGTCTAAACTGACATTCTTCTCTCTATTCATTACCGCATTCCTGGCCTAAAAACTGTATGACAAGGGAAAGGAAGTGGAAAATTAGGTTACAGGACAAACAAACATACTGAAAACATGGCACATTTAAAAATAAATTAAGTTTAACTATACTTCGCAAAGGTTAACTTCATAGGTTTTATTCTTAGAAAATATCAAAACACTGTTCATTTACTGCAGGGCTCTCCTGCCTGCCGCTTTGTTTCTGGGTCATGCAAGTGTCACGAAGGGTCAGCTCCACATTACTCACAAGCCACGCTTTCTTAACAAAGTAATCCGCAATCTTTCCAACAGTCAACCGCTATTAAGCGCTCTGGAATAGGGTATCGTTGGCATCAACGAGGCACTCGTAGGTTCACCGACACAAGGAAGCTCCCATCAGCTGAATCCTTGGCTCTCTGAACATACACGTAAAGGGCAGGAGAATCCAGCCCGCCTGAAATCAACATTTCCCACTGAAATCAGGAGGCAAGCTGCTCTAGGCCAGGGGAAAGCCCATCCTTGACATCCGTCATATTGCTGTTTATCGAATTAAGGTTTAATCGGTGGCTTTGCTCATTCATTAATGCTTACTTTTCCTGGGAAAACAGCACCCCGTCAATACAAAGAGTGGCCAAAATTGCAGGATATTAGTGCAGGGCTCCATGTGCTTCTCTGATCTACGAAGATGAGTGTTTGGGATGTTGGCTATGCCCAGATGCACCCTCCAGCTCCACGCTGGCGCCACAGCACCATGCAGTCCTAGCCCCTCTCTCCCATCCTCTATTCCAGATTTTGTGGGAAGGGAATGCAAGCACTGGGGAACCTTGCATGTTCCAGCCAGGACCCCATTCAGGACAGTCAGAAGATGACAAACACCACAGCCCGCTACGGTCTGTCTGAGCACGTCAGTTTAGAAATCTTGGCGTCTCCATTTCCTACGTGTTAAATTTGGACACGTATACCTGAGGTTATGAACAAGACCTTGTTGGGATGGGGGAAAAAAGCCCACATTAAGTCAGCGGTCTGGTTTGAGGCAACGCGTCAGACAAGATGACATAACTAGAGAAAAAAGCTCTGTGTTTAGAGCTACCCAGGG
The DNA here is from genome assembly GCA_009769605.1 of Bucorvus abyssinicus. Lineage (NCBI taxonomy): Eukaryota > Metazoa > Chordata > Aves > Bucerotiformes > Bucorvidae > Bucorvus > Bucorvus abyssinicus. Next base: position 4,899,481 of record CM020027.1, on the reverse strand, counting down.
TCTTAATAGGTTTCATCTTCACATGCAAGCTAATAGTCAATCCCCTGTCCTGGTACCATCACTCCACAGCTCCCTCTTGCTGAAAGCTGCCCAGTCTCTTGACTAGCGCTACAAACACGCACGTCTTAATCATCACCATCTTAAACAGCCTCTACAGAGTAAACCGCAGAAGCCCGGCTGCAATATTTACTTTTTTTACAATGAAAGTCCCCCAGGGGAAAAAAAAAAAAAAAAAGAGGTGGGGCTGGGGAAGGGATGCTTTCTTTCTTCTGAGCACTCAGTGTAATTACATTCCTAATGGTGATTTTATGATATCTTATCTTGTGCACAATGAATACTCTATGTGGGTCACCGGATTTGATATGACACTAAAAAGAAAGAGCGGCTCATGGTTAAGCAAAGCTGAAGAACTGGATGGCCAAGTTTTTGTTCTGTCAAGCACCAACATTTCATCACCTTGAGGGCATTATTAAACTTGCCAACCCTTTTGCTCCTCTTATTAAAAAGACATTTCCTGAAGAACAGGAAAGGAGGAGGGGAAGAGGCACTAAAACATACTCTCTAAAGACTTGGAGACATTTGTCCATTTTATGACGCTTATTTGTTCTTGCTCTCTCCTTTCTTCCCATTGTGCTTCTCCCCCATTTGGATCGTGTTGACATCACTCCTTTGTTATCTTCCTAAATTAGCTGTGATGAAGTCCTTTGAGCTACATGGGCATGCCTTATTTTTTCAGTTTTGGCTTCTCCAAACTGTCCCTATTCACTTTCCCTCACCCTAGAGCCTCCCTTCCCCCAGCCCTCCACACGCTCTCTAATCTGCTTTTCATCCGCTCCCTTCCACCTTTGGTTACCCAGCGGCCAATGGCCGGTGTACTTTACAAAATAAATCACATTATAACTGACGCTTATTGGGAAGTAATAGGCACCCACGTGGATAAAGCTGAGCATCTATAGCAGGAACCATCTGAAATTTCAGTATCCCAAAATACAACGACAAAGGGGGGGGGAATCAAAAGGACATAGCATGAAAAACCCCTGAAAGGGCACTTGTAATTTCTGGCACGTGCAAGCAAGTCTAAGGGACGTTCGTAGCCATAAAACCACCGGACTGCAGATCATGTAGCCGTGCTACGGCAGCCTGTCTGGCCACCTGACCGTCACTTAACTAGATTGGAAGCTGGTTTTATGTAGCGCCTTTCGTAATCGCGGTATTTCACAGCACTTTACAGAATAATGAGTTAGCATACTACGGCTATTATGCACTTAGCAATAGCGCACAGACAACCTTGCACATCTAGAATCAATTTTACTGAGAAGCTGATGGGCAGGGCAGGCAGGTTATCCTCCGCCTTTTTGTTTTGAGAAGTGTCGTGGAGCTTTAGCTTGCCTCTTGCACGGCAATATAACAGCTGGGCCGCGCCTTCGAAGGAAAAAAAGAAATGGTGTGTTTTTACTGAATGATAGCTGGCTTAAAGGGGGCAACACGGACTCTGTATCCCAAGAACTGTCCCCTCTTCCCACTTAGGATGCCAGGAATATTTTTGTAATTATCTCTGTCAAATAACGTGATTTTCATCATTCCCGATGAGATGAGATTGACAATTTGTCTCAAAATATACACAAAATGGAATGATTCAAGCAGAAGATCTGCCTCACTGGCAGGTCCCAGGAGCAGCAGCTGTTTCCTACATACTCTGTGATTTGTCCCACCTTGTTGGCCACCTGTGAAATAATATTTACATATTAATATTTTATGCACACACGCATTAATGCGCGCGTGTGTACCTACAGGTGATGTTAGACTATGTGTTGCACCCTATGAGCTTGTAACACCGGACCCATCTGTCCTTCCCTGCTGCACGCTTACTGTAAGAGCAAAGCACACCACTCTCCAGGATCCCTTTGAGAAGGCAGGTTGGTGGGAAGCTCCTCTGACTGTTCCTCTTTCTCTGCATAGCATCCGATGTGCTGCCTTTGGGGGCGGGCACAAAGTCTTCTCCTGGAATTGGTCTCAGCCTCGCACATCTCTACCGACTGAGAAATGAGATGGGCCACCAGCAGCTATACCTTCCTGGCCTGGCAAACTATTCACAGGGCCCAACCAGTCGACACCTTCTTTCGGCTGAAACTCAACCATTAACAAAACAGAGCCCACAGCTTCCAGCACAGGGTTGTAGCAGGACCCAGAACCTCATTTTTTACCAAAGTTCTTCAGCATGTTTTTTCTTGCTTAAATGAATGAGGTCAGCACTAGTAGCGTGCGACTTTCGAGTTTTCATTATTTTTTTACTTTTCTGAATGCAGGCTGCATTCAGAATTTTTCTTATCGCTCCATTCCACAGTGGCTTTGTAATTCTCCTCAGTGTTTCCCAGGAGAGCCATAAATACCCTGCAAGACCCCAGCAACGTTTGTAACAGTGATTATTGGGAGGGAACCACAACTGCTAACATTAGATATCCTTTAATTTAGAAACAATAGACACAAGAAAGGCAACACGACTCTGAAAAAAGGAGTTTGAGGGACTTAGTCCCTGTGTTTGCCCCCCTTCCTCTTGCACTTTGTCTAGCTCATCCTTTTAAATGTTAAGCTCAGTGGAGCAGGAGTGGTCCTCCCTCTCCACAGAGGATCCAGCACATGGGGACCCTACTAAGGAACATCAGGAGCCTTTTGCACGATACAGCTACGGAGCCGTACCGGTAACATGACAATTTCCCAGCCACATTCATAGCCCACTCCTAAATGATGCATTATTCTTCCTATCCACCTCAGATTTCATGTAAGAAAGGTAATTCTCCAGCCTATATGGTTACAGTGAAACTTTCAAAATAAACACAATGCAGAAAGATGTTGTGACAAGTTACCTGCAAACCTGGAAGATAATAGCTCTCAGAGGTCAAACTACTCCATTTACCCAAAAGAAGTGTTAACTCTTACATCTGATAAGAATATCAATGTCACTATTCAATATGTGACACATTCTCTTTGCGGAAATACAAAGACAATCCGTTTATCCATTAGTGCAGGTGTCACATCAATTACTGGGATAGATGCATCAGGGAAACTCAATTGCTCTCATGGATTTTTCCCTGAAGTTAACGTTGCATTTGCTCCCACCCCAAAGGAGGGAAGAACATCCCTTCCCCATTATTTAAAATCTTCTCTGCTGCACAAAGAAGAAATGCCAGCCAATTTTCACAACTTCAAGCGTGCAAAACCCCTCAGCAGTGTCCTGTCACGACCTGTTTCCTTGCAACTACAGGGCAAGCGCTTGCCTTCAGTTCATAGATCTGTTGTGCAACTGAAAAATGAAGACTAGAGCATCAAGCATTAGTGACACTTGGCCCTCTTCCCTGTTCCTGCCCATGCATACATCGGGCGTTACCACCACCGTTTTAGACCCTGGAAAGGCGTTACGGCTCTGGACGCCTTTGAGCAGCAGGAGAGCAGAGCTGGTTATCTATCAGAGAAGACTGGAAAACAAGAGTGTGAAACATCATATGGAAGGAGGAGAGCGACACCAGAGTACACACCAATGTGACATTCTCAACTTCCCTTCCTCCACCCTCAGCCAGAATTTATGTGCAGTAAAGCACATCATGTGTTTCTTTTGATGGACGAATGGGCAGGCAGCGTTAAGTTGAAAAATCAGTAGTGTCAATATGTCCTTAAGGGAGCTGCAACCCTTGATGCCCAGTTTCACCACTGCAGGTGTGAAGTCTTTCCTCCACCTCATCACAGACAGAGATTTTCATCCAGGTGACAAAGCAGCACCCCAAAAGCTGTGCTATTCCCACAGGTCTCCAGTCATTCCAAAATCTGATCTTGGGACAGGTCAGGTAGCCTCCCTGTTCCCACACAGCACTAGCCTGGGCGAGAGGTAGATACAGAGGACAGTAAAATGGCTTTCAGGAGCACTGGAGCCACGTTAGATTTTTCTGATCTTGTTAGTCTGGCTTTATGGTTTGGGAGTCTTACTGAAATCCCCAAGAGCCTTTGGCCAAACCTGCAGCCCCTTATATCTCCTGCACAGTATCCTGGATCCATTTAAACCCATTATTTATCAGCTTCTGGAATCACAGCTGACAGAATACCACAAGCAAAGCTAATAGCAGCTTTCCCAGGACTGGCAGACATCAAAAACACTTGAAATCTGGCGAGGAACTTCCATCTCAAAGCTGGAGAGCTCTACATAACCCGCTCAACTTCTTCAAGCACAGCTTAGCTTTCAGGTCCTGACCTTATCTGGAAAAAGGCACCACACAAAGGCAAATATGAGCTGTAGTGTTCGAGAAGCAGCCAAAACTTTCCCAAACTACGGAAATACCTCGTTCACTCTCAGTTTGCAACCCAGACCTGTGTATTCTCTATTTAAAGCAGTTCGGTAAATAAGGGGGTTCATATTCTACAGAAACGCTTTGAAAGGGCAAAAGGCAAGCTGGACTCGTTGATCTTTTCCACCCTACATCCTCACAGGAGGACCGCACTCTGGAGAGTTTATCCATATTTCAAAGGACGAGCTGTGATTCCTGAGCTGATTTCAGTCTGTATCATCTCAGTCCCAAGTGTGGCGGCACAGTTAACGAAAACACCCAGCAGCAAAGCAGCTCTGTTGCTAACATTTCACTGCTTCTATGCCAAGTATGCACAGGCACATTAGTCACACGGCTGGATCGTAACCTAGGCGCTTACATGGCTTACTAGGACCAGGAGCATTACTTTAACGGCCAGAATTTAAAGTGATCCAAAAAGATGCAGTTTCAGCTCACTTGCTAGCTCCTCTGCCGAATTGACCAGCTCACCCCACCCTGCACACCCTCAGCCTTCTTTTTGAGGATGAAGAGGATGATGCAAAATGCATCTGAGAAACCACAGTGGTATCGTGCCTCTCATCCCACAGTCCAGTGATTCAAGCAATCTCCCATGAGTCAGGAAACCCACCTTCAGCTCCCTCCTCTGCCTCAGAGCCTGAATCCACCCTCCCACCTTTGATGACCCACATATCCCAGAGCACCCGGTAAGATGGTGGGTATTCAAGGATTCAAATTTGACGTGGACCACCCAAAAGAGTCACCCTGCTTCAGCAGGGCAGCTGAACAGGCAACCACCAAACAGGGTTTTGCAGAGCCCTGTCACTTGTATCTCACCTCGTCAAACGCATTTTCTAAACTCTAAACTTAATTTTACCACCCATTTATTAATTATTGACTTCATAATCAAGCACTAGCAAACAAGGCATTAAATAAACCGAGCAGCAGTACCAAGGCATTCGATAAACTAGAAATCACACATCAAAGGCTACAGTCTCATGGTAATACAAGTTCTAGTTAAAGGCCTCCCCACGCATATACGCCTTGATCTGTTAAGGTTATTAAAACGGGAAGCAGAGCTGTATTTTTAATAATTAGCTCCTTCAGTCTGTTTTGAATGATGTTCCTCATTTTAGATTCAATTTAAGCTCCATCCCATCCAAAGCAAATGATTGCAAATTATCTGTATCACAAATGAAAGTTACAGTGGTATTTAAAAACTAATTATTAACCCAACGTTATAATGGCTTGAGCCTGTAAGGCGCAGAGTCCTTGAAGGCTGTTGTAATTCACAGGCATCAAGGTGTCATACAGCCTCCTACAGAAAGCTGTGAGCTACGACCCTGCGTCCCCTGGCAGGAGCGTCCCCACAGAAAGCCCGTGTCTGAAAGCATTTGATGCTCCCTACAGACAACAGGCAGCCTCCGCCAAGCACAAGTTTGTGAACTGCTCAACAGCAGGGTTAGTTGAAGTAATAATAATATTTATATTCTAAAGAACACTGTTTAAATACACCTCCCACACAACGAGATTTCCTATTTTTAGAAGGAAGATGCCTGCACATCAGAAAAAGTGAGTAGCAAAGATCACAGCAGGGAGTTGGAAGTCAAAACTCCATTTTTATGATTTCACTGGGGCTGGAGAAGGAGAGGTTTCCTATTTTTTTAGCCACCTCTAGTTGCTAAGCATCTTTCACACAGAAGCCAGCAGAAATACTGAAATCCCAAGTGAACTTCATGAGGTCTGCCACGAGCACTCACTACCGCTGGGTATGGACTAAACACCCTAAGTACTGCGTACCGAAAATTGGCCCGTCTGTAGTGTGGACGGTAGTCTTTGCCCAAGAGAAAGGGATCAGATTTAAGCCAGTAGTGCTGCACCTTGCTTTGGGGCTGCGTCCCAGCCTCCAGGGACTGGGCTTTGTGCTGGGAGGAAGAAAAAGAGCGCTTTGGAAATCCTACTAAACCCACTTTCTGAATCTGGGACAAGTCATTAATTATTTTACAATAATAACGCCTGCGAGTCAAAGATGACTGATCAAGCTGATGAATTAGCAGGGTTTATCACAGCAGTGAAACAGAAGAGCATTTAGGATGTAATTGCAGTTTGATGTTCTTGGCTGCCATTCCCCTTGATGGAATTTCTTCCTGGCTTGTAGGGCACCGACCTTCCCTCACTCCTTGCAGGGATGTGTGACCATCACTCATGTCCGTAATAAAACCCTACACCCAGGGCCTTAAACAAAAATAAACTTTTCACCTTGAGCAGAGCAAGGAAGCGGTGCTGTTTGAGCACTTTTCACAAGTGGCGATTTTTGCACTTTGGCCATTTTATTCTCTGAGCTCAGAAGCAATATCTCGCCCTGGATAATATATTGAGAAAGGTAAGGTGATTATAGAAATTGCTAAAACAGAAGAAGTGGCAGGTAACAGCATCAACACGAAGGCACAAATTCCCTGCAGGCAGGACGTAACTAAAGAAAGGAAAATAGGCTTTGCAATGGATGTAAGCAATGAAAGAGGTAAATGCACCAGAAAAGTTAATGTGCTCTTACAAAATCAGAACTGGACTGTCAGAATTCATTGAGATGTTGTTGATGTATACATACGCACCTAAATTCACCTCAAAAGCGCTCTGTGCTGTAAGCAGCCTGCCAAGAATTAGTGAAAAGAATAGATGTATGTTTCTCTGTATTTACTCTTTTCTGCCAGTATTTCACATAGACAGACCAGAGGAAGGGGGGGGAACCCAAAAACACACACACAAATAAAATGGTTGAATACTGCACAATCTTTTAAGGTTTTTGGCTTCAAGATTTTTCCTTAGCTGCCAAAGTAAAAAAAAATAAAAAGAAAGCAAAATATTTTCAAACAGCACTCACATCCTATTTAAACTCCAGCGACGGACGGCCAGTAATGCTCCGTGCTAACACCAAAGGATCAAAGACACACATAGACCTAAAAAAACCCTGGTTAGCGCCTCCTCTTATCTGCTGATTTCTCACAGGCTCCCATGCGCCGATGGACATTGTATTGCTCCTTCCCCTGGCAGCCGTACTAAAACTTTTACAGCTTCCTGCACCCACGAGAAGGTGCCCTACCGTTCGACCGCTTCCCCGTTGGTCACGGTGAGCGAGCCTGCACTGGAACTGGTTGATCCCAGCCCCTCCTCTGCCGTTTCCCCGAGAGCTCCCATTCTTCCTTGCATAACAGGTCATCACAACAGCTTCTCAGTTTGTCAGCAGGCACCACACATGTATCATGACCAATGGATTGGACCCATCACGTAGGGAAAATGCTGAAAAGATCCGTTTTCCCACTATAATATGGCCCTGTCAAAACTATTGCACTGATTATTCCAGAAGCTTGGGACCGTGACACATAGGTTCTCCTCTGTATTTCACCACTTGCCTCTCCTTGTGGCTATCTTTCCACATCTCAACAGATGTAAATCCTCAGGAATGAAAAACCATTAAGGATTCATCCCTCCTGAGTTCATGTACACTTCAAAAAAAATGAACCCTGGTGCGCAACTTCATCAGAAAAAAAAAAAACCCACGCTTTCCTTTTGAAGGCTTCTGCAGAGAACATGTTGCCAGAAGTGTGTTAAGGTAGGCAGGAAACATCATTTCTGTGATGTGCAACTTCAAAACAGACAAATATATTCTATTTTCTGAAGTCTTGCCTGTTGTTTTTTTTTCTTTTTCTTTTCCCCCCGCAAAGCTGCTGCAGTTCAGGGCTGTCAGCTTTGTTTCTTCATGGGTCTTTGCCCAAGTCCAGAGGATGGGGCTCTGTCTGATAAAGCTGGATACTTTTTTTAGTGGATGTTTAAAAGCTCTGTCAGGAACACAGTGGCCTGAAAGTTTGCCAAAAATCTGACAGAGTTTATAAGCTCTATTAGTGGTCAGCCTCACCAGCAGAGTTTGCGAGCCCTGCCAAACTGTGCTGGCTGCAGCCAGACATGCTGTTCTGGCTGCAGCTGATGCAGGCTGAGGGGTGTCACCCCCCTCCCCAGCTCTCCTCTAGCTTGTCACCACCTTTCTGCCAACAAGTACCACCCCTTTATATCTGAGGGTGCAGCTCCACACGCACCCCCTCAGCCAGCTGCCTTCGTACAAGCTGGGTTGAAAAAGACCACGATTAGAAATGCTTCGGCTGAGGTCCCACGGCCGGGCTGGGGAGGCTGCGAGCTGCAGCGAGGTGGGGGACCGGCCAAGGTTCGGGGGCAGCAAGGAGCTCAGTGGTGGGTCCAGTTTCAGGAAGACCTGAAAGGAGAGGGCTCTCCTCTCGGAGTTTTCCAGCGGCTCCATCCAACAGAGCAAGTCTTCCACCACTGCAAGGGGCCATTGCCCTGCTGTTTCCAACACAACGCCCAAAAACACACAGCCAAAAGCTGCACACACAAAGACAAATCCTCCTGTTATCTCCAGGCAATTTCGGACACCGAGAAGCTTGCATACATTTCTATTAATAGCAGTAACAGATTATCTAAAAGGAATGAAAGGCAGCTAATACTAAACTTGGTGCATAGGTTAGCCTGTAGACAAAACACGTTGTCTGCTTTGTTGTATCTGCTCTAGCATAAACTCGAGATATTTAAAGAACGAACCTCAACTAACAGTGCCTTTGGGTGGGGTTTTCTTCCCTCTCCCCCTCCAAACATGCAGAGCTCCATAAATTTCAGTCCCAATGTTTCCTTGGAAATAGATTTTGGAACAGAAAGGGATTTTCAGTCCCCAGACCTGTATTTTGACTATAGGATTCACAAGAGTGACCAAAGCTGTCCAAAGGCCCCCAAGGATCTATATCTAGCATGGAGTTATCCCTTCCACCCCCTTCTCCCTGTGCAGACACTTTTACAGAATTGGCTCGGTCTTTATTGTGACACTCTATTTTAATTAAAGCACACAAAGCAGACAGATGATTCATAAGGAAACCTTCCCAACAGTAACAAACGTCCAACAGACATTGCTTGGACTGACCATCTATCTCAACTATTAAGTCCTTCAAAAAAAAAAAAAAAAAAACACACCACCAAAAATAACACCAGAGAGCTGAGAAGCAGGCAGCCCTCAAAAGCACCTTTATAATTCATCTCCTCCCACAGCCTACCACAAGACTACTGTGGGCTTGCTATACTTAAACTAGTGCTTGGGCTCCTTTTCCTACATCCAGTGGAAGTTTTCCCCAGGACACCTCCCACTGTCTTCCTCACCACTGAAAAACTGAAACAGAATTAAAATCCAGCAATCTCTTGCCGCCGTGGCTACTGAGGTAACTTTGAGCGAGGGATCCGGGTTCATGAAAAGTTGCTGGCACACAGGAGAAAGGAAGGAGACATGAGATTTAAGGAGGTAGAACCACGGTAGTACTGAGCACTGCAGGTACTAGAAGTCCCACAAATTTTTGGTTCTAGTGGTAGTGATGTTGCCCAGTGTTGGTATGGCATGCGTCAGCACATCCAGCTGTGCTGTAGACGCACTCAGAAACCAAACCTCTGTGAGCTATGAGCTGCTGCCCTCATCTCAAGATGATTCACTCAGATGCTAAAACTTTAAATGTCACAATTGTTAACTCACAGCTCAGCAGAACACGCAAGAAAGACTGGGAAGGGGTGGATTACGAAAGCCTGCATGATTAGCTCAAGTCACAGCTCATTTTGGAACCACCAGTGAACAGGATGTGCGCCCACCACCTCTTTGCCTTCAAGAGCTGAACCCCAAGGCAGGCCATCTAAGCCCATCTTCAAAGTGAAACAAAACCAAAGGAGCTCTGGCTCATGGGTGTGTTCCGAGCCCACAGGAAAGCCCAAGGGGTCTGAAAAGGTTTGCACAAGACAGTTTGTCATAAGAGAAACATACAATTTTCCAGCTATAGCCATCTTCACGGAGACTTGAGGAACTCTTCTTCGCAAAGCCTACACTGCAAAGGCTGAACATCCGCTCCCCTCCAAGTCAGATACTTGTTACAGCCCTGTCTTTGCTGAGTGCTGGTGAAAAAGCAGAGCGGAGTCTCTATCAAATACAACAGAAACAGAGATTTTGTGGTCATGAACAAAGAAGTTATTGCTGCAGGCAAGAGAGCAAAAACACACACCAGCCAATGGATGTAGGGCAGAGCAAAGCGCATAGTTTTGAGACTATGGACAGGAGAAAATTTATGCTAACTGATGTGACAGAGAGAGGGGAGTGCATTATAATTTCATTATAATTTGATTTGGTGGCCTTTTATTCCAACTCCAGCTTCATAGCTAGAAGGTCTAGTCTACTCCTCCTGTCCTGCGATGGTGTACAGCGTTCCTGGAGAGCTATACATGGTGGGACTGAGCCTGAATCAATCCATTATTGATCCAATTCAGGTCCATGGAGACCTGAATCAATCTAAGCCAGGTTTGTGGCATGCCAGCTCTCCTCCCACTTCCGCATTCCCTTCATCCTTCACCAGTGCTGGGGGTTACCCAGTTACATGGCAAGCTGACTTGCCACCAGCAGCAGCAAACTCCTGCTGGGATGGAGACCCCTGGAATTCTGCCCACCTACTTCAAAACTAGGGCAGTGTCATCTGTTAGACTAATCTGGTCCAGCAATCACTGCCACCCACCACTTCCAAGCAGGTTCCACCTAGTCCACACTGGTGGAATAGTAGAGATAATGGGAAGATCTGGGGGTTGTGTTTTTTTTTTTTTTTGAAGGCTTTAAACCAAACCCTCTTATACATTATGAGCTGTTGATGCTCAACATGGCTTTATTTAGTTGGGTTTTCTGTATGTATAACTCCAAAAAGTTAGTTCCCAATGAAAAATACATCTTGTTTAGTAAATCAATAAATACATCCTCTCAGAAATAGATTTCCCTGTCACTGAAGCATGGTATTCAGTCTTTCCTTTGTTTTTTTGATATGCTGGGAAGAAAGAAAATGGACCAAGAACATTTCAGACTTGTTTCCTGCACAAAATCATGTAAGCATTGTTGATATCTCTTGCAGATGTGCAAGTTATGTTTGGATACAGGCTCCAGTGCCTCACAGCTCTCAGCCGTACGCAGATTGACAAAGCCAGAGTCAAAATAGCTCTTTGCAGTTTCCCACAGCATCGATGTCATTCACCCTAGCACAGATGATCAGATTTCCCCAATTCCCAAGCCTCAAAGAGCCTCTTACAGAGCTGAACAATCCTTGTGACAAGACAGCTTGGGGAGAGAGGATTTCCCAAAATCCAACATGAATTTTGAGAGCTGCTCAGTCTGTGTGTACCTCTTGTCATCAATTCCTATTTCTTTCCAGGAGAGCACAAACCATCAATGTGCCAGAAAGTTACTTTTATCACTCTCTGCAAAGGGCTGGCTTGTTTTCTGCTATGCAGAGCACCAACACGAGAGCGCCCTTCAGCAGGTGCAGACCAATGTCTCTTGTAAAGTTACTGCCACCCCCCAGCATCTCTAAAGTAAATGCACACAATAAGGAGCATTGGTAGGGGGTGGGGAAAGGCAGGAGGACATTTATTCCATGTTGTTAAGTCCTATTAAAGGCATTGATTAGGTTCCTCAGCAATGGCTGGATTTGGGGTTAGGATCATCAGGATAGGAGGATTTAAAGGATCCCTTATTTCCAGTGTCCTTCCCCTTTTTATGGTGCTCCCCCTCCTTTTTTTTATTTTCACGAGTAAATTAAAATTGTTGCTGCAGTATTGCTGACCTTTTTCACACAGGGCATCAAATCTCCAAAGACTCTCTTAAAGCTCTGTCCTTTCCCAGTGTTGTATCCTATTAGTGCACTGACCCTTTGTGCATCCAGCAGAGCTGCTAACCAAAAAATGCCTTTGGAATCTGAAAGCTGTGGCACAAAGGCAGCCCTTGGGTTTGAATAGGGCAGAGCGGAGGGTTTATTTGCCCTCAGGGTGCGTTCTTCTCCATGGCATGGAGGTTACAGCAGAGCAGGCAAGGAGAGGGTTTGGACCCTTCAGCAGATGTAGTTCTCCTATTAAAGTGGAAGCAAACTGGAGTCTATACCAAGGGCTTCCCAAAACAGAGCTCTCACCAGCTGACTTTGGTTGCATAAGCAGCCTTTGACATAGTCAAATTCCCAAGCCTAGTTCACTGGGGGGGAGGGGAGAAACTAAGGGGAAAAAAATCTGGATCAGAAAACCAGCAGTCCAGTTGTATACCGTAGAAGGGCATCCCATTCAGAATGTAATGAAGGGAGCACTTAAACAAAGCATCTTTAAGGTATTAGAGCTAAAAAAGCTTTGTTGAGGCATTCCTTAAACTTAAAAGATGGGAGCAGAGCGCCTAGGAGGTCTATCAAGCTAACTTTTAAATAAGCTGGTGTGAGTTGCTTTAGAAAGCAGCTCCTTCCTTCATGTCTCCAGAGGTTTTGAAAAGGACTGGGAGACATCTACATGCAAAGAACAGATAGATGGCCTAGATTATCTGGGACAACCTTAAAATACAGTGACTGCTCTGATGAGCATAGCTAGTCTTCAGGAAGAAAAAATCCAAGACGATATGGTATTCCAGAGCAATGAATTCTCTCCTACATCCCACCACAAATCAAGGGCCCAGAGCTGATTTATTTCCAGTACCAAGAGCAGTAAGACAGAGGCACTGAGCCACACAGCCTACTCCCCCACCCCAAACGCTTGCTCCTCTTCCCCTTCACCCAATCCCACCAATGAATTCTTTATGCAAGGTATTTTCTTTCTCACTAAGGAATCTGGGGGGAAAAGGTGAAAGACAGCCAAACTTCTGAAGATTGCTATCCCATCACAAACAAGAGATGACACCAACGCAGCTCTGTTCAGCATTTCACTTGGAAGTTTTCATATCTGCAGTTTCATCTGCAATTATATTTCCTCTGCCATCCTCACCGACCACACTTGTTTCACAGGTCATTTAAGACTTCTAATTTCTCTTAATCTTCAATTTGGGTGCTTAAGATAGGAAAGAAAGACTTTAAAGATTGGCTGCCTACACCTATTACAATACTTGCCATGATCTGCCTTTCACATTGTCATTACCGTCTTCCTTCAAGAGGTAAGCGAGGGAGCCCTGCCAAGCCTTAGACAAGTTAACAGGAGGCTTACAATAATACATTTGTCACTCCACTACTGGAATCAAACCAAAAGTCTGTTTTTCTTCCTTTCTCCACCTCAACACCTACTATTTATGTATTTAACTAGCTTACCTAGTGGTGGACTGACTGTGCCTTCCTGCAGAAAACAGAGATGTGGGTGTCTGGTCCCTTCCCTCCATACAGCCCAGAGAAATCCTGGCTCATCCAAAGCCCTGATTCACCTCGGCTGCAAGGGAAGCATGGGACAAATCCCATGGAGCTAACACTGAAAACACAGCACTCAGAAGAGCACTTCAGGTACACAGACTTCAAATTTTCTGTAAAAGATTTTAAAGATACTGCAAAAAAAAAAAAATGTTGCACTTTAATACTTGATCACTTTGGTAACGGTACATCATCTTCAAAATAAAAATTAAACGTGAATGTTTCGTGGATATTTACAGCTATTATTTGCTCCCATAGCTGCAGAAAAGAATGAAACAAAGATACATATGGTGGTCCCTGTGTGGTCTAAAACAATGTAATTCTTATTGGGACATAAACTCCTTTAAGCAGAGACAGGAAAGATACAGATAAAATAAGAATGTTGAGGGTAATAAGGTGAAAATAATGGACTCTTTCTCCCCCTTCCAAATATTTCTATTATCACCAAAGAAGGCAGACTTCGGAAGAGGGGGAGCTAGATACGCCTCTACCATCCCAAGCTTAATATCTGCACAGATCAAGATAAAAATCTTTCCATACTGATTACTTCCAGCAGCAGACCTTCTGCCTTTACAGGAAAGCCTTGTCTTTTTCACAGCTCCACTCTCTCATAAACCTCCTCTTTACAAAGAAGGGCTCTGCTCCCTCAGCTGATCTGGGGTGCAGGACATCACGCATCTCCTCTGCGCTGGGTTCGCAGCCCTAGTTCAATGAAATCAGTGCCATTTCTATAGCTGACAGGCCACCAATACCGGTCCACTCCCCGCCTGCTGCAATCACAGATTCAGCAAACAAACTCACCACCACACCTGAGGGACCTCAAAAGCTCTGAACAATCCAACTTGGAGCATGAACTTAAGAACTACAGCTAACCAAATCAAGATGTTTTGCTCAGGACTGGTATGAGTGGAATATCGCTCTTACAAGTAATTCTTTCTCCCATTGTTCTTCTGACTCAGCACTTCACTAACTGATGGTCCGAGCAAAGTGGAGAGCAAACCCACCTCCAATCCCCCTGCTCCGGTAGCCTCCGTCTAGCCATTCTGCTGCTGCAGTTCACCCTGTTCGCAGTTCGGTATTTCCTTCATTGCTAGGAAACAGGAGTACGCATTTCTGTCACGTCAGGGTAAACAAGGCACTTGTGTTAACCTGATCTGAACACAGAAAGCAGAAAGGTAAACCAAGGACTTGGCCAACATCCACATGCCACTGACTCTAGCAGAGGGCTCCCACCTGATTCTTTCGTTACCCTAGAACCGCAGGACTCGTTTTGCATCTTTTTCAGTGTGGTCAGTTCATCGAGGTCAGCTGCAGACAGGCAGCTCTGACCTTGGTGTAAAACTAGAGAGCTCTGTTGTCCCTGTGTCACAGGGCAGGACGGACACGACTTAGGGTTAAAAAAATACATCCCGTGTGTCTTGATTAAGAGCAAAGCGCCTGCCTCAGAGCAGCATCACCTTTCTAGGCTATGCCTTGCCAGAAGCCGTGGTGAGACTGGCGGAAGAGCACCTCAGTGATGGACGTGGCTGAAAAGGATGAGGTTGTTTTCATCGCTTCACTGCAGAGCTGGCTGCTGCAGTCACAAGTACGCTGTTGGGTCCCTCACTCTGAAAGAGGCCTCATCTCTGACCCTCCTCTTGGTAATTATCCCCTCACATAGCTCGCATCGAATGAGACTTATCAGGAGCTCCAGCTGCACTCAGTCACCGTCTTGGTGTAAACATCTTGTGACTCCTTCTGGGGACAAGCAGAGAGAAGCCAAATATAGCTGCCTCATCTTATTTACACAACAATCACGAACACTGTAATAAACAAATAAGCTCTGATGAAGTTGCTTTATAAAATTACTTCAGATTTAAATATTTTATCCTCCACCAAGAAGGATAAGCAGAAGTGCTAGCACCATCTTTAAAACAACAACCTAAAAGAAATTCACAACTGCTCAGTTTATTTCTAATGTGTGTGTGAATACTGAAGATAATCAGAAGCACGGAGAAAGAATTATTTGCCAGCTTTTTTCCCCCCCTCCCGCCTTCAGTTCTTCCTAAAAAGTCCCAACCAAACATGTTGAATTCTTGCCCTACTTGGCATAACCTGTGCTTAAGTCCCATTAAACTTAAGGAAAATTTGGCAAGATCTTAATTTATGCTTTGACTGAAGCATTCCCGCAAATCAGAATGCATAACCAAAGGCAAAATTAAAGCCCCAAGGTGGTGAACCACGACAGAGGCGCTGTGTTGAGAGTGAAGGAGTCCACTCTTGGGGAATTTGCTCTCTGCTTTGTCCAGGCAGTCAGATCCCTGAGTTAAAGTCCTAGTCTTGATGCTCCCACTGCACGTGGGAAGCTTCAATTCAGGTTTTGCGTTTCGTGCAGCTTTTCTCAAGCTTGCATTTCAAGCAATTGACGGTTTTTAAGACCAAGATTTTGGAAACAAGGGAGGGAAGCTCTGAGTCATCTGCCTGTCTCACATATACCATGGATCCAGATGACTGAGCATGTATGGCAAAGGCAACCGGCCTTACCTTATCGGCTAAATCTCTCACGACGTTGGTCTGTGTGGTACCGCAGTGAGCAAACTGCTGTAAAAGACAGTCACCCCTGCAGCTGGAGAACCCCCGTGCTGCACAGACCCAGTGGAAATATCACACCAGTTTGGTAAGAGTATCGACACCTGACTGTTTCTCTAAAGGTGAGCAAACTTTAAAGCTATACGACCTCTGGAAGAAGCTGAGGATATTTGTTGGAAGGATCTCATTTTAATCTTTGGTGGCACAATGAATGCCCTGATAAGTCCTGATTTAAAAAAAACACCACACAACAACAAAACGCAAAAAACCAAACCCAACATCTTGCTTTGGCTGCATGAATGGAAGTGGACTGACAGGAGTTTGTGGAGACTGCTTTTATGGCAGCTTTGAGATTTACACCAGGGAGCAGACATGGGGACTCGTTTTGATAGAGCTTGCATGGACATCTGCTACAAGAATCAGGCCCTAGCAGAGGAATCGGGACCCCAAATCTCAGAATCATTCATTTCCACTTAAAGTACTTCCTAAAATCTGAGAGACTCAGAAGCCCAGCATTGGATTTGCACATTTCCGTGCCAGCACAACATAACATATGCTTGACACGTCTAGAAACATTATGGTGCTGCTTCCATTTCCTGCCAACCACTACAACTTTCTTTTCCTTCCCGATTTTAGGTTTTGTGAATTGTTTCAGCGCAGGAAGAGGAGGACTAGAAGAGCACTTTGGTACCTGGGGAAAGAACGTGTTTAGAGGAAAGAGGCAGAGCATGTGTTCTTCAGGATCAGTTGGCAGAGGAGGCAGAAAATACCACAGAGCGTGACACAAACTGAGAAAAGATTTTGTACTTGCTTTTCATTTGTTCCCACAACAGATGCGTGCTGGCCTGACTCAAATACTCCATGAAGTAGCAGCCATTGCATATGCTTCCAGATCCGTGTCAGCCTAGCTGAAGGCAAACACGCTGCTAGCCGAACACAAGTGGAAGAATCAGCATAGCGACTACCACCGGGATGGCTGCACATCCTCCAAGTCCCACCACAGCCTGCAGAGCCCAAGGGTCTTCTCCGCACTCTCTTCAAGGCTAAATCGCTTTCGGTTGTCTCTGCTACAGGCAGCACTAGGTTCAAGGCACAGAGCTGCGTTGATGAACTTGGTACTCAATTTTAGGAAGACCACAGATAGAGGATCCACCCTTCAAACAGGTTCAGATTTGGAAGACAGTCAAACATCTGAAAGATTTGATCTTTATCTAAATGATTCAAACCATCTGAGCACCACACAAGTCTGCACAAATGGACTGAACTCCCTAGAGAAAGCCCTTTCTCATGAAGTTTTGAGTATTTCCAACCCTGGCTTGGCAAGAAGTAACACGAGAGCAGACTCCCTCGTGGTATTTTGGTATTTCTGATTCCAAACACAGCCAAAAAAACAGAGCAAGAAGATGGATCTCAGTACTTTATCTGAATTTATTAGACAAATTAATTCATTTTCTGGTGACAAACCCTCTAACATTTCTGAGCACGGACCAATGATCTATGCGATGACTCAACTGTACTATATGCTTTAAAGCCTAGTTTCTAGGCATTGAGTTTTCACTTGTTTCAAAAATAAATGCATCACATGAAAAAACCGTCTTTTTCCTCCTTCCAGAACATTAGCCCAGTCCAACGGCAGGCTGCTGCTCAACAGAACAGTAACAAGACTCCAGTGACATTTCTACAGCAAGAAGTCCTCTGCCTGTTAGGCTATTGGCAAGGTAGCTCTAGTAAGGGTTGGTGGAAACCCACGTACTCTCAAAGGTCACAGAGACTGGCATCTAGAAGTCTCAGGACAGTTTAATCAAATTAATAAAGGCCATAGTCTTGCCTGCCAGGGAAGCCAAAATAATGTGGTATTTCCACCCCCCCAAAAAAAAAAAAAATAATCTAACAAAGGCACAACCAAAATCAGAGATTAATGTGATCATCTTGACTGCCTATAAAGGGAAAGCCACATTTTGGAAAAGAATGAGGGAGGGTGCACATTTATATCCAGCAGCTACAGGAACAACAACCAAAAAAATTCAGTATTCTACCCAGAGTCTGATTCCTGAAGAGGCCCACAGTGGCAAAAATAGGATAATTGTAAAATAGCAGCTCACGGTGTTCTCACACTTTTTTTTTTTCCATGCTGCTAAAAGCAATTCACTCAATCAGCAGTTGGCTATCACCAAAATTCCCTCCTTCATCTCTGTATTCCACATAGGGAGTAGCAAATATAGGGCACTCAGCTCATAACTTTTGTTTTTTTCAATCAGGAAAATTCTTTCAAAAATGAAATAAGCCTCTGATTTAACGACCATCAACTGAGCACAATAGCTATGCTGGGAACAAGAGATCTTGAAAAAATTCCCTCCATGACTATAGGGCTGATTCTCTCTCATTAAATGATCGTGGCGTGATTCCAGATGCAGAAAAGCCAACTCCTTCAGGATGGTTTGTTCTTGATTTTAGCTAATCCTCCCAGACTATAGACTATTCTGTAATAAACCCATCAGCAAGGGGGCTCCCAGGGTGCAACACCCCACTTCTCAAAACTTGGATCCACACCCAGTCACGCAAACTAGTCTCCTGCTACCCGAAGGCACACGTTCACGCGCCCGCTGCTAATTGACAGAAAGCTTTTACCAGGGACATTCTGGGAAGGCTGTTATCTTCCATCTGCAGTTTCTTTTTTCAGCTGGTCTTCATAACCAGTTGGCTTCCCCGTGCCCCTGTTGATCACAGTCAATATTTCTATAGCACGATAAGACTGCTTTAACCTGGCACGAGTGTGGACGTTTTCTGCTTTTTCCACAGCCTCTCTGACAAAAGGTCATTCTTCCCAGAATATACCAGGGTGATCCTGAAAATAATTCAGGACCTGACCATCTTATTGAAAACAAACAGGAATAGTTAAAAATAGAAAGAAAAAGGAATGAAATCCTGCATTTATTTTGTTTTAAACACATCCAGCAGACTCATCTGCTAAATCCAGTCTAAATAGGCTTATACAGCAAAAAACTTCCTGCAATTACAAAGACCAGGTCCTGTAAACCACTCATCTTCTGTTTCTCTCTTCAGGTACCCCATCAGTTGGGCAGTTTCTCCTTTCTGGAGCATCATTCTGTCTCATCGAAGTAACTATAATTCTACCTCGTCCTCTTGCAATCTCCACAGACCAGATGTTCCTCCCCTCCTCTCCAACCATTCTGTGATGTTATTACGCACAATCAGCGTGTTGTGCTCTGTCTCAAAAGCAGCTGAGGCCTTTGAGGCTTAATAAAAGGTGAAAGGTAAATGTTAGATATGTTATTATTACTTTTAATTAGGTGTCTGTCTACTAACAGCTCCTTACTGAAAGCATGAATTTAAAACAGGGTTCTACCAACTTCCTGCTCCAAGCTGCCCGGCGCCTGCCAGAGGCATCAGGAAATGAACTGAAGCCTGGGGAAATGGGAGGCAGGGAAGGACTCTTTGACCACGCAGCAAACATTAACATAGAGAAGAAAAGGCCCCTTGCAGAACCAGCATCCTGGGTTTGTGGATCCCAAGTGTTTCATCTCTCAATCTACCGCCTCATTCTTCAGGAGCCCCAACATCTGAAAGGTATCTAGAAGGAGGGACAGATGGAGTCTAGCCATTCTTCCACCAACAGCTCCAAGTACCGCCAGCACAACGTGCCAGAGCTATCAGCATTTTACCTTTCCTTCCCCCACTCCCTCCGTGACAGCCCACCAAAACGAGAAGCATTGCTGGAGAGCTGCTGTAAAAGACCATGCCAGTGGAGCCCAAGCCCCAACTGGAGCACCAGCCAACAGTCCCAGACTTATCACCTGACCAAGCTGACAGGAATTTCACTGGAGCTAGCTAAATTTATCCATAATTTGCAAACACTCTCAATTCATAAATCAGTAACAATTCAGAAATTATTATTGCTGCATTACATCATTTTCTAAGAACAGCATCACAATGCAGCTGCTTGCTACATCTGTGAGTATTTTATGGGTACTATCCACAAGTCAAGGAAAAATATTTTCTGCCAGGACCCACCAATTATGAACATGCTGAGAGAGTAAAGGTAAGCTAAAATGAGGACTGATTTACCCCTTACGAGTTACGCTTCTATCTGCTTAAAGCCCCAAGTAAAAGAATGTGCCAGGCTCCCTTCAAACGGTTATCTGAGTTTCCATCCCCAAATCCACGCTTTCCAATTTGGCACGGTGGGAAGATTCTCCACAGAGGTGCAATACGAGTTGCTGCAAATGCGGACTCAGGTGCTCGGCGGTTAACTGCATCCGAAGTTCAGAGAACACCTGGCTGTATTGCCCTGCCTGTGGCTAGAATGATTATTCTCTACCTACCTTTAAGTTCAAGGGAATCAAAAATGCAGACGCCTGGTTTACAAGCTTACAGCAGATTTACAGAAGCCACTGGGTCTTGAAACCTTGCAGGAAGCACTGAAACAACCGAGTCTCACAGCGTGGTCAGGAGGCAATCAGTAACCTAGCCCGCATTATCTCCCTTCTTTTGCTCTTGGCTAATCTGGTTTTCCTATCAACTCTTTTAATAGCCTTTGCTGAATAAAACATACCAGGTTTTCAGGATTTGGCTTTAAACGGTCATGCGATTTGTGTGCCTTTTTGAGGTTTAGCTATGTAATCCGCCTTGGCAATTTTTCTATCAGAGGTTCTAATGCTCCTGGAGACACTATCAAAATTGTGCGCATATTTATGATTGCATACAAAGCTGGCATTGTTCAACTGCAAACTTGTAGCTGAGAGAAGAACGGAAACTCCCGAAACCAAAGACGATGAAAAGTAATTCCTTTCAGTCGCACAAAGTCTGGTGCACCTCAGGTTGCCCTTTTTCCACCTGGTTCTTCTGCTCTGTGTCCATTCCCTGTGGACTGACCTGCACAGGTCACTGCTCGATCCTCACACCCCTGCCCATATGTTTAGGCTGCCGTTAATGTCATGTAAGACACTGGCTGGAAGAGACGCACTTCAAGGAAACCAGAGCCAAAACATCCCCCTTTCCACAGCCAAGCACACCACGCTGCCAGCACATCTGCTCCTCACCAAGCCAGTGAGCCTCAAGGTTATTTTGGGACCTGCATCGACACTAAATGGGGGCACAGGGGGCCAATGGTAGGAAACACGGCAAGGACCATAGAGCCAAACCCTGCAATTCAGGGGCCAGAGAGCACAAGGGCAACTAATCCCCGCAACAGCAGAGTGTAGACAAGTTTTTAAGGACACCAGATCCCACAAGGTACTAGGTCCTACACACTGAAGCGGAGCAAGAGGACACAAAAGACCCCCACAGGGAGGATTTGAGGGTGACAGTCTAAGACCCTCCCTCTAATTTTGGCTGTGCCTTTATCAAGGCAAAGCTTCCAGTGAGGAAGCACCGCGTGGAGTGGCTTCAGGCGGTTAAAGACCAGCCACGGAGGGTACCAGCCTTTGTCCCTCTCCCCAGCAGAGAGACTTGTGCCCCGCCTCAAGGAGGAGCTGCCTGCCTGGGTACCATGGTCCATGAAGCAGCAAGCGCTGCTTGGCTCTGGGCTTGAGCACGCTTTCACAACCCTAACTCACCCACCTGAGCACAGGGGTATTTAGGGGTAGTAGACAGCCCTGCGTAGATACCTCAAGCCACAAACTAGTCCACAGCCTGAGCCATGTGTGCCTGCAGGGTCAGCACCTGGTAAAGAAGAGTGAAACAGGGCTTCAAAGGTGGGGAGGGAAACACAGAAGATGTCAGAAAGCCATCACTGACAAATATTTAACAACCGCTCTGAACAGAAAAATGAGCATTGGGATAGCTAAAGCTGCAGGAGGCTTCACCCTCTCTTCCCAGAGACATGCTACAGCAGTGCCTGAGGTTTCCTCTGTCTCTTCTGAGTCTAGAGAAGCACTCACCAGCTCCAGAGCATGCCCAGTCATCCACACAGCTACATGGCCTCTCCTGCAAGAACGTACCCCTCTCTCCATACAAACCTTGCTCATTTATGGCCTTACATCCACCCCAGCAACTACTCTACTACTGCTACTACAACTATTTACTTGATTGTGAAATCAAGTAGAGACTGCACTTAGGGAAACAGAGTAATGAAAGTCCTGAAACATGAGTACCTTAAACTCTGGGAAAGTTCAAGTCTCAGGCCCTTCTGCAGACCTTCACCAGCACATCAAGACACAACACCACCAAGAAAAGTAAATAGAGAAGATACCCGAGCAATAAAAACTCTCCTTTAGGATCCATCAGCAACAGCCTTTCACATCCCTCAAATTTCCCTGAAGGCTACATTCTCCCGGCCAAGACTCTCTCTGGTGGAGTACACAGCGGAGGAGTTGCCTGGCCAGGACCCAGCCTCTGGACAAGACTTGGGGCATGCAGGGCTCCAGCCACATCTGTCCCGGCTCCCCCAGGGAAAGCTCTGGTTTTCAGGCAGGAGATGTTTTGAGAGCAGGCTGACACGGTATGCGGGAAGTGTTTTGCACTGTTACTTACACAGATACTGAAAACACTGGAGCTTTACCCCTCACGAAAATATTCCAGCAATATTTCTGTAGCCCTCCTGCCAAACCAACAAAACCAGTGCTCTCCATAAAGCCGTGAACTGAGTTGGAAACCGTGGAAAACTTTAGGTTACATTAAGTACGTTGTGCTATTGGAGCCCCTCTGTACATCGAGATCTGGTCAGACCGCACTATCCGCTGCCGGACAGCCTGGGATTTACACAGTACTGTTCATGGGCATGCAAAGCTAAGACCTCACTCCAATCAGCTTTGGCTTCAAGAGACCTAAAATTTACACCAACCTAAATAAAGCATCGATCTAGTATGATTTTATATCCAGTCTCTTGTCTGAATGGCAGAAACAGGCCTTTTGTTTATTTTGAAGCAAATTCCACAAACATACAGGTCACAGTTCTACCATTGCATCCTGGTCCGTAATGGTATAAAGTCGTTTCCATTTGTTTTCACTGGAGAAAGTATCCTTTCTTCTTTTTCTGCCATTTTCACACTCACAGATCAAATGGCTTATCAAACCATTACAGATGCTGATGGACTAAGAATTATGAGCAGCAACTAGTTGCCTAAAATATCCTCCGCTTCTGACACTTCTCATTTCCACTCTGCCTGTCACACTTACTTTTGGGATATAGAACACCTTTTCGTATCCGCATGGACCCAAGGCAGAGGCTCAAGGTGGGGAGATCCACCAGGCTCTGCTGCAATACGAACAGCTAATGGCACAAGCTCCTACCAGTTTTCACTTGCAATTAGTAGATGTGTCACACTAACAAGTATCAATCGGGGTCCTCATCCAGGGAAGCACTGCCAGATTTTCACGGGTTTATCAGAAAACCCACTGTTTTATCCAGGCAGTATCTGAAAGAGAAACTTTTGAGGAATGGCGTTAAATAATTCTTACAGAACAAGCAGCCTGTAATGGAAAACCAGTTAAACCCTGGAAGGTCTCCTAGTAAGGACCAGGAGTACAGCAAAACCGCTTGACACGACAGGAGAACAAGCAGACAAAACTACTAAGACACCTCCTGCATCCAGCTCTGATGCAGTGTCATAGGGGAGGTCAGGTCATCTTGTAGCCAACAGTGTGCCAATAATTTCTATTAAATCCCGGTGGAAAAACTCAACATCCGGGGGGGGGGAGGTTCCTTCAGCAATTGTTTCCTTTCCAAAGATCACTTCTTCAGCTAAAAGGATGGGGAAGAAGAAAGAAAGGGACTAGGTGAATAATGCTCCGTGACTAATAGCCGTGGTCTGACCAGTCTGAAACAGCTTCAAGTATCCATGACCTTTTGAAGAGCCACAAGTTAGACACTAACAAAACCGCGTAACACAAACTCTCACACCCCCTTCCTTTTATCAAATAGGATGAATAAGCTGACAAAAACAACATGGAAGTAATCTGCTGAGTAATTCCTCTAATATTCCACCGTGGGTTGGCTCTGAGAGTTTGAGGCACACAGCTACGAAGGCGCTGCGCTGACTGTATTTCGGATGACAAATGCTCATTAATCACACACAAATATTACACGTTGTTCCACCGCTTACACAAATGTTCTCCTAAAGCTGCGCTCAAGTCATTAACAAATCACTGAGCCCTCCCATATATTACACAAGTTCTTTGAAAGGACATGAAAGCTCTCACGACCGCACCACGCCTCCCACTCCCTGATATCATCCTATTGACTTCACTCAGCGCAGGCGTTCCCCACGCCATTTAGACATCTTTGGCATAAATTCTGCTTTCAGGGGGTGGCACACCAGTTAACTTTTGGGGGGTTGCTTCGTGTATCTCTTCTGTCAACCAACACAAATCCACGCCAGGCCATGACGTCATTAGGTGAAGCTTGGCAAAAGCAGGTAACGGTGATAACAGTAACATCCCACCCTAGTGTAGTATTTTAGTACTTTTCATCTGCAGATCTTGAAGAAGGTCACTAACACTGTACAGAGGGGTGCAATATACTTCTGTGGTGCTTCCCTTCAGCCCTTCACTGCAAGGGAGGTGCTTACCATCCTTCTTATTGCTGGACCATGGAGATCTATACATTGCTTTAGTGGAATGTCCACCAAAGTCCGGCATAAATAGAGATGTAGTGATGCCTGTTAATATAATTTAAGTCACCAATAGACAAAAATCCATCGTTTAATTATTGTTGAAAGGGAGGGAATCATTCACAGGACACAGTTTACCCCAGTCTTTTTCAGCTCACAGAATATATAACAGTCAGTCATTATTCCCAGATTTGGTTTCGCATTTGAAGTTTCAGATGTTTTTATTCCAAAAATCACTGTTAACACATTGAACTTGACCTATAAAACGATCAGAATTAAATGAAGTGTTTCATTTCTTGGGTAGATGAGTTTGGTTGGACTTGGTGATCTTAAACCAAGTCTTGGTGATCTTCCAACCAAAATGATTGTGATTCTGTGAAGTACACAATTCTGGTTCAAATACCTAAATTCACCAAAACATTTCTTTGAACAAATGTCAGAAAGCAACGTGATCCATTCCATAGGGAATAAAATACACTGTGATTGTTACATTTTGAATGCACGCTGCCAAATTCTCAAGTGATCGCACGATCCAAAAAAAAACAACGCACACCATTAACTATAACTAGTTAGCAAAGACAACTCAATAAAGCTTAATGGAAACTGCTCAAAACTCCCAATTAAATCATCTGCTAGCTGTAAAAATCAAATCACATTTACTTAGAAGCCTAAGTATTATTTAGCCAGCACTCAAGTTGAGAACATTATTCTACCTTGGGGAAAAAGCAGCTTGGGCTAAAGCAAGAACTGTTGTACGATTGCCACCCAAACCTTTGGGGAAAGCCTGGCAGTGCATCCAAAGTCCACGCCTAGCACATGCTGATGTAAGGCAGAATCCTGAAATCTGGATGTAACAACTGCAACGTAAGGGAAATTCAAATTTCAGACCATCCCTATCTAGAGGGGAACTTGCTTAAAATTGTGAGCAAAACTCAGGATCCTGAAACAGTAAGAAGGGTCTATGTGGACTTCATGCAGCTACA
Source organism: Bucorvus abyssinicus (assembly GCA_009769605.1). NCBI lineage: Eukaryota > Metazoa > Chordata > Aves > Bucerotiformes > Bucorvidae > Bucorvus > Bucorvus abyssinicus. Next base: position 4,873,778 of record CM020027.1, on the reverse strand, counting down.
GAACTGATTATAGACCAAGCAGAACTTTGAGGTACAGCCTGAGCAGGGAAATAGTAGAAGCCAAGACCACTCCTGTCCTGGGGAAAGCTTAAGCCTCAAGCATACCTAAAATAACGTGGTGGCAGCACAACAAGCTGGAAGGACCCCTCTCGGTTGCAGACTCCTGAACAGGAACAAGCAGCCTTGGATGAGAACAAAGGAGGGATGGGGAAATGAATGTCTTCGAGAGGCTCTGACAATTCTGAAGATGCGAGGTGACAGGAAAGATTTTGAAGAGAGAAGTAAGCAGAGTGGAAGTCACAAACAGGAGAGCTGACAGCCAGAAACTGTTTGGATTTTAAATGAGCTCAGTGGACAGAGAAGGGGAAAGATCATTGAACTGTTACCCATGAATGACAAGGATGGAAGTGGAGCACTGTGAGGAAGAAGACATCCGGCGTATTTGGCAGCAATAGCTTTAGGAGGGTCTTGAACAGGGACACAGTGGCAACAGATCCTGCTTAGTCTCTGACATGTATCAAAGAAGAGGGAGATGGGGATAAGTGTAAGTGTCCAACCTAGGAGGAGAGATGAAGAAGAGAGGAGCACCAGAAAATTCAGCAAAGACAGGAGGAAAAACCCTTGGGCATGTGCAGAATTGCTGATGGAGTGTTTACTGATGAACAGTGAAAGAATCTCATCATGTCAGCTCAGCAAGCTGGGAAAAGCACCTCAAGACCAGAAAAAAGGAGAAACAGTCCCTAGAACAAAGGCAGCAAAAATGCAAAGGGAGCTCCGTGCATTCTTAGGAGAGCATTTTTGGGACAGTAGGGGGAAGCCAAGGGGGAACCTTGCAGTAGACTCCATGGGGGATATGGAACCAATTCCTTTTCTCCTGATCTGCAAAAGATATGTTTCTTCTCCCACCCACCCCAAAGAACAAGATCACCTTGTAAGCTTAAAATTAAGCCTCTAAATATTAGAGGAGGACATCAGGGATCTAAGTGATAAGAGGACCTAAGAAAATTTGTGATCAGCATGTGAGGTGGCTAAAACCTTTCCAGCTCCACAGGAGAAGTCTCAGCAAACACCAGCTAACAAGGGACAAAAACGGCTATCAATGGCCAGAAGCAGTTGACCCACCATGCAGTGTTTGATGAAGTTACACGCTTATATTTCTTAGATAACATTTTTCTATAAACACAACCACACTAAAACGCCCAGGCTCATGCACCTGAGCGCGCTACACGAGCTATACCAAGGTGTTGCAGTTAATAAAAGCACCTTCTCTCCTGATGAGTCTGCTGACCTCTCACAGCACTCCATGCTCACCATTGGGCAGGAGCCACCCCCATCCTGATCCAGCCACCCCTGCTCCTGAGCAGCCCAGAGGGCTTCTTAGACACAGTAACACAAGGAGCTCCATCCCCCTTCCCCACCACGGACCAGCCACGCTACGCTGAGCTAGGGAGAGCAGGCACCTTTTTCCTGTATAATGAAGCCTCTCAGCCTTATACGGATTAAGCACCCTGTAAGAGGAGCACTGGAGAATGCAAGGTGGTATTGTATTGTATTAATGTCACTTAATGGTAACTGTCAATGATCGTGATGGAATAAATATGGAAAAGGAAATTACTGTAATTGATTGACAGTCTGGAAGCTTCCACATACGATCTAATGAGAGACCTGTGAGAAGCTGCTGCGGTAGAGGCTATTAATGCAAATCATATGCACCATGCCTGCTCTCTGAATTATGCAATGCCATGTGAATGTCTAATCCGTTTCACCAGGCTTGTCTCTATCCAGAAAGCATATTCCACTGACATGCTGATTAGTATATTAGGAGAGTTTTAGAAGTTCAGTGCTAGAGCGGGTGCCATCACAGTGTTATTTAGTTCAGGACGAAGCAAACAGGTCTGTACAACCATCCAGATCACTACATAAGTCTACAAGGTAAGTTTGTCACGGCTGATGGGAATTTGCAGGAATGCCTTGTGATACACGGTAAGAGTTAACAAATAGATAAGGGAAGTATCACTTTTCTAGGAAACCACTGTTGAGAACTCAGGAATTGAAGAAAAGGCAAAAGGCTTGGTATAGCTCCATGATAGTTTGCTTGGATTTCCACAAAGAACATTGTGATAACAGAAACAGAGGGGAAATTTAGAGGAGGTAGTTGGCATATTTATATCGCAGCAGTGCTACAGACACACAGGGTAGCGTATAAACACGGTGGAAGGTGATGTCTATCCCACGGTTTCTGGGCTAATGCCATTCTATTTTGCCTCTTAAAAAAAAAAAAATCTATTTAGATCAAATACCATTTAGATCAATGATGGAAATTATTTTAATGGAGTAATTGTGGTCCCTGGAGATCCCTTGTCCTTCGTGCAGCGCTGTAACACAATTAGCACTGCAGCACAGCTTCAGTTGTTGGAAGCGCAGGTCTGGACCACAAGAGACCTCACACAGTTTCAGATTAAGCTCGGGGAGGTGAAGAAAGCTTGCACGAAGCCTCCTGGAGCCTGAGCTGGCTGTCTCTCCTTCATTGCCAAAGTAAAAATCACTCAACTTTAACAAGAACTTGACAGGAGACCCTGCAGCGTATACAGGATTCCTCAGCACTTCCTAAAAATAGCCATTTGACAAGCCTGAAACCTAACTAATAAAGCTGAAAATCAGCCCTGTATCATTCGCTCTATCTAAAATGAACCCTTAGAGCAACCGTTCTGGCTCAGGATCACTCGCATCAAAGAACCACAGGCTAGCCGGCTCCAAAAAGAAGTGGAAAGCCCACGAACTCGGCGGCAAAAGTGAAAAACGACTGAAGAACAGCTTTGTCTCAAGATAGCTGTTGCTCTCCTGGTATTATGCGAACGAAGTCCCAGCCCTGTGAGACACCTTCTCCATTTATAGCTATCTAGCGCCTGCCAGGTTGTCTCGGGGGCACCCACAAAACAGACAGCAGCTACCCCAAAACTGGGGATTTCTTACAAAGCTGCCCGGGAGTGACAGAGCAAAATTAATCGCAAGTTCGGATGTCAGCTGGGAATATATAACCACACAACAAATTCCTACACTCCAAGGAGCACCCTGTGAGGAAGATGAACCGTAATGCACACACACTCGCTCGTACGAGGGAAAAATGTCCCACTCACGGGTACCCAAACCAAGGGGTCACTCACCAAAGGGGGGGTGAGGGCTCACTGGATCCTGGGAAGTCCTGATGCAAGGGGAGAATCTTCCCTGCTTCTCCAAGGAGGACCGACTCAATGTGATTCTCTGGCAGGTCTCCTTTATACCCCAGTCGAGTGTGAGCTGCGGTCATTCTCATTAGCGGGGGGTAAACACAAGACAAAGGCAGCTACCGGAGTCTAGACTCCGAGGCACCAAATAATAGCCCTCAGGCAACGAGCTGATCTTTATCAGGTGCTTGTGCAAGCCCTGGTCTTGGTCAGAGCCTGGCCAGGGTGGCTGTACCTGCCCCAGAGGTCAAGATGGGAAGGCTTCATGCAGGACAGCTGCATGGCCAGAGGGTCCAGGGCAAAGACAAGCGTTTCCAAGTGCACTGGTGTTGAGGGCACTTGCCTCTCCTCATATAGGGTAAAGAAAAGCATATTTCTCATCCCTTCTGTTCACTAGGCACCTCTGCACCTCTTAGACACCATGCATCGGATTCTCAGGCTCCACTCCAGTGATCCATACTGAATCGCTGTTTTCCACCAGTTTGTCTGCAAAGCGCAGTAACAATAAACCTCCGCTTTTGTGCAAGCGCTGAGATTGCACAGAGTTATTACTTGTGCAGAGGCAGTACAAAACAGCCCCATTACAGTCTAGGCTTTATGGCACCTGGTTATGCCTCGGGACAGATGCTGTCAGCAAAGCCAAAGAGATCTTGAAAATAAGCACAAGGAATGAGACAGTTTCATATTTGGCAAGTCAGCACTGGGAAAGCAGAGATCCACAGGTCATTGTAACTTTATGTACTCTTGGAAGGAAAAAGATGCTGAAAGCCCCCCTGAATTCAGGCATTGTCACTTTATTAGCATTAATTGCAGTGCCACATCCCAGCAAAGCCTCAGCAGTGTAAGCACAGGACAAGGAAAAGGAGCGCTTACCCCAAAAGACTTGCAAACAGCCCCTCAGCAGAGGACACTACTTTTCAGAGCTGGGTGCCACGATCAAGCTCAGAGGAATTACATTTAGGCATTCTGCAAGCAGATGAAAGGCTGCCTCTACCCCTGCAGGGAGTCAGCTCCAAGCCAGACAGCAGGCACTTGGGCTCAGCAGGACCACCTGCCTGAGACCTGGGCTTCAGCAGCACGATGGGCAGCTTCACGCCCAACCCTAATGGACCACAAGGTGTGTCTTTGCAGGGAAATCTCAAGTCTCTTCCCTCGGGCTAAATGCATGTTTGGAAGCCAGTGGTTTAAAATCCCTTCACAGCGATTTCAGAAGAGATAAAGGTATGTTTATAAGCTCACCAGAAATCACTACAGCTTCCTGGCAGCTACGCAGTTCCCAAGGAGGCTGCAGCCCTGCAGAGCCCCAGCTGGGGACAGGAGCACCTACTCTGGCACAGCACTTTTTCCTGGTTTTTGCCCTTTTCCCCCACTGCCCCACCTCAGAGGTTGCTTTGGGAAGGCAAGGATGCAGGATGTTTTGATCAGACTTGCCTTGTTAACAGAAAGGACAAATTCTCCCTGGCATTTTGATGCTTTGAATTCACACCACAGAAATTTATTAATGTTTCCTGGGGGGTTGAATTTGTCTGGGAGGGATGCACAGTGCAGGGGTGGGGATGGGGAGGAGTTTTGCAGGGAACAGAAGGTTTCTCTAGCCTTGGAGGATTTATTTGCCACCCAGGGGCCAACACTTTCAGATTTTTGCAGAGATTGATGTTTTCAACATGTAGAAACACTCTGAGGGAATAAATATATCATGTGTGTGTTCAGCATCCAAGATTTCACTATTTTACTTGCAGAACAGAACGATTCCCTCTGTGCTCATTCAATGGGAAGTTTGCTTTTGGGCAGGATAGTCCAGAAAGGCAAAATCTGGGTCCAGATTTCAATTGCACCCAAAAGTGCAGAACACACAAGCACTCAGACTGCTGTGCAGCTTGTAGCCAGCTGTGAAAAAACACACTCCTGACATTAGGGCAGGCTAAGCTTCTGCGGGAAAACTGATCCTATACCTTAAACCACGTGGCATACCACTCCAGGAGCCCAGTAATGAAGGAGGACGGTATTAACATTCCAATCAAAACATCCAGGAGGAGAAAAAGGAGAGCTGGTACTTCCAGTGTCAACTCCAATTAGGAGGAAACAGAAGCCACAGATGAGAAATAAGAAGCATCTGTATGTAAAAGCATATTTAGCTTTGAAGCTGGTGTGGGAATATTGGCTTAGTCCTTACTTTCCCCAAGTGTTATGTCATCTCATGTGTAATGTTGACACTTACAAGGATTACTTATTAAATAATTCCTTTACAAACAACAGGGAATAATTCTGGCCTTTGATATAGACAGATTATGATCTCAGATGCTACTATAAAAATCTCATGTTCACCTTAACAGGCTAAGCACATTAAGAATGAGGGGAGAAAAATACGTGAATGCAAAATATGGAAAGTAAACCCAAGAACAGGAAAATCAGAAAAGCCATGCTGAGCCACAGGTTTTAGTACCTGAGAAAGGGAAATTAAGAGATTAAATCAGTCTGCACCGGTCTTCAATTAAGTAAAAATCATGTTCTATGCCAATCTGGGCAGGAGGCCTTCGTATTTTTTATTATTATTTTTATTTTAATCACTTCCTCATTTTGGGACTGCAAAGAAAAAAGGTGGGGGGTGGTAAGAATAGCCTGCAGACATCTAATTAACCTGACACTGCCCTCCGGTCAGGCACAGCCAGCTCCCAATTACCTGACGGTGCTTTATCCAGGTTGTGGCTGAAGGCTGGCATGGTGCAGAGACTCCAGGCCAGCTCCGGATGGGTGCGACGCTGCATGTACACTGCTCTCCTGCTCCTCCTAGTCCTGGAGCAGTTTAGCCTGTGCACAGAGCCTGAGTTAATAAGCTTTACCAGGCCTGAACTGGCTCTCTGAGGAGCTGGCCTGGATACTGCTGCTCTGCTGCAGAACCAGGAGCACCAGTGAAGCACAGCACGTGGGCACCCACCACCACCTCAGGCTCCCAAATGCTGTGAGCAGGTCGAGGGACCAGAGTGGTGACTTCCCCTGGGCTGTTTGTCCCAGGAGGGCTCATTATTCAGGCACAGGGATGGAGGAGCACAAGCCTGCCAAGCTCGGACACTCACACCCCACCCAGGGCACCATGTCCATCTGCATGTTGCAAAATTCCCAGTAACATCCCCACCATCTGGGGTGTTCAGAACAGAAGTAGCTAGAGCTGCTGGGCTGGCCATCTCCTGTCCGAGTGGTTTGTGCTGCAGTCTGTATCACAACCAAGTGCCAGAAATCACATCTCTGCTGACAGAGTCTGAATTCAATGCTCAAATCAGGCCTGAAACAGAGCTGCCCTTGCTGTGCCCCGAGAACCCAGACCCGGCACGGTGCTCCGGGCAGGCTCTGCTCTGTGGAGAGGCAGCAAGGCTCCTGGGACATTGCACAGCAGACTTGGAGACCTTTCTGCCTGCAGTCCTGAATGGGCAGATGCAAGGGGTCAAATGATCCCCCTGTTACAGCACACCTTGGCTTCAGAGAATTGTACTCGGGGTCACCTTGGCACCAACCTTTTTTTTTTTTTTAAAAAAAAAAAACTTATCTTTTCACTATGACTTTTTTCAAGCTGTCCCCATCTGAGCATCTGCTGTAACATGGGCATGGGAGAAAGGACTCCTTTGGAAACAAGCTGAACCAAAAAAAGAAACAGCGCTAATGTAATTTGTTTTCTCAAACTGCAAATCCTCTACAGGCTTCAGGCAAACGAGGCATTAAAGCTGAGAAAAGGCATTGAGGCCCTTCAGCAGCACTTCCTTCCGAGGAATGAGAATGGAAAAGGCCCTTTTCATACTGTCTCATTGTCCCAGCTAAGGTGTTGGGCCCTGGAGCTCCAACACGCAGCACAGTATGGGGTTACCCAGGGCAATGAGCGACAAACAATTTAAAACTTTTCCATAAATCTGAAAAACAAAGAGGCTTTTTATCTCTGCGCTGAAAAGAGTAAAGGAGCAGAGCCTCCATCCCCAGAGCCCACCGCACCAGCGTGATCAGAGCAATCAAGCTGATGGTCTGGCAGCAGACCTGCAGCAGGCAGCCCTCTTCTTACACCGAAGAGGTTGCTCGAGGAATCCTTCCCAGTTGCCCGGCTGAACCCCAGCATCCTTTCCGCTGGTGAAAGCGTGATGCTGCTCCTCCTGCCAGTCACACCATCAAGAGGCACAGCTCCCTCAAACCCCAAGGCTCACAGCAACGTGACAACGGCAGAATAGGGCCCACCGTTAGCCCTTTCCTGAGCTTTAAGGAGAAGCTCACACTCCTTAGTTAAAGAAAGGAAGCCAGAAACACTTTTTTTTTTTTTTCAAACCAAGTGGGAACTTTTTTCCAACCTAGAAAGTGGCACACAGGAGAGAATAAGGACCAAAATGACTGAGAGCCTGCAGAACATTTTATAAAACAGTTATTTTTCCCCCCCAACAATGGCACTCTGTCCCTGACATGAATCACAAATGTCACAAGGCAGTTTGGTGAGGCTGCGTGTGAATGCTGGGTATTGAGCCGCAGCAGCTGCAGGCAGACTTTGTGGTTAACCCTGTGAGACTTTCACTGCTACAGCTGGCTTCGATTCTGTCACCACGTCCGAGCAGCCGCTCCTCCCCACTGCGCTGCTGCTAAATATAATCACAACCTTATCGGCGTATGCCTCTCGTTCCACCACAAGCATCACAGGGCCAGTACAATGGTAAGGCTGTCAAATTAAGAGATCTATCTCTCTATATATTACACATCAGCCTTCTTTCTTTTAAGGTATTAGGTTTTTCAAACATATAAAGCATAAACTTAACAGCCCAAAGTGGCTGAACTCAGACCTGTGCTTATTCAGGAAGCATCAGTTCATTTTGCAAAATCTTGAAGAGGAGAATAAATCATCTTTGTCTAAGGAACATCGCTCCCTATGCCGCTTTGAAGCCTTCTCCCCCACACCAGTACTGGCAGGTCTGTTGCCATTCCTTCACGATGCGAAGCACTAATATAAGCCCACTTGCATTTTTATCTCCATGGTATCTAGCTCTACCACAGGACACTTTTCCCTAAAAACTTTCAACATAAATGTTCCCTGTTTCTGCAATACCAACAAGGCAGAGAAGTTGGACTGGTGAAAAGCAAATATTTTATGTCTCAAGTGTCACGAGCTGTTGTTAGAAGCCTATATTATTTTCAGCTTGCCTCATATGAATTTACCTTCCTTGCATCATGCCTTCCCCATGGGAAAAAAGGTAAGGAAAACAGAGCTGGAAGGAGAGGTGCACAGCTCTCACACACAAGCCTGGTTTTGCATTAAAAAAAAGTTTCAGTTTAAAATAAACTGTCAAAAAGTTATGCTTTTTAGCAATCTGTAACCAGCTTCAACCACCGCATCTTCCCCCAAGACAGAGGTCTTGACTAGTATCTTTAAATAGATTCCGAATTGCTCTAGTGACACTGAAGTAAACCCCCTCATGGAAAAAAACACAGAATTGGTTTTAAAATCTAATCAGAACAATTTGGCTTGGTGCATTAAGTCACATGCACTTCTGTGCACCAGTGCAAGTCCTTGCATACCGATTAGTTTCATTACAGAGGTACCTCACAGATGGCGTATTGGACCAGAGCACTCCTGAATCAGAGATTCCTGTACGGAAGAAACTGGAAAATCTTGCATTTCATCCACAGATTTATAGTCACACAGATATTTACTCATTGGGTCAAGATTTATGCACTTGCATCAGCATAAGCCCACAACCAAGTGGAAGATCTGCTTGTTACTGTAGAAGTGATTTTAAACATCACCCTCCAAAGGTGGCATTTCCAGGAAATTCTGCTGGGGTCCTGCTTTCTGAGTGTGTGAATTTTTCCTGACAGGGTAGGCTTGGCCTCCCATAGACTCAGTGGCTTTTTCATAGAATCATTTTGGTTAAGATCATCAAGTCCAACCATGAACCCAGCACTGCCGGGTCACCACTAAATCACATCCCTCAGCACCGCATCAACACATCCTTTCAAGACCTCCAGGGATGGGGACTCCACCACTGCCCTGGACAGCCTGTGCCAGGGCTTGACAACCCTTTCAATGAATGGTTTTGCCACTGTATATGAATCGTCATAGTTTCCCAGCTCTATCACTCTGCTGACACCTCCCCTGCCACCAAACCCCCTAAAGTGCATCTCACTTCCCCACAATCCAGTCTTTTGGCCAGTACTGTCATTCCAGCGCAAATATGCAATGGAGGGGGGAATGGCAAATTCCAAAGCAACCAAATTGCTTGTGAGCACACAAGGTGTGCGCAGGATGGTAGGGCAGCCAGGAAAGCTCCTGCTTCTCTCCATGACCCCAGCCCTCTGCTCCACCTGACAGTGCTTCAGCCTGGAGCATACCTAAGGGCTACAGCACAAACTGCCCACGGGGAGAACAGCATCATGAAAAGCTTCATGGCATCATTAGGCCAGAATTTGTGCTAAACCCCCAAATTCTGTGGGGAAAATGCCAGCACCTAGGAAACAACCTGCCTTTGAAGAGGAGAACTCATGGCTGGAACTAGACCACCCATCACCCTTTTCCTGCCCTACCACATCCCTCAGCACCACATGCTTTACACTAGGGAAAAAAATGAAAAGCCTTCCTTCCCTAATTCTAATCAAGCCTCCTGACAGTGAGCAGCATGGTTTTAACAACCCTCAGTAAAGCATGCCTGGTTTTAATCACACAGTTAGAAAAATCAAGAAAAAATGAAGCCAGAGAAAGGAAGAACAAGAGAAAAAAGGACTCTGGGATGCACATAAGTGATCAAAAGTGGAACATGGTCCCATTGTAAAACATGGGAATTTGCCCACCCCAAAACCAACCTGTGGCGCCCACCACAAGGCTCCAGCCTGGGGTCTGCAAATAAAATCAAGTCAACAGGGATGAGTAAGAGCAGCAAGCCACCATTGCAGTGACAGGGTGGAGCTCGGGAGGGAGCTCCCCAGCAGGCACCCTGTCTCCCCCAAACCATTACCTCTCCATCACATGCCAGGGCACTGAGCTATGCAAAGATCAAAGACCAAACAGCAAGCACTGCTGGTGGATGAAGGTGGTCCCTTCTTTCTTTCTCTTCTCCTTCCTGGTTTTGGCTTGGTGAGGAATGCTTCTCCATCCAAGAGCAGTGCTTTGTGCTGCAGGATCTCCTGCCTTTTAGACGGGAGGCAGAGCCAAGCATCTGACTTTCTGCAGGCTGGAAGCCTCCCACAGCATGTGCTGAAGAGGAGGAAGGGTTTTTATCCTTTCACTCCAGCCAAAAACCTCTTTGATAATTGTATTCAGCAGCCTAAGCACCCCTGCGTCCCCCACTGCAAGCAGGCTTCTCCTCCCTGTGTTCACCAGCAGATGCCACCCACCATCCTGCCTGGCCTGTGGGCCAGAGGCGGTCAGCATCAGCATCACCTCCCCAGCACATCAGGTGCAGCAAAGAAAACATCTGTAATTGCCCAACAGCTTTGTGGCTGTTCTTGAAGTGATCAGTGTGCCCGAGAGTTATCAGCCAAGCAAGGGAAAGGTTCCAGGTGTGAAGAGGAAGTGGGTGACAGTAAGCAGTACCATCCCATCCAGGTGTCAGCATCAACCCGCACCGCATCCCAGGACTGGGCCTTAGTAGTTGCTGGGGGGCATTTTCAGATCATTCATCTTCAGAAGTATACTACATCCCTTGCAAAATCCTCAGGGGTTAGGAGGCTGCGTGGCTATACGGGTTTAGAGCATAACACCACAAGGCTCTGGTCTTTTCCATAGCACAATGAAGCCAAAAAGTGTCTTTTTAGTCATAGAAAGGGTTTATATCACTTGACTAACCCAACAGCTTTGTATTACTGATATTCTCAAAGCTTAACCTATGCTGCAGTAGTGAGCCTCCTTACTCAGAAGTATTCCTTACCTCTATTGCTACTCTGGCAGAATAATTTACACTTGGACTTATACAATGCAAGCAAAACACTAAGTTCCACACCCAAAAGATGTTGAAATAAATTATCAGCATTCTCCTATGTCTCTCCTTTCCTTACACCTGGCTCAGAGACCTGTATATAATTTTTCAATATTGATTTGCCCTTTGAAATTAACGGAGTGACTCATACAAGTCAAGCACTCGCAGGTCCAGAAACTTCAGCCATGCATCACCCATGGATGAACTCTAAACAAACTTTACTATTGCTTTAGGTTCACAACTTCCATAAGGCAGGAGATGCATGTTGCATTATATGACCAATCAAATTACCTTAGTAGATGCACAGATTCTTGTCACAGAATCATAGAATGGTTTTGGTTGGAAGACCTTGAAGATCACCTAGTTTCAACCTCCCTGCCATGGTCACAGACACCTTCCCCTAGACCAGGATGCTCAAAGCCCCATCCAACCTAGCCCTGAGCACTTCCAGGGAGGGAGCATCCACAACTTCTCCGGGCTTATACGTTCCTCACAAAATTCTACAACTTTGTTCTCACTAACAGGCATTATGCATATTTTAAAAAGACTATGAAATAGATGTTTCCAAATTTAAAGTGTTTGGACAATTATTTATCAGATTGCACAGACAGGTGTCTGTCTCTGATTTTAAAAATCAATCTTCTGCTTTAACATAACACTTTAGAAGAGCCCAAGCCTCATCATACAAGCTTCTCACAAAAACTATCTTAGTTAACACTGCCGATAGCAAAAGCTGCATTTCTCTGTGGATTTGCCTACAATAAGAGCAGTGAAGAGAGGGTTATCATATGACAGAGCTCTGTCAAATCTGACAATTTCTGCATTTCAGTTTTTCCTTTTTTAAAAATTAATTTGAATCAAGATTTTAGCCACCACATGTTAGCCCAGTTAGACACTAACTGAGGAAGAATCTAGTTTTCTTCTAATTAGTTCTGAGATTTTTTTTTCCCCACACATTTTTCATGCTCTGCAAAACAAGTTATGGGACTCTGCAACAGTCTAGACAAATTCTGTTGCAAACGTTTCCTGCTACAAGCTTCAGGGAGAATATATTGGCTCATCATATTCCAGGACAATGCCTGAGAAGCAAGAAGTTCATTAACAATCTTAAAAGGGGAAGAAGTTGTTCAAACTCACAATATTGCAAAGGTCTGCTAAAGCCTCTCTGGTGAGAAGAATCACCCAAATCCATTAGCGCAGCTCAGCAAGATCCAGAGATGGTGATATGGGTGAAGATGCACCTTTGCACCTACTTGCTTTAGTTTTTTCACATACTGAAGCAAAACAACACAAGCAAAGGCAACAAATCTCCACCTCGGTGGATTTGGGATTTCACAAGAATTATTGCCCTGAGATTTGCTATGTTATTTCTCTTTTACTGAAGCTTACCAAATTCTAGGAATAGTATGGCCAAGAAAAATACCCACATACAATGAAAGTCAACAAGCAAAAGCTTCCTTGCCTAAATGAAGCTTGAAATGCAGGAGGGGAACAAGTAAACTCTGTTTCTTGCTACTTCAGCTCAGACAAAGCATATATTTGCTTTCTGCCAGCAGTCACCCCTTTTTGGATCATTTTACCATCATCAAGGAGAACCCTGGATCTCTGCTGTTTTCTACAGCATCACTCACTTCAGTGACTGGGAAAAAAACAAGGAAAAATAAGAGACTCATTTCTTTGCAGGGTTCCCAGCCCGCTGCCCCAGTGGCACACTCTTCTTGCACAAGCTCAGCCTCAGTCCTGCCCCGTAGTTGGTACCTTACCCTCCCAAAAAAGTCTTCCCCCATACTCAGCTTCTTACAGCAGAAGGACCTTGCTAGTTGAGGTGCTCCTAAAGGACCATAGCTGGTCCTGTAGTGCCAACACACCTCCCCAGCCTGGAGACCTGCACTTCATCATTTTTATTGCAATTAACTGGTAACTGAATGAGCAACAAAGCCAGAGCAAGATCTCAGATCTGTTGCCACATCCCTCCTACCTCCTGGCCACAGTTGAGGAGTTTTGTTTCTTGTGAGGACCTTCTGACCTTCACTGCCCTGTACAGGGCTGATTGAAAGGGAGAGGGGAGAAATACCCAGCTTGAAATCCCATTGCTGCTCAGCTCCAGCCTTCTTGGCCACAGCCTTTCCAAGCCCCATCCCCAAAGGCCACTGTGTTTATGGCGGAGTGGCCCAACCACCCAGTGTCCCTCTCCAAAGCCTCCACTCATTATCCCACCACCATTGTCCCAGTTCTCCTGCAGAAAGGCCACAGCAGCGCTTTTTATCCCTGAAATGCGCTGCACAAAATGAGGAGCACAAGGCAAACAAAAGCAACAGCCCCTCTGTTTGCTAGGGAGAAAGATCAATGGGCTTCAATGAAAGGACAGGAAGCTGATGTTCTCACTGTAACTTGTTGGTAAAACAATGAATAGTGCTATCGAGGCTGACAAAGGCTCTTTTTTCCCCTCCTCTTACTTTTTAAATGAAGAATCCAGTGGAGACAGTTATCATGTGGTTATCAACAGGCCATGAGATGGGGAACATCAGCAAGTTTATTCAACTCTTTTGTTTGCTCTTTGAGACAGTTGAACAGAGTTCTCAAAGTGCACACACACAAACAAAAGAACAAGAAAAAAACCACACACAAGCAAAAAGAGGAACCCTTAGGATTAAAAAAATTTAAAAATCAAGCAGGAACATGAATCCAAGGAGTTTGCAACTATGTTTGTTCAGGATCTTTCCTGCGTTCAGGGTTCATAAAGCATCCCAATGGAGTGGAAAGGAAGAGCATGGCCAACCTATGGCAACAGCTAACCTCTCCTTGCATCCCTGCAAGGCCACTGCTGTGACAAGCCAGCCCTGAGGGCCCCGTTAGAAGTGCTACACCTGGTGCTTACACAACTAGGCCCTTCTTCAGGTACATCTGGAGCACTTTGGGATGCTCTAGTCTAGTCACCATCATCATCTTGGCATTTAGTGGGCACCATAAGGGAGCTGTGCTCTGGTGGAGATACCACTGGATTCAAGCCTACTCTTAAGTAAGGAGCACATTGTCCCTCCACAGACATGACCCCTCTTCTCTTACCAGTGTGGGTTTTTTTCCCCCCCCCACAGAGTGAAACATCTTGCAGCTACTCATTGAAGCATTCTTAAACCTCTGGACATGGTGATATGACTGAAGTCAGAAAGAATAATGATGGAAAAAGGGCAAAGGTGTATCAACATCATATTCCCCAGCCTCTAACCGTGCGAATCTGTCACACAGCTTATGCGTACGCATTTGGCTTGTGCATTAAAAATAATAGTTAGGTATATTTGGGTAGGTCCCATCCATTGGGCACACATAGATCTGCAACGCTGGTAAAGAATTAAAACGCTGTCATACAACTAATGCCAAGTGTTTTGCAAACACAAGAAGCAAAAAATCTTTTGGCTCTCCCAGGACACCTTCACAAAGTCCTACCTGTAAAATTTCAGACTCCCAATTCGAAGTGAAGCTTAGCACAGGGGATATTGTGATTTTCCTTGAAGGCTCAAAGGAAAATTCAGGATTACATGAAAGACATGAGGTTAGTTATTAGTAATGTTGTTCTTCAAAGGACTATAGAAACTGAGAGGACTGACATCATGGGAAAGGCAAGTAATTGGTGAGAAGGTTTTTAAAGGTTAACCCTTTCTTTTACTGCCTCTGAAAAGAGGCTTGATGATATTTCCTTCCTGCTTGCTTTCCTACTTAAAGTTCCTCAGCTCCATTTTACACATTGATATAAAGCTGGTACCTGCAGCAGTCTGTCCAGCACCCTGAACGCAGCAACACATCAGCAAGAGCTCTCCTCCCCGCTGAACACACATTGGCTATTGCAAAGCCACCAAGACCCTTCCAGTTCACACTAACCTCCAAGGCGACCCCAATACACATGGTTGCAAACATGCATGAGTGCTCTTTGCTCAAGCTACTGTCACGAAGCTAAATTAAACCAGAAGCATGCGGGTATTACACTGTTTGGCCCTAACATGAGCAAGCTTGAAGAACAGGTGGGACAACACATGCTGGCCTTGCAACCGCCCTCCACAGGGTTACCCTCTGATGTTGCTTGCAGCCCACTTGTCTTGCACAAGATGCACACAGAGGGAGGGATGGGAAGGCAAGTTTGAAGTAATCTCACCCACATTCAGCTCTGCCCACCTCTGCCTCCCTGTGTCAGACCTCAATAGGGCCAAAACAAAGGAATTCCCCCGGACCTGTGGCACAGGGGAAGCCAGGACTTGGTCTCCTTTCTATCTGACAGGCCAGTGTCTCTATTAGGGTGGTTTGCACAAGGAATAGAGAACATATAACAATGACTCTCTCCAAATAAAACAGACACAATCCTTTTATTTTACCTAATATAAGCATTGCTTCTGCTAGTCATTAATTCCAAATACTGTAAATTCCTTGGTGTGGTCCTGGTTATACATCACTTCAGGTTTTTCATTAAATCACAATTACCATCTTCCAGGTACAACTGAGATGCATTTTTTTGACACAAAGAGTGTCAAAAATCACAACCTCTTAACATCTCTGAATACCTTCCAGAATTTGCATTCAGCAACAGTTACTACACTTTAAGTATACATCCTGCCTTAATCCAACAGAACTTTCAGCTTTCTTTTGGAGGCATAACAGTTGAATTAATCTTTTCTACAGGGGGACAAATTTAATTTTCCGGCTCCGATTTGGAAAAGAATGTCTATTCAAGACAGCACTTAAGCCTCACGGAAGTCAATGGGACCTAAACACATGTTTACAATTAACCATGTGCTTAAGTGGTGGTCTGAACTGGGTGAATAAATGTGAAGTCAGTAGGTCTGCTTGCATAAGAAAGAATTACCAGTCTGGGAGAGAATTACGGAATTTGGCTATGAGAGGCTGGAGGATTAGTTACAAATGTGTCATTCCTGTAAGTAATTTACTTAAACCAAGGCCACGGCAGAGCTGTTTGGAGTATGCACGCAGATTAATTTGAAGGACAGACTTAGAACACAATTATCTACCAAGGACAACTGTAAATTTGTAATAACATATCAGCATCACCAACCGACTTTCAAACGAGATCTACAGAACCAAACATCCTGCTCAGATTTAATGAGTTCCAGCCCGTTTCAGGGCTGGTTGTGACTTCACACAGAAAACTGAGTAAGTAGCAGTGCAGGCCAGAGAAGTAATTGTGGCCTCAAAATTTGAAACCAAAGAGGGTATGTAAAAGCCTCCAAACCCTTCCAAAAGTATTTTTATGGTAGCCTTTTATGAGAAAAATATGAGAAACCATTATAGCTTAAGGAGTTTAAGCTCCCAGCTCTCATTGACTGATAAGGATCCCATAAACTCTCAGGCATTTCTCTGGGTACTCCTAAGACAACATAACAGCGAGGATAAATCCCTGTATTGCCCATATTTAAAGAAACATATTATGATTTCCAGGCAAGTTTATCATGTACATGGCTTACCTCCTTCTTCCCAGGCTTGCTCAGTACTACAGACAGGTGAATAGCAGGTACATCCACAGCTGATGAAGTTTGCACACTCCTGCGTCACATAGGGAAGGGAATCATCTCCAGATGTCGCTCCAGCTCTGTAAGGTCAATGAAAAGTTCAACAATTAAGACGATTTGGACCGAAAGACCCTTAGGTTTTTCTTTTTTAAATGCTCCTACTTTTAAAGGGCACTGCTACTGCACTTTTAATGTGTTACAGTCATAGCTGGCTATGAAGGTGACCCTCTAAACTGGACTGACACCACTTTTTTTCAGTGCCAGAAGCTAAAACCGACATCAAGAAGAATTTGAAGCGCACACAAGTGACTGCAGCCCTCTAAGGCAACACAGGGCTTCAGTAGCTCCACTCAGCTGCATCTCACCACCCCCATACCAGAATGCTGCAAGTTCCCACAGGACCCCAGGGCAGTGGTGGGAGCCATCCCCTTGGGACATCTCCCCTCCTCTTCACCATCTCCAAGAGCAGCAGTCCAAGCATCTGTGATGGCTTTCTCTTTTGTGTCCTTGTGCTCACAGAGCTGCATGTGACTATTCTAAGACTTTACAGGTAATAACCCAGCTCCAGAGACTGCAACAGCTCTGGAAGTTACTAATTAATCCACCACAGCTGCTCTGCCCTCTCCACAGCATCTAAAGCTGGTAAACCTGTGGTTTGTCAGGCTAAGGAGCATAGGGCTCTGAGGAATGAGGGGGAATATGATATTTCCTCAATTTTTCCCCTGCTGAACTCTCTCTCCAGGGAGTCAGCACATAAAAAAACGTTCCTTCAGATGCATGCCAAGCACCTATGTACATAAGGCAGAGCACGTAAGCAGGGTCAGCGTTACTGCCATAGCCCTGGCAGGGCTGCTGCAGCATTTAGCTATATCCACACATCTCTGGCTTCCCAGGACAAGCTCCAGCAGGGTGTCCTTCCGGGGACCCTCTCAAGCACACTCAAGGGGCAGGCTCTCTGCCTGCAGACCTTCTAATGGAAAGGAGACTGCCCAGCCCAGCTGCCCCAGGCTCTCAGGACAGGTGCTAACCCTCCAGTTGCTTAAACAGACTTTTCCCCAGAATTCAGACATCACACACACGGAGGAATACAACTGGTCTCAGAAACACAGGAAAATTGAAGCAGATAATAATCTTGACTTCTAGCAGATCAAGAAATGCACCTGTCTAACCAGCAACAACATACCAGCAATCAAATACAATACTTATTTACCTGCTGCCATTCCTTCAAGGCCCTGAAACATTTCTGAGGCAAACACCAGCCTTCCCTAGCATTGGAGACCTTTTCTCCACCACACAGGTCCAAGCCTGGTGCTAAATCACCCCGTGCAGCTCCAAACCCTGCAGGCACTGCATCCCCTTTCCTGAAACAGCTGCTGAGGAGCCTCTTTAAAGACCTCCCAGCCTCTGTTTCGGGCTGACCCACCTGATCAGCATTAGCAGGTGAGCAAAGTCTCAAGTACATCAGCTGTTGCTTAATTACTACCAGCTCAGACTGGGAAAACTGGTTAGGAGGTCACCCCTTTGCCCAAGCACGCTCTGTCCCCAGGTATGAACACCCAGACCTTTTACTGTCCCTGTGGGTTCCAGTCCAGGTGCAGGAATTTCTCCTACTGTTGTTACGGGTTTAGATCAGCACAGAGGCAAAAAGCAACGAGGGAAGGCAAAGAAAGTCTGTGCTTAACCCAGGGTTTGTAATCCGATGTGGGTATACCCAGTTCAATGTCAGCCTCCCCAGAGCAACTCCCCAGTTTGCCACACTGCGTTCGGGACAGACCAGAAGCCTGCTAAAGAGGGGGTGGATGCACCCTCCCATTTTAGGGACTCTCCTCTGTGCCAGGGGTGGATAGAGAGCAGCGCAAACCCCTCGGTTTCAGGGCTGATTCCCCGCATCAGCGTCAGGGGCTGCCAGCGTGCTCGCTGGGCACGGGCTGGGATGCAGGACGTGAGCGATGCCTCACCAGCCTGACCGCGGTGCCACGACCAGCGCCAGGCAGCTGTCATGGAGGAGCACACGCTCCACAGCTTCTGGCTGGCTTTGGAGGCACCAGATGCAGCCGGTCAGCAGGCTCAGCAGCAGCGTTTGGCACAGGGGCTCCCAAAGCCGGAGAGGCACCACAGTGCCGTGCTGGGAATGTACGAGTTGTCAGCGCCGCAGGGGGAGGGCAGAGGACGGGGACGAAAGGAGGCCGCTGAGCCAGTTAAATTTCGTGCCTGCACGCAAAATGCCAGCCAGAGGACACACCAGTATGGGCGAGGAGGCTGGGGCACGATGCGTTGGGCACCTTGGCCAAGGGCACGCCACAATCAGTGGCACAGCCGGGTATCTGAAGAAGGGCCCAGGGTTAACAGGACGGGCATAAGGCTCCTGGGTTTGAGTCCTCTTTTCTCGCCCTTACATGGAACAGCCCCTGTAGACATAGCGTGCCTTTCCTCAGCTTGTGTCCTCTCACCCTCGTTGTTAGATGGGGCCCTGGCTTCCAAAATGCAGTATCTCTGCTCAGCAGGTCCTGCGCCCTCGGTCTCCTCCTGCCTTGCCAAAGCCTCCATGCCAGAACGCCATGCTTGGCGCATCCTGCTGCTGCAGAAGCTGCTGCCGTCGGTGTTGTCTGTCACTCGGCAGGAGCAGCAAGTGGCAGCAAGCACAAAGGGAACCCAAGCAGGGCTGGAGCGGCAGAGCGAGCCCCTCCGGGAAGTGGACCGTTCTTTCATTGAGATGTAATGAAAGAGGCTCTTGCAAGAGCTGCCAGCTCCCAGTGGGACTCTGCTGCCCTGGCATTTCCCTACCTCAGCGAAAAGCCGCTGGGCACCGGGATCTACCGCTGCGCTGCGAGCCAGGCTGGCTCCGGAGCGGCAGCCCTCTTCTGTACCTAGAACCTACCTGCAGGTTCTGCTGCAGGTGCATGGCTGTGGACGGCTGTGTTTAGAGGGGAGCTTGGGGAGGGAGGTTGCTGTCTCCTCTGTAGCATCGTTTTGGATGCTTGGGTCCTTCTCCGCAGAGGGTGGATGTGGCACTACCGCGTGTTGGGCGCTGCAGGGCACACAGATCATCCACGGATGTCAGAGCAAGACAACTCCTTGTCACGGGATGCTGTGGGCAGCAGGGTTGGCATGGGTTCGAAAAGCAACCAGGGAGAAATTCAGAGCAAACACAAGCTGTGATGACGTCAATCCTTGGTCAGGCAGTCCCTGAGTCACAAATTGCTGGGGACCTGACAAAAGCCGTGCACAAGTGACATGATCTGCTTGCCAAGTCCTCCCACTGCATCTGTGCTAGCCGTGCAGAAACTGGACGCTGAACTAGGTGGACTGCTGCTCTCAGTGAGGAAGGAGGGAGTGAGGCCAGTGTTTTCCCAGTCTTTTCTAGTTCCAGACAGGTGTCTTATCCCCTGGGGGCCCTGGGAAGCAGGGGAGCTTTGTAGTCCTGCCAGGGGACCAGTCCTGCCAGCTCAAGATGGTGGAGAGCGTGTCCCTGCACACGTGTTCCCACGGCATGGTGCTGCCAGTTCCCCCAGGGTGGGCAGGGATGTGGCTCCCAGGACCGCACTGCCTGCTGGCAGGAGGATTATGTGGATGACTAACACTAATGACTGGCTGGGACAATTTATCGAAGCTCTTTTGTGGTGGCTCCTGCCCTGTGAAGACAAAAAAAAAAAAAAAGAGGCTCAAGACATTAGATCACCGAATTTAGGGTCTGACCTGAACTTGGAAAAGAAGCTTCATCAAGACAGAAAAACAAGGGAATGACACGACTGTGCATCCATGTGTGATCCAACTGACCTCCCTTCCCTTCAAACCACTGGCTCTCACAACACATCTCACTTCCCAGCAGGATTAGGTACATTTGGGGGCTTCAGGATTCACACCAGTCGTTGGGATGTTTTATGAAGCAGAGTCAGCCAAATCCAAGGCGCAGCCTGGGGCTGCTGGCGTGGTTCCTGCTGACATGGGGCTGGCAGGCTGAGCAGAGAGGCCAGAAATGGAAAGGACCATGAAGAATAGTCGTATAGAGCAATTTTCTTACCTGGCAGCAGGCACTGTGCCAGTGCTTTTACATACTTTTTAAGTTTTTTTTACTTTTTTTAAGTTTGGCCGCGTATTTACTGGCCTGTCCCACTTCTGAACAGGATCGTCTGACTAGACATCTGCAATAACCCTGAAAGGCAGGAAACGGCGTGTTCCCACACTGGAGACCAACCATGACATCACACCGACAACCCATAGGAAACACTCCCTGCAGCTGCCCCAGCAGCTCCACCCCACCAAGACACACAGACCAGCCCACCCAGCGCTCATCGGGCCAACAAGGAGCCTCCCCAGTCACACACTTGCCAAAGCCTGGACCAAAGGGACCTGGCAGCGTTTTATACAGATGTGCATCTCCTACGCTGCGGATGGAAGCGAATTGCAGGCTGGATGACCAGGGAACATCAGCAGCATGAGCAAAGGCTCCCACTTCCCCGCCTGCTTCCAAGGGGAAAGGCACAGAGGTAGTGAACATCATTTATTGGCCAGCTTGTGATGAAAGACCCTGTATCCTCCCTGGCAGAGGAGCAGGAGCAGAGGCAGCACGAGGCGAGTCAGGAAAGAGATCTACAGGAGTGATGGAAATAGCCTGGAAAGCCTTTCAATTGCGAGGTTATTGTTCTGAATCTGGCACAATCGACGGGTCTCATCGAGCATCGTCACTACACAGCACCTACTTCATGGTGTCCACATCACTAAAAACACCACCGGCAACCCTGGCCACCTTAGCAGAGACACGGAGGATTTAATTGGAAAGGACGCCACAAATATTCTCCTTTAGTCAGGCTAGATGATCTGCCTCCACCAGGCCTAAGGCACGTCGATGGAAAAGCTGCTGCCACCCTGCTCCACATCTAGTGAGTTTAGTTACCGGAGTGCTGGAAACGATGCATCCGTGATCGGTCACAGGGAAATATTTGTTTAAAGGTAAAGAACCCCCAGAAAATGATGAGCTAACATCTGCTGAACTGCTGGCAGCTTGATTTATGTCACTATTCAGAAAACAGAATATTTAGGAAAAACCATTACATTAGAGCTGGTATGTGAAAATACTGGAACTGAGGGTGTCGAGCAGGAAATTCTGGCTGCAGAGGAGGACAACTAGGGCTTTTTTGGTAATTGGGAGGTTAGTTATGTAAAGTCATTTCTAGGGTTTCCCCATCTACCCGACAGAAGTTATCACATTAATCCCCAAATGTCAAATCACCTCTGAGTCCTGCTGAAGTCTCGGTAGCAAGGAAGTAGCTCAGATTTTACTTCAGAGAGTGAACCTATAGATTAATAAAATTCACAGACTTTATAGCCATAATAAGTGAGTCTGGATCTAATAGGCACTCAGTGCTTGCTACTGATCGAGTTCAGCAGTCAGAATCTGGCCATAAACATCACAGGTATACCAGAAACTTTGCTCTCCTAGAAGCTGTTCATCTTTCACCCAAAGTTTTAGAAAAACAGTCATCCTGCAGCTCTGTCCTACTTAGCTACCCTTTCATTACTTTTTTCTCACACAAATAAATATATTGCAATCATGTATATGTATTATAACGAAGGCTGTATATGTTTCATATCTATATTCACATATTATACATAAATACCGGTTTGTTTAGAAATGTAGCACGTAAATATACTACCTCGCTTTGCTGCTTCGGTCATGAGTGAGCACACTGAACTGCAGCTGTAAAAATAAGAGGAATAAAAGTCTGTTTTATGATGTGTTATCACTTATTTTTTCCTGTTTATCCAGTAACTCACAGTGTCAGAAAGGCTGTAAGGCATCCTCAGCTGTTAGTGTGAAGTCACAAAGTTCCTGCTGTACACAGAGACCTCACTTGTGCTCACACTGGCCTTGAATGCTCAGAAATGTAGCAGTCAAGGATCTGAACGAGAAGGCTGGGAGTTTTCGCTCTTCAAAAGTGGCCCATAGCACCCAGAACACTGGCTGAGCCCGGAGCATGCCTTAGAAATCAGTAGAAACTGTGCAGGACGAACACGTCCTTACCTGGGACACCCCACCTGCTGGAACAGCTTCTCCAGTCACCTTGGCCCCCACCCCTGGTTACCCACCGCCTTCACCAGCATCTATCAGCCCATGACATCCCCCTGTTCCCTGCTTGTACTGGGCTGCAAAGCACCTCTCAGGGCACCAGCACTCCCTAAATCCCTCCTCTGCAAGCCCAAAACTTGGACAGGGACTGGGCAGCCATGCTCCCATCCTATGGCATGGGGAAGGGCCACACTGGGTGTCATGTGCAGATGAGGGACATGGTGGGAAGCTTGCCCCTCCGGTAAATTTGCACCTGTAGCCTAAGCCACAACCTGCACCCCATGTGTTTATGGTTGTGCTGCAAGCCGACGGTGGAAAGGATGTCTATGGATATTGCTTCTGACTTAGACAAATCACTCCAGCTACAGAGGCTGTTTCAGGGCTGCATTTGCTTACGTGTGATGTGCACATGGAACAAGCCAAGCCTAGGTATGCGTTCCTCTGAATGTGTTCCTGTGCTACAGGGACAAGCCCCAAAGTCACGTTTAGAGTGCATCTGGCCCCAGCACCGAGCTGAGGCTAGTTATTAGCTCTTGGCCCAATCTTAGTGTTCTACCTCAGGGCAATTAATGGGCACAATTCATCCTAAAGCAATTAAACAGCAAAGAAAAGGCTTTATTCCTGCTCTAAACTAAGCCGGGCAAGGCCAACACTATTCCTGTGAAGGAGGAACACACGTTCTTGTGGTTGGTATTACCATTTAGACGAGAAATCTTAGGAAGATGACAACTTTATGCCAATTCCTATTTTTCTGGCTTCTGGTGTTTTGTTTTTCCTTCAGTCACTTCTTGCCTTTCCATATGAGGAAGGACCGAGCTGAGCAGAACCCAGCAGTAATTAACACGCAGCATCGAGCTCTGCTTTCAAGAAGAAGGTGAGGAAATGCACTGCCTATTACACAGAGACCGCAGAGACAAAGCAAGAGCCTCGCTAATGAACACAGGAAGGATGAGGAACTCAGACTCAGGAAAGGGAATAAAAGCATCAGGCTGAAACACAGCAGCAATTTTATTCTAGCAGCTATCTTCTAAAACTGAAATTGGGATTAAAAACCTGTTTATAATGAATTACATCTTCCCCACCCCGCAGTTTTCATAGATAGCAGGGCAGGAGTCGACACCAGCGAGGTAAGGAGCTGCATTGGGTGGTGAAGCCCCACAAACCCTGCTCAGGACAAATCCCTTTGAGAAAGGGCAGAGGCATCACATCCCAGGTGAAGAGCTCTCCCCAAGGCTTATCATCCATAAAACATAAAAAGAATAAAACCAAGGACAGCAATTTATTTGTGTGTTCAGCTATTTGTTCTGGCCAGCAATATTGTAGGGCAGTGACCAGCAACCCTGGCCATAAAATACGAGCTGACCCGAAAGGGAACATTTACTTTTCTGCTTTTTTTTCCTCAGCTGAGCCACCTACACAGAGAAATCGCTTATTCCCCCAGCTCCAGCAAGCAGCAGAGCTGGCAGTTCTTCTGTAGGCATTAAGGTCTTGATCTTGCTCCCAGCAAAGTCAAAGGCAAAATTCCCATTGTATGAAGGTTCACAACTAATTTCCTGTAAGCTCGGTGAAGTTGTTTGAGCCAGCTTCCCAAAACAAGCCAATGCATTTTTAAAACCATGGCTGGGGGTCTACTGTATTATAATGTGACCCCTGAGAGGGTAAAAATTGCTGCGAGGTGAGTCCTCCTGGCCATTGTTTTAGGCTGCTGACTCGGGAAGACAGGGCTGCATTGTTTCACATCTGAAAGGACTTTCTTAGTTCTTTTGGGACCACACAAGCTAGAAGCAGCTTGGGGTTGTTGGTTTGTTTGGAAGGGGGAGCGGGAGGTTTCCTCCATCGACACAAACTGTGAGGAGACACAAGAGTTCCTGAGAAGGAGCTTTCCAACGTCCTGGGACCACGGGAGACCAGCAGAGCTCTCGCCAGGGCTTCCTGCAGGCACCGATGCTGGAAGCCACGGTGCCAGGGTGGCAGGTGCAGCCGGCAGAGTGTCCCCGAGGCAGCTGGGCAGTGGAAACCACCTTCTGGAGAAGGTGGGAACCAGATCAGAGGGCGCCACGCAGGAAAACGCTGGGGACGGCCAATCTCAGAGAGGAAGCTGGGGCTGCAGTAGGCGTCGTGCAGTTCCTGTGAGCCACTACTAAACGCCAGAGAGGAAGCAAGTTGAGCCAGGATGGTGATTAAGGGCCCCCCTGCTCCACGGAGGGTGGAGGAAGACCTCTGATGATGTACCCTCGGTCTGCGCAGGTCTGCGGCAGTCAGCTGCTGCTGAGGTTGAAGCAATGGTGTGCCCCTGGCACAGCCCGCTCCATGCCATCTCGAGGTTCCCCCAGCACACAGACCACCAGCAATTCCTGGGAAAGCAGAGACCTGTCAGTCTATCCCAGGCACGACTTCAAACGATGCTGAGGGGGCTGTTGCCCGAGTCTCTTTGATCAGTCCTGAATTAGTCCCCGCTTAAACACAGGCAGAAATAAACTGGGCCTATCACTTTCCTATCAGCAATTTATGGAACATTAGACTCTGAATTGGCAAAAGTCCCACTTTGCTGAGAGCAAGATCAGGGGCTCGCGCGGCTCTTCACGTACAATTACTTTTAATTCGGCTCAGTTACCAGCGAACTACAATATCTGCGAGAATTTTTAAATGGATCATTTTGTCGGTTTTTCTCCTTACACTTGCTCTGCCTTAGACACTTGTCACCGATGTTATTTAATTAGCAACACAATTGTATTAACACCACATTTTTTTAAATTTAATTATGCTGCTGCAGTACCCCAGCTTGTTTTGTGCAATTAGCGCTCTACTTTCATACAAATTAATCTCCCTGGAGAACTACATCGAAAATAGAGGGGAAAAAAAGAGACCTCATTTCACGGAAATAACAACATCAACTGACTATATATGTATAGACCCCTCAAATGTTGCCAAACACGCGGTTTGAGGTTTGTGTCTCCCATACACAGGAAATGATCAAGCCTTTTTCTCGGGAGAGAATTCAGTAATTTTAGTTCGTCGTGGGCTTTCTGTCCTGGACGTAGTGCAAAGAGTTAACTCTGTCTTCTGCTCTATCAGGCAATTTAATCGAAAGAGGACAGGAGGAAGACTGGTTCCTGTAAACATTTGCTTTATCAGAGTGCCCTTAACAGCCCTTTCTCGCTTTAACTGCAGCCTCAGAGAATTTGAGGGGGATTTAGGGCTCAGTCTGTCCTGCCGAGGTTTGTTTAGCGTTTTGACTGCCCCCCACCTAAACACAGATGAACCCAACTGCATAGAAAAAGTGGGCCAACTTTACTCTTCGCCCGTCTCTTGCCACGGTGTCAGGAACAAGCCAGAAGCATTGCCCAGGAGGGAGTGGTTTGCCCAGTTATTTCCTTCGAATTTTTTTGGACTGTCTTTTCTATTAATTTGCCACCTCCTGCACGTAAGCGTGTGTCTCTGGTTAACTCGTATCTGGGGCTGAACTGTAGCAGTTGCTCTGTCACCCCATGGCCCCTCCCCAGCAGAGAAGGGAGATCAGGAAAGGAGAGGAGACCCACGGGTTGAAATGAAAACAGATTTCGTGGAACAGCCAAACTCCCCCCAACGCCAATATAAAGTGCACCCAGGGATACTCAGCCCAGCCAACGTACAGCAGTCACAACCGACGGGAAGGCAGATCCTCAGCAGCAGAATGATGAGCAAAACCCTCCAGGGATGGGGAGAAGCAGGAGGACAAGGAAGAGGAGGATCAGGATCAGGAGGAGCCCCCACCCTCAGCAAACTCCCCCCTTTATCCTGAGTGTGATGATGATGGGATGGGACCCACTTGAGCGGCAGCTCGGGGCAGCTGCCCTGGCTGACTTCCCCCTGCTAACGGCTGGCACAGCATGGCTGGCCTGGGGTTCTCTCCCAGCATGTTTCAGAAGTGTTTGTGGAAAGCCCACATGAGAGCAGAGTACAGGATCAAAGGCATGTGTGTGCATCCCCACAGCCAAGCGGGTGGAGCGTGTAATTTTTCTGGAGTATCACAGCTGAGGGACACAGCACAGTATGCCGGGGCAGCCTGCAATGCCAATGTAATGAAAAGATAACGAGCGTGTTGACACGGTGACCAGCCGGTTAGTACCCATCCAGCACAAAAACTACTTATGAGTTTGAAGAAAGTCAGATAAATTGGACCTAGGATGTACGCATCACCAAAATCACCAATAAAACTGGGATGTGGTGCATTTTTGCATGGGTTTCACAGGAGCTGACGCCCTTGCTGCTGCCCTCAGAGACTATTGACCGCGGCAACAAACCTCTCCAGTCACCCCAAATGTGGCAGGATGGCAGACTCCCATCATCTTCAGGTATTCCTTTTAGAGACACCCACTCCTGGGGCAACTGCAGCTGCTCCAGCTTGTTGCACCATGAATTGAGAGTCCACAGAGCAATGCAAGCAGGCTCTGCTAAAAGCTGATTGTGAAAAAGAGAGGAAGGAATTCGTGCCTGAAGCATGTGCGCTCACACTCCTTTCAGCCCTAAAGCCACAGTGCGTTTCTGCCAGTCTTCAGAGAGATGCCTTTGAGGAATCCTATATCGGGTAATGGTGAGAGGCTTCTCCGGCAAAATGTTATCTACAGCACAGAGAAGCTGGAAAAAGCTGCAGAGAGGGAGAGTTCGGGCAGTTTCAGGTATTATCACAAATCCTTTTTGTCCTTTGGAATGGTACTAGAAATTTTGTGCAAAGATACATGTACCTTTTGATCAGAAACACTATAAAAATACACATACTGTTATGGTTTCTCCTGCTTGCTCAGACAGTGATGGAGAACGGATACATTGAGAAAATGGAAATGGACAGCTGGTAAAAGAAGTGGGGAAGAGTCGATCAGCCACAAAGAACTGAGAACAGATCAAAGACCGTATCAATGATTAACCGGAGTACATCAGGGGTTTGGTTTTTCAAAGCTTACTCTCAGCCAGCTGAAAATGAAATGTGATGTGCCGCAACCTTCTGGTGTGTTTTAGAGCAAAAGAAAGACCTGCTTAACGTACATCAGCAAACTACAGGCTCAGTATTTTTTTTCACAACTGACTTCTTGAAACTTTACCCTTTAGCCAGTCAAACAGGCTGTTTTGAGCATCTGACAACCTCGCCCATGTCAGGCAAAATTAACTATCAAAGCATTAAAAGCCCAGGACTTTCCTGGACATTTTCTGTGTTCTAGGATAGCTGAATATAAAAGCAATGTCAGCGTGACACTGAGCTTTGTCCCGTTGCCACCTGCCTGTATTTTGTTGGTTTGGCATCTTTCAGTTTTAGATATATAAGACAGAAGGAAATTTGGCATCTTTTAGTTTACTTAGTGACAGGGCAGCTTAATAAGGTGGAGACATTCAGATTGTTGAGGAAAAGCAACCAGAAGTTCAGAAAATGTCTTCCCCACCATCCCTAGATACTCTCTGGAGGACACAGGAGCTGTGAACAGCTTGGAAAGAGCAAGCTGGGAGCTGCACCTGCTGGTCCTCATCCTGTGTAGGAGTTGCACTGTGCCTGAGGTGAAGGCAGAGGGGCTTTTTGCTGCCCACCTTGGGCAGGCACCTGCATTTCTGAGCCAGTCCAGTGGGCTGCAGAAGCAGGACACATCTTTCCGTGGGAAATCAGGAAAGCTTTAAAGCCACTTTTGCCTTTGTGTTCCTCAGAGGCTATCACAGAATCACAGAGTCGTTTTTGTTGGAACAGACCCTCTAAGATCAAGTCCACCCGTTCCCCCTGCACTGCCAGGTCATCACTAAACCATGTCCCTCAGCACCACATCTCCATGTCTTTTAAATCTCTCCAAGAATGGTGACTCCATGACCTCCCTGGGCAGCCTGTTCCAATGCTTTCACAACCCTCTCTGTAAAGAATTTTTCCTAGTATCCAGCCTAATCCTCCCCTGGGCAACTTGAAGCCGTTTTCTTTCGTCCTGTTGCTTGTTACTTGGGAGAAGAGACCGACCCCACCTCGTTGCAACCGTCTTTCAGGGTGTTGTAGAGAGCGATAAGGTCTCCCCTGAGCCTCCTTTTCTCCGGGCTAAGGTTGCTGTGGTTTGCCCTCACATCAGTCTCCCGTCCTTCTGCCTGTGCTCGGCCATAGTGTCTAACACAGGTAGTGTGTCCCCTGTTTTCCAGTCCTTCTCCCAGCCTGCAGCAGGGTTGCCAGCGTGCGTGTGTTAGAAGGGCTGTGCAGGGGTTTTTCTGCTCCAGGCCAAGGTATAGACAAAGGCCACATTTTCTGTAGTCAGTAGGAAACGACTCCCGTGTTCTCCACTGCAACAGTGCTGTCTTTCTAAAGCTTGTTATCTTCCACGTTTGAGATCATGTGAGTGGTCCAGTGAAGGGCAAAGTGCCTACATGATACCTCAGGCAGGCTAGAGCCAGCTTCTCCAGGACACCCCGGCACCTTCACGGGTTCCCTGGGCACGACTCTCCATCTTTCCTTGTTTAATCCCTCAGGGCCAGCTCTCTCAAGGATGGCTGTGGCCAGCCTTGCCCTCTCTGGGGGTGCCTGGTGGAGGGGAGGCAACTTTTCAGCCCTCTTCCCCACTCACCAAGCCAAGGAGGAGCGTGTTAGCACTGCATTCAGGGCAGCTGTGTTTCCCAGGAGGTCCCGTGGGTACCACGAGCACAAAAGGCCGTGGCTAAGCGTCATGGTTTAGCTGTAATTATTCCCGGGAGACAATCTGTAAAGGCCTCCTCTATCCCGGGCATCTGCCTCGGTTGCAGCCAGCAATGATCTCACCAGCGGCAGAGGTCTTCCAGCGCAGACAGACACAGCCATGCCGAAACACCGTCCGCACCTCCGTCGTATCCGGCAGGGACGAGCTGTTGGGTGAAAGGTGCATTCAGCGACCCTGTGTCGGGGCTCTGGTGTGACATGGGCGAAACCATTCGCGTTGCCAGCGTCGGTGCCTGCGTATCGCAGCCTCTTCTTCCCTTCTGGCAGGTGTTTGCTCTTCTGGTTGCTCAGATGCGAAGCACGGCGGGTTTTCTGATCAACCCCCGGGTGATCACAGGGGCTTCTGCCAGCATCACAGGACCGGCATTTCAAGGGTCAGCCGCAGGTCTGGGTGGCACCTCCAGCTAAAGGGCTTCTCCGTAGCATGTTTTAAAGCACCGCTGGCTAAAAACCTCTTGTTAGCACTTGCTGCACGGAGCAGTCGATCACTTCAGCAGCAGACCAAGTTACTTTGGAGATTAATGGCACCGTTGTTCAGCTTTGTCTTTTCTATTTGTTAACTAGTTCGTTCTGCAAATAAT
Source organism: Bucorvus abyssinicus (assembly GCA_009769605.1). Classification (NCBI taxonomy): domain Eukaryota; kingdom Metazoa; phylum Chordata; class Aves; order Bucerotiformes; family Bucorvidae; genus Bucorvus; species Bucorvus abyssinicus. Next base: position 4,843,774 of record CM020027.1, on the reverse strand, counting down.
AAATACAGAGGGGGAAAAAAAAAAAATCCCCAACTCTATTCTGCAGAACACCACTGTGAGGAGACAGGATTAGAATGACATCAAGTGGCTTTCAGCGTGACTTTGTGCAGTGTCGGGTAGACATTCATACTGCAACACAATTATTCAGTCAATCCCACTCCCTGTGAAGTCAATGGATAGTGTGCCAGGGACTTCAAAGGAAGAAGGATCATGCCCTCCTGTGCATTTTAGAGCTCTAACAGAGGTTGCTAAAAGCAGTTTTTAAACAAAGTAATCCCATTTATTTTTCAGGGAAGCACGCAGGAACACTAGACTTGCTAGCTGCTAAGGGAATCCCTTTTTTTTTTCCCAGTTAATCGTGTTCCTAAGCAGAACGAGAATGAAAGCTAAGATCTTTTTTTAATCTTCTGCAAAATGAAAATTCCAAAAACTGCAAAGCTCCATGTGGATCAATGAAAACCTTGTTTTCCGATAACATCACAACATATTTCTTTGGTTTGGATATCTGCTTCGGAGGACACCGTGCTTTGTCATAGAGCATGCAAAATAAGTATTTCAGTGATGTTTTAGTTGAATGAGACACCAGAATGATCCAGTCCGACAAAGTCTGTAAGGAATGCCTGGATCCCATTGCAAACTTTTCATTCTGTTTGTTTGGGTTTTATTTTTTTAATTGCAATCTGGAGTGCACTGATTTTTCACTCTCTGATAGAGAAAAAAGGAAGGTTTTGAGTAGTTCTAACTATTACCTACTAACTCACAACTTGCATTAAGGGAACATTTCTGAAGAGCTAATAAATGACCAACGGCTACTATGGACTTGCTACAGACATGAATATTTTGTATTATAAATACTCATGAGCATACAAGTGTTGTAGAAATTGAGAGCAGTCCATTGACCTGATGTCCTCTATAGTAACAGATTAAACATATACTAAACTGTCTATTTATCCTGTATTAACCATAGGTCCAGCTTAGCCTATTGATGCAACCTACCCCTCACATAAAGCATGACCATTCCTGTGAGAGCAACTTGGCACCAGCACCCAGGATAACACTTCAGAAGTGGAGGCTTTGCCTCCAGCCAGGGCAAAGTGACCCGGGTGAGACACCAAGCGCGATACCCAGAGGTGTTTATACCCCTGCTCACATCGGGCTGGGCATGGCACTGGAGGACATGACAAGAGGATGGGAACACGGTGAAGATTAATGCACCACTAGGTCATGAGGCTGGTAGTTCTCATATTGGTTAACTTCATGTACTGTTTAAAGGCTGCACCAGTGGAAGCAAATCATCTGTCACAATATTTTTTTTTTTTTAATCATCTGTAGAGTCCTGAGCAAAATTGTCCCCCATCAGTGATCCCCCGAGTTTCCCCATCCCACGCTGGTTCTCATTTTTGGAGCATGGATGCTCTTCATGCACATCAAGTGATGAAGCGGTGCTGCCCAGCACCGCGCAGGGTTGCTGTCAGCAAACCCACCCTCCACTACAGCAGCCACTGCTTTAACTTCGTCCGTGAGATGCAGAGCTCTGATGGCAACCTGGGAAATAGTAATTTAGGTACTTCTAATACAAAGAGCCAGCTCCTCTCAATCCCCCTTTCAGAGAGTCCTCTCACATAAACGGAAACAAAACATGACTGCAAAACCCAGGAGGCTGTTGGGGCTTGGCCGTTCAGAAAAGCCATTTCCCACCTGGCAAGGAAAAGAGAGCCAGAGAGGGAGGGAGAGAGATAACCCACAGCACAATTTACTGCCCCAAAATAACCTCTTCAACTAAAGGTGCAACCATAATCATTGGTGAGAAAAAACACTCCCCGCTAATGTGTGAGGGTGATTTACAGCACGTCTCCCTTTCCCAGCACAGGAGTCAGGAACTCCAGACACATCGGCTCAGGGCTGTAGCACATGGGACCATGTGGAGGGCCATCTCACAGCCTGACACTGTGCAGCCACAACATTTCAAAATGCATCCCATTAGAACTCAAATGCAGTTAGGATAACGGCATTGAAGAACAGTGCACTGAAATAGTCTTAGCGTTTGAGATATCCCAGTTAATGTTTCTGGTTTACAGAAATCTTAAGAAGCTTATTACATTAGCTGTGTCTCCTTGGTTAAGCAAAATCAGCTTTAAATGGCACTTCTCCAGGAGATGCAAATGAAATGTACAGGTGGCATGTATTAGAGGAGCTTAGATTTTACCAAAATTGGCTTAAATTAACACTGAAAAATGTCACCACTGTCCGAGTTCTTCATTGTACTTCACAGGCGGGTATCACTACTTTTTGCAAAGTCAACACAGCTCAAATCAGTAAAAAAAAGTCACTACTCACAGCCTTGCAAGCTTCGTCTAGCAGCATCACTAACAGAGTGAGGAAGAACTCATACAGAACAAAACAGGAAATAAAGGGCAAGGTGGACCTCCAATTCCTAATTCTCCACCCATTCCCCCACAACAGGCCTGTTACGTGCCAATTAACCCACACGCTGGCTAATTCTCTAACTCTAATTTTGCTGCAAAATTATTCCCATTTTATTACCGAAGGGAAACTGAGGTTCAGAAAGACAAAGAAAGGGAAAAAGAGCCTGCCCAACCTCCAGGACTGCATTGCAAAGAATAGAGGGCACATTTCCAGTCCTAGTGGACAAAGACTTATAAAAATTACGCATATTAATTACCTCAGAATTTTAACAACCAGCCGCTATTGTTAGCATTATTATGGAAACTGCTATGAGTAAGTAACAGCAGCGGCCCCGAGTGCAACATCAAGAGACAGCGAGACAAATTTGCTGAGAGCATGCAATGAGTAGAGCCACACCTCCAGACCAGACCAGTCCAGTCTAGTCTTTCCCATTCAGCTTGTTGCCTTTCTCTAGATATTTCCTGCACAAAGACAGTCATGCGTCATTCACCCTTAAAGTACTTTTCTTCTGCCGATCCATTTATCATTTGTCTTTCTTCAGGCAAGTATCAGGTGGTTGGGTAATTTGCAGTTACTTTTAGAAACAGGTAATGATCCCGTCAATAGAGCAGAGGTGGCTTGATAAAAGATGCAGCAAAAGGAATTAACTAGGTCCTGAATGAGTGAATTAATGGCTTACCTGATCTTAATAAATCATCTGCTACTTCCCCATGTATCTCATGGGAAAAGCTTCAAAAGATGCCTAGAGGGCCGGATTCCCTCATCGGTGGCAAAGACCACAGAGAAAACTACTTACTGTTGAAGGTTGGGGAAGTAGAAGAGGAAATGGTAAGGTCGGGTTATCGCCTACGCTCAGCTGTATTCAAAACTCAGGAGACCTCAGGTAGGTGCCTGCCCTGTAAGTACTCCAGGCTGCTGGGAGGTGAGGGGGGAAGACAACACCTGTACGGTGTGACCAGGCTCCATGAAGATCCTGGTACCCTCCTGCACCGTTGGGAAACACAACAAGAATCAAGGAGCCAAATGCCAAAGCCAGTGGGGGCTGGCTGGAGGTTAATTGGGGCCATCAGAGATGAGTGGTTACATGGACAAGCCCGTTTAAAATTAACAAGGCAGTTATTAGCTTCTCTACCTCTTCAGAAAAGTTGTAGAAAAGGATGGGAAGTGCCTTAAGAAAAAAAAAAAGAAACAAATCAGAACATTGTTTTGTCTTCTGAATGAGATGAGGTAAAGCAGGCAGGAAACGATACCTGCACGGGAACAACAAACTCCACTGACCATCTCAATGGACTCGAGGAAAAAGTGCTGACCAGAGCTCCCTGACATTTAAATGTGTGCAAGCCAAGACACCCAGATTGTTCTTCTTTTACAGAACATTCAGTGCTTCTTAGGACCCTCCAAAGAGTAAAATGGAAAAGAGAAAACAAACCCCCCTGCTGTCAGAGCTCCTTAAAAACCATCCCTTGCATGACGTGAGTTAACGACGGTGTGCACGGCAGCAGCTGGACATCAGCAGCAGCACACCGATCTCGCACATAGCCAAGGTAACCAAGACTTCTTGAAGGTACTCTTTGAAGGAACAGGAGCTCTTCTTCCTCCTCACCAGTAAATGGATGCCTGGTGTTGGCGAGGCAATGGGTGACTTCCAAGGGCATGAACCGATGGTTTTGCTCCATCCCACTGTGCTGCACAGGAGAGCGATGCTCACGTGTTTATATGAATGAAATGTTCACTGCCTTGGACTTCCACCAAAAATGAGAAAGATATTTCCACACGACCTTTTAGACTAGCTTTCTTGTAATGTTTTTATTCTGTTCGATGACTTAAATCCAGTCTGTGATTTCATGTTCCTGGAGGTACCGTAAAAGTATAAAATAAGAAGTCAGGCCCTATCTCAAGGAGTTCACAGTCTAAACACAAGTCAAAAAGAGAACAGATGAGCAGGCGAAGCAGAGCGCATGGATGAGATTAACCAGGGATAAGATACGGAGGAGGAAGAGGTGGGGATAAAAGGCTCAGCCCGATGAAACCCTTACAAAAGTTGGAGGGAGATAAGAAGGTCCTCCAAAGGACGTGGGGAAGGAGATAAAAGCGGTAGGAGGAGAGGCCGGAAATGATAGCACCATGGAAGCCAAAGCAGAAGAAGGTTTCCAGCGGAGCTGCACCGATTGCCTCAATGGGGGCTGGTGGGCCGAGGAGAGAGCACAGTGAAAACAGTTTGATCACGTCCCTGCCGCCCCGTCAACGTTTTTCGGTGAAAGTTCAGGAGTATCTATCGCTGCAAACCATTGGGCAGAAAGGGGTTGCTGGTTTGGGTCTGGATTTCTTTAACAGGCATAGGGCTTGAGAGATTCCCTGGAGTGCACTCTCTTTATAATCCTTTGGGGATTAAATAACTCCAGACACATTGCCCCCGAGGGCTGGATCCCCTTTCAGTTTGGCAGGCTGGATAGGCAGCTGCAACCTCTCCCCGCAGAGGAGGAGGATGTTAACTATCTCCCTGCCACAGATCGCGTGCCATGTCCTTTAGTCTGAAATCAACCTGGCTTTTACCCTCCAGGGCGGCCACGATCCACAGTGCAGCAGAGGGCTGTGCTGCCATCTTTTGAGAAGAACATCATGATGGTCAGTCTGGAGGGAGTGACTTGATAACTAAAATTCCCTGGTTGAGAGATAATCAGGTTTATTTCCTGATGAAAAAACCCTACGACTTGCCTCAGTGAGGAGAAGGCCAGTCTAACCCAATAAAAACCTCCTCTGTATTATTTTAGTCGCTCTATGAGCAGCTTTGTTTCGCCTCTCCTTTCAAGGAGCGCCGTGTTACATCATGCCCACGTACCTGGTTTCCCTATTAGGTCTGTAGCTAACAATGTCCAGCATCTGCTAGGAGAAGGCAAACGTGACAAACCTGCAGGATGCGATGGGTAGTGGGGCAAGAAATCACTGACCAAGACAGCAAGAGAGAACTGGAAAACGGTCCTTGTGCTCCCCAAAAGTGATACCACAAGGGGAGCAGTTGGTGTAATAATTTGCACAAGTCGCTAAACTTCATCAGTGGAAGATCAAGTAACCATCGCTAGAGGCTGGTCAGGTTCAACTCTTTGCTGGCTTCACGTGGGGAACTCGCAGCACCGGAAAACAACTGAGCAGAAGGCACATTTTTCTGATCTAAACTGGAATGTCCCCACCACATGGGGACACATGTCTGTCTTCTCGCTGAAGTCGAGCTCCCATGCAGTGTGTGTGGGAACGCAGCTACCGCTGCTTCCCCTTTACTGCTGAGATGGGGGGAACCAACTGCAAATTTATAAAAAGGTTCAATTAAGGAAATAAATGTTTCAGTGATAGCAGCCACATGTCATGTGCGCATGGCTCAGTGGATCAGTCATCTGCCTGGTGTTCCCCTCAGCGTGGAAATTCAGCACAGCCCCCCTGCATGTGCAGCCGTGGGGCTGTAGCTTCCTCCTGGTCCAGCCGTGCTGGCCAAAAAGGCTACAGCTCCTTCCCAGGGGGACATTCTTACCAGCCCAGCTGATTTTGTTTGAGGTGCGCTTCGGGAAGAGGAACCCTGAGCCAAAAGGGGGTAAGATCTACCTGGGAGGAAGGACGCGCCCAGGGTCGTGCGGGTGGGCAATGCAGCCTCTGCAGCACCCAAAGAGGACAGACGCCTACAGCTCGTGCAGTCTGGTTTGATGCTTCAGGATGCAAGGTCTTGAAGACAGCTGCTGCGCCGCCGTACCGCAGCAGGGTCTGCTCAGTCCTGCTTCACCTCGCAGATTCTCTGCCAATAGCACGAGCTTTATGTAAATGGCAGGTATATGTGTTTATTCTCTGTGGGCACAGAGTAAACCTAATTAAATCAGAAGGATTCCAAAGTGCTCTTAAGGCAAATTGGTGAAACATATTAAATTACACTCCCACCATTTTCCTGTGGTTTTGGCCTCCCCATCTGAGGGACAAGAGTTTAGAGCAGATAAACTGATGGAAAGTTCCTCAATCTCCAAGGAAAGACCGGGAGAACGAGTGGTCTGTTCACATTTTCCCATAAGTATCACAGTAGCAGTCTGTGAGGGAAGGGTTTATTTTAGGAAGAGCTATTTCGAAAGCTAAAGTGTCACATCCTGGCTGGCTCTTTTCATGGTGTTACTATAATCATCCAGTTATGACAGTCTTCATGCAGAAAAAGCAACCTTTTTTTCTTTTTTTAGGAAAAGAAACAATGGCACTGGCATATTTTTGGACAAAGGCTGTAATTTCATTTCTTTTTCAGTATTCTTTTTCACTTTTCCCTGCCATCTAACCCTATTTATAGAGCACCAGACGCTAGATCTAGGAATTGCCTATCCTTTTTGATGCAGAAGTCCACGCTGGCAGCTCTGTCTAGCCCTGCATCCTTGGGAGGGGTTTGAGTCTAGCAGAGCAAGCGCTTTTCTGGCTGGCACACGTTCTCCTGAGTTCCCCAGCACTCACCCAGCTCTCACCTGAGGTGGGAAACCAAGGCTAATGAGAACTTACCATCTCCACGTTCCGAGTTAGCGCTCCTCCACGTTAAACCGATGCATCCAAAGATCGAAATCACACCACGGGTACCTGTTGCCACGTTGGGAACAAGCCTGCTCTCCCCAGGGCAATGCAGCTAGCTGGGCCGCTGTCTTGCTGCTGAGTCCGAGCTGGAGGAGTTGAGTCTTGGCTTAGCAGGTTGAGAGCGGTGGGGTGACCAGGCTGGCTGGTCCTGCTGGTACCACACACAGCAGTGGCCAGGTCTTACACCTCCCTCCTCCATTCTGCAGGCTGGACTCCAGCTGAAGGACATGGTAGCTCGCAGCGGGACTAAAAGACTGGGTGCTTCCATAAAGTAAAATTCTTTTCACAGCTGGAGTCGAAGCACAGTAGCTCATTCTGACTTAAACTGCATTTTCTGTGGACCAGACAAACAAGACAAACACAGACCGCACCTTCCCTTGTGCTTAAATAGATCCTGCTTTGAATTCAAAGGGCTTAAGTAGGAAATGGATATACTTTCTAATTTATTGGAGGGAAGATAACTCTCAGAAAACCAAGGAGACTGCTCTCAATTGATGGGAATCCGACACTTTTAAACGGTGAATGAGCAAATGTTGAAAGAGTCCTGCCCATAGAGCTACATGCATTTAACATTCAGAAGACTCACATGAGATGCTAAAGTGCCCTCAGCTCAGAAAATTAATAAAATATTATCTCATGAGTGAACTTCAAAAGCTTTGGCGGCTCCATTCATTCCACTTCAGATAAGCAGCCAAAATATTGCAATATCCTGCTAACCTGATGTGAAACATCCAGCTTTCCTTGGCCAGTAACATTAAGCTGGAAATGTGTGAACAATCTTTATTATTAAATATTTCGCCATTTCATCTGCTCTGTCATGCCTCCCTACGCCTGCATCCAGTAATTCCTGCTTCTAAAAGGGGATCTAGACCCAGATCGTCAGCTGGGCTTTGATGCAGCAGCAAGCGTCTGAAGACCCGGGATTTAACGACTGCTTTTGGCAAGTCTTACAGCTCCAAGGACAAGGACGCCAATGTCCAAGGACACCATCTGAGGAGAGGATGTTTTAGAGAGATCCTAGGCTCTGGGGGCTTTTTGTTCCCCTTGTCTCCCAGCAAATCAACCGCTCCCGGCTGCCTCAGGACCAGCTTGGACAGCCTTGGATCTGGGTTCTCAGTTCTTCCTCTCTCCCTTCACAGTTATGGAGTTTTTGTTTTTGTTTTTCTCCGACTCCTCTTGCCACCTCTGCTCGGAAATAGGACAGAGATCCATATTTCGGCTACCAGTTCAAGGGGAAGCAGTAACGGCTGAGAGCCAGCATCGTCTCAGGCTGGCTGGTTATCCGCACAGCAGCAGTTGCCTCTGTTAGCCCAGATATGCACTTCACCCCAGCCCAAACTGACACTCTCATCAGCGTAGTCTACAGACAGAACAAAAATTAAATCCCTGCGGCATCTGATCCTCCTCTCATCCCTGCTGCCAATCCCTCCACGTGAGGAAGGGAGCCCAGGGGAAGCTTTATTAGTCTGCCGATGAACATAAAATGATAGCGCTTGCAGGACTGTCAATCCACCACAAGTAATGAGTTAAATATATATATAGATTTATATTTAATTGCCAATTCATCAGTAATTCCCGACAGATGGAATCCTGGCATTTCAGGTCAACTTGACATCACCAGCACTCAAAGGTCCAAGTGAGCATTGCCAAATTTAATGAGCTGCAGTAACAATGTCTCCACATTATTGGACTAATTACTAGCTTCTGAAAAGAAAAGAAAAAAGGAGGGGGGAGGAAGAAAAAGAAAATCCTTTAAACAGACAAAACTTTAATTAACAGCATTTTGAGACATCACTTATTATGGAGCAAATGCAACTTCAAAGTGAAAATAGCCTCTAGGTGGATAATAGATCTAATGAAAGGTGCAGTCGTCAATTTAGTACTAACTTGCTTCATACGTACGGCTTTAAGCCTTCAGAATAACTGGACTTCATGGCAACAGCTCGTGAGGCAAAGTCTCCGCTTCCACAGACTGTCCGGAGGGGTTTGGCACAAGGGCAGCTGCTGCAGGTAGATCCCACCTAGAGAAGTAAACTGCAGCACATGGTCACTTCAGCTGGCGGCCAGTGAAGACCTGGCAACTTGAGTGGCTTGTGTTGAATTTCCAGTGCAAGATTTTTACATTGAAGAAGAATTGTTTTCACTAAAACAGCCTGGGACCTCCAGGTTGAAAGCGCACGTTTCACTGAAGCCAGTGAAAACGTTGCCTATCACACTTGTGGAACTAATTACAGAATTTAGCCTCAAATGAACGAAGCGAATGCAAGGCTGATTTCTTCAAATCAACTTTCAGCAACTTCTGTTTCTCTCGCTCTCTCAGACACACACACTCATTCATTCACTTACCTAAACAGACACAGAAAAAAAAAATAAACCCTAGCCTTCAAACTAGTCAAAATATTTTTCCTGTGAACCGAGAAGGAAGAAAAGGAAGAGGTTTGTTGCTCTTTCTGTTTTCAAATGCTCAGCAGTGCTCAGATCTGCCGTGATGAGGGGCCATGTCAAATTGGCTAGATCAGGTAAAAGGCATCTGCAAAAACCTTTCCTTACCCTGCGGAGACCTTCACAAATCTATTCATATCTTTCCCACTTCGCACACTGCTGTAACAGCCCTTACAAACCCCACTGGTGTGACCTGCAGCCCCACCAGCCTAGAGCAGGCTGATACCTCCCTGAAGTGGATTCAGATGATCCAGGAGGTGCAAACCACACCGGTTTGCACTGGGAGAGCTTGGCTGATACGCCGATATTTAGGTGCATTCCCCAGGCAGGGACCTACAGAGCAAAATCCAGCGCTCGCTGACATCCTGTGCAATCTTGCAGGATTCCCCCAGCCAACCGCTGCCCCGCAGGCAGGAGGCTGGGGATGATAGAACTTGGCATCCTCCGGCTGGGCAGGACACACGCTGGCTGCGAATTGAGCTTGACTATTGCTCGGAGGCGGGGGGGAAGGGGGAGGCATCAGATTTGTTTAGGCATAAGGACATACCTCAATCTTCTCCTTGGTTTTCTTCCCACTCCTGCCCCAGTAGGCCCATTATTTCCCACTTCAGAATTAGCATCCTTGCCAGCAGAACCTAAACGCGACGGCTAAGGAAAGCTGCAGCCTCTGCCCTTGGAGCATTTGCTGCCCCGATGACGGGACCTTAATTGAAGCCATTTGCTTTGGGAACAAACCAGCAAGTGCTCTGCTGCCAGTACACGGAAACACGGGGCTCCGTGAAGCCCTCTTTCCCAGGACGCTGCCAAGGCACAGCCTGGCACGGTGGGGGAGAGCGAGTTCTGCATCCCAGCCCCAGCAAAGACCCTGCTCTCAGAGCTCTCCCGCTCACCTTCGGTGTTGCCTTCGGTAGCTCTAGCCATGCATCACAGCTTCTAACCTTGTTTTCCTTCGCGTAGGTCTCTGCCCTTCCACAGCAGTGTGTATTACGTCTCAGCAGACCAGATCAGCAAAATTTCTATGCTTGGGTAAAGAGCCAAGACCACACCCACCACCAGGCTAGTCAGAATCCAGGAATTGGATACTTTAATATGGAGAGTTCACTTTATCATCACTTCTTCCACCTCCTTCCAAACTAAAATCCTTTAAAAAAAAAAAAAGCAGCAGCTAAGAGGCTGGTGGCTATGTTTAGCTGGAACAGGATTTAAGATTCTGAGGGAAAACCCCTGGCTGCAAAGCACCTGGCTGATGCAATTTGAGGAAGAAATAGGCTTCTCTCTATCAGAAGAGGGATCCGGACATCGGTGGGTACGTGGCTGTTCAGTTACTGAGATGAAAAGGATCACAGAGCCCGCAAACCAAGGTGTAAGACAGGAGAATATACTGCAAAGCGTACATATATACACGCAGAATATACTGCAATATACTGTTGCAGGAGCCTAGATGGTGGCTTCCAGACAGCTGACCTGCACTCAACTCATAGCTGTACGATGGTCCTCATGACCATCTCTCTGCATGAGCCCTCCAAATAGTTCTTGGACAGGTCCTAGTCCACTTACGCTGTAATTTTTTTCCCATAACATCAAAAAGATGACAGCCGCTACTTAGCCACATGGGATTTGGCTCCCACTGTGTTCCCAGGTCCAGCCCCAGCTGCTCAGCCAAGCCATCCCAACCCAGGTTTGACATGTGAACCCCAGGTTTCCTCAGCCATCTGGCTCAGGGGCTTTTGCGAGGTTCCATGCCAGCGCTCTTGTGTACGTAGGAGCTGGTTCCTCTTCCAGCCATTGCAGTCTCTTCCAACGCCCTCAACTTGACTTTTGCCCGTGACTTTTAGGGCACCCTGACCACCAGAGTGGAAGCTGGTGAGGCAGGCTGTGAGCTCCAAGCAGCTGGCAGGTTTCCAGGCTTGTGGTTGCCATCTTTTACTACTGGAAACACCCTAATTAGTTCCTAATGCATTAACCGGACAGCCAGCCATCTTATCCCATGTTAGCTTCTTCAAGGCTTTTTTCTTTTTTAAACACCAACTGCAGACTGCCAACACTTTTCCCAACACGGTGCTGTGAAGACACTTCACAAGCGATGGCTTTGGCTAGAGAGCCGAGCACAGGGCTGGTATCTCCTATGGCTGTTCCACCAGGCCAAGCAGGTGTAATCTACGCCGGCAGTTCCCTTTCCCTGACCAAGAGCCAGGCAGGAGGCAGGAGGCTCTGGATGGAGAAAGCTGTGAGGTGTCCTGGAGGCCCCTCAAAACACCCACTCAGGACCTTCACCTCTGAAGCACCTTCACCTCTGAAGCACCTTCTCTGCAAAGAGAGGAGGTCGTATCTCACTTAGCCAGGCAGGCAGACAGGGGTCACAGGGGGTATCATCAGAGGCTCTCCCAAATAACCAGGCAGAGTTCAAGCTTTGAACAATTAAGAGTCCCATGCTATGGAAAGAGACTTTCTAGCAACTTCCTTGTACTTCTTTCTCTGCTCACTATACAGACACAGACTTCTCACAGCACAGAACCCCACCGCGTGACCAGCCTCCTCTTATTCTCACTCCAGACGCTTAAAACCAAAATAATTTACAGACGAGTCTCCCTCACCAAGGGATGAAAGGGAGAGATCCCCAGTGCAAAGTGTTTCTCGCAGCCCTCCGGTATCCGCGAGGCGCAGCCCTGCAACCCGAGCGTGAGCTTTCGCAGCTGTTTGCAAAATTTCCCCCTGGACCCAGGTTTGCGTTTCAAGCATCTCTCAGAGGCCACGGGTCCGAGACACGTGTTTGATTCTTGTCTAGTTAGCTCTTACCCCCGACTCGCTACGGAGAAGGCTGGGGGGAAGAGATGGATCAAACCGATGACCTTGACAAAGGAGGTGCCTGCACCTTGCTTTACTTTCAAGTCCTCGAAAGCCTGTTATTGGATGTGAAAAAGGAATAAAAAAACCGAAAACAGTAATAAAAAGCAACTAATGTATCCAATTTTTATGGCCAAAAATAAAGGCACTGGAAGGCAGGCTTTGTAATGGCTATCATCCCTCCTGTGTTATTTGAAGATCCCCTTGTAAACGGGAATCCTGGGTCTGTTTTGCCATCTGTTCCCTCCACTCCTGCCTAGGAATCCTGAAAGGGTATTTATTGTATACGCAGGTTCAGTGAGGCCCGCTTACTATAAACAAATACTGCATGAAATATGGTGGGGCCAGCTTTTTCTACAGAGCCTGTATTTATGAGGAAACAGTATAAAAACAAATATGTAATCTGGAAATAAACCTGTTAAATGAATAAAAAGTCCTGCAGAGCAAAACATAATGATTAGCAGAGCCATTCAGTGAAAGACCCTGTTAAGGGAACACATCTGCTCTCATCCACTTCGCATCAGTTCTTTCCCCCCCCACCTCGATAAAAACCCATCTAAAAGCAGCCACCCGAAAACCATGGGGGAAGGAGGAGATGGTACAACCTGAGAGCTACCAGACCAACCACAGCACTGTTCCTGGTTCTTGAAACGCCTCGAGTCCTGCAGCCTGCTGTCCAGCACGCATAATCTGTGTTATTTACAGCAGGCACTAGGTACCGATTACAGTCACTCGGCTAAAGGGACAAAAAGAGGAGGGGAGTCAGAAAGAATAATAAAAAAAAGAAGGATCAGCAAAGCAATCGAAGGGCAGCATGGCATGCTGAACAAAAGTCAAAGAACAAACTTGAAGGGCAACGTGTTTGGGCACGCGTGCATGCAGAATTGTATTTTGCTTTCGACCAGTTGCAGAGAGCCTAAATGCGGGGCTGCGTGGAAGAGCAGCGCAAGAGAAAACGTGCCGTGGAAATGCAACTCAACCATCACCTCTGGCCGCCGGTTTCACTTGTGTGCAACACCACTGTTCAGACGCAGGAAGTGCTATTCTAGCTACCTGTTCTATTAACTCTATAATTACAGACCTCAAGTAAGATCACAACCTGCTCCCCACCCGCTCCACCCCACCCACACAGGCAAAGCCGGCCTCACGCGGACGGGTAACCGCACTACTCGTCACCCTCCTGCCCCGTGATTTACATTTGCTCCAAGATGTGCTGGGTATTTCCTATCGCAGCTTCTGCTTTCCACTGTGGGTTGCCTGACCTTCCCCATGGAACCAGTGATTAATACTCCAGTCTCTACCAACAACGCAAACAGAGTCGGTACAAGCTGATGCAACTCTGGAAAGTGCGGTAGCAAACACTGATGCAACACACACACACACTCCCCCGAGAACCGCGATTACTCCCCCGGAGCCCATGGGGCGAGGATGCCCTGCTTGCTTTCAGCTTGCCTGCTGGTTTTGCTTTTGCCTGCCAGCCCAAAACCTGACAAAACTCATGTCTTCCCAGCTGAGGCTTCAAAAAGCTCCGGTTTTACCCTCTCGTTAACTATTCCTGGGTAAAAGCATGACACAGACAACGTGCTTTTCCTTTGTCACACGCATAACTTCACAGTCAAACCGAAGTCTGTTGCCTTGGTCGTGTTTTTAGCATGGGCATCATTTCTGCTTCTCACCAATCAAAGTAAAGCAATAAAACCTTCACCTTCATAGCAAGACAACACCTGAGCATCATCCGGAGAACCGAGTAGCAAGATGACGGTCTGTGGCTTCCTTCCCCACCCAAAGCATGGAGTAAGGCGTCACGTAGCCCGACGCCTAATTTTAGTACTAATTGGCAAAACAGGCATAATAATTTGCTCGAACATGCACTACGATGCCAGCGTACTCTTTGCAAATTATTAAGCAGCAGAGACTTGCTGCCTTCAGAGTATGGTGAGATGCACGTAAAAGCTTAATGGATTTATATCACTGCAGTTACTACTACTGCTCACTGCCACACTTCAGTATTTTTATTGCTTTTTCATAGCTGACATGATTCTGATGGTATGTAATTAAATATTTTACAAAGACAGGGTCTGATCCGACAACCTTTATGCACATGAATAATCTCATTATTGCCTCTACTCCTGGACCCAAAGCAGGCAAGACTGGGCTCCTACCGCTACAAAAGTAATTTTTTTCCCCTTCTCTAAGTCCCCTTTTGGGATTTTGATGCAGTTAATAACAACAACAAAAAGACCCTTAAAACTCCTTCATATTTATTTTGTTCATTGAAATCTTCACCTAGGATTTAAAGAAACTTCAAGAACACCGTTGTGGCAGTTATGTTTGGCCAGGGATGGAAAGAAGTAAGAGTTTGTGTTTTGTCAGAGCCTGAAAGACGTACTGCTTTTTTTGCCAGTCTGCATCTTATTGCGGTTTCCTGAGGCTGATTTAGGGTTTGAAGGGGGGATTTTTTTTTTTTTTTTTCCAAGAATTCATGACTCACTTGAAAAGCGGTGTCTTTCAGGCCTGAGGGGGATTGCCCACAAGTTTTTTTTCTTATATTACCTGCAAAATATGTCACAGTCATATGCTTCCTTCGAACTGATACGCATGCAAAATGCTCATGCACCAGTGTCTTACAGGTCGGGCACACCCCGCTCCCCACTGACATGACGCATCTACGGGTCCTCCGGGATGTTTTGCTCAGCGTCCAGCAAGAGGCAAGCCCAACCCAAAGCCAGACTGGGAGCTGAAGGTCTTCGTTACAAAGCGTGGCTTGAGGTTGACCTGTCTTAAAATCAGCCCTTCAAGTTTAGATGCAGAGCTGAGCCCACGGGCAGACTGGTGCCATCCTGGCACCCAGTGAAACCCATTGCTGCTCCCCCAGAACATTCCAAAACACTCAGGCAGGAGGGAGAAGGCACAGGTGGATCTTGGGATCTGAATTTTAGATTTGGATTCATTTAATAGAGACATATTTAAACTATTGCAGCCATAACCAAAGCACAGGCAAAGCGGCACATCTGGGCCACCGAGAATCCCAGCAAAAACACCACCCCTAAATGAAAACTTGCTACTTTGCAATGCCTCTGCAGCTGAGGGAAGGTGGTTTTCTGGTTTTGCCCCAGCAGGGAATGCAGGAAGGCTCTGAGCACAGCCAGTGAGACTTTCTGGTCATTTTACACACACTCCTTATTATTTTACTACCTCTTGGACCTCTGCAAAAGCCCCTCTCCCATCTTTGGGCAAAAAGGGAACCAATTATGACTTTCAGGAACAAACAGGCTTTCTAAATTAAAGCCTCTTCTGAGTTATTAGCCTAGTATGAAAATCAAGATAGGACATGGTTGCACCTAATCTGTGACTGGGAAGCCTTAAACCCAGTCGCAGCGCTGCCCAAGCAGGAGGAGCACAGCTGTCTGGCTTTTGGGGAGCTCTGCCGGACTAGTAACTTTGAGTGTCACTAAATCATAAGCCATGACACGAGGTGAAGCCTTTTCAGCACACAAAGTGCAGAAGAGCTTTGGTGCCTGGGCAGGAATACAAAGCCCTCTCTGGGTCCTGTTTACTCAGCAGGGATGACCCCACAGGCTAATCCCATCACCTTTCAGCTGCCGCAGCCTTCACAGCCCTTTACCGGTGCACCGCAGAGGGGTGCTTTGAAAACAAGTCCAACCTAAACCTAAACTCCTCTCCTGACAACGATCACAACTTGGTTTTAAGACTCAAACTGAAAGGAAAAGAAGAAAAGTCACTTATAACAACCTGCCAGCTGTAGGGTAAGCGAGCATCCAGTACAAGCGACATGAGAAAGGGGCGGCTCCTTTTGAGACGGGTCAGTGTAGCGTAGCTGGGCTCTCTTCCTCCAGCAACAACTGGTCTTCCAGGATCTGTTTAGAAAAAGCCAAGTCTACCAGTCACCTCCAGCTTGCCCATCTTATATTTTGGTCGGTGTGGGGAAATAGGCTGTCAGACCGCACCTCCTCCCTTCCCTCCCCTCCGGATGGAGCACATGTTTGGGCTTCAAGCCTGCTTCCCTTGGCCTGACACGCTGCTGCCAAGTTGCCGTCAGGAACAACAACAACAAAAAAAAAAAAAAATCGGGAGCGCTGAAATGGCAGGAGAAAGCTGATCCCACATGACGCATCAGGGAAAGACACCACACACCAACACCTCTGGAAAACAAACTCTCTCCTGACTTCCCAGCCATGTGCAAATTTATGAGGTTTGAATGAAACTCAGCTAAAGCATCCAGGCCAATGAGCGCTTATCCAAAATGAACTCCATCGCTGCACTTTTGTCCATGTAAGCGTCACCTGATTGTACTCCACGCTGCCTAGGTTAAGCCCTGTCAGTATCTGAAATACCTCAGCCAACATTAACCCTTCTGTTGGCACCACGATGCAGGGTGAGCTTTTCAAAGACTTTTTAAAACGTGATAAAAACACAGGGATCAAGACAGTACAGTGACCCCAGCACGGGGATGTGTTACAGCCCTTCTCAAGTCAAGGGCAACACTACATAGAAGCAGGTGGTTAAGTGAGACACAAGCTTTACTTGCCCATACGCACCTATGAACATATGGATTTCTTTACACCTTGACCCCAGAGAACGGGCATAAAACTTGAAAATTGCCACCTGGTTTCTGCGGTTATTTTTCCATATAGGGATTAAACAACATCTAAACTCACGTGCATGTATTTATGGTTGTAAATAGGCAGCACAGACAATTGCAAAACAAAGAGATGGGTGTGAGAAAGAGGATTTCTAGTGACCCAAGGGGGAAAAAAAAAAAAAAAAAAAAAGAAAGGGATGAGTCCAGGCCTGCCAAACAGCTGGTTAAACTTCAGAACTCAGTTTAAGGCTGTTCTGAGGTTTGTCTACCAACAACAGAAGAATCACCTACTCCTCCGCCTGCCTTTCTTTTCGCTCTGCTCCCCCAACACCAACGCACTGGAAGGCGCTCCGTGCAGCAAGGTCAAGACTTGCCTCCTCATCGGAGTGAAAAGCAGCATGTTTTTAAACATTGTTTTTCCAGAGAGGTACAGGGCTCTGGTCAGACGAATGCTCAAATGTTTTTAACGTGTTACCACTCCTTCCTTCAGCTGTTCTGGCTACTCCCATCCCCCTGGGCCCGTACGTACTGCTAATCCATCGCAGAGCAACCTGCAGTGGGGTTGTTGAGCCCATCTCGGCGCAGCGCCAACCCACCCCTGCCTTCGCCTTGGCTGGGGTCCCGAGAAGAGACTGCAATACCTATTAATCATAAAGCCCGTTCATTAAATCCATCTAGCTATTTCACTCAGCTACAGCCAGGGGCAAAAGCTGTCCTGCAAACAGCTCTGTCCCGCGTCCCGGCTGTGCACCCAAAGCCAAGAGAAGAGCCGGGTCTTCAGCTATGTTCTATTTGCTCCTGGTCCTGGGTTTTCCACCGTGCGCCGCCACAGTCGGACATTGCCAAGTGTGAGCTTTGTCAGGACTGCAGAAGCTTAAAACCTCCACCAAGCCCTGAAGGAGCCTGTTAAATCCTTCACTGAACGTTTGCAGTGGTGAGTAAGGAAGGATGGACCCTGTTCCTGTGCTGTGGACTCCCGGCTTCGTGCC
Organism: Bucorvus abyssinicus; assembly: GCA_009769605.1. NCBI lineage: Eukaryota > Metazoa > Chordata > Aves > Bucerotiformes > Bucorvidae > Bucorvus > Bucorvus abyssinicus. Next base: position 4,825,885 of record CM020027.1, on the reverse strand, counting down.
CTGGGAAAAAGGTATGCCGGGATCTCAAGCACAAGTCCAGAGCTGTTCAGAAAATGAAAAACAGAGATCCCTTGAACATTTCTTTGTTTCTATTCATAACCACGATTTCATTTGCATTGATGTTTCCCAACCAATTCTCTCCTCAAAATAATTGATGGGGAAAAGATCAAGAGATGTAATTAAAAGAGAAACAAACAAAAACAAAGGGAAGAGGGTGAATGGGCAAGCGACTTTGGGTCAGGGAACGAGGAGGAGCAGGTGGTGGAACTGATGAGGGAGATTTAATGAACTGCGATTGACTTCGAATAACAAAGGAGGAGGAACCTAATCCTACCGTTGGATCTATACGCATACGGACTTACCATAACAAATGGTAATCAATCCATCAGCCTTAAATTAAAGATAGGTGGGCAGGAAGGAAGGGACAGAGTTTATTCCCTCCTCCCCCCCACCCCACCCCACCATCAAACTAAATCTGTTTGCATGTGTCCATGTCCCTGTTGTCAGAATTAGCGTCTGGCATCTCTCCCTTCTCAACTGAAGTGGTCACCTCCCCATGCTTCACTGCGCCACCACGGGCAGGTCTCTTTGGAGGCTGCCCCGGGAATGTAGGGTCCTGGTTACCCTCGTTCTACAGTGTATTTCACCTGACAGCCATCAAGGCTCAGCAGCCTCAGAAATACATTCCTAGGACTCCGTGTGCCAGTGCTCACTGAGCTCTAATCAAACGCACATCGCAGATAGTCCTGCGTGACGGAGAGCAGAGCCGCCAACCCGCAGACCTGCCAAGAACAGCCTCCTCTGTGACACAAGCATTTTTCCTCTTCTGTATCATTTTGGCCCTCACTTTCCTGTTCTAGGGCAAGCTGCAGAAATACCCTGGGGTTTATACGTTACCTCCTTGTTTCAAGCTGAAGGCAAATGCGCTGGATTTTCGAAATACATACCCATGTTTTATGAATCCTTATTGAGTTTTCTAGGATGAAGTTTCTATTTTAAGGCCAGATCTTCCAAGGAGAGCTGTGCGGCTGGACACGCCTCTCCCAGACATTTGGCCAAGCACGGCTGTGCACGGGGTTTTTCGTTACGGGATTTGCCCTGATGTTCAGGCTGGCCAGGCTGTTTCTCTCAGAGAAAACTCTTCTAAACTGGTGTCTCCAGGACGAGAAACTAATACTTATTTCTCCTTGACCAGTAGGCAGATCATGTAGGAGCAATTCGTGAAGATCACTATTGACATACATTTAAAAGAGTGAAAGCTCGTGACTCACAGGGTAGCATCAGCAGCTAAGAGATATAATTTTCTGTTTCTGCCATAACCTTCCCATGTGATTTCCCAGCATGATCCATATTTCAGTATATTCCAGTTATTGCCAGCTGGGCTGGAAGCAGCAGGGAGGAGGTGCTCAGACGTGCGGGGTGGGAGTTATATGGGGCTGTGGCTTGGGACAGGGCCCTCAGGAGAAGCTGGGTATGGCAGAGGGGGCACAAGGCAACTTCCTAATCAGAGGTATTTCCACCGCGTCTACTATTTGAACAAAGCATTTGCCAATTAAAATCATTCAACCAGATCCGCTGTGTCCTGAGGAAAGGACAAGGCAGGCACAGATGGACGAGGACATGATGTCAAGCCCTGCCACATCAAATCAGGAAAGGGGAAAGGCAGAGAGAAACAGAAATTTGTGAAACAGCCACCAAAGTTAAATTCTTGTCCCTATTTGTAACTCTGCAAGAGGAGCAGGAGGGACAAAACCCGAGCAACAGCTTAAATGACACCTTTCCCATTTCTCTGCTTGCTCAGGTCCTCTTAACCTGTGCACTGAGGTCCAGGTGCCCCAGCTCCACAGCAGCTGAGGAGCTCCCACCAGAAGCACCACCGGGGTTGCCGAGCAGAGAGGAGCATCCCTTGCCCTGGGCCCACCAGCAATCGCTCTGCCCCGTCAGCAGGTCCCCCAGTGCTGAGATATTTCTACCTGGCCATCAGGAAAGAGACTCAGCATATTGGATGGGAGATGGGAGAATTTGGGATACACTTGGAACATGCCAAAGAAGTACGGTCAAACACTTGGCAAGTGCTAAACCACAGCGCTGTGGTGTCTGGTCTCTGATTTTGCTTCTCCCAACTTCCACATCCTAAATGACATCACACCTGGAGCATAAATTTGCACCTCGTGGGTGTTTTTGCTGCTTTTCAGGTACTACCTGGGCTGACCGAGAGCTGAGATGGCACATCCCATCACGCCCTTCAGCAGGGCACGTGGAGGGCTGCCTGCCCTCCCGTGAGGCTTAGCAGTGTCCAGACCCAGCTCCACAGCCTGCTGCACCCAGATCTCATTACGCCTCCACCAAAGAGGGCAATTCCCAACAGCCTGCCGAAACATGACCACAGAGCATCCCGAGGGTATTGTTTATCACCACCGGCTCCGGAGAAGAGAGACGTTTTCCAGCGAGAGCGCAGCATCACTCACCTGCTCCCACAGAAGCAAACACCAGGGTTTCTGCAGGAGTTTTCAGACACGTCTCCCACGCACAGGTCAGTAAGTCACCACCGCACAGCCCTCCGCTTCCTTCTGTTGGAAACTCCAATTTCACGCAGGCTTTTGCTAAGGGGCTTCTTCTCTTACTTATTGTTCAACAGGGGCCTGAATCAAAGCACATCAACGGCAAAGGAGGAGGGAGGTCGAAACGGAGCTTAGCAGAGCATGATCCTCCTCTTGGTCTTGCAGTTTTGGGACCTCTCGTGTCTTCTTTTCACCTACAAAAATCTGGCTGCTTGCCACAGCATAATATAGCAACGGGGGAAAGAGAGGAAGAAGGCTTAACTTTTATTTATTTTAGTGCGATCATTAGGATTATGTCAGGGGGAAAAAGCATTAATACATAATCTTTTCCCTGTGCTATACAACACTGGCTGCTTTTAATTTAGAATTAAATTGAAACACTCACTCAGAGCAGCTTTGAACAGCAGCCAAAGCCTTCTCTTGCATTGTGTGAGCAGCTGGGTAGCCTTTCCACCTTTTTTTTTTTTTTTTGTCCACGGTGCCTCTTTTCAGGACCTTCCCTACGGTCAGTCACTGAAGGTACTCGTCACCCTGACACAAGTGCTACGGGTTCCCTTGGCTTGGAGCTGGCACAGCGAGCACAGGTGAAGGGGAAAGCCTAAAGCACGTGAGCACAAGCTCAGCAAATAAAGCTCCACAGCTACAAGTGTTTCACAAATGAGAGAGAGAAGGGTCACATCAAAAAGCACATCAAAACGCCTGTTTTATAACATGGTAAATAGCGGTGATTTATTTTTTTTCTTGACAGCACACCTTATTTTGTACGCTTTGTCGCATGCGGTGAGGCAAGTTCACACAAGGAGAACACGGTTTGGAGGTATAAACAGGACAGACAAGGCTGGGTGGGGTAAAGCCAAATTTAGTTGAGTGAACTGATCATCCTGTTTGTTCACACAACCAGCCTGCTCCAGACAGTTTCTCACCAAGCCGATGAGAAAGGTGCCTCGGTCTCCCTGTTCATTTTAATCTATACAAATACTAGTTTTTGTCAGGCTGAAAGAATCCACTGAGGACTCAAGCATTTTCCTTAATTATTGGTATTCACTGAAAGAAAGAATAAGTTTAAAGAGGGGAAAAAAAGAAGGAGATTGCCACCCTTTCGTGCTGCTGTGAAGGGAGCTCTGCTTATCACAACAGGTGCAAAGGCCACTCACACAACCAGAGCAGTTTCAACACTGAATGCTAAGAAATTACTTATTCTCTTTGTCAGCTGCTCACACAAGCAGGGTAAAGGCTACGTGGAAGGAAAGAGAGAGGGTAAAAGAAGGGTTAAAGTTTGTCACAGAAAAAAAAAAAAAAGAAAAAAGATGAAGCATACACAAGCCTGCAGGTTCACAGGAGACTCTGGGAGATACATTGACCTTAAAAAAAAATTAAAATAAAAGAGAGAAAAAAAAAGAAAGCAGAAGCAAACCTACATCCCTGCCTAGAGCAGGAATGAGCAGCACCAGCAGGCTGGGGACTGGGGGAAATTTTAACAGTCTGCCACTCCAGTTGAATGGGGAGGGGAACAAAGCCGGCTGAAAGCGCAGCATTCCTGCCCCTGCGCCCCCGCAGAAAGGGGCTGTGCAGGGCTTTCTGCCGGCTCCCTCTAATTACGCTTTCTTGTGTATGGCAATTCACGGCCAGCTCAGAGAATGTACCCGTTCCCTGTCAGAGGGGTGATTTGTATACTACACCTACGGAGTCAACGTATCGGGGAAAAAATATATTCAAAAGAGAGAAAGAAATCTCCTCTGATGAAGAGCCCACAGTTTTCAAGAAACTGTTTTCCCTTGGGTTCTTACCTGGGTTTTATTTCCTCCACTCTTCCGCTTTCAAGACAAGGCATCAGAAGTAACTGAATTTTCATTTTATAACACCCCTCCACTAATCCCTGGATCTCTCGCAAGTGCTGGATAAATTCCCCCCTCTCTTCACAGAGCTCGAGGTTGTTTTACATCTGGTGCGTCTTATTTTCTAAGGATGACAGTTCTGTTTATTTTAACCAGGCCTGCAATGATGTGCAAACCAGCCATGCCTGTTAGATGCTGATTGTTCCCAGAACCAGATGGTCAAACCTTCCTCTTCTAAGACAGCTGACTCAAAGCCATAAAAGAAAACACCGAAAATGAAAACAATCATCAACAACAACATCAAAAACCACCCTGTGGTGGGGGAAAAAAAAAAAAAAAAAGACATTTCAATGTTGGCACCGTGAGACACAAAAATCTCAAGAGAAAAGAGGGTGTTTGGTTTCCAGAGCCTGGAGGTCCAGCGTGAAAGGACGGAATTCACTCGTCAGGAAGTTTTCACCAGTGGCAAGCTAACAGGAGGAATTCCCTAGCTGAAATATGACAGATGTTCATACCTCTGCTACCCAGAAGCAGTAAAACCCCCTGTGGTTATTCTGCCTGCCCTGCTAAATGAGTGGCGAGTTAGAGAACTAATAAAACACAGCGATGCGAGTCGCCGCTACCCGCACCTGCAGGTTCTCTGTTACCCGCTACGGGCTTCACAATTTGCAGCCAAGCCCCCAAAGCGCTTCAACTTCACTTGAGCGCCATGAATAGTCTCTTGCCATCCTTGCCGTTCTCCTTCTTCTCAAGCCTTTTTCTATTCACAACTGGTCCCAGTTAAATTGGGCCGCTTTGCTGAAAGCCACCATCAGGCACGGTGTAAGGAAAATCACTGCACCTTTTACAAAGCCAAACTTGCCTAAGGTGGGTTTAAGGCAGCACAAGGTCTCCGTTCATAAAGCTACTCCAGCTGAACTAAGCCTGAGAAATCCTGCACTGGAAGTTAAATCAGCCCAACAATCATGTGTAGGTACAGCCAACTGGTTTGTTCTGGTTTAATAGAACCAGCTCCCCCTCAACCTTGACAAAAAAAAAATCAACATATGCGTTCATGCTGCTGAAACTAAATTGAAAAATAATTTTAAAAATCAACACTCAGGTTATGGACAGAAACAAACAAGATACCACAAAGCAGCTTGTGCATTTTCTGCACAGAGGTGTAAATGTAGGGCACACTGGCTGCTCTGCAATGGGGGTGGCACACGGTCTCTCACCCTAGTAGTCATAAGGTAGTTTTTCCTTATTCCACTCCTCTCCAGAAGAAAACAGACACGCAAGCTGCTTAAGGACCCTGAAAAACCAATCACTTTCTCTTTACTATCATAAGAAATAGAGAGCCATGCTGCCTCTGTTTAGCTGAACTACAGCAGCTGCTCTGTCACCCCATGACCCCTCCCCAGCAGAGAAGGGGGATCAGGAAAAGGAGAGGAGACCCACGGGTTGAAATGAAAACAGATTGCATGGAACAGCCAAACTCCCCCCCAATGCCAAGATAAAGTGCACCCAGGGATACTCAGCCCAGCCAACGCACAGCAGTCACAACCAACGCGAAGGCAGTTCCTTGGGAGCAGGATGATGAGCGAATCCCTCCAAGGATGGGGAGAAGCAGGAGGAGCCCCCACCCTCAGCAAACTCCCCCCTTTATCCTGAGTGTGATGTTGATGGGATGGGACCCACCTGAGGGGCAGCTCGGGGCAGCTGCCCTGGCTGACTCCCCCCTGCTAACGGCCAGCACAGCATGGCTGGCCTGGGGCTCTGTCCCAGAGGAACCAGGACACATGCCCAAAATAAGAGATGCCTGTATGCCTTTCACCAACTGACTTTCCTTAACTTTCCCTACTGTTTTGTAAGAAGTATATGACCCTACCATGAAAAGACTTTGTGACCATTTCAAGAAAGACAGAAAGCCCATTTCAAACATCACAAGGACAGGAGGGGCTCCCGGCTTTTCCAGAGTTTCTCATTCAGTTTTCTACAGTTCTTAAAAATGGCAAAGTCCCAGTTAAAGGGTATGTGCTCTGTGTCTGGACTACTGCAAACTTAAGCTAAACAGGGGACTAGATTTAACAGAAAAGGTCACCTACAAGGCTGTTTATACTTGAGCTGAAGTCAGGTTTTGAACTAAGTTAAACTGCAAAGATTAACAGCACAGTCAAGGCCTCAGTGCAAGTATTTCATGAGACCCCTACGGTACTAGGCTGTAGAATTCTCTCTGTCCACGCAGCAGAGTTTGGATAAGGCTGGTAAGACTCCCTCCTGCTCACAGTCAGGGCACTACAGGTAGAAAACCTGAGTTAAGCATCTCCTTCTGCACGTAAGCACACATGGTAACAGCAGAAATAATCACATACCCTCATGAAGTATCTCAAAATGTATTGTTGTTAAAAACAAGCCTTCCTAATACATGTCAGGTACATTACAATGAGACAAAAAATTTAGTAGATAATGCAGTCGAAGGCATTTCTGCTGTTGTACAAACAACTGTAATATCTGCTCTGGGCTGGGCATGTTCTCTAAGCTTGCAAAGTCCCCTGGACAACGGGACTCTAAGCTTCTTGCCACCTCTAGACACTGGCACAATGTAGATGTTTAATAACAAGGACCACATGGCCAGTGCACACAGCACTCACTTGACAATGTCCCGTACGCTGGAAAATATTTTCTGTGCTAATTGGCAAGAATGGCTGTTAATCTGCCATAGAACAGCTCCCTTACAAACTCAGCAAAATCCACTTACCTTTGAGTCAGGCGTACTTCAGAAAGTATTTGTCCTCTTTGCGCTGGGACTGAGAGAGGCGCAGGGAGAGAAGGGCTAGGGCAGAAACCTGGAAGTGCAGTAGGGATTTAGTAGAACTTCAGAAACCCCACCAGAACGTGAAAAAAAGCCATAATCCCTGTGCTAAGGAGAGCAACTGGTAATTAAAACCATGATGCAGCAAGTCATTTGAGTTTATTTAAATACGGACTTCAAGATAAACGCAAAGCATCTTGCTCAAACATTTTGAGGAATATGGTCCTTAAGCAAGATTAACAAGCCTTTGATAATACTCATGTTATGAAATGTCATTATAATCAAGCAGTAAATCAATAGTACAGCAGCACATGCTGCAGATCTGAAGGGCTGTATTTTGAGGAACAAAAGAAAGGGCAACCTCCTCGCCTCTTGTGACAGAGATACATGTTACATATACCTACACCTTTCACACGATGACATTTCTGGTACTTCTAGTCATCCATGAGGCCATCTGTCTGCATGGTGAGGGGTATGTGGAAAGGGATAGCAATTTTTTTCTTCAATTTACACAACCTTCAAAGCATCTTAAAGGCAGGTCCCATCACCGCTGAACAGCTGCCTGCGCTAGTGTGCTGTCTTGTTTTACTTTACAGCTCCCTCCTTCCTCCTCCCCTTGCAGCAGCAGTGGCCAAACCTGGCGCGAGGCTGCTCGGAGAGCAGATGAGCCATCGCAAAACCCTATGAGCCCTACTCAGGGCAGATGGGCCATTGCAAATACCACGGATGCTCCCCCAGCTTCGAGCTGCAAGGGGCTAGCTGTGCCCGTGCCACGACGACAGAGGGATGCCCAGCCAGGGCCAGCGGATGGGGCTGAGGGCAGAAATACAGGAGCAGAGAGCCAGCCTAAACTGAAGCTGTCAGAGCTATGCCCTGGAGAGTGAGATATCACATGCATTCCCCTGCCTGGCCCAGGCTGAATTAGCACATCTGGGGCCCACATTTACCTCCGCTTTGGAGCACCTTTGCCATTAATGCTAAAAACACATCCTGGAGGACATCAGGACTTGAGATGAAGGAGGAGAGAGGGGAAATAAGACACCTTGCCTCCCCCCTCACCTTGTTCATCCCTCCTCCCACAATGCTCCAAAACACTTGGCAACTTGAATGCTGTCAATCTCCTTATGGGAAAAAAATGTTTATAGAAACCCCATCTCTGTGGCTGAATGCTTTTATGGCACCAGATGTCGAAGGACATGAAGTTGATAAAACAGTCCAGGGAAAAGGGTCAACATCTTATGTTGCCAGCAGTGTGAGAATTGCAGCTTCTCGAGTTGCACGGAGCAGTGACAGTCTAATCCACTGAGGACTGGGGCTGGCAGGTGGGTACAGACATAAATAGGTTGGCTGAGTATGCTGTTCAGGACAAGAAGACATTAGTCCTTCGCAGGAGGGTTTTTTGCCAGAAAGGGTTAATTCCTTCTCCTTTGAAATATGGCGCAGCAGCTGCAGATGACATCAGATTTTTCTGCCATACTGTTTTATATCAACACACACGAAGCATCCAGGGAAGACTAAGCACTGCTCGAGACTGTAATGAGAGCGATGGTCAGAGGTATCACAATAAATGATATCATTAAGAGCTTTCTCGGTCATATGGCTGTGTTTAAAACAGGGCTGTCTTCAAAATATCGGGTATATGCAGATGGAGCCAAGGCACAAGGGTTCAGGTAATCACCCACGAGAAACACATGGAGCTCAGGTACACACATGGAACTCACCTGCTTTTAACCAAAGCCAGGAGCCCGGGAAGATGCCAGGGTACGTAACTGAAGGATCCCTAGCGCTGTATTTTGGCACTACGCAGCAAAGCTGAGGAGAAGTAGGCTAATTAAAATTCATATGTCATTTCCATTTCCTCTGCATGTCTACAAGACTGTTTATTCTCACCATCTGAAAGAGATTCTCACCATCTGAAAGAGATATTAATTGCTGCTCTTGGTTGGTGAGAATAAACACTACAAGAGATCAAGTTCCCTAGTGAAGCCTTCTCAGTTTTGCTTTTAAAACCCAATGGAACAGCTTGAAAGGGCTGCTTTTATCTGCACAGCAATTGGCTTAGGATACGAGCCTAGGGTGAAGTCCATTACCACTTGTCCCCCCAAATTTTGCTGACAAACACTAGCTCAGTGTTTGTTGCCCGGTTCCATCAGCCACAGCTCAAGGCAGTAAGAAGATTTTGTCTGTAGATGAGGTTTAGGTGATTCGCTTCAAATCATCCCTGCTTCATCACTTGTGCCAGCACCGTGGCTGCTGAAGCGATCAGGAGCAAGTAGGATCCCAAGAACAGGACCTTGCACACAACCTGGAGAGACGCGGTGTGGAAACAATGCATGTATTTGCTTGCCAGTATTTCAGCATGCATGTGGTGTGGATGCTGAGACGAGGTGTAACAAAGGCTGTGCTGCCGCACTGCTCGTGGTGTGTCCTGGAGATGGCTTATCTCCTGCAAGCGTGACACACTGCGGTAATACAGACCACGCGCTTTGGTGGCAATTTCCTCCCCCGTACCAGAGATTGCAGTGACGTGGGTGGACAGCACCGTTGGTGCAGCCCAGAGCTGCACGGTAACCATGACTGGTTTGACTCCAACGGCATCACTCCCATTGTGGTTGTAGGTGTTTTTAATTCCTGAGTCCTTAGACTTGTAGAAGCTGACAGTGATTGTGCTGTGAACGCTCTCCCTTTGCCAACATCGCTGCTTTCCAGGCCTTCAGAGCAACTACAGCTAAAAACCCCGTAACACGTGTTTCAGCTGGATCGGCAACGTAGGCTGCTTCACCTCCAGGAGCAGGAGGCCACCGAACCTGGACAGAATCCAAAACAAGGAGCCATCTGCCCGCTGTCAGACCCCAGTCCACCTTACTGCAACGCTGCTCCACGTGCTGCTCCTCAAGGTCCCGGTGGAAAGGTACGGTTGAGGTGTGGAATAATACACCTGCAGATCTCACTGATTCCTGGCAGAGGGCAGGTCCACAGCCCTGTGACCCACCCCAGCCAAAAATATGACAGGAATAATTAGTGCCTGTGGCAAAGTGAGATGCTGTAGAGTGAAACACACTTCTGAGAGGCTTTGACCAGCCCAGAGAAGTAATATGTGTGTGCTACTGAAGCATTCAGCACACAACTGGTAAAAAAGCTGGGCATGCACTGCATATACTGCTGCCATTTCCCAGCTGAAAAGAGCTCACAAGAATCTTCTAGGAAGACACAGTATTCATAAATCACTGTATTTCACACAGATTTGAAAATTAACGCCCCATATTACTAAACACCTGTGAGGAGGTGATGAAAGAGATTAGCCAGCCCTGCGGCACCAGGAGGAAGATTGGTGCGACAAAAGGAACGGGGCTATCCTACTCAGGCGGGAGGGTAAGGAGGCTCTAGCCAACACACATCTTGGGCAGATCTTTCAGCTCCTGGAAAAGCCACGTAATACCAAGGGGTTTGCCAGGGCTGCAGTCGAGGCTCACAGCATTTTCAAAAATGAAACATACACTACAGAAATGGTGGAGGAAGCGCATTAAAAGCAAACAAGCAAATAACTCTAATTTGAAAATTGGCCAGCACTCGTCTATGAATGTAAAAATCCAACGGCTGGCAGTGCAGTATTTTTTAGCCACCTGAGCTACACGTGGTGTGGATGAAATGGACTTCAACTAAGCATAAAGAAAAGGACTTACCGTGGCGCACTTTCAGCCAAAACGTCTAGAAAAGGGACAGAGATTTAAGTAATGATTTTCTAAGAAGAGACGGTCTGAGAATACTTCTCAGTGAACAGCACTTCTTTGTCTCTCAACCGGTTATTTACCTGAACATTGCAGTTCTCAAGAGATCTGGAGTGATGCAAAAAACCTGCCTCTCTTGCAGCATCTGTGTACAAAAGCTGTACCTGCTGCAGAGCCATCACAACACAACACATTTGCCTTCAGTGCTAATTTGCTCACCCTAAGTGTCACTTGAGACAAAAGCTGCAGTAATAGGTAGCAACCTCCATAAACACATCCAAGCCAAACACTTCAGTAACATGACAGCTGTGAAAAACTGATGAGAAAACATACAGAAGTCAAAGCCCCATCATCTTTTGGGCATTTCTGGGCAAGTCGAGGTATACGCAGGACCTTCTGTCTTCCCATTCTTTGGGGTACCTGCATTACATTCATTTGTGTGCCTCCCAAATGCCAGTCGGGAGCTATACTGCTCATTTTCTCGCAGATATCACCTTGCTACTACTGCCAAAACATTGGGCTGACACGATGGGGTGGGGAAACGGTATTTTTTGTACCGCTTTTGACCCACAAGGAGTCAACAGGATTTTTGCCACTGACTTAAAGTCAGCAGGAACTTGCTGAGAAAAAAAGAGGCTGTTTGTTATGCTCGAGCACGTGTACTTCTGTTACACCGTGTCTATGTTTAGCCCACATCAAATGCAAATAACGACAACTTAAAAAAAAACCAAATTAGTAAATTCTTGGGCTTTTGAGTAAAGGAGAGCACGACTGACTCACTAACCAATGCGTAGACCCCCTCGTACAGTGCCAAGGTCTCTGCAGAAACACACCACGCATACTTGATTTTTGCCCAGCAAGTTTTGGCTCTGAAATGACACACGGAGAATACGTAACATATTTATCCCTACTTCTTCACAATAGTGCAGCTGCCTTTATTGGCAGTGCAGGAATCAGATACTAAATCTATCCATCACTGAAAATGTGACTCGACAGCTCCAGTGCAGAGCTCCCCCCCGGAGATACTCCGCCTCTTGTACAGATATTTTCAACATCCATTTCTCTTCACCTCAAGGGCAAACTTGGGAATATTTATTATTATCTATAGAGCATCATCACAGGTATTCATGCTTTTTTTGAGGTTTTTTTTTAAGCATAAAGCCTTTGTCCCCATAAACCATCACACTCGGCTATCCCAGCCCACAGAGAAGTTCTGATCACCTGGAGGCCAAAAAAGAAGCGGCGTCCAGAGTCCTGTCCCAGTAAAGTCCCTGATTGATGAGCACAGTCATTTACATGACTACAAGGCATACTGCAATAAAACATGTTTTCCCCTTTGACCAGTGAAACATCTGGGGTTGTCCCCAGGTGTCTGCAGACACCAGTCCTACACCCATCAGAGCAATATTGCATAAATGGCAAAACGCCAACAAAGAGCACCAGGAGCAAGGTTAAATATCATTCAGGGAGGTGCAACACCAAATAAAAGGTGAGATCCAGGGGGAGGAGAGAGATTACAGCAGTGCAGGATCCTGGGGTGCTCCTGTTACACACGCATCCGGAGAGCTCCTCTGTGCTTTTGGTTTTAATTAGCATTTGTTAACATATGGAGATATTTACCCAGAAGAAAGGTTGGTGGAGAGGTTACCAGAACCAGCCTCTCTCCCTTTCCCCCATCCCCTTCCCGCTGGGGCACAGGGGCCAGCACTCCAGCTGGTATAAATCTGCAGAGCTCCACTGATCTAGCCCAGCTGAGCATCTGGCTTCAAGACATTTCCGATCACATATAAAAAGAACAGCATCGTGGTGTGCTGCTTATAAATCTTTCTCCTGAGCCAAAGTTGTGGTCCTCACCTGTACCCTGCTTGGATGTGTTGCCCCATGCCACATACCTCCCGCAGCATCAGATGGACACAGCCAGGTCCACTCCTGGCTGCTGCCACTTGGGAAAAATAGGTACAAGATTCTGCTTCCCATCTCCTCTTGCTAAATGAAGGTGGAAGAGAGAGGAGGAGAAATCCCTACCTGCTCCCACCCTGGCCAGAGGAATAGTTAGCCAGTATTTATAAATCACTCTGAAGGGGTCAGGTGTGGGAGTGATTGATGTCTGCTTCTCAGCATCACATTTAACAGCTGACCAAGGGTTTGCTTTTAATTTCTCCTAATAGCAGAGCAAATGGCACCCACCACCCAGGCTTTGGCTTGCAAGGGTGAAGTTTGGCCCCACTCTGCCATCCCCTACGGTGCAGGAGGCATCGCCGGGTCCTTACACAGGTCCCGGCCACTCTCCTTGCAGCTCCTGGTGGAGAGCACCCACTTCCAGCCCAGCTCCGCTGTCCCCCACCTCACCCCTTGCCCAGGCACCCTGTTCCCTCAGCTTTCCAGCTACTCATTTTAATGCAGGGGGAAATATTCCCCCCAAGCCTGGTGAGCTTGGTGTGCACAAAGAAGGAGCAGTGGGGCTTGTTCGGGTCCTCGCCACCTCTCACGGCTCAAACCATGACCCACCACAGCTGTTTTGGTTCAAAAGTTCTTGTCAGCATTTCCCCACGGGCGAGTGGCAGGAAGGTGGCCCGTCCCCTTTGCTTTCCTGCAGACCGTATTTGTGCCTTTGCAGCAATTTTTCCTCATCTTTGCCTCATTATTCTGAAGGAAAAAGTGATTTCCTTTATAAGAGTAAAGAAACTTTATTCAAATTGTCCAGCACTCGAGTCTTCAGGCTTGCCAGGCTCTTAAACTGCCTTGAATTCCTTTTCCAGCCTGTTCTTTATAAGGAAAATCTGAAACATGTATGTATACATTTTGTTATGTTTAAAGTTGCATTAGTTTCCAATATAGTTTCAGTGAGAATGAGACTAAAATACAATTTGATGTAACAGAAATCTTTTGCACTGTGGACACCATCCTTTGCTGATCCTTCTGCATTCCTGTGACAAAAGTGACTAAGCCCTGGTAACATAAGATCACCCATATGGCAGTACCTGCTGCCTCTGGAGGAAGGCACAGAAGAAGAAGGGGAATCATCTCAGGTGAGAGCAACAGATGAATGATCTCCTTGGCCATGGTGGAAACGGTTGGTATGACTGGTGCCACAGCCAGCTGTGGTGCCAGGAGATGGGTGGGTGGCAGATCTTGCCATGGGTAAAGTTGGGAAGGGAAAGAACCTGAACCAGCAGCCACCCCATCTTCTCCAAGGCCACCAGAGCAACTTTGTGCAGGTCTCCTGTGGCCAGAAAGCCAAGGCATCGCTGTTCCTCCAGATCCCACAACACAGGGGCAGCTACGCACCGCCAAAGGTGGGATCGCAGTGCCATCCTGTTTCCTCAGCGAAGTAACGAGATACTTGGCTTTAGAGCAGGCAAGGTGCAGCCTCAGTCCTGCAGCTCCTGAGGTGTTTTGCCGCTGGCTTTAACGGCCAGGCAGTTGGGGGTCGGTGTATGGTGCTTGAGCAGCCCCTCTGGAAATGCAGCCCTAGACTGCAATTAGTGCTGATTTATTCTGGGTGACTACAGTTCAACGCAGACCAGTACGGTCTGGCTGCCACAATTCATCCTTGAGATTTACCAGTAAAGGCAGCAATTCTTTTGATCTTCCTAATAGAGAAAATTGGAGAGCATACAATTAGCCTTTTCTTTTCCCTGCTGCCATTTGGATATGACTGCAAGTAGTCTGAGGGGGAGCTCTGCTTGGAGCAGACTGCTCCTCCAGTCCTGCTGGCCACATAACGTCGCAGGGTTTAAACGCTCCCGACTCCACTCCTGAACGTGTCAAACACATGCAGGGGGAAAAAGCTTGAAATAAGAGCGAGGACATTGCCTGGGGCAGCAAGGATGGAGTGCTAGAGGAACTCCTGGATTATTTGACTGTAAAACACTTTGCTTTACATAGCTTACGCAGCTTGGTCTAGCAGGGATCAAGGTGTGACCCAAATCACTGCCTACGACCAAGTTCACAGCAGGGCGGGAAAAGAGCCCCGATCTGTCTTCCAGCAGCTTTGACTAGGAGCTGCTTGTTCACTGCTTCTCCGGTGCAACTCAGAGGAGAGCAGTGGCTGAGCTGTGCTTCACCAGTTCTGGACAAATACAGCAGCAAGCGGCGAGCAGGACATGAAGAAGTAAAGAAGAACATTTCTTTCTGCGACGGGAAATGAGGTACATCCAGGACACATATCCTCATGGTCATTTATCCACGCTCCCCACATTGTCCTTGTCCTTGGTGGTGTTTTTTCATGTGCTGTTCAGCATTCGTTCAATCTGTAGACAAGATGTGGTTACATGCAATAGTTGCTCTAATGACAGTTCTCCTAAGCTGAATGGAGGGAACGATCACAAGCCCTTTCTGAAGGAGGACAGATGGAAACAGAAGTCATCACCCCAAGCAGAGGGTTAGGCAGCGAGTCTCAAACAGAAGCTAAGCCACAGGAGCAGGATTCGGGCTCCTGCAGCAAACTCCCCAGCAAATGAGTCCTGTCCTCCCGCCCCCCAATATGGTCATGATTATTTAAAAGCAAGGGAATACCAACCATGACATCTGTACAAACACACCACAGGAAACCAAATTGTAAAGACACCAGCAATCAAGACCAGACTCTTGGTTTGTTTGTTCGGCTATCAACATCCACTAAAGACAGCCTTGATCACAGCTGTAATTGGCACGGCAGTAAAAGTCCCCGGGGCGATGTGGAAGGGGAACAGGGCAAGGTGGGCAGAGAGCAAGTTTTGTCTCTCTGCGATCCCCTACTGTTGTGGTTCAACTTGTGAACTGTTGTGAAGCAGGACATAACTAAACTGGTCTGGGGAAGAGAAGGGTCACACTAACGTGTCCCAGTCAGTGTCATTCCCTTTGGCGTTTCACTTGACATTCATCCTGAAGTTCAGGCCAGGAAGCTGCCAGAGAACCATTCAGCTACAAGCTCTTCTCTCTTTTTCTAAAAAATCAAATAACCAGAGTATTACTCGCAACCAGGATTGTGCCTGCTGTTCCTTCTGAGTCTTGCAAAGCGTAAGATGTACTTTTCCCACCAACGATGATAAAAGTTCGGTGGGTTTGTTCGTCTGTTTGCTTTAATGATTAAACATTCATCCTATAGGGGATTTCTTCTTTAGAGGTCAAAATAATGAGAGGGAACAGACTTTTTTTTGAACAATTCGCCTAATGTAGCCCCAATGTCACATATAATGTCTGTCTTGAATCTTGGGCGCCAGTTAAACATCAGGACCTGCTAAAAGACACACAGTTATAACGCAAGCAACAGCATTTAGCACACATTTACACTGGAGAAACAAGCCCATGCAAACTATGAATACTTCAACTTCAAAAATCCAGGAGAGTCTCTTTTAAAAACCTCCAGGAGGAGACTTCCTTTAATGTTCTGAGTGCCTTCAAGTCATTCACAAATTAACAAGCACAGAGTATTAATATACTGAGTAGCTTAAGGTGTGCATGTGGTCTTAGTCTCACGGGGGCAGGGGGGTAGAACCATGCCTTTCTGCATTAGAAGACCATTCCAAAAGAACCCAAAAACCATAAGGCTGCGGGGAACTCAGCAGCACACTTTCCTCCAGTGCTCTTCCACTGTCACGGGCACCCTAAAAACAAGGGGGAAGATCTGTTTGTCAGTTGTCATGAAGAAAATCCATCTCTTCTGTAGCCTATCAAGCGTTAGCACACACAGGCACGAAATACAGTGGTAGATTATTAACAACAATATATATTTGCTGCTACAAACGCATCCTTTTTCATCAAAACCTCGAGTAAGTTAATCACTTCAGTAAGTATTTAGCGACATGCTGAAGCCCACGGGACTGAGGTGCTTCTCTCACTGGCCCCTCAATACGTGAATACGAGTTGCTATTTGATCAGCTCCCAAATCATGAAGTAGTGGTGAAATGAACGCGGAACGCACCAGAATTGCCAGATTCTGCCACAGTGGAAAAAGGGCCCTCCTAGAGACTAGTAACAGTTTACAACAGATTTTAACAAGCACTCTTTTTTTATGCTGCAGGTAATGATTTCTGGAATCTGTCCCTGCCTTGTCTTCTTTCCCGCCCCTCTTGGGATGGATGCTTACCTCTTAATCTTTCCCAAACCCCAGCTATCATCATTCCCCCAAATAGGGAAACTCGCACAGCAGAGGGGACATCTACTAGAGAAATGTGAAAAGCTGTGTTGTTTTAAGAACTAGAAACAATAGCAAATACCAGATATAATAATATTTCTCTCCTGTTGTTGGGGGGTGGAACCTAAAAATAACAACAACAACAAACCCTGAACCAGTTTGCTCTAGTTATGATAATCCAGGCATAACATTTATATGAGAACATAAAATACAGCACACAGCTGTAAGTAAAACAATATGTGTGTTCCTGAATAATGGGCAAAGAGCTTGCCAATAAGGATATATTTTGAGCAAATGAAAGATGACCTGGACTTGACTCTGGAGTAACAACTCGATTACTTATAAAAATAGGAGGTAGGGGAAAAGAAAAAGGGAGAGGAAGCAGTGGTTCGGAAGAGCCTGTGTTATGTGGTATTTGATGTATTTACTTTGAAAATTTCCTTTTGATGAATAATAAAAACAGCGCCGTAACAGCCACCTTCATGCCAAAAAATAAGACTGGCTAAGGGTTTTACAACTAACGTGGCTCTACTCACCCAGAGCCTCCGCGTCAGAAGGCCACGGTTAGGCTCAGACGGTGAAACCGGAGCAAAGGAGGTTGAGTAAAGAATGACTCTGAAGGCGAAGGGAGAGAAGAGCACGTGGCACAGCTCCTTGAGTGAGAGCTTACTGGCTCTCCAGCCTGCAAATTGTTTCCATGCTGCTGCGCAGAGCAGCACACTAGTGTGCCTTGGAGGAGACCCAACACGCTGACCAGCTAATTCGTTTCTTTTTTTTTTTAATATCCAAGGTGAGCTCAGCGTTCATGAAAGAACAAGATTGCCAGGCTTGTCGGCTGAAGCGATCCACCACCATGGGTGAGATGTTTCTCCCCTGAGTTCTAGGTCCTCAACGAATAAGCAGAGCTGCCAGGTACGCGGCAGGGGGAAGAGAGGGGACAACACAGCCCCACGCCAAGTTATTGCTGGGAAAGCTTGTTCTGTGTGCTTGCAATATATTTGGGAGGAGTGTTGTAACACAGGGCCCTGGAAAAAGCCACAGTCCCCTGCATCTACCCAGGTGATTAATGTCCGAAACACCTCTACCCTTCTGAACCCCCCGCAGCCCTCGTCCCTCAGAGACACCAGCGCTGAGGATGCCTCTGCGACTCCCTGGAATGGTATTTTCTGGACTAGCACAGATATAAAGCAAGAAAAAGAAGGAGAATCACCTCATTTTACACCAGTTTCAAATTTCTTTACAGGTTTTCGGGGTTTCTTTCAACCTGTAACTGCATTCGGATTTCACCCCTGTGAGATAAACACCACCGCTGTCCTTGCCCCTCTCCTCCTTTCCCATCCGTGCAATGGACCTCTTCCCTTTGCTGGTTCTCTCAACTTCTGGATCTTTGCCCATCTCTCTCTCTCTCCAAGACATTCCTTATTTTTAAATATCCCCCGAAAAGTCTTTCTCTCTAACCGCTGAAGGGGGCACCGTTGAGATCAACCGCGAGCTCAAAAGCTGAGGGGCTTCCTTGACAAATACCCCAGACAACTGCTTTTATAGCGATGAGGGAGCAAAGTTCAGGCCTAGTCCTGATTCCCAGTTAATCTGAGCTTACATGAAAGCTCCCCATGATACACAAAGAAATATTTACTATATGGATTTCAGCAACGTTTCCTGCTTTGCAAAAACAAAGCTAGTGTTTGAGC
The DNA here is from genome assembly GCA_009769605.1 of Bucorvus abyssinicus. Classification (NCBI taxonomy): domain Eukaryota; kingdom Metazoa; phylum Chordata; class Aves; order Bucerotiformes; family Bucorvidae; genus Bucorvus; species Bucorvus abyssinicus. Next base: position 4,807,158 of record CM020027.1, on the reverse strand, counting down.
TAGGTCTTCCGTCCAGCGGGTTTCTGATATACGCTGCTTATTGTGGCACCCTGACAGGCTTCTTCACTTTCTCAAGGGAAACAGGAGGACCAAGATTTATGAACTTAAAGCAGCGTTTTGTTGCTTTACATGACTAATTCAACAAAGGTCAAGCAGTGAGAAGCAAATAATGGAGGAACGAGTACAGAAGCAACACAGAGAAGTGAACCCGATTAATTTTTCACTTGGAAACGCTAGAGAGAGGGTTGCTTTCCTTGGAGAACATGAGTTTGTAACAGAGATGTTGCCATCATTACTGGGATGACTAAAATGTGGAGTGCGACTACCTCATCTTTTACACAGCTCTGCGTCCACAGAGGGTAAAGCCTTTAGAAAGCAATAAGCCAGCAGAACATCGCTGTTATTAATCTGGGGTATTTTGTCTCTTTGCTCCGGATACATCTATTAGCCGTGCATGTGACTTTAAACAAAACCCTTCCCTACCTCCTCTTCTTACGTCCCCCTCCTTTGTTCTTTTATTGGTTTAAGCTGTAACGTACCAGGTCAAGAAAACCATTCCCAGTCTTGTTACAAGTCTCTATAAATAAGAAGTCATACATATGTTAGGAGTAAGAACCAGGAGTAATTATTTGCCAAGGTCTGTCATCCCTAGCAAAGCAAAAGCAGCCATCATTTGTGTAGGTTTTGTTAATAAGGTGGGTATTGTCACATGCACCGAGCACAGAAAGGCCTCCTCCAAAAGAAAACAAATGTGAAGGAACCTGTTGGCACCTTGGCTTCAGTGAAGCCGTATTTCAGAGGGCTTTTCACCACTCATAAGCGGGGTGGGGGGCAGAGGGGTTCTGAGTCACATTCATCCTCAAATCACCAACGATCCCTTGTCACTCGCTTTGACATTAGGCTTTTTATTGCGTTATAGGAGGATGTGGGATATCTTTATAACTCATTCCAGAAGACTACCTGCACTCCTCTTGTAAGGGGGTAGCTGATGAGAAAAATACCTCTTCTCTGCAGCCCTAAACATCCAACCCAGATTAAAACTAGGATTTTCTCTCCCTGATCCTGCACACACCAGTGCATCTCACTGGGTACCAACAAGCCTTTAAATGACAACTGCCCCGGGGGCAGCATTCATCAGTCAGTGCAGGCTTTCCCCAGTGGAGCCCCCTCTCTTCACTGGTATCCCAGGGTACCAACTGGATTTTTTTCTCCAAGAAGGCTGAAAAGGAACCACCCGTTTTTCTACAGTACTCCAACCTTCAAGGTCTCAACCAGGACTCTTCCTTTCCTGAGTGAGCCCCTCTTTAAACCAGGTACCTTAATGAGTTTGTCATTCAGGCTTTGAGCCTCTCTGTTCTGCCCCTTGGCCACCTTGCGGGGATGAGGATGGTAACGGCAACCTTACGTGGAAGTAGATCTTTGTCTTTCCAAGAGTAAGTTTCTCCGCGCTCCTATCCACTGCTATGAATCACATCTCCTACATGCCCAAGGACCGTGCAGGTCAGCAAGTTTCCGCACAGAAACACCCAGCGCATTGCTTCCGCATCGCTCCGCTGCCTTTTGATTTTTGGTTTTCTGTGAAGTTTTACACCATTTTACAACACCTACACTGTTGTTACGTTGTGACAAGCTTTTAACTAGTAAGGGAGAAGCTTTTACAATTGCATTTCTGAATAGGCTGCAATTTATTTCTCATAAAGATCCTCAGGATAAAAAGCAGATTAAAGTTCAGAAGTCAGTCAAATGAAAAATTGAGGCTGCTCAGAGGGAGATGTTGAAGGCTGACTGGCACAAAAGGGTACTTTCTGCCAAACTTCTCGAAGCACTAAAGAAAAGGGTCAAGAGTCGTCTGGTTAAGTAATGATCTCCAAGGCAAAAATATTGGCTGGCCAATCCCGTAACTACAATGGACTATTATATGTGTGTTCTATAGGCTGAATGTATCAATTATACTCATCATGTGGCTTCTTGGACATGCTTAACTTGTTCTTTCCTTTTATTCAATGTGATAGCACATAAATTAATGCAAAGGCATACATGAGAGTATTTTATACTTTGTCTGTTTTAAATTTTGAGGATCACTGGCTTCACTATGAATAATTTAGAGGGAAAATTTTGAGGACTGAGGGGGGCAGAAGGGCACGTCTGTGTCTGCAAGAGAAGTTCTGTCCACTAACCACACTTATGCAGGATGGGAAACAGCTTTGCCAATCAATAGAGCATCATAATTCCTCTCCTAACAGGAAATGAGGGCTCTGAGTAATACTGCAGTTTTAATTTTAATGCGATTTAAAAGAAAAAAAACACCCAGCACCAGATGCTCATCAGAAGACCATTAAATGTTATTACTATATGCTATTTCCCTTAGGAATTCTCATGGTTAAAAATCAACAAGCAGCAGCAGCCTATACCCTTTTATCATGAATCTTTTCAGCTGTAGTTCTGTTAAGCAGTCTGAGAGGTCACAAGACTCATCACAAGTTTGATTATTTCTCGATAGGCAAGCTGAGATGAGGATAACTGCTATGTTTTTACAGACCTTCTCACCGCAGAGCCCCTCATACTCTCCTTCCTTCAGCCTGATGAAACGCAGCTCAAACACAGCTTCATGTTCTCTCTGCTTTTTTCCACCGTCCTTTCCTAGATGCACAAGGACAACTGGCCCATTCACATGCTGGAGGAAAGCAACAGCACACCACAACTGGTGGGTGGGTGGATGCATCTCCAAGCAGGGCTCCTGCACGAGCAGCCCTGCTTGATTGCCACCCCTCTCCTCCTTCCCCACTTGACCACAGCAACTCAGGCTGCAAAGCTGCTGCAAACTGAAATCAAGGGAAGACTTGTTGCTGGTTTCTTGGAGGGTTAAGTCAACAGTTTACCAAAATGGAGAAACTCTAGAAGCAAGGAAGGGTGGTCAAGACACACAGCAGTCAGAGCCTCTGAAGGTTCAGGTAACTTTTCCTGCTCTGCTGCAGTCTCTTAGGACCCATCACTCAACAGCAGGAGTCTTAGGAACTAACACTGTTACAGGGACATTGGTACCTCTCCACACCACAGGGACGTAAGGATGGATACACTGCAGACCGCATGGTGTTCAAAACATAATGATCCCAGTAAAGCCTTATATCAACATTAAAATGATTAGGTTTTTTTTTTTAGCTCCACATTCTCCACAAAGGGCAATAGGGGGTACCGACACCTCAACTGCAGATGTGAAGAGACCCTTAATTCACAAATACAGATCTTCTTAGGCCTCTGTAAGGTGTGGGGAACTTAAGCAGCAATAATGTTTCACCTGCTCACATTTGTTTTCCTCAGACTTCAAACAATCATGAAACATACTGATCCAAGAGTCAGCGGTAAGTTTCCTCCCATAATCCCTGGGAAACAGAAGGGTAGTGTACTGTGGGAAAAAAGAACACTGAAACCCCTCCACAGTCCACAAAGAAGGACTCTTGACATCCTTTCTACACATAAAAGCACAGACAGATGAACACAGACTCCCTTCTTAGCAACAAGCAACAACATGGTACATCCAACTCACAAATTAGATGGAAAGAAGTGGTTTGCAGTGTCAAAGCATCATCTGACACTGCTTTCTGTGAGGAGATGGTGTTACTTAAGCCATACCGTCACTGTAACCAATGGGAATCTTGCCCAAGTCCAAAGTAAATGAAATACCATAGCTAAATACATCAGGTTGGCTACCATTGGGCAACGTATATTGTTAAAATTTGTCTTTTACTCCTACGTTGGGGTTACACCACTCTTAAGGTTTTGCTTTTTGAGGAAGGTGTATCTGGTTCTGTACAGATTTGGTACCAGCTTCATTTTTCCAGCAGACATCTTTGAGCAGTCTGCTCAGTCACCCCAGTGCTGCGGGAAGAGTGCTGAGAATTGTCTAGGAAATCACAGCCACAGCACCTCATCACTAAGGAGTAATTGAACACTTTGATATCATTGATTATTGGGCACCAATTAAAGGTGACGAGAACATACACTCTCCAGATGACTTTCAAATTACAAAGCCACAAACTTCAAAGGTTGTTTGGATTCACACAAGAAAATACATTTTGTTATTTACAATGTAAAAAAAAAAATATCCTCATAAATGAGACAAGAATTTTAAAACAGTGAAATGGCACAACTTGAAATAAGGAACTAATCAATGCTATCAAAATGGCTTCAATCTGTCCTGAGGACTCTAATCATTTCCAGATGATAACACAGGACTGATTGGATGTCTCTGGCAGCAATTCTTATCAAGGCCTGATTATAACAACTACAATAGGAAGAAGAAAAATTGGTTGGTAGAGGGTGGTTAAGGCAGCCTGAAGAAATGTGCAAACAGTTGCTCAGTTCAGTGTAAATCCACCTGACCTGGTGGTTGCAAGTAAAGGCAGCAACTGCCTCTGGTCATTTCCAGCCACGCTGAGATGCTTTTCATAAATTAAGCCAAACACACGCTGGAGAACAGTTTTACTCCATGGTAAAAGCAAACCCATCTGCAATTTCTACAAACTAGCAAATCATCAGCAAAGCATCTTGACTTGCTTCCTGGTTTTAAAAGCCTTTTTTCAAGCTCTCCTTAATTGCACAGTATTTTTAGTTGCCATGACTCTACCTCTAGAGCTGTAAGGGAACCGTGCAGTTGTTAGTATTTATTTGTAGTATTAATCCAGACAGGAATCGGGACCACCTTTTCAATGCCATCATGAAAAACTTTAGAAAGATATGACCCTGCTCAAAGAGCTTTATCTAAATCTGCATGGCCAGAGGCAATAGGTGACTACAAGAGAGCCATGGCAGCAGAAAACACCCTACAGAGCTCAAAGAGTTAGGTCTTCAGTCCCATCACTGCTGCAGCACTGCATTTCTTTGCTGAACCATGATGCTGGAGCATCATTCAAAATGTGGAGATTACCCAGCTTTTCTGAAGCTTCTTTAAGGTTAACCGAATTGCCTTAGGCAGGCCCTGCATCGCTCAGTTTGTGTTCCAAGAAGCGTTCCCTGCAATACAGCTTTGATGCAACTAGGTGAAATCAGGTGTCTAGAGAGAAGCAGGGATTGATTTATAGTGGAAAAATCAAAAAGCTCAGGATATACAAAGTCATTCAGAGCAAGTACAGCTGAGGACTTGGAGTATGCCAGTGTCAAAACTGCACTTTTAATTTTTAACGAAAAGTTACCTTCAGAATGAGCACGGACAAAACCAGTCACAAACCACATAACATTGGCTGCTCAGCAAAGGTGCAAAATGACCACATAAGACACAATGCAGGCACAGGTGACTGGATCCGACGCAGCAAGCTGTCCTACAGGAATGCGAGCACGGCTCTTCCTTCAGGGAGAAAGTACAGATATTTTGCCATATGTTTATGCTAACTGTATAAGCCTCAAAATTTCTTCACCTCACAGTATGATGTAGGAGATAGGTTAAAAGTTTGTTATGGGACATGCGGCGAGACAAGAAGGGGAAAAAAGAAAAGGGAAAGAGTATCCCACTCATCCTACCGATAACAAACATTAGCTTGTTCAACAGGAGCTTACTGCTGCTGGTCCATTGTGTCCCCGGATGGTTCTGTCTGTGTTTCAGAGGTTCGGTCCGTGGGGTGCCACTCCTCAGACAAGGACACGGCGACTTCTATAATGTCTGATGAGCCCGAGAAGTTTGGCTGCGAGAGAAAGTTTGTTCAAGATTAAAGAGAAGGCTGAAGCTCCTAAATGTGGAAGACACTACAATTTTTAAATACTTCCTACCTTTGCTGTCTGAAAGGACATGCAAGGAAAACCCAGAACTTTATTTAAATTCACATTTCCGTGACTACATTTGCTGGAACTTTTATAAAACTACCTTGAGAAGATGTCATTGCAGAGAAAGACACGGTGTCAGCGTCACCACTGTGTCAGTATGGGGCATTTCTCGTGACTGAAATAGCTCGACATGAAACAGCTACAGGATAACAGAAGCTAACCGTGTCAGGTGGTATTCTCCACCAGGACCAGCACACCCACTGGTGTGCAGTAACACGAGGGTGAACACGTGCTGCAAAAACTTGCTCTTTCCAACTAGAGAATGGACACCAGTTAGGATGAGAACCTACCTTTGATCAATCTTTTCTGCCTTCATCCATGTTTCAATCATACTTTGTGCAAGCCAGACTGAAATCTAAGTCAGCAAAGATCTGCACATGAACTAAGGACCCATCAGCCCACCCATCAGTCCCCACCATTCCCCAGTCTCAGGGAAAGCATCAGTGTCTCCTCAAATACAAGCACAAGGATTTACTTTTCGTGATTATTGGCAGATTTGGAAGCGAAAGCTTCAGGCTTATTGCAGCAATTAAACGCATGAGTCACGTATTCACTCATTTGGAAAGGGTCCTACTTTGTCTTCTTGCTCACCAAGACCGTAAAAGGCACATTGCAAGGAGGAAGCCTGTCCCTGGTGCCAGAGGACAGATTTGTTACCCAGGCTGATTCCAAATACACCCAAGCTCCTTCCATGGCATCACCCAGGCTCACTCCCCTCTCCTCCTCTAAAGCGACTGCCAGATTCCCACCAGAGACAAAGCTGTTGTGCCTCCTCCTCCCTGGGAGTCCTAGCAGGACTTTGAAGGAGGCTGCTTGCCTCTCCCACCCTGTCTTTTACAACCCCATCCTGCTGCAGGAGGACCCATGAAGCAATAAATGCATGGCCTGCCTACCACCACGGGCCTGGAGAGCTGGTTGTGTGGTTGAGAGGAGAGGCAGGACTGCCTCCCGCCTGTCCGGTGCCTCCCTGTGCTGAAAACCCATTACGGTGATGAGGTTGTGAGCGTGTTCTGCCATGCAGGCGAGGAGGAATTCATGCAGCTGCATTTGGAAGGACAAAGAAATGTGGTGTTCTACTATGATCAGTGGTCATTGATCTGACACTAATTAGTAAAAAAAAAAATCTTTTAAAATACTGGAATTGCATATAATCGCTTGAGCATTCATTGTAGCTTAGTCCTGCTTCCTTGATGTATTTTAGTCCAACTTCTTGCAAATATTTCTCATTAAACAATACTAATATATTCATAACACAGTGAAAGGTTGGCAACAGAACAAAGTTGCTACCTCCTCCTCCCTTCAGCTTAGCATGAGCTTTGGGATTAGATCCCTAATATTGTCTCATCTAATGTAAATATCTAAAAACATCTAATCTTTGCTTTAATAAAGCTTCTTACAGACCTCTCGGAGCTGATTGTGACTTGTGAAAGGGAGTTCCATGAGTCAGTTTCCTGTGTGAAACAAAATTGTCTTTAACAGATCCCAGTGCCCTGTTTTCTACTCTCTGAAAGTTTCTGATGTTGGCTTCTATGAATGAGTTCTTAGAATGCCTTGTAGACCTGGCCTGTGGTCTCCTTTCTACTGCCTCTTTCTTACCCATTTCCTTTGTCACCAGCCCCAACCTTTACAATTCCTCATTGAAATGGACAGTTTGTAGAAATTACACACCTCAAAGCAGCGTGCGTTCACCACCCTCTCAGGAGCCCAAAGATTACAGTTGCATGTATTGGCTCTCTCAGATAAATATCTGGACCTGAATGATCATGGTGTTCCTGTCCTCACAAAAACATTTTAATTCCCCATCCCTCTTTGTCCCCCCCACTCAAAACCTCAGAACTTCAAAATGCAAGAAACGGATAGGAAACAGGGTGAAACCAGCAAGGAGGAGGACCCAGTAACTGGACTTCCCACCATTTTCCACACCCAGCTCAGCTGAAGGAGGCTCCGCGCTTGCACTGTGCATCTGCTCTAGCTAACAACGGTCTGTGGAAGGCGTTGAGCCCCTGCAGAGGAGAAGCTCCTGCGATGGGCATCAACTGATGAGGTGGCAAAAGTCAAAGCACCATTGCTGTACGAATCAGCCGAAGCAGACAAGGTGGCTAGTAAAAATGAAATCCTTGGAAGTGGTATGTTTTAAGTAGGATAGATTTCTCACAGGGTCTCAACTGGCATATGGTTTGAAAGGGCAGATCTGCAAAATTGTAAATTCCAGAAATAAGTGAAAGACAAAAACCAAAACAAAACCCCAAAACATTTCCTTCGAGCCGGAATTGAACCAGCGACCTAAGGATTACTTTCTCAAGGCAGCCTACAGTCCTCCGCTCTACCAGCTGAGCTATCGAAGGAAGACAAAGAAGTGCCAAGAATGAGTCAAGACTATATCAACAATAGCCTTAGGCTCTAATGGGCCTCCATATGTATTGCTTCTCACAACAGCAAAACGGGATCCAAAAAAAAGGCACCAAGCTAAACTTCCCTGCACAATTGCGTTTTGGTTACAAAACTGCCAGTTTTCTGCCAAATAGTTCACAGCTCTTGTAAGACTGTTGGTGGTGGTAGCATTAAGGTTGGAGTTCCCGCGATGACCCATATGAAATCTGTCTACCGTTTGACAAAGAAATCTGCCCACTCTTTGGTGACCTTGCCACAGCTCCTAAGCTGAGCTAGGAGAAGAGGGCCAACTCCCCTCCACGCAATCCCCCACAACAGTTCTCCAGCCAAATCCAATAACAAATGAGCAAACAAATTGGTTAACGCGCTCCCCTAACAACTTCCACAGTGAATGCAGAGGAACAGAGGAAAAGGACAGGAAGGAATAACCACCAAGACTTTAATTCGAATGCCACCAACTCTCCCAGGGCATGTGAGACCCATCATACACAGATGAGGTTGCAACTGGTGGCCTCCCCAGTCCCTGGGCCTGGGAGGCTGAACCCTTTGTGAATGATCCCCATGGGTGCCGCAGCTCAGAACTGTGCAATTGAAAGCAAACTACGCTCTTTTCAAATTGCAGTGATTCATGAGCATCTTGGCTGTCTGAGCAGCAGGGTGGGGTGGAAAGGTGAGAGCAGACACCCTCTTTGCTGAAACCATGTCATCCTGCTTGCAATGAGTGTGTGTGTAGCTGTCTTGCCTCAGTGCCCTACAGCAAATCCATCTTTAACCCACGCTTACATGCACCTCCTCCTTGTGACTCAACCCCAAACACCGGGCTGTTTCAGCAAGCCTGTAGCCAGCAGGTTGAAGGAGGTGATTATTCCTCCACATGCAGCACTTATGACCTTGCACTGGGAGTGCTGGGTCCAGCTCCGGGCTCCCTGGTGCAGCATGGGCATAGTGGAGCGAGTCCAGGGGAGGGTCCCCAGGATGGCCAGGGGCTGGAGCACACCATGTAGGAGGGGAGGCAGAGGGAGCTGGGGCTTGTTCAGCTTTAAGAAGAGGCGGATAAAGGGGGATCATCCTGCAGTCTGCAACTGCCACATGGGAGAGCATGGGGAAGGCAGGGCCAGGCTCTGCTTGGAGGTGCCTCGCGAGAGGATGGGAGGTGACAGGCACAAGCTGCCAGCAGAGAAATGTTTGAGATAAGGGAAGAAAAACCCCATGAGAGCAAAAATTTTCACCACTGCAAAGGGTACAATCTCCACTCATGAAGATACTCAAAGCATAACTGAACACAGCCCTGAGCTACCTTTAAAGTCTACCCTGTCTGTAGCAAGGGGTTGGACCAGATGATCTCCAAAGGTCTTTAGCAAGCATACACAAAAGAGGCCCCCATGTCAGGAAGGGGACTTCACAGAACAGATGAACTCACGGCAAAACCATCATCACACGCTCCTCTGTCCGGAAAATACAGCTCTGTTTCACAATCAAGCTCACACACACACACTTTAATTATTGTCATACTAACAGGTGTCTTAAGCCTCCTCTACTGCTAAAAGCAGCATAGACCTTGATAGAAATTCGATGTCTCCCTGATTTTGTTCTTGGGAATATAGGAAGGCCAGGAAATGCTTGACTTACCTACAGAGTACTGTTGCGTCTTCTCAGAGGCCTGATCCTGGGACCTGTGGTGTATCATGACATTCCCGTACCCACCAGTCAAGTCAGCTGCTGCTGTAAAGAGAAAGAGGATGGAGAGCAAGAGAACTGCTGTATGCCTTCAGGGAACTATCTGCACCCTCTGGGGTCAGATGGCCTTGGTGGCAGGAGGTCCCTCAGATGCCCATATGCGAGAATGTGAGGTTAATCTTGTGCTGGAGAAAGAATGGCACAACAGATAAGGTGGACCCAAGCTCCTAAAGCATCCTAAAGCAGAGCAGATAGCATAGCCCCAGAGATCTTATCTGTTCCAGTTCACAGACCCCACAGCATTTTCCAGGAGCACTTCAGGCTCCTTTCAAGCCAATTTAAGCCTATTGTCCCGAGTCTGCCTTATCCAAGTCACCTCTCACAGACCCCGTTAAAATAATTCCCTAGTGCCACCCCCGCATTCAAGGACCCCAAAGCTGAAAATCGCTGCTCTATCCAGTTGGCTCTGTCATCTAATCCAGCAGTGAGGTACCAAATACAGACTTTAGGGGAAGTATCACCATCTCCTTGCTGTCAAAAACTTGTTACTGGTGAAGATGACCCTAAACAAGTTGTACTTTCCTGTAAGAAATCGGTAGCAGTTAAGTCAAGATAAAAATTCAAATGGAATCAGATAAAAGGTGGATGCTGTTACCATCCGTGCATGAACAAATGGGATGCAGTGTTGCCTTGACAATAAAAAGCATCAGAGTCCTCCTCTTTCGGAATTTGCTAGCAGTGATGTCTGAGTGATTCAAGAGATATTCTCCTAAACTACAAATGTACCCCCCAGGGCAGCTCTTCAAAGTAGATATTCCTAGGAAAAATTAATTAATATTTTTCTTGATTTTTTTTTGAACTTGGTAAGCTTTGAATGCTTAACAGAATTAAATTTTGGCATGGGGTTCATGAAAGATCTCTGATTATTTTGATTCTTTTAACTGATTAAATGAAGATACCAAGCTTTGAGAGCCATGTGACTGGAGCCCTGAGCTATGTAAAGGGAACAGCTCACCTGTTTCATGTGGTGAAGAATGAGATGAAAGGAAAGGATGTAGCTTGAAAGCAGGATGGAGAACAGCCAGAGGTAAAGCTACTAATAGCTGGGCTGTATAATTACACTTGGTAATGCTATGTGTTTTGTTAAGCTCAGATTAGCATATGATGATCTCTAGTGTTTTGTATACTTACAGGATGACTTTCTAACAGGGCTTTAAATGGTTCAAAGGATGTTGGTTTTTTTTTCCCCCGGTGAAAAGCTTTAAAAAAAATCTGGTTGATTCCAATGGACTTGGGAGAATTGTTTTCCTTCGAGTGGAAATATGCACATGGTCTGAGTACCAGCATTAGACTGGAGTTGCAATGAAATCTGTCTGTTTTTTCATTCTACCCAGTGTGGTTACACTCCACTGTGGTTGGCTGCTGCGGCTTCTGCACCACCAGCTAGTGACAAACTCAGGATGTCTCAGTCTGGGAGTCTTGTGTGATACCCCTGCAAGAGAGGAGGAAGTTTTCCTCAAGACTACTCACAGCCACTTGAATGCAGCGTCTGAAGCATCACAGAAACAAGCATCTCCCTCTGCCTACCTGTTAAAACTCAAGATAGAAATCTCTTTGGGCCAGACTGCCTTTGTACTTAAAGGCTGAATAGCAGCTGGCACAACAGACCCCCAGCCCTGTCTGATGCACCTAGGCTCTGTTGTGATGTAAATAATCCTTACAGCTCCTTGGGCCAGCTTCAGAGACAACTTTAATATGTCAGCGTGAATGAATGCCAAGGGGCAGGAAGGTGGGAATGCAGCAGGAAAAGAATTGAGAGAGTACATGAAGGTTTCATATAAAGGAAGTTTGCCTGTATCGAGAAGTGTGGGCTGCATTTCAGGAAACCCAGTTTATAGGCACGGTTTGATTACAGCTACCAGTTTTTGTCATGCTCAGAGAACCCACTTAACACTTGAGATGCTGCGTGGTTATCAGTACTAGACATCCAGAGGAAAGTATCCTTCGGGTATGCAAAGCCTAAGCTGTATATCTTATTCACAGATATACCCAGCTTAGTTTTGTTACACGACAGCCTTAGAGGTCTGGGGTGGCTTCTAATACAAAAATATTTTCTTTACAGCTATATTATTTTTATTTCATTTTCTTCACATACATGACCAGTTCCACAAGCAATTAAAACACAGACACTGGAGACTCTAGCCAGTGGTCAGACATCAGATTCCAATCACACAAGCCTTCTCAAGCAGTTTAGCACCAGCAGCGATTCTACAGGTGCCTGACAGCTCACCCCAGCAGTGGGCAGGGAAAGAAAAAGCCTCCATTTAATCGTCAGACTATTCTTGCACAAGTTAAACGTTTGGCCATGTTAAGGCAAGATGAGAAATGCAGCGGGTAGCTGTCCCACCTTCTTCCCTGTCTCCTCTCCCACAAAGGGTTCCAAGTCTTGCCCTTCTGGAGAAAGACAAGACTAGTAATGTGTGAGCTCTTCTGAGATGATGGCCAGTCCAGAAAGTTTTGATCATTTGGTGTCCATTAAGCACAGTCAGGACATGACATTATTCAGAGACAATGAACCAGCTCCTGGCTGCTGTGAACCATCAGTCTTTGGGGGGGCCTGACCCCCATCTAGTCTAGCTTACGTTTCCAGTCAACAAGTACCACACTGGACTTCTTTTTAAGCAAATCTCAGCTAATCACCCTTAGGCTCTCTACGCCTTGGTCTCATCCGGACAGTGAGGCAAAGGGGGGTATTTCTGATGGAAGCCTTCCACTCCCCAGACCTGTTGCTCCCCCCCGCACGCCCCGTAAGTAAATACCGCTCTGCAATAGCAGTTGTAAAGGCTGCGGTCTCACTGTAGGCTTCAGCGTCAGCAAACCCTGCATCATCTGGGGGAGAGCAGCAGCGTGGAGGACAAAAGCGGCACTGTCTGGGACATGGGAGAGCCCGCCGTCCCCTGCGACCGCTTCCCTTCAGGAGGCAGCTCTTCCACCCAGCCACTTCCCTCTCCCTGGGCTCATCAGGCCTCTCAAACTACAAAAGCCCTAATGAAAATAAAACGTGCATGTCATGTATAATGAGGAGAGGCTCAACTGCTGGTGAAAAAAAAAAAGTGTGAAATTACAGTATCAGTGTGAGAGAGAGATAGGAGCCCTCATTTCCCAGGAGAGAATCTGAAAGTGCGTAATATTTTCCCTTCACAAGTGGTGTTCAAGGGGCAGCTTTTGGAAGCTGAGTGGAAGACCCAGAAGAAAACCAGTACAAGCAAGGCGAGTATTTCTGCCCTAAATATTTGGGACCCTTTTTTGATGCACCAGCTCGGTGTGGCATGGCGAGATGGGCATGCACAGCCAAGGCTTTATCCAGCCTTTCTGAAAGCCAAAGAGACAAACCTTAGGGGTCCAAAAAGAAAAAAGGTACAACTTTTTGGCTGACGTTCATCTCCACAGAAGATATTAGCAGCCCTGGGTAAAGAGGAGAGTTGCCTGTGTCGGGTCTGGCTGTGGGAGGGGACACTCATGTCTTGCACTCGTGAGAATAATTTATTTTTAAAGAGTGCTTTAATATAGCATAACAATGTGACCACACATCTTGCTCAGGCGAAGAATTTTTCCAATCTACGTTCAATGCCAGATAGAGTGAATATAAAACGAGTTACTGTACCTCAAATTTCTGCCTTGGCTATAGCGACAGGAAGCTAATTAGACAAACTGACCATGTCTTCTGGACCCAAATCCACATCACTTGGACGCATAAGACTTACCAGCTACATGAGAGCTCGTGCTTCTGGCAGGAGCTGGACTTAAAGGATGAAATAACAGGTAAAGGAGTGGAGAACTAAGAGCACTGTGGGGCCCAAACCAGTAAAGCGGCAGCATTTGAACTCTTTTCCAGCTAAACTTTAACACCTCACAACATGGCCAAAATATGTTAGAAGGATGTCTGAGGCATGAATGCTGGGCTCAGATCACATGTAAAACTAAGCTCTAAACACAGTTTGACTTTCCCAGGTTATTCTTACATTCCAAAGACCAGCGTATTGGAGCCAACCGCACGCGCTTAATCCCGGTGGAATAGACCACACATTTCACAGCCCACGAAGCTACTGACCTTCTTGGCTCTGGCAAGCTTTGCTGGGCGGTGATAGACCTGGACCTACTGGGGCTCAGCAGGCCATGGAACAACAGCTTCAAAGCTGGGCTTCACTTCAGCCATCAGCTGCACAAGCCTTTGGCCAGGCAGGAGTGTTTTCTGAGGCCTCTTTTGCAAGCATCCGAGTTTCTGGGTAATTACTCTTAAGAACTAGTGTCTTCTGATTAAAAAAAAAAAAAAAATCATCTGTCCTGTTCCCACTTCCTTATCAGAAGTTGGGCTCCAGTCTATGCCCAGATATTATATGGACCTCTTTCCTGGAATTCTTCTCTCTACACAGTCAGATCCAAACACTTCAGCTATCACGGAGCATCAAACGAGGAGAAGGGCAGGATTAATACCAAAGTCAGTCGCAGGTTGAAACATCCTTTCTGAAAGGGATAAGCAAACTTTGAAAAGCACGAACAAACACCCCAAATACCTACGAGCTGCACAGCCCTTCCTTTTTCTTAGGGGAGGCTCAGCTAAAAAAAGGGGCACAGCACTCAGAAAGGAGCTGGGCCAAGGGATCTTGTTGCTCCTAATTTGTGTGTATTATTTGCATTGCTAGAGTACTCAGGGTCCTCAAACCAGGATTAGCGTCCCGTTGATCTAGGCACTACAAAAATAAACACTACAAAGACAGTTCCCTGGCCCTGAGAGCTCATCTTTGGCCATTTCTCCGCAGCATCTGGCTAGAGCAGGGCGTGAGGAAGCATATTAGGGTGTACCACACGGAGTGCATTTAATTTTATTTCTGTAACCCTTGTCTTTCCTTAACCTGCTGCCCCACTTCTGTTTGTTAACCAAACTCATCACCTCAATCTAAATTCAGTTTGTGAGCTTCCTGGGCAAAAGTCTGTGTCTTTTCACTTTTTTTTCCCATTTTGCATGGTTTTGAGCCACAAAAAAAATATATACGTTATGGAAAATATGACAGAAAATAACTTCCTTCCCTCTCTAAAACAACTGATATATTTAAATGTGCATGTTGAAGTGTTATGATTTTGTACCTTTATAAACCTAATGTAATCCTGTGGATCAATGAGCAACACAACTGGTATGGCAATATAAATAAAGAAGTCTGGTCAACATGTAAATATGCACCAAGTACTTCTCCAGATGATATGCAGAAAAAAGGAGATATCTGCAAAATAATTCTTACTGGTTAAATACAAAAAAAAGCTGCTAGTATACTGCATCACATTTGATAAATTGGATTTGCAGGTCCCCATAAAGATAAAGGAATGTGACAGTCAGGAAAGTACAATCTTGCCATCTCCAGGACCTGGAATGAAACATGGGCATTCTCCCATCTCTATAGTCATTCCTTCCAGGCCAGTCTCAAGCCTGCAGCCTCCCCTTCCCCTGCCTGCAGCCTCCTCCTCCCCTGCCTGCAGCCTCCTCCTCCCCTGCCTGCAGCCTCCTCCTCCCCTGCCTGCAGCCTCCTCCTCCCCTGCCTGCAGCCTCCTCCTCCCCTGCCTGCAGCCTCCTCCTCCCCTGCCTGCAGCCTCCTCCTCCCCTGCCTGCAGCCTCCTCCTCCCCTGCCTGCAGCCTCCTCCTCCCCTGCCTGCAGCCTCCTCCTCCCCTGCCTGCAGCCACAGCAGTTTCATTTGCATCAAGGGACCATTTCTTGGCAAAGGAGGGTGTTGGAACATTGGCAGTTTCTAACCCTTCCAAGGGAAGAAGGACTACCTGGACAGAAGAGTTTGTAAGCCAATAGTTAGAGTAGTACAGCAGGTCCAACAGCTCTGAACCATCCATCCATCCATCCCGAATCTTACGTAGCCCATTCACGCTGGTGCGATTCACTTCTGTTACCCCTCCAAGCCAGTGGTGCTTTTGCAGGTTTGCAAACCTCAAACTTACGCTGCCCAAGACAGAGGGAGCGTGATAGAGTCTCCATAGACACGAAGGACTCCCTCAAACATCACTTTGCTTCTTTTGACAAGCAGCAGAGAAAGGAGGGATCAAAGCTTTTGAAGGCACATCTCATGTGCAAAGTTGGTGAGCGCACTGCCTTCCCCAGATGGAGAGCAGCGCGCCTGGGGAGGCGCGGGCCGGGCCGGGCGAGCCCCTTCACAGCTTGGCAGTCAAGGCTGAGAGCTATTTGGATTAGACGAGGAATTTCAAGTGGAAACCATCTGAATGCCTGTGTGCGCCTGCATGAAGTTGAACTGTGTTTAAAGAAAGCAAACGGCTTCTTATAGCACCTCTGCAAGGTCCGGTTCTGAAAGGGGCATAAGTAAGCCTCATTTTTCCTGCTATTGCAAACTTAAATGGGTTTTTTTTCATCCGTTCTGAAAGCAAAGAGTCAGGAAAAACCCCATGACAGCAACAGTATGAATAAATTGGCAAGGTACGCTGTAAATAGCTTTGATGCTATACAAAAATAAAACCCAAAAAAACTGTATTGCAGCCATTTTAAGATTTCAGCTTCCTTCTTCACCCCTGCCACTAAGCAGGCTTCCTCAACATGTGACAAAAAGAATTCAGCGGGACGCTTGCCAAGTGTTTTCTGACCCAAATCCTAGAGGTACCCTCCATCTGCAGCAACAGACAGCTCGCTGCGGTCTGTCATTACCTTCTGTTTGGTTTTCAACACCAGCTAGCCTAGTTAATGAAGGAAGATGCAACCACCAACGACAATGAACAGACAAACATTAGCAGCATTGCTGGGAAGCTTTGGGAGAGACATCTCTAATCTCAAACAGGCCAGAACGCAAGCACGTGGCTTGAGCAAACTAGGTAAGCTCAGCTATTAGGAAAACAGGCTGTATAAAGCCTGGTGGAGAGGATTTAAGGACAAGAGATGAAGGGCAGAGCTAACCATTCTGTTTCTGTCACAGCACCACACCTACCTACTCAGCCTCTATCTGCAGGCAATAAATTTCATCGCCTGAAAGGGCCAGGCAGTCAGAAATACTTTTCCTATAGTACCGAGACCCAGCTCCACATCCGTAGCGTTCTTCTGTGTAAATGTTTGCACGCAGCCCTTCTCATCTAAGGTTTGAAGCGATGCACGGTATTTAACCAAATGCCATTCCCCTAAAGGGCAGCATATTTTGTTCTTATAATCTTGCATGGAAATTGAAATGGACGTATTTTAACATGGGAAAAGTAAACACGTTTCCCCTCAGCTATATGCTGCTGTATCACTGTGCTGGTGACGACGGTGGCCCTAGAGTTTTTCCTCTACACATTCCTGACAGAGATTCAAAAACCACCAAGGAGGAAAGTTCCCCCCAGAAAGTTAAGCCCGCCAATTAGTCCAAGGCACTAGGCTGGGGATTGGATCTACCTAGCCAGACAATATAGGCAGCGCTGGCCCTGTCAGCAAAGCTCCCTCATTTTATTCTTCATCAAGCCTCCTCATTTGATGTAACAAACTCCCATGTACCTCCCACATAAACACACTCCGCTTAAAATGCTTGTCTTTGATAAACCATTCTCCCCTTTGAGGATCCGTTCAGCCCCACATGAATCGAGCCTAAAAAGCTACTTAAAGCTTTTGGAGAATTCTTCGATTTCTAGCTTCACATTTCAGTTACTGCTGTTTGCATTAAGATGCTTGTCTGAGTTCTGCCCAGCAGGATTCGGAGGGAGAAAAATGTTCCTTTTGTACTGAACACAACCGGCAGGTATTTAGCTATTTTCTGTGTGTTATGACAGTACCATCTGGCATTCATCTGCCGGGTACCTCAGGAGAACGTCCCCTTCCTACTTGCCTATATGATGCTGGCCAAAATGATAGAGCACACCAAAGGTTAACTTCCTGTAACATGGTCTCTTGACTTTTCTTGAGTAAGACAATAGCTCCTTTATATTCTTAGCTTTGCATCTCACATGTTCTCCTGTCTGCCTGGAAAACAGGGTCATAAGAGATTCTTATGGGTCAGGCACCTCCTGATGCCAAGCCAGGGATAACACTAGCAAACAGCAATCAATAAGGCCAGTGGGAGATGCACACACAAAGGGAAATACGAAATAGAAATGGAGATTTGCCCAGTTAGATCTGCTCTGTTCCACTGAAACGCCTTGTACAGTGGAAGCATAAACAAACCGCTGCTCTCAGAAGTCATGGTTCACCTGACTTCACGTCCGTCAGCCAGCGTGAGAGAGCCAAGGGGACTATCTGTTTGGGTTTCTCTTTTGGTCAGCCTAATTTATCTTGTCAGTTCCAAGATCTCCATTCCTTTCTTGAAAGGATGATAAAGGAAGCTTGGCTTAGCCATGCCCTCCAATTATTTGATTATTTTTAAGCAAACAAACAAGAACTGAGCACAGATAAGTTCAGATGGTTCAGCTGCTACATCACATCAACTGCTACATTTTCATCTTAGCCCCTCTCAGGACATAGACTTTAATACTCCCAACCTGCTTCTTGCAAACTGCCTTTTCAAGAGAAACAAGCCAGTCTCGAGCAATTAAGACCTATAGATCTCCCTTCACTTCCTTCAAAGCCATTGTGGAGGTGCAGCTGAAACCCATTAAATTCAATTGAGCCCAAATGGCCCATAAGTCATATGGAAACTTCCTCTGGGCTTTTAACAAAGAGCCTCGCTTTAAATTCCAAATTACAAACAAATTCAGTCTGTTCAGCTTTCACATAAAACATAAAAATTAAAGAAAACATAGAGAGGAAAAGTTGCATCAAATCACAGGGAGCATTATAAGAAAGTACAACCAGTTGCTCTCGTTCTGAAGTTACATTCTTCAGTCAGAAATGTCCTATTAAGCAACAGCAATATTTTCTTTAGCCTGAACTGGCAGCACGCCTTATTCAGCACATCACAAAGTAAAACTGGTGGCATTCACAACCCCGTTCCCTCCTCTGGCTTTTTCCCCTAACAGCTAAAAACAATATATATTTTTATAGATACACATATAATATGATGTGTGTATATCACATATAGCTACCAGCTTAATCTCAGGTTCATTATATAATAAGTAGATAATAAATATTTGTGCATTATATATACTTAACATTAAGCATTGCTCTAGTGCAGGTCAGGTTTTATCAACAAACTTTTTAATGCAGCTTTATATTGGAACTCTCAATCTAAGATTAGGGGTCGATACATGTACTGCAAGATCATAAGTTAGCTGAACACTGAAAAGATCCCGGGCAGATACCGAACTTGAAAATTATACAGTAAAATTGTTCCATAATACATCTTTATTCAGAGCCCCCATGGTGTAAAAGCCTTAAAAAAGCCTCTGCTGAGGGTTAATTCCACCCTCAGGGCTCTGAGAATAACTGGAGGCCCAGGTTTTTATGGCTTTGTATCAATTAATGCTTTTTACATTCTTTTTAATAAGAACTTGATGAAAAATATCCTGCTCTACCTATTCCATTTGGCACCCAAGTAACAAGTCATTAGAAGTACCTGAATTGTTTTTAAAAGTGCTGTGGAGTGATATTTTTCTAAAGATAAGGGATCTGAGAGGCAGACACATGGGTGTTCCCAAAAGAAAAAGTAGCAGGCATCCTTCATGGCTCACCAGGACCATGCCAAGCACCGCTCCAAGATATACAGGCAGTTCAGTCCTGCGCAGATCCCATGCCTTTGCCGTGGTGGGGCAACATCCCTGAGATGCAGAGGGAGCAGGGTACCACTGCCTGCTGTGGCAGGCTTTGCACCATCACTGTAGGTCCATCAGGGCGCTGGGACACTGGGCTATCAAACCACAGTGACTGAGGCAACTTCTCATGCCCCTGTGGAAACGCAGCAAATCCTCTCAGCTGGCTTTGTACAAACCCATTGGCAAGGGAACAGTTTAGGTTATTGCAATGAAACAAGCAGCTGTTTCGTCAGTCCCTACTCCTCCTCCTCTCCCTCCCCTAGCCCCTTCTCCTAAATATTTGCTCTTGCTGCTCCCTCTGTACCAGCCCAGAACCATTTCAACTCACCAAACAGGCAGATGAACTCAGCAAAAGCAAACCCTTCAAGAGAACCTCATACAACAGGAGAGAAGGATGATAGTGCAAAGGAGGCAGGACTGCAAAGCCAGGAGAAGAAAGAGGAGAAGCAGGACCAACCTGCAGCAGTACTGAGCAATCTGCTTTATAGACTCACATTCTGAAGACATCAGGTTTGTTGAATTAGGAAAAGAAAGGGACAGCTGAAATGTGTTAGCCTGCACCTAAGAAAAGGAAAAAAAGAGAAGAGATCAGCAAAGGATATTAACAGCTTGACTCTCACTCTATGCTTTTCTCATCTCCAAAAATTCATTGCTGTTTAGACCTTGCTCCTAGGACAGTGATAACAGAAACTACAGAACTTCTAAGTCTGTGACTGAGGTCTGGGAATATTAAACAGACAATTAATTTCACAACAATGAATGGAGTAACACCTATTGGGAAAGTTTCAGGGTTGGGGGGGGAATAGGAGGAGCAAAAGATGCTGAAATACCTGTTTGGAAGAAGTATGTTCTCTCTTTGGCTGGTTGGTTTGTTTAATTGTCCTGCATTGCAGCCACCGCAGGAACACCATAATTCTGAAGAGGTGTAGATAGGACATGTTGACTTACTTTCAAGTAAGAGGGCGAATCGTGCTCTCTCCTCCAATTCCCCACTGCCAGGCAACAGCAAATTGAGACTGCCTGAGAAATTAAGCATGCTGAAATCAGCCCTTCTGTTGGATAAAAGTTATCTGAGGACAAATTCATCCCCAGAGTTGTAATACACTTCACAATCCTGGAAATGGCAAGAATTAAAGTCATAATAAAATCCTCCTAAAAACACAAGCCAGTATTTTAGCCCTGCGGAAGGAAATACTCCAGTATAATTCAGTCAATGTCATTTAAGGGGAGAGATGAGGAATCTCAGGGCGAGTCTGCAGCGTTCAACGCACCGATAGCACCAAACACAGCGATGTCCATGGAGCCGGCACATCCCTGCCTCAAGCCTGGCTCTGACCCAATTTGTCTTGGGCTGACCCAAATACAGAGAAATGCTGGCACTGGCCACTGTCAGGACACTTTTGCTTACAAGCTAACTCATGAGTGCTTTTCAAAGCACTATTTCTTGTTTTTTTTTATCCCGAGCAAACGCCATGACTCCTAATTTGAAAGGGGATTGAAAAGTGGTTGTGAATCATGGGGATTTATGGACGTTTCCCAGGGAGTTTCAAAAGCCTGGACTTTCTTCCCACAACTCCCAAGAAATGCAGTTAACAGTCTCCCACAGGTCATTACTTCGGCACATCTGCGCTGGCAGTGCAGGACAGTCACGCAGCAGCCTGCATCCCAGTGCCTGTGAGGGGCTGGACCCCTACGGATGCTACCCAAGGCTGCACCCAAAACCGGGGGACTTGTGTGAAAACCCTTCCCCAGCGTAGACGCAACCAGCATGAACCTCCACAACAGTTACGTGGCATTTCCACTTCTGTGTGTTGCTAATTTATAGAGAAACGGCGCAGGACTGGAGGCCAGCGGAACAAACTGGGGAGGCAGAGGGGATGCTCCCTTCAGGAAATGAACCTCAGGAAATTTCTTAAGCCAAACGCACACTGAGGACAACATTAGATTTAACCTAAGAACGATTTTGCATTAATTGTGATTTAGCCACTGGTTATTTTCAGCTCTGGATGGTTATGGCAAGTAATGCACTGGAAGGCCCTGGGTGAGGCTTTCCTCCCTCATCTCCCTCACACAGGACTCACTTCCAAGAGCTCTTTAAAAGTCACTCCTTGAGTGATGGTTTTCACAGCCCGGAGCTGGTTGCCTTGCGCAGTTTGAAGGGAGACCTTCCACGGTTTGCTTTCCAGCTGCTTTTCTATTCACCCTGAACGTTGCCTTCAGTGATAAAGCTGAAAAACCCCACCCTTGCTCGTTATCCCGACAATATTTAATTCTGACAGCACATTCAGTATACTTCATGAAACGTGCAACCCTGTGACTGATGAGGTATTTGCACATAAGGGCCATATACAGTAAATTGCAGGGCAATAAAAGTAAAGGGAAACCATGAACTGACCAGCCAGCTGTTAAAATGGTGCAAAGTGTGTCTTATTAAATGTGGTGTGTTATATCCAGATGCTGACTAGAACTCAGCCCTGGCTCCCTCAGTAAAGCTTCAGCTTAAAAAAACCCATAGGTCTCCCTTTCTGTTACTACACATTAGCTCCCTACTTTTCAAATACTGGTGAAAAGTTCACCTGCCTCCCACTCATCACGTAAGGGGAGCACTGTTTTGATTTTACGTGTGTGATTGCCTCCGCTCCAGTGCTAAGCATCCTATCAGCATATGACCAAATAGCAAAGCTGACATTTTTGCCATGATTATCCACGAAATGTGTTTCCTACCTCTGATTTACAAGAGCCCTATTCACGAGAAATGATTAATAGCTCACTAGCGCTGCCAAAAAGCACATAAATCTAGACATCCTCTATGCTCCTGACATACCGCTCATCTCGTAGATGCGTTCAGATCTCTCTCCCTCTCTGCTGCTTATCTCTGTCTGATCCCCAATGGGCACATGCTCCTGCTGATGAGGCAATACCGTTGCTGACTGGGACAATCTTAGGCTCATATTACTGATGGCACCCAATTAGGGGTTGCAGAAAGCGGTGTCCTTCCTGGCTTGTACTAGACAAGCATGATTAAGTGTTAAATGCCTTCTAAATTAACAGGCAGCATCACCCATGTGTCTGTTACCACTTATCAGGGTACCAGCTCCGTTGCCAAGTTTTCTCTGCTCGCAGTTATTCTCCCGGGCTGCAGGCTAATAGAGCCGAGAAGAGGGCAAGCTGCATATGAGCGTACACCTGACTCAGCTGATGCTTAACTTCTGCAACAAGGTTTTATACACTTGGCATTAAACGCGCCTCTAAGTGCCTCACTCAGAGGTGATAGATTTAAACAAACGCCGTCTGAACCGCGGCCTGTGATATCATTCTCCATCCCCTCACCACCACCCCCGCCCTGGTCTAATGAAAGCTGTTTGACCGCTCTCGAGCATCCTTCTTCTGAAGATCCCGGAGTGTTTTGCAATTATTAACCAACAGATCATACCATGCCTCCCCATCTCACTCCATAATTTCAACGGGGCTGCCAGCACAGCAAGACACACAAAAAGACGTAGCTCAGCGTGCCTGGTATGTGAAGAGAATATAAAGGTTGTGGTGCTTTCCCTGCGTGTATCCACTATGACACAAGCCTTTAATTGTACAATCGTGTTCTACTTCACAGATAATACAGGGTACAACACGCCTTTTACTTGCTGACTTTGATGCAGACGGGTTACAGCTTGCAACCGTTTTTCATTCCTGCATTCACGACGTTCACTGTCGTAACATAAGACGCATTTTTCATTTAAGATACTACCATCAGACCTCCGGATCACGCACAGCTCCCACTGACTTCTCGGGAAACCCCAGCTGTAATAATAATAATAATAATAATAATAATAAAAAGTTATTATTAATAAAATAACTATAAAAGAGCAGCGAGTTCTCTAGGTGTGTTTTGACAATGTTGTCGGCACTCACGTTCTCCTCGGGTTTTTTCCCTCTTAACTTCCTCCTGATTAATTACTGGTCCAAGCCTACGAGCAGCTATCAACTTGTGAGTGCATCCACCCCGGGTTTTGCTGCACCACGCATTTCCCACAGATCCTGTTTGCAGCGGAGTTATTGGGCTTTATTACCACACAAACTACTTCTCAGGTAAATACCAGGGAAGAATTGAACTGACGTGAAGTGAAGGGATACCTCGCCTAGTCGGACAGTCTTTAGAAGTGTGTATGTTGCTCCATTCTCCACACACCTTATCCTGAAGCTGTCTGGTATTTTTGCTAAGGAAGAGATAGCTTTAAACCAGTGCTCAACTGTTTCTTTGAAGAGCCAAGAGTGCCCTATATAATTTTCATTTCTGTGCGAGGGATAAGAAGGTTATTAGTGTTCCTCCTCTGGCTGCTGTATCACAGATTCTTTCAGAAGCAGAATATTTCGCCACCGTTTCTTGCCATGAGCTGACGTCCAGACACGAATCCCGCGCCGCTGTATGCGCGGCACCAGCCATGGGCTACCTCCCTGAGAAAGAAGAAGCTGGTGATACCAACAGCTGTTCCTTGCAGTTGTATTTATTTCGTGCAACGCTGTTTGCAAAGTATATATACCAAACAAAAGCAGCCACTTTCATAAGCCCCAAAGCCCTTGACTCTGCTTACTCCTAGACCTTGCCTGTAGCTTCTTCCCTGACTTATTTCTTTTGCTGCATTTGGAACGGGTCTCTCAGACAGCACAGCCTAATTCTGCTCAGCCTTTGCTGCCTTCCTACAGGCAGCTAAAAACACGTTTAAATATTCCTCTAATTTAGCCCAAAGCTGTTTAGCACACTTAACATCTTGACACAGCCCTGAGACTTTCTACGGAGGTAAGAACCATCTGACGGCAGCCACAAACACCTTCCTGCGTAAAAAACAAATTTCTAAAAGAACAGCTACATGCAAAGTAAGTGCAGAATTCTTCCATAAAACAACACAACTTACTGCCCCAAGTGCAAACGGAAATTATTTAAAAAGAGGAACTTAGGATGAGCTGTTAATTTTCTTATCTTCCAAACAGAGAATCAAGGCAAACAGAAACTGTGATGAAACCCCTATGTACTGGGTATCTACCCACCTCTCAGCTTTCCAGATAATACAACCTTGGTTTTCATTCAGGACTGTGCTGAATAACCTAGAATTGGACAGATCACCCACAAAAAGACCCACCCCAAAAAACTTCCATGTATTTTTACCAGCCTGTATCTTTTCTCGGCCATTTCACTGGGAGAACAACACACCAGCTTCTCTGACGTAACACCCCGTAGCGTCGCACATAGGAAACATTATCTATCGGGGTTGGCTGCACTATCTAATCAGAGATCTCATTAGACAGCTCATCTTCACTAAGTTTCATAATTACGCGACTCCGGGCATCAGCGATCCTCACTCAGCAGTTCCATGAGAGCTTTCTCGGTTATTACCATTTATCGTATTTCTTTTGCTTTCATTCTGATTTCACCATCTGCAGGACTCAGAACAGTTTTCAGATGCCCTTTTTTCCACAAGAGATGTTGCTTCTTGTTTTGGAGACTCATGTTGAAAGAAGCGCAGAGAGGAATAAATGACGTTCGGGGTATTTCGTTACAGCTATAACCTCAGAGGTAGGAGGAAAAGAGAGAGAAGTTAAAAATAACTTCCATTCCTCTTGTCCACAAAAACATACTGTCAAATTACATATTTGTGTTCTGGCCGTAGATGATATATTTACAAGGGCTCTTCTGCCTGTCGTCTTTGGTATAACAAAATGCTCTTACTCAAGGTTTGGGCTATTTCAAGGATTGTTCAACGCTGGCTTATTCGATGGCTATAACAAATGTACCATTTAACCAAGGAATGCCCTGGAGAAATAAGCGTAGGGATCAACATTCAACTTGACTTCATCCTCCTTCGGCAGGTGCTGTACCTTCACAGACAAAAATATGGCCAGAACGACTCTCAGGGAAAGAAAAAGAAAGGACATTATTTTCATGGATCATTTGCGCTAACTTTCCAAACTTGGTTCCTATTTATTTATGAAAACAAGTACAAACCCAGCATTTGAATTCAAATTGCTGCCATAAATAACCATGAAACGTTGAAGTTTCACATGGTACTGTGCATGTTCTGGGTGGTGCCTGGGTCATCAGGAGAGCCATCTGTCTACCTGAAGTTCATGATCCTGTTTTGTCAGTAAAGAAATTAATGGATACAAGCACCCAGTAAGGCTTGAAATGTAGGAAGCAACTTTCTCTACTGCTCTTTTTTTAAGAGCATGTGTTTAAACCTCAGACACTTAATGGAAGCAGCGTATACTCCCATCTGCTTGGCATATCTAAATGATACCAAATAAATTGTGACATGCTTTGGGAGAATTTTATCATTAAATATTTTGCACACATCATCTTGACCCCTGCACAGTGCAGCTTGATGAAAAAAATAAAACCTGAGTAACATAAAAGTTTTTTCCTAAGCTCAGAGAGCCTTACATGACCTCCGCTCTATTTTCTTTACTTAAACAAACCAAACCAACCAACCTAACAAACAAAATGAAAAATGAAATCTTGAGCTTTCTGAATAAATTAATCCTAATTAAGTAAGGAGAGTAAAAGTCGGGTGGTTCTGCATCAGCAGAATCAAAGCACGTTCCATTATTTAGGTAATAGAAGCAATTTTGTTAAACAAACTGTACCTTTGTTCTGTAAATGTTGGAAGTTAGGCTCTGGACAGATGTTCCCTGCTGGATGCAGACATGCCAAGGGAAGGTTATAGCCCCAGCTGTTGATCATCACTTCTTTGCAGAGGTTACTGCTCCCTCACGTTTGTTGGCAGAGCTTGCTTACAGACACACTCCCGAAGCCACTTGAAGATTAAAGTGAGTGGCGTTACTATTTAGACAGTTTAAACCAACCAGCACAGCTGCTGAAAAGGTTCACGCCTGTCTGTACCTTTAAACTTCCACTGTTCACAAGGCTGCAAGTATTCACAGCTTCTTGTCAGGGCAGAAGCTTTTCTCACCTTTTTGTGTAGCACCAGAGATCAAATCCCAAAGCCACTCTTGAATATTTAGCCTCAGATACCTCCTAATTAAACACCAAGAATTGTGTTAAATGCGCTACCTATCCACAGTCCTGTTTCAACTTCAACTTTCTGCTCTGAGTAGCTTTCAAATAACTTTGCACCAAGCTTGTGGTCTCAGAAACAATCAAAATCCCTGTAATTTCCCTCTGCCGGGGCATCCTGCGGACCTGCGTCTAAGGATACGACACGCACGAAATGAAAGCTCTGATGCAGTGATGTTGGGATGGACCAGGCTATGGGCAGAATGCAGAGTTTCAGACATGCTGCGATGCTCTCGACAAGCTCCTCACCTTCCTCTGCTACTTTCCCACCTATAACATAGTGAAAGGTTTGCCGAGTTCTTTGAAATCTGAGTGAAAAGTGCTATGAGTTTCGGTGTGATAATTGTTATTAGGAATATTAAGAACATAGACCCTTGGCAATTTTAAAAAAAAAAAAATCACACAAACATTTCATTGTCAAC
Organism: Bucorvus abyssinicus; assembly: GCA_009769605.1. Classification (NCBI taxonomy): domain Eukaryota; kingdom Metazoa; phylum Chordata; class Aves; order Bucerotiformes; family Bucorvidae; genus Bucorvus; species Bucorvus abyssinicus. The sequence continues at coordinate 4,780,070 of CM020027.1, read as the reverse complement.
TGATCATTAGTGTTGGTATATGAATGGTTATAACTTCAGAATAATGCATGGTTTATTTCCTCACTCTTTCATAAGCAATATGTATCGAGGAGTAAATTCCAATATATCCCCAATTAAGGGATGCATTGAATTTACAACTGTTTTTTTGAGGGATTTTTTTTCTGTTTTTTCTCCCAGCAGGATATTGATTGAGCTGCCTAAAATGTCCTTCACAGCAGGCTATTTATGTGATGACGTTTCTATCCAAGCGAAATTGCTATGTCTAACACCTTTTTCCTCTCCAAGGAAAAATATTATTTTGCAGACAAAACAGGAAGTTATCCAAGGGTTTAAGAAAAGAATCTGCTGTTTCTTTCCTTCAGTGCAGAATTACTTCATTTTCAAGCATTTCACCTCCTCTACTGCTTGAGCTACAGATAAAACCAAGTGGCAAATTATATGCCAAAAATCATATTAAAAGAACATTACAGATACAAAGCCAATCACTCAAAACTTACAACCTTCCCAGGTTTCCCAGACAATTGCATTTCAGGTCCCTTGGCGTACACATTGCATGCAGGACTATGGATGACGTGACTATTTTTTCCTAAAGCCATTTCCTCAGTCAGTGGACAGACTAGATGCTAATTGTTACACACATAAATGTTCAACATTTTTTTTAATTCTTACTGCTCTCCATGAGGCACCAGATCTTATTTACTGACGGGTACTCAAGGCTTGCTACGAAGGCAGGCTTATGAATGTCTGTTGACTTTTCTGTCATGCCATCCTTGTACTACTTGAGCGCTTTGCAAGCAAGAAATCACCAGTGTGACTTTTGAATGGGAAGAACTTTCCCTCATTTCCACAGGTGAAAAGATCATATAAGGATAACCTGGAAAATAGCAGTTATTAAGTAGTCTAACTTAATTTTCCACAATTAATTTACTTCCCTCACATCCCTTCTATGTTTTAACAGTTCTTGGGTCCTTCTTGCACGTGTGCTAGCACATCTGTAAAGAAAGCCTGGACTCTGGTGACATTGGGACACATTGCTTCTACCGCCCAATTATTGAATTATTTCTCCGAATTGTTGGAGCTTCTCAACAAAACGGATAGACACATTTATTTTTAAGACAAGTGAAAAGGCAACACATTTCTCTTAAGCTTGTTCTCAGGGAAAAAAAAAAAAAGCCACATTTGCTGAAGCTTTAGCTATTCAGCCAGATGCAGTCTGTACATTTTCAGTTCAAGTAATATACATTTGACGAATTTAGAAGCAACTGAAAACAGGGTCTTGTGATGAAAAGTGTCAAGCAAGCTTCACTATAGGTGGCATTCACGGCTTCACCGATAATTAATATCTCCTACGAGGAGTCTGCCGGTAATCCCGATGCGGCAGGCAGCGCACCGACTCTCTGCATACCTGCGCAAAAGAGCAAGGCTGCGTTAAGAGGTCTCATTCATTCCTCTGATGATCTGAAACAAACAAGCGTCCAATGGTTTATACCACGTAATCAGTGTTCAGAACCGCAGCAGAGCACCCGAATACAGCACAGGAGCAAAACCGAGCATCTAAACCCCACCCTTGACATTTCTACTTGCAAACCAGTAAGTTGGTGAATTATTACTGCATAAGGAAGCCAGGGAAGAAAACTTCACCTGCAAATAAACCCCTTCTAGCCAGCTTGGAGGAAATACATGACTTTGACCCCGCCGGTTTTTACCCCAGTGAGTCACGGCTAGATCTGTCCTGATACGGCCAGCAGTACTTACCAGACATGACTTCCCATGGTTGACACTATTTCATAAAGGAAAAGACAAGAAAGGAAAAGTCCTCGTCCTTGATAAACTCGGCTCTGTGTTGTTATAGAGAGCCCCTCAAAATGTGACTGACGTCTGCAATCCCCCTTTGTCTTGCTCTGCTGATGTTTCTAAAGCCAGCTTTTCTCCAGCTTGGTTCTTCCACCTGTCTGTGGACTGCATTGCTCGACGGCAGCTCATTCCACTCAACATACTACAGCCTATTGCAGTCCCATAACGGGCTAAGAAATCCTTGATGATTTGAAACGCTGTAGGATACTACTGCACCTAGCAGAAACACTAAATACTAGTAAAATCAAATCTGTCGTTAACGGAATAACTGCCTTATTTCCCCCCATGGAAGGGAGGGAAGCATATAAGCAGTCCGTGTCTTCTCACGGAAATGAAGACCAACACATTCACCAACTCAGGGGTGGTTTCCTCCTTTTTTAAAGCAGAGGAATATTTTTTAGCACTTATTTGGTTTTCAGGATTGTCTTGACACCTGTTCTTAAAAAGCACAATGAAAACCATACTTTTAACTACAAACACTGATAAAATAGGGTAACGCTCCGTTTTTCCCTGCTGCAGAACTGCCAAGTAATAAGGATTTGCATGACTAAGCTTCTGTTACGCTGACACATGCAAAACAGAGGAACAATCATTCTTTCTCGTTTGACAACACTTAGAAACACTCCTTTTACTCTCCGCTAGGACACGTTGGGCCTCAGACAAGACGAAGAGTATCATTCAACCGAGTCAGTTTTTAAAAGGACGTTTAAATGCTGAGTTCTCCTAAGTGGAGACACTTGGGGAGCGACCTTATTATGTGAGCTAAAGGTCACCAGGGATTTGACTAACTCTTGTAAACATACAGTATTTCATTTGACGCGTCTCTACGCAGAAACCGCGCACCGTTTGGAATCCACTTCTTTAAACACAAAGAAATGTTTAAAGAAGCTTCTTGAAGCACCACCCGAATCTGTGGTGAACATATTGGATTAAACCAATACCCAATTCAAGGATAAATAGGTTAATAAATATTTTCAGACCTGGGTGCTTAAGGTTATTTTCACACCAGTAACTGCTAGTGGCCAACTTTCCTCTGGGAGCAGCATCTGTGGGTCCCACTGACTTGAAGCGACTGGCAGGTTCTCAGCTACCCAGGAGAGTACGATTTATCGGCCTAATTTTAGACACAAAGTGTTGCCCTCTGTCAGAATGAAATTCCTCCCTGTTTACTCAGTACCTTCCATTGCACTGCACAGTATATCACAACTTAGGTTTCAACATAGATCGCAACAAAATGTAAATGAAATGCAGCTCTGGGCGAAGGTCCTCAGGGGTAATGAGGCACCTTTTCCTTTCTAGACACCTAATCCCGACCACAGCTTACACCGTACATCCACCTGAGCGGCCATAAACTCGGACGTGTGTAATTCTGACCTATCTAGAGCATTTAGATACCACCTATATAAAATAAGATATATCCTTATCATTTCTAATAAAAAAAAAGGGTATATTTTTAACGATAAAAGTGTCAGTTGCCAAACGTTTGGAAACTGGCTAACAGAGCACAACTATTAGGTCATCTCTTACTAGAACCCCGTGAACTCTCCCAGATAGAGCGAACAGCTTGCGGAGGTCCGTGTGGAAGAAGCGTTTCCAGGGAAAGCATATGATGCCCACGTTTGCTAAAGATGCAGAAAGAGAGCTAGTGTTCCACATGCATCAATCTCAGCCTCTCGCGAGGAATTAAATGAACTTTGGATGGTGAGCCCAGCTTGGACGGTGGTTACGATTGTTGACAAAAAAATCCTGGAAGTTACTAGAATTGTAATTAAAGCATGGAGGTGGGAGGGAGAGGCCGCTGCCACGCAGCCCGAACGCATCGCTGGTGCCATTGTACCTTTGACATCTCATCGCCGCATTCTGAATAAACTTTCATTTCTGGTAATCAGCGGCAGCCATTCTCAGCTCAGTTTTGCACGTAATGAGGCTTAAATGATTGTGCTATCTGCCTCTTTCCATCTGTTTACCTCTTCCCACTCCCTCCCTCTCCTCCAACCCTCTCTCAGAAAACTTCCTGAGCTGTTGGCCAACCCAAATTAGCGGTTGCTCTGAGGGAAGAGCAGGCAGAGCTCAGCTGCCGCAGTTGGCAGCGACCGATCGCCCAGCTCGTACCGGGCACGGACACGCGGTGCTGAGCTAGGCAACGTGCGCGCTGCTCTGCGGAACAGCATGCCATGCCATAAAAAAGACGGAGAAAGGTCAATGTAAGTGCACCGGCAAGGGGAAGGGACAAAGGACACTAAGCCAACGGAAACCGTGTTTTATTAGTCCTGCTGCTCACCGACTGGCTTCTACCCGTGGCGGTACGTACCCACCGCTAGCGTGGGGAGTGCCAGAGCGGCACAGGGGGAAATGCGCTGATGAAAAGACAGATTGGCATTGCTAGTGGCCTATCGGCAGTCTCCTGGAACAACTGAAAAACAGAGATAACATGAGAAATAGCAAACAAATTCAATAATTCCAGAATAAGGAAGTAAGCCTCAGTGCAAGTCTTTCCTAAGTACCTACATGCAAAATTAGGATAGTTTTCTGCTTACTGCGCTTTCAGCTTTTCAGCAACGCACTATTATCTGAATGCCAAAAAAAAATTAATTTCCCTTTAAAACTCATCAGCATCAGCAGCCTGCAAGTGTCTTGAAGAAGATGCACATTTCCTTCCTCTCTCTTTGTTTCCTGCCAGGATCCCTCTCCTCAAGCAGGGGGTCCTTTGTACGAGGATTTAGGCTGAGAAACCCAAACTCGCAATCGTAAGAAAATCAGATAAATAAGGATGGAATTAACCCCTGAATTAATTATTTGGTAATACTGTCTCCCAGATTATTGTCTCCTTTGGATTATCTGATGAATGCTGCAGTTAACTAACGTTCTTTTGATCCTCCTACTGGGAAATATAGAAAGGATGAGATGGTGGGGGTGGAAAGATAATTATGCTCAAGAAGATGACAGTATCTTACCCATACTAGGAAGGTTAAACTCAAGTAGTTCCTCCTCAAGACTCCTACCACCAAGTGGAGATGCCAGCGTGAAGCTGTTTAGCCAGTTTCAAATCGGTTCATGTTCTCATGCTCTTGCGACACCTGGCATGTGGTGAATGCATTGAGACTTGCAAAAAACCAGTGATTCATTGCTGATCGTTCAGAAAAGAGCCAGAGGTTCATGGTAACCCCGTATTTCTGGAAAAGTACATCTACACCCCAAGTTTTATCTGGTTTATCAGACAGAAACTGCAGGTGAGGTTGAGAACAGAATCTGGATCCTGATCTGTTCTACCAAATTTTGGGGAGCGTCACTTAAATCCACAGTTCGTCAATGCAGTTTAATGTATGGCGAGCTGTGGAGATTCCAGAAGTGACCCCACAGTCAGAAAGATCTGGAATGAACTGTGTGCTTTCCAGTGGCGGGCTCAGCCTTACACAAGCAGCTCCATCCACGGGCTGAACTGGATCTCTTCTCTTTCGCATTGTAATGGCTGAATTCTGATCTCCCGGTTTGACACAATTGCTTTTCAGAAAACAATCGCATGTCACGTGCGCCTGTTCCAGAAAAGTATTGATTTGCATTTGCATAAGGAACATCTGAAGTATTTTCTTGTCTTGAAAACTTGCCGTTTCACTCTCCCACCTGTCGTTTTCCATAGTTCAGTCTCAGGGTCTGAACTCCTCGCTTTGGTATCTCCAACAGACCATGTTACCATTAAAATGATAATTACCTCCCCTGTTTAAAAAGACTTCAGCGCTGCTCCAAGCTTAGCAGGAGAGTTGTTCAGATTGAGCAGCCCCTGCCACTTTCTTTCTTCCTGTCTCCTCAACTCTGCTCAGCACCAGGAGTGAGGGAATCCAGAAGACAAGCCAGCCAACGTGAGGCTGACCCTGCGGAGGAAACGGAGCTCAGAAATGAGACAGAAGGGGCAGGCACAGCACACAGAGGACAGGTGAACGGAGGAGGGGGTTGAGCAGGGCTTTGAAGAGTTAGGCGACAGTTGGGTCTGTGTAATGGGAGGCCAAAGTGAAGGGATGAACCAAAACGTCAATTCCTGAAGCACTGAAGCAGAGAACCTGCCTTGCACTAACCCCTGAGTGATGCAGACCCATCCTGCTCGAGGCTATTCCCTCTGTCCTGCAGGAGCGCAGCATTTCTGCATCGAGTGATCAGCGCATCGAGGGCTCGAAACAGAGCAGCTGCCGTGCTCTGAGCCACTGCGACAGCACCAGGGACTCGTCATCAGGTACCAGCCCCGTGCCGGGAAGTAATTAAGTCCGAAGAGACCACACGTCCAGGTACAGCAGGTACGAAGTGCTGAGCCAAGCATTAGAGAGTCTTAGATGGAGCTAGGTGAGCCCTCATGAACGCTGGGCACGCTGGGGTTCGAAACCACACTTCACCGTGCCCAGACGCAGGTCTGCTGTAAATCAGAACCGAGGAAACGTCACCAACAGATAAACAACAGCATCAGTCCTGTTGCTTGGCTCCTCTTTTCATTGCAGCACGTTGCACGCGGCACCAAAGACACTGAATAAAAATGCACCCCCCAAAAATTTAATAATCTTGAAAATTGTACTCCTCCTCCCAGTTCATCAGTCACACTAATAACGCCACCCCTACGGCAGAAGACAGACCTTTCTCTAAGGAAATGAGATCTAAGCTTGTGTTCAACAATTTAAAACATGCCAATAGACTAAGGTAGCATACATGGGCCAGGTATAAACTTCATCCAGGCCAGCAAGAGCGCTAAAACCCATGGCTAAACCCAGCCGCTAAGAGTAGAGCACTGCCTGTGGGTTAGGTTTTTTTTTTTTAAATCTTATTAACAATGCAAAATATTGAGGTTGTTGTTTAAACGTATCTTCCAAAGAACACAGGAAGAGTTGGAAAATCAAGAGATAGATGATGTGATAGGGAAGAAGTTTACACTGAGATCGGTTAGTCACACCGCACCTCCTGGTTCTCTGGAAAATGTAAAAAGCAGGCAAGGGAGTTACATGGGGCAGGACAGCTAGGAGAACATAAGGCTGGGTTTGTTCAAAAGTGCTTCCACAAAAGAAACAGCCATAGAGCCATCCAATCCAACTTCACATCTGCTTCCAATTTTATAGTCTTCTGTGTCTTTGATGAAAATCCAGTTTTCCCCAAAAGGAATTGCAGCACAGTCGAGTAAAGAAAGGTCTATTGATAAATCTAATGCATCTTTTACAGCGTGTGATGCTTCGGGGCGTTGGCGGTGAGGGGAGAAGGGGTTTGTCTCATAATGTTGTGCTGTATCTCTACAGCTCCCTTTTACATGTCACCACTTTCTAACCTAAGAGGTGGTCTGTTTAGAGCAAGGCTGAACTAAAGGCTCCGAGCTACCTCCTTTTTTTTTTTTTTTTGTCAGAGTCTCTAGGCAACTTAGACACCCTCCTCCATCTAACCAGACACAGTCTGAGGTATTTTTTGAGCGCACATTTTTAAGCAATGTGAGGTAGCACACATCCAAACTCACGTGACACCAGCGTGTCCTTTTGACACCCTCTCCAAAGAGAGCAGCAAACAAAGAATAACACTTCCACAACGAACAGAGTTTTTTTTATTACGTTTCTTTCTCAGACACCCAAGAAAATTCCTTACCCTACCAGGAGCACTGTTCAGATAGTTCTGACGGTAATGCTAGCCCTACCTATGGGCTAGTTCCCATTCCAGCCACTCATATTAAACTCTTGGCCCTTTCAAAGTTAGGAGAAATCAACAGGGACAAGACACACAGCTCCTGTTTCAAGCACACAAAAACTTTGGGGTCTTGTCTGTCATCAGCTCGCTATTTTCCGCTCCGCAGCCTTGTTGTCGGAAACAGTCCCCAGGCTGTGCAGGACACACAGCTTTTCAGGAGGACGTGAAAGGTACTATACATTGCCAGCCGACACAATTGAGCCAGAAATCTGACTGGTGTAAGGATGCAAAGTTCCCCTGAAGTCAGGGGCCTGTGCTCATTAATGTCAAGGCTTCATTTCGCCCATTAAAACGTGAACTGTCAGCTAAGCTGTGCTCTGGGAACTCTTGTGGGATTTCCTGCCTTCTGAAGTTACGCGTTTCTCATTTACCTATGAGCCCAGTCTAAATGCAAGAATTGGAAATAAAACGCGTTTCTAGAGACACGGGATAGACTGTCGACAGCACATGCTGCTTCCACTGTCAGAACCCCCCAGAAATATGATGTTTCTAGTGTAAAAAGCACACCTATCCTCCTAACCAACCTGGGTGGAGGAAAGGCAGAGCACTCTTTGATGAGATAGAAAGGTCAGGTCACCTACAGGACAAAGGCCTTGGTACTGATCTCGCCTTTTTTGCAATGTAAATCTACCGGGATTGTACAAGTCAACCTGCTGCTCAAGAGGGACCCAAAAAAATTAAAAAAAAAATTACCCAAACAGCCCAGTAACTTCTTCCTTCTCTGCCGCCAAGACAAAGCCAAGATGCGATACTAATGCTAATTTACTTAACATAATTTCTTATTTGAGCACCTGTCTGGGGGTCTGTGGAAGCCTTGGGACTGGATAATCCGCTGAATGATCTTTAATCAGACAGCAATATTAGGTGCTAATAGCTCTGATAAAGGGGCTGTTTAACCAAACTATTAACACAAAGGCATGCCTGCCACAACGACTATTTCAACAATGCATTTGCCAGTCATATTAATTAAAAATAATTCCTTGCAGGCCACGGAAAGCACAGAGTAAACCCACATGGAAAATGTCTAGGTTCTACCATGACAAATCACAGTAAAGAAAAAAAATTAAAATTATCCTAAGGCAATGAAATCTGTCTCGGAAAATATATTCTCTTGGAAATTCTCAAATTGTAAATTCACAGCAAAGCTAAAAAGGCCTTTAATAGAGTCTTCTGAATGTGTAACTATATATCTGTGGCTCTGTCCTGTGAATTCATACTAGTCATTACAAGCTTCTAATAAGTCAAATACAAAGCACTGAGCCTTGTTAAAGGTCCTGAGGTGACAGGTATTTACGTGTCATTTAGACGATTGTCCAAGACTAGAGTGGTTTAAATGAAGCAGGACAGTTAAATCTCCTAGACAGGTTAGCAGGATTTTATCTTTTCCTCTTACTGTCTCCAGAGGGCTTAAATAAATGTTATTTATACATTATCATTCTATAGAGGGGTAAATTCTTAAACCCCTGCATATAGATTTCAGGCATAAAACTTATAACTAGTTCTGCTGGAAGTCTTAGTTAAGACCACGTTCACAAACGACGGCTTATTCTTTAGAAGAGTTTGGTTTTCAGAAAAGCGTTTGGCTCTCCAAAGGTCCTAATAGGACCAGACAAGGAAGACGACATAATTTAAGCACTTCAGCACTCATGTGAATCCCCAAGGATATTTTGGTTAAGAGGGAAAATGCATCCAGGTTAACTCCCCACTTCACTTCCATCTGGAGTCTGTGAACGGAGAGAGACTCAGCCAGCAAAATGTGACATTATTAACGATGGGAACGCAGGCTCCAAGCTGTACTCAGATGGGATGCGTGGACCCTTCTGCAGAGACCTGTGAGAGCCAGAACCTGGCAGGACAACAGAGTGTTATGCAAGAGCATACTGAAGAAACCTGTGGAACGCTCAAACACTCTTCTGGTAAAATGGGAGCGGTGGACATAAGCTTCAAAGAGTCAGGTGTGAACGCTTTCTTGTCAGAAGGTCAGTGCTAGTTATGCACGTCTGTCTCCAGGGTAAAGAAGATGATTAAAAGCCATCGGGATATAGTCCTGGGCAACCTGCTCGAGGTGACCCTGCTTGAACAAGTGGTTTACACAAGGTGACGCTTAGAGATCACTTCCAACTGTGAAAAGAAAAAAAGAAGGAACACAAAAATCCACAAGGTCATTTTCCAACTGTTAACACCTACTCACCTGCCTCACTGGCAGGTTAAGACAGGAATTCGGTGGGTAACTCTTGTTGAAGATGATGCAGCAATGTTTCTGGAGGTCCATTCACTCTCACCAAGTTAAACCTGAGTAGTTAGGAATGTGAGGAATCTTCCCTTTACCGGATTTTTGCAAGCCTTTAGCATTATCTTAATGCAGTTTTGCTAAGTGAATTATTTATTAACTTGATACTCTCATTGATCAGCATAGGGAACTCCCACCGAAGCAGTCAATTGGACTTCTGAGTGCAAATCAATAGCAGGCATTTAAAGGGATATTCTTCCTTTGATGGCCATAGGAAACTGCCATTGAACCATAATGGGATGTATTCAAGGAATTATCTTGCTAAACATCATGCAAAAGAAAGACAACTTTTTCCCTACACCTGTTCGGGTGTTGGTTCTGGGTTTTGTTTTTAACCTAGTTTACGTTAGGCACTACTGAAAGTTAGCCTGAGCTCTGGTTAAGCTTTCTTACAGGGCATAAGCTGTTCTCCGACTGGCAAGTTCTTCACCACACAGGTTTCTACAGTTCCTGTGAAAAGGCATTTATTCTGGAATCGCTACTCACTTCATAAAACACAGTAACTATATAGGACTTAACCATCATCTTCATTCTCAAATAAAGTAAAGCATCCGTGCAGGAGACCGCTTTGGAAAGCAGTTCGTCTCATAATAGCTGTGTCAGTTAGTTCCCCCATTTAGGTATGTCCTAAGCTTAGCTGGGCAGAATTTTAAACTCTCTTCAGCAGAAAGCCAGGCTTTATTGTTTTATTAAGGTTTACAAGCAAATAACTTCCTGGTTCTTAGTAAATCTACAGCCCAACATTCAACGGACAATATATTGTTCCATATAAAAATTCAAAGTGTTATATAGAATTATGTCAGCCAAACCCTGGATAGAGCTATTTCATTGTTTAGGAGGCAAATTCATTTCACCCTGGAGGTGATTTTTCTTCCAAGGAAAATGCCTTGAAACCGCTGGCACTGAAAATTAACAGAATCCTTGTATTTGTCAGTAAGGTTGTGTAAGTGTTGATGCCTTCTGGAAGTAAACTTCTGGTAGAAATGCTGTTGTCATTCATTAGAAAGAAGTAGTGTCTGAGGAACTGAAAAAGCATGCCAATTTTCCAGAGTACTTTCACTCAAGAGCAGTCAAATCACCTTCCACTTCATCTTGATACCAACACAATACTGGTAAGTGGTGACTATAATCCCCTGACCGCAAACAATTATCTATCATCAATTTGGACAGAAACATTCCAAATAGTAAAGAAAAGACAACTGCTAATCACCAGGGCAGGAAGCCTTAGACACAGGGCATTTAACCGACAATTATTGGAACTGTGGCATTTAAACCGCTGGCCCTTTTCTTTGTGGCTTTATCCTTGGACTTGATCAACATTCCAGATCCTGCCTGCATTCTGTACGGAGCCCAGCAATAGCTAGATCGAAGACATTGAATGAAAATCAACTTAATTTAATGTGACAAGAGTGGCTTTGTGTTTAGGCTTTGCGTCCAGTAATTTATTCACTCTCTGTGTATAAAAATGTGTCTTTTAGCAGAAGAATCTCTTCTTGTCTGCATATTTCTCTGGTGTCTCCTCCTCATGTTCCAAAATTGTTGTTATTGCAAGTACTGCCATCCTTGCATAAGCACTGGCATCAGCAAATCCGCTCTCGGATGAACTTTTACCAGAAATCCATCTATTCCACTGACCCTATCAAAAAGGGGTGCAACGTTGTCCAGGCCAGTGAAGATGCAGGCACAAAAAAAAAGAAAACTTGCCTTAAGAGAGCTTTCACATACCCTTGGAATCACCAGCGAACTATTCCTCACTTTAGACTGCCACAACCCCCAACCCCGTTTTTCCTTCCTCTGTGGTAGGGAACAGCCTGCTGCCTAAGACCAGCTGGAGAATTTTATTGAACTTTGGCTACTGAAGAAACTTTGTCACGCTGTGACCTTCCTTGTTGCCTTTCTGTAGCACGTGATGTTACCTACTACTGATGCCAAACTTTCTAAAGGGTTCTCAGAAATATGTTTTGCCCACTGTAGAGGAGGTATCACAGGGCAGATTTTCTCTGAACCCTTCTGGGATAAACAGCATATTCATGGCCAACAACAACTTGCAGAACTTAAACTGAAAGACTTTGACTCTTTTCAGTCTCATCCATCTCTGTCAATATAAATATTTTCTGGGAATATCAACCACATCTCTTTGTTTTAACAGCATGTTTCAACATTGTGGTGGGGATGGAAGAACTCCTCTTTGGCAGCTGGAAGTTACTTTGTTTAGAAAGAATCACATTTGCTTTTGTATTGCAAAGAAAAGCCAGTGTTTCGTGACAGTGAGACCTCATTTTAACCTAATGGATGTTCTCTTTCAGGGATTATTGACCTGTTAGAAATTTCTAGATGCATTGACAGTAAAGAAGGCAGAGACCATAATGTGGGACGATGGGAATACACTAGAGAATTCCTGTAGCCAGTTTGCACTGGGTAGCAAAAAAGTCTTGCTAACACTGCTCAGCAAAAAGGAGATGCTTTGTAACATGAGCCTCTGCACCTTTCCCTGAACCATGACTTTCGGATTACAAACATAAGAAGCTACTAAGAAAAAAAAAGCTTATTCGTAAGGCTGATCTAAAGTGATGGGAATTTCTTTTACTTATTTCTAACATTCTCTATATGCTTGCGCATAACAAAATGCGAAATTACACCCCAGAAATCGATTAGAAGTGGGGGAAAAGGAATACATCTTTTCAGATGTGGGTATATCCATGAAAAGAAGGGAAGTCTTCTGGAGTATACCTGGATGTTATTTTATTTATTAACAGAAAAATACCTTGGTTAGAATTGCTGCATGACATGTCTGCTTTCCATCCAATTCTCAACTTCCACTCATCAAAAAGTAACATACCGAGATGCTGAGGGCATTAGTCATTCTTGTCCTGCAAAGCAAACTTGACTGGGCAGCCTACAGTCCTCTTTCTGGATTCTGTAACTAGAAGCACCAACTGAAATTTTCTAACAGACTGATTTCCCATCAAAACTCTAGCCAGAGACCAAGGATGCCAGGCTTTCTGGTCCTTCTGGCTCCACATCACCTTGCCAGGTGGGCAACTGGAGGCTGTATTTAATTTATTAAAACTACGAGGCATGGCAGGTGTGGGAATGGTTCCACATTTAGCAGGAGCGGTGTTGCAGAACATACAATAGACAAAGATAGTCCAAAGCGCGTTTTTCCCCAACTCAGAATGAAAACCTTGCCCAAAGTCAAGCTTTTCCTTTTTCTTTCTAAGTTGTAGGATACGTTGATGCACAGCGTGTTGAAAAGAAAGGCTTCATGGACTGTGACAATTGGAAATTACACAAATAAATAACATTTTAAATTGCAGCCTACACAAAGCCCTCTCTGTAAAATCCTGTATGGCGAAGTGGTATTGCTGAACTTCCTCATATACCCCGAGCATACTCCTGACCCTTGTTCCTTCGCCTTACCAGCGGGAACATTGCCAACCCTGCCAAATTCAGCTGGTTTGGTGAGTTCCTGGGCTTTTACCCTCTGGCTAAGGGAGTCCCAAAGGCTCAACAGGAGACAAAGGCAAGGTGTTCATGGCCAAGGGTGCTGCCATTGTGTTCCCAACTCTCAGGTGACAGATGAATGCCTTATCTCGAGCCATCCTTTCCTGTGCCTTTTTTGTCGGGGAGGGATGGCTCCACTTGCAGGAGGCCTCATTCAAGTTAAATCAACATATTCCTAGAATTAACGCACAAAAGCTCGGGCAGCATAAGGTGTTCCTACATTACTCCCACACTTCAGGAGATGATTCTGCTTTCTGGTGTCAAAAACCAGAGTCCTAAGCATAAACGATGGAGGCGGCGGAGTCATGATCTAAGCACACCCACGTGCCTGGGAATGACCAGTGACACAGCAGAGAGGAAACCTCATAAGGTCACAGAGGTAACCGAACGGTGGTTTGCAGTTTTCTGCATGCTTTGACTACGATTTTAATGATTTGGATCCCATCTACCCCTCTGATTTCCAAGGTATGCTTTTCACAGCTCTGCACACAAATGTGTGTGCAAATGTGTGCAGGTTGGTGTTACAAACACACAGAAGTTGTCCTGGAAGCTGTTGTCATGTTTTTGTAAGTGTATATTGTGAAAGCCATTGTTTTCCACATCCCAGAAAAAAACCCGAACACACATATATGGGTAAAGGTTGTGGAATTCTAGCACAATTCACCTGCTCTCTATAGTTTCTTTATTACTTGTTTCAATGAAAGGTAGATTAAAAAAGATACATGGATGTATCTTGAAAAAATATTAATATAACTATTTAACATAAAAATTATACCTAAAATGATATTGTGTGGTAACTCAGGCATTCGATTTTGATTCTGAACTTCTCAGCCGTTTCATACTGCAGGATATTCCTGCCAAAGCGTGTATCCCAACTGCGGCTGCAATTCAGAAATGTTCAGTAATGCATTAATGGAAAAGAGCCTATTTCTAGCCTAATTTTGTGTCCCTACCGATGACAGGAGATATAGTCTCCAAATTATATCAATAAAAATCCCAACATCGCCTGTTTTATCAAAACAGAAACACCAATCAAACGTGTGGATAGGTCACACGTAAATGTCGTTACCCCTGAATCAGGGTGACTTTTATTTTAGCATTTTTCTATCTGAGATCTTGGCTTTTTGCAGGACTCTGCAAGATCAGTGGTTTTGCCCTGCCTCTCCCTTTTCTTTTACTGTGTAACTGCCTTATGCAAAGTGATATTTGTATGCCAGCAGGTAATATGTTCATGGAGCAGTCACCCAGACCTGACAAGTACTGCAGTGTATTTCTTTTGAAAATTGCCCAAGGTGGGGTTATTTCCTCTGCTTTGACAAATTGTATATGCACTATCCACATTATGCTGTCACATCGACCTTAGGTTCATCAGTATCTTATTACCGATGCTGTTGTTTTCAAATCTGCAGTGTGGGGGAAGCGAGGGAGCACGCAAACAGACCTCTCTTTGCAATGATTTTAAAAACAAAGCCCGAAACTATGACACTGTGCAATAGCCTCGAGTGATTTTTTTTTTCTTTTAAGCCGTGTTTTAATTCTTCAGAGAACAGAGAGGGGAGCTTTCAAAAGGTGCTAACAGACCATGAATTTGCAGCAGTGTAGTTCTCAGCTAAACACATTTCCACCTCAAGCTCGGGCAGGAACAAAAATAAGGGCACCACCGAAGTGAATTAAACATCGTGCAAACGGTCCCAGCAACAACCAGGGCAGCAGCAGCTTATAAGATCAGCTTCGTTTGGCAGGGTGCCCATCATGCCATGACCTACGAGGGCCAGGGCAGGAGGCTATCTTGTGGCTTGCAAAAAGAGGATGGGGTGGGCTGCCAGCTGGAGGGACGGAAGCAAAAGAAACATCTTTTAAGCCTATGTTGAATGATCTTGTTTTACAGAACACTGACAGCAAGCTTTTAGGTCTTTTAAATGTGTTTGAGAGTTCTTCTGTCATTTATTTTAGGGCGTAGACAAATATTCTCTCTGGATCAGCCGCACTACTGGGAGAGATTAGTATTGCAACGCCCCTCCTCCTGCCTAGGGGTATTGTCCCCTCAAATCTCCCAGAGATGCTCATGTTCATTCTCCAAATGAGACCATGGTTCCATGAGAGCCTAATCCGAGCTAAACTGGGGCTGCCGCAGTCCCTCCATCCCCAGCTGCTGCCCTTCCCTGTTCAGCAAGAAAGCTCGTCTGGTCACACGCTGGACCGGTTCAGAAAAGACAGAACTAACTCAAAAAATCATGACACCTCCCTGCCAGTGCAGCTCCCCGTGGAGTCAAACAAGCACCAGCGCTGCTGCAAGAGATGGGGTGGAGATACACACGATGCAAAGCCAGGCTGCAATAGCTCTGGTTTGGATCAGCTTGAACCCCTTTGGAACCACGCTCCAGGCTGCGCTAGACAATGCCTGCTATTCCAACTGCTTGTGCTGATCTAGCTCTTTCTGCCTGGCTCAGGTTTGGGAGGGGTCCTACAGAGAGCTTCCTCGTCAGAACAGGAGAGGTGGGCAGCCTCCCCTGGCTACCTGTAGCCACTTCCTCAGGTTTTTGTGGAAATGGCCTCCGTGAATGATCTGTGAAGCCTGTAGAGAGTTTCTGCATTCTTGTGGCAGGACAGGCATTTAGGAGTGGTCCTCTGCGTTGAGCCGGGGGGAAGCTCCCTCTCAGGGGCAAAGCCAAGCTACCAATCATCCCACAACAGCCAGAGCGCTCGCTCTGGGAGGCTGTGATGGACTTCCAGAATCCAAGCCCAGTGTGACAGATGATTTGAACGTAGAGAAATGCCACGGAAGGACGGTAAAGGAAGGGACACATCAAAGTCTCTTCGGACTGGAAATTGAAATAATTGCTCCCCTTTTCTGAAGTTTACCAGGTTTTCATCAGATCCTGAGTTGTAAGGCAGGAAGCAAAGCAATTTGGTACTTGCTGGCTTGTTTGCACGTGTCGTCACAGCACAGAGCTGGGGAGGAACACACAATATCAAACAGCAAACATGTAATTAAGACAGTATTACTACCTGCAAAGGTCACCTGCTTCTTTCCAGTAGTGGCTGTAGAAGAGTTTACAGCCAAAATTCTGGAGGGCAAAATCAAGGATACCCAAATTAGCCACTAGAGAGGGAGAAGATATACCTTGTGTCTTTACTTCAAAGGTGAGTTTAATTGTCAGCTCTTCCTCGATCTTCCTTCGTCATGCCAGTTCAACAAGTGTTCAGTTCTGCTGGCTCTGCATACATCTGGGAAGAACACATTCTGCAAAGCACCCTGATGATAGACACATGAGGAACTGGAGATGCTCAGACAGCAAGCAGAGTGATGAGGACTATATAAAGAGAGAAAAAATCCAACGTTCAAGGAATGAGAGAGGAAAGACTGGATTCACTAGGAGAAGCACTTGAGCTTCTGAGGAAACAAAGGGAGAAACCAGTTCAGTTAGAAGGAAACCCTGAAGCCATCTTTTAGATGCCAGACTTGGTACTGGGAGGCACATCTATACCGACAAGTTCCCAGTCTGCGACATTTCACTTACAGCAGCACGTCTGAATGGTTGAGTGCTGTGGCTTGGGAAAGGAGCGGGAGTAACATTGCTCACATTTCAAATCACACGAGGCAGGAAAACATCTTAACAGCCTGAAACCACCGCAACGTTTTCTGGGGTGGAGGGGAGCAACTCCAAAACATTTCTACTGGGAAGGGAAGGAGGAGGAAGAGAGAACGTTGTAGTCAGGGCTCAGTTCAGTAAAGCCCAAAGTCTAACCTATATGCTTGCAGAACTGCTTACTGGAGTGAAGACACTAGAACTAAAATTACTTCTTTTTTTTTTTTTTTTTTTTTTAAATAAGTAGAACTTTTCAGGTTCTTGTCAAACAGCCAGTTGTTTGTTTATTGCCAATGGCTTTACTGTCAGATGCCCATTTATACCCTAAATGTCACTGGTTTGAGAGCACTGCCCTGTTCAGGGGGTAATCAGTGGCCAGCACAGAACCGCCCCTTAGGTGCACTCCATTTGTAACATAATGGAATTTGCATGCTCTGTCGTAAAGGCAATGTTCTAAAATGTGTGAACACTCAAGCCAAGAATGTTATCTGTTCTCCTCCACCCAAAAAAACCCCAGTGGATTGAGTTCTGCTTTTTCACTGATTCTCAGGAGGAATATAAAGATCTCTGCCAGTTGCACAGTTGCAGATGTGTTCTATTTTTTTCCCTACATCAGAGCTTCTGAATCACTCTTAATAACAGGCAAAGGCTGTTCATACCAAATGGGGAAGTTCTCACAGACTATGATGATAAGGCATTTCATCTATTTGCCAAAAAAAAAAAAAGGAAGAAGAAGAAGGAGAAAACACTACCCACAGAACTGCAACATCACATCATCAGCACTTTGCTGAATGCTCACAGAACAACACTGGAAGTCACTGAAGTGTCAGATAGTGATTTCATCATGTGTCAGACCTCCCACTAATAAATGATTCATCTTTCTCAGTACTGACACCTCAAAGAATTAAGGACGAGAAGAAAGAAATTCATAAACTTTTAAGTGAGAAGTACTCTACTGATATTCTACTTCCCAGGTAAACAGAAGCTTATGCACACCCTGAGAACGCGTTCAGAATTTAACCTTCCATTTATCTGAAGTGTACTCCTAAGGTTTGAAAGTGAATCTATTACAGAATAAAAGGTATCATGGAATTCCGTGCGTATTCTACCACCATAATACACAGGGGTAACTTGCTCGATTTACAAACACAAGATTTCACAAACACACACGCACAGCCACCACCTTTGTGAACTGAAACTGGAACTGGCAAGAAATCTTCCCTGCTTTACATAGCAGTGATTAACAGTAGGTTGGTGACAATAAGCCTGCCCCAGCCTCTGGGTGAGGATTACAGATGCAAAAGCAAGTCTAGCTCCTCTGAAAGGCGATGAGCAGCTTCCAATTGACTCTAATGGAAACGGGACTGGAAGGAAATTTGTCATTTTAATAGGAATTCACATAATCATTCTTTGACGGTTCATAAAGCCAGCACATCTTCCACTGATGACAGGAGCTCTGCTGGATGAACAGGACTAACTAGTAATCCAAACTTACTTCTCCCACAAGGTACGAACTTAAATACAGACCCAAACCAGACAACGTACTTAGCAAGACATTATCATTTTTGCTTGCTTTGCTAGGACACCAAAGTTTGTGTAGTCACCCACTGAGTTTCCAGTTAATTTATTTCTATTTCAACAAAATGCAGTAGAGATACAGAGATCTCAAAAGATCCTGCATTCTTTGTAAAAAATAAATAGCTAGGAGAAGAAAGAGATTCTAAAAGTGTCCTAACAAAAAACAAAAACAAAAAAAAAAGCTGTAACATGAATTTAAACCTTATGAAACATTAAAGAATCCACATGGGAGAGAGACCTAACAAATGACCCCACTGTAGGAAAAAAAGAGACAATTGTAATTCACTATGAAACCGTGAGACACCAACCTATGGAAAACCAGGCTTTGCTGGTTCTGCCACTAATGGAGCTCCTTTGGCTGTAGGAGGGTTTTTTCCCTCATCAAAAGAGAATCTATTATAAACAACACACTTCAATCAGTAGACTCAAAGCTGGAGGAGCATATGGATATAGAATTTATCCCACCTGATTCCTCTCCTGGAGCGGGGAAAAGAATTAGAGGAAGATGATAAAGTTTGGACTTGGAGACCCACTCTCAGCAGAAATAATTAGGCTGGTAGGAAAACTGCTGGGGACAGAAAAAAGCCACAAGAACCAGAGGTCTCATGTCCAAAGCAGGTACTTCTTTCTTTGGCTCACTCTGAACAGATATACCAGAGATCCCAACACGATGAAAGGAGCACTTAAAAGCCGTAATACACAAAAGCAAATTATTGTTTGCTGTTCCCCCACCTCTTGTTTCGGTAGAATTAATTTGGGCATCCTGGGTAAAGATGATGTCCAGTTTCTCCGTCAGTTTGATTTGGCACGACCTCTTCATTGTCAGCAGAGGAATGTAAAAGATGGAGATGAACATTTGTATGCAGGAAAATTTACATGGCTGTGGGGCAGGATGCGTGGATGATCAAAAAGAAACGAAAATATTAAATACTTAAAACACTTCACCATGAAATCGCCTTCTCCCCCTTCTCCCACCCTCCCCCCATGTTAAATCAGGTAGAGAAGTGTGATAATATTAAGGCTTAATCCAATTTAAATAAATTATTTTCTTGTAAATGTTAAAACAATCATTACATGCATCATTTACCCCCTCCTCTGCCCATAGTCTTAAATTATGCTCCATTATATTGCGATGGAAAAAATAAGCAGAAATGCTTCTTAAACATCAGAAATTTTGGTTTTGATTATATTCAGAGGTAAAAGTCATTAAGGAGTGCTAGCAAAAAAAAAAAAAAATCTTAGAAAGCATTATGGGGTTTTGTGTGGCAAACTTAATTAAGAAATTTCTTTGCTAGGTTACCAACAATATTTTATTACAAGCTTAGGGTATAAGATCGCTATAGCTCTCTGTCGTGCTTGGCAGCAAAGAAAGAACACATGCAAAGAACAATCTTGTTCTTACAATTAATTACAAATGTACAAATGAGTGATGTATCGGACCCCATCTACAGTGCATAGTCACGCGTTTCTAACCATTTCGCCATCCACCGTTATTAAAAAGCTTGCTTTGCATCTACTGTAGCCCAACTCCACATCACGGCCACGGGTAGTCATGTTTATTCATGCACGGCTACCACCAGCCAGAACTATATGTATCTGTCAGTGCATTTTAGGAAAATCTGCATCAAATAAACAGCAGTGCAGGTCTCTTCAGCTAGCTTGGTTTCTTTAAGCAGATAGATTAGAAGGAAGATAGGAGAAGGCAAGCCAGAAACCCATGGGTGGCGAAGGGCAGGTGGTGACAGACGGCAGTCTTCAGCCACCGGCCAGTCTGGGTCAGTCGATGTGGTGACAATCACCCAACAGGGGATTGCTTAGCAACCCATCCTGCGTATCTCCCACAACCTTACTGTCCAGACAAGGGGTGAGGAATTCTCTCCCCCTTGGCACCGTAAATGGCTGAGAGGGAAATACGCGAGCGCTGGGCACTGTGAAGTCCCTGGCTGCTGGGGGGCCCTGCAGTTGGTGGGGACCCCCACTTGCAGTCTGAGGATGGCCAGTGGAAGGGCCCTGCAAGAACATTTCTGCAGCATAGGAACCTGCAGCACGCAGGACAACGAACCACTGGACACCGGTGAATTCTTCTACGTGGAGAAGTCCATCCTAAATGCTCCCCTCAGAAATCTCAGTTCATCCAGCGGTGTTACTGCATCACAGCGAGGTGCCAAGTCTGGGTCTCCAGCAAAGGTGGAAGACAGATAGCTACAGAAGAAAGAACAGCTGAAAGGGTGTCCTCTTCGAGACTGAGCCAAGTCACGAACCAACCAGAAATCCCCGTTATGGCTGCACGGGCGCCGGCACCTAGACACCCTCGTCCCTGTGGACACAGACCCGTAGCCACTGCTCAACGCTTATAACACTGGTCTCTGAGGCAGGATTTGTAAATCACTGCTCTGCCACTCTCTGCCCAGGCCAGCAAAGGACGTTTTGCTTTAACCTCGGGCCTTCAGTTCGTGCTTCTCCCTAGGAACATTTGTTTCACTCCGCTGTCCAAAGCCAGTCCTCGCCATGAGACTGAATAACAACAGTCTCACCAAGAAGCGTTTCAACAAACCCAAACCACGGCAGCTCCGAGCACGTGACTTCCAAGACGGTTTTACTGGTTATAGAGGGAATTCCAGTCTTTGACTCACTGGTAAGTCAGCGTGTTCCCACGCCGTTTCCTCATCCACACAATTCCCTCGTCCCGAACTGTCTGCTAAGAAAACCTGCGATTATTTGTGTTGCGCTCCATGCAGAGAAACTACAACATACAAACATATAATTATATAGCGATGAGATGCTCCCCTTCCAAAAGCCACAAATTCTAAACAAGATTATCTTGGCTTTCAACTCCATCTTCCCTGGTTCACATGATGAGCCATCTCACGGCGCAGATAGGCACAGTGACATAGTACAGTTTATGTTCTGATTACGTAAATCACCAGGCACGCACTTACTAGAAAGGGCTACTAGGGCTGGTGCCCACTCTCCTCACGACAGCTGCAGGCGTCATGTTCTCGTGTCAACTGATGGGAGAACGGTAGAGGAACTCAAGATGACAAGTGTCTTTTTAATTTACAGGCAACAACGGCAGTTTGAGAACTTTTTAATTAATGAACACAACTGATTGGGCACACGTATGCTGCAAATCTGGCTAAACCACCTTGGGTACTAGAGGCAGATTTGACTCTCTGCACTAATTTAACATTGCAGGGAAGTAATCTAGGGGCAAACATCCACATCCCCACCCCTCTCCTTCATCAGCTAGACTGCCAGAGGTACTCCAACTGGTTTGTTCAAAGGTAGCTTTGGTGTCCCTGCAATCTGCAATGTAGATCTATGCTTTGTTTTTTGGAAACACCACAGGCGGAGTGACTCCGAGGGAAGCGAGGAGACGCCAGGACGCTGCCCACGGGACCTGCAGAGCTGCGTGTGTACTTCCGATGCTGGGGAAGCAATGACCTGATCGGTGCTCTCTCCTGCTCTCTTGGAAATGCACCGGCTTCGAAAAACATGTTTCCATTGCGCCCAGATATCCGCTTTAATAAACAAACTTTAATAAAACAAGCAATTAAAAAAAAGCCCGATCCTCTCACACAGCATGCCCTGCAAGCCAGTTACGGAGAACCACTCTCGTGGGCCAGCGAGCAGTCTCCTCCCAGGCCAGGAACCGAGCAGGAACGGAGCCCGCCGCAGCTGGGCAGGAAGGGCTGGGCTCACTGGGGCTTGGAAATAAAACAGTTTGTTTGGCAGATAGCTATTTCTTCACGGACTGGTCAGCAGGAGACATCATGGAAGCTGGCTGGTGACTTGAGCAAGTCCCGCTGCCCTCCGGCTGTGCTGTGTCCGTGTCAGCAAAGAAAGCAAATTTTAAGCTGTACCCAAATCCTGTAAGAATTATAATGACACGACCGACACTTGGTGTGGCCATCCTTTCTCTGCTGCGGCTGATACGGTAACCCTAATTCAGCTTTTGCCGTGACTCACTTATGCCCAATGCCCTTAATCTACAAACACCCAAGGACGATAGCTCAGCTTTATTACCCCTATTCCCTGGGCTCGCATCTCATACAAGCACACTCAAGAAACACCGACTCCTAAAATAGCCAGGCACGTGGATTTCCACCCTCTCTTCAGGAGAGCGGTTCAGAACCATAGGTCCTACAGGTCCTGGTAACACTTCAAATTGCTAACCCAAACCTTTTGATAGTGGCAGGCAGTGTCTTCAGAAACAGCCGGCGGTTTATCTTACCTCTCACACCAAGCTACTACATACCATCAGCCATGTTTACAGAGGCACTGCCGCGTCAGAAGACAGAGCACGAACCAAGCAGAGCACAAACCCCGGTTCACACCAGCAGAAGACTTTCAAACTGCGTTTCCAAAGCCAGCACATACCACGAACTCAATAAAAACAACGGAGACCACCACTGGAGTTACTATAACCGGCTATCGCAAGCAAGAAATAAACATACCCAAGTTTTTGGGCAAGAAAAGCTCTTGCTAAGAAAAAGCACGTTGCTCTTTTGCTTTATTTCCCACCCTCTGCTCTTTGCTTAGCGATTTCAGCGTCTCAGCTCTGGGCGGTGCTGGGATACCTCAAAAACTGTTCAAGAAGCACCCAGCACCCTACAGGATCAAGCCTTACCTCCGCTGTTATTAAACACGGAATTGTCTTCATTCGGACTGCAACAGCCATCCGCTGTTTCTGTCCTTTCGGGAGGAGCCACCACTACGTGTGTGTTACTCGATTATTTATAAACATGACCTTTTATTAAAAACACAGCCTCCACTGTGCTCAGAATTAATTCTCCTTGGCTGTCACACAAATGATGTTTCAAATGTGTGAAATTTATGGGCAGTTACAAAGCAAAACGATGGCTGCACTTTGGCTAGTAAACCGGACGCCAGCCGCGCTGCCCCTGCCAGCGCTGGAGCCGAGTTGGAGGCCTGATTCACCACTTTTCCACACTACTCATCAGCTGGAACCAGCTCTGGGCAACAGAGCCGGTGTTTTTTTCCAACAGGAAAACTAAGAGTGTCCTGTGCTTGAGAGGAGCATCATTATGGGCTATGAAGATGGGCTCTGTCACGCTACACTCCTCTCAGAGCCGTATGTACGCTCTCTTGGAAAATCAAGCCACCTAAAATAAAACAACCTTATTTCTTTCCTAGACAGTCCTCGAAGTCCCCTGCTGCTAAGGCAAAAGGCCTCTGCCCAGACCGAGCCGACATGCAGACAGGAAAGGCAGACATGCAAATGGCAGGTTTGTGGGGTACCAGTGGCTGACCTGAGAATCTCTAGAGCCTCCAGTTCACCATGGAGCATAAAAACCTGTGCTACCTCTTTCCTTTTGTCACCCAAACTCGCCAGACAACTTCTACAGCAAAGCTAGCCCTTGCCCCTCTCTGGCTATCTGCTCCCTGCACCTTTCCCCAGGACTTCTCCCTGCTCACAACCTCTTTGGCTCTCTGCACGTACTCCAATCCCACACTCCACCTTCCCACTCCCGTTCCCCTTCTTCCATGCAGAGTTCTTATTTAAGAGCATTTTACTTCAACTTCACAGAATCACAGAGTGCTTTGGGTGGGAAGGGACCTTCAGAGGCCATCTAGACGAACGCCCCTGCAGGGAGCAGGGACAGCTTCAACTAGAGCAGGTTGCCCCATCCAACCGGACCTGGGATGTTTCCAGGGATGGGGCTTCTACCGCCTCTCTGGGCAACCTGTGCTAGTGTTTCGCCACCCTCAGCGTAAAAAATGTCCTCGTTATATCTAGCCTAGAAGTCCCTCTTTCAGTTTAACCCATCACTCCTTGTCCTGTCACAACAGCCCCTGCTAAAAAGTCTCTCCCCATCTTTCTTACAGCCCCCTTTAAGCACTGAAAGGCTGCACTAAGATCTCCCTGGAGCCTTCTCTTCTCCAGGTTGAACAACCCCAACTCTCTCAGCCTGCCCTCACAGCAGAGGTGCTCCAGCCCTCTGATCATTTTTGTGGCCTCCCCTCGTCCGACTTAAAGGACCAATGTAACGAACTGGTTAAAATTACCAATTCAACTAAAATAGTTCATGTTTACACAAAATAACCCTTTGTGAAGCAACTTGCACTGAAACAAAACCCAGACGTTCGTCTCAATTTGACCATTTTTGCTGAAGCTTGTGTGCTTCCACGGGTTTCGTTCAAACTTGTGTGCCTCAAGGGTTGCTGTCCCACAGTCCTATTTCTCAACAGATGCAAGGCAACGAAGCAAACGCCAGTAAACGCTGCACCATGTGGCAAGAACAGGCACCCTTACACTGCCAGCCGTAAAAGGCAGGGAAATAAAACGCAAAGAAAAGCAAAGCTGACGTAGTACTCCATGCAGCGAAGGCGGACAAAGAGCCAAACGAAGAGATGCAGCTTTTTCTGCGGTGCTCACACCGAGAACAGCACGACTGTCCGCAAGCACTGCGTTTCCATCAGCTCTGTGAGCTGAAGGAATACTAGCCCCATTTGACAGACTGCAAACGGAGGCAGGCAGAAATTAAGATCTGCAGAGTCTGAGAGAACCTAAAACCCGGTTCTTGCTAGTGCCAAACATCGCATAGTCTTTGAGACTTCAAAGGATCCAGCTTCCAGCAGCCTTTGGCACAGATGCACGTGTGTAGTCCTAAGAGAACCCGTGAAATGAGGAACACAATGCAAAAGCTACAACAGGAACACTTTAGCAACCACAGACACGTTTATTTCCCCATCTCCGCTTCTACATTTTCAAGTGGGGGAACAAAGTACCCTGCACACTGGGAGATTTGGATCAAAGAGCTATGATGGTCACAAGTCACAACTCATCACCCACCTGACAACTGTAGCTATTTATGTACAAATTAGCAGTGCTGACCTGGCCACTATTAAAAGATTGATGTAAATGGCTTATCCAGCATCACACTCCTTGGCAGCGAATCAACTTCTCCAAAGGAACATTCAGCTGCCTTAACAATGAAATTATGTCTTCCCTTCTTGCATTCATAGGAACACAGGAGGGTAAGAGTTCAACAGACAACACTCTCCTTCAGCGTGCACTTTAATTCATCCCCAGAGCAGGCTGTAATACACTGAGTAAAAAACGATCACCCCATGGAGGGGGGTGGGGGGATCTATTTTAAGATTATTACAAAGCAATATATAGATGTATGGATGGAATTAAGATTGCATAAGCATTTCCTAATTCTGGCATTTTGTAACTTCTGAGCGCTTAACTTAGCCACTTTAATATCCTTTCGCTCCGGCCATCTGGGTAGTGTCTGTCTGCACGTGTACGTAAGGCTGCCTCAAGGATCCTGCAGACGCTAGGCACCACGTCGCAATTGCCCAGAGGACTTTAAATCACGTGCATAAACCCGTGTTGCATGAATTCAGCCTCTTTTTGCATGTGATCTGGAGTCGGCTACACACGTAGAGCTTAGCTGCACCGTGGCGGCTGCCCGTCGGGAAATCCTCAGGTCCGGACGCAGCGACACCACCTCACGTGTACGCTAGCTGCCACGGTCATTATGTTTGCATTTATCTATAGCTTTAACATACATGCACATTTATGCGTATATTTAACAAGTTAAAAAGGTTGCGGGGAAGTGGCCAAACTGTCTGCCAGCAACTGGCTACTCGTGTGTCTGTTTCCCCACGAGAACCAATCAAAGGGAGCTCCACTTCCCTGCTCCGCGCGGGATTCATTCACAGCAGCATGCGATTTTTCGCTGGGATATGTGTCGTAACGCGATCTCGAGTACTCTGCTCCAGTGTCAGTAATGCATCAGGGGACTCCTAAGACCAGCGCAAAACCGTAAGTCAGAACGCGAATACAGGAAGGATTCGGTGTTTAAAGCGTGACAGGAAAGAGGAGGTGAATTCAAACTGGGGGATGTGGAACCCAGAATGCGGGGTCTGGAATCAACGCCAGCCAGAGACAAGAAGAATTCTGCAAAATCCAGCACTCCAGGTAGCTATAGGCTACTCTGACAGTCTCTGCATCCTTCTCACCCGCTGCAAGAAAGAGCTGGCTGCCTGTGGCGAAGTCCTCCCTTCTCAAACACGAAACAAAACGTGTCACACACAAACGGTGCTGCTATTTGTGGCACAAAAAGCTGCTCTGTAGGAAGGGGCCTGGATTTTACAAACCTCGGCATCTACTTTTATAGTTCCTTTACCTACGGTATCGAGCTGCTAGGAAGCCATTCGAACCTCTAAAAATGAGAATGCCCATGCATTACTGTTTCTCCACAGATCACCAGCCTGATTCTAGCGCTAGAAGCAAGTTCCGTATCCCACAGCGTAAAGCGACCAACTCGCCCCCGCCCTTGTCCTCCTCAGCGTACAAAAAAGTTTTGCCTTTATCCACACATGGGATGAGAGCTCAGAATCCAAAGCCGAATCCCTTTCAGATGCAGAAAACCTGTTCAAGGCTAGAGAACTTCACCTTGCCTTTTCTTAAAATCAGGTAAATATGCCACAGTTGAGGAAAAGGTATCCAGAAGTTATTTTTATGAACTGGTAAGCAGCCATCTGTCCACGAACAGTCACAGCCTGTCCCCGAGATGAGGCTCCTTTACGGCTCAACTTGTCCGGCATCACGCCCTTTGTTTGCTGACTGGTGAATTATGGCTCGCGAATTCACCCCATGTTCTTTCTGCCCTCCCGGTGCTGCTTGTGCCCATTGTTTTGTCTGTTTGACCAAACAGAAGGAACAACAACAAACCTGAAATGATTATTGTTTGGTTTATAGTAGGTCCTCATTTTCTTTGTGAACTAAATACCCTTTTTTATTTGTTTTGACCAGCACCATACCAGGACCTTCCCCATGCGCTTACTCAAAATCTCGCCCCAGAACTCTGAGAAGCCACAAACCATTTTGCATATTCATCTGCCTTCCAAGTTTGAAAGCATCAAAAGCAGCAGTTCCTGGTTAAAAACCAGGAAGTGCAGTCGCACCTAAGTCAGCTGTGATGAATGTCCTTTCCCTATAACCTCAAAGAGATTTTATCCGCGTTGAGATGTGAAGTAGGCAACTATTATGAAAGCTCTCGTAGCTGGAGAGGTGTCACCAAGGGTCCTTCTTAACGAAGCTTCCTCTCGCTTTTCACTGGAATCCTGTGTACTAGAAGATTATCTTATGTGCTGGAAAGTGACTGGATTTCACCTCTTGCTCAGAGATCACTGCGCCTGGGGTGGTTTTCTTTGTGAAAGGATTATGTGCAATGAAGAAACGAATCAGATGCAAACGAGGAAACTCTCCCATGCTAACCATAGTCACTTCTTAAACAGTTTCAAGGGACAATATGGTTGGAAGTGGCCAGGATGAAACTCACCATCTAGAAACTAGAAAAAAACCAATGTGATTGAATGTCATGGCCAACACTGACATCAGCAGCAGTTAACCTGCGATACCAACTGCTGTTGTAGCAGCATTTAATTAATTTTGTGGTCCAGTTCATCTTCCGTATTTAAAAGGTGAATCTCCAAAACACACACGAGAAACTGAAAGGCAAAATCCACCACAGATACACGATATGAAGCACCTACATAATACAATGCTCTGTATAACAATGTAAATAGAGTCACAGATCGACGGAAAAGGTTCCTGCCACCCAGCCTCGAGAAGGAGTTCATTGGTTTGCACTGACTGTAAGATCTTGTCCAACACGGGGCACAAAACCCAGCAACAAACTTAGCAACACTGAGACTCAAGAACACTCAGGAAGTAATCTCCAAAGCGAGGGGGCAGAAGGAGTTGGGTTTGCCACCTGACGTTATTTGAGAAAAGCCAGGTAGGTTTGCTACGAGAACCTTTTGCTCAGTGGTTGACTTAGAAATACACGCTTAACAACTATCTTTGTCTCTTCTGGCTTTCCAAAACGTCTCCTGGAGAGAGAGTGTTCACAGACATGTCATTATTAAGTGAAGAAAATCCAAGACTAAAGTCTTCTCTTCCACGTGTGTCCTAGTCCTTCAAGCTACATAAATACTTTTATTAAAGTAAGTGAGGGTAGACAGTTAAGCAGTCCTACAGGACATGTGCGTATTTCCAATTTAAAGGCACAAAATTCTCTCTTCAGACTTTCACTTCTGAAATAATATGTATTCTTCTACAAGAGGCCTAAAGAACAGCCTTCAAAAGATGAACTTGATCACAAGTAGTATTACCATAAAAGCTTGATGTTGAACGAGACCAAACACAGATTTTTCTTTTTTTCATATTTTATTGAACAAGACTAGGAAAAAAGCCCTAAAATTACTAGTAATACGCATGAGGAAGTGAAAGGAAAACTAAGAAATTATGACATAACTGGAATGTTTTCCATTTAGTCTCTTAAAACGTGATTTCCATCTTATTTCTAAGGTAAAGGGAGAACATTACGCTCAGTTATCTATATGAGGGCTGAAGGTGGCCTCACGGTTGAGACAGAAGACTAGGAACCAGTGAGTGAGCTTCTGGGGAGTCCTGGGTCTCCTGCTCTCCTGCCTTCGAGCACAGCCACCCAGCAGCCTTGTGCAAACGCTGTTGTACCTAGGGAGCAGAGGTAATACTCTCCAGAAGGGCTGTGCACATACCGAGTATTTGAACTTCAGGGTTTTGCATTGACATCGTTCCTAGCGCCAGGAGCGCCGAGCCAGTTCACGGGGACAGCCGGCGGGGGCCGGGCCGGGCCGGGCCGGACCGCGCTGCCGCGGACCAGGGCGAGCGCCCAGCCCCGGGACCCAGCTCCCCTCGGCGCTTCTGCCTCTCGGGGTAAGCCGCCCGCTGCTGCCGGTGAACGGCTGGGCTCACCGCGGCGCGCCCGGGGATTTAAAAGCCCACAGCCACACAAACAGGTTATTCTGCGGCGCGCCGGACCACCGAGCCGGCCCCGCCGCCGCCGCCCGGGTACCGCGGGGCAGCGGCGTTTCGGAAGGAGGAGGCGCGACCTCAGGACACCTTTGTGACCCACCGGGCGAGCCTCGCACAGCCCGGCCCGGCCCAGGAGCCTGCCCTGCACTGACACCGCCCGCCCGCCCGCCAGACGGGCGGGCAGGGGGTGCAGACGGGCGGCCCCGCGGCCGAGCCCGCCGCCGGCCTCCCCCTCGGCGGCGCACCCCACAGCCACGAAGTTACGTGCCGCCGCTTCCCAGCCGAACCCAGACACATTAATCCCGGTGCTCTCCCGGCAGCCTCCCGCGGCGCCTGCCTGCCTCCCCGTTCCCTGTCAGCCAGTCCCAATACCCTCTTTTGCCCTGCCGGGGCCGTCCGCTTCCCCGGGCGGCCGGCGGTCGCCTCGCCGCCACCTCCGCACCGGCACCCCGCAACGCCCAAGCGCAAGTCCCGCGGGCCCATCACCCGCCCCGCGGCGCCCGGTGGTAGAGGCGGCGGTGGAGGGATGAGGGGGACAAGACGGCGGGGGAAACCAACGGGGAGGGCGGTGCGTCTGAGCGTCGCGCAGGGGGTTCCTCCCGCAGCAGCCAATCGGCGGAGGGCACTTGCGCGCAAGGCACGCCGGGAGTTGTAGTTGGCCGCCGTCGCCATTTTGTGGTGCGGGAACTACAACTTTCCCGCGAGCAAGGACAATTCCCGGGCCCTACGCGGAGCCCCGCCGGCGAGGCCAGGTGCTGCCAGCGCGGCTGGCCCCGGTACATGCCCGGGCCGGGGGAAGGCGCGGCGGGCGCAGGGACGGAGAGCCCTTGGCCAGACGGCAGGAGGGAGGCTGCTGCGGGGCGGGGAGGGGGTAGGGCAGGGCAGGGCGAGCGAGCGTGCTGCGCGCTGAGGGACCGTCGCCAAACTCCCCGCTCGGGTTGTGGCGCAGGGCTAGCGGCGACCTTGGCTGCCGGGTGGCCGCGCTTAAATGCCGAAAAAAAGGAGGTGGGAGGAGGAGTGGGGGGGGGAGGAAGGGAAGCGCGTGACGCTTGACCCGCATGAAGCGTCTAGCGAGGCCTGTTGCGTGCGTTGAACGCAACGGGGGTCCGGGCGTTGCGGCGGCTGCCCCGGTTGGGAGTTAAGGGCAGGCCCTAAGGCGTGTATGTATGTATGTGTGTGTGTGCGTGTGCGCGCGCGTGTGCCCGCGTATATATATATACACATATATATGTACACACACGCGCGCGCACACACACGCAGACATATATATTAGGAGAAAAAAAAAAAAAAAAAGGAGCCAGGTCCATTTAAAGTTGCTGCCGGAGAGCTGCTCTCATTGGTTAGCGGGGAGCCGGAGGAGCGGAGACACACACGGTGCGCGCAGCCCTCGCTGCCGCTGCCGCCGCCGCCGCCGCTGCCGCCGCTGCCGGAGCCGCCGGAGCCCTCGGAGCCGCCGCCGCCGCCGCCGCTGCTGGAGTTGTCTCTGCCGCTTTCCCTGCTGCAGCGGCAGGAACGTGACTTCCACCGTTGTGATTATTTATCTTCTCCTTTCGGCCCCTTCTCCTCCTCCAAGATGTAACTACAGCTCTGACACTAAGGACCTGCAGATCGCTTAGGTGGCTCGAGAAAGAGAAAAGGGGATATCAAGGGCGTCGTTTTTTGTGTTTAAGGGGGAAATTTTCTATTATAATGTTTCACTAAAGTGAATTTTTGTTTTTTGTTCGTTTGTTTCCTTCGCATTCGTCTTTTTTTTTTTTCTTTCGTCCCCCATTTCTCGGATTTATTGCTAGGAGAATCACATTGTGAGGGAAGAAAGTCGGATTACAAGATACCACTACAAACAACCTCCTCCCCCCCAGGATTTTTTCGGTATTTTTCTTTTTCTTTTTCTTTTTTTTTTTTTAAATTGTCGCGGCTTTAATTCATGAAGCAATTGTCCCCTTTTGCAATCAGAATTTGGATACCAGAATGAGCAAAGAAAGACCCAAGAGGAATATAATTCAAAAGAAATACGTAAGTGGTCATAACATCTATCGTTTGACTCCCAGTTTTTAGGAAATGGCAGTGAATGTCAAGTTTAGAGCTAATCCTGCGGCTCTGAGGCTTTCGAAACAGACGCGATCCTGAATTTTATTTTGCTGTGCTGTGGTGGGGGAGTTTCCGAGGCCCCCTCCACCGGGGAAACATTCTGTCTAGTTTGATTATAAAACCAGATTTGTGTAGCGATTCCTCCAGTGAACAAATGTATTGACCTCAAATGACACAATCATCATCTAGTTTTAGATGAAAGGCGGGGAGACCTCGGGGGGGGGGGGGGTGTTGTGTTTGCCGCGATAATATCACGAAACTGCATTTTCCAAGCGGTTTTATTAATATTGCGCTTTGGCATGGGAAAGGAGGTGGGTTTTTTATGGTCTGCGTGTGTCTCTCCCCGTCTGGGGAAGCGGCGGCGGTGGTTGTTGAAAGCCCTTTAAGTTGAAACCGAGTGTGTCTGGTTATGGCGAGCTCGTTTCTCGCACTACCACATCCCATCTCCCGCATGCGATCGGCTGCCAGAGAAACCCAGCCGGCCGGGGATCGCCTTCCCCGGGCTTCACTCGAATAATGGGGGGGGGAATGGCTCGGTATGGCTTTAAAATAATTCATTATGATGGCTCGAAAATTTGAGCTAGTCCAGCGCAGCCCGGGCTGTGTTTCTGCCTCTCTTTATGCACCCGCTTAAACCAACCCCTTGTAATTGTCTGAGCCTTTAAACGTATCGATGTGGAGGGGTAGTTGGATTTTTGTTCGTGCTCCAGTTACGTTTTGATTGGCATCGGCGAGTTTTTCTTTACGTTTGGGGGGGGGGGCACGACGGAGGAGATTAGCCAAATCTGCAGTCGAGCGAATGATTTTTTATCTGCACGTTTAGAAAGAATTCTTCATTTTGTTGTTGTTGTTGGGGGGGCGGGATATAAATCCTCGCTTTCGGGTGTGTGTGATGCGAGGCTTTAAAAGTTGTAGTTTATATCGTGCCTGTCGTTCGTGCTGATTGTTTTTTGTATTGTTTTGGGTTGTTTTTTGTTTTTGTTTTTTTGCCAGCGAGGGGTGTTTCTTGGCAGGGAGGGTGACCTTCGGGACACTTTCCCTCGCTATTCTATAGATTCGAGAAAAACTGCAGTTGACTCCAGCTCGCTGCCGCTATCGATCGCCCGCCCCGCTGAAACGCAGCCCGGGGAAGGGGAAGGTGGTGGCGTGGTGGGGGCTAAGCGCTATTTCGGAGCTGTGTGTGTTTCCCCCCCCCCCCCCGCCCCCCCGATATTTCCGAATTAAAATACATCCGCATTGCAGAGGAGCGGGGAGCCCGGGGCCGGCGAGTTTAAAGTCGTGCTTCGAAACGGGAACGGCGGGTGGAAAGTCTGGCGAAACACGCGAGGCGTCCACGTTTCCCAGGCAGGCAGACAAAAGCGGGGCGGGGGGGGGGATGTGGAAGGAAGCCGCGGTGTCAATAAGGGGGGGGGGGGGGGGGGGGGCGGCGATCGCCCTAAACCGCTGCTCCCGCGGTCGTCCCGGGCTCGTGGGGGCGAACAATGCAGCGCCGCTCCCGCACCACCCGGGGGTGGGTGGGGGGACGGGGAAGCGCGGCTCCCGCCAGCCCCGAGCCCCGGGGGAAGGCAGTGGCGGGGTGGGGGAGGACGGGGACGGATGGGGCCGAGCGCGACGCGGCGGGCAATGCGCCGTGGGTGCTTCCCGGTTGCAACTTCGCGGCGGCGCTGCCTTTTTTTTTTTTTTAACCCTCCACCCTTTCCCCCCTTCTCCACCCCCGTCCCTGGTTTTTATTTTGGGCAGAAGGCGGCGGTGCTGGCGGGACGCGCTGCCGGCGGCGGCGGCGGCAGCGGCAGCAGCAACAGGTTGCCGGGGCTGTGACGGGAGCCCGCGGGCCGCCGGCCACGCCGCCGCCCGGCCAGGTTCGCCCTGCTCCCGTGACGTCACAAAGGGAAGGGCCTGCGCGCCGTGGAATCTTCGTCGCTTCGCGGCCCCCCCCCGCCCCGTCCCTGGCGTGACGTCAGAGACGAGGCGGGCCGGGGGCGGGGGGAGGCCCCGGGGCTGCGGGGGTGGGGGCGGCCCGGCCCCGGGCCAGGTGAGCAGGTGCGGGGCCGCCCGGCGCGGCCTGGCCCGGCCCTGCCGGTTTCGGGGTGGGAGGAGGCAGCCGCCGCCCCGCGCGGAGGGGAGGGCCGGTCACGTCTCCCCGCCGGGGCAGAGGCGTGGGGACGCGGCGTGGCGACACGCGTGACACGTTTCCTCCTGCCCGTGACCTTCGGGCGCTGCGGCAGCCGCCGCCGCCACCTCCTCCTCGCCGGTGCTAGCTGGGCCTTTTGTTGTCGGCCTGCGCGGCTGCAGGTGTGATCACTCGCCCCCCGGGTCGGGCCCGCAACCGCGGCCCGGCCTCCGCGAGGGCCGCTCGTCCCAGGTCGGGGCCGTTAAACACCCCCCTCCGCCCCGTCCTGTCAGGCTCGGTCCCACCGGTGACACCCCGCGGCCCTGGGGCAGCCGCAGGTGACCCGGGAGAGGCGGTGCGAAAAGCTTTCAGCGGCCGAGGCAGGCCTCACCGCAGCGGCCCGTGGCGCGGCCAGGCCCGACCGCCGGCTTCTCTGCCCCGCTGCCGAGCCGCAGCGGGACGCTGATCCGCCGAGTGACAGGCCTTGCTTGCCTGGCTGCAGGGCCCCTGGTGCTCCCAACCCGGAGGTGAGGCCTGTGCCTGGGGTGATGCCCCGCCGCGAGGAGCGAGGGTCCAGCCGAGTGTCCCCAGCCGCACAGCGCTGCTGGGCTGGCCCTGCTCCTCGTATGGCTGTGGGTTGTCATGTCGGGACATAGCGGAGCCTGTTTAGGCTGCTGCTTTTCATCATTTACAAAGTGAATTCTGAAAACAAAAAGGTGATGAGAACAATGGAGTAAAGCCTGAGTGTTGCGGGCTGCCATCGCGGGGCTTGGCTACCCGCTCCGTAAGTGGTTGAAATTAAAAGTTCTCTTAAACTTGGAGAGCGTTATCTTTTGCGACCGATAACCCAGGAATGAGGAAATCCGTGTATGCATCTTTTTTTCTGCGCTTTAAAAATGCTATCACTTAATTTTTAAAAGAACTATGGCTGACTCATACAAATCTTTCTTCTCACTTTACCCTCCTCCTTCTCAAACATCTTTACATATCAAATATTGCCTTTTGGCTCAAGCCTCAGAAAACTGACAGCTTTGTAAAGCATCAGCCGAGAAGCCAGACTGCATTCAGTATGCGCTTGGAATTAATAGTTCTTAAATGAAAAGCTTTGAAGTCTTAAGCGTAATTTCACAGGTGCTTTTTTCAGCCTGTTTTTGTGATGCTGAATAGCAAATCTTCTGTTCTTGCTGGCTTAGGTCTCAGAGTATCAGACCTGGATTGCTGTCTTAAAATACCTGCACGGTTCTGCCATGGGAGCAGATGGCGAAATATAATTAAGGAGTCATGTCACTACTGTTGCCTCATGTGGTTTGTTCCCTTGTCCTTGCAGCAGTAAAAGTGCCGTAGCCTGCCATGAGGTGACACGCTTCACCTAGGGACGGCCTGGTAAACCCTTGGGACAGAGGGCTGGCGAGGGCCGGCCAGGATTACCCTCAGACATCCCCGGAGAGCTCCCAGGAGTGCTGCAGCCTTTCAAACAATACTCTGCTTCGGTTGGCTTGGGAGCTTTGAGGGGATGGTGACCATGCAGTGCCACCTTCTCCTGAGTAAGGGGCATTTGTGTGCAGGGGGCTGGCCCCGGGCACCCCAGGGCTTCAGCCAGACCCTCCTGCCCTGCTTTTTTTTTTTTTTTTTCCTGAGGATTTTCCTCATTTCCCTTCCCCAGCCTCGCAACTGAAGTGGTGCTTTCACTTCTTTAAGTCTGACAACTTTCTACGAGAAATCATGTAAATCTACCGATGCTTTTTACTCCCTCTACTTTTTGCTATCAACAAATGCTTTGCCGTGAGGTACTAATGGTCTCCTGCTCGCTCTGATGCTCGGTGAGCCAGGAGCCTGTGTAAGATGCGTCCAAGTGAATTAGCATGAATCAAGGCCCCTGTGAATGGTTTCTAATGTTCATTAAGCGCTTTCACCTTCTCTTCTGAGGCCTACTAAGCCAGTATTAAAAATATATTACCCTTTCCTTTTCTGGAGATGTAAAATAACAGCTAATGTCATGCATATGCTAAAGCGCGGTGGAAGCCTCCGTAAGGCAGTAGCATTCCCTCCATTTTATTGTTTGATGGAACAGAAGTCTAAAATACGTGCCTGAAGCTACATAGTGTAACGGTGGCAGAGATGGAACTAATCTGTATTTCTGCAGCCTCGTCCAGCACTCTGTCCTGTAGCTCACAGGCTCTCGCTGCGAGGCACAGCATCTGCCGCGCAGAGACTCGCTTTACACAGTTCAAACTTCCTTCAGGATTTTCCCTCTCCACACTTAGGTCTGGATTATTAGATTAACAGTATATTTGTAACATCATAAAATAAAAGAGGCATTTCAGTGTGGATTTTCAGAGTTTTTTTTCTTTTTTTTTTTTTGAGTGATGATCATACCCTGCAGCTGATAGAGACCAGTTGATGCTGTGATGACTCAGCTGTGGGAGTATTACATAAAGTAGGTCAGTTTTTAAATCTCACAGTCTGAAGCTAAAAAGAGTCCAGATTTTAAATTTGTATTTTGTTTATACACATTACCGATATTTCCTGGTTTGAACATAACTAAAAGTTCTCGAGGAGAGGGAAATGTTTTTTTTGATTGCTTTGGGTTTTTTTAATTATTATTTTTTGCTGTTTGTTTTGTATAGCGACTGAGTTCAATTGACTTGAACTTGAGGAGGGAGGGAGAACACCAGCTGCTTTCAATACTAAAGTTTCCAGTTTGCACTCAAATGAAAGGGTGGCTTAAAGGTAATTTTAAAGGAAGAGAAGGAAAAGCAGGGACACGTTTATTATTTTTTATTACAAGCACCCAGCTTTTGTGTGATTTAGCAGATGTGGAATTTGCAGAGGAATAAAGGCATTGCTTCGAAATCCAAGTTTGCATTTAAAACACTCTGTTTCTTCCCCCCAGTCCTTTGCGTGGCTTTCTTCCCAACTATAAATGTAAACCAAGTGTAAATGATGCATTGTTTGCCTTAGTGGGCAGACAGTCTGAAAACAATAGTGCTGATGGATTTGACTGCCTCTGCCCAAGATTAATGGGACATTAACTTTCAAGTCTAATAATGCAAATTTCAATGTTGCCAAACCTGAACTTCCCTTCAATGTTTCTGCGTGCTGATGGCCCCAAATGTCCCTGTGCTATGGGCCAAAACTTCAGCTGACAGTTTTTATGATGTAGCTCTTCACCATCAATACAAAGCTCCTTAACCTGTTGTGACTGCTTTAGAGAAGAGGGTAAAACACACCCAAAGTTTCATGTGCAAGCCAGCGATGGGGTATGGTGCACATGTACCTTTTATACTTATTACCAGTTTTTATTTAAAGCATTCCTAAGTGGTAGGAAGCCACCAGGAAACTTAAAAGCTGCAAATCGCTTGTAAAATTCAGGTCTAGTATGTGAGGAGTACTTGGCACTGAAATTCAGATACAGGAAATAAGACGCTTGCCAAAATGTGTTTGGTGTTCTGTTAGATCTTTGATGGCTTGGTTGTTTTGCTGGCTCATTACTGCTGGGAATATTGGATGGGATCCTTCTTGGTTTTTCACAGGCAGGTTTTATTTGGGAACTCTTGGTTTTCATTTGTAGGGGTGGGTTTATTTCGGTCAGTTCACAAAAACGTTTTCTCAATGAATCAGTAGGTCGAAGGTTTAAAACCATTTGCCGTTTCACTTGCTCGGGTTTCACACTTTCCCTCGGGTAACGACATCCTGTTCTGATGTTGTTCCTCCAGTAAGCGGGCAGAGGCCTGGTGTTTCCAGCGGTGGGCTGTGGGAAAGGAATAAACCCTTGAATTACAGCAGCGGGGGCTTGCTTGGAAATATGCTAGATCCCGTCCCCTCCGCGCCTGCTTTTTTCCTATTAGTCGCTTCCTTATGCAGATGAAGGGTAGGATGAAGCTGTAAAATGCTGCTCTTCAACTTGTCCCGCAAGCATGGCCACGGTCAGGAGTGCCCGAGAGCATTGCCATGCCGAATGCCGTGTCTCGAGGCTTTCGGCTAGAGAACACGGCTCCCTGTGAGCAGATGGATGGTGTGAGTGGACCCTGTCTGCTCCCGTGCAAAATTTATCGGTGTAGTTTATGCTGCTGCAGAAGCTGTAGGAGCGACCAACTTGGCTGAGTGTGGAAACATGGAAAAAATGCTCTGGTGGAAATTCTGGTCCCATCAGTTCATGTAGGGACGAGTGGCGACTGAACCGGCTTCAGCATTTCTGCAGCAGATGTCTCATCCCCGACTGACACGTCGTAAAACCACATTCCGTATTTTTATCTGGGGGAACAAAACCGCCTCTAATCAAGCATAAAAATGGGATTGTGTGATTAAAAAAACGCATTGAAAGCCAAATGAAAAACCTGTACTGAGGTCTCCGTACGCTTTCTGCGTCTAGGTCAGGCCTGTGGAGCAGTAGGTTCTGCTCAGGTTGGGTTTAGTGCCTGTAGGTTTGCTACAGCTGCGGCCAGATGTTTTGACACTGCTGAAATCAGTTTAGCAAAAATGTGATTATGCCCCCAGAGGAGTTTGTAATTGCAGCACTTGAGGGACGTGACTTAATCCTTTCTAAATGTCTCTTTTCTGCAATGTGTCATCTGCTTGGTCTGTCGTCCTTGGGTTCTGCCGTCTCTTCTGCCAGGTTCGTCCCTTGAATCGCTCTGCAAAAACGCAGCTTTGGATCTGTGGCTGTTCCTGTATTGCTTGGACTTCCTAAAGGCTAGAAGAAATGCAGATAGAATCAAGATAAGAAACTGTGACCTGCTGCCGTGCTCCAGGAGGGCTTGCGGTACTGACGTCCCTGCGCTCTGCTTTCGGTTCCCCGAGCTTGCCTTGCTGCTCTGACATCTTTTGGATGACGTGATGGCTGCAGGAGATCAGCGTGTTTTGGCACACGCACGCTATGATGACTGGCTAGTGATATTTATGAAGTTCAAAAATAAACCATGGGAGCTCATTCTGACATAATCTGCTAATCTTAGTTTTGCACTTTGATGCTGCGTTGTCTGCGCCAAGTCAGGGTAACTATATATTGCAAGCGAGTCATTTTTAGCTTTGCTTGCAGATTAGTGTTGGAGCAATGCATGCTTTAAATTAAGAACGATGGGAGTGAATTTTGAGAAATTATTGGCTCTTTCAACCGTATGCATATGGGAATCAGTTCCCTGCCTATTTTTAAAGCAGATTTATGTGAGTGGGTAGAGAGACATGTTCCCCAATATTTCTGGACAATGTGTACTGGCGTTTTGACACGATGATCTTTTCCTTCGCTGCCCACGAGAACAGGACCTGTCTTCTCTGCCCTTTCCCACATTTGTATGTTAGGGGAAGGACTTTCTTTTCTCTTTGAGGATTGTACTTTATTTTCTTCTGGGGAAAAAAAAAAAATCTGCTGCTGCTTTGGGTAAACTTCAGTCTCGTGCTAGGCATCCTGCTAGTCACACTGTGTGTCGGGAAGTCCAAGCAAGAGAGCGAGCTTCTGAGGCTCTTCAGTGAAAGCAATTCGATTTCCCCTGGGCCCTGATAACTTCTTTTAAACAGCTGTTAATGTTTTTCTAGCTGCATTTGGGAATGGCTTCGTTTTTAGGCAATACAAAGAGGAACTTGCTGATGTAAAGTGAATTGCAACGTTGAAAGATTTTTTTGAATTTCCTACTAATAAAGTGGACAGAAACCATGAGTCTTGGAGATCAGCCTGTCCCGTGTCTCACTCTTTGAGATGCTTATCATTGCTTTTATTAGTTGTTATATTCAGGTTATTTTTTTCTATGCTGTTCTATAACTGGGAGTCTTTCTGCCCAAGAAGTACATAGCCTAGAAATTGCACGTAGACTTTGAAGCTGCTGCAGGCTACCACCATATGTTAATCGTTCTTTTCTTTTTATAAGGTGCCTGTTAAGCAGACTGAGGGCGATTTAGAGAAGGGATATGGTTCCTTCTTTCTCGCCTTTTTTATTTCATGGATATTACTTTCAGCCAGGTTGTCCCACAGAGTTCTTTTTGGTACATCAAAGTTGTAAGCCAAATCTCTCAGCTGCAGTGTGCATGCTAAAAACCCCGTAATACAAATTTCTAACCTGGCACGTATGCCAGATCAATTAACTTCTTAACTCAACTCGAGCTGAAAAAAAAATAGAACAGCTTCTGTTTTGGTTTCAGCCCTACAAAACTTGGTCCAGACTTTTGAGTTTACAGAACTCAAAGCCAAGCGAAAAGAAGGTTTTTCTGTTATTGTTTGTAAAGTTGACTGATAACTAAGCTGGTACATGGTTCCTTATTGGGTAATGTTCCAAACAACTGGCCTTAATGTGAGTGTTTTTGGTGGAAGGATGACTTGGATGGACACTTGAGATGTGGTTTTCTGATTGATAGTCACTTTTCCACCCCTCTTGAAGCATAGTGATAGTGATGAAAATTCTCATTGCCTATTGCCATCATGCATCGTGGCTTTCTGAGACCAGAGAATGTCCCTTTCAGTTTTAGATATAAAGCAGAAGTTAATGTGTTGGAATAGTATTTCCTCTAATAATTTATTAAAAGCTGTACTACACTCAAGTAAGATTGGATGAAGATGGTAGTCATTCTGCTGCTGAGGCCTTTCTCTGAAGTGTAAACTTTTACCAATGTTAATTTTTTTGTTCTAGTTATTCAACATAATGGGGACACCAATATCACTTTGTAAGACAAGAGGCTTCCTATTACTTAAAAGCTGGAGTTACAGCATGTTGCAGTAACTGTAACTTGTGAATTATTTATAACTTGGAAGAAATAATGGTTGTCCTAATGGCAAATAATTTTGAAGCTGGCTTTTTCTTAAGTCAGTCTGTAATGCCTTAAACCCATATAAACTACAAAAATAAGTAGCTGTCAAGAGAAGCTGTCCTGTCCTGTTCTACTGCCCCCTTTCTCCCATCTGTGGTGGAAATGTCCTGTCCGTAGCTTTTGTATTTTGCCTTCAATAACAATGTCATGAATGTGGAGACCAGTAAGCTGCCTAATGCCGTGTTTTTATCATCACTTTAAGCCTGCACTGCACTGGAAGAAGTGGTTTAGCCTTCCTCTGGCTGCCTGTTCCCTCTCTCTTCTGCTGGCCAGCACATCTGCCAGGCGATAACTCCCACCGCAGACTGGGGACTTTCCGGGTTAAAACTGACCTGACAAAATTTGGCTGATTTTTAAAGTGAATTCATTTAATACTGCAGTTTGTGATGTAGCTGTAAGAAGACTTGGTGTGGGAAAAGTGTGACAGGGACACAAAATGAAGCGACAAGGGAGGGGTAGGATTGCTTCTGTTAGTAATAGTGTGAGCTTAAATGGCCTGTGAAATTGTGACTAAATAGGAGTCAAGATATATGTTTTGTTTCCTAGCAAACAAAATTAGCTGTCCTTGTGTGTTCTAAGGGTTGTTTGGGCATGGATTTTGCTGTACCATCCTTCTGCTGGAAGCATGGTGAATATTAAATGAGGTTGAAACAAAGTTAGGCCCCGCAGGTGAGAGAGAAGCTCTGCGTGCTTGTGGTTGTGGTAGTGCCATAATCATTTCCCAAGCGCTAAAATATGTTAGAAGAGGATTAAAAATGTGCTACTGTTGTTAAGTGTTATGCTTGCTTAGCTGGGATTTGAAGAGTTTTAAACTTAAGAGTAGAAAAAAAGGGAAGAAAATGAAATTAAGATAGCTGTGCTGCTGGAAGCTGAGCTTCACCTCTGAGTGTGGTAGAAGAATTTAATTCAACAGCCACATGCACCCACCCCACAGCAGATTTGCTCCACCATGAAAGTGAAGGCAGTGTACCATTCTACAATCTACGAGGACTTGCTTACAGAAGGGAGTCCCTCCAGAAACTTCCCATGGCTTTATTTGTTTTATCTTGTACTGCTGATGAGTAAGTTCCAAAGGCTTCTCTTGTCAAAACCACTCATGTCTGTTGAATGTGCAGATGAACTGAAGTGCTGATGAATTTTTGTCCCAGATTCTCAAGTAGTTTGAGAAGGCAAACATGTCAAATCAAGAAGCTACAAAAAACAAGCTTTCCTTTAATTATAGGAACATCAGGATGTGGTATCACATGCCTTATTCTCAGCATTGAAGCCAGCAATGATGACCTTTCTGATCTTTCCTTCATGGTATAATGCTTTGGCCATATCATTGCAACAAAAGAGCTGCATATGAAACAGGGTCACTGAAATTATCAGGCTTAAAAAATAGTTCTTCCAGCACTCTCCTTTCTTCCCCCATCTCCTCATCTTTAAACGGTCTGGTTTCAGTGCGAGCCTGCAAAGACTTTTTAGTGGCACAGTTGAGGGAACGGTGGTGGGTACAAGGTCCCCGTTGGTTTTGCTGCGGATTAAAAAGTCGTGTGGAACTGCACCCTCAGTTTCAATCCAGCACGTGCCAGTCTCATGGATGAATACTCTTAGTGACGTCAGTTGAAGTACTTGGACCTTGCGAGTTAAGCACATGCCGAAGTGCTTTTCAGGGCTTGAGATTTTGCCATTCCTCTGTACGAGTGTGTGCAAGTATTTGCAGGCAGGAATGTTAGTTTTCTAAGAGGTTGAGAGCCATTTCAGGGTTTGAATGGCTTTACTAGATGTAGTCCTGCCTGGTTTGTTTTTTTTTTTCTGAGCTGTTTCTTTTTATTTTTGCTTTCCCAGCATCCTCTCTTAATGTTTTGTTTAACTGTAATAACTGTTCTTTCCTTAATCTTATCTTCATTATAGTGTGCTTGTGTGCATAGTGCTGGCATTTTTTAAGAGTTCACTCCTCGCCCCCCAACCCCTGCTTTTCTCTGCCTCTCATTTCCGTGTATGTCTCTGCTTGGGCTCCTCTATCCACGTCGTCCCTGTGGGAGGAAATTAGCTCCTATAAAGCTGCTGCCACCTCTTCGCAAGAAAGCAAAAAGAACTAATGTTGTCGTGTAACTTTCTTTTCTTTAAGGCCAAAGGGGGAGATGGGGAAAGGTTCCTACAGTTCATTTTGGGGGTAGCTCCATAGGAAATACTTTGGAAGGGGAGAGGTTGCACTGTTCCTACTTGTCTCTCAAGCCTGCGTGCAGCATTTGCGTGGTGGTTATAGAAAGTACCGGCTGCGTACTGGGGTTATGCAAGGCTCAGCAAACTGTTAATGCGCCAATACTGCAGAAGAAAAG
This sequence comes from Bucorvus abyssinicus, assembly GCA_009769605.1. NCBI lineage: Eukaryota > Metazoa > Chordata > Aves > Bucerotiformes > Bucorvidae > Bucorvus > Bucorvus abyssinicus. The sequence continues at coordinate 4,737,394 of CM020027.1, read as the reverse complement.
TAGAACATGGCCCTGTTCATCCCTTTTTATGGTCCTTTCATGAACTTTTGGGAAACTGAATCCTGCTGATGTGAGCATTCAGGAAAAGCTGATTTCATGATTCACATACATTAAAGGCTTTTATTTATAAAACATTAATATTCATGCTCTTTCAGTCAAGAGAAGTGTTATGTGACACGACTGACCAATCATTGAAAACAATTCATAGCTTCCATTATTGAAAGGATCTCTCCAGTCTCCATTTGAGTATGACCTTCCAAAATAACTGAAGGTGGTCAGATTTATTCCAGGCTGAGTGGCAGACCAGGTGTGATGATTTCTGAGCCCTGTTGCTTTGGCGAGCTGGAATACAATTTTCAGCATAAATATGTTAAGAAAAGTATGGTCTCTTAAATTCTGCGTAATATAATTTCTTTATATCATACTTAGTATTTCATTATAATACTAGTTTAGGTGGCTCCTGTGAAAGCTGGTGCCGTATCATGCAGAAGAAGGAAATGTGTTTGTTGTGTGGATAATCATGCTTTTTCCCCTCGCAAGCATCTTTTCTTATGTTTTAGTTGATCCTTTGTCCTTTTGTGGTGTCATTTCATGCCCGTTACTCTTGCAGTCAAGGATGCAGTGAAATTAATTCCCTGTGGGCATTTTGGAAAGTACTGGTTCACTAATTTCAATGGAGGAGAGTGAAGGGATAAACTTTTATTGCCTTTTTTTCTCCCTCAATGTTGTGTCATGGTCATGCTTTCAGAATCTCAGCTACAGCTTGGCTGACGGGTATGATAGCTTGGGAGGGAAGTGCTTCTTTTCCTTTTATAATGGAAGAATATACGTGAGCGCTGAGTTTCTCAGTGATTAGATCACCTTCTTCAAGAAAAGCGAGGATCTGCCGTTGGTTGGAGGGAGTTAATACATGGTTTAATTTCCACATGCATGAATAACGTTAAGCCCATGCACAAACTAGACTAGTTAAGGGGAAGAGCAAAATAATAGGTGATCTCTTGAGGCAACCCTTTGAAACAAGAAGTAATATAAATCTTTGAGCATGTAAGAAAGAAGATTGAACAAGGGCATTATTTGAGGCAAAAGAGTGTAAGAACCATTCTAAGACTGGCTGACCGACCTACTGTTCAGCTTAAAAACTAGGACAACGTCTAGTAAGTGAAATTTCGGTTGTAGAGAACTGGTTATCAGGGCTCCTAATCCTGTCAGAGATAAGAGAATATAAAACTGTCAAAACCAGGGTTTTAAATCTGCATCTGCCAGGCCGCTGGGATTTTTAAATTGACTTGGTTGGTTGTTTGTGCGGGAAGTCCCTAGAGAGAAACCCAGACTATTTCCACAATGACATGACCTTTAGGTTCTTGAAGGTGCAAGCGTCTGCTCTCAGTGGTACCCGTAGCAAAACTTTAGTGGTCTTCTTACGTTCACGTGTTTCGTATTTGGTTCACGGCATGGCATGAGAAAGTTCTCCAAAGCAAAGTGTGATGCTACACAGCCTCATTTCATGCTGGTTTCCAGTGCCTGGTATGTCTAATGCCTGTCTAAGTAAACTTTCTCAGCTCTTCGGAGCTGGTGAGGTCGGTAATCTCACTGTTCTTGCTGCAGAAGGTTCATGTGTCTGGCTCTTCCTGGACTAGGTTGAAGAGCTGCTTTATTGTCACTTCTGAAAAGTGCCTCTGCCCACGTTTTCTCAGCACAGCGAGTCTCCTTGGTATTGTCAGCTTAACTTTCTGTTGTGGAGGACCAACGCAAATATTACTAAGGCTTCATAAACACCCTGCTTTTGGATGACTATTGCTGTTGTGATAAAAATGGTATGAGGTTGGTAGCTCATTGATTTGTGCTTTTTGGCCGTCTTCCAGGGTGGAACTGTAACTTCATTACGCAAGAGTTTCAGAACAGTACAGAGTTGTCCATTTATTTCCTTCAACTGTTATCGAGCTGACAGCTTGCATTTGGAGGGTCATATATTCAAAAGCTGCCAATTAGAGCTTACTTCATTTTAGCCAAGTGTGGCACAGAGCCTGAAGTGCATTTTCTCCTTAATACCCCCCTCCTCTTTTTTTTTTCCCCTTAACTTTTTTACCTTCTGCTCTCTCTGCCTTCCTTCCCCTTCCCCTCAGTTCCTCCTGCTGAAAATAGAAAAGGCCTGGGAACAGAGGCAATGCCACAAATAAAAGGAATTAGGTTTTTTTTGTTGTTGTTGCTGCCTGTAATTTTGGTTTCTGTTAATAAGACTTTAGTTCCTCTGGCTAGATCAGGGCTGCGTTGTGGAGAAACGCATGGGTTTCAAAAATGGTAAAGGAAAGATATTTTTTATCTTGCTGTTTCTGCTAAACCATACTCCTACCTCTAAGTTAGCTTCTCGTTTCCAAATTGCTCCTTGTGACTGTTTTCCTCCTGCTTCATCAGTGCTCTCCACTGCTCTTTTGGTACCTTAGGAGAAATGAGGGGAAAGACAAACCACGCACAAACCCGCCTTTGTAGTACTTGAAATCAGAAAGTGTATTTCTGTTGTGGTACCCATAGAAATGGTTTCATCTCCTTGAGAATTCATGAGGACAGGCTTAAAATTTTTTCGTGTCAGTGGGATAGCACCTTGAATTCGCTGAGTGTTTCACTTAGTTTAGCTGCCCTTTTTTTTTTTTTTTTTATGTCTCTGTGCATTCCTGGAAAAATACATGTTTTTGTGGTTCAGTCTTAAAGAAGTCTTGTTAATAAGTAAGCAAGAGGAGCTGAATAGTCTGTTTTATAAAGCAGACAACTTTATTTTGATTTCCGTGGCCTCTCTTTTAAATACGATGTTAAATGCAATGGAAGAATACTTTCAGTTCTAAACCAATGTATTCTGTCTATGAAAACTCTTTTTCAACGAATTACTTTCAAATGACTTTCCCCAAGTCATTCCCGACTCTCCCTTCAGTACATATTTATGTCCTTGTAAAGGGGAAAAATAATATAGTCAATACCTGGATAAATACTACTATTTAATGCCTTAAGCTGTTTGCTTTAGTCTCGAAAGAAACACAAACGGTGGCATTAGATGAAAGCACGAGTATGTCCGTTTCCCCTAAGAGTCTGTCTGAAATTCCTTCTGATCTCAAGATGGAAAATTTTGGTAGTTATTTTAAATTTTAGCTATTTATACATTCTTTTTATAGAAGTTTGTGCTATGTTTTATAACTTTAATGTGGATTATTTCTTAATTTTGCCTTGTTTCCTGCCTAAGCAATATTCTGTAATTACCTGATTCACTGCGGCTGTGTGCAAATGAAACTCTGAAATCTGTTGTCAATTAGCAATCAATGTGGTATCCATATTTTCAAATGTTATAAATTGCCTATTAGAGCTAATTTTCCAGGGCATCTCCATCTCCGTTCTTAATGTAATGCAGAATATTTTACAATAATGCCTAGGTTAACAATGATAGTCTTGCTGTATTGTGCAAAAAAGGCTTCTGTGCAGACCCAGCTGGATTTCAGGCTTAATTCATTGCTCTATGGTGGGATCACCACAGCTGCTGTGGGGCCTTTACAAATGCAAAAAAGCTGTCACTGTTTGTTTCATCAGATGCATAAGTGATGAGGCCAAGTTGAGGAATCCATTCCAGCGCTCGGTGTGCATGCTGGAGGCATTATTGTTTACAGAATTAGTGTCTTAATGCTTTAAAATACATGGTGCGTGTTTTGCCTTAGAGCAAAATATTTTAGGAATAAGATGGTTTGAGGATCCTCTTCAGTTTAGTCCCCTCTTCTAGCAGCGTCTGCCTTGGCTCACGTAAACGTGCGTCTGAATTATGGTGCCGTACCTGCCTCGGTGCTGTCTTGCGCATCTTTTTTGCTAGTACTTTGATTATCACAATTAAATCATTGCGCAGCTTTAATGCAGATTTTTTTTTCCCCCCTTAGCTGTCAGCTGGAGGAGCTGTGCTAACAGTCTCCTACGGTCACCAGAAGTCAGAGTACTTCTTTTGGCTGTCAAGGCTCGAAGGAGGTTCCTTCCAGCCAATTAGAGAGTAACGATGATTGGTTTCAGAGGGTGCTGCTTAAGAATGCAAAGCATGCCTCAGTGGTGGGGCTGAGCACCACGCAGCTCCTCTACCAATTCGCCTTCCCTTTGCTTGAGGCTCCAGGAATGTATCATGGAGTAAGGCTTTTGCTTAAATGACGCCTGACTGGCTTCTGGGGGGCAGGAGTGGAGGGGGGGGCTCAGGTCTTAAGTTGTTTTTCTGTGGGAGCGTTCATGTGATCTTCCAGTCTTTGTCGCAGTCTGTTGGCTGTGTGCGTGAGGTTTCATTAGGGCACGCCACGCCACCCTTCCCCGTATTGTGTAACTCCGCTGATAATGGGCATCACAGGAATCTTAACTAAGGCGCTGTTTAAGCCATCGTCGCTATGATTTTATTAAACATGTTCGCAGCGCAGAATTGTGCTAATGCTGTAGAGTGATCTGTTATGCAAATTGAATGTAAGGGTGGGCTGGTGGGATTTGTTGTCTGTATATTGGAGACCTGTCTTTTGCGTTTGGAAGCAAAACGAGCTAAATGGTGTCAGCGCAGGCTGCTGCTGGAATGTTCAGGCAGCCCTCGCTGTTCTGGTTGGGGGTGTGGAATTGTCACCAGAGGGGCCGAGTTTGATTTGTAGGAAGGTGCGCCTGGCTGGAAGCGTGCTTGCTGCTGGTGCGTGCTGGGCATGTATGGGTGAGTTGAACAACATGAGTGTCGCAGAGCTTAGGCACAGTTGTATACAAATTAGATTATGAGATTTATTCTGGCTGGTCGTCATGGCCGGGCAAAGCTGTGTTCTCGCTTAAGCTCTTCTGCCATAATGCAGGTGGATTCCTGTGCTGGAGCAAACGGTGTTTAGCTCGGTGCCCGACTGGTAGTATCCACGAGTGCTGGCTAACTGTGGACCTATGGCTCAGGCAGCACTTCTCCAGGCATGAGGTGTGACGAGGATACTCTCGAGTCCTGCCAGGGAAGTGGGAAGGCGGAGAGCTTGGCTTTGTTTCTGGATCTGCTGCTTCACTGAGGTGCATGAGCTGCTGTAACCCAGCAGACAGGAGAGGAGTCACCTCCTCCCTGTGTGTGTTTCTGCTCTCGTGGCCTTCAGGCTCAAAGATGACCAGCCTCCTCCTCTTGTGCAGTTCCAGGCACCAGGTTGCTTTCAGTGCTCCTTCTGCCAGCGCTTTATAGCTAGAAAAGCAGCAGCAGCCGAAAAAAATCCCCACCTGGGAGTCGGAGTCCTCCGTCCTCATTTACAGTTGCTGTAAGCTCTGCCATTTCTTTCCCTTGGAATCTCTGCTGCTGTTTTATGATCTGTTGTTTGCTGCGAGGCTGGCAGTGGTGTGGGTAGGCTGTTTCTGGGGTGCCAAGTGGTGTATAACAGCAGCAGTGGGTGTTTGGGCAGGACGGGGAGGAGCTATACTATCAGCCCTGGGTCCTCCCTCCAGTCTATAGACTGGGAGAAGAAAGATACTGGGCTTTAAACTGCAGCTGAAGAAACTGCAGCATGCGCTTTCTCTTGACAGAGATGGAGATGGGTTGAATGTTTTTGAGGGATATGGTTTTAACAAATACCAAAATCTCCATGGTGAAAGGTCTGTCCATTTTTTTAACGTTAGGGCCCTGCTCAGCCTCGTGGTGCTTTGCACAGATAGAGATCAAGTGTCTGAGCATATCATGGGGTATGGTGCAGTTAAGAGCAGCCTTTGGGGATGCCTGCCCAGGCGAGGCTGAGCTGGGGAGCTGCTGTTTTCTGCACGAGGTGGTGGATGGGCCACTACGCTAATCCCCCAGCCAAGGAACGTGCTTTTGTGAGACACGGAGAGTCCTCTCGGGCAGAAAATGGGTGCCAGAGCACCGGGAGATGAGCCTTGTGCCTGTCATGTGGCTATGCCTGGTGCGCAGGCTGCTCCTGTGCCCCATCCCTGTGTGAAGCAGCCCCAAGTCCAGCAGGGACGAGGCTTCTGTGCTGTGAGGGACCCTAATAAGAGGCCAAGTTCTGTCCTGAATGCCATGGCCGCTCCCTCAGGGGAGCTGCCTCCTGAGGTCTCCTTCAGCTTTATTTTCCCTCTGGCTCTCTGCTCTTCTGTAGAAACAAAGAAATGGCTTATAAATCCAAAAGGTGGAAGGAGCAGAAAGGGAGCGTGTCTTTTTCCCTTTTTCCCTGGGCAGGCTGGTTGGCTGTCTGTCCCGGGGGCAGCGGCTGCTACCCATCACTACCCACCGCAGCATCCTTGCTTCCTGGCTGACCCTTGAGTCTGAGCTTAGAATTAGAGCTGCTTCGTAGGGATATTTAAAAAATGAAATCAAATTATCTAGAGTGTAATTTCTTTTTTAAAAAAACACGCATTGTTGTATAACCAGGCTTTAGAAAAACTCAAATTTTGAGGCAAAGCAACTCTGTGGTTTCCTGTTGCCCTTTGGGCTGCTGGTACCCTGCCAAATCATGTTGGTAAAGAAAACACTTTAGTAGTTATATACAGCTTTGGATACATTAAGCTGACCTGAAAAATGTGGTAGTAATGCTTTAGGTATAATAAGCATTTTTATTATTCTTATTTATTAAGATTTCTCCCCCCACTCCAATATGTTAAGCCACTAATGAGGAAGTAATGGAAATTGGGATTCCAGCTTTATATTCAGCCCTGTAAATGCACTGGCTTTGGAAATAAGTCTTGTCAGTGTTACCGTGGTTATTTGCGTCAGGAAGGTATTTCATCGTAGGAGGCTGTGTTAAGCAATCGTCCCCTTGTTGGTGAATTGGCTCTCGATGGAGATTCTGAAGAGCTTATTTTAATTAGGCTTTGTTTGAAAACATGGCACAATCTACTAATTGAGGTGGGTGCTACTTGCCCGTGGACTTCTCACAGTGTTAATGCAGAGTTGCTGGTTACTGGCTTTTTAAGCGTATGTTGTTTTCTGTCCTTTCCATATGAGAAAAAGACAATTGGGTGGCAAGAACTTTGTATTTTCTACTAGGAAATGAAAAAAACTTCAAGAAGCACATGGTTAAAAATAGTATTTCAGAATGCTCTTCTGGGAAGTTGGATTTTGGGTGAGGAACATGGAGGTATTGTGGTTTCACTAACAAAGCACCGAGGCTTTGGAGGCGACAGATTGGCCTGGGCAAAGCGGTAGTGAGCACCGAAGACACCGATGCTCGCTGAGGTGATGCACAGCCCTTGCTCGATACCCACCATCGCCGATGTGCTCACCTCTTCCTGTGACAGTTGTAACAGAGAGAAAGCTGCTTTCCGCGCCTCGGTTGGCAGAAGGCACGTTAGTACGTGGCTGCCCAGTCTGCTTTTCTTTTAAATAGCTTAGCTGACATTCAGGGCTGAGGCAAGTACAGAACAAACTCTGAAAATCTTTCAGATGTTTTAATTAAAAGTGATGGAGGTGGAGAATTAGAGCTGAATTCTATGCTAGGACGGCTTATTCAAACATGCAGCTTAACCAGTTAGACTGCAAGGTGGAAAATGCTAGAGATTGTGTATCTGAATTAAGCAATTTTAATTTGGTCTTTCATCTGTGTCATTACTGAGGGATATCCTGCAGGCTGGTTTAATGAACTCAATCTAGAGGTGTGTAGAGGCACATCTCTTTGCTTGACAGCAGCAAGATGGCATGCTATGACTGGCAGACATATCTTCAGCTTGTGTAATTGTCTGCTCTTGTCATATGATGACAAATGGAGCGATGATCATATTAAACAACAAAAAAGTTCAAAGTAACATGCAGACTCTGAATAAACTCTTGGAATCAAAGGGATTCTCACATGACAGCATGTCAGCATGGGTATTTTTAGCCTGAATTAATGCAGCTATAGGAAACTCCCCTCCCCCAGAGAGAAGTATTACCGTGGTGAGTTAAATGTCAGTCAGAATTTTTAGCTTAAGTTCTTCACTTTCTACAGGTGAGGGAGATGGTTTCAGCAGCCCTCAGCCTGTGTTGTGTGAGCAAGGGAGAAACTGTCCCAGGTCAGTAGTTTAAAAAAGGAGAAAACTTTAGTAACTACAGTTTGTCTGTTTACTGACAAACCTGATTTTATTTTTTTTTTTTGAATGAGCCTCTTCCAAACCCAGATGCAATAAGGATGAGATCACACAGAAAAAATTCATCAGGAATTGAGCATAGTTTGGAGTTTTGGCAAATAAGTTTGAAGGGAACAGAAATTCCCTTGTTTCCCCTCTCTCTATCCAGTTTTCTCTCTCATGATGGATGTGAGCTAATGCGCTCGTGTGCATTATGGTACTAGATTTAAGTTTTGTGGAAGAAACTGTTTTTCTGCTGAAGTCTGAAGTCAAGCATCATGAGAAATATTTTTCCTTTTATGAAGAAGAGGTTCCTGCAGAAGGGAAGTAAAGTTCGGAAAATCCAGGAAAGTTGTTTTAAAGCAAAGATTTTAGATGCTGTTCTCCAAGAAGACTTTTTCAGGGTAGCTGCCCTGGAGCTGGGTTTTGTTGCCACTGTGGCAACCCAGAGTGCGCAGCCCAGAATTCAGCAGTACTCATCTCAAAACAGGTCTTAAAATACAGCCTTTTTCCCTTGTTGATTGAGTTAGTGAGTGGCAGGAAAATGCTTCGTCTTTGTGATTTCTGAAGTATCCTTGGTTTACTTTTGGGTTGGAGAATTGGCGCTGCGGTGGCCCTGTAGTGGTTTGATTGAAATGAGACTCATGCCCTGCACTTGTAGGTCTCATGAGCTGGTCCAGCTGGGACTCTCAATTTCAGCAAACAAGTAGTCTTAGTTGAAAGAGTGCCTGTGTAAAAATAGCCCTGTACTACCCAACAGTTAAACCTGTGTGAAATACGTCACTTGGCTAAATCTGTGTGTATAGGGTCTCTTAATGCAGTGACAGAGCTCGTTTGTATTAGCTGTTTGATTCTTAACACTGTGCAACCTCCACCTTGGGCAGAAATTACATGTAGCTGCTGCTTTGGTACAAGTATGAGTAAGGCCATACCTGTGTCAAGAAAAAGCATGACATTGGAAAGCTTAAATGTCGTTCTGTACCTGGTTTGGGGTACAATTCCTTGTCCCTTTTTTTTAGAAGTACTACCAGTGTTTTCCCATACAGATGAGAGCCAAAGGAGCGGGATTCATTTTTGACTGGTTCTCCTTTAAATGTCCTGTTGTTGCAGGAAAACGAGTTCGATTTGCAATCTCAAGAAAAGATACTGAGATTTGAAATTCAGAAAAATAATTTTACTCTTTGTACTAGGACGTTTTGATAGGAAGAGCTGGCAAACCTACACTCTACATTGCTGCCAAAGCGTCCTTCTGAGTATAAACGTACCTGAAGAAGATCTGTTGCCTCAACCCCCTTCTCTTTTTAATAGAGATGAAAATTTTCATTCCTTAAAAAAGGAATAAAGATAATTGGGCCTATTTGCTTGCTTTATGGCTTGAAAAATAGGCAGTAGATTAATCAGAGCCATGATTCAGTGTCTGGACCTTTGTGTAAAGATGACAGAGAAGATGGAGATAGGTTGTAGAAGGCTTTAAAGTGTGAAACAGCAGAGAAAAGGGAATCAGTCAAGAAATGTGAAGATGGAAGTGACTGAGCCAACACAGTAGTTACAAAAATGATTTCTCTGATATATTCTGATGGGATTCATCAGTGTGGAGTGAAAGACTATTGCAGTAATGGGGAAAGAAGAGGGTGAGAGTCTTTTCACAAAGCATTTAACTCTGAGGAAGATTTGTGTCTCTGCAACGTTTTGCAGGAAGAATTGGCACAATTTGTCCCTGGTGCCTGCAGAGGGACTTGAAACGCTTGATAGCCATATTGTATTTTGAGTGGCAGGGAGTCAGGCGGCAAGGTGCAGGGTTTCACAAAACTGTTCTTGCAGTTGGGTGCAGAAGGGTGAGGGTTGGTTCTGTTACGACTCTCCCAACGGTGAGGGGAAGAGAGTGTCAGCTCTTTTGACTACAAAAAGAAAAAGTTTGGAAATGACATAGGCAACATCTTCAGGGACACTAGAAAAAGCATGTTTATTGTGGTAAACAGATAGTTGACTTGCACCATGTCTCAGCAATCATTTCCATGTTGGCTTTAATCCAAGATTAATTTATATGATAGCCTGTGGCATACGTGTGGTGGATGCAACGCTGACTGGCTTGCAAGCGCCGCAGTCAAATGGTCTTGGTTAACACCCCTCATGAGCTGCTTGCGCGGTTGCCATGTGTTGGTGAAGACGATGGCGCAGCATCTCTCAGTTGAGTAGCATAAATTCAGAGTTAGCTGCGCTGGAAAGGCCTCATCGTCCCTGGTCGGCCTCTCTTCTTCCTTATTTCTGTTACTAATGGAGTATACGTATGTGTGTATTTATACATGTGACCCAGGCAAGGCAGCGGGAGGTTTCTATCATTTGAGAGTCCAGTGGGAAAGCTCCTGCAAGTTGATATGGGAGAGAGAGGCTCTTCTTGAAGGTAGCTGCTGCAAGGTTTTTCCTGTCAGGTTTTTTTTTCTTCTTCGTTTTTGATGCCTTTTACCCTTCTCTGTCCCCCGCGTATTCTCGTTACCCTTCTGCTGTATGTATGTACTTCAGTTGGTGTGGCAGCAGTACGGGGTTATGGGGTCCCAGCAGGATTGCTGGACCTTACACCAGTTATCTCATACGCAGCGCAAGAAGAGGCTGTAACGAGTGCTGCATGCCTTGTCGTAAATCTTAGTTCAGGACTGTATAAACAAACACGTTAAACATTGGATTCTTCAAAATAATAAGCTGTATCTTTCCTTCTGCCTCTCTGCTCTTTCTCCTCCTTTCCTTCTTCTGCCCTCACCTTTCCACAGAAACTCTTTTCTGCAGTTTCAGAGGAAAAATGAGTCTTTAGACTTTCAAAAAAAAAAGACTTGAGGAATTCTTAGCCCTGAGTTGATGCATTTTTGTGTGTTACCGCTATTTTAAATGCTCTGCCGAGGCTCCCGAAGGTCTCCTGAGTCACCCGTCAATTCCGAGCTGCTTGCTATGGCCAATGTACTGATTGGGTGTGAAAATGTGTTCATTTCACAGCATAATTCATGATCTCTTACTGATCCTGAAGCCATCTACATGTCTCAGATTCATGTAAATATTTTGGAGAGAATCCTTCCCATTCTGTAGGCAGCACTTGTTTAATGGAAATGTCAATAGCTGGTATCAAGTGGCAGGATTAGTCCTTGCTGTAGCCTTCAGAGGAGAGGCTGAGTGCCTGGGGCATGTAAACCGTACAGCCAAAGCGTCTCTGCTACCTGCTTCAGTGTCATTTATAGAATTTTGAACCGTGTGCTAAGGAAGAATAAAACGAATGTAAAAGTATTATTGCTCCTATTATAGCACTTCAGCTGAGTAAAAAGAGAGAGAAAAACTTCTATGGCTCTGATGATAACCTGCCAGAGTAAATGTTGGCTCAGAAGCAAGTGTGGTAATGTAGCTTTTTTATAAACCTGTTTGAGTTAAATGAGAACAGGGCCAAGCTGAGAAATTACTTTCGGTGTAAGGCTGTGTCTGCTGCTTCCAGGGTGCTCTGGGTTCTGCAGTTCCCCTGTCCTCTCCATCCCTCCTTGGGTCTCAGCAGTGGAGGCTGTATCAAGCTCAGCAGCAGCAATAGGGTTTGCATTGCATATGACACTGGAGGGAGGGCGGGCTATGTGAGCAGGCAAGATTTCACACTTAGATGTGGAGCTTCCTACTAGCGTGGTAAAATAATAATTTTAATTAAAAAAAATAGATGCTGTGAAGAATGTGGGCTGTCGTGGGTGTGTGCTTCTTTGATATCTGACATCTGGCTTTACTTCTGAGTTTGTGGGCATGAGTTCAGCTTTCGTCTGGTCTTACAGCTAAGACACTCTACTGCTTTGAGGACTATATAAGTAGAGGAGCTGTTTATAGGCGGCTTCTGAAATTCGTGAGGAAACAACCATTTTTAGAATTTTAATTTGGAACACATGTAGATGCGAGTTAAATTCTTATTTATTTAGTCCCTTGGGATCCAGGATAAAAAAGTCTGCAATGAAGACAAAGAGTTCCGGAGCCTGTGGAAAGATGTTCTCGTTGGTGATGGCAATTGCTTTATCCTCACAGGTGGGAGGTTTGCTGCTGCTTTTTGGTTCCTTCCAACTGGTGGCTGAAGGAGAGATACTGGGCTCGTCTTAAAAATTTTTAGCGCTAGTTTTTCTAGGTGATGGGTATTTAGTAGGAGAGGATGGAGTAGTTGAATGGAGAAACTTTCCTCAAGGTGCCATTAGACATGAAGGTAAGTGGGAGACAGCTTGATATTGGGTGAAATGTTGTGATTTTTATAGCAAATGCTCTTGCTGCCTCTGTTCATTTGTACAGAGAAACCAAAAAGATACCTGGAAATCAACCAGTTACAAACCCAAGCTTTTGATGAGAAACAGACACAAATTGTAGTAGGCCTTCTAAGGGAAGACCAGTAGACATTGCATGGCGTTGACCTGGTCTTGGCTAGAAACAAAATGTCCATGTAAATTCCAAAGATGCACTTGATCTTGGATCTTTGGGTCCATGTTTGAAAACCATGGCTGTGGTTTCCTGGCATCTGAGCATAGGAAAACAGCAGGAACCACAGGTATTGTTGCAGTTTTGGTGCACCTTTCTATCTTAATCGCACTCAAATTTCAGTCATTTGTGAGGTGAGATCTTCATCTGGTGGAAACTAGCAATTGAATTTTAATGGATCTCTGCTGAGTAAATTCCTCCTCGTGGTATTCTTTACGTTCGATCCCCTGCACCAGCTAGTACACCCAATGCTGCGTCATAATTTGTGGGTGGGAAGGGAAGAATGAGGATGGAAGGGGTAGCTGAGAGATACATACGCATACCAAAAAAAAAAAATCATATCGTGGGATCTTTTAAGGTGAAGGATACTAAATAAATACACATGATCAGATAATTTACCATAGCATCGTGAAGTGTTGGTGTTCAAGAATCAGTTGTAGCAGGGAGGGTTTGTTGGGGCTGTGCTGTTGTGGTGGTGTTTAATTTATATCCACTCCTTTCTAATAAAACGTGTCAGTACCATTGTACGTTTGCTTGGTTTCCTGCCTCTTTCTCTTACAGTGTTAGAGTTGGAGACAGGATTACAGTCTTGGGAACCTCTGCTTTGCACGTGTCTGTGCACTGCTCACGGAGAAGCAATCACTGCAACTCATAAATATGTGCACTCGTCCTCCAAAGACATATAAAACATATTTGAGCTATAAGGCTATACAAACATGAAGCGATGCTGATGACGACATGCAAACCACGAGGGGGAAGCTTGACTGGCTCCATCTTTTTAGAAGGTGGAAATGTTTGCATAGCCTTGTTGCTCAGTTGCATTTCTTCTGTGATAGATAGGTAGTTAGGTAGGTATCAAAGAGTTGACTGAAACGCTTTCTTCAGCTGTATAATATGTTGCATCCTATCTTGTTGTCCAGCTTTTTAGCTTAAAGTCTGGTTTTCTAGTTTTCTCCACCTTGCTTCCTACAGCTGCAAAAAAAATTGTGGTGGTGACCCAAGGACCAGCACACACAATCTGGTTCTCGGTCTGCCGTGGTCTCCTGTTGGACAATGTGCAAGAGAGCTGTGTAGCCTCAAAGAGATGCCTGTACTATGTGGTGCGAGTCACATGCAGCTGTATAATCAATGCATTCCTGTGCCAGAAGCAGTTTCAGGGAATGCTGGATCATGTGTGGAGTGAAGCTGGACGTGATTGTGTCCAGAGAATACATTGCTGTGTTGTAAGGTAGACACTGAATCAGTTGTTTGGGTTTGTTTTTTGTTAAAGTAGATTTTCTTTCCTTACTTTTATGCCACTTCCTTTCTCGGATTTGTTTTCTGAGGCCAGAGGAGGAGTCAGATTTTTGTAGTATTTTTAGAGGTTTAGGCTGCATATTAGGACAAATGTCTTCCCCGTTGGGGTTGTGAAGCCCTGTCCCAGGCTGCCCAGGGCAGTGGTGGAGTCCCCATCCCTGGAGGGGTTGAACAGACCTTGTGTCGATGCGGTGCTGAGGGACAGGGATTAGTGGTGACCTGGCAGTGCTGGGGGAACGGGTGGACTTGATTGCTTACAAGCAGCCAGATGGAGTTCAGGTTGGTCCTGGCTCTGTCTAAGGTGCAAGCCTCTGTCCCAGAAAAATAACAACCATGAGTATTTCCGAACAGCTGGAGCTGGAGACTGTTGCCTGGCTCTGCAACAGGGAGAACAGAGGCTTTAAAAGGGATGCCACCAGGTGCCGTGTGTGAGACACGCCGAGTGTCGTGGGTTGGCAAAACTTGTTTCCTTGGTTTTGCATCATTTAAAGACAGGAGGATATTTTACTGTGAATTTGGAGCAGCATTTGATCTGCTTGTCCTTTCTGAGTCTTGCAGGAAATTGTGACTGCAACTTTAATTTCCCCTGGGCCCAACCGCCAGAAGTCACCTGTGTGCTGCTCCAGGCCCAGAGCTGCCCCTCTAACCCACTTCCCTGCTCTGCCAGGCTACAGCGAGTGGTCTCAGTTTGTCTGTCTCAGCTTTCCAAAGGAGATGCAGCAGCAGTGACACCTGAACCGTGATAACTACCTCTCTTCTTGGCCACTACAAGGCTCTGTGGTTGATGGATCATACTGGGCTGGACCGTCAGCCGTGGTGTCTTTCTTTTAATGATGTTTTGGAAAATATTTATTATGTCATTCTGTCTCTCCTTACTGCTGCCTTACTGAGAGGACCGTGGGTGCCATCCCTGCCAGGCTGGTACTTAGAAGAGCTTGGAGCCTGGCAGTTTGTGGATGTTGCATTGGTGAAAGCAGATTTGGGTCAAAAAAGCCATGTTACAACGGCTTCGCTAACACCCCTGCTTTAATATAAAGAAAGAATGTTTAAAAGGAAAATACTCTTCATTGTAGCAGCTGGATTAATAAAATAAAGCTGCACATGATTCACCTTTTGTTTCTCCCCATACAATGAAGGGTGGACTAAGTTTGAGTCCAGCCTGTCTTGGAGGAAATTTGGGTGGTGTCATACCCGGTAAATCCAATCTAGAGAGTTCCTTAAGCTCATAATGGGTAGATTTAAGGGACTAAAGGCCTATACCCTTTTGAATGGCGGCTTTTTCATCTTAGAATACAAAGAATTAATTCCTCTCAGTCTCTTTAAAGAAGCACAACATTTGCTCTTCTTTCCAACTTGGCAGCTAAATGGAGGTGGTGCAGTCCAAAGGAAGTGGCTACGAAGAGATGAAGCATATTGGTTGTGAATCTGCCAAAGGTGGCCAGCTGTATTGCTATTTTCAGTTAATTCCATGCACTTAGCCAGAGTTTTCGCTTAAATTAAAGACTAAAGGTATATTTAGTGATCATTAGGGTCTCCTCTGTAAAAGGTTTAGTTCAGTGGTTTAATAACGGGGATGGCAGAGAAACAGAAGGTACCAGCTAACCATTATTGTGTCTTTTCCTATGCTAAAACATTTCAGATCCCTGTGATCTTGGGAGGTTTTAATTTGTACCTTGCAATAAATGCCTGTCTTGGTAGAGCCACGTCATTCCGATTCCTGTCGTCTTCTCTTTGGTGGGATTAGTTTGGAAAGAGCGAGCCATCGGAACCACTGTATAAATGCTTGTGTGAAAACGACTGATACCAAACACTTGAGCTAAAACGCTCTGCAAGCGAATCTTCCAGTCTGGGTGTCCCCACTCTGTCTGCAGTGAAGGGTACTTGGGGTCAAAACGCTGATGATCAAGTTGCTAGTTTCTCAAGATTTTGGAAATACACTTTGCAAACCTCTTTCTCAGGGAAAAAGAACATGAAAACCAAATAAACAAGGTTCTCATATGGGCAACTAGAAAAGCGTGAGTAGAGCTTTTACATACTAAACCAATCTGTGTAGTCATTAAAAATATAATTAGGCACCAGGCATTCCTGCATTCATTCCCAGTTTGGTTCCCCCCCACCCGCCCCTCATTTCACGCCTTTTAGCTTTGTTTTAAATTCTGGGAAGGGATGAATAGTTACCCACTGTCCTTAGTTTGGAAAGCACCATGTCAGTTTTGAGCCCTACAAAATTTTGGGTGTTCTCAGCCACGGTGGGGTGCCTTAAAGTGCTCTGAAAAAGATCAGTTTTGTGTGTCACAGGCAAATTCCTTTTACAACATGAGCTAGGCAGCACCCGCAGCCTGTTGGCACCAGCGGGGGTGAGTGACGACACCTTAATTGTGCAGAATTAAGGAACTTATTTTTGGCAGTGCCCTTGCATCATTCCTGCTGCTCTCCATCAGATGGGCTGCCCTCTGCTTAGCATTGGGGTGCACTTCTGACTTTGTTCCCACAAGGGCATGTAAAAAAGGAAGCCACCTCCCCCGAGCAGCAGCACAATAAATATCCTGGCAGGTCTCAGCCCATAAACTCTGTTGTAATCATGCGATTTATGATTATGTTGTTGTTTGTCCAGAAAACTGATTTACTCTGCCGAGGTGCAGGTTTGGTTAGCGTTGCCTTAGTGCTGCTATGAGCTGCTGTGGTGTGCTGCCTTGTTAATAAGCAATCTGTGGTCCTCAAGGTTGCTCCTGGGCTCAGTGGGGCTGAGGAGATGCCCCATGTCCTGTGGCACAGGACTGTGGGACCTGTTTGACCTGTGAGTGTTCATGCACTAGAGCCCAGAGGGGCTGGTGTGTGCGGAACAAGCACGTCCCTCATGCGCATTTTTGATGATGGACACATCCCTTGAGGATGCACAGGATGTTTTTGACAGCCCTACCAGGAGAATGGGTGTTGTTGGGGTGGTATTGGGCAATCCTTTGCAGAGTAGATGTGCTGGAGTAGTTAAAATCTGTGAGTAAAGTGCCTGTATATTCATTTCAAGTTACCATTTTATTATTGCATTATACTAGAACGGAGTGCTAGACAGTTTGGCATTCTCTAATAGTTGGTTAGCAAAGTCTTTTCCTCCCATCAAAAATATCTTTGCAGTTGGATCGCCTTCTGTTTATTTGTTTGCTTATGTTTTGATCTTGAAAGACAAAATAGCTGTTTGTGCAAAACAAAATGAGCTGGATGTAGTTTCTTGAAACATGCGCTTAGAGGGTACTGTATCTGTCTTCCTGAAGCGTTTCTTGGGCTTGAAGCGTGCTGATAACAGAACTGCTCTCAATATGGGCAGGGCAGATGCTGTGGACAAACTCCTGTGGACCCGAGGTGGCTCGGGGAAGACCATGTTTCTGCGAGGCAGCACTTGAAGCAAATGGCCAAGTCAGAGAAGATGGGTTTTCCTCCTCAGCTGCAGCAACTGGAACTGAAATTAATTTTAAACAGCTCCTTCGCCTTTCAAATGTGCAATGCATCTCCATTTACTTAGATCTGAGAAAGCAAGCTGTAGAAAACAAAAAGCATTGTTCCCAGTAACGAACCCTCAATTGGTCCGTCATGGTTTTCAGTTGTTTCCGTGATTATGCTTGTGAAAGAGATTAAAATACTTCTCTTTTATTATCAGCAAAGTGAATTCCCCTGCTGCCCCCGTCTAACAAAGCAGAGCCTGGCATGGCTCTGCTCTGCCTTGTCCTGCGCTTTCTGTTCCCCACGTGCTTATTCCTCTTCGGGCTGCTGGCAAAATCTGTTCGTATTCAGCATCTTCATGGTGGGTTTAAATGTGCAGATTTCTCACTTCTTCCAGACTCGCTATAATTGTCCAGAGAGCTTAAGAATAATTACTGCTTCTGTTGATATGAATAACTTTTGGAGCAGTCTTCACATTGGTAAAACCACAGAGTGTATCAGTGAAACCTTGCTCTGAAATGCAGCGTATGGGGATTTTTTTGTCTTTTCGTGTTATTAACGTGTTTGTCCTATCTGCTCTATGAAAGCATCTCTGTGGTCAGGAACGCTTACTGTTTTGTATCTGGTCTGTCTTTTCGTTGTTTAAAGCAGCTATTTTTTTGTGTTGTGGGACAGTAAGAGAATATTATTTATCACTGCATGCTTATTTCCCATCTAAATCCTTTTTTTGCACATGCAGAGCAATTTGAAGACAAAATATGGACCTGATGGTACTTGTATTTTAGCATACTCACTGCCTGTGGTGTAAGTTTATTCCCAGTGTGCTGAACAGAGAGAGGGTGCAAAGAGAGGTTACGGCGTAGCGTGTGGAAACCAAGGACTGTGCATACTTCGCACTGTTGTTGATTAACTCATGATTGATCCAGGAATCCTGCATTCGAACAACCCAGTTGGAAGAGAACTCTGGCTGCACGCGCCCTGTGTGGAGCCCCAGACTCTCCCAGTTGCTGAGAGCCACCGTGAGGCTCTTCTTAACTGCGTACGGGCTGGAGAGTAGTGGCAGGATTAAAAACACAGGTAGCTCAGTTCGACCCCTTCCCATTTCAAGTTACCAACAAAATTTATGAGCCATTTACGAGGTGGAGGAGCCTGCCCGTCCCTGTCCCCGCTGGGGCTCGTACGGGTGATGTTGGGGACACGGGGCTCTCCAGGCTCTTGTTGGTGGAGGTGCTGCCCCAGCATCATGTCAGAGCCCGGAGGTCTGGCAGTGCCTCCTGTGATTAACAGCACAGGGTCCACACTCTCAGCCTGGGATGATTTTGAGGAAAGGTTAATGCTGCCCAGCCCCGTAAACTTATTGCTAATGAACTGTTTGCAGTAATACAGCAAGCGGCTTAAGCACGTGGGTTCAGCAAACAAAGTGCGGTGAAAGGTTTAAATAATTGGCGTTAATGTTTGGTACAAAACACCCCATCGACAGTATCAGCTGACTTATCTCATTATGAGCTACAACTGTTTCATGAATCTAATAAAACATGAATTTTTAAGACAGGGTAGTGAGAGTAAGAGGAAGGCGTGAAATTAGATTAGAGTCTATAAACATGAACTCTGGCTTCCCTGCCTCCATCCAAAGCAGTGTCCAGGCTTCTCTTCGACAGAAACCATGGGCTTTGTTTTTGAGCAGTAAGAGCCGGAATAATACCATTCTGGGAAAGTCCTTCTGTCAGTCCCTTAAAGAGGTGTATTTTTTCAATTTCCATTACTGAAATCTGGGGCTTCTGACTCAACTAAAGATTTAACTGAGCTATTACTTAGTGTTTTGAAATACTGAGAATCCCGCTCTGAACAGGATGAGCATCGCTCCACTCTCCTTTGTTTCTGGAATGGGTTTCCATGATGTACAGCAGTGACTATGTGGCCACCGTCTCCCTCTCGTTTTGGAAGACAGAAGTTCATCCGTGGAAAAGAGAGGGGAAATGGTAACCACCAGCTAGCGCAGTACTGAGAGCCAAACCTTCATTTGCAGAAGGATGAGGAAAATCCAGCAATCTTGCACTGGGTTGCTCCTGGGGCAGCCGTGGGTTTGGCTGGGCGAGGGATGAGCTTCAGCATGAAGCTGAGCTGCACGGTGTCATTCAAGCTGGTGGTGAAAGGGGAGACTGTACAGCCCGCTGTGGCGGTGGCTGGGCAGAGCTGAGTTGCTTGGGGAACGCTTATTGTTAATTTCCTGACTCCGGTGTGATTTAAAATCCTTCTCAAAACAAGCTTTTTTTTTTTTCCTAGTGGTATTTTTTATTTAGAAAGTAAATAAAACCTCAGGCACATTAAGGAATGTTGCGCAGGCCCCTGGAAGAAACGAAGTCACTTGTGAAATCCAGAGCACGAAATAAAGTTGACGCAAAGACGCAGGGTTGGTAAGTAGGAGGAAGGGCTTGGGCTGCTCAATGTGCTCGTCAGAGCCTTCAAACAAGGCAAGAATGAACACGCTGTAGAGTTACAGGACGTCTGAGGTTACCTGCTTGGAAAGAGCAGATTAGCATGCTGTGGTATTTTGTTTGAGGTTTCGAAAGATTATCATATCCGGCGAGCAAACCCTTATATAGAAACATAGTGCCGTTTCTTCACGAGACGTTTCCTTCTTCCTGAGGCGCTTGTAAGAAAATCTACTACCCTTCCCGAGATGGGGGTTACTGAGAGCTCTGTCTTCATTCATAAAGCGAAGAAATTTAGGGCATGATTTTCTTTTTTTACAAAGCAAGCTCGGACTCTGTAGATCTGTGGTGTTTTCACAACAGGAGGATTGACAGATGACTAACTGGATTTCCCCTTTGCTTTTTACAGCATTTCATAGATGCTGAATAATTTCCATAGGATGAATTGTTTTCATGCTGCTGCTGCGTGGAAAAACACCTGGTCTCGGTAACCGTACCTGGTACACACAGTGCTTCATCATCTCTCCTTATTTAATATAAATACTGCAGGCCAGTGATCCTCTCCTCTGCCAGTGCTTGGCTGGGGGGGGGATAACAGCCACAGGTTGCTTGCTGTGTTTTGCAGGTAGTTGCTAGGTACCTTTTGTAGTCAGTGGTTTTCTCCTGTGGGTCTAGGTAGTCTTAGGAGATGCTGTCAGTTAAAAAAACGCTTCTAGGGAAGGGGATCTATAGTAACTGAAGGTGAAAACAAACACAAGATGCAGTTGTAGCTGTTGGAGCATCATCTCTGCAGTGTTTTATGAAGGGAAGGAGTGTTTGTGCACATCTATTTGTTTGCTTTTTAGTACTTTGGTTTTCTAAGTAAGATACTTTACCTTCTCATAATAACGTATGTTTTGGTTTTTGGGTTTTTTTTTTTAAATTCAGAAAGCTGATGTTATTGAGTGAAAGTTAAGTAAGTGTATTTTGGAGTATTCGTTAAGCATCATATATGCTGTAGAGCCTCCAGGCGTTTTAGGAATAAGCTACTTTCCAGGACCCCTGATGACATCCAGATAATACATGATATTGGCCAGAGGTAAAGCTGCCTCTTTTTAATAAACTGTTGCAAATTTCCACTGCTTGCCTTGGAGAAAACCTGTCCTTTGGGAAATGGGAATTTATTTGGGACTCATTCCAAGATACGGTTATGTTCAAACCTTTTCTTGAGTCTAGAAAGAAATGCGGACAAGAAGAATCAAATTTTAATGAGTACAAGATGCCTGTGAAGTGCTGCTCCGAGTTCATCAGTAAATGAACTGTCCCAACCCTGACAGCAGTATTTGACATTTTTGGCTCCCTTGAAGGGCCCAGCATAGGGCCAGCAGGAAACAAACTGGTTTTCTGCTGCTGAGCAGTCTGAAGCAGCTGAAGGCAGAGCCAGGGAGGGTGCGCGGGTGACAGGGAGGGTTTGGCTGCTGTTGGGAAAGATGTGACAACTTGGCATTTTTGCTGCTGAGAGAATGGGTGGAGCGGGTCAGATGAATTGATTGCTTTGGTCCGTGGAGATGTCTGATGAGAGAGCCAGTGGAGAAGAGGAGGTGGGGTGGAGAAGGGAGTGGAGATGTCTGATGAGAGAGCCAGTGGAGAAGAGGAGGTGGGGTGGAGAAGGGAAGGTGGGATGTGCTGAGTGGCTCTGGGGCTGGGAGTAAGGGGGAAGCAAGAGGAGGAGAAGGGTTGAGGGCAAGCAGAGGAGTGAACCTTTCCATGTGGCAGCAGCAGCATGTTGTGGCCTCGAGGAGCTTCATCTTAGGGCTTTTGCCAGGCCTGAAGTCCATGGTATGGCTCATCAGGTCCATTTGTTTGAGAGTGCTCACTGGACCCGATGGCCAGCCCATTGCCGTGTCCTTGCACACCACCTCTTCTGAAATCCCTGCTACAGCTTGCAGCCCGCGGGGCAGGAGGGGGAAGGATGCGTGGGAGGACTTGCCTTTTCCAGTTGTCAGCAAGAAAGCATAAGCAGATTGAGGAGAGGGGAGAAAGTAGAGCAAATTTTTTGTCGTCGCCTGCTCGCATTGATGAGAGGAGTTGTGAGGCGCCTGTGTATGAGTTTAGATTTTGCTAAGCCAACTGATCTGTAAAAGCAGAGAGTAAATCCATTTTCCCCCCACCACTTTAGTAATTGGCAGAAGGCAGAAAGTCATTGTTGACTGAGAATAAACAGATTTCAGGCATTCCTAGACTGAGAAACCTGCTTAGCTTTCTAAAATCGGTCTCCCTGGTGCTCTACTAAAAGCTTAATTGGCTGACATTTTGTATGTGAGAGATTTACTCTGCTGGCCTAAATTGAGTTATTTTGTGTAAATGTTTTTGTGGGGTTTATAAAATATTCTCTTCAGAACATACATGTGTGTGTAAACTCTGGACTGTTTCTTTTGAAAGAGTAATAGCGAGCACTAGATGTTGTGGCTTTGGCATACAGAGGATAATTTAACATGGAATTCAGTTTACACTTTTAGTTAACCTCGTGAGGGGTTTTGTTGGTTAAAAACTAAATATCTACGCTGGGGTGTTTTTCTGCAAAACCAGCTGCTGAGATACAGCCTAGTAGTAATTGTGAAAAACGATGGCTGTGCTGGTCGTGCCAAATACTGGGGCTGGATAACCAGTCTTCTTGAGGGTGCTTTTCTAAACTGGGTAAGCAT
Organism: Bucorvus abyssinicus; assembly: GCA_009769605.1. Classification (NCBI taxonomy): domain Eukaryota; kingdom Metazoa; phylum Chordata; class Aves; order Bucerotiformes; family Bucorvidae; genus Bucorvus; species Bucorvus abyssinicus. Next base: position 4,715,037 of record CM020027.1, on the reverse strand, counting down.
GGGGGCATCACTGTAACAGGTACAACACAAGGCTTCGGGAGTGCCTGGAACCTTCACGAGTTGCCAGGTCTCAGCAGGAAGGAGTTAATGTTGTCTCAAGCGTCTCTTGCAGAGTGCAAGTGGCTGGACTGTCTCCTCCTCTCTTCCTCGCAGTGCTCGAAAGTCATCTCGCACACTTCCTCACTCTGTTTTTAGTACGTTGTAATTAGTATTTTCATTCAAGCTTTAAAATTCCTTGGAGATTTGCCTAGGAGAGGGCTGTGCACTTTTAACCCAACTGCAGAAAAGGGATCTGCATCATATTAACCGTGAAATTTGCAGGTCAGCTTTGGAATTTCAATATTTGGTGTTTATAACTTGCTGCCTGGTTTGGGCCCTTTTGTTCTGCATTAATTTCCACCTCTTCTGCTCCCAAATGTGACTGGGTTTCTCTCTCTCTCTCTCTTTTTTTTTTCTTTTTTTTCCGTTGGATTCAAGCTCTTTCTCCATCTAAATAGATGAACTTTCTTGGCAGGCATGAGCAGAGCTGCGGAGTCGCTACTTGGGGCTGTGCTGGTGATCTGGAATGAGTTTTAAACATTAAGCCTTGTTTACTTTCAGAGTTGACAAGGGCTCTCCTTGGACCTTTTTTTTTTTTTTGCATGCTGGTAGTACAGTAGATGTCTAGTACAGTAAAGCCCCGTCTCCCCCAAGCTGTAGGTGTCCAGCAGTCCAGGCTGATAAACCGAGGGTGAAGAAACCTAATTTCTTAGGGAACTGGGGCATGTGTGATGGCTTTGTCTGTGTCATCCTGCTCCGAATAGCTTTTGAACTTGTCTTCCAGTTCCTAACCAGGAGAGAGTGAGGCGTCCTTCAAATAATTCACCGTTTCTCTATATTTTTCTGAGGGAAGTGAGCTGGAGAGATCCCAGACTGGTGGCCCTGCAAGCAGAAAGATAGGCAAAGCTCAGCAGCTCTCTCTGTGTTGGGATGTGTCCATCCCTCCTGCCTGGCAGCCGGGAGACCTGGCAGGGATGGAGGGAGGTGGCATTGCTGTAGCCAGAGGAGCAGAAGAGCTTTGGGACTAAAGGCCATGCAGGCTCTCCTGCCCAGCAGTCCCAGCTCATGGCACCCTTTCTTGTACCCCCCTCTTAAACACTGACCGGACTTCATGCAGGTGTGGTAGTTGGTGGGATTGAAAATCTACTACGTGGTTGCAGTGCCAGTCGTTTTACATAATCTTAAGACTATTTTAGGGAAACGCTGATGTCTCGGCAATTGCCGAAGGTGCCAGCTGTGTAGAAGAGGACTGGTTGAGTCAGAGAGGCTGGGCCAGGGTGCAGCCCCAGGGGAAGGAGAGTGGTGGGAGGACAGGCTCTGCGCTTGTTCCTGCTGGGTGGGCTGTTACACCTTGCTGGTGAGGGGAAAGGAAGAGTTTCAGCCAAAGGTTGTTGTGCTGCGAGTTGTGGTTGTGTGTGTATTAAGAAGGTGGCTACAACAGGCACAGGGGAGCTCCAGCAGAACCTCCCGGGATTTTTGTGGGGCTCTGTTTTTCCTGCTTTGTCATAAAAGGGTCCTGCAGCGCCTATTCTGCATGGCAGCCACTTGTGGAGTAGTAGCTCAGGAATATTGTGAACCTGCGGCTGCCACCTTGTAGCTTCCATCAGGAAATAAAACCTGTGCCTGAAGCAGTGCAGTCCTCTGGGGTAAATACTATGTCATTAACTCCAAAGGATTAGTGCTTGAAACTGCAGATGGAAACTAGATAAACAAGATCTGTATATTAAAATGTCAGTTAGAATATGGAATACCCTTTTTAAAGTTAAATGGTATGATCCGAGCCAGACTGATGCTTTGCTTCTGCCTAAAGGGACTCCTTCCTCCCCGGCTTCCAGTTGCAGGCTTCTGCTCTGCCCCTTGTATCAGCTCAGCCCTTCATCTGTTTGCACAGTAAACATGCTCAATTTGCCAATTTGTTAGAAACCCAATCCAAAAAACAGCGAAGAGGGAGGAGTGGGGATGGAGAGGAGGGAGTGGGGCAGGTCTGCGAGCACAGCGAGCTTGCTCAGTGACGTTGTCTAACCCCGCCCTTGGGCAAACACTGACTGGGCTCTCTGACTGCCATAAATCATCTCTTGGTGTTTCGCTGCTGCCTTTCAAACCCTTCTGAGCAGCGGTGGCATGCCAGCCGGCTTGTAGTGGGGAATGCCAAAGCGAAACCTCCGCCTTCCTGTGACGCCAGCCGTGATTGTAGCTGGTTTTCCTTTCCAGCACCTTTCCACCAGCCATAGCTGCACTGCAGCTTCAGGGACTGGGCAGCACACCCAGCATCCTAGATGAGCAGAAGGAGTGAAGATAGAATCTAGGGCTTCTGTCCTTATTGTAATTTCTCTGTAGACGTTGCAAAGGTGAGAAGTATGTAGTAGAGAAGTCAGGAATTGGTTGAGCTAAGTGCAGGCTAGTGAGGAGGCTGAGGCAAGGCTGCAAGACTGACCTAACCAGTCGCTAATGCGGTGTTACTGTAGTTGGTGTAAGGGCTTCCTTCGTATCCAGAAAGTGCAGCTTGTGTTGGTACGTTTTGATAACACGCTACTTAAGAAAATGAGCGAACTGGGGTTTTGCCAATGTGAGCAGACTCGTTTAGTTGATAAGCTCCTGGAAGCAGTAGCTGCACAAAAAAGAGAGAAAAGGAAAAAGTAACATAGAAGAAGAAAGTTTTACTCCATTCATGTGACGTTGAGGAACTTCTAGAAACTTTATTCTGCAGTTTCTTTCTCTTGTTACTTTACAAAGGTTATGTTGATTTTGAGACCCAGTATAAACCCACTGTAAGTGCTTTGGTGCCCAGTTTTCAGGAGGCAGAACCACCGGCCAGGCGGCCCGAGGTTGGTATTCACAGCTGGGACATTGCTTGCTGGATAGAGTCGGCAACAGCAGATGGGTATTGCAGAATAGTTCAGGTGAGCCTGAGGTCGAGGTGCCTGCAATTGGTGCTGAAGACCAAGCAGGAGTGGACTTTGCCAGACAAGATGCGTGGAGACAGCAGTTCCCTCCAGGTACCAGCTGTCTTGGAGGGCTTTTTGGCTGATGCTGTGCCATGTTGTGAATGTGGTCACGTTACAAGCCAGGCAGGGGGATTGCGTGTGTGTGGGAAAGGTGGGTGCCAGGAACAGGCTCCCACCACCACAGCAAATTACCTGGCCTGCAGATTGCTCCTCGCCTTTTGCAAGAGAGGCCCTGGGGCAAGAGAGCAGCCAAAACGTGAGAGAGGTGAGTTATTCTGGCAGTGTGACCCTCCTTTGGCTGGCTGGTACCCCAAGGGATCTGTGAGTAGGTGGGAGCTTATTCTGGTATCTGTGTTGTGTGCTGCAAGCAGAGCTCCCGTGGTTTCTGTGCCATCTAAGTCTGATGCTTCCAGCACGTCCGTGCGTGTAGATTTGATGGGGTGGGTGGGCAGGGTGAGCTGTGTGGCCTCCCCCATCACCAGATTAAGGTCTCGTAGCCTGCCAGTGGGAGCATTGGGTGGAGAAAAGGATGAGCTGGGGTCTTCCTTTTCGGTTCAGTGTTTTGGACCAAATAGTTTCTTCCCGCTCTTCCATCAGAGTGTTTAATGCTTTGCACTTTTGCAATGTCCGCCATGAAAAGATCTTCAAGGATTTTGCAGACATTATTTCCTCCTCCTACAAATCTTGTCAGGTAGGAGGGAGTATATGCTTCCGTAAATTAGGAGTCCAATGTACACAGCAAGTTGCCAGGAGTCAAGTGCAAACAAAAGCAAGAACTTTCCCCAGTCTTGCTCCTTGCTGTTGGGAGGACTTTCTCCTCCAGCTCTGCCTCTTGGCTGTCCACATAGAGTGACAGAGTCCTTCTCTGTGGGGTTGGAGTCGGGCAGAGCCGGCTGGCTGGCTGCGCCCAGCTGGGCTGCGGAGTTTGAGATACAAGGTGTTTTCCGTCCTTGCGCAGTCGGTGAGCCACGTTGCAAGTAGGAATTTGTCGTGGCAGGGCTGCTGTCCCCACCCTCTTCAGCGTATACAAACAGAAGCTGAGATGGAGGACACTTGGAGGAAATACATTCTGCTCTGACAATGCCTCTTATTAATCATGAGTGGCGATTAGCTGACAAATCAGATGCATCCTCCTTCCACTTCCTCATATTCCTGGAATAGTATGAATGGTGGCTTGTCTCAAACTGTGGTAGATCAGCTCCGAACAAAGGCGTCATGAGCAGGACTACCCACAGATGTCATGGGAAGAAGCGAAAAATTGCAAGGCTTTACTTCTGTGCCATCATCACAGAACTTCTTTTTTCTTCGTAAATGATGCAAAACTCTAAGGAGGGTAACATCGTTGTTTTAAAACAGGGAGGAAATGTACACCGCAAACAAAACCACACACACCAGGTAACAATGACCTGTCTAAGTTGGCCACGGTGTGTGGTCCACGGCGCTCAAGTAGCTTCTGTTCAGTTTATAACAAGCACACACTCTGCAGAGTGCATCGGGAAAAAGGAGAAGGGGAAAAAAAAGAAACCCAAAGAAAAAAAAGACCCTTGTGGAAGAGGGGGGATTAGAAGCAAACTGACAGACTGTTTATTACGCAGCGTATAACTTACCAAATGGCTTCATTTTTCTTAGAGGTCCAGACTTGTCACTTCCATTTGGCAAACTCCAACGCTGCGAAGTCTGAAAGCAGCTATTATTGGCTTCTGCCCGAACTGTGCTCAGCTCATATAAATTTGGTGTCTGATCTTTTATATTGAGATTAATAAATATTTCTTTAAGCAGACCAAATATCGCCAGGCCATTCCTACGAAATGTGAATTTGAACGGGGTGCAGGATTTTCAGGTAGGCGTGTGATTGTTTAAATAGGTGTAATTTAGCTTCACACATTTATACCTTTTTTTTTCCTTTGCTCAGTACCTCTCTGTTCTGCAGGGCTGTATGTAAAATATGTAGCCAAACATATAGGCAGGGACCGTTACTAGATAATGGCATTACGAATGTGCAAAACAGGGTGGTTTAATGTGAAAGAGAACAAACAAGGTAACTCTTGTTCAGCGCAGCGTGTGCCTTTTTCTCAGTTAGGACCATCGCTCTGATGTATGAAGAGTTTATTGTCGGTGTACAGCTTGGACAGTCCTGCTGAATATAACCGAAGATGATGCTTATAGCTCAAATTCGTTCCCCTCTCCCAATCCTTTTCTGTAAAGACCAGCCATCCCATAGCATGGTGTCATCTGTTTAGCAAAAGCACGTGTAGAAGAGACTTTCAGGGTGCCGCTGGATGGGTGTTGTGCTTAAAGAGAGCGAGCGACATGCTGCTTTTGGGTTGCTGCGATGCTCCACCCCTCCCAGTTCTCAGATTTGGGATTGGCTCCCATCATTTTTAGTGTGCGGAAGTAACCAGGGGGCTGCCGGACAGCTGGCCGTGCAGCTGAGCACGGGGCTTTTCCAAGGGTACGTGGAGTGGCAGGCTGGCGAGATGCCCTGTGAGGAGCTGGGGAGCCTGCTGCTCTCCTGGCCAGACGGCCCTGGCTCCTGCAGCACTCCAGTGGCCCACCCTGTCCTCCTCACCAGAGATGTCACCTCAGCCTGCTTTAGAAAGAGGGGGAGGGTATCTGTGAGAGAAGTATGTGTTGGCAGGGAAACAGGGAGAAATACTCTGGATCCTCAGAGATCACTGGGTATTGGTCTGCCTTTTGCTTCCAGTTTCCTTCTGCCTTCCAGGACGTTGCAACTAACACTCTCTCTTTCCCATTAACCCACTAAGGACTTTCCTCCTCATCCCCAGCCCTGCATTCCTGGTGCCTGTTTGATGAGTATTGGGCAAAGGCAGTGTTGGAGATGCTGTTCCTGGAAGCCTCTGTATGTCATCCTCTCTGTAGAGCACCTCAGGTTGGAGCTTGGGAGCGGAGGGAGAGAAGGGAGCACATGCACGGTCCCACCTTTCCCGTCACATCATTACTTAGTACCTTAGGAGCTGAAATTTTCTGCTGCCGGTTTGCAGGTGTCCTTCAGCCTGAGGGGTTGATTCCTCGCTCCTGCGGGAAGGCTGGAGACATGTCTGTGATTCCTCCCGGTCTTCCTATCAGAGTTATCCGGGAGATTCAGAGCGTACCGAGCGTTAGTAATTTACCATTCTTTTTTTCCTTGCTTTTAAGACACCTGTCTCGTTGTCTGATAAGGGGATTTATCTGTAGCACCAGTTCTTCCCGTATTTGTAGTTCTCCTCTGTGGTTGTCCCCTGTTGCTTGTGAAGTTTCAAAGATTTCCCTTTGAAGTCCAGGAAAGCTTTTATTTTACGAGTGTTCTGAAGAGCTCGCGAAGGCTGGAGCTTGTGGTCTGCATGCATAGGCTATTAAAACTTGTCCTTTATGCTGTGGCAAGTAGGAAGATTATATTTTGATCTGCGCGCCGTTCTCCTTGATGTCTGCTGTTAGGGGAGTCATATTTGGCTTTTCCCTTTTGTTTTTCCTAGGGGAAGAAAAGCAAATGAACTATGACAGAAAATAGTCCCCAAAACATCAAGTCAAACAGATTTTTCATGAGTTTTGCTTCAGAAAATTGTGGGAGGAACTTCATGAGTGTTGAAACCTCTCTAACGTTTTGTGTTAGCGGGACGGGTGCAGAGCCTTCAGCAAAGGCATTCGTACTCCTCCGTGTACCGCAGGCACTGGAGGAGAGGGGAAGAGATGCACATGGCTGTAGAGCGTGGATAAACTCCTCTCTCCTCGTTCCTGCAGCTTTCGTCCCACCGGATCAGCTGCCGTTCTGCACTCTGTAATCGCCGGGAGCCTTTCAGGGAGAGCCAGACCTCGCGTTTTGTGTGTACTTCAACGCAAAGCGAAAACCAACCGATCCACCCTCCGAATTTTCTTGACAAGGTTTCTTTGTATGTTGTAAAGAAACAAAGGACCTAATTTTGTTTTTCTATGTAGGCTGCCAATTTTCTTTTTCTGTACGTGCTACCTGTAAGGCAGATTTACAGGGGAGGCATTTTTGGCACAGGGCGCTGTGAGTCAGCAGACCTTTCCATCGGTTTACAGGTCCTGACAAAACCTGCTTTTCAGACGCTGCTTTTGAAGCACAGCAGGGCTCTGGCGTAGTGGGTTTCTTTCTGCCTGGCCATCTTGGTCGTTAGAAGAACCCGTTGGGGGGAAGAAGCTCTTTTCCTGTTGCTTCAGGACAAAATGCAAACCTGGCTTCTTTAATTTGTCCCTATAGATAACATGACGGTTCATCCTGACCTAGAACATCTCCTCCATTTTTATTTCTTGACGTCTGGGCGAGCGTTGTGTCTTTGCAGAGCGGGATTTACATAATCTGGATATTAGGACGGATGTCAATTTTTTCAAATGTAATTTCAAAGAATGGGAAAACCAGAATGTTCTTTCCTCTATTTCGGGGCTAAAAATATTTATTGTATCTTGTTTGGGGTTCTTTTTTTTTTTTTTTTTTGTGAAATCAGAATATTTAATATTCTGATTAGCAGTGCTGCTGGCATTATTGGAGACAATTTGATCAAATGCGTGCTTGGTCTAGGTCAGAAGAGGGTTTTGTGGAGCGTAGCAGCTGTTCCCTGACGTTCGCTGGCTGAATACGGGAGGTGGGTGTGCTTTATCGGGCCAGCACGGCTCTTGGTTGCAATGTCTTTTAAGCTGCTTTCCACAAAATTTGATTTCAGATACGCGTAACAAATAAAAGAGCTCTTGAAACAGGACCTGTGTTTAATACCCCCGTAATAATTTATGTTCCCGGTTGGTATACAAGGCACCAGGCTCCTCGTTAGCAGCTTCTCCCATTAGAGGCATCCCAGTAGCAGCGGGTAGGGTGTGCGAGACCAGGGAGAGCAGCTATGGGAGAGATGGAAAAGGTTTTAAATTCTGTCCTCTGAGTCCGGATTTCTCACAGTAATGCTGGTTGTGGAGGGAGGCTGCTCTCCTACTGCAGTGTGATTACAGAGGACTCCACTGTGTGCAAGTGTTTTTACCAGTTTCTGTGTGATGCTGAATTTCTGTTAACCAACATGCTGCTAATAGAGAAACCATGTTCTGCTGTTATGAGAAACCGTGTGGACCATTAAGGAATTCCCTCTCTTTCCTCTGGTACAAATAATGGACAGCTTTTTTTTTTTTCTTTTTCCCCTTTTTTCTCTTTGATTTCATTTCTCTTCTCTGTGGTTTCATTTGCCTTTAGGAAGCCTGGGCTCTCACTGGTGAGGCTGGGGCTGAGGAAGGAGTGTGAGAGAGGGTTTGAGAGCTGGAGTTGGCTTACAGTCTCAGTCTTAAAACTTTTTATTTTAAATTTAGAATACTGACCCTTAAGAATTAGCTTTCTAGGCTACTTGTTCTTGAGCTAACGGAGGGGATAAATTGTTAAAGCAGATTGGAAAGGAGACCAGGACCATGCACGTTAGCCGGACACAGCACTGCTTTCTCTGCTGACTCAAAAAGCAGTGCCTTCCTTTGCCGTGGTGGAGCTGGATTTGTAGTAATTGGCACCAAGTTTCTACTGTGTGCCTTTTAATTTTTAAGCAATTTGTTTTCACCACAAGTCTCCTTCTGGAGCAGCTTGCATGGCAGAGCGGGAGACCTTTTTTTGGGGGAAAGATATGAGCTGTCATTCCTTTCTACATGCTGTGAGGTATGGAAATATAATTATTGGTGTTTACATGGGAGGAAGCGGAAGCACGGAGCTGTTCTGTGTGAGGCCAGCCGGGAAAGCCGGCGCAGGCTCGGATGGAGGAGAAACACCAGCGCTCGGTGCCCCGCTCCAGCCCTCGGGAATGGCATGACAAAGGTGACTGGGATACAGAGGACTTGGCCAAAATCTTGATCGTTCAGATTCAGTGGCATCAATTATTTAATGCATTCATGTAGGTGAGTTTGGGTCCCAGTTTCTTTCCACAAAGGCACTACATGTGGAGTTTAAAGACAGGCGAGATTCCCTCGTTGCTGCTTTAAACCGAATTTACCCAAACGCGAAGGCGACTCCTCCGTTTTAAAAATCAGTGTACATAGGGGTTTTCACGTTCACACAGTTGCTGACTTTAGTGCTGAGAGACCTCAGCCTGAAAGGAAACCTTTTTATAGTCACCACGTGAGGGAATATAAATAGATCTGTAGATGGAAGGGCTCTTTCATCCCCTGTCTGGAGCGGCCGGGACAGCGGCTGCTTGTGCTGCGGAGCTGGTGGGCTTGCAGATTCCTTGGGAGCTGGGGAAGCCGATTAAGGGAAAAGTAGTTGGTGCTTTAAAGTACAATGCAATAGATACATTTTCAGATGCCTTTCCTCCCCACACCTTTTTTATTTTTGGTATTTAATGAACAAGTCCCACATTTTGAACAAGACCGTCACCATTTTCCGTTTTTTTTTGGGTTTGCCCTTTTTTTAATGGAAACTGTGACTCATAAAATATTTTAATCCCTTTTATTGAGTATCATTAAAATGAAGATTGTTCCCCGGCAGTGTGTTTTTGATTTAAGAACTCCTCATACTGCGAATGCTCTCTCCATTGAAGAATGACATATAATAAGTTGATGAAATTAGAAGTTTTATAAGACACTGTAATAATAACTTTCTTATGTAAATTAAAATATTTTGTGATTTTTTTTAAATTTTCCTTGCTTTTACACGCACAGACACGTCTTATTTGACAATATATGAAGCACATTAAACTACTGGTTTAGCTAGAGAGGGGGATGAGAAAAAGAAATTATCCTCCTGAAAAATAGGATTGTCTTTAAAAAGTGTTCAATGCTCACAGCAGACGACTGAAGATGAAGAAAACGTGTTTCTGAAGGACTGCAGGGAAGTTGCTTGTCCCCTCTGCCAGATGTGTTCTGATTAAAAGGGGACAGATGAGCATCAGCCTCTTAAATATGTTCAGTGGCTGCGTTGCAGGGGGGCACAGGGGGGAGAGGAGTGGTGGCTTTGGCCCTTGGTGCCTGTATCTCCGGGGTGAGGGGAAAGAAGATGCAAAGAGGGCAGATGCTTGCAACATCCTGTGCATTTAGCAAACACTTCCCCTTAAAGGTGTTTTTTTTTCTTATCCTTAAAACTCCAAGCTGCCTGAGAGCACAAGGAGAAGCTGCACGCTCCCGAGTACCAGACACGTTGCTGGGAAATAAAGGCAGACCGTAAAAGGCACAGCAGCGTAAATCCTTCAAGTTGGTAATTAAAAATACCAGGCAAGTTTTTTTTTTTTTCCTCCTTTTCACGCGCTGCCATTTTGTGTGCAACGAGGTGAAGACAGAGGATTTTTTCTTTCCCTATTTTAAAATGGTCTGCGTGGCTCTCGCTGACTCGCCATGGCTATAAACTCATAAAGGGTGGCGGTTTCATGAGGAACCATCCAATTTAAAAGGAAACTGGGCAGGAGGTAGGAAACAATGCCGAGCGGGATGCCGAAATTGCTCAGGATGTTGTAAATAGAGCTGCCGCCTTTTGATCTCGTGAAGGGTGGTGGAGATGCCGTTGCTTTGACCAAAGGATGTTGGAGGCAAGTGGCAAGAAATCGCCCACCTTCCATCCTGTTTTCCCCTGCCGTTAGCAGGCTTGGGGCTGGTGTTATTAAGGAGGTGTAAGGAAGGAGCTCAGACAAGGCTTCCCTTTAGGGTCTTGTTGCCGCTAGAGAATGAGAAAGCGTGTTTGTTTGAGGGCTGTTCAGATGTTTTATGGCAGCGCCTTGCTCCTTACTGCCGGCTTAGGTTGGCTGCTGGCTCTCATTAGGTGTAACGTCGGGCTGTTGCTTAGGAAGGAAAGATGAGATGAAAGCGCGGGCATAACTGGAGACCCTGGATGAAAGGTTCCTGCTGGGAGATTGCCTGTGCGTTGTGCAGAGGAGAAACCAACTTGCATAAAGATGTTGTATAGCTGAAGCAGGGAACCCTGTGTGTACACGTGTACGGATTTACACATAAATGATAACAAAATAGAGCACATGGATGGGGCTGATTTCCTATGTTTTGGTTTTTTGGCAAAAATTTAGGCAATATTTCAAGCATGTAAATTAGGCTGAAGTCTGAGAGTCATCTCTGGCTTTTGGTGAAGAAATTGAGAGGTGAACAAAGAGCACCCTGTCTCAGCATACCACTGCCTGCCGTGCATCAGGGAGGCAGATGCAGCTTTGTAATGCCACCCTCATCTGTGCTCACACCCTGCATGGAAACTGCAGCTTCCCCACTCTCGTAGGCAGGTACTTGCTTCATCTTGCTGGGAACGAGAGCTTTGGTCTACCCCATTGAGATATGTTTGGATGGGGTTTGTAGACAAGAGATTTTTCTGTGTTATTTAGACGACTGGTTGTGGGAGAATTTGTTTATGAAAAATCATTGCTTCCTGTTGAGATAATATGTCTTTATAGCAAATATAGTAAACTGGTTTCTTAAACATTCCTGGTTATTTACAGAAGGAATTTTTTCAAGTATCGGTGAGGTTGTAAACTAGAAAACCTGATGCTAATCTGCACAAAATACCGATGAAGTTGGGGACAGAAAATATTTTGAAGCACTTATTAGAAAGACACATATTGGATGCAAATAATCACGTTCTGATAATCACGGTTTTTGCGAGCTACTGTGTTTTAACTCGTCTGGGGTCCATTATGGTGCGGTTCATAAACAAGACAAAACTATGTGGCTAATAACATGAAACGTTTCCTACTTTGATCTAATCAGAAGCCTGTCTTGAGCTGCTGGTTTAGATCTCCAACAGAGGAGAGGAGGATGTCGGAAACAAGTCCTTTAAGTGTTTCTCTCTTGGCAATTAGCCACAGGAGCTCCATTATTACTTTTTGCCTGGATCAAATGAGGTCAGTGGCGGGAGCTTCCTGCCTGAGGTCTTTCTCCGAAGCGGCAGCAGACAGTAATTGCGAACATCTCCATCCTGCAGGTCTCCATCCCGACAAGGGGCACGGATGCGGTCTAGAACCTCAGAGGGAGGGATAGGAAAATCAGACAAGTGACTTTGGGACCTCTGAGGGACACAGCGGTTTGGCCGCATTGCTTTGCATTAAGAAAAATATTAACAGCTTTCAGAAGGTTGTGATGACGGTGGTAAAAGAACAAGACTCGCATTAATGTGAGTCCGCTTTAAAATGGTGAAAGTACCGACCATCTGAAATCCGTCTTAGTTTTTACTTCATCGTTTTAAGAAAAAGAAAGTTGTTTCAATGTTGATTAAAAACCAAATGTGTTAAGAGCAGTGTCTGCACATATAGGAGCCTGCACAAATATATGGCTTTTTTCCTCTACCTTACAATGAATCTCCACTATATTAAATCCGAGTCAAAAGAAAATTATTTAAGACTGTAATCTGAATTGTGAATTTGTGTGTAGAATATTCCCTTGAAGCATCCTTGAGAGATCCCTTCTCGCCAGCCCGTGTCCTGATGAGGGATTCCTGGCAGGTGAATGGGCCAGCGTCATCTTTGGCAAATGTATTAGAATGAACAGTAGCAATGAGAAAATTGTATATTTGATAATGATCTATTGATGTGTCGGCTTTAACCCTGTGACCTGTCATGCAGTTTCTGCTGTGCAGTATAATTAAGTTGCCTCATCGAGTGAGGAAATAGTCCTATCAATAAATAGCTTTAAAAAACCTAATATGCAAATATGCAAATACTTTCTGTGATAGTAAACAGTGAATTTCACGGCTATCACCACAAAGAATTTGCTTCATTGAGGATTATTGGCTTTTTTGGTAGAAAATCCTGATAGAACTTGAGCGAGTCTATCCATCATGTACAATTCTTGACGTTTGAGTGCATTTGATGACAAAAGCGCTTTGAGGTTTTTTTTCCTTTAAAATTCAGAGGGTTTGTTTTTGGGTGGGTGGTCCTTTCTGAAGCTAGGACATATTAATCAGAGCTCTGTGCTCACCCGAGCCCCTGGCTGGGGGGCTCTTCTCAAAACTGGTGTTTGGATGTGGGCTCCAGCATATCCACTAAGTTGGTACGTTCCCATTGAAGGTCCAGCTGGATTGCGACGGCGATTTTATTTGCCTTTATTCCTTCCCTTCCAAAAGCGAGACATTCCCCACTGCAGTGGCTCAGGAGAGGATCCCGGTTCTTTCTCATGCAAGAGATGTGCTCTTGGATGCAGGAAAGGGGAGCAAGGAAGCCGAAACGCGGCTAGGGTTAAGCTAAGAGTTCCTCAGACCTGGCACCCACGCACCTTGGGATACCCTAACAAGTTAGAGGTGAGGAGAGAGACAAGATCAGTTTGTGGACGTTTAGTTGCAGGAAATTGTGGAGGTTTTTAGAAGTTTCTCGGATCCCAACGCTGTTCACCTGTATGAGAGAATCAGATTTAATTTTGAAATTGGTGTTTCTAGTGAATATAGAGGGAAGTTTGAAAAATGTCAAGTGTGTGGCTGAACCAAAAGGTTAAAAAAACCCACACAAACCGCCCCCCCTGCCCCCCAGGAGCGGGGCCCAGAATATCTTCAGTCTTTATGAAATCCGAAGATGCAGTATTAGTTTGGGAACCTCGTGCTTCATTAAGGAATCCTTTGAACAGACAGAACCGGTGTAATAAAATAACAATGAAGAAAGAAAGGCAGAGAAACCCACCAGAAAAGAGAAATGTACAATAAAATCTTAGTGAGGCAATAAAATGCCTTCAGTCTTCCAGTGGGCTGACGCTGGTTGTAGAGATAATCTAACACTTGTTGCTGAGGAGTGTGGTTTTCTGATGAGCTGATTTTAAGAAATGAGGATATGAAATACTTAGAGGATATTGTCTTCTGTCCCTGAAAGGAAAGATACCATCTCTCTCATATAGCCTGGTTGAAATTTTAATTAAACTCGAGCCAAAACGCGTTGCTGACTAGACGAAAGCAAATTCATTTAGAGACTAAAGAGACCAAGGGTGAGGGATTTCTATGTGAGGAAGATAAGGGAACATCATTTAATGTGTTCGTGCCATGTCCACAGTTGAAATAGTTGTATGCCAAAAGCTGTCAGTAAAAACTGTGTTTCAGTTGGAGTGTGCTCGTTGGGGATGTAGGATGCGAAGGGATCGGAAGGCAGGGGAGGAACATGCTCGGTACGGGAAGGAAAATACTCGCGAAGGGGAGAAGAGTACTTGTCTCCTCTCCTGTCATGCCCTGTTTTCCTCCTGCTCCTTCAGTTGACTGCCTTGGCAGACATGTGCAAGCAAATGCTCTGTAATTTTTGTTTTGGTAATTCCTCTTGCCCACCCCTGCGCTTTCTGTCACACGTGGCTCCAGCCTCTGATTTATACCGCCTGGCTGCTGGCAATTGCTGCTGCCGGGGCGGGCTGGGGGGCTGCCACTGGCCGGGCACAATGCGGCAGAGGACGGAGCGTGGGAGCTGTCGGAGCCTCTGTGCCGCGGCAGATAGGGGTGGCTGACAGCCCGCCGGCTCCGCTGCAAAGAACAATGTTTAAGCGTGATTGCGATGATGTGTTGAAATAAACTCAGTTACGATTATGCTGCTGCGTTCTTGGCAGGCTGACCGTAAACCGCAGTGTGTTTTTTGGTGTGTACGTGGCTTTTTTTCCTTACTATTCTTTTTTCGTCCGGGTAAGCAGATTAGTTAATGCCTGCCTGTCATGAGCAGAGGCTTTCATCCCGAATGCTGGGGTTAAACTGCATTCAAGCTGCCTGTGGCCTGTGAAGGTCGCGCTACCATTTTGATTGCCTCTCCCTGCCTTACGAGCCCCTGCAGGAGCAGGTACCGGAGGGCCGGACCCGGTCTCCCCTGCTGCGCTCGAGGGATGCTCGTCTACTGTAAGTGGCCTTTCAGAAGGAGGATTTTATTCTCTCAAAACCACCTCCCAGCCCCTTCATTGTGCTTATGTGCATGTTGTTAAATCCTCAGCTCTAAAGGCAGCAGTTTGGAAGTAGGATACGCGTTTCTCTCCCCACTTAAGACCTTGTGGCTTGACTTTAACAGGCAGCCAACTCCCGCCTGGCATCCCCGAGTGAAATGTTACCCTGAAATAGCCTCCTGCTCAGGAGGACACTGCTGCCTTCAGCCCCTTAGGTATTTAAATACACCCAGCCTGGACTAGGCTACCTTTCCTCTTCCCTCCCCTGTCACAGCATCGCTGCTCGCTCGCCCACTGGCTGCCCGAGCATCCGCCATCTGCTCCCAAAAACCAGATTAGAGCAGTACGTTGTTTTAATTATTTTCTACTTGTGTGGCCAGGAGGCTATTTGGTCTGGTGAGCTCTACTTCAGGCCCTTTCTCTCATTAATACAGCCTTGCGCACATCCTGCGTGAGTACAGGAATGGTTAAGTTGTCCACTTGTGTGGCCGGGTCTTGATAAAACACAGTGGCCAGTATTTACCATTACAAGAGGAAGCTGTTATGTGGATTATCCCGAATTTTTTCCCCATGATGGTAATTACCTACATAAATTGCAACTTAACCCCAGGACTGAAGGCTCCCTAAAAATACCCACATAAAAATTCCATTATCCAGAAGTAAATTTGGGTCATTTAGGTGTATAAATGGTGTTTATTAAAAAGCCTCTTTTCTGATTTGGAGAAATCCTGCAGAAGTCTTTGGCTGCAAAACCCCGTGGGCTTAAGAAAAGGTGCAAGACTTGATGAAAAGCTACAAATAAAAATAGTTTTGTCAGCTTGTGGGACAAGGGATCACTTTTCACTTGAACAGCCAAAGCAAATGTTTGTAGCCGCAACATTGAAGCTGGAAATGCCTCTGCAAGAATTCTGCGTGGCTTTTAAGGTTTTTTATGTGTCCCTCCTGGAGACCAGTGATAAAGGCAACTCATCAGACAGTTGCAAGCACGAAAACTCCTGCCTCTCCGAATCTAAGCAGATAAGTGGCAGGTTCAAAAGGACCATCGTCGTCTAATTATCACAGCAGCTCGGTGAGGCGCAGGAACGTGGGCAGGACAGGGATTTGTTTCTGACTGCTTTCCATCGACCTTTTAGATTTCAGAAAAACAAACCGTAAGGGGGGATATGGCTGGAGGAAAACAGAGTGGGGGGCACAGTGCGCCGAATTTGGCTGGGTTTTTTGAAGCCGTCTCTGCCTCCAATCACTGCCACAGCGGTAGCAGCTCCTTGTTTGTAGCTTTAGAGCCGCAGCAGAAGCGAAACCCTACCAGGGACCTTCTCAGGTGCCTGTGAGCGCGTATGTGCTGGGGAGCAAGACCTGTTGCACTTTGAGAGTGAGAATAGCCTCTTGTGTTGGCGCAGGATTAAGCTGACAGGCCTCCAAGTCACCGTGGGGCTTCCAAGCGTCAGTGTTTAGATGGTTTACATTCGGCGATGGCCTTTCAAAAGGAATAAATCCTCCGGATGTGTCCGCAAGAGTTCAGTATTGTCAACTTGCACTTTAAAAGGGTGGCACTTTCTTTTATCTCTCCGGGAAGCTAAATAGCTCAAATTCCTAGGGCTTCTTTAATGAAGAAACCTTAAATTTTTATACTTATTTCCATTTCTTATTTGATGGCAGAGTTCCTCTCCAGTACGCTGTTCGCGTGCCCCAAATTTATTCAGAACGTGGAAGGGGGGAAGTGAAAAGAAAGCATGAAAAAGAACAAACTCCATGTCATCAGCGTGTTGCAGAGCCCTTGGACATTATGTGGTTGGTGGTGGGACATGAAGGAACTTCAGGCTTCTGCATTTGAGTTGGCTTCTGCACCGTGTACTAATACACAGCTCCTTCTGCGAGAACCACGTGAAGGGCAGAACGCACAAATCCACGTTGCAAGGAAACTCCAAAACATGCTGTCAGTAAATTAACAGGGAGGTTTAGTGTAGGCTTCAGCATGTGTTTCAGAACGAAACCCTACCCAACAAAAAGTGTTTGTGGTTTCTGAGTTTCCTCACACCGCCTCTTCAGATCCATGTGATGCAAACCAGGTTTCAGAGAACTAAGGTTTTTTCTGTCCATCTGTGCACCACCTCGCTCATAAACGGGGCACGGCTGGGGGAGAGGGAGCATGTGTGTATGGGGGGGTGCGAGTACCAAGGCTGGATCTCGCAGATTTCTGAATAACCATTATTTCCCAGAGAATAATTCAGGTGTGGTTTTGGATGAGAAGGGGTTATCATGGCACTTCTTGAGCTGGTGTAGGTCCTGTATGTGTGCTCCTGTTGAGGGTCCTCATCTCTTGGGGTTTTTTGTTTAGTTTATTTGGGTTTTTTGATATTGCATCTTGAATGAATGCTTCCAGCTCTGCAATTTTTGACTTTTGAAGTGTGTTTCCCTTTGAAGCCAGGTTAGTTTTTAACTCTTCCTTCTTATTCTTCACGAGACTGTACAAAATACGTAAGTTACTTAGAAGAAGCATGGGACAGGTTTAAAAGTACCAGGATGCCTCAGCTTGACACAGCGCTTTTCAAAGAGCTATTACAACTTGTGTGTAGGCTCCAACTCTCTGACTTCAGTAGCTGGTGTGAGTTCATGCTGGCTGAAAGGAAAACTACTTAAAAAAAGTACATCTGAGTATTTGAGAAATGTCCTCATGTATGGGGCTAGATAAAATATTAAATGTTAAATGGGAAAATTTTGTGTCCTAGGTAAGTACCTCTTCAAAAATGAATATATTTGATGTAACAATATAAATACTCCCTGTAATTTTGTCAGACTGTGGCAGATGTTTTCACTTTTAGAGTGTTTTAAAAGAAAATTACGAAAACAGCAAGAATTTTATTATTATACTGGAAGACATTTATTATATCTTGTAATGTTGCTGGCTTTTTCTCACGTATCTTTCCAGATGGACTAAAAATATTTTTTGGCCTTTTCAGCAGTTCACTGCTGGCCTGGTAGTGTGGCATCACAGCAGCTGGTCTGCAGGTAGAGCCTCCGATGAAAATCCTTACATTTCAAAAGTAAACATCATGCATTTCTTAAACCTTCATTTTGAGGTCAAGTTTGCCCGGAACCAGCTCTGAAAATCCCTTAACAACTGTAGCTTAAGTTAATTTATAGAAATTTGGGCATTTAGACAAAGTAATTAAGGATTATTAATTATATTTTAAACGGTGGAAGACTTTTTCTTTATTCTTTGATACCCAGGAGTTGAATAGGTCGTTGCTAGATGTACTGCGGTCTGAAATCTTGAACCGCCCTGCTCGGCGTGGAACACAGCCCTGAAAATACGAGTTTTATAAGGGGAATGTTGGCACAAGACAAACGTCATTAATACTTGTGGTCAATCTGCTGTAATGTTTGAAATCCCTAGTTTCCATGTCACTTTGTAAATACAGCTTTGCCTCGTTTGCTTGAAGATTGACCCCTCGTGACTTTTGGATTTGTGTGCGCTTCTATTTCTACTTGGGCTTTTTTCTTTTAGGGAAAACACGAGGGCATTGTCTTAAGTTTTGAGGAGAGAAATACTGGTTTTGCCTGCATCGTTTTGATTGTCTAAAGTGAATTTGGATGTATAGTGAGACAGCCCTAAACGAGGTGGTTTTTGGAGCCTCTTCAATAAGTAGAGTGTTTGCAAATCAGTCTTGGCAGCAGAGTAGACACTGAAACACCTGACACTTCAGTTCATCTCTGTTGGGAAAACATTACATATTTTGAAAGGTAAAACGTTTCATTAAGATGCTGTGTTCTGGTTATAAATACCGTCTGGGAGGCAGGTTGGGAGCTGGTTTGGCTGTGGCAGGCTCCGCTGAAAGGCTGCTGGTGCTTCTCTCCTGGCAGCTCCTGCGTCGTGAGGTGTGGAGGCATCGGCTGGGCGATTTGCTCGAGAGGGCGAGTTTAAGAAGGGCTCGTTCCCAGGGCAGCCGATGGTATGTCTTTCGCTCTTATTGGACGTGAGTGAATTAAAATGCCTGTATTTCTCTGTGTTGAAAGGACGCAAGGAAATTGAATTCTCGGTGATACTCATCACAGTCGATGGCGAACTGTTGGGGATCCCGTTGCTTTTGCTCTCCCTTGAATACGGTGCTTTCTGCTCTTCTGGGGGATGCCTTCAGTGCAAAGTCAAGCCCATATCTTATCTTTAAGTCGTCCTTCCCTTCAGGGTATCATCAGGCATTCAACTTACAAATCCTTTAAATCTTCTGAGGTGTTTTCCTCTGAGTGTTCTAAAAAGTTTACGTAATCTCTGTGAGAGAGGCTTCCACTAAGCTGGCACACCTTGTATTTGATTAAACCCTTGCTTCACGCTTGAAGGACAGCTTGGCTCACTTCACAAATCCACTGGGATCCCCTGCTTGAGATACAACAGTCAACTCCAGCGATGCTCTTTTTTTCCCTTCCTAGTTTATGTTGTGGGAGAAAGGGAATTGCAGCGTATGTACTGGGGCGAGCAAGTCATGCAAGAACCATCTCCAGCCGATCGCAGAAAATAATTTTGGCAGAGCATCCCGTAATATCCGCTGTTAGACATGTCGCCAGTGTTTCCTCTTTCCTTTATTTTGCTTTCTTACATAGCCAAGCAGTTTATGTCTAGCAATCCTTACTGCAGAGACCCAGATGCCTTCTGGTAGGGTTTTATGTCTTTGAACCAATCCCTGCATCAGTTCACATGCTGGTGTATACCTGTAGGTAAATTCCCTCTGACTGCGAAACGATTTGGCTTCTTCTGTCCCTCCCTCCTCTATTGCTGCGGGGGCTGCATCTGCCAGTAGTTTCTTTTCCCATCTTTCTTGTGACTTGGAGGTTTAGCACTTTGTTTCCAGTTGCACTACCATGCCTTTCTTCAGCTGGACATCTTACACTGTTCGCTATCATTGTTGCAGCGTTATATCAGAGGGACTTACTGGTAATACACTGTATTTATAATTTTATGTAGATCTCCTATATAAATACTAAGAAAATAAGGAGCTGCATTAAGAAGAGTGTGACCAGCAGGTCAAGGGAGGTTCTCCTCCCCCTCCACAATGCCCTATTGAGGCCATATCTGGAGTACTGTGTCTAGTTCTGTATACTGCGTCTAGTTCTAGTCTTCCCAGTCCAAGAGAGACGAGGAAACACTGAAGAGTCCAGCAGAGGCTACAAAGATGGTTTGGGGTTGAAGCATCTCTGTGCCGTGGAAAAGCTGTGACACTTGGGTCTCTTTAGCCTGGAGAAGAGAAAGGTGAGAAGGGATCTCATCAACGCTGATCAATAGCTAAAGGGTGGGTGTCAGGAGGATAGGGCCAGACTCTTCTACTGAGAAGCAACAGGACAAGGGGCAATGAGCACAAACTGGAACACAGGAAGTTTCACCTAAACTGAAGGAAAAACTTCTTTCCTGTGAGGTGGCAGAGCCCTGGCCCAGGCTGCCCAGAGAGGTTGTGGAGTCTCCTGCTCTGGAGAGATTCAAAGCTGCCTGGAAGCCATCCTGGGCAACCTACTCTGGGAGAACCTGCTTGAGCAGGAGCGAGGTCCCTTCCAACTCCCACCAGTCTGGGATTCTGTGACATATGTAAAAAACTAGAAAAATATATCATGTGATACTGTTGCACTAACTCTCCTTCCTTCCCGGTCCGTGGTGGTTGTTACTGCGCTCCCTTGCAGCTCCATATACCTGTTTTTACTCTGTCCTGTCCTGCCGTGAACACTCTCTGGTTGCGCAGCAGCATGGAGCGATGTGGTTCAAGTCATTGTTTGCATCCCAAGGGTGGTTTTAAGGACGTGCTTAACAGTGATAGAGATTAGGGATCTGAAAATAACGTTTGTTTCATGCTTTCCATTCGGTTCGTGTGACCGGCAGCATGTTACCTGCTCTGGCCCAGCTGGGATGAAGAACCCCTCAGCAGTTGGGTAGTGAAAGAGCTCCTGCCTCTGGTCTTCTGGTGCTGTGAAAGTAAAACTACTGTGTTTGGTCTCTGTGCTGTCTGGTGGAGCACTGGCCGGGAGAGAATGAAAGGCAGGACAATCTACGCAGTGTTTTAAATGTCACATGTTTTAGTACAAGGGCAGAAATCTTTTAAAATCAAACCTGTCTGCTTCTATGCATTGAATTCATAATTTTTGCAGTGATACTTTTTGAAGTTCTTACTAGAAGTGATTTTTTGCCTCATCCATAAAATCACCTTTTGGAGACTAAAGTCTGACACTTTAGAAGGAACTTATTCATCACTGAGTCATTTTTAAATGGTGAGTTACAATTTTGATTCTCATGCCGAATAACTTTTTTTTTGGCATCTAGAGTTGGAGAAGTTTGGGGTTAAAATGTGGGTGATTGCTGGATAATTGATACTGAAATTCCTGCTCTGCAGTTGGTGAAAATGTTAATAGCAGGCTGCAGTTGTTGTTTTCTCCTGTAACGTGAAAATGTGCCTGTGGAGCGGAGCAGGTAACTGTACGTAGATACAGGCATCCGTAGAGAGATGTTTTAACACGTACCTGCACCTGCTTCTCCTTTGTCAGGTTTTTCTCAAGTTACGTGGCTGTGCAACTGAGATAAGACAAGTAGAGGCAGCGTGGAGCTGCTGTACGGGTTGTTTGCTTGGTGCGTGGGTGGGAGGGCCAAGGAGAAAAGGTGTGAGGATTGTGATGTAGGATTTGCAATGCTATTTCTCAATGGACGTGAGCCAGCCTGAGGTCCGTTTCTCCCCTCCATGCTGGCAGCTTGTCCCTCTTTCCTGTTTTATAGTCAGTGCTTGGCTGCAAATACATGTAGAAATAATTCAGCAGAGAGCAGGAGTGCCCGTCAGCACCAGCTTGGTTTTAGATCAGCTTAAGCCCAGCATGAAACCATACCCAAGGTTTTATCATCACTGGAAGCTTTCCTTCTAAAGGTGTTGATGTAAATGAATGAATTAATGAGAAAAAAACCCCAGCTACAAGTAACAATTGAAAACAAGTGGAGTTTAAACATGTTTATATCTGGAAGGCTCTTGGGTATTTTGTTTTGTTCGTCAGTGGTGGGGTGGGGAAGCTGATTTGAATTGATAGAGAGGACTTGGTAAAAGGACACTTGACTTTAGCCATGCCGTAGGGGAGCCAACTCTGGAGCTCAAATTCCAGGGGGAAAAAAAACAAACCACCAAAAAAAAAAGTGGTTTTTTTTTTTAGCATGACAGTGGACTGTGGACTGCTTGTATTAAAAACAGACCTTTTTGTTAGCATCACTCTAGTAAAATATTTATCTTCTTTCATTTAAGTGGCATAAGTACTGATCTAAATGTTTGTGTCTTTTGAAAGAGTAGGGAAGTGATAATAGTTTTGCTTTGAGGCAATGTGTATATATAAAGAAAATCACAATATTTTGAAAGTTACTGGCTTACAAGTGCAGAGCTGGCGGTTTTCTCGGGGTCAAGCCCAACAGGAGAGTTAAGCGAGGAGGTGGGAAATCTCCAGGATGTGTTCAGGGCTTGAAGCGTGAAGCCCTAGCGTTGGCCCAGCGCTGAGATTTGAACGGAGGGATAAACTGGAGCCCAGCGAAGCGCAAGGGCCATGTGGTCCCCACGCTCCCGAAGCACATCACTGCTGTCCGCCCGCAGTCCCAGTTTACACTAGGTGAGGTTTCAGAGCTAAATTTTTCCCCTTGGTCTTTATTATGTGAGCCTTGTAAAATGGAGAGGCAAACAATGCAGAAATACACTGCGTCCTGACGCCTCTTAAATTTATCCATGAGTATTTGGGAGTTGATGCTCGATGAAAGGACCTAACTGGGCTAATGTTAACGCAGCACCAAGAACAAAGCTGGTGTGCTGGGGAGGTGCCTCGAAGGTGGGTTTTTTGTATTCAGGCTGCAGCCAGGTGAGTGTTTTCTGCTGACATGCCTCGGTAAGGTGAGATCCATGTTATCTAGAGGTGCAGACCGTCGGGGTGCAGGAGCTATAGAGGTTTTGCATGTCTGACCTGCGAGGTGGTTACAGACCTCTCATTTTTATATTCCACCCATGGCATTGCTGGCACAGTAAGGCTTTTTGTTTTATTTTTTAAACTGGTCTTGCAAGCGACGTTTCATCCACCCCTTAATGGCATTTTGGAGTTAGACTTTATGCCACGTCGTTCGTTCATCCCTCCCTCCATTATCGAGCAGATGTTTTGAAGAGTTAATGTCGCTTCTCGGTTATCTTTGACAGAAGCGGAGTCTGCTCAACATCAGAGGGTTTAGACTAATGCACATTGATCTTGGCAGGGAGAACACAGGCTCCTTGAGCTCACTAGGCAGTCCAGGCCTGCAAATTGTTGTATTAACAAGCCAATTAATTAATAAGCAGGAAATTGGTGTAACCCCCGAGGCAGTATGTACTGATACTATATTCTTAGGTTTTTAAAAATAGATGTTGCTTTAATATACAAGATGAAGCACCCTCCGTACTGTTAAGGTCCAAGTGAGGAAAAGCTTTTCACCTTTCTTTCCAGACGGAGCTCCTTCTGACAGGTGTTACTGCCAAAAACTGCTCTCCCTGCGCTTTCCTCCTCTCCCGGCTTTACATATTTTCCAAGGAAGCATGGAAGAGATAAAACCATTTACCTGCTAAGTGGAGTGGTGTAATGGGCTGTTTCTCTGCAGCTTACCTCTACTTGCTGCTGTTTAATGGGCTTTTGTAGGTTTAATTTTGGCACTTCAGGGATGCGGTGCAGGCAGCTGTACAGAGGGCTCCAGGTATGGTGGGAGTGCTCGGGGGGGTTTAGGTCGGTTGCCCTTTGGGAAGCATAGTCCTTCCTGTGCCACAGCCAGGATGAGGAGAGGGGTTTCTGTTCTACCCTGAGACACAGAAATACTTGGACGGGAGAGAGAGCAAGATGCCAGATGAGGGGTTGCCTTTATTTCTGTTTCTCGTCAGTGTCTTTGTACACCCCGGGAATGCGTTGGATTGAGCTAATCTGTTCTTCATTCAGTGGCTCAGAACTCCTCTTAGTAACTAATTTTTTGATGTAAGAAGTAAAACTTCGGTCATGATACACTCTGAATTAAGAATATTTCTCCAGAAAATTTGACCCTCAGTGGTTAGCAAGCAAATATAAATCTCAAGTGCTTGAGAAATAAAATCACCTGAGTTTATAAATCAGGGTCCTTCCTACAGTCTTGGTAACTTTGGTTTGAAAGAGTTATTTAAAGTTGCAGCGTTAGCCTTTAAACCGTAGGGGTTTTATATGCCTGTCCAAAGGAAATGAACTTTAGTTTGTAGTAGTCTGACTTTTTCAGTGTTTTCACTGACTATCCTAGAATTTTCTGCTCCCAATTTAGTAAATAACTTTTCTAAGGAATAACTCTGGTAAATTTTTTTGGTGAGAAATAGTGAGGTTCAGGTGATTGCTGTCATAATTTTCCTCATTGAAACCCAACCAAAGTGACGGTGCAGGAGGAGAGGACTGAGAGCACCAGTGCGCTGCGACTGCGCCTCTGTCATCACCTCACCATCCACTGGTGTTTGCAAGATGGGTTTGTAGTTTTTTTATTTCCCCAGGAAGGTTTAATGTGAAAGTCCATGCTTTTGGCACATGCAGCTCTCTAGGCTGGCTCTGCCTTCAAAGCACTGCAGAAATGCCATGTTCAAAAAGATTGGATTTTTTTCCATTGAGAGGATATCGTTTGCTGTGCTTCCTCCCTTTCTCTGTGGTGGTGGTGGTAATGGGAAGTCACAAATTATAAATCAAAGGTGGGTTTTGATGCAAGGAAGTGCCCAGCAGTGTGCGAGGGGCTTTGGTATTACCCCGAGGCTGGGTGGCTGGTATCCAGCCGGGCATCCGTCCTCCTCTTGGGCTGCTCTGTGAAACAGTTGCGTTGGCCTGGCTTAAAAATCGGCAGGCAGGAAGAACCGCTCAGAGCAAGAAGCAGTCGTGATAGTGGTTGGGGTGTGAGGAGGAGGAAAAAGCCCCTCTGACCTGCAGGTCTTCAGAGTGTTACCTGCACTGTCATCACTGCCTGCAGGTGGTTTTCCCCATCTCCCTTCCCAGGTTGTGCCTGGAGCAGCAAGGTAGGGAAGAGTCATCCTAAATAACTGGGGTTTGGACCAAAAGTCAGCAGTACACCTTGAACTGCAGCAGAAACATCATCAATACGAGGCAGCTTCAAGAATTAATCTTGGAGCCAGCCTGGATGAAAACAGAGCAGAATTTCTTACTCCACTGAAATGATGAGGGAGCCACCTTACAGTTAACACCAGTGATAAATGTCGGACTGGTTTGTATTAAAAATGCTTTAATCTGATTTGGCCCCATTAATTTTTAAACTAGCAGAGGAGGTCATTAAATCACAAGTCCCTTTTTTGTTATAAATGCTTGCACCTCCGTGTTCCCTCTGCTTCCCCAGATTCTGCTTCTAATTAGAGCGGCGATGTGGTTCATGGCTTGTCAAGCAGATTAATGTGCTTTTGAAATCTATGTTGGTTTTTTTTTTCCTTCTTCTTCCCCTATAGCTGCCTGCTTGTCTTCCTGGGGTGGTTTTTTTTTGGGAGGGGGGATTGTTGCTGCACCTGTATACAGAGCCTGTGAAAAGGTTTTGGCTCCTACTGTGCAGGCTTAGGTGAAGTGTTGAAGAGCCAGGCGAAGGAGAAGAGCTTGAAAGAAATCTGCTCTTCACAAAATGACGCATTCATTCGTGTTTTCCCTTGCCTTTGAGTGACACGTGTGCTGTTTCTGATGCCGCGGGTGCGACGTGTTCAGAGATTTCAAAACCTGCAATGCCCCCCCCCGCCCCGTTCGTTCCCCCCCTGGATGGGACCATCCGTGCTTTCTCCTGGCTGAACCTGAATGTGGCTGGTCTCACATCGGTGGTGCGGAACTTTTGCGGTACCAGGGCCTGAACTGGCACCTTGCCAGGAGCCTGAGGGTTGTGCTTAATTTGCATATAAATTTACATAGGGGTTTAATTGGAGATAAATGCATATCTTTTTTATTTATAGAGCTCTGCAAATGTACACAGGGATTTTCTTTAAAAAAAACCCAACGCACCGAACTCACCTGCCTTAGTGTTGTGTGGGATTAAGGTTATAAATGGGGCTCAGACCCCATCAGATCAACAAGCCCCTGACAGCTCGTGGTCCCTTTGGCCTGGGGCTCTGCGTCCCGGCGCTCCCTGCCAGCCTTCATCCCTCCCTGCTTGCACCGAAAAGGAGCAGAGGGACCATTGGCCATAAAGCTCGGTTGTTCCGGAGCGGCTTCGGAGCCTGTCCCGCTCTTCTTATCTGCACCAGGCTGTGCTATTGCTGTATTCCTTGGTCGCGGAGTTAGAAGCTGTAGCCCAGAGACCAACGAAGTGTCTTCCTTCCTCTCTTCTGTGATATACAGCCCCAGTAGGCTCCGTGGGCAGCTTGCTGGAAGATAAAATTAATTTTTGAGTAATGCACGTTGGAAGGAATAATCTGAACGAGACATGCATGTTACTGGGTTATAAATTAACTGTAACTACTGGGGAAAAAAGATATGGGCATCACCCAGCCTGACTCTCACAAACCTTTTCATGTTCTGTTACAGCGTGCATCGATAGTCAGACGGGAATAAAATAAAATAAAGTGACACGGGGCAGAACAAAACGTAATTATGGAACTTTCACCGTTGTTATTCTAGAATTTGGTGGTCTGACGTCAGCTCTAAAACGGTTTAATTTTGCTCATCTCCGAATGCTGACAGAATTAAAAAGCTGGCCAGAAATTAATCATGCGGTGAATAGAGGGCCAGAAAATGGGGGCTTTGGGGGTCAGGTTTTTTTGTTTTGTGGAATTGGAGAGATTGAGATGAAAAGGTAAAATACGAGGGGTAGGTGGGTTTAATGAAGGATGGCGTAAGCTGCTTACATATGGGTAGAAATTAAACTGCACAAGTGTGCAATGTAATAAGCCACACAGAAGGAGTAAATGGAGCTGTTTTTAACCTGGCTGTGGTCGTCCTGCTTCTGCTGTGGCTCCAGCAAGACTCCTGACATGATCCTTTAACCAGGACAGGGGCAAATGCAGCACATGGAGGCATTTAAATCACATTGAAAGGCAGTGTTTGAAATGGTGGAAGGGAATTTTATTTTCACGGTGAATTATTAAACTGGGAGCTGATTGCCTTCTGTGCAGGAACATGGTGGCTCTTTATAGGTGAGTCTTCATCCCCTGCAACGCACCGCTCATTAAAATAGACAAACAAAAGCTCAAAGCACACGTTAAGCCATTTTTTCTTAATCAGGTTCCCTGATTTTTTTTTCTTTTCCCTTAAGCTCTGATTTTGGAGTTTGGACCATCTAAAATGGCTGTGGTAACTCCGTGATCTTGTGCTCAGAGCTGCTAAGGGGCAGCAGAAGCTCTCGCCGAGAAATTGAGTGTGGCCGAGAGTGTGCAAAGGAAAGGAGGAAGATGAAAACCTTATGAGCCTGAAAATGCAGGTCTACTTAGCGCTTAAATACATAGATTAGGATCTGCAGAGGTTTTGTCAGTGAAATGTGCTTTTAAATATTATTTTTAAGTTTATGTTTATGCATTTATCAAGTAAATTATCTTAATCTTCATCAGATCGCTCTGAAAAACGTTCACTCGCGCACAATCCACATATGCGTCTGTAATAAGTACATGCAAATCAGTAACAATATGGACTCGGGTTCAACAGAATTTAATTTGCCGGATCAGAGGTAAAAGACGAGAACAAAGCCGCAGCCCAAGAAACGATTTAGGCTGTTGATCTTGCAGCTCCTCTTGGGTTTCTGATGCAGGGCTGATGCATCCGTGTGGGCTAGAGCAACCTATAACGTCAAAGAGCCCAACCTAGGGCAGGAACTGCAGAAATCTAATGAGCAAAAGCTGAACAAAGCCTTGCCCTTAGGAGGATTTTTAAAAGTACAATAAAAGTTACAGCAGCAGCTTTATGAAATATTTCTCTTTATCATCATGGGCAGTTTGACTCATGTTTGGCTGCAGGTACCTCCCGCCCTTGCACTGTAATTCTGTTTTTCTTTTAAATCTATGAAGTACTTTCCCATTCATAAAAGGGGAAATTCATGAGCTTCTGGCCGCTCTGGGGTTGAGGAGGAGACGGGTGGGTCATCCCTCCCCAGCCTGCCCTTCAGTTCGTAGTCAGAGTCGCATCTCTCACATCTGAACGTAGGTGTAGGTGCTTCATCGTCTGCTGGGTGCCTGTCTGCTGGGAAGGAAGGTTAGGGGCTGTGGTTTGTGTAAGTGGATCCAGCCAGATGGCAGGACAGAGAAACCATCACGCAAAGACAAGACATTGGTCCCCAGCATCTCTGCAGACCTGCTGGAAAGCCAGGTTTCCTGAGTGGCGCCCCTCTACGGTGGATGTGTGTCCTATCACTGCAAAGGCGGCAGGACCCTTGGGAAAGAGGGTGAGTTACCTGCAGCTTGTCACTCCTCTGTGCTTGAGGGACTCCTGGTGTCCTCTGGCGCTGGGAGAAGGAGAACCAAACAAATTCTTCTGTCTCAATAAATGTCTCCTATAGGCACTCCGCGATGTGTGGGATGACCGCCTGCCGTTCCTCTGTTTGAATTACAATAGAACTGATTTTTGGGGTGGCTTTTTTTGCTTTAAGATCCCAAATCATCTGAACACATTGTCCGAGATACTTCACGGTTTTGATTTTCAAAGGTGCTTCTCCTTCGGCTCGCGCTGCAGTTTACTGGCTCTGCAAGATGATCCCATGCTGTCAGGGCTGGTTTTGTTCTACTCCGTGAAATATTGACATTCCTGGTGCTGCCTTTCGCTGGTGTTAGCACGCATAGAAAAAAAAAAAGGCCGATTAAAGGTTTGCCACATGTTGCTCATCTGCGTGGGTTTCCTTTGTTGTGTGACTTTGGGCAGTCCCGTGGATCTGGCAGGGTTTCTGGTTTGTGAGAACAGGGTCTGTCTGCCTTGCTTGAGTCTCTTGGAAATGTGTGTGGTTTCTTTAATGTCGTAATTTTATTGAACAATTTTAAATACAGTTCATACGTGTATATTATATGTGTATACTTGTTAAAAAAGAAAAAAAAAAAAGCAGTAATTCTTTCCAGAAGGGGAAAGAAATAGGAAGAAACACATTCAAACTGAAATACTATTTTCCCAAGGGGGTTTGGTAGCTGTTGAAGTAATTCTTTCTTTGTGTTTTCCCTCTGTGGCTTCTTTCTTTTAACTCCAAAATGTAAATTACTGCCATTATGTTCTGGATTCCTTAGGATTCTTGAAACATTTGTCTCAACTTAAATGCTAAGTGCCCCGTACTAGAAATTGTGACTGGTTTCTCAACTTCTTCAGGCATTTCTTTCAGTGTTTTTTGGCCTTTATTTCTTCTAAGTCCATTTTAGCAACATGAATTTTCCGTCACAGAAACTTACTGAGAATGGATACAATGGTTTAAAAATGATAATAATAATTTTTAAAAAGTCTGTAGCTCACTGGTTTTTGGTGACTATAGAAATTGCCTGATAAAGATCTGCAGTGTTTAACCCTCCTCAGGCAGAGATTTTGGTCTGGAAAATTGAGAAAATACAAAATATATTCAAGCAATCAGTGTTTCATCTAGAACTAGTGTTTTGGAAGAAGGATGTAAAGGATCATTCCAGCCTGGTAGTTTTATGTCTACTGGAAAAAAAAAAAAAAAACAAACCAAACCCCTGTGTTAAAAAATAAATATTTCTAAGCTCTTCCAGACCTGAACGTCATGTTACTGCTCTGAGGAAAGTACAGCTGGAGTGATAAGAGGAGCAGCTGTGGTGAAAGGAAAATTGAATGGAACAGTTTAGCTTCATTATTTGGGGTGGAAGGGGTTTTTTTTATTATTAATTTTGGACTTAAAGACACAGACCACCACTTTCAGGTTGAGTGAAAAGTAGTCATCTACAGAGTTTATCTCTTTGGGAATGGAAAAATAACCTCAAGTGTGTGTCATGGATAGATCTGATGATGCGAATGTTTGAATCAAGTTTGTGTAGAAATTAAAAAAAAATACTAAAACTTGACATTATTTGTGATCTTAAACAATGCACCCCCCCCAGGGCTTTTCTAGTAATAAGCCAAATGTGTTTGTGCCTCTTGTTGCACGGGCTGCTAAGTGAAGCTAACCCTGTCAGCGAGGGTGCGTACCGTGGTGCCCAGAATGAGTAACCGCTCTGGTTGGCTGGATCTGGCTGGGGGCTGTAAGCTGTGATTGAAATTACAAGCTCTTCATCACCGCTTCTTTTTCCAGCTAATTTAGGCAGTGGCGTTAGGTAGATTATTTTGGTCTTTCTAGTGTCAAAAATGCAATGTGTCGATTGCAAATACTGCATTTTTAAATGCTCCTGCTATCCAAAGCCAAATTTCTTTTACGGGAAAAAAAAAAAAAAAATCTTTTTCTGTATTTTCCTTTTCATGGATCAGTTATGAGACTATTTGTGAAAATCAAGATGAACCATTCTTTCCAGAGAAAATCTGATATCTAATGGGGTTTTCCCCATTACATGTTGTGGTCTGGCTTGGGGGACAGTGACACATCAGCTTATGGGTTTCAGCCTCCTCACTGTAACATGTAGCAGGGCCACCAACTCCCAACCTACCTGCTGAGATCTCTGATGTCCACGTCCTACATGGTTACTGGCCTGCCTGTCTTGCTGACGGAAGCATTTCACAGGGGAGTTCCTGAGGACCTGCTTGTGGCGTTCTGCCATTGCAGAAGATGCTTGATGGGAAGTCAAGACATGTAAGAATTGACTTGTACTATTTTTAATAAAGCAGTGCCTGGAGGTACTGATGCCTGGGGGGAAATTCCGAGTACTTCTAGAAGCACCAGACGGATTCCAGATGTCTTTCCTTTTAACCTAGACCTCTAGCTGACCATGCTTTCCTACTTAATTCCCTGTAATAAGTGACCTAATTTAGTAGATTGGTGAAGAAAGGCCTGGAGATGAAATGTATCCTCTTTGGAAATAGTTTTCTATTTTCAGCAAGGAGTTTGATGTAAAGGCTAGGTTTAAAATAAAAGAAGGAAGAAGAGTGAATTTATCATAGAAATAAAGCTGGATTCTGGCACTGGTTGGCTTTAGAAGTGTAGTTTTGGAGCGAGTTTATAGGTCTTGGCTTGCCGTACGTACGAGTAATCCTGTGGAACAGCTGAATGAAAGGAAGGATACCATAAAGGGAAATTAAGCCTGCGAAGAAAATGCCAACACTTCTGGTTTTTTTCCCCTGCAGACTCTGGATCAGCTAAACAAAGGAAAAAAAAATATGCAAGGGACTCAAAAAAGCAATTTTCAACTTCCAGCTCTGGTTTTAATCTTGTGCATCCCCCTGTGTTTCCTTGCCAACACCTCAAGGTCTTACAAGTGCTGAAGCATACGAGGTTTCCAGCGGCAGTGATCATACGTGATGAAGTTCGCTTGATAAAGTCGTACTCACCCAGACGAAAAAGCTTTAACGGCTTTGCTGGAGCTGAGCTCCTCTCCGCCCCTCTCGCCACGCGATAGACATCGTCAGGAGTAATTCAGACGCAGCGAGTCGCAGTCAGTGGGTCTTGCTCACGCTGCCATGGGTGTGCGGATCCCTTGGTGCTGCCTGTCTGAGGAGAGGGTGGCTGGGTGGGCTGGCTCCTGAGTGAGGCGTTCTAACAGCCTGTTTCCTGCCCAGTTGGTTACTGGCAGATCAAATGCTTTCGTTATCCTCTTAACTCATTACTGCCTTTTTCCTTTCTTGTGTTAAACTCAGCTCTGTTACTACCGAGAGCAAGTGAATATTCAGAGGACTATAATTTTTAACTCTGCCTGCTTCCCCTCAGCCTGACTTTCTCCTGAAATACTTCAGTAACCCACCGGATCCACTTCCCCTGACATCGTGACAGGATTATATATCTTCTGAATGAAACCCCCAACTCATGAAAATCTCCCTGACTTCTGCCTGTGACTTCCAAAGAGTCTCTAATTTTATACCATGCATTGTTTTGGATATATTTGCCTTCTAATTTTGAGAAACTGAGAAAACATCTTCCCCCACCCTGAGCTGTCCGGGTGATAAGTGCAGACGTGGTGGTTGACATGTCTGTGAGTTTTTATACCATGTATAAGGATTTGCAGGTGGAAGTGCAACCACGCAGAGTTTGTTGCATCCTACTTAGGGACTTGCATTTCGATCTGTGTGTTATTCTGTCAGTGCTGGTGGTTGTTCAGCAGTAAGGTAGTAGAGGACTGTCAAAACCACACTGCAGAATCCCTGAATGGGTTCTTAACTTCCCAGGCTCCTCCTTTTCTTTCTAATCATGTTGTTTCCACAGGAAGAAATTTCTTTGCATTACTATGAACAGGGGGAGGAACAATAATCGTATTTTCAGACGTGTGCCTACCTTCCACCATTTCTTTTGCTACTCCCTTGTCTCCAGCTCCTCTTTCCCATACCTTGGCCCATCCTGGGTTTCATCCACCTGTGAGCAGCAACCTCCACGCTCCAGCCTTCGTGCTGGGGCTGGAGAGTCTCCGCTCTGCGTGGAACCACGGTTCCAGGCAAGCCTAGGCAGGATTTTAAACAGTGTTTTCCTAAACGCCAGGTTGATTACAGGGGCTGATTTACAGCTCTCTTTACACAAGAGGTTGGGCTGTTGTACCTGCATTGCCTGACTTCATTGCGTTTGCAGTGATGTGTGTCTGTGTAGTAACACGAAGGTGCGATTTCAATGATTTCAGCATGGAAAGGTGGTGTCTGCTCTGGCTTTAACCCAGCAGCAGAGGTGTAAGTAAGCAAAAGAAAATAAAATGAATGAGAGTGCAGCAGCGTGGGTTTCAGCCTGGGCGACCGATTGGAGTATGAGCCTTCTGGGGACACCCAGAAGAGGTGGTGGTGGCTTAGTAGCCAAGGTTGATGCTTGGGCTGTCACATCCTTATTGCCACTTTTCCTTAAATTAGTTAAAAAACAAGCAGTTGCTGTTTGGGAGCAGCTGAAGCAAAGGGTTGGGAATTGGGGACAGAGGGAAAGGAGTGAGACCTTGAAATAGATAATAGATAATAGATTATATCTTCTCTCTGGCCTTGACAGATGCCCTCATTTCCCCAGATGTTTTACTTCTCTCTTTAGTCACGCTGCTCAGTGGATTCCTGGTCTTGCTATCCAGCTATTAATGTGGCTCTGTTATCCTATGACTGTGATGCTGAATTGCAAAACAAAGGCATTTTTTAGATGTTTTAAGTAATTTATTTTTGGTAAAATGATAGGGAAAAGACTTCTGATTTTCAGAAATAAAACCTTAGTAGATTTCAGTGAATGCCACTAGACATGGTGGTCCTTGATTTACTTTCTCATGCACAAATTTTTAAAAACCTTTTCATATACTTAAGGTGTACATTAGAAGACAGCAAAATTTGTATAGAATGGGAAATAATTCTTTAGGTAGCTGATTGCGTGCTGGAGTTTATGGTAAATCATTCCATAAAAGAGTGATCGGATTCTCAAAGATAACTCCTGCAAGTGGTGTGGCTGAACTGAGGAGTGGGAGAGAAGCTGGTGGCCCTTCCTGGAGCAGCACTGGCCACCAGGTTTTGCGTGCTGGCCAGTGGGGAGCACGGTGCTGGGGGAGCTGAGCACATGGGTGCACACACAGTCAGGTCTCATTAATTCAGCTGCTCACGGAGCAACTTGTTTTAATTAAGTCAAATTTATGTCTATGAACATGGTGTGCAAGATAAATCTTTTATTTGTGTCTCGCTTGGTGAAGCATCTGGGGAAGCTGCTCCGAGAGCATCACCCTGTCTGTTCCCTGCCGGCAGACAGGAGAGTGCCCGTGTTTCCAGAGCAGCACCCGAGCCTGATTCTGATAAACGAGTAATTAAACAAACAGCCCCACTTTTATTGCTCAAATACAGCAGCTGGGCCCTGTAAGATGCTTGGCTAAAATGGTGAGATGCTCATTCCATTTGCTAATTGATTTTGCTTTCGAACTTCTGTAATGGTTTTATTTTCAGCTACGTGTAGCTGTAGAGATAAGAGCGAGGGGGGTGGAAAACAAAGCAAAAAGCAAGTGAAGCCATTTTGTCTCCTCCTTTCTGGGCTGGTTCCCTCTGTTCTGGCTTGGACATCTCTGCGGGTGGGCTCGTCTGAGGGTAGAGCAAGTTTGTGTGTGCCTCCCTCCCCGACAGCAGGTGCTCTGTGGAGACGGGTGCCCTGTCTCTTCCCTCTTCCTTGCCGCACGCAACCAGCCTCAGGAGTGGAGCACTGTTGGGGTTGGGTAGTGTGAGGGGTTTCCAGTGCTTGGCCACAGTGGCCCTTGGAGCTTATGCCTTGCTGGGGAATTTGTGTCGAGACACGAGGGGATGAGCAGGTGTCTGTTCCTGAGAAGTGAGATCTTGCCGACCTGCTCCCAGGGTGGTTTAGCAACTTGAGTTTCAGCTCAAGCAGAAATACGCTTTGTCTTTTCCTCTCTTTCAAGTAAGGAGAGAAATGTCATAGCATAAAGCTGAGGAATTAACCCATTCGCGATGCACCATGGGGGAAAATTGTGGGACCTTATCTAGAGCCACATGGGTCTCCTTCTTCCTGCTAACCCGCTGTGCTTGCTGTCTCCCCATCCTGGTACAGGACTACTGCCCCAGCTGCAGCGCCCCCACCCTCCATCCCTAGTGCAGGGGACAAGTTGAGAGCCCCCGTTTCTGGATTCTCATTTTGATGTGTGTCCTTCCCTCCTTCCCCAGCCATGGCAGCTCTCCACACCAACTACCTGTGGCTGTGCCCAGTCACTGGCATAAACTCATTCCACTGCCTGGGTGGCCGCTGATCCTCTCCTGAGCTTTGGCCCATTCACAGTATCCCCACGCAGTGCACAGAATCCTCTTGTGCAGATGCTAACGCCTGCAGTGGACGGGTACTTTTCTGAATTAAAATAAGATTTATTATAGGACCTGATTGTGGTATGATCTCCGTCATAGATGGTGCTGTGTCCTTGAGCACTTATCCTGGTCCATCCATGGTTCTAGTTACATATGTCTGCAAAACAAAGGGGTGATTTCTGCAGAGGTTGGGCAGTTTCTTACCTGGCTGAGGCAAAATATGTTCTTTCTGCGCAGTAACCTGCTTTGTTGGTTGGTTGGTTTTTCCTTGTACTGCCCTTCTCAGTCCTTCTGGAAGTGAATTTGAGCTTTTTCTTTTCCCTCTCCGTTTTCCAACTGCCAGCTGTTTTCAGGTCAGAATTCTGCAACAGGAATGAGGGGTTTTATTATTTCAGGAAGCAGGGTTTTTTGGTGGGGATCTTCCCCAGTTGCCACCCCTGGCAAGAGTTACAGGGCAGAAACAGAAAGAAGGAGCAGAGGGAATGAAACTTTGTGGTTTATGCCTTTTTGTCCTCTTTTTCATTGCCTTGATCTTATGTGTGTATTTTATGTGTGTCATGGATCCGATATTTTACCTGGTGAGATTTGCTGTAAAATGCTTTAGATTGTTGAAGTCACTTCACAGCGTTTTGATTTTCTGTCTTTTTCATCTACATTTCAAAATGTTTCCAAGATGCAAATCACTTTCTACCTCTCCATGCTTTTGACACCATACCTTTTTGGTGAGGTAGCTGGAGCAAAAGGACCTCTAACGCAGGAGGTAAATATTTTCTCTTCCCTTTCCCAGCTTTATTCTTGTGCATTTTTTTTTTCCCACCCGCTATCCAAGACAGGCCATAGATGGTACGTACTGAGGGAGCTAAATGAGATTACAGCATCACTTTGGTAACCTTTCTTAGTGAATGGGCAGTTGATCTGCCCATAATGCAAAGCACTTAATGTATTGAAGCATCTAAGAAAGCAAGCGACTGGTTCGCCACTCAGAGTTCAATTCCCAGATAATAACATTTATTTATAGGGAATAAAGAGTTAGTTCTGCGATGGCGAAGTAGATATTGTCACTCAAAGCATGGTCTTTTTATTAACCTCAGATTTATATGGTTAAGTAATTGTTGTATTAGTAGCATTTCTTGAGTGATAAGGAGGAAAAAAAATAAGACAAGTGTCTGTGAACAACGTGCTGCTTGTTTATTTATCCGTAGGAGGCTGAGGCTGGTAAATTGGCCCACTGTCATGGGGCTGTGAGCGATGGCAGCTTCAGCTCAGCAGCCTGAAGCTCCAGACGCCGCAACTCGTGGGCGATACGTGTCGTGTGTTTCTTTGTGCTCTGTCTGTCTGTCCTGTCTGTCTGCAGCAAAAGGTAGGGGAAAGACTCGTGCAGAAGTGCCATGTGCTGAGGTTTGGTTTTCTTTGAATAAGCCAGCTGACAAAAAATGGTTGCTTTCTGCTGTTTGTTTGTGTAGGTCTTTGACTTTCGATGGAAGCAGGACATACTTCTCCAGAACACAAATGGACATAGATTTAATGGATGCACAGCCGGGTAATAACACGTGCAGAATTCTTGGACGTACTTTTTTTTCTTAGTATGAAGATTTTCTTAACTGTTCAGATTTTGAAACGAAGGAAAACTCTGCTAATATTTCCACTTCTACTTTGTTCTTCCAATTTCCATAACATTTTAAATGAGAAATGTCATAAGCTTGGTACGAGCAAAGCTTGTGACAAGGCAAGACAGGAGGATATTTGTAAAAGGAAAAAAGGTTCAGTCTATCTTTTTCACGGCCCTTTTCTTAAACCTGAAGTAAACATGGAGAAATTGAGTGAATTTCTATTAAGTAGGTTCCTCTGCTTTCATGTCACGTAGGGAACAGACAATTGATGGCATATTTCCAGCTGGCAGAGCTGTCGAAAGGTAGCATGCGACTTCAACTCCATTTCTTTCCCCTCTTTTTCAACATACGATTGTGCAAGTCTAACTAAATTCATCAGAAAGTAAATATTCATTCAGTATGTAAAATAAGGAATAAATCTGCGAGTTGGATTCAGTGAGTAAACAGATTATCTCACTACGGGGTTTTCTTCAGTACAGCGGGTGCTTTAGACACACAGATTTTTCAAAGCTGATGTGATGATCAACTTGGTATCAACTGTAGGAGTTCCCATAAATCTTTTTGCTTTTTAGGGGGGTTTGGAGGGGGAGGAGGGGAGGGGCAGGAAAAAGAGGTTTGCTCAGTGAGTGTTTCCTAATGCATGCGTGGAAAACCAGCCCGTTTAAATGTCGTGTTTTTCAGAAATAGTGAGAAACTCCACCGCCTTTTGCTGGCTGTTATTTTTTCCACATAAGGTACTTTGTCTGGGACTAATAATGGTGTTTGCGTTTGCTGCTGGTTGCCTCTTGATCGTGTTTTCCCAAGCATTAGCTGCTTGTCTGAGCATTAGCAGCTTCTCACTGCCTCCCTCTTGTAAAATAGTGGGAGGTGATAATCTGACCCAAATAAACGAGTGACAAACTCCGCTTGCCGAGCGGTGGATGAAATCCTGCTTTTCCCCTCTGGAAATAGCTCTGGTACCCCGGGTGCTATCGCGCTGCCTGGGGGCATCGTAAGCATCCTGGGGGAGTTTCAGAGGGCTCAAGTTTTGAACAGAGACTTACTGTAAGACTCTGTGTTGGGAGTATAGAGCTCTCGGTGTCGACCATGCTGGCTGTGGGGTATTTTAAGGGCAAGGTGCGTTTCTCCAGTGCTTTCCCCATGAATGCTGTCGCCTAGTGAAAACAGTTAACGTCAACCCCAAACAAGCCTTGTGACTGCCTGTGGTTAGTTTAGTCACATACCAGAGACGAAAAATCATTGAATTGCTCTTTCCTGACATGTACTCTCTGAGTGGAGTTGGTGTGAATTTAGTCAGTTCACTTTGGGGAGTATCGAGAGCAGTGTGATATGTAAATAAAGCTTTATCAGACGAGATAGATTTAACATTCCGCAGTTGGTGAGGAAGCGTTAGCAGTATAATATAATACAAATATTTACACAGTAACTTCTAAGTCTTCAATAAGTGCTTAATATTTGAAATATGTGTTGTGAAAACATTGACTGATTAAGCTGTACCATTGCTGCTACATCTGTATGCAGCAACTTGCGGTGGCTGGGACGCAGGAGTTGTGGGGAGGAGTCGGTCACCGAGCACTGCAAAGGCATTTAAACAAGTCACACCATTTTTTTTTTTTTTTTTTTTTTTACAATTCAATTAGGATTCAGCACGATCTGCTCCCCCAAGGCACACGTAGCTCCATCCCTGCATCCCGTTAGAGCCGCCGCTCTCAGAAGCTGTTGCGTTGGTGTAACGTGACTGGATGTAATCACGTGTCTGGTGCATCTAAGACCACTCCAGTAGCAAAATCGAGCCACCAAGTTTGTGCCTGCCCACAACAGGGAGTGTAATCACCAGTCGTATGTCCCTCCTCCTTGTATCTGTCAGGGAGATTGGATAAGGAATTGCAGAGGACTGTGGTGAGGGATGGTTAATCTTTTGCCTGCATGCAGTGTCATAGGCGTGTTGCTGGGCTCCAGCCGGGTCTGCCTGTTTTGCTGGGAGCAGAGGCTGGCAGCAGAGCAGATGCTCTCTTTGGGTGGGTGTATCTGCCTTGCCCAGCCCATCATTGCATTCAGCCTCCAGTTCCAATATTACTCATGACTGAGCTCACAAAGCAGTAAAATCAATAGACTGCAGATGAAAATAAACAGAAACACAGCTCCTAAGCTTGCCTGGGTGGTTCTCCGCTGCCACCTCATTTGCCAAGAGACTGCAAGAGCTGATCCGTGCCTAAACATGTATTGCTGCTCTCTAATCCAGTCTTTGGGTTTGTTTCTTTTTTTTTTTTAGCTTTTTTTTTTCTTCTTCTTTTCTGTCTACCCTGTTTAGCCTTCTGCAAGCGCACAGCAAAGCCGAAAACCAGAGTGGTTTGGTGCGTGCTTGAAGTGTGAAGATAGCGTTGAGTTTGTTGTAGGTGGGATGGGTATGGTCTGCGCTGCAAATCTCAGACTTGACTGCAGTCTGCCTTCCAAACCATGACTTCACTGTGGCATTCCTAGATGCGATTTAGCCAGTTCTTGGACTGTTTCGGCATAAACCTGTTGTGGATAAACTCTGCTCTGCCTAGACCCCATGACAATTTGATTTCACAGAAACCGTCCTTTTCCACAGAGAAGCTATCAGACAGCTTCCATCCAGCCTCCAGTCTTTTTCCCCGGAGAGGGGTGAAATGATGTGGCTGGTCATGCAGGAAACCCAGCCTGAATAACCAAATGCCGCCTCTTTTCCTACCGCAGGCTGACAGCACCTGATGCTAGTGATGTGTGTGGAGGTATCTGTCAGTCCCGGTGCTGCGTGGGGTGGAGGGGGCCCTGCAGAGATGCTCTGAAATCATGCGTGTCTGTCAGTTGTGCTGGTGACACACAAATCTAGGTTTTGCAAGAGGAAGGTGAAGTAGCAGGTGGTTTCATCAGAAGCTGATGTTGCTCAGGATGGTCCGCTTCCAAGGGAAGGCTGCGACATCTGCCCCTCCCAGTGATCCAACAGCGTGGTTGCAGTGACCTTAACCTGGTGCAAACGAAGAAGGGTCAGGAACTGCAGAGAGATGATGCAATTCTCATACTGCTCATGATGTTTTTGCAAGGTTAAGAGCAAATAATCTTGAAATGAGCTGGCAGTTTTATGATTGGGTTTTATGAGCTTTTATGATGTTTATAATCTGACATTGAACTCATGGTTTAGGAGGTGAAAGGTTTAAAGAAACACAGTAGCAATACCGTACCACTAAATTTCTTCTGGGTGTCATCTTAGCGTACATCTTAGATGCTTCCCTGATGTGGAGGGTTTGCTGAAGTATGGGCGATGCAGCGTTCCCTGTGTTTGTCGCTGGGTAAAACTGACTCCATCCTTATCACGTGTTCAGCGTAGGAAAGAATTGAACAGAAGATGTGATTTTGCCTTCTCAAAGGCAAGGCATGGACTGGAGGTAGCTGCCTTGTGTAGCATAACTGCCTAGCTCCCAAAATGCATCCTCTGCATTTCAATTTAAATCTCAGCCACAGAATTATTTTATGTTATCTGTGCCCGCTTGTTTTCTTGGGTGTTCTTCTGAATTCAGTAAAAATCTCAAGTCCCCTGCAGTCCTTAAACTAGAATTCTTAAATTATGACCTTTCCCCCCGGCACTTCCGGAGAAAACAGATAATGTTGTCCCCTCCTTTTGTGCGTCCACTTCTTTGGGTGGATGCATGCTTCAAGGGTCCTGCTGCAGATGTTTGCGTATGTGCAGCACAAGCCTGTTCTTCCGTGAACTCTCCGTGTCTGTGTTCCTGCATTATCCGGTATTGCTGTGCAGGGCTCACTGAGCAGCAGGTTTGCTGCTGGCTGCCTTTTTGAGGTTCCTGCTATGCACAGCACTGTATTTGTCTCCTGGTTCTTTGATTTGTAGTGTTTTGCCTTTGATTGCTGCAGAAGGTATAAACAAGCCTGTCAAAAGCCTTGTTTAGCGCGCAGGTTCTGTGGGGGTGGCTGGCAGCCTCAGACCCGAAAATAGATCTAGCAATGAACTGAACGGCTTAAAACCCTGAGAATTTAATTTGGTCTTTCTTGTTGGTTTAAATACTGGGGCTGAGTGAGGATTTCTCTAACAGAACAGAAGGTGAACATGTTGGTATGTGACAGTAATAGAAGAAGGGTCCAGACCTGCTGTCATTGAGACTCTCTTTTGCAATCAGAGGCTGGGCTTGGCCGCTGGGTAGCGGCTTGTCTGCCGCTGCCGTAAGTCACCGTACCTGGGGAGGGGAGAGCTGTCACCTCTGGTTTTACAGTGTCCGTGGGGGGCTGTTTTGAAATGCTTCCCTGGCTGCTGCTGTGGAATAGGAAATCTAAAGCAGTCACTCACGATTTTAGCGTCTGTTTTATGCTGGCTTTGCAAAGGAAGAGAGAAGGAGCTGCAAAATCACCCAGGGATTGTTTCTTTTCTTTTCTTTTCTTTCTTTATCTCCCCCCACCCCCGGCTTTTCGATGTAGCACCATGCAGTTTGTACTATCATAGCTGGGGTTTTCAGTTGTGGTGGTGTGAAGGTAACAATGATTTGGCTTCGACGTGCCACAACAGCTGCAGAACTCATTGGAGCTTAGAAGCCTGTGAGTTATAGCTGTGATGCCATTTACAGCTTTTATGGAAGAGCTCTTAAATTTGTGAAACGTGTTACTTTTTGAAGTGCATTATATTTGTAATTTGAATTCTCAAAAATCCTGCCTGAGAAAAAAATAGCTTTGAAAATCCCCTTCTGCCCACTGAAAACATGGGGAACTCGTACGAGGTGGGCAAGCAAGTCTCTCAGATTGAGTGATAGAACAGATAGATGGATTTGTAAGTGCTAAAATGTCAATTAGTGCACTTAAAAGCTTAATGGTTGTCTTTGATGTGCTTCTGATATCTGCAGTAAAGGTTGAATGTTGCCATTGATCAGGGAGTGGAGGAGGGATGAGGGAGCTGAGCGCTAACCCCAACAGTTCTGGTGGAGCAGAGGGGCTCGTCCTCTGCAGACCCCTGGTCACGGGAGCTGTGCCGGT
Organism: Bucorvus abyssinicus; assembly: GCA_009769605.1. Taxonomy (NCBI): domain Eukaryota; kingdom Metazoa; phylum Chordata; class Aves; order Bucerotiformes; family Bucorvidae; genus Bucorvus; species Bucorvus abyssinicus. The sequence continues at coordinate 4,673,849 of CM020027.1, read as the reverse complement.
GATCTGGTTGTTGTGAAAGACGCATTGTGTGGAATTAGGAAGACCTGCTCTCTCCATAGGAAGCAGCTTTTTTTGTTCCTTTTTCCCCACAAAACCTCCCAGCTGCCCGTTACCTTCTCAGTTTAACCCTTTAGATGGAGATGTAGTACAGCTTCACAAATCAGGCCAGACCTTTGAGCTGCTGGTAACCATTAGCTCTTCCTCCTCCCTCATGTTTGAAATCGTGGCAAGAACTGAAGCTTGTGTGTGGCAGAGCAGCGCTTCAGCCTCGCTCTGTCTGGAATTCTTGACTTTGGTGCCCTGAGCAATCTGCCTCAACTTCAAATTATTTGCTTCCCTGCGCTACTAAAATACCGTCACTTGTTTGCTGGGCAATATTTTGGAAGACAAACACATGTAATACTGACGGGCAAGCTTGGTAAAGCCTTAGAGTGTAGGTTTTCACTGATTATATAGCTTATCTTTGTGCAGAAAATTTGCTGATGTAACTTAACTGACCTGAAAATAGATTTAGAGTAGCTTTAGAGCCTCCTCATATGTCTTCTTTAATTGGCTTATGAGTGAAGAGTATAGGTTTAGTTTACTTCTCCCAGCTTCGATGGATACTCCTCCCCAGGCTTTAAAGACTCTTCTGCCAGTCAGGAATGTAAACAAGGACAAAAAGTGCCTGATAAAAATCTCACTTTTTGGGTGGTACATCAAAATCAACATGTCATGGTCTTAGTGCGGTATTAGCATGTATGTCCCAGGAGCCTGTGTCCGTACAACTGATTTAGTTCCCCATCTCGTTCAGGAAAATTGATTCAGGACCCAATACCGGAGATTTCACAGCAATAGGTTCAGCACATTTGGCTCTGTCACTACCCTTCCTGGGTGTAAAGAGTGATATGATGAGTTGGTTGTTTCTTTGTTTTTAAATCTTACTTTAAACCTAGTGATTGCCTGATGAGGGACATCCCGTAGACTGAGCTGAAAGAGGAGGATGCCAAGTTAAACATTTCCAAGCTAAGGCAAGGGAATTCTTGTGTCACCCAGACCTGCTTTGGGTCAGATTTAAAGGTGAAGGCATCGCCACATTCCTGATGGGCGCAGCTAGATTAGATAATGGAGCTAGACTCTATAGGCTCTGGGCTGGTGTGTTCATTTCACTGAGGGAGCAATGTGAGTTTCATATTGGCAGATGGATATTTTTGCTGATACATACTACTATACTCCTAGAAACGAGATAGGTGAGCAGATCTTCTCCTGTTACAGGTAAAGCATCACCTAGGTACCAAAGTCCTACCAAAGAAATTATGTAAGCGCTGACTTCTGACTTCCTGATGTACCTATGAGGATAGATGTTAAACACGTCAACAGTGCCTCAGCTTCTCTAAAATATTGATACCACTGAACTTTCAGACACTCTGAAATGCCAAAAACCAAGATTTCGATCAATTCCTGTGAAACTATTGAAGGCAAATTTATAACACCCCAGTTGTGTTTGTCTTCTCTACTACCTTGACGCTATTTTGGCACGCGGCACTAGTTAGTAGTTTTCAAGCAAAGGATCAGGTTTTCTGTTTGAGTGTGGAAAAAGGTCTTAAGATAATTAGTAACATGCAGCAGGATTGGCTTAGCTATATTGAACTTCACGTCTGTAGGTCTGATTAGCAGACATTTAAACTGCAGAAAACCCTTTTTATTGGACGCTGTTCTTATGGTTGCATACTGGAGCTTGAACACCTTATAAAAATATGAACGGAATCAAAATGAAATTAATTAGAAAGAATATATTTGAATTTAATTATCCTGAGCTGCTGAGTAGTCTTTGTGCATTCTGGGGTTTATGTGTCTGTCTGAAATGTACTTGGTGGAGAAGTTTAATTAGAACGGGAGACAGAGGAAGAATATTTGGAATGTGAAATTTATAAATGGCTGCGATTTTCAACTAAGAGTGCAGAGGTTTTTTGGAGCTTGCTACCATTTTTTGCTTCTCTTTTTCCCTCTTCTTAATAAGCTACTTTTATGTTCAAATTAATACCAGATCCTGAAAAAATAAAAAGCCTGCTGTGGCTCTTGGTCTTCTGCAGCTTGATCAGAGTTGTCAGATCCGCAGCTGCGGGAGACTTTTTTTACCTTTGTGTGTTTAATGGCTCGTTCTACTCTGTTCTTTGCCGGTACCATTTAACGGTAAAAGTGCAGGGCTGTGGATGGCACAGGACATGTGGCTGCCTTGACTACTGTCTCAGATGTCGGACATGCCAGGACTCAAAAGAGCTGATTTGGCAGCTGCCCAGCAGATTTTTATAAAGGCTCAGTTGGTGGCCAGAAACCCAGGCTGTCAGAGTCGTGTTATGCAATAAATTGTTTTTCAGCAGAAGTTTCTAAGCCAATTTCGGCTGTAGTTTTTTAGTAGTCTGTAATCAAAGTTAAGTGTAGGTTATTTCATGGTGTTTCGGAGAAGGGAAGATGGGCAGCGTGAGTGACCCCTATCAAGTCAGTTAGTTTTGTTTTTAAGAAGGATTTAGACCTGTTCAGCTACGTGGGAAACGATGCTTAAGTTATTTTGGTTTCTGCCTGGGAGGCATGTATCTGGATGAAAGATAATTCAATGTGCATTGCAGGAGATGTTCCCCTTTTTTTGAAGAAAACAGCAAATAAGGAACCTATTTATCCAGTCAGAGATTTTGCTGGGGTATAAATTGGCTGCAAGTGCTGGTCAAACAGATTGGACCTTGTCAGGCTGTCGCCTACCTGAAACGTTGCAGGCCCTGTCCTTCTAACAGGTATCTACCCCCCACCCCCCATATATTCCCATTACACTGCCCTAAAGTAAAAAATTCATCACGGAGAAAGGGGATAGGGTCCATTTGAACACAGTGAGGTGTTTAGGGTTGCAGTAGTTACATTACAGCAAAGTGATTTTAATTTCGTGAATACCATCTGGGATACCATCCCTTCCTTACGGTGACCGATGCGGTTTGATGTCATGATGGGCTTCATCCCCTCAAGCGTGGGTTGCTGCTGAGGGGGGCAATCCTGCCTTTCTCTCTGCCCCAGCAGCAGCTCCCATACGGCCACGTGGTTAGTAGTGAGGGAGCTGAGCTGGCTGAAAATGATCATTTTTCTTGTCTTGGGGTGAGATTTCAACTCTTCTCCCCAGTCCAGCTGGTCAGTTGGCCTCATAAGGGCTAGTGCTGGCATCGGGGTTGGGGCAGGTGCATCCCATATGGTGGCAGGTGAATTCGCTTAAGCCGGTTATTAAAACCACTCCCCCAGCCTGAATAATTATCTTGTACCTTCACACCTCTTTCTTCCAGCACTCCGCTTTTTGCAGCTCACTTCTGAGTGCTGGCTTTCCACCTCTCTGGCACTCCGGTTGCAAAATGCTTGATGAGGTTCCTGCTCTGGCCTCGTAGTGTCGTAGCTGTAGAGTCGCTGCTATTGCCGAGAGATGGTTCGACTTGAAGTCCTGCTGTAAGTTGATAAATTAGGAAACTTTAGACCTGGCTTTACTCTGAATTTGTTTGTGTTTAGCCTTTTTGTTTCCTTTAAAGTGTTTACCTTGGCAGAGGGACCGGGGAAGCAGTTGATGTTGTAAGCTTTCACTAGTTTCGTATTGAGTAGTAGTTTTGTAGAGGTGCCGAAAATTGCCGAGGTCTTCTTGAGTTTATGTAAACAACATATGAACCCACTATTTTAAAATATGTCATCATTAGGCCTAAGATAAAATTAGGAAGAATTATTATTTTATGCCTCAATTTTGGGAGCCTGTATGAAGCCACTAGCGACTTCTGTTTGGAAATTTCAATGGTAACTCTTCTACCTTAATGGATTTTTGCAAGAGCAGGTTGAAGCTCACTGGGCTCAAAAGTGCCAGAGGCCTTTAGCGACCCACCAAGCAGAGCGTTTCTCTCCCGTGTTGCTTCTAGAAGAATTTGGTGTGAAAGGAGGGAATGCAATCCCCAGTGCAGCAGGAGATAGCTAGCACAAGCCACCGGGAGGTTGCAGGGGATGAAAGCTGCAGAAGTGCTACTACAGGAAGATGAGAGAGTTTTATTTTCCTCCATCGTTTCTTTGCCGCGTTAACGTTGGTTCTGCTAGTCAGGGGCTGTAACGTAACGCGAGTTCTTTGGGGAAGTTTTCTGGAAGTGTGAGGGGAAAAAGTCACTGTAATTACCAGATATGCTTAAATGCTATAACAGAACCATTAATAAAGAAAATTTCCCCTTTCTTCGTGTTATTTAGCACATTTTTAAAACATGACCTATTTTCCTAAACTAGACAGAACAGATTACATTTTCCAGAAGGCATGAGTCACTGTACTATAAAGTCTCCAAGCCGTATCAATCTTCATCAACTTAAGCCATTCATGAGGTTTTATTTTTTCTCACTGAATATAAGCAGTTTGTTTTAAATGAGAAAGCGCTACATCCTCTCTGGATAGTTAAATATTAAATAAGTGTGAACTTTATTCTGAGAGGAGAAGGGAGTGGAGGGACCTTGTTAGTAAGCAAAAGGCTGCAAGGATATTGCTGTGGGTATATATGGGCATATCCAGTTTGCATGATGCTGTGCTTGGCTGTAAGAAGTCCAAGCAGCACGATAGCTGCCAGAAGTCGCCAAAAATCTTTGTTTATATAACTTCGGTTGAATATATTAAGAATCTGGTTTCAAACTGTCACCCTGAAAGCTTAAACTTCTGCTAGGAGTTTCTACGGAGAAGAACTTCTGCCGTCTGGTCGTGGAACAGCCCGCTTGCTCCTGCAAGTTATGTAGAGAGGGAGTTTGGAGCCATGGGCCAATGGCAGGGTTTTCTCCGGCAAGTACCATGTGGATTTCAGGTGGTGAGAAGGTTGATGGGAGTTTGCAAGAGGGAGACCTCTGCTAGGGGACCAGGGGAAGTCTGTGTGTTGATAAAGTTATAAGACTTTGGACTTTCGCGTGAGGTTCATGCCGTGCCCTACGTACACCGAGGAAGCGGGCTTTGTAAATGAGTAAGTATGCTCATTGCACTCAGCAGCAGCAACTCGCCCAAGACTGCACAGAAGATCTCTTTCAGCCTCAGAAGGCGTATCTAGCTTTTCCACCAATTTCTCTTTGGTCTGGCTTTTAGAGAAAAACAGGTAGAACTGTTTCCCATTGATAACACACGGCCAAAAGGCAAAAATCTCTTGCAGGTCTTGAATCTCGTAAACAAACACTTCCATTTTGGTCCTCCAGCTGAGAAGTAATTTATATGATCTCTGAAAACGTGTTGTCTGTTTTTCATGCAGAAGACAGATTTTTGTTTTGTTGCTAACTAAACACAGAAAAAAACCACCCTTTGAAATCGTTCTCCTTCAAAAATATCCTTGAGGAAAGGGTAGAAGCTTGTGGTTTATTTTTCCCATTGCTTCAAAATGACCTTCTTACATCTGTGGGAAAGACTCTCCAGGGGCTGTTGAACCATGAAAGCATATTCATTTAGGGCATTGGGTGCCACAGTGATTTTAACCGCCTGTTGGCTGCAGTGCTGGAAAAAGAAAAAAGAGGGGGTTTGTGTTTTGTTGTTTTGCTTTCTGCAACCTGGCATGAAGAATGGGGTCAGGAGATGCGTGCTTGGGAAAGACCCAAAGAGAGCGAGCTGGAAACGCGCCAGCCTCGCTGAGTCATAACACACACACTTGTATCTTTGCACCTTACAATGTCCCGATGTCTCAAATAAAACCATTGCTGCTGTTAAAGTATTTACACAGAAGCGAAACAGATAGCGTGGAGTGCTGCCTGCGTTCTCCCTTGTTCCAGCTCTGGTTTGCTCCGTGAACTGTGACTCCTGTTTGCTTAAGGCAAGGCCGGGCCAGGCAGAAGGACGCCGTATCTGGCGATGAATGGAGGGAGAAGCTCGAGTCATGCGTACGCTTCTGGTGGAGTGCAGCAGCGTGGAGCAGCGCCCGCTGTTGACATGTTGCCTACCCGGGAGGCGGCGTGAAGCCTGCCGCTCATTTCTGCCTGCTTTGCTTTTTCTTTTCTTGAGGATTTGAGTATTAACTTCAGGAACAGGAAGGCTGCGTGCAGGCCAGATGTGCGAGCTTGGCACGTGGACCACAGGGAAGCAGCACCGAAGCTGTAGGTAAATGGTGAAAGGTGCACATTCCGATTTCATTGCAGATACGAACACACTGTCTATCGATGCACGTTAGTTTTAGATATCTCTGTATACTTATGTATGCAGGCTGCCAGCCAGGTAGCCTGAAAGAGGGCTGCTGGGCTACCCACGAGGTAGCATCCTGTGCAGGTAGATGGAGGTTGGGCTCCCATTCCCTCCCCCCCTCAGACTGAACTTGCTGAACTGTTTCTTGGCTGCTCTGGTAGCTGACGTTCAGATATAAATGTATGACGTGTGGTTCCCTGAAACTGCGTTACAAAGAAGGTGGCATGATTAATTTTTTTGGCAGTTTAAAGGAAATGATGCAGTTCTGTTTCTTAGTTCTGTCCCAGGGCTTCCCTGGTCGTTCGTGTCTGTTACTTTTTTACTGCATTTGTAAACTAATCTTACTGTAGATTGTGAGGCAGAAATCATCTTGGCTGACCTGTGGGCTTGCGGTGGTGAACCTACAGTTTAAGACGTTATTCAGCCCTTTTTTGGGACTGACTCAATAATGGACAATCCATTAGTTCCCCATAAGTTGTTGCAGTGGCTAATTACTTGCACAGTCGCAGAAATTGTTCTTTAATTCTGTCTTACATTTTTCCGAATTTGGGATCCAGCTGTTGGATGACATTATACCCCTCTCTGCCAGCCTTGAGAGCCATCTATTACCAAATTTCTGCTCTGTGGAAGTATTTAAAGGCAGCGATAGAGTCAGTCCCTTTTGAGTTGGTTTTTTTTCTTTGTTTGTTTGTTTTTGAGAAGTTTGGTAGATTAAATTCCTCAAGGCTTTCACTTGAGGCTCTGGGGGTTGGGGTGTGTTTCGCTAAAGTGAGATAACTCTTCCAGTTGTCGGCGGTGTGAGTGTGGAGTGGGACGCGCGGCGGCTCTCCCTCCACCGGCGTGACGAGGCACAGACGATCTGACCCATGTAATTATGGTTAAACGTGTCGGGAGCCGGAGCTGTGTTGCCGGCGGAGCCGCAGCTCAGCTGGGCTCCGAGTCAGCTGCTCTCCAGCTTGCGGCTGCCTTTGTGCCGCAGGCTCAGGGGAAGATGCCGTCGACGGTTGTGAAATCCTTTTATTGCTCCTGCATATGGAGCCTTATTTTACTGACCTTGGATAACACGCTTTGGGGGAACTTCAGGTCCTTTTTTTCTAGCTGAGTGACGGGTGTGGGGAAAGCCCACAACAGAGGAGCCCTGGCACAACAGGGCTGGCGAGAGCTCTGGTGTGGAGAGACTCCTCTGTGTGCATTTCTGAGGAGAGTGCCGCTGTTACAGAGTGGGGATGGAGCCAGCATGGCGAACCTCGAGTTCTACAGCTCCAGAAATTGAGCATGGTGCGAAATGTTGCTGCTGAGGGAGGTCTCTGTTCCTGCCGCCTGGGACCTTTGCTGGTGGCACCATGGCCCACGCAGCCTCCGGGCTGGTGGGAAGGCAGGAGCATCTCCTGCAGCAGGGCTGGAGCTTCCAGCTGCCGCCAGTGAGACATCCGAGTGGCCTTGTCCCTCAGAAAACAGGGTGCCCGTTGGTGTGCTGTCCTTCCCTGTGTCCAGCACCATGGGGAGAGGGCCTCAGGCCGGGCACAGAAACGCTTGGAGAGGGCAGCTTTGACCAGGGACTACTGAAACAGCAAATGCTGCCATGTGCTCCTTGTACTGAGTTTTCCTAATAAAGTGGGATTTGTTTCTTTGGGGTTTTTTAAATATATTTTTCACTGCTTTTTAGGAGGGGTGAAAGGGGTGAGGAACCCCCGGGTGTTTTCATGCAACTTCTAGCTCCCTTGAACGGCAGGGTCTGGTGGAGGACGGGGCCTGTCCGTGGTGTGGTGGCAGGCCTGGCACTTCCCAGGGCTGGTGGGAGCCGAGGGGAGCGGCCTGTCTCTGGGGATGCCTCACGTTAACCGGGGGCGATCGCTACACCTGCCTCGCCTGTGCCCGGCTTAAATGTGTGGAAGCACGGGATGGTGGTTTGGCTGCCTCTTGTTAGGGGTTCTGGGCAGCTTGTGTAGGCTTCAGAGCCAGGAGCAGCGTGGCCAGAGGGCTCTTCGTCCTCCTCCTGGCGTCCACTGCCCGTTATACCGGGAACGGGTACAAATGGCAGTGAGGGGAGCGAGCGGTGTCCGCAGGCCCGGCCCGCGTCTGCAGGCCCGCGTCCGCAGGCCCGGGCAGGTGCTGGAGGTGCTTGTGACTGTTTCCGAAGGATTCCTGTGAGGATTTACCAAGTGGTTTCTGTGAAAACAGGAATGTGTGGTGTCCCGCCAGGCCCTTGTCAGCGGGAGGGTGAATGGGGAGTCTGTGGGCAGGCTGGGTTCAAAAGGAGCCGGCTGCAGCTCCCTCGCGTTCCGCATTGCTTTTGGTTAGGGCCGAGATTGTACCGGCAGCGAAATGGTAAGCCGGAGCTGTTTGCGTAAACCTCTGTTGACAAAATAACTGGACGTACCCGTCCTTTTACAGCGCCCGCGGGGAGGTTTTGGGGGGTTTTCGTGGTTGCTGTGGGTATTGGGTTACACAGTTTGCTTTCTTGGCCCGGAGCTGCCTGTCCTCTAAAGCTCCCTGGGCATAGCTCAGCCTCCTTCAAAGGAGAGGAGCTTGTTCCCCGTGCGAAATGCCCAGCCTGCTGCCAAATCGCCAGCTGCTTTCACTGCACTCATTGTGGTGTTGCCCCTTTTTCTTTTCCAAGTAATTGGTCGTACGTGGGGTTTTGATTTTTTTTTTTGGAGGGGTGGGAAATGTTTCTGATTACAATTCAGCAGCCGAATGCCGATATCTCACTGGAGGAGCAAAGAAAAAGCTGTCAAAGATCACCTAATCTATACTTTTTTTTTTTTTCTTACGTTGGTTGTATTGGTCAGTTCTTTGGCACAGGGGATGGTACAAACTCTACTGTCTCCTGGTGGGGATCGCTGATGGGGCTTTGGGGTTTCCAGTGCAAATGTTAATCTTTTTGCTTGACAATGATGTAGCCCGTGAGGAATTGAAGGGCAAGAATGCTCAAACAGTGATTTTTAAAGACCCTGAGATAATTATAGGGCTTATGAAAATATTATGAAAATATGATGACTTACCTGATCTCACTTATGTCTTTATATCAATTTACTGACTTAATTTATTTGAATGCTAAAGGCTTTAGGGAAATGCTTTTCCAGGGAATTAATCTTTTAACTAAAGCAAGTACTAAATATGACATACACTCGTATTCCTTTTGACAATATAGCATTTGTCTCCTAAAAATAAAGTCGAAGACATATGCCCCATGGGCCAAATTCCACTTGGCTTTATGCTGAGATAAATTCAGAATAACTTCATTGTTATCTATGTACAACTTCATTGTAACAGTGCAATAAATGTAAATTGCTACACCAAAGAAAAAGAAGTCCTCAGCCAAGAGGCACAAACCAAGGCCAAAATGGCATCAGGAAAAGCTAGGTCACAAAACTAACCTCTTAAATTTCTGCAACATTCAATTTAGTGGGTGGTTTTTTTTTTTTTTCTTCCCCTCTCCTCCTCTTAATTTCCTGGGAGAGCACTTCCTGGCTGTGATAAATTTCTCCGTAAGGGATTAATTGTGAAGGTTTTAACAAACAGGTATCACCTCCTGTCTAACACCTGATACACAACCACTGCTGTTTGCGGGATAAGGGATTAGAGGGCCTAATGCTCTGATCTGATGATAATAGTTATGTTTCTGTTCTCTGTTAGAGCTGATCAAGTTTAGGTTGCATTTTGTACAAAGTATTTCTCTTCAGCTTCCCTTTTTTTTGATTAAAAATTATCAGCGTAGCCCTAGGCTTTGGGATTATGTTTTTTTTTTTTTTTTTTTCCAGACGTGTGCAACTAATGTCTCTTTTCCATTTCTGTCTCCTTTAGGATGACAGCGATGGGATTCCCTGGTCAGAGGAGAGGGTGGTGCGGAAGGTCCTTTATTTATCTCTGAAGGAGTTCAAGAATGCACAGAAGCGGCAGCACGGCGATGGCATTAGCGGGAGCCTCAAGGCAGTGAACGGTGAGCTGCCTCGGCAGTACTGCTGGAAGGACTCGGTCCTTTGCAATGCGGTTCTTCGGCTGTAGCGAGGAAGGAGACCAGAGCACCATCTGGCAAGCACTGTGCCCTTTTAATCTGCACAGAAGAACTTGTTTCTGAAGTGCTTAAAATGCCCAGTTTGAACAGTTCATACGTTCTGGTTTCTGGCAAACTGATTGAGATGGGGATCGGGGTGGAGCGTGGGTGTCAGGGCGGAGGATGGGGACAGACTGCCATGCTATAGAAAAGGAGGCTACTCTGGTCAGTCTTCCTTCATGTGCTGAGTATGTCAACAGAGAAGGTACCGTTTAAAGGTGGTTGCTTCAGTTATCTTGGGGAAGGACAGTTGGACAGGATTTACCTACTCTATGTCATTTAGATGCAAGAAACTGGCTAACCAGCACCTGTATCTCTGGAGTGATCTCAGTCCCTGACGTTTATTGTCCAGAGGTGAAGTAGCATAGAACGTACACAGAAAGATCTAACGGACTGAGGGGACACAAAGCACTGGGACACTGGGCTCATCTAGTTCAGTAGTTCAGAGAGCAGTTGTTTAAAGGTTATAAAAGTTGATACAGGCAAGCCTGGATGACAGGGGCTTGAAAGGAGTTTAATTTTATTTTTTTAATGCTTTTGCCAGTTACTATCCGTTGCTCCCCCTTCCTTTACAGCTTGCTTAAAAAAGCCCTGGTGTCCTGAGAGGTGAATATAAAGTGTGTCTCTTTCAGATTCACTCCCTGACACAGGACCCTTTCTTGAAAAGGCTTTGTCATGCTGAGCCTTGAAAGTGATGACTAGCAGGATTCAGATTTCTGGGCAGGCTTTCGGTTTTCTCTTCACTCACAAGAGCTTATTTGTTTCTTTATGGAGGTTTATGGCAGTTCCTTTTAGACATGTGCATAACTATACATGTGCTAATGCATTAAAGCAGCAGCTGGCTGCTTACTTGGTAGGTTATTCATATTTATATGTAGCCTGTGTTTTTGACATGGTGAGTCAAATTTCACTATGTTTTCACCAGGTATTATTGCCAAGGAGGCAAAAACCTGGAGGAATGGCTGGCTAAGTGCAAGCAGCATGATAAAGTTACTGTATTGCGTAAGCAATTGCCAACTCCTTAATATGATTAAAGATGACCTCAGACTTCTGAGTTCAGTAATCATATCAAATACTGATCTGGTGGGAAGGGGCATCTAGGTTTAGCAGCAAGCCATTAATAAGCTTGGAGGCGTGCACAAAACAGCGCTGACTTTTTTTGTTTCCCCTCCAACACCTCCACTTCATTGATCTTCTGTCGAATGCAATTTCTCTTGGAAAGTTTCTTATTCCATTTTGGGGTTTTGTTTAGTCAAAGGTAAAAAGTCCAAAGGCGTGAAGCACAGCAATTGTGTGTTAGGAGACTTTGATGGTGTGCCAGGTTACAGGATGATGGAGGCTTTCATGGTGTCTAGTGTCTCCAAAGGCAGCTTAGATGAAAAGTGAGTTGGCTGGGAATGCTGTATTGATGCAGGTACCAGAGGCCGAGCGTGCCACCAGCATCCTCTGGCCAGTGGCACGGCTTGCCTCTCTTCCTATAGCATTTGGTCCTTTTTCTCCTTCACAGAAGTGATCAATTCTTTGGGTGTTTGGTTTGGGGGTTTTTTTGAGCCAAAATGGTATTCTTTCTGTTTGCTAAATGATTCTTTAAGTGTCCTGTCTCAGCTCTGCCCTATTTCAACATCACTGTTCAAAAGCTTTTTTTATCCACTGATCTGTGGAAGAATGTTTCATTAGACAGAGAAAAAGATTTGCAAAAGGGAGGAGGATTGATACTGTGCAGTGACATTAAGAAAATACGTTTAAACGTACAATTTGTTTACTGCATCTTTAAAAAAACCGTAGCTGTGTATTTTCAAATCCTTGGCTTGAATCTTGTCTAGGGAGCTTTCCCTTGCGAACGTAGGGCATAGCGTTTGTGCTGCACAACCCTGTCCCCAGTGAACTCTAAAGGCTGTTTGAACAGGTCACCTTCCAGTACCTGGCAAATTTAACCATTTCCAGGAGTGTGAAGGAGGGGTCTGAGCAGGGTCAAAGCTCTCCAAGCTCCCTGCTCAATGTGGGATTGGTCTCACGTACTTCTGAGAGCTCAGGGGACCATGAACATCTAGGTAGCAGGATTTGATCTTAGTCCCACCATCTGTAGTGCAGAGAGAGTTTCTTTGTTCTGGTTTTATAACTGTCATCCCTTGAATTTATTTATTTATAAACTCGCAATGGTAATTTGTTTCAGTAGAAAGCACTTACTTTTGGCAATAGAGGAAGGTAAAATACGCACCAGCCCCTTGCAACTGGTGTTTTTAAGAAGTTTTTGTGCATTTGGAGTGGCTGAAGTTGCGTAAACATGCTACAAAAGTTGCTTTGCCAGCATTCACCAAGCTACAGCTAAACAAGTATGAGAACAATTGGCAGTGGTGTTTCAGCTGGTGAGTGCAGTAGTATCGTTAATGCTTTGGTAGCTGGAATAATGGTGCTTCTTTTATTGATAGTGCGAAAAGCGAGTTCATTTTAAATGTGAGAGATGAGCCCATTAACAGGAGTCTTTCCTGTACTAAAGTTTCTGCGTACTCTGAGATGTGCTGGTGGTGGCTCAGAGACAATTAACTTTGATGCCTCTCTGAGTAATAAAAGAAAACTAAAATTAAGAAATTACTTTTGGCAATTGTATGTATTATATAATACCTTGGCTGTCTCCACCTCACTATTAAAGATATTTGTTATCCTGAAAAAAATCCCACCAGTTTCAGTTTGTGGCTGGAACCCTGTTACTGAGGTGGTTCTGATTAAAGGAGCATGGTTTTGTTCAGGGGTGGTGGTCTGTCCACGGGTCTCCATTCTCCTCTCTCTCTTAAATCTCCTGTTCACTTGATAATTTTTGCTTAGCTTGTTGTGCTGACAGTTCTTTTTCATCCTAATTTGTTTTCCTGCTTTTTTTGTTCCGTCAGCACCCCCCACCCCCAACCCCGCCAACTAGAAGTATTTCAGGGAAAGACGTATTATGGCCATTGTAGCAGTGTATATATTGCACATGTCTTTATGTTGACTCTAGATATTTGCGGAGTACAAAATGACACCCTACAGTCCACCTTTGTTGCTGCGTGTTCCTCTCCGGCACGTGGGAGTATAAAATCTGAAGAAGGTGCTTCTGCAGGTTGTCAAGAGACCCTCTGCAGCCCTAAGTGGGGATACTGGAGCTCTGATTATGGAAACAAGGTCATGCACCGGAAAACCCAGAGGGACCTCTTTAGTGATTTTGATTACTGCTGGCTGTCATATGCGTTAGGATTTTAAGAATAGGGATTGGTGTTTGGAGTAGTGATACCAATTTTCAGAGATCCTGGTCTAAAAGGAATGCTAATTCCCTTGGGAAATTGTTTTCTTCTTGTGTAGCTTCGAATGTGCGATAAGGCTGTAAAAAGGCAATAAAAGATGTAATTATTGCTTGCATTCTGTTTATGAGCATAAATCCAGTACCCTCAAAAGAGTGTATCATAAAGCAAATGTTTATGACATAAGATTCTAAATTCTAGTTTTGAAATCTTGTGATAAAGAAGAAATTTGTGACACAGAAGTGCTAGTGGTTCGTAATGGGAAGGAGCATCATGGTTTGCTTGTTGGTTTAAAGTGGTTAGTTGAGAGATGACAGACCAGACGCTGGAATTACTGAAGCAGATAGTGTGTTTTCACCAGCTATACTTTGTCCTAAAAAGGTGTCATGGCAGTTTCTGAACACGCCAGCTAGGTTAAGCTTGTGGCAAACATGGTCTAGATGGGAAATCAAATGTATGCAAGAGAATGCTTTGGTTCAAGGTAGAAGTTGGAAATCTTGCTCATTTTAGTAAATACAGATGAGTAAAAATACATAATTTTGGTATTCTGAGACATTTCACCTTACTTTTAGGGTTGTTCAAGTCATTTCTTCATTTTCTGTATGTTCTTTAAACGGAAAAGGAACAATGTCAGCACTTTGATGGAGGTGGTGGTCAGCCCATGAATGGTTGTGGTGCCCCTTCTCACCTCGTGCTGGTTCATTCCTGCTCTCAGCCATTCTGCACTAAAATGTGACTTTTGTTAGAGGTTTGGTTTTTTTCAGCAATGAAATGTCTCTGTACCAAGAGCCAGCAGCCTCTGAGGCAGCCCATGGCCGGACTGCGGTGCCAGACCCAGTGGCAGCAACCTGCTCCGATGCCTGGGTCTGCCCATCCCCTGACTGCTGCCTAGGCTGGCCGGGGCAGGCAGCAATCTGGAAATAGGTATTTTTGTCATTGCACAGATTCTCTAGTGTTTTGTGCTTGCTGCACAGCAGTTTCTGTCGATCCTCCCCATGGGATTATGCCAAAACAAAGGTGCCCAGTGGTAGGGTGGCATGGGGGCTAGGTTCATCCTACTGCAACTTGTTGGTGAAACCTCTTTTCCCTGGTGTGTAGGTGGTACCCCAGGCATGGGGTAGAAATGCCGAAACACATCTAAGCCAAGTGCTTCAGCTCGGTGCCGTGCGTTATTTGCCAAAAGCCAACTCTGTGGGTGTGGCAGCAGCTGCCAGCAGGTCAACCACGTCTTCTCTGGGCCGAGGCCACGTCTCTTCCCACGTGCGCAGATGAAAAGACCCACAGCCCTCAGGAAAGTGCTGGTGTCTCAGCTACGTGCCCGTAGCAGTGCCAGAACTTCTTTTCTCCCTGGTGTGAGACATGTAGGCTGGACCACCACCCATCCTTTAATTTTGATCGAGAAAGTAGTCCTCTTCATTCACTATGGTGGTTCAAATACACTGGCAACTTCATCTCTCTTATTTCCGAACACTGCAATTAAATATGGGAAGAAGGTTTCATGTTAACGTTTGTCTAGGGAGCTTTTCGCTCCATCAGTGATGTGAAATTGCATTTGTTGACAGTGGGTAATGTCTGTCTGTCTCCTAAGCTTTAGTAGAAGATTGTAAGTGTGCCAAGGACCCCTGTCTGTGTAAGTGGATTTTAAAAATGCATTTACCAAATCAGAAACACCCCTTTCAACTTTGCAATATTTCCCCTTTACGTTCAGAATAAACAGCCTTTTTGGCTAGTTTTAAACTGTGATTAAAAATAGATGTTTTCAACTAAAAGCTTCAGAAAATAAGCATTTGAGCAGATTTGTCATGGCACTCAACATCGCTTTCACTTTGGTGCTTGCTGTCAAGTGAATTTAAAGATTAACAAATAAATAACAGGATGTTGGGGTTGGGCTCTGCTGAAAATTTCCAAATCTCTTTTCCTTTCTTTGTTTTTTAGAACAGAATCCATTTTCGAGCCTGCCAGGAACACGGGCTCTCTTTGCCTTTTCCATCATCACCACTTAGAAAAATTCTGCAGGCCAAATTATGCCCTCAGTGATCTCTACCCAATTTGATTAGTCCAAATTGTGCTCCCGTCTTAATGCAATTTCAGTGTTTGGCAAGATTGCCAGAAAATTTTCCCTTGCAGGACACCCATCATCCTTTTTCTCTCAAACCTAAGAGGTGGATGGTTTTTTAACCAGAGAAACAGAGGAATTGTGTAATTAATTTCCTTAAAACTTCATTTCATGACCATCTAAAAAGAGTTGCTGTTGCCCCTGAGTGCATATCTAGTCAAAGTAAACCTAGAAATAATTCTTGCCTCCCTGCGTATGGCTAATTGTAGGTAATGGAAACTGAAAATGGCAGTGAAGCATCTGCAGAGCCGCGTGCATAATCTGTATGAGACTGAGTTACTGTAGGTCTAAAATAAATAAGGTGAGGAAAGGTGGGAGAGAGTTCATCAGCGGCTGATGGGTCTCATCCCCCTCCTTTGACCTCCTGTCTTTGCTGGCTCTGCCATTTGCATGCCCACGCAGTACAGCTGGTTCAGCACGCTAATGTGGCAGAAAACTAGCCCAGAAAATTTATTTTAAAAAAGAAGTAATTTTCTTCTAGTTTAATGAACTACACGGGTTCATCAAGAGGTCGGGTGAGCTCCGAGTGCTCATTTGGTGGAAACGAGGAGCCAGAGTGCCGTGACCAAAAGCTGGAGGAGGAGGAGACCGGCCTTGTCCCCTTTGATAGTAGCAAGCTGCTCGGTTGGCACAGTCATCTTGTCTAACCACAGCCTTGGAACTGGTGCGGTCACCTCTTCTAACCACAGCCTCAGATGCTGGAAGGGACAGCAGCTGCCGGAAATAGGAGCAAAACCAGATAGAGCATTGGAAAGTGCTTCACAACCATAGGTGTTGGATTTATGTATTTTAAAAAAAATAAAAAAAAAAACCACCTTAGCCCCAACAGGAGACAACAAATGAGAGTAAGACAGTGCCAAAGTTGCTTTTCTGACTGTAATATTAGATGAGATGCACTGCTTTGGATGGTAACTCAACCATTTCTTTGGTTAGCAGATAAATTTAAATTGGTTAATCTTTTTTTATGACTAGATTTTTTATTGGGATGTTAAAAACCAGAGAGATCTGTTTAGGGCATTGTCCTTCAAACTGACAGGTTGGGGTGGGTGAAGTCCATGAGTCCATGCCAGTGATCTGCTGAGGTGAGAACTAGTGGGTGATGCTGGCCACTTTGTCAAGCCGTTGAGCTATGTTCAGAGGAGGTAAAGAGCTAAGTTTTTATGCATAGAAATAAAACCAAAATTGAACAGCTTTTAAAGGGAGTATCAGTGATCAAGTTCCACACCATTATTTGCTCGGAGGGTTGTGCTGTTGAAAAGGCTGGAAATCTTGCAGGAAGTGGAGGAGAAGGCAGCAATGCAGCTGCAGTATGCTCAGCAAAAAGTGAGCACGATGCTTCTCTGTTGAAGAGCAATAGTTCTCAGAAGGCTTGGGAGTGGGGAGAAAGGTCCTTTACCTCTTTCTGTCTGTCTGATGCCCAACCCTCATTGTTATTATTTTAGTGTTTATTAAAATGTTCTAGTGGAGGTGGAAGGTTTGCAGGTTGGAATATGTAGCTGTTATAAAGAGGGTTTAAATTTCAGTATTCCTGTTGCTCCCCCATTGGCCATGATTGACAGAAGAAAATGGTTCCTTAAATAACTAGTGTTTTTAATTTGAAGGATAGACAATAAGGGATATAACCAGAAAAGCAGCAGGGAAAGAAGAAGGCAGTCATTGAAATAGCATACGCTGTTTTATTAAGAAAATAGGAATGCCACAGGAAATAAAATCAGTGTCACAAGGAAAAGCAGAGAGAAGTTTCAGTCGTACGTGCAGGCAGTGTAATACAGTTTCCTGTAGTCAGTCCTAGGGAACCGTATTTTCTGGAACTGTGGCTGTGCTTTGCTTTGAATAAGGCTTTTGCTAATTATTTTTACACTATAGCTTTGAGCTGTTAGTGCAGGATGATTTTGTGGAGCACTTTCAGAGCACTGCAGAGAATACCTTTTCAGTCTTCAAGGGCCTGTCTCGTGTCTCACAACCTTCGCAGCAGTTTCTCCTTGGCGCGAGGGGCGGTTTAGCGATGGTTTGCTGTTGAGAACTGTTTTGGTCTAGCACGATGTTCTGAAGGCCATTAGGACATGTTTAAAAAGAGCAGATGTTGTGTGCGCTGTAAACCTCGCCTTGTCCACCCTGGAAGTGAAATGGTTTTAAAAGAAGTAGAGATCACTGGCAGATTGCTCTAACTGCTGATGGGCTCAGTAGCCACTCCTGCAAGTCGCCTGGCACAGCTGCCAATGCACCTTCCTCTTCACCTCAAACACCCTCCGTTACCTGTGTCCCAGGCTTTCACTTGGGAAGTGTTGCCTGTAGAAATGGATTTGGGGCTTCTTGTGGTGACGTGGAGTAAACTGAAAGAGTCAATAGACTGGTAGTACATTAGTTTTGGGCGTCATCAAGCCACACTTGAAGGTAGAATTTCTGCCGTGAAAAACAAGAAAAGCAGTTGCCTTTCCAAGCAACAAAACTCTTCAGGAATTGGTTATGTTCTTTTTATGGCTCTTAACAACCTGGAGATTGGTCTGCGCTCTGAGCTGATGCCTCCACATTT
Organism: Bucorvus abyssinicus; assembly: GCA_009769605.1. Classification (NCBI taxonomy): domain Eukaryota; kingdom Metazoa; phylum Chordata; class Aves; order Bucerotiformes; family Bucorvidae; genus Bucorvus; species Bucorvus abyssinicus. The sequence goes on along the minus strand of CM020027.1, from coordinate 4,655,699 downwards.
CACTTGTGTTTCGATGGGATCTTTTTGATTTAAAATCTGCAGGAAACCCCTCTGAAATAGCTGCTGTTCAGTAACTGATGATGATGAGAGTTTCATCACATAGCAGGTATTTCCTTGTGGGTAAATGTTTTCTGAAAACTAAGTGTAGCTTAGCACGTACGCTGTTAAGTCGTAACAGATTGCTGTATACCTTAAGAAATGCGCATGCATTTTTAAAGCTTTTTTTATGTCTGACTAGCACAGATTTATTACATGCAGTTAATGTGAATTTGTATCCAGAATTAGTTGAATACACGTTTTCAATAAACTGCCTTTGATGTCCTTTATTTTCCAATTCCAATTAATTTAGTACTGTGACGGGGGACGGGGTCCAGTCAAAGAGGTTGATATAGAAGCCTTGTGCTCAGGGCGACAGGGGATGGCAGCGACAAGCTTGACTCACAAGTGTTGTTTCTGGTACATCTGAAGGAGTTTCCAGCTCTGAGAACTAACAGCAGCTGAATTTCCACCCTCATTCATCCTGTTTCCTCTCCTCACAAGACTTGGTGAGCATTGCAATCGCAGTCGGGACCGTGTGATGTTTCAGATCTGTCCACTTAGAGGCTAACGCATTCCAGATAAGCCCTGAACAGACAACATTCATTTTTTACTTTGCTCAGAATTTCCTGTGCTTTGTTCTGCATCTGTTTTTGAAAGAGCGCGTTATCTTTGAAAGCCTTCATCTTGTTTTTTTTATTCAAGCTATATGCTAAAATAGAAAAAGGGAAGAGCTGGAAGGAGCCCAGCCGGAGCAATCTGCCAAGGATCCCGCAGAGGGACAGAGTTGGCAAACTCCTGAAACCTCTTCAGCTGACCTCTGGTGCAATTTGGGAAGCCAGGAGATAAGCCACGTATTATCCTGCAAAAGATTTGGCCTCATTCCAAGTAATGCCCAAAGACCGCACCAGCCTTTAATTGTATTTTTCTCCTCCTTTGCTTATCCCTTCCTTAGCTTCCGTAGCGGTCGACATGAAAAATCTTTCTGTTCAGCCTCTTCCTAGTCTTTGCTCCTGTGCATAAACAGAAGCATTAGAAGTAAGCCGCAGCTTGACATGCTCATTTTCTGCCTCAAAAGCAGTTTCTTCCTAAAACGCCTCCCTCAGACAGTGGTTGTCTCCTCTGGTGCTGTGAAAGGTGAAAACATTTCATGGCCAACTGTTTTTAAAGATGCTCTGTGGCTGCAGAGCCACCCCAGTATTTTTGTCATGTCTGCTGCATATGTGGCCAGATTGAAAGAAGCTTAAAAGTGATGAAACTCGCACAGAGGGAGTACAGTTTTTCTTCATAACGTGGGAATTTTCTTTCTCCTTCAGGGCAGAAACGCTGTCACAATGTTAGTGAGCGGGTGCTGGAGCAATGGTAGAAGCATGTCCTTTCACACAGGGCATTGAGAAAGGCATCTGGGTTGTACTGATGTGTACAGATGTAGGTGCATTGGATGGAGAGGGTTGAAGAGGAATTTCATCCCCTTCTCTTTTTTCCTGATCCCTGCTCTTTTGCCATGATGTTGGGATCTCGTTTCGGAGCCTCAGGCTCTGCCTCACTCTCTGGCTCCCTACGCCAGGCACAAGCGGTAGAGTTGCACAGAGCCTCAGAACTGTGTGTCTGTCCATGAACATGCTGCTTCTCTTCCTAGGATAAGAGTCCCAACTCTTTTCTGTAACTTGACAATCTACTTGACAGGACAGTAAGCAAATAACTTTATTGTTTTGCCGAGATACTAAAATCTGGTGCTTTCTACAGTAGTTGTTCTGCCGTTTTACATCTCGGGAGATCAGCAGCAATCACCTCCAGGTAGAAGCCATCAATAAGGTGTAGAAGTTACCAGAATGTGGCTTGAATTCCAAATCTTCTTGAAACATGGTTGTCACTACTCTTCTTCCCCCTCCCCAAAATCAATCGAAGATGGCCTTTTGTGCAACACAAGGTCTGTGGTTAGGGACTACTTGTCACGTTCTATTTAGATGGAAACCTGTCCCAGAAGCTTTGCCTCATCTCATTGTCCTGCAGGGATGAACTTCAAATGCCAGTTTGCATTTGCCTGGAACTGACCTACTCTAATTGCAATGAACAGGGCTGTCTTATCTAAGTAGATAAACACACCCCATTTGCAAGAGTAGAATTAAATGCCCTCTTTCATAGATTACCTTTGCACAGTATGGCAGTGTCCTTGTGTATTTAAAGTCTTATTAACAAGGGACCAGAGTTGAAGAGCAGAAGTTCTTTGTGAAAGAGAGGCTTTTGAGCTGCAAGCCGATGTTGATCTCTCCTAGGCTGGAGGAAGACTGGTACAAAGTCACCTTTGTGCCAGCGTGGAAGGTGCTCCAATAAAACTGGCATGCAAAGTCTTGAAGGTTGATTAACATCACGAGCATAACACAGGGTTATATACAAATACTCTTCTCATAAAGTAGAATTAGTTAAAGCATTGCTTAGCACAGAAAACCACCTTTCTTTCTGTAACCAATCTAGGTGTCTGCCATTAACAGCCTGGAAAATGGACTTTTTTTTAGAGTAGTTGACTGATGGGAAAAAGGAGTTTAAGATGCTGTCTGCGAACTTGAATATTAGGGTTTATGGAGAAGATGGTTTTACAGTCCTTTGATTTCCCTGGGATAGTTGGATGTTGAGATGGTGCTGGATCAAAGGATAACTGCTAAGTAAATTGGTGTTGAAAGACTCAAATCATCGTGAATTTAGTGGGGACAGTCTCATGAAAACAAAGTTTGCAGGGAAGCTTAGACAGGAACAGTCTGCTGAGGACAGACTGCTCTTCAGTTTGTGTTTTCCTGCTTCCAGGAGAAATTCTGCCAGTACAGGTGAAAGACTCAGCAGCTTTACCAGGGTTTTAGGAAAATAGCTTTCAGCTTTTGTCCAGTGACTGCTTTCCCTCCTGACCTAGGCTGACCAGGTTCTTCTTCAGGCAACAGGAACCAGAGACTAGACTGAAGGAGATGGTGTTTTCTATGCTGGCTATGTTTCCCTTTACTTGGGTTGACAGCAATGGAAAAGTTTTGGTGTTCTCTCGACGTGTGAAGACTTCAGTTCCCTAAACTGCTGAGTGTGATAGGAGGGTCCTTGCTAAGCTTTTCATTGGTTAGTTTGTTTCATCTAAAAATGAATTCTGTTCTGCACCTCAAAGGGAAAAGGAAGGATAGCACTCATCAGCCCCAAGTTTTGAGAGGGGTGGTGCCAAGTTCAGCAGGATCTGGAGGATTCTTCCTGTATGAAGAAGGAGGAGGTGCCCTCTATAGGGGTCAGATTTTGTCCCAATGTGCCCTGTTAGGAGCAGAAGAATATTTTGAAAAGTTCACTACTTTCATAGAGAACATCCTGCTCTAACCCAGGTTGGGACATGCCAAATGAAAATGTGACTTAGCAGGAATTGATCTGCTAATGTGTTAATTAATCTTCCAATGATTACGTCAACACAGTGCCCCTTTTACCCCAGAAGCTTATAGTCCAACTGAACGTAGGTGCTGTTTTGAGGAAGAGACGGAGTCTGTGCTCATCATCCTTTGTTGTCATCCTTTTTTCCTCCCTTTTAATTGGAAGGAGGAAAAAGTGTTTTTTTGTTTCTCAATGTAGTTTTCTTCTCCAGCTACTTGTGTTTTTCATCCTGTCTTTGTCCTCTTATTTTCTGTGGTCCCTTTGAAGTAGGAGGGACTGTTCTTGCACCTTGCCGTGCCACGAGGACAACTCCAGGCTGCTTGCTGCAGGCTCAGTGTTATGGCTGTGGAGATCATAGATTTCCTTTTTTCTTCTTCTTTTCCCCTCCTCCCACCAACTCCTGGGCCATCCAGCCTAATGTGAGAGCAGATTGGCCTTAGTATTTGGAGAAAAGATCTGTAATAAGCACTGGGGACATGCTGGTAAAAAGCATCAGTATGGTATACCGGCTCAGTTGGGGTACTCACTGTACATTAATTCTCTAACTTATAATTAGCTATATTAAATTCCAGTTTTCTGAAAGGAGCCATTATCAAATAACGCTCTGTTTGAAATCTCAAAGAAACATAAGGAATGAAAGCTTAGCCCTCTTACGCTTTCATCTTTCAGAAGCAATCCCTATCTCAACATCTTGACCTACATTTTCTTTTTACCCTCTCCAAGAAAAAACATTGTGTGGATTTAATGTCTCAGAAGGGAGGTAGAGAATTTTTTTTATGCATGTGTATGTGTTGACATACAAAGTTTAGGGAAAACAATGAGGCCTGCGTGTCCCCAAAGACTTTTTTTTTTAACTTGAAAGTGTTTTCCATAATATCTGAGGAAGATTTTAAGTTCAGAAAGTAATTAAATGTGAAAAGTCCACCCCATTCTCTTACAAATGGTCCAATTTTATCTATCTAGCCTCTGCCAAAGCCTTTCCTGATTTTATATACCAGCAGAGCAAAAAAATTAGACACTCCTTCCTTTGCTGCTTGGGATCCAGTTGTACATTTTCTTTTTGCCATTAAACAGCATGGGGGTGCTTTCTCGGGGAGGTGGGTGTTTAAAATGGTGGTTTTGTTCACATTCATTCTTACCCTTATTGTGTAGCTCTCTGGTGTTACCAATAAACAGTTGCACCTGGGAGTTAAACCTTGACCTGTATTACCTGAGCGTGGGAAGAAGCAAAGGCTGCATCGAGCAACTGGTGTAAATTGTGGGCTAATCAGGGTATTTAGTAGTTTTTGTAGCTTGAGTTGGGCTTGATAGAGACCCCTTGAATCAGTGTAGGGAGGGAATGCTCCGACTCCAGGAAGACTGCTGTTGTCTGAACTGTTTTGGTTTAATATATCTCTTCAGCTTTTTATAGGGTATTGTGAATGTCCAGAGGGATTCCAGTTGTCATTTTAGCCTCTTCTTGGTTTTTTCCTCCTCCAGTATTGTCGCATCATCGTGAAATAGAGTTATGCAGTGGTTTTCTTTGAATATCAAAACTCTTTTGTCCCTAAATCCATTTATTTTTTTTTTTAAATCTTTTTTTATTTTAGTAATACAATGGCGAACTTCAGCATGCACACAGCCTCTTGGGTATATTTTGAAAGCTCACTTACTGTTTTCATCCTGCATTTCTATGCTGTTCCCTTGCATGCACCTCCCACCCTCTCACCCTCATTTCTCTGATGCTGTACTTAAAACAAGACATACGCTAAGGGTTATCAGCCTTCATCAGCCATGGATGGATGGAAGGAAAATTCTGTGCAATGAAATGTTGGGGTTTTTCGGGGGCATTCAGAAGATATTACTTTATCTCCTTTGCTTATTTGGAAAGATAAAATCGTTAAATACACATCACTGTGTAGTCTTGATGTCAGAGTGTGTGTTGATGTTTGTTTCAAGGTTTCTATGAAGTCAGGAAGCAGCTAATGTTGTTTTTCTTCCCCTTCCGATGCCCCCAAAACATGAGCAAAAAAAGCCGTTTAATAGTAGCAGAATATTTCACAGTGGTGGAATATCTTCAACTCCTCCAGGGGATGGCGTGTCAGGAAGTCTCCTTAAGATTTCAGAAGCCCTTGCTCTAGCCTCAGGTTTTCAAGTGGCTGGCCCCCTACCCCAGCTCTCATCTCTTCCCCCTGTGGTTTGCCTGTAGAGCTCACAAAGGGGAGGTGAAAGTAAGGTTAAGCTGCTGGTCTCAAGAGCTGGAAATTGCTTGGCATAGAAGGAGCGTTTCCTTAAAGGCTGTTACAGTGCTGACGTTGTGAGTGCCGGTGCCTCAGAGAACTGCGTTAATGCTGGTGAGAATCAGTTGTCCCCCAGTTGAGCTGAGAACGGGCTCCGTGTCAGCTCTGGCAGGTGGCTGAAGCTGATGATAGCCAGTGCCTTTAAGTTTGCGTCAATCTTGCTTTGGCCTGCATGTCATTCCTGTGGCGAGATCTTCGGAGCTCAGCTGCCGGCCGAGCATGGGCTGCTCCCGCTTTGTCCCCTAACCTGCTCTCCAGTCACTGCAGGGCTGGAGCCAGACTGAGGTGGCAGAGATTTCTCCTCAGCATCTTTGACCTACATGTTTATTTCCCAGTGTGGGTTTTTTCCCATCGCATGTGCCCAGCAGGTAGACGGCTGCTGTGCATCAGCGAGATGTTCACCAGCCCTGCCGCCGCTGCCTGCATCGCGTAGGAGATGGGCTGGCGTCCTCACCTTAGGCAGAGGCTTAGTGCTCAAGTAGAGGTGAGATGTCATTGCTCCCGTGCACGCCTATAGCAGAACAATTTGTTCATTCGCGTTGGGCTTTCATATTGCACTTGTGATTTCTGTTTGCAGCAGCTGGTCTAAACGTTTTACTGTCACTGTCATGAGCCTCCTCTCCTCTGACAAGAGCTCTGCAAGCAGATTACAGGGGGCTGAGTCACAACAGCAGAGCAGCTCTTTGTGAAGTGTACTCCTCTGACCTTTAGTTTAAGAAAGCGAGAAAATGATACCCACTTGCCTGCCCCTACTAAAAAAAAATAAAAACCAGGAGAAATCCCTTCCCTCTGGGAAGGGGTGAACACAGTTCCGCAAATGTGTATTTCACAGAAAGATAGGTGGGTTGTTTGGTTTGGTTTTTTTAAAGCAACTTGATACTGAAAATATGTTTGAAATATATTTGGGGAAAAAATCTTGTATTGCTGACTTATACATTAAAATCATGCCAAGTATTTTAAAAAAAAAGCGTATTTTTATAATCAATTTAGCAAACTAGATATAAAACTGGTGACAAGGAGCAAGGCGTCCCAAAAGTTCAGAGGCTGAGTTTTGGGGGCTTGCCAGGTGTTTGAATTTCTGTGTTGTTTTATGGTGCCTTGTAGCTGCTTTCTGTGAAGGAGAGGAAATGGTTCGCTGGGTAGATGGTGTCAAGAGGAAGGGTTCACTCCCAGGAAAAGCAGCTGCCAGTTTTGCCCCAAAGAGAATGGCTTTTCCATTCTAGCAGCGAGGCACTGAGCATCGTGGATGAAATTTAGGGTTACAGGCAAAAGCCTGGGAAACCAATGACTTTAAAAGAAATGTTTGAGAATTGCTCAGCTTTCTTCCCTCCCCTCCTCCTCCTGGGGTGTCACAGGGCTTTCTGCTGGCATGGTTGTCAGGCCTACGTTAAGGCTCTCAACAGAGTTCTCAGGCTGGCAGGGAATTGGAAATCTGGCTGCGGGCAGTGCTGGGGCTGCCGACCCCACTGCCTCCCTGCCATGGGGCATTGCCTGGGCTGCCTACGGTCTAACCAGGCTGCCCCTACCTCCTGGGGCAGGAGGGGGCTCTCTGGCATGTTGCTGTTGGTCTTAAGTTAGAAGTGACTGAAGTCGGTGGATATTCAATTGCTCTAAATCAGAGATCATAATTCAGGCGGTTAGTAGAAGGAGGTGGCATGCCAGAAAAAAAAAAGTCCTTGTCAGCGAAAGAGGTTGACAGCTTGACTCCCCGAGCTGGTTGATGGATGATCTCAGAGTTAGGGAGGGCATGTTCACTAAAAAGTTATTGAAAATGTGGAGTGAAAGTAATTAAAATGGTTTAATTCAAATATCTGTCATACGTAACTTGAGTTCTCGTAGACCATCTAGCATTTAGCTCAATTATTTTTTTCCCGGGACAGAAGGAGGACTTTTCCCCTTCTTTTCTTTGACTGAAAGCTCAGGGCATCTGCAGCGAAGAGAGGGCTGAATCCAAACCCACGTCTGCTGGCTGTGTGGGAGGGTCACTGCTGCTGCGTCCCCACACTGTGTGTACTTGCAGCAAACGAGATCTTCATAGCTCGTGTCATATCGGGGAAAAATCTGTCTGTCTGGAGGGCTGCCCGTACTCCTGGCAAAAGTAATGAAAGGCAAATCCTCAATGACATGCATTAAAATAGTAAATGGGACTATGTAATTAGAAGTATGTCATTCAGCCTTGGCCTTTCACAGCTTTTGTCACAGAGGGGCAGAATTAGGGACAATAAAGCAGAGGATAACCTCCCCAAAAGGGCTTTCTGGCGCTTCCATCGTCCTTTCCCCATCCTTTTTCCAACAGCACGCTGCTGTGCTAGCACCTTCCTCCAGTTCCAGAGTTTGCTTGCTTTTGAGATGTATGTAGAAGTCAAGTCCCACATTCATTCACCTGATCATTTAATTCAATTTACTCGAGAAAGAAGTGACTCAGGCTGCCTGTTCTTGCTGCCTCCTCTCCCTTTGCAGGCTCCCAAGTATTTGTTATCGGCAGCAAGACGTTGCGTGCCTTTTTCATATCCCTTGTTGTTTTATTTGCACTTTCATCTGTTGTATTTTATTCCAATTAGCAGGCTCTTCCTTGCTTCACCGTGTTTGCCTTCACCTTCTTTCTTCCTCCTTCATTTATACTCTGTGGAGACACAATTGCTAATTTTTACTTTCTAGTGTAGAGTAGCTGTTGTCTGGAGACGTGCTCTTGGCATAGCTTCCCTTCTCATGTTACTTAAAATACCAGAATGTCTTTTTTAATTCCTTTTTTTTAATTTTTTTATTTTTACTAATCTGTCTAGTCCCTTGCCGCCAAGGCACGGATATTTTTGAAGTGTGGATTTATTGTTCCTTTGTCCATCCATTCCTAGTGGAAGCCTAACTCTGAAATGGGGTAAGGTATGTCACGGAGTCTAAAAACACACCCTTATGATGCTGAGTTGGGGGGAAATAATTGACTAAAAAATGGGACCACAAGTGGTGTGGTATGGTTAAGATGAATCTGTAATAGTGCTTCAGAAGGGGGGAGGGATTGCCCTCACTTGGTGCTTATATATAGGTGACAAAGACCTAAAATGCTGACCAGCTTGCTTTTACTTAATTTTCATTTGCCAGAATAATTCATGCTCCCTCCCTTAAAGGAGGGGATATTTGCGAAGAACAAGCAAAAATACTTTGGAAACCGAGTCAGTAACTTTTCTCCAAATAACTGTCAAATAGATACAAACCAAATAAAAGTGGAAGGAACAAATCATTTTAAAATGAACTGCTTTCTTTCACAGGCGTGGTGCAGGTTTTCTTTACTCTCCCCTCTGGTGGGATGTTAGCCCAATGGTTCTCCGTTCCGACTTAAAATAAACAACACATGATGGTTTTGGCATAAAAACCAAAGAATAATTTATTTGTATGTCGCTGACGATTTCATTAATACTGGAGAACTTAGACTTTGCTCTCTCTCAGTGATTATGCTGATTTTTCTATTACTGATAGCCTTGAACTGAATAGAGATAAATTACACTTGAGGACCTGCTTGTGCCTCTAATTTCGAATAAAATGCACGTTTAACTCTGTTTCCAGATTGCTGATGTTATTACCAAACAAGAGAAGATGTCCTGTAGGACAGATGTCCCTGCCATAGCTGCAAATCAAAGGGCACTTGTTCTCCTCAGGGAGAAATAAAGCCACTTTGTCCGACGCCAAAATCAACACAAGCCACACACCACTGAGGGATTTTACTAAGAGCTCCATGTCTCACATCATGCTTACTGTCTGTCCCCCTCCCCGTGCTTCACTGTGGAGACTGCTCTCACTGCCTTTGGTTCTCAGGCAGGCGAGTGGAGGTGTGTGGAGGGGAGGTGACCTCTCCACGGGCACCCACTTGGTGGTGGCTGCATCTGGACAGAGCCCAGGTCCCCATGTCCTTAACCAGGCTCTCTTCCTGGTCATGGTGTTCCCTTGCTTCTGCAAAGGGTTTCACGCCTTCTCCACCCATCTCTGAACAGCGAAGGTCTATAGTTTGTATTTGGAGTCCTCTTGTTCCTCTGAAGCTTTCTGTCTGCAGTCAGGGAGGGCTGGGGGACAGAAGTGGATGTAGGCTGCATACATCAAATACTGTGATGCCTTGGCAACACCTGGGAAGAGCCATGAGGTGCTTGTTTCCCCAGTGTGAACAGGGAGTGCTTTCAGTGCTATAAAATTCACAGTGTTTCTCTTGTCAGAACTTCATGACCTTTTTACAGCCTGGTACCTACTTATCAGAAAAGCTGCTGCTTTCCCTTTATCATACAGCTCCAGGGGCAGTTGGTAGGAGCTTGATAGCACAGAGGCACTGATGCTGGTGGGGTGGTGGCCATCAGCTCTCTTCCCTCCTCTCTGTTCTGCTGCATTCAGGACATCCCGTGCTTTTGGATCCTGGGGCAACCGTTCCTTGGCTTTCCTTTTTTCCCGTGGGTGGCCTGAGGTAGTTTCCTGGCAGAATTAAATCAGGTTCATTTTGGACTGTTATATTCTTGTTTCTATGAGTTTAACACCACCCCCATCCAAACTCCCCTAATCAAATCCAAACACCCTTATAAGTGTTGTGTTGAAACGCCAGAGCAATATAATTTCAATTAGCACTGTTAACAGTACTTGATAATGGGCTCGTAAGCAGGAAAAAAAGTCAAATAAATGTCCATAAGCTTTGGTTGCTTAATAGCAATTTTGGATGGAGGCATAATGGGAGTAAGGAGCTTCTTTCAACCTGTATTATTCAATGAGTTCTCTTTCGTGATCTTGTCTTTTGACAGGCTGACAAACACATCTTGGGCTGTAATGTCATTCATGCTTGGCTTCCACAGTAATGATGTATATCTACATATAAAAGCACTCTTCTAGGCATTTATGAAGACTGTACGAGCTATTTGCTAACAGTTCGTGGCATATCGGTATTGCTTTATGCATATGCTCCGTTATGGACCACAATCAACGTAATGTCCAGTGGCTCGTCATCTGAAAACCCCTCGTACCGTTCATTACTGTCGTGGTGGTACATAGTGTTGTGTGGTATAAATGACTGTTTCATGCTGGGTTATTTTTGTTTTTATTATTTAAAGACAGAAAACTGTTGTGGTTTTGCTTTACCAAATGCAATAATTTTCTTTATGACAGCTATCCTTAAAAAAATGGACAGGGAACTGGTGTCTCTTACCCAGAGAAAAATGTTTGTTTTGTTTTTAAATTGTTACTATCATGAAAACCCAGTTCTTTAGTCTCTAAGACAACCATGGCATGAAAATAGGCCTTATTTTCAAGGCGTGTTGTCTGTTTAATATGTAATGTGATACCTTGTCATGCTGTGACAATGTGACAGATGGCATTTGCACTATAAAACTAAATTATCTTTTGTGCGTAGCTGTACCACAGCTAAATACAGTCACTCTGTACAGTATGCTGATTAATGCAGACTGCAGATGTTTTAGTGATACCGGTATGTTTTAACTTGGTGTCAAATGATTAATGGTTTTATTTAACCGAGATTCTGGTAGTGTTTCAGCATGGAGTCTAGTATGTAAGGGTGTTTTTGGTAGAGGATAAATTTAGGGTTGCAGACAACAGGATGTGAATTCGTGTTGTATTGCAGCTTTTTGTCTGTTACTGCTGGAAGGTGGGTGAGGATTATTAATTAGTGATACTTTGCAAGTAAATTGTGTATAAAGGCATAGCTGATAAGAACTACAGGACGTAACAGTTCATTAGGTTGAAGGAAAACAAGAGGTGTAGGTAAGTTGTCAGTTTATCATATGTTGATATTAATACAGAATATTACCTGTGTGAATCTAAGGGCCAGAGTAAATACTTAAAGAGCTGAAGGTGGTACCTTTCCCCTCTTTATTTTAGACATAGAACTTCCATGGTGTGGATATACCCAGGAATTTGTCTATGTTCAGGCAACACAGACCTTTCAGACCACGGAGTGGCATAGTGACTCTCATAGCTTTCTAACATTTGTGGCAGCCCTCCTAAGTGGGACAGTGCAAAAAGAAGAAAATCACTGATTTTTTTTTTTTTTTTTTTTTTTTTTTTTTTTTTTTACACAAAGCTTTCCTGTCCAGCTGCCAAGACTGCACAGCTAAAGTTTGGACATGTTGCTCCATGAGTGAACAAAGCTTTAGCTTGGTTCCTATGTAACTGTAGTCCATGCTTTTGCCTGTTCTCATAAAAAATAATGTTGTCCCAGCGGGGTGAGAATGCTGCTTCAAGTAAATCCACTTTTTAAACTTCTTGTAGCTTATGTGTGTTTGTTTTGCCAATTGCCCTGGAAACTGGCCCTTTGTACCAGCCCCAGCAGTTCAGCTTGCAGGGATCAGGGCGAGGTACTGGGAGAAGGCAAACCCCATATCTCTTGGCTGTGGGAAGTGGGTGTCCCTGTGTGGCCAAGAGGCACCCGGGAGCAGCGTTACATATTTATTTCACTTATAGCCGAGATGTGCAGTGCGGCTCCCCTGCACTGCACAGACCTGCTGGCATTAGGTGGTCGTCCCGTATAGGAAGCTGTGAATGCGGTCATGCTGAAATCCCCATTATTTAGGTCAGCTAATGCTTTTGGTATCTTTGGCTCGTGTTTGTGTGGTGTTGACTGCTGATTTTTCTAATGTCGTGGCTTTGTGGGTTGCCTCTGACTGTGAGAACTGACTGGAAATACAATTGAATGTGTTTTGTTTCCTAAGCTGCCTTAGGGCTGGGAAATGGCAAACTGAAATAGGTGTTGCTGTTCTGTTGTAAGAATGTGGAAATGTCCGTGCTCACACGCTTTGTTGGTATTAGAGTAAGTGATGTAGAAACAGTGTTTTGGAAACATTGTGAAAGTCCCTTCACCCAGCCACTGTCCTCAACTAACCGCACAATCCTGAGGTTTGTTCAGGTGCTCCCTTCGCGTTTCCTGACTATTTAGTAACTTTAATAATGGCAAACACACCAGTAATTGTAATATTATCTCTTCTTAAAACCAACTAACCCCAAACCCTCCCTTGCATTTTTTCCATCTTATGTTGCTGCTTTCTCCTTCTCTCTTCCTCCTCTATTTTCACCCTGTGTATTTGTACTTCCACGGTGTTTCACTGTACCACGCGTTCCCAGGCTGCCAGGAGAGTCAATCTGCTTGAGTCAGTGCAAGCCCCCTGAAGTCAGCTCGTTTGAGCAGATTTAACTGTTCTTTACACACTGGTTTTGGTGAAAGGGATGTGGCTGTTGCTGGAGAAGGCTCAGCAAGACCTCTGCTCCATTAACTCCCACCGTCAAGAAGCAAAGGGGCTAACGAGATGCAGCGGCGTAGACGTAATATTCACATTTGCTGCCTTTTCTCAGTGCAGTGAGAAGCTGATAAGTTGATAAGTAGAACTTTTGGGGTTTTGTCCTTTTAAGCAGCATGTAACTAAAATTGCAGTTTCCTATGCAGAGTATGCAGAAGTTTAAAAAACCTTAGCCAAACTGTGAAAGTGACAGTTAGGTGGCTGAGATACATTTTAGAAAGGGTGTTGTGATCTCTGTGGTTCAGTTTTAAGCTACTCTTTGTAATTAGGAGGAATTAGGAGTTGGCCTTTCCCTGAAAGTATCAAGTCTTGATCAGTTAGAGCCGGGACAGTGTATATAAGGGACCATAGAGGTCATTTGACATGTGAGTTCCTGTATTTCTGACTTAATTAAATAATCTGTTATTACTTAGTTAAAGCAGTGTTTATTCAGTGACTTTGAGACGTTCAGTGTTTCAGTTCCCTTTAAACTCTGGCAGCAAATATGCACTGCTTCACTCTAGATAAACCATTATTTCACATAAGTCACTTTAATATATGAAATCCTACGCTCACTTATAATCCAAGTCACCGTGCTTTCACATTCAATTTTAACAAGGTTTAGTTTTTTAAAAAATATTTTAAAATCTAATTTGACTTCTAAAACAAACACTTTATATTGCAGGAAGACAGTCTGTTTTTATCAACCCTGATTTATTCTGTCTGGTTATTCAGGCCTTGTGGTTGGTCATGAGTCCAGCTGCCAAGAGAGAAGGCAGGGAGAGTTGGGGCTGAGATGAGCCAGTGGGCAAGGGGCAGGTGGCCGCTGCCGGCCCTTGGGCAGCTGAGAGCATCCCAGGCTTTGCCGTGAGCCAGGGCTCGCTGGTATTGGGGTTTGGAGGATGAGGGGCATAGCCATGGAAAAGCAGTAGAGAAGCTGTTTGTCCCTTTGATTTTATTTGGCTCTCAGTGGCTTGCTGGTTCCTTGACTGGTACTGGGTGCTCCAAAGCAGCCGAGATTAAAGAGTAGTTCAGCTCTCCAGACTGCACAAGAGAGTATTTTCTTGCTCCGTTGCTTTTCCCTCTTTATATACATGTACAGTTGCAGCACTTAGCTCTTAAGAATGCCTGCTGCTTCCTGTAGCTTGGTTGACTTCAGAGAGTCAAACCCATGAGGATTGATGAGCACCAGACTCTGTTCCTGCAGTGCACTAGAGACCTGTATGTCCCGTCTGCTGCATCGGTACCAACTCATTCATGGTGCTGGGGCCACCTGAGTATCACTCGGCACAGCTGTGGCGTCCTCACACCGTCCTGGGGCCTCCAGACCCTTTATAGCTCCTGAGTGAAGCACAGCAGAAAAGGTATTTTATCGCAGTTGGGGATAGCAGGAATGGCGTTTGAAGGAAGAGGCGTCTGGGGGCAAACTGAACACATTCGGTATAAAAATGATTGAGTGGCAATAAACTTTATAGCAGCCTTCTTCAGCATATGCTTGGAAGGAGGCTGTGAACTGTGCCTGTCCATGCCTTCCATCACTTCAGAGTGGATTCTGCAGTTATGCTTGCCCTGAAAACATGTAGAACATGATACCTGTTCCCGTTATTATCATATCTCTCATTCATAGTTTTCTGCCTCTGTTTTAGGGTGCTGTTTTTAATTGATTTCCGCTTATGATAGCTAATGTCGTGTATCAGCAATACTATTGTGTTTTTGGGGTGGTGCTGGTCATGATGAATAATAGCAGATGAACGGATGTTTTTCCTGAAGGGACACAAATCCTGCCTGTCTCCCCAGTGGTCTGATGGTTTGGCAGGGTGAAAGGATGAATAAAACCAGCCTTCCGAGTGCGTACAAGTTGACAGCCTGAAAGGTGATCTTCTTGACTCATATACTTCAGGTTGCTGGGTTTTACATCTGGCAGGTCTCCAGAACAAATATTGCACTTGGAAAACCTAATCAAATTCAGCCATAAGAGTTAAGTTACTGACTATCAGGCCTCAGATGGTATCCTTGATTTAATCGTCTCTGGAGCTCAGAAGTTGTGAATTTTATCAGCAGTGGTTTCATGGAAAAATGCAAAACAGAAGGTGAAACTTTTTCAAGGATAAACTTGGGCGCTAGGGCTTCTAGTGAGAGTGAATTTAGCATAGAAATAGAATCTGTTTGGTGTTTTCTAGAAGATTGCCTTCATTTCCTCGGGAATGCTTTGAAGGGATGCTGTCACCCCACGTCGTATCATTGTGTAACATTACAAGCCCTGTGGTAGTATCCTGTGCTGATACTGAAATTTGTATTATTTGTTGGGTCACAGTTTGAGATCTCTTAAGTAGCGAAAGGAATTTAACAAAAGGGGAGTGAAAATGTAAATTGGGTCATTTAACTTCTCCCTGCCAGTCTTAGGCTGGCTAGAACAGACCTTTTAGTGCAGAAATTGGTGCTTAGTTTCAACTTTTGCTTTGTGGGCTCCGTATTAGGAAGTATAAAATGGAGCTACCAGTTCACTGCATCTTCCCCACATAGAATTAAAACAGGTTTCTGCTTTGTAGGTGGTATTTTTAAATCAGCATGCCAAAACTGCAGCATGTGGCCACCACGTAGCTGCTTCTGACTCCCAAGACAAGAGAAATTTGTTGTTGTTCAGAATGAACAAGAGCAAATTTCAACTGGAAAAAGGAGAGATAATGACATAGTGGTACGATGCAGACTTTGGGTTAGGCCATTTAAAAACGGTCAATCAAAGCAGTTAGATAAGGAAGGGAAGCGCTGAAAGTTCAGAGCCCGCTAGCAGATCATGTGTCGCGTGCAGTCATGAGTGCCTAAGCGAGCGGTAAGGCTTGCAGGGAGGGAGCGTTTGGCCGTGGCTGTGGTCAGGGTGCCGGTACTTAGAGCCCACAGCTTGCCAGAAGAGATGCCTTGCTCTGGTTATGCTTCTGGGTCTCTTTGAAGCTGAGCTTGGCTGAACGCTCAGTTATGCAATGAGTAAGAGCAGCGATGGGGCTGAATGGTGATTTTCCTGTAAACAGAGCTCTGCAGTGGTGCAGCGCCGATGTAGTGCTCGGGGAAAGTGTTGGACTACTGTTATCAGTAAACACTTTTGGGTTAGGACTCTTCCCAGCATTGCTGCCCAGCTTACCTTGGAAGGGGTTGGCCTCCTCCTTGTTCTCTTTTCTAAGGTGCAATTGTAGAAAGGGGGAATTGAAATGGCCAAGGGAGGGAAGTCCTACTAGCATTTCTCTGAGGAAATAAAGCTGCTGAAAAAGCTTTGTTGTGCCATTTGCAGAAGAGTTTTGGTGGTGAGATGGGAAAGCATTCTTCTGGATAAAATTGCAGCTCCTCTGGTAATAAGCTCTTAAAACACCGAGTAAATACTGAGCTGATAAATTTGTTAGTAATCTTCCTTCCTCTCATCCCAGAGCCTACTGATGAATATGTTCCTTGAGTATGAGTGATTTCACTGTTTGTAAGAGTCATGTTATATTGTAATTACTTCTTTGAGTAGAAAAGGCAAAATTGTTTAAACGTTATGCTTGTGTAGGGCCCGCTGCTGTCTTCCACCTGTGCGACTCTGCTTGTGGTAGTATTCCTCCAGGAGAGAAAAGGCACAGAAGGGAAGGCAGCTGTGGCAGATGTTTCCCCTGCCCCATGGACCTTTGCTGGCGGTCTGTAGTTTCTGTAGGTGACTGACACTTGGCCAGAAGAATCAGACTCGAGAAACAGCCGTTTGATGGTCACCCCTTTGGGATTCAGAATTTTTTTTTAAAGGAGCATAAATTGCAGTGGTTGGAAGCAGCAGAATGAAGAGCAAGACGACGACAAATTGGACCAAATGGCAGTTTAATTTTATATCGATCTACAGATAAATGCAAAAGACTCTCATCTATGCCAGTCGATACGAGTTCTGTAAAACAGAGATGAGTTTGTCTAAGCTGTGTCCCTTTTTGAATGAGGGATATGACAAGATTATAAATACTTTTGCAAACACCCATAGCGTGGTTATTTGGGATTGAGGCCTTACAGTTAACCACAACAGAAACACACAGTCAGGCAGGTGTTTGTTGGAGTGTGTGGAAAATCAATATATCTCTTTGCAAGACGGTTGCTTTGGGAGTCAACTTTCTATTGTTAGCGTCACGCATGAATTTTTGTAAAACCCGTTTGGCACTGGTAATGCAGGTTTTGAATATTGTGTACTACTTTGTCACGTTTGCAGGACTTCTCACTAATGGCCAATCTAAAGGATTAGGACCGGGATCAGACCAGCTGGAGAATGAGAAGGACGATGCATCGCAAGTGTCCTCAACGAGCAATGATGTTAGTTCTTCAGATTTTGAAGAAGGGCCCTCGAGGAAAAGGTCAGTAGTACGTTATGATTAAAGTACAGCCTTGCTGCTTTGTCCCTTTCGTGCTGTAAGGTTGTGATTATGTTATCAGCAGGGTATGGTTGCACATACTGCCCTACCATAAATGGACTTTCCAGTGTGGAGTCCTTCTAGTAACAGTGAGGATATAGTAAATTTTTCTTCCTTCATCAGTATAGATGGTTCTTCTTGTTGTTTTGGAAAGCATGGAAAAGCAGTTTTTCTTTTGCAGTAGGTGATTGCTAAATTAAATGCCTTAAGACGCTCTCCCCTCCTGCCCTCCCTCCTCCTCCCTGAGTTTTGGCCTCTCAGGGACATGTCAGTACATGCGTGTGTGTAATTTCAAGGAAAGCACCACTGAAATAGTTAGTGTTACTGTTGTTATTTTTAATTTTCTCTGAATGAAAATGTGCAAAGTTAAAGAAAGAATAAACCAGATGTTTCTGAGAAGAGGAACTGTATAGTAAGGCAGCGTGGTGGGTATCGGTTGCAAAGGACTGCTTTGAGATGCCACTGTAGCAAGCTGCCTCCTCTTTCCTAGAAGTCAGTTATGAGGTCCTTGTTGAACTCTTATGAGATCTTATCTGGAATGTGCAAAATGAGGGTTAAAATTGTAGGACTCACGCCAATCTATTACAGAAAATATGCCGAGAATGCAGGAGGCTGGAAGTTGTGCTCTGTATGAAGTAAGAACCAAAGTGGGTCATCTGAAACATGCCACTTAAGAGAGAATTGGAAAATGCTTTCTCAACCTTTTTCCTCCACGCTCCTCGCATCCTAGTCCCAAGCCAAAGTGAACTGTACAATAAAGCTCTCTTTCAAACAGAAGTAGTGTTCCTGTTTCCCGTGTGACCGTATGATTCTCCTGAGAAGCCCGATGGCGTGAGGAGAGTGGTGCTTTCCTGGACACGTTCCTGTTCCCGTCTCCCCCACCCCTGGTCACCATGACCTTTTCTGCTCCCTGGGGAACAGACTCAAAGTCTAGTTTATACTCCCACGTAGCTTCTCCAATGTATCAGATTAAAATTTGTGTTATCTTCCATACTGGTAGAAATTTTGTAAAGGCTTATTGCATCCCACTGCCTATCAGGGGAAATTTGTGTGTGTCTTTTTGGCTTTATGAGATACAACAGAGGCTTGTAAATGATTTCTGCTTAGAAATTCAGGTGACATCCACAGTAGATGTGATCCTGGGAGGCTTTTTGCCAGGGTTCCTTACTTTTACCTTGTGTGAGTTTTCATCTCTTGTTCCCAGCTTGGCTGCAGGAGCAGCCACCAGTGCAACCGAGGGGGCTGGCAAGGGGCAGGAGGGCTTGTCCCATGTGCTGTCCCTCCTCCTGGTGCCCTGCATATTCCAGTTTCAGAAAAGAGGGGCCTTGCTACATCACCAGTCCCAAGAAACAGCATTTGAGTATTGTGGCTGAAATTCTTTTTTGAGGAATATTTGCTGGTTTTTGGCTGCGAAAATTCAGACACTTGAGAAGCAGCTGGTTGGTTCAGGCCTCATAATAGGAAGCTCAGTGCGTTTGGTACTTGACAGGTTAAAAACAAAGCAAAAAAACCCCAAAATGAAAATATTATTCTGGCTTTTATGGAAGGCAAGGCATCATTTCAGTTCTTCACACACCATGAACTGTTGAGATAATACTGCTGTAGTTGCTGTGAAGGAGGATGTTCCTATTTTGTTTCCATTTACACCTAACACAGACTTTTACCTCCTTTTTTTCCCCTCCCCCAGCTTCCTCTTTGCAGACAAACCTCTTCTGGGCTCCTCTTAAGCTCTACTGCAGCATGTTGAGTGTTCTGATGTTGTCGTCTTGTTTCCTTTTAGGTTTTCTGTTTTGTTTAGCTGAATATGTAATGTTTCCTCAGTCCAGGTCATCTTGGGATCCCATGGAGAGTTGTGGCAGGAGTATTAGGTTGGACAAAGGATAATGCAGGAGGATGAGGAGGGGGGATCGAACTGAAATGGGATCTATGGGTTTGCTGCCTCAGCTCATCAAGTTCAGAGAAATTGTACTTTTCTTGTCTTCCCCCGGGCTTGCTCAAAACCAAACTTTTCACTTGTCTGCTCAGCTGCATGTACAACTAACGGCACTCTCCTACCAAGAGACACATTTAAACACCGCAGCTTTAGTGTGTACTTCATGCAGGTTTTTTTCTCCCTCTGCAAAACGATTACTTGTCTTCTGGAAGTACAGTGGTATATAGCTGGTGGTATATGCAGTGAAATGATTGTAGGGATTGGAGCGCTTAGTGAAGCGTACGTGATTGGAACTTGTTCTGTATAATACAGTGATTCAAGTACCGGGTTTCCTGTGGTGTCTGAACTGTCCATTATATATAAGTTACTATTTAGTTTTTTACGGCTTGCAGGGTTTGAGCAGGGAGGGGTGTTGGTGTATGGCAGGAATGGTTCTTTTGGGAACTTGAACCTGTAACCTTCAAGAGGAATAGGTCACCTGTATTTCTTACCAGTGATGAAAACAAAAGGAGTGCTGAGCAAGTAAGAACAGTAAAACGGACGGTGTTGTAGGGGGCTCTAGTCTGTTCAGTAGTTTAAGGCTCTGGTTTGACCTTGAAGTTCTTCAGTGTAACGGCAGGCTGGTACTGTGGAGGCAGTCAGTCTCTTCCCAGTTTCTTCTTGTCATGTCTGGCAGTCTTCTGGCCCCCACCTTGGTCAGCTCAGTGGATTGATCCCCCTGCTAGAGCAAGTCAATGGAATAAGGAGATGGATTCATGCGTGTGTGCAGCATGTGTGTGTTTTTAATTTGCATTTATAGTTGATCCAAACTCTTCCAGTTTCAGAGACAATTTGCATGAGAGCCTGGATGAACAGCAAGTGCCAATTCTAGTAGCAAGCTGAGTGGAGAGTGAATTTGCTAGCAGTGAGTGTTGCCTCGTGGTCTCACCCTGCCCGCCATCGCTGGTGTAGACTTTCCTTCAGTCGAAACGAGGCAGTGGATGCTCCTAGTGAGTGGCTGGTCAGAGGACTCAGTTGTAGTCAGTTGCTGACTGTAGGACTCAGTTGCTGACAAGCATCGGTCGGGGTGGTAAATCCCTACCAGCCTGCCTATAGATAAGAGATTACTTATTTCACACATACATGCCAAGCTGCGTAACACAACAGTAGAACCTCCAGCCAAGCACCAATTCAGGGTGATCACATCTATGTTTTTTCAGTTTCAACACTGTTCCACGTAACATAGCTTGATTAAAGGGCCACACATGCTGTATAAAGAGAGCATCGTGATGAGAGGAAAGAGAACATGGTTCTGGTGAAAATATCCTGATTTAATGTAATGCTGCAGATTTTGTTCAGAAACTCACTTGGTTTGATGGACCAGGCTTTTGATCACACTGGCCTGGTGCCGTTGGGCTTCAAATGGCTCCACCTAGTCTGTGGGTACTTTGTCGCTAATTAACACCTTTACTCTCTGGGGGCTGGAGGAAGCTTCCTGCATAGCCAGGTTTGCAGCCAGTGAGGAAAGTCCTATCTCCATTTCTTTTTAAGTGTAGTGTTTTAGATTTTAACAGAAATCACGGAACACTGCTAAAAGTATGCAGCCTGCCTTTTGTGATGCTGCAGGTTTCCACTGTGGTAGCTTGGTGATGGTAAGGAGGAAAAGAAATACACGTACAGCTTTGTCTCTGCAGAGTCTCCAGATCAGATCGAAAATTGTAAGCCCTACTTACAGAATAAATGGGATTTGGGGCAGATTGGCAGTGGCAAGCTCAGGACTTCAGAACAGGTCAAAGGTTTTGGTCACTGCGCTGGATGCTTGTACATTTTTATGGCAGCTCTTAAGACTGCAACCACTGGCAATTACTAACAGCGTGCAGAGACAGCTCTGTGATTTCTAACAACAGTTGCTCACCTTACCCAAGAACGAGACGTGCAGAGCAGACTCGATGTGACAGTATGTTAATCTTTGATGATGGTAGGCTGTGGCTTCTTCCTGTTACTAATCAGGTGGCTACTCATTTACATGGCCCCCTTCCCAGAAATGCACATGGGGGATTGCCGAATGCGCAAATGCGTTTATCTTTTATTGTAAAGTTTTGTTAATAGAAGGCTGTGAGAAGTGGGAGGAGGTTGACTGGTTTTAATAGTCATTAAGCTTTAAGTTTTGGGTCTTTTTAATGGAGAAGAATATTTTCTCCATTAAGGAGGACAAAGAGATTTGTTTAGTTTAGAAGAAAAATAGGGTTGAAGGAATTTCCACCCCTTGCAGGAGCAGCAGAGTGGATGGGCATCTCCCACTAGGCCAAGGGTTTGTGTGGGTCTTGAGAGAAGACACTGTCCAGTTCTGCTACAGGGAAGGTCACTGGCCGCAGGAGCAAGGGACAACCCACTGGGGAGCAGTAGTGTTTTAAGCCGCCACAGTTGAATTGGTCAGAAGCTGCTTATTAGGAATCTTCTGAAGCCTTTAATTAATACAGCAGTTTTCTGCTAACAGTCTCAAGCATGTGGCAATGAGAAGCGTGGGTGTGCGCTACAGCAAGGCCAGTCCGTGGGATGTGTTCCTGTTGCCTGCTCCATTTTCCTGCTTGTCCATTTTTTAACTTTTTATTTTTAGATGCCAGTGTAACACCCTGAACTAGCTCACTGCAGGGCATGATGAGTGTCAAGGTTCGGTAAATGAAAAGGGAGTATATGGCCACGGAGGGGGAGGCGAGTACGCTGGACCTTTTTAATGAATGATCTTCTCACTAATTGAAACACAATATGATGTGTTCAGCCATTGCCTGCTCCCACAGAACGTAATCCAACTTAGCAAACACGTGCTTCTATGATTTTTTTTCTAATTTCAGTAGGCTATGCAAATCTGCACTAGTTGTTTGAAGAACTATGTTAATCCACAATAAAACCAAAGTGGCAGTATGATATTTTATTTTTTACCCCTCTCTGGAAATTCTGATGTGAGTGGAATATATTTTCAGTGTGGCATATTTATAATTAAATAACAAGCCTTAAAAAAACCAATAATAGTGCACTGAAGTGGATTTGCACAGGAACAGTAAAAAGACAGATTACCCGCTTTATAATGCGAGCCAGGGAGATTGTTCTATGTAGTTTGAAAAGGGAAAAATTGGGTGATTAATGTTCTTTCAGTATTTTCATAAGGAGCAAACAGAAGCTGTTGACATGGACTCTTCTGTCTGACAGGCAAAGATGTAACAAGGTACAGGAATCTGGAAACGTTTTAACCTTGTAGTTGGACAGCTACGTAAACAACTTGTCTGAGCAGTGATTTCATAATTGTGAGGGTGGGTTTTATAGCAGCTGAGAAGGGTTAAGCAATGTCCGATTCAAACTTGCTTGTCCTCCCCTGCCCCCTTCTCTTCAGGAGTCAGAGGTGCAGGAGGTCTTCCTGACCTTGAGCTTGAGAAGTTTCCACAGCCAGACCAGACGGGTGCAGTTGTTCCTGTAGTTCTCTGTATGGCAGACGCTCCTTCAGCTGCTTGATAACCATTCCCTTTATCCGTATGTCTCACCCCTGTATATGACAGGTCAGATGTTGACTGCTTAATTACCAGGGACAGGTTGTTCTGAACTGACGTACGGAATAATTGATTCTGTACTGAGAGACGCTTTTTCCAGGCAAATTTGTGTGTCAATATGAAAGAGGGTTTTTGATGTGCATAAGCCACTGTCTATATAAGGCTCTGGCCTGATGTTTGGTTTATCATAACTCTTTGCTGTACCTGGTTTCTTCTGTCATCTTCCACATGTATCTGTATGCTGTTGTTTGGCCATCTCTTCACTTGATGTTACAGTTCAGCCCAGTGCCCGCACTGCTGCCGCTGAGGTCCAGAAGAGAGGAGCCACTTGTCCCATCTGATCCTTTTTAGAACCTCCTTGACTTTGTTCTTCTCTGGAAATGACCTTTCTATTATTCTCTGTCCAGAGAGTAAGGCATTTATGGACAATCTACTTAGGTGGCATTTTAAAAAGGCGGGTTGGTGTTACAACCATTTGCCAGCCAGGACTGTATCTGGACAGCCAGTGAATGTTTTTTCTTCCCAAAACCCTGTGCTACTTCAGAAGAAATCTTCCATGTGGTGGACATTTCCAGGTATTTTGTCAGGCCAGCAGAGATAGATTTGTTGCTGTACGCTTCACTGTTTCTGGCTGTTCCAAAGCCAGGCTGCCTTATCCTGAATAGGGGGAACACCGCTTACTTGATACACCTGTGTGGTTTTTTTTGCTTTGGGTAAAATGTTACATCCTCCCTAAACAAACCGCAATGTCCTACAGCTTTTTGTCTGCTCGCTCCATGAGTCAGTTTCCATCATCCTGCAGCAGGAATGGGAGGGAGAAAAAAACTAAGTCAAACATTCACGTGTACAAATGAGTGTCTTTCTACTTATTCCTCCATTCATAATTATCCCCAAATGAATTTAATATCCAAGACAGGAAGAAAAAAAGGCACATAATTGTATTTTGAAGATCATGGCAACACCGTGATTTTTTTTTTTTTCTGTTAGGTAAATTTAAAAGAAAGTGATACTATTCTGTATCTATTCCTGTGGCCAATCTGGGCTCTGTGAGCAGAACGACTATATTCATGCCGTGTTCCTTGCAAATGGCAGCGTGAGCTACTGCTGATTCACCAACACGGACAGCGGTGGGGCGATAGTGGTGTTGTGGGTCGGATTAAAGAAGATGTTATCCCAAGCAGGGAGTGGGTCTCGAGACGCCCAGACGGATGAGAGAGGTGTGGGGTGGTGTGAGCGCTGGTCAGAAATAGGGCAGTCCTTGGCACCAACATCGAAGCTTGG
Source organism: Bucorvus abyssinicus (assembly GCA_009769605.1). NCBI lineage: Eukaryota > Metazoa > Chordata > Aves > Bucerotiformes > Bucorvidae > Bucorvus > Bucorvus abyssinicus. The sequence continues at coordinate 4,631,594 of CM020027.1, read as the reverse complement.
GAAGTGTAGGAGTTTCCTGGCTCTGAACTCAATTTGAAAAGCAGACATCTTTTTTTTTTTTGCTGCAAATATCTTCTCTGGAATCTTCTCCGGTCTCTTGTGTTGCTAGAAAAATCACGGACGTTTTACAAATACAGCCTAACTCATGCTATTAGAATGCTTTTCTTTTCTTTTCTTCTATTGCTGCATCCAGTAGCACAGGATTTCCTGAGAGAAGCTGATTTTTTTTTTTTTTTCTTCTTAACCTGAACATTTGTATTTTTACTATTTTAATGGTATGTTTATTGTTAAATAATTTGTACAGTAATGGCCATGTCATCATTATGTTTTGATTTTGTGCTTTCCTCCTTTGCTTTTCTCTCTTGGTATTTGTTCTTGGCTCTGATTAAATAAACTAAAGCTTAAGGGATCATTGACCATGTGGCAAATTATTTGCAAGTTTGGGTTTTCGTTTCCCCAGTTGTATTACAGCCTATTTCCACTGGTAGCATCATCCTTCTTTCAGCTTTCAGACGAGTTCTCCCCTGAGTTCCGTAGTGGTAGTTACTATGGAGATGACTGTCCACTCTTGCTCTTCTCCTCCCTTGCCCTCCTCCTTTCTTGGAGCTCCTGCAACTGTTCCTTATCCTTTCAATAAGGTAAGTAGATTTTGTACAGACCTAATGTCTAATATCTCTTCTATTGCAACATGTCGTTTGCCCGTAACGCTTTCACTGTCATGAAATCCTGTAGATACTCATTTATATGAATGAAAAATTTGAGGCATGAGTAGAGAGTGAGGGGATCCCTAGTTAAAAGGGTCAATTCTGGAGCTGTTATCTGATTTGACCTTTCTTCACAGCTGAAGAGCTGTTCATTGGAGCTGTGATTCTGCAGAATGAATGAACTGGTAACGTGTGTGTGTGTGTGTATGTATGTACCCTGAGTGTGTAGGATAGCTTTTAGAATGTATTTATTTTAAATGGCAGCTTTTGGAATTCACTATAAACATATTCTGGTGCAAGTTATGCAGAAGAATTGAAAACTTGAGACAACGCATCGTTAGCCTTTTAAGTCCGAGAGACTTTTCTTTGCACCTCATTATAATTTTGATAGCTCTTTATACAGCTTTATATATTCCAGCTTTTACAGAGAAACACAGATGTTTGGGTCTGCAGCAGACAGGATATTTTCCTTCGCACACGTGCTGCTGCATTACTGAACCCCTTGTCTTGGGGAAGCATTGTTTCGTTTGGTGACAGCAGTTTGACATCACTGGTTTGTTGAATGACTTGGAGACTTCAAATGTGCTCTCTAACCAAGAAGATTACCACGACTACCTGGCCAAGGGGACATCCCACCCAGAAAGCTGGTGTAGCTGCACTGCTGTTTTGATGAACGCCTGTTTCTTACCGTAGATGCATCTTCAGAGGTTTTCCCTCTTTCTTTGGGGACGTCTTGCCCCAGGTGATTATGAATTGCGATGTTGCACTGTTTTCCTTTGGCCTGCTGAGCACTGTCAGCCGTGGCTTTCCACAATCAGGAGCCTACTGAGAAGTCCCTCTGTTTTACACCTGCATAAATACCCTGCCTTGGGCTGTTGGTCAGATAACGCAAATCGCTTTGCCTTCTGTTGAGCGCTGGGTTGAAATTACGGCCTAACAGAGGGATACGTGCTAAGGAGGAACGTCCTTTCCATGACGCCATTTGTGCTGGCTCTGGCATGGTTTGCCACCAAGCAGAGGCAAAGGCAGATGGTTTTCTGCTAGGTTAGTGGGGCTGATCTCAGGGCCAGATCCCCTGGGCACCTCAGTGAGCACAGCGGGGGTGGCCATGGGGAGAAAGACGAAGAGCAGGGGCATCAACTCCTCTGGCTGGTGGCAAGCTGCCCATATCAGCTCAGCCATGTGGGGTGGAGATGTTCTTGGATTTATTCTAAGCAAGCACCTTGTCTCATTTGGTCGTTCTTCTTCCCTGGAGGAGGTGAGGAAGAGGCTTTGAAACCCTTTGCATTTCTTTTCCATGCTCTTTTATTATGCCTTAGATTATTCCTGGCACTGTGACAATTTGTTCTGCAAGTTGTCAAGCAAAATGTGTATTTAAAAATAAATTACTCTAAAATTTTAATCAACTCTTTTTTTAGTAGGGAGTCTCATGTTTTTCTTTTGCATACGTCTAGTTTGCTGTGAAAGTAAGCAGCTGGGACTTTCTTGATTACTTCTATTTTTAGTGTCATCTTCTTTAAACCTCCACATTGAAAATCGTGAAGTTTTCTTAACAGAGATTGAGAAATCTTTCAACTCCCCCTGATTCTTGGGTCAGAAGCCTTGAAACCAAGCTGGCCTGCTGATGGCGGTATCTCGGTGTGCTTGGACTTTTTGTGTTTGTCGTGCACTGGAAAAGTTGACCACTACTGATTTCTCTTGAAATCTAGTTCATCCCACCCACTTGGCTCATAAGAGAACAAGAAGAGAAACCAGGTGTGACACAGTTTCCCAGAACCTTGCTTTTATGTCTCTGGGCCTATAAAATCCTCTCATTACCTGAAAACTAGATTTTAAGTATTGAGTCATACCTAGGCAACCAAGGTTTGGGTTTTATTAGTTTTATTTCATTTATGTAGAAATCTCATCGTTAAATCTACTCTTGATACACGTGCTCCATGCAGTACCAGTTTAAGAGGATTTAATTGCTACCAGTTTCCAGATGGACTGCAAAATAAACTTGAAAGATGAATTAGATGAGAAATAGAAAAACGGGGGGAGAGCATTTGAGTAAAGGCCATGCTATTCTTATCAGGAGAATTAACTGGAGGAATTCAGAAAAAGAACACAGGAAAAAAGAAGTGGTTTCTTCCTTGAAGCTTACAGTCACAGGACCCTACTGGAGCACGAATTCAAACATTTGTTCCTGTTTGTGCAGTAAACCCACAGTATCTCCAGTAGCCTAGTACTGTCGGTACGGGGTAGGGAATGTGCAATTTCAAATTCTTGCCATACTGCGTGGCCTTGCGCATCACTTAACCGCTGTGTCTCTCTTTCATTGTCAAAATTAATTGGCAGAGTTTTGAGGAGTATAAGATTGGAGTAATATTTGTTTGAAAAGTAAAATTATGTTATTTATTTATATCTGTTTTATTTATGTGTATGTGTCTATTTTTGGATCTATGTACTTATGTCTCCACCTCCTTGTCTGATATTAAATTAACATAGATATTCATAAATAAACAAAAAAGAAATGATCTCCCTGAAGGAGGATTTTGAGGGTGCTTTGTCAGCACAACTGCATTTTTAAATAACGGGAGTTAACTCCTGGATCCACGGAAAGGCAGCGCTTATTCATTATTGATTTCAGTGGGCCAGACATTTTCTTAAGATGTCTGCTTGCTGAAGAATGCTGTAAATTAAGTGCCTCTGGCATTGACTGCACATGGAGTAGCCCTGCTTAATATCCCTCTTGTTTTTCCAGATTCTTCAGTGAAGGGTCTTGTTTATTTTCTTTTTCAGTTATGTTATTCTGTGTATGCTGGAGTTTTACACCACAGAATGAATCATCAGAAAGTGATGCCACGGCGTCGCTGCTGTGTGCTTCCCTAGTCTCTTACCTGGGGCTCACTGCCGCTGTCGAAGTGGGTCTGTGTGAACTCTGAAATTAAGTGTTTATTGACTGGATGGCTGCCAATCTTGGTCTCGTACTTGTTGGGTACTTGATTATTTTAGTGGCAGAAAAAGACATCCTCTTCACCACCAGCAGCACTGTTTGTTCAAAGACTTTCGCGTCGAGTGCATGTTGGTGTTGAAGGTTCTACGTCACATCATTTCCTCTGAAGCTTACGTGCAGGGTTACTTAATGCAGTGGGAGTACAAAGATTATCTGCCATTCATAGTAAAAGTGGAATAATCTCTCCTTTACATTTTATTCGGTGCGATTCAGTGAAAATAGCTCAGGTAACAAAAGTGCTTTCTAAACCACACCGTGTTCCCCTTATTTCGGTCATAGAAACTTCCCAACCTGGAACTTTACTCCAAATTACCATCATCATTTTCAGCTTCTTAGCTACATCATCTTGAGTGCTGGTTCACCACCTCCTACTTCGAAACTGTCCCATTTCAGGAGATTTAACTGCTTTAGCTGTTTGGTGTGTGCGTCTCCCATCCTTTGCTGTTACTGCTGTCTTCGGATCAAGGCTTCAGATTGATCTGCTTCTCTGTCGCGTTGTTACATGCCGTTCAAAGCCTTCTGCCAGCCCGGGGATGCAGCTGTATGCTAATTTCCCAGTTTCTGCAAAACACTGACAGGTCACCACCGAAATATTCAGTCCGCTTGCCATGGAGGAAGGAAGGCAGGGTCTGGGCCTGTTGATGTTCCTTGTGTCTTCTCAGCTCTGGGAGAGGAAGATCCTCTTCCTTAGACAGAGCTCTGATGTTCTTAGAAATGTAGCACTGTCACATCATTATTTCAAATTTTTAACATGAAAAAGGCACGCTAAAAGGGATTTTGTTAGAAGTTCTTGTTATTCTGCCTTTTAAAAGGAAGTGTGAATTTGATATTCATACACTGTATCTTCATATAACCATTTTTAAAGGCTCTTTGGGCTGAAGTAGGGTTTGACATGAGGACAGACAGCAATATTTCAGTATCAGGGCAGATTTCCAGACACTGATACTGTTCTCATCTCTCCTGTCCTCTGGGTGTGCCTTTTTTTTTTTAAGAGGTAGAGCAGTGTTATTCATGGTCCCAAATAAAATGTAGGAAAAAGAAAAGCATCTTTTGCTTTTTCCACTCAGGTTCTAGTTTTTCATGTAGTATGAGGAATGGTTTGCTCTTCTGAGGTAACTTCAGTTCTGAGGGTTTGCTGTAATTTTATGTGAAAAACACCAAAACCTTTAGTCCTTAAAGCGGAAATCTGTTTTCTGTTTGTTCCTCTCTGTACTTCTTCACTGATTGTTAGTCCAAGATGCGTGAATTAGTTGTTGACTTTTCTGCTTTGTTTTTACCCTTGTTTGTTCCTTACTCCGCTGTTTCTTTTGGACCATCCCAACCTTTTCTAGTGAAGTGTTTTTCTGCTAGGTTTTGTTCAACAGAATCTGCTTGGTTTCCCAATATGAGCCTTAATGAAAACAAATGTTTACGGCCTTTCCTGAACATTAGGTAAGCTGCTGTCTTTAATAATGAAGGGCTTGGAGATGGAGGAGGAAACCCAGTGGGCTCATTTGCCTCATTGGCAACAAAGGGTCCCAGGACTGTTTGTGCTTGGTTCATTCAGCTCTCTCTGCGTTGAAGACAAGTGAGACTTTCTGAGCATTTGAATACAGTTTATTCTATCAATTAAAAAAGAACAAAACAAAACCTGTCTCTTACATTGCTTAAATACCTATTAAGCCCATGAACGGAATACTAATTTGGGTGGTTCTGTATAATGAGCTCTAAATTTCTGAGTCATGTTGGCCATGGAACCTTTTAACGAGGACATGAAAAACCCCACAAAAACCCTAATGTCAGTCTCAGTTCCTTAATTATTTTAATGAGTGTAGAATGGAAGACTCCAAGCATTGTATCACAGTGGTTATTTCCCAGATTGAATATCGGAGGGAGGATTTGTGAAGATTCTCAGCTGCATTGCTGGAGTGGATGATACACAGCACTGGTGTGGATGAAACATGGCATAAGAAGGTCTGAGTGCTGGCGATGCTCAACGCCAGCAGCGCACCTCAGCAGCTGACAAGCCTGTGAGAGTTCTTCAATGGAGTGAGATGAGACGAGATGTCTTTTTTGTTTCTTCCCACACCCTGCTGCCCCTTTTTTTTCCCCCTTCCCTCTTCATGGAAGCCAGCACATATAAATCAGTGGTGTTTAGCTGGTGCAGAAAGGGGTTGAGGGTGCGGAGCTGCACTATACCAGCTCGATAAGTAGGCAAGGGTAGTATCTTCGGTGCACATGTGAGAGTCGTTTACCTCTGGCTGGGTCTTGCTTTGATTTCATGTGGATTTTAATTAGACGATGCAGAAGTGCACTACCTGCATTTCAAAACGTGTGTTAACCTGCATGTCATTTGCGCTTCCTTTAACACACCCACGAGTTACTTGCTTCTGCCGCACAGTCCTTGTAGAAGATGCTGCTGAGTGCACGGTGACAGCTTGTACACTCACCGCACATTGCAGAAAGCGCTCGTTCCTCTGGAAAATGTTATTACATAACGCATCCCTGTCTGCTGGGGAGTCACCCCTCTGTTAGGAGGTCAGCTATTTTAAGCGTAGAATTTGGCATCACTTAATGACGTGTGAAATGTAACTTAGTGCTTTTATCATCACTTCAAATTTTCCAGCCTCACACGATGAATATCCCACAGTGTGAGCTTCGTTTTTGTATTTGTTATTATTTGTAAATGTGCTCATTTCTACTAGGGAGAGAAAAATAAAGGCAGGGAAAAGGCTTGAGAAATGCGGGCTAATAAAAGATAAGACAGTTGTGTTTTCTGGTGAACAGTGAACATAGTAAAACTGGTGATGCTACAGGCATCTTATTGATGAAAACAAACTGCTTACTGACATCTGCAGCAACCAGCGCCTGGCTGGTGGCATCCTGGAGCCCTCCTGTCCCATGGGGTGGGCAGCGTTGCTGGAGCTCCTATTGTGAACTTTGCAGGTTTGGTTCATCCTTTCCCCCCAACATTTCCTTAAAGGGCTTTTTTTTTTTTCTTCCTTTTTCCTTGCAGATTTGTATTTCTTATAGGCAATAAGGGAATAGCTGCCCTTCTCTTGGAGACAGTATTAAAAGCCATAGCTATTTCTTTGGGATAGCTGTTTTCTTTACCCGTCTAAAGTCCCCATTGATAACAGTTACGGTCCATCTGTGCTGCTCTGGAATAGCATTTCATAGCCTGTAGACACTCACCACTTCTGCTGAAGAGTCCCCACACTCTACTGCATCCCACCACCCGACGCAGAAATGACTCCTATTTACCCAGGTCATGAGTGTCCTCTGCTTCATGAGCAGATTCACTTCCATATTACAGCTTCTGCATCGAGTTGCTCTTAGCACTGGGAAACTTGGGTTTAGCCCCCATTTTCCCGTAGCTGCTGTAACCCCACTGTGTTATGAAGCTGATTAGTTCAGTTCTCCTATTTATATTGCTACTTGCACGGTATTTGTAGACCAATATTCCCCCCGCCCCCTGTGTTGCTTCTGAGATTCTGTAAATTAAAACATTGTAGTTTGTATTTCTTCTCTAGAGGCATGACAAGCTGAGGAAGGGAGGAGAGTAGCACTTTGTTTTATAGTAATGTTCAAAAGATTCACTGAAATAATAACCAACCCCAGCTTTTAACACGTCTCACTTTCCATCGCAGCTGTCTAGATCAGGGAGGTCGAAGTTCTGGGTCAGCTATAGCTGATCCAAAGACTGCACCTTCTGCATGATTTTCGTTCACTAAATGGAATGAGGAGCATCAAAACGTTGCCAAGAAATACTTGTAGAGAGTTCTCTGCTATTGGCTGAGAAGAATGGCTGCCCTGACTTGTTGCTCATCCCCTATGAACCAGGGAACCTCATGGCCGCTGTGGTGGGGATTGACACCACAGATCTCTGCTTCTCTTGGCTTGTTGAGGAAGACGTAGCTTGCTATATATATTTTTTTTCTTCTTTTTTTTTTTCCTTTTTTCCCTGCTGGTTTTCGCCTTGACACCTCCTTTCTTCAGGGAAATGATTGGATGTAATAATTGGCTGCTAAATCCTTCTAAAGAAACTGCTCAGTAAAACTGAGTAGTCTTTAATTTGACACTCCTATCGCTGGGTGAAGACGTGAGTGAGGACAGCTGCTTTGCTTTGCATCTGCACTGTGAGGGCGATGGCACTCCATTGGTTTAATTCCGTTTTAAAAAACCTTCTTTAAAGAGCTGGAAACAGGCTTAAACTCTCCGTTCCCTCAGCGCCAGGGAATTACGCAGGTATTACGGCGTCTGGTTCACTGGTTTTGGTAGGATGGGTTCCTTGCTAAGTCTGGAGGAGTGTTCAATTTTGGGGTTTGATTGTTTTTTAAAGCTTTTCTTTCCCCTCAGGGAAGGGGAGAGGTATGTAAAATGCAGTTAATTATGATGGTTGATTATCTTATTAAGATATGAAATACCTTCTGCACCGCTTATTATAGTAATCTAAAAATCGGCTACTCATATTTCTGATCTTTGTCTCCAATCCTTGCTTTTCTGTTGCAGATAACGTACATATGGATATGTGCGTGTATATGCACGTATAAAACATTGAATACAGTAGAATTTATACAGTTTAATTTTATTCAGCTTAAACCAGATCAGTCATGTTGGGCTGCCTAAGGTCATGCAATGACTATGAAGAGGGATATTGTTGGTGACCCAATTATTTCTAGTGTAGTTTCTGATCTTGCAGATTTATGTAACAGTGATACATGGAAAGGCTGGAACGCTTTTAAAGCTGCCTGGCTGCGAGGAGTCCCTCGTCGGTAGGGAGAGCCTCGGTGAAAGCACAAAAATATAGATTAGCACGTTTGGCAAAACTCACACCTCGATTTTGAGCCCAGGGATGTCTCCATCTGGTGTGTTTTTAATATTGCCCATATAGATTCAAAACATGGAGCTGGTACCTTTTCCAAAGTATAGAATTTGAATATTTAGAGGGGGAATTGTAGCTTAATTTCCTTCCAAAGACAAAATCTGCCTCCATCTGCAGTAGAAAACCGTCACAGCAGGTCATGGAGTAGGTGGGCTGGAATCTGGGATAGCTTTAGAAGTGATTTTGGATTTACGGATCTGAAATCATTCAAGTCTTAGTGGTGGTGCTTTGCTGAGATTTCTAGATGGATTATGTTAATTTAACCTAAGATGTAGCTTTTAAATTAATGAAGTTAAACTGGCTGTATGGACAGGCTGTCTTTTTGATTTATCTGTCAACAAGGCACTGGTTTAACCTACTCTTAACCCATAACAGTCCATGTGGATTTGAACTGATTCAACAAAACTTATTTAATTAAATTGGGGCAATCTTGTGTTGCCAGCAAGGCCTCAGGAGAAGCATCTCTAGTTCTGCCTTTTGGCATTTTCTTCCCTTGGTAATGGCGTGATAAAAGATGCATTTATTTTATTTGTTGACTTTGTTGACTTAATTCTCACCTTCAAGCTATTAAGATTTCCTTTAGTGCTAAGGGCAGTCACTTACACAACCCATTGCGGTTGCATTTGTTTGTTATTTTGAACAGTATCCCTAGCTACTGAACCTGTAATTAATATAATTTAAAATAGAGAAAATACTTAGGGGGGTTTATGAAATCCTGCACGTATTTGTTTACCCGTGGCTGAGTGGTTGGCTCGTTATGAAAAGGATCGCTTGTTTTGTCAGCTTTGTGCAGTTTTCTCATCAGGCATCTTGTCGGTTGCGTTGCCGTTCCCTCCTCAAGTTGTCCAGTCCTTGCGGAATTTCCATTTTATTTTCAGGTAACTTCCACTTGCCTGAACATACCGGCAGCCCTTTGCACTCCCTCACAATGTTTTACTTTCTTTATTGCTTCTGGCCTTATTGCCCGCTTTCTCTTATTGCTCAAGTGCTCTTTCCAATTTCACTTCTTCCGTTCTTCAGCGAGGTTTCGCATGGCGTTTTCACCAATTGCCTTTCAGATGCACAGCTTTTGAGAGCTAAATGAACTGGTGCCGAGAGTTCATCAGACGTTCACCAGCGGTCCCAGCTGAAGTAATTGCTGATGTCTTGCTGCTCCTGTGTGGGAGCACTCTGCTACAGCCTATCGCATGGCCGTGTGGCACACTGGTCCTCATCCGATTTAAAGAGGCGTGGGTGCACGCACACACTGTTTTTCATAGGATTTTAATCCTTCTGCCTGCCCCCCTTTGGTCAGTGGCGAATTTCAGACTGAGAAAGGGATAGAAAAGTGATTTGCCTGAGAACTCCTAGTAAATCAGTGACCAAATGTTGGCTGAGTGTTGGTTGAGGAGAGGTGGCATCAGGAAGCACCACCGGGTTTTGGACAGATTTACTAGACTATGCTTTGTGAGGTGGAGTTTCCTTGCTGAGGGTCCTCCTGTCCTCTAGAGCTAGAACCAAAGATGACAAAGGTGAATGAATGCTATCAGTGGGCTGTGGCACAGGCAATTTTGACTGCTGAGAGACCTCCAGAGGAGCCCAAGTGTGAGCCAGTGTGCTGGCCACTACCAAGCAGGACGTTTCACCCATGGGCCACCTAGGTCAGCCAGTGCACAGCTTTCATCTAGCACCACAGTCAGTGTAGACAGCATCTGGGATGCCATCCTCTCTATTTTAAACATTTTTAAGCTGGGGCTTTGCTTATGATGGTACAGGGAAGAGCGGTGGGTGATCTGCTTGTGGGGGCAGAAGTGCAGGAAATCAAACCTTATCATTACTTTAAAAAAAAAAAAAAACAAACCAACAAAAAAACCCCCAAACACAAAAACCCCAAGGTTCTCAAGTAAAAAAAAAACCCACACAAATTTGTCTTCCTTGCTGCGAAGTTTTCATGGAGACTGGGCTCCTTCTTGCAAAAGGGTTGACAGCAAAGCGGACTTACACTGGCATTGCTGCCAGGCACATTTTCTGTTAAAATTTTACAGTTCGCTAACTAATGTGTTTCTCAGTCAGCTTAGGGTGATCTTAATGCAAGCTGCTACTGGAAAAGGCAGTCCTGTTCTGCCCTCCCGAGAGTTCTCACCACCTCTTTTGTGCCAACACCAGCACTTCTGTGCTGATGAAACCCAACCCGACAAAGAAAAAAAAAAAATCAACCTATAAATTAATTTTCAGCTAGATTGACTTATTCAGCCAACTGATTACAGGGTCTCAGGAGCTCTAATGCTGGCATAAGCAGGAATGTGTGGCTGGAGATGAAGGGGAGAACATACACCATACCTGTTTTCTGCAGCAGCCCTCCCTGAGGTGAGTTTAAACCAAACTGAGCCCCCTCATTTAGGGTAGTAAGATGCAAGTGAGGCAATGCAGTAGTTTGCTGCTCCAAAAAGGTACGGTCCTACTTATTCCTGCTCCCACCAGGACAATGTGTTTCTATCTGTTCCTGGTTCAGTCTAGAATGGCATGCAGGATTAGAAGGAACATGACTTTCTTCTTTTGCCATCAGCAAGCTCTTAGTTTGTCTGGGTCATTCCATCAAATGTCAGGCGTCCTGCTGCTCACGTACCACCATATCCTAAGAGTACAAGTAAGGAGACTGTTAGGGAAGATGAAGCATTGATAAATCCTACTCTTCTGTGAACAAAATCTTCTCGGACGGACTGTATTTTTGTCACTTCTGGGACAAATCTGTGGTGTGTACAGTTTGTGTGTGTGTGGGTTTTTTACTACAATTACCTGGTACCAAAATGAGTTCAATACGCACCTTATCCTTTTACTAGAGTCTCCTGGGGCAGGGGGCTGTGACGCGTGTCAAGAAGCAAGAGAGTATTGAATAGTTACTGCTGCAGGTAAAGAAAGAAAGTCTGCGGGGAAGGCTGTAGGTTGTGGTGGCGCAGGAATTGTTACCATAGTTTCCATCCATATCATTAGTTCCCAACTACTTTCTCTGGCATTCAGGAGGAAGAGAAATACTTCCAGCCAGCCCTGTCTCATAGGATTTAGCGTCCCTCAAAAAAGATGTGGGGGGGTGAATGGCCCCTTTCCTTTTCAGGCCAGTTTGACTGGTAGCAGGATGTGGCATGGCTTGAAAGAAGCCATGAACAGAGTTCCTGGGACAATTGACTGCGTCTGCCTGATTGACTTGCAAGAATGGGCTGTTTGACTCCCGGGGAGGAAGCCTGGAGCGGGTCGCGGTTTGCTTCCAAGAGAATGCAGAAAATTATAATGATGTAGGAAAAGAGACGAGACCAAAAAGGGGAGATAGCACCTGCTAACGTTTGTCCTGTATCTTCAGAATTCTATAAGGCTAGTACAGGTTTAGCATACAGGAATATACTGATTTTTATTTTATTTTTACCCTCGATAGCTCATTCACTTGTTTCTGTTCAGTAATCCTTTTTGGCAAGATGGTGATTGTGGCTGATGGGTGTTTTACGCAAAAGTGATCACTTTGCTGCCTATCAGAATAAAGCCTGTGCAGCAGATATAGGATGTCTCATGTCTGCCTTTATTTTTTCCTCGCTGTGCATCTAAACATTTTAATTTGATAAGAAAAACGCTGAGTCCCTGATAATAGCTGGATGACAGAGGAGCCTTCGGAAGGCTGGCACTGTGGGAAGTGCAGATAGCCGGATTCAGGTGTGGTTGAATTGCAACCTCTGCGAGAGGTTAAAATGCCCACAACCTACTGACTGTGGGGCTTTTATCACTTCCTGCCTGCAGATGAAACATTTTATTCAAACGATAGGGATTAATGGAGGACTTAATTGAACAGGAAGTTTTTCAGCCGTTCGGAAGATGGCTAAAATGATCCATAAGCTGTTACTTCTGCCATCTCTGCCAGAAGTAATCTGCGGCTTTCTGGTGAGTGCAAGTTGCTTCTAGGGCGAAGGTGAGAGACTTCAAGAGTCCAGATACACATGTTTTCCTGAGATTGGAAAAGAAGAATGAAATGAAATGAAATGGCTGCTCAAAGCCAAAGGAGAATTTTCCTTCAGTCGCAGGGCTTTGATCTTGTGTCCTCTTGAGTTTTAGCAGTTGGTCAAATTACCAGAGAGGGAGCTGCTGCTGTGTTTGGTATTATTTGGCATATCGTTCACCATTCCACCTGAATCTGCAACCGTTTTGAAGAGGAATATGGAATAAAGGGCAGCACTGAATTTATCAGGAACCGGGGTTTCGGGTAGTGCCGGAGAGCGTCGCATGAATAAGGAAGTTGGGAAGCCCTGTCATCTGAACCGTGCTGATTTTGTTTAATGTCTCCTGGTTGGGAACTGGGAAGCAAACAGGTTTTGCAGATGTCCCTCAGATGTCTGAGAATGCTAAAAATGATACTGGAAGAATATTGAAGTTGCACAGTGTGTTGTGCTAAAAGTAGCTTTGACTTCTGTGTAACTACATAGAGGGGAAACACTCAAGATTTATGAAAATAGGCAGGTTTTGACATTCTGTGGGTTCTTTTCCATAGGGTGGGCAATCTTTTTGTAGAGCCAAAAATGCTTTTGAAAAAAAATATCTGTGGTAGAGACCAAGGTCCCTGTTACATGTAATTCAGCGGAGACATATGGGTGGTATTGCAGAGAGGGTGAAGTGAAAGGTGAGACTGTTTTGTGCCCCTGGGGTTGCACCTGCTGGCTTTAGAGAGTGTCAGAAAACTAGGAGGTTTGCTTTGCTCTTCCACCCATAGAGAGCCCAGGCAGCAGAACATGCCCAGTTCTTTGCCAGTAGGTGGAGACCGTGCAAGGGAACTGGAAGCACCATTCTGCTTCCAGTGTGGAAGGGGTTTCTTAGCGTGGAGTTCACCTTGTCTACTTCCAGCACATGGGACAGGGTTTAATATGAAAAAATAATGTTATTTTGGCAGTTTTCTCTGTGAAGAAAAGTTTTTCAGGACATTTCACTCAAATATCTGCTAGTGATTATTAAAAACTAAGCAAATGTGAATGAGTTCCTTTACGTTTTTTCTGTTGCCGTGGTTTTGCATTTTAGTTTTCTGGCATGTGGTGATGCTCTTCTTTGTGCAACAGCATGGCGTAAAATGGCAGGCCTAGCCTGGAGTGACTCCTTGGTGATGTGCTGCTTGTAAAATTGGTACGTTTGTAGCTTGTGTGAACGTGTCTGAGCTTGGCCAGTTGAATGCTGCTGGCTGTGGTGTCAAAGGTGCCAGGACCTTGGGAAGAGCATTGTAGGACCCATGCTGAAGTCTCTGCAGAGTTGTTAGATTCCCATGTGAACTGGTGAGTTTGAAGGATTAGCCTGGGTGGCTTTATGTAACCTGCAGCGTGGTTGCAGTGCAGGCACAGCCTGGAGTACAACCTGTAGCAGTCAAAGGTTAAAGTACCTGCACTCATGTTCTTTGACTAGAAAAGAAGCTAATCTAAAATGGGAATTTTTAAGAACCATTGCAGGACAAAGGAAGGGTGGCACCACCTGTCTCCAGTATTCTGAAGGATCTCTTCTGCCATCTATTGCCACGTACAGCTCACCACATGCCCATATGGAGGAGAAGAAATTCCTGTCCACTCTCAGCTGGGACTACCTGGAGAAAGGGGATTCAAAAGAGCCAATGTCCTACTGAAATAGATTGTCAAGATCCAACACTTATAGAGGAACAAGCCTTTGGACTTGGATTTATGGATAGTTGGTAGGGCAGTTGCTGTAGTATGATTGGATAACAAAGGCAGATAACTGTAGGAAAATGGCTTCATTCAGCTGCCATATCCTCATTTGGTCTTGTTCCCGCTGCTCCTCTCCCTGGGCAGCAGCTGATAAATCCTCTTGTGCTTTCCACAGCTACCAGCACATGGGATAGGTGGAGGTGTTTGAGTATTTGGCGGTAATTAATAAATTTAAATCAGCCTTTCTCCAGCTGCTGAAGGCTGGGCTGGAAGCATCCCATCATTGAGATTCTTGAAGGTAGATGTGTGGTTTGGGTTGGTTCTTGATCCTCTTTGCTTCTGTGTATTCGGAGGTCTGTGGAGAAGACTCAGGTTCACACTGGGAAATCCTGCTGCTGCATCAGGGTAGCACCAGAATTCTCTGGCCGCCATGGATGTTTCAGAACAAAACCCCAGGACATTTAGTTCCCAGTGTGATTCATCTCTCTTAAGGTTATCTAGAGCTCTGAAACACCCGAACTGCCTGGATCCATAGGTGAAATCTGAACGCGCTGTTGGTTTTCTACATGTTCCTCTCTACCATCTAGTGTGGTCCTCAGTCTAGCAGGCAAGGTCTGTGTCCCTGTGTCATTGTGGCCGCTCGTATGTGCAGGGTGGAGCATATGCAAGGCTCACATATGGTTCCCCACCAGTTAACATGGTGGCTTGTTGTAAACGGTGTCCAGCAGCTTTTCAGAACTCTCACTTTTAACAGCAAGCTATTTCACTTGGTGGGTATAAGTACCTCTGCATGAAGTACAGCAGCTTTGGAGACTGCAAATACCTTCTTGTCATCAGTGAGCACGAACAGGAAAAACAAGTGATTCCAGAATTAATGATAATTTGAGCAGTTTTTAGCAAACAAGTTTAAGTTACCAGTTGTACTTTGAACTAGGCTTTAAGCATATGGGTTAGCTCAATTATCAGTCATTAAATGTCATTCCCAAGCCCTTTCCAGTGTTTGCAGGAGAGGAGATTCTCAGAAACCGTTTCCCTTTTAAAGCACAAACAAACAAAAACCAGACAAAAATGTACATCCATTCGTTGTGGCTGAAGTTTTAGAGCAAGAAGTGTAACTTAAGGAAACGTGCCCTGTTAGGCGCGACAATCAAGGACTGAATGGAGATGGGCTTAGTGTTGTTCTTTGGTTTGTTCACTTGAGAATTTAAGCCACGTTTAACATTGTGAGAGCAAATAAGATCTTGTATTCTGACGGCAATCCTCCCCCCCCCCCCCCTTTTTTTTTTTCTTATCCAAGTAATGTTTACCCTCACAGTCGGGGCGGGGGGGGAAATGGTTTAATTGCAGTTTTGGTAGTGTTGCTGTAGACCACTTGTTGGTTTGAATTCTGGAGCCCTGTTCTCATGAACTCTGGAAGGTTCCTGTTCGGAGTCAATGTCTTGGGCTTGTTTTCAGGAGTGAAAGGGTGAAACAGCTTTGCTATGCTTCCTGCTGGCACACACGATAGTGATAAGGATTTCCCGGTTGTCCTGTGAAGAATGATACCTGCAGCACCAAGATTTGCATGCTCACCTTGGGCTTGCCCAGAAGTGCCTGTCACGTGGTTGATTTTGTTTGATCTGGAAATTACACACTTGATAGTCATCTGATCTGCTGCAGATGCCTGGCTATTAAAGCCTAAATTACTTCTTTTTTTTCAAGTGGCTGATGGATGGACAACCATAATGCTCAACTGTGACTGTGTGTAGCCGTGTGGGATGATCAGGTGGAGTCGGCGATATGGGAAAGATCCCATGGAACTTGGCTCAGCTGTATCTGTGCGAGAACAAACCACTGAATGGCAAAATGTAAACATGCAGTGCACTGAATTTCTGGGAACTTCAAAGCTGAACTGAGCAATGCCAAGAAACCCAAACTCTGCCTGTTTAAAGATGTGTTGTGGTAGAGGATGATGGTTCCTCCACAGCCAGCCTTAGATCAGGCAGGAAGCAAGTCTGTGTTCTTAACTATCTATGCGGTGTTTGGTGTAAACTAACGCCAGCTCGTTGCCGCTAGTTAGTAGTAGTCCTTTTAATGTGGTAAAAGAAAAGGTCTACAAATACTGATGTTGTAGTTTCTCAGGAGGAGAAGTGACAAAAGCAAAGTAACCAATACCAATGCTCCTTTTAGAAAGACGGAGGTGTAGATTCGTTCACTTTGGCTCGCAGGCTGCTTGCTGGCAGCTCAGAGTGAAAAACAAGCTACATTGGAAAGGGAAATGGGAATTAATCATGAAATGGTGATTAATTCAATCAACAGCTTACACTAGAGTTTGGAAATCGAACTGTAGTGGTGCTGTTATAAAGGAAGATAAGTATCAGGCAACAGAAAAACAGGAAACAACAAAGGCAAAAGTGAAGTTCGAGGAGTAAGGGAAAGGTGGTGAGACCAAACAGCCAGCAAATATTGTAGTGTATAACAAGCAGGAAGTTTTGTGGAAACCTGCAGATTGCTGGAGGTTAGAGAATATTTGAATAAAGATGATTTGTTTTGCAAATCTCTTTCTGGTTGAGATGCTTAGGACAGCCTCTCAGCCCTGCAACTGATTATAGATTAGCATGCATACATATATATTGTCAATTCAGTTGTGCATATTGTTCTTTGTGCATGTTTTCTGTACTTACGTTTTGCTTTCACTTAGGAGTTGTGGCACAGTAAACTGAAAATAGTCTGATTTTTGTAACAGTGTGCAATTAAATCTCACACACTGATAATTTAGTACTTGGTTTGTAGCTAACACAGCATGCGCTGTTATCTGGAGTATTAATGTTTACTGAATTTAACGCAGACTGCTATTACTAGCCCGAGCTTTGCTGTGCAAAGAAAAGTGTCTTTTGAGTAGTATGTTTTCTTCCTAACCATGTCCTTTTCTACAAACTGAAGGAATGCTGCTGGGATATTCTATTTCAAAAGACATTTCTGAAGTATTTTTAGCTAAGGCAAACTGTAGTGCAATTTGCTTAAAATATTCAACTAAAAATAAATTCCAGTCTAGAAAAGCTTCAAAAAGTATATTTTGGTTTGGAGAGAAATGTTTTCCAGCCTAGTCTGAGTTTGTGCACTCAGAGTATTTTTGATGGGAGGGCTTAGTCACTGTAATTTGCTGTCTCGGACCTAAACAGTGGGTTCAGTAGAAGAGAAGCGGATGAAAAGGAGGTGAGACTTCCTTAGGCTGAGGCGCTTTTGAACTTTGTGTCGTGGGTAAGTGTTTAAAGTCTTTCAAAAGCGGTAGACTGAAAATAACATTCAGTTGAGAGAAGGGGAATTACTGCTTATTTTTAAATAGCCTGGATATTTCTGACTGCGAGTTGGGTGTTTGCATGACGTTTAGATGTGGTATTGAGTTCTTCCATCACCCTTTTCCTTCTTGCAGAAGTTTCTCTGTTTATTTGCAAGCCTTACATAGCGTATAGCCTTTCCAGGGGACAGAGCGAGCTATTTACTTTGAGGAGGCAAACAGGATTTTTGTCGTTCTTTTTGCCACTCGTGCCAGTCTGTCTCCTGTTGCCAAACACAGGCTGAATAGGCCATTCCGGCAGAAGGAGTTGCATTAACAAGGAAAGAGCAAAGCCACGCTGGTGGTGGTAGGTGTTTTATAACACAAAATGTCTTTCTGAGCACTTTTATCATTTCCTTACCTATTCTGCTGTGCTCAGAAGTGGTGCTGAGTGAATACGATGGGATGCTATGCGTGATCTGACCTAACCGTAGTGGAGGAGGGTACCTCCTTTTTTGGCAGCAGCTTCACGCTTATATTGGATTAAGTGTAACGTGAAACCGTACCCGAAATAATTGGTTTTATGCTTCCAGAGGTTTTCATGGGGATGTATGAGGTCGTTAAGATGCATACGCTCCTTCACAAGGAAACTGCTTTAATTTGTTGCCCATGTTTTGAAACGTGCGTGTCTTTCCTTTGCTGGCCCACTTTTGAAACTGGTCATCTTTACGCAAATCTGGAGCAAAGGCTGTTTAAAAGCTTGGCTTTTGTTTTCTTCCCTGGGTACCTCGTAGCCGCAGAAAGCTTATTTCTTGCTCACAGTTCGCTCTTTATACCCTCAGGCATTGAGGTCGAAGCTGATGGAGCACATGCCTATCCATCCAAGGAGCGGTAGTTGTTACAGAAGCCCAAAGGATGCTGCAGTCACAAGAGGGTGCCTGTGTTTACTGGCGTTCATAAATAGAACTGGTGCTGCTTATGCCCTGTAACTGCTCAGGGTTTTCGTAGAAAAAGGGTATTTCATGAGGAGCAGGCCTGTTTTTACGGGAGCAGTCTGTTCAAACCAAGCAGGAGGAAGCATGGCAGACATCAGCAGAGGTGTGAGAGGAAAAGCACCTCAGACGCCTCTGACCATATAGCAACAAGTCTCCCCAGCCTCCCCAGGAAGCAGCGTACATTCACAGCCCGAAGCTGGGTGGGGTGAACGTCTGGCATTTTCACTGTCCTTACTGGGATGAAGGGCCTGCGGGAGCGTGGTGGGTAGTGAAGAGGCAGCAACACTGCCAGGCCGTGTGCCCTGCGGGAAGCAGGCGAGCAAATAGAGTGGGGAATTGTTTGTCCTGGGGAAGGACAGCTAGTGGAGAGTGTATTTTCACCGACAGACGGAACCAAAAGTACTTTCCATTCACTAATCCACTTCGTGTTGCGCGGAACTGGGAAGTCACTCCCTAGTCCTCTTTCAGTGCTCTAGGGACCCATAACAGCCCTGGCCGATCCTTGCTGCAAAGGGTTAATTTTGAACCGTGAAACAGGCTTAACCTTTACTTTTTGTGGGGGTGGTGGTTGTGGAGTCCTTCTGGATGTTTCTTTTTGGTCACATGAGACCACATCGGAGATGCGGTGAGTGGGCAGCATATGTTTTAACAGCCAAGCTGAGGAGTACATTGGCAGGGAAAAAGTCCCCGCACAGGTGAGAGCAGCAGGCAGGGCTGCTCGCTAACCCTTAGAGCCTGGGTTCTGGTGAGAGAGCGTACGTTTTGTGCAGGACAGAAGCCAACACAAAGCGTTTTTCTCCGGCCACATCTGTGGTTTTGGTGATAGAAATGTTGTTGGTTGAAATTAAAAGGCCATTAGTCCTGTGCGGGAGTCCTCTGTCTGCTTGAAGGAATGGAGCTTTGCAAGACAGTCAGAGTCGCATGGGGGATAAACAGGCAGATGTATACAAGACCTTAATTCTGGAAAGAGAATTGTTCATGGATATGAGGAGATATTTGTGTTCAATCGTGTTTCAGTGCCAGTTCAGAAATTATAAGCACCATGATTAAAAAAAAAAAAAAAATCATAAGCGTGGTGCTGAATTTGCCATTAAGGAGATGGAAATAAGCAGTAAGAGTGGCTGGTGGTTTTTGTTGTTTGCAAGGGTGGGAGTTAGGTGGTGAGGACATGGACAACCTTATGTGGAATTCAAGGAGAAAATTCCCGATGCTGCTCTCGTTCTCTGTTGTCGTCAGGGGATGTGTGTATACGTACACAAACACTGCTGGGCTTTTCAATTTTATTTTTTCTCCTGTTTTAGCCGCAAAATCCTGAAAGTTTAAAATACAGTAACAAACCTCTTCTTACCCAACTATTTAAGCTGCATATCCATGAAAAAGAAGAGGTTTGCCACTTACGTGTTTCATCCACACTGAACAGTTACTGTCCTTTCCTTAAATCCTAACAGTCAAACCTGCCGCGGAGTGACAAGATCTGCCTTTCCCTCCAGTGTGATTTGATACGTGTTTCAGTTTGACATTATGTAAATACACTGCTCTTAGGGAAGAAAATGACATAAAATTGCATCCTTTCTCAATGAGGTTTTAAGTTCTTTCAGTAGCTTCTCTCCTTTTTGAAGCTGTAATAAAGATCATAATTAGAATCCCAGTTGCTTAAGTGAGAAATTAGCATGTTCTTAAATGCTGAGCTGAGACGGGTTCCCAGCGAGACCCCCTCCGGGTGTCTGTCCTGCCCCAAAGCGCTTTCCCTAATACCAGTTTGCGTTCCTGACGTATTAAAGAAAATCATATTCATTGCCACCTAGCAGTTAATCAGAGCCTTCAGGCAGGCTCAAAACAATTTGCAGCCTGACTGCCAAACCCACCAGCCTCCCTTCGGTTCCTACAGCCGTACCCGGGCACGCTCTAAAACTTACCAGGGAGTGTCAGTCCATTGCCCAGCACCAGGACTGGGACAAATTCACTCCGCGCACATCCTTCATTCTTATAAATGCGTCACAAATACTACTTGACCCCTTTGTCTTCTAGGCTGTGGCCAAGGGAACAAAATTCTAATGGCTTTTTCCTGATATTTTCTCTGTCAAAAATAGCTTTTCCTAAAGGTTTTGATTTATTATCATAGAACTGAGCAGTAATATAGACACCTTGTACATTAGTATGTATTTTACCATGTAAATAAGATTTTGGCAGATTGGAATAAATTAAAACCATTAGTGGGGTTAAAATAAACCTCATTTGTAAATTAATTAAAAACAAGAAGCAAAGAACGCTAACACTTGAGAAAAAAAGGACATTTTCATGGTGCAAAATACAGATTTAATTTTAATAAACGAATGGTAAACTGTAATTGTATGATGCGCAAGAAAATAATCGGAACATATGAAATGGTAGTCACAGATTTTATAGTCAAGATGTTTCCTTTCTGGTTTTCCAAATTGTGCAGAAGATACCACGTAAAGCAAATAAAATACTGTCTTCGCAACTGACCCAGTAGGGTTAGGATATTGGTGGGAGATGGATTCAGATCTCTCTCTCTTTCTTTCTTTCTTTCTTTTTTTTTTTTCCTGTTAACAGTGAATTTTTATCTTCTGAGGTCTCTCCTGCAAGTTCTGCCTAATGTGCTCCCGCTCTGCTCTTGTTTCCACAGGCCGAGGCTGCAAGCACAAAGGAAGTTTGCTCAGTCCCAGCCAAACAGTCCCAGCACAACTCCAATAAAGGTAGTGGAGCCGTTGTTACCCCCTCCCGCCACTCAGATTTCGGACCTCTCCAAAAGGAAGCCCAAGACAGAAGATTTTCTCACTTTCCTCTGTCTTCGAGGTAGGAGTCTGGCAGCATCCATGGTGGGGATGGTCTCGTTCAGAGAACGAGCTGCAGCGCTGCCCACCGAGAGGCAGCCAGGCAAACGTACTGGTGCTGCACTGGAGTGGACTGTGTGCAGTTCAGCTCTTGGCACCTCCACAGTATCTGCAGCAGGAGCATTCGAGTTCATGGTTGTAAAGACTGTGAAATGAGGCCGGTAGTATTGCAAAAGGAAATTTCTTTCATGCTTAGCACTCTGTTACCCTGAATGGGTTTTTGTCTAGTGCTCTTAAGTCTTTCACATCCTCCTTTATTTTGTCTGACTGTAAACTGAAGAATTGCTTAATTTGCCTGAGTACTTGTTCCTGCAAGAGGAGAAATCTGGTTGGAAATTCCCCTGCCCTACCTATTCGCTGTCCTTTATTGTTCAGTCTGAGTGAGGCTTTTCATCTGACCGTGGGTGGAGGGGCTGCCCCAGGAGCCACATTGTTCCCACGGTGATGATTTAAACAGAGGAGCTCCTCCACTCTGCAACCCCAGTGCAGACGAGGCATCTGAAGTTGTACAGCAAGATACCCGAATTACCTCACAGTAACAGGTGCCTGAGCCTGGCTGGAGCTGTCTGTTGTGGGGCTGGGATCACTGGTGTGTGTCTGCAAGCCTGTCTGTCAGACTTGGGGACCTTAATGTGAGGTACAGCTGGCCATCCAGATTAAGCTGAAGAAGGAGACCTTACCTGAGGGGTCTTTTCTTGGGACTTGGCATGGCCCTGTGCCCCAAGTCATGTACTGAAGTAGGCGTCTTTCAGTTTAATCTCTGAGTTGTCGTATTAGCTCCAGTGGTATGTGTCTTTTTTGGCAGGTGCCACCCCTGTCCCCTTAGCCAGTCACTGCTCCATCTTTGACGTGCTGGAACAATGCCTCTTGCTGTTGTTGTGTTCCATTACCTGCTGAAAGGGTGTGCAGTTGTTACAGATAGGGCTTGTCTGCAGAAGTCTTACCTAATGGATTGAATCGTTCAGAGCTTGTGTTTGAGTTCTCTTTCCAGTTCTGAGGTCTCGGTTGTATCTGTGAGCAGCACTGGTCAACATCACCCATAGCATCCTGCTGAGGCTTTCTCACCTTAATGCAGCATGGTGGAATTTCTTTTTTCTTCTCTTCTGTGAGATTTTAGGCTGGTGGTAGCTTTAGGCTGGTTGCTAATTTATCTGTCTTGACTCCGGTCAAATATGGAGCCTCCATCCTGTTGGGACTCCTAGTAAAGCAGGTGGGTGGAGGGGATGGAGAGGGCTGGTTTGCTGGCTTTTGTGTTCGTTTAAAGGATTGCGAGGAGCAGAATCTAATGGAGTTTAAAGTGGCATCACAGTCCTCTGAAATTTAATCTGTGGAAATGTATTTCTAATTTAGTCTGCTGTGAGGTTCATCACTCTGTTGGCAGCATGTCACTGCTGTGATCTGGGCCAACTGCCACGGTTGTTGGTGGGAAAATTCAGATGGTGGGGGTGTGTATGTGTGTGTATGTGTGTGAGCACACATGGCTGCGTTCACACGCTCCTTTCCACTGCTTGCTAACTAAGCAGGCGTTATTTATAGCTTTGAAGGCTCTTGCACTTTGAGAAAGACAACCTGCGTGGGGATGTGACTTATCTCCATTTTTATTTCCTACCATCTCTTAGCTTTCTGTTTTAACAATGCAAATGAGAGCACGGGTGCTTTTGTCCTATTCCAGTGCTTCATTCAGAAGGTGTGTTGGTGGTATTTTTTTTTTTTTTTTTTTACTTTAATCAGTGACTGTTTAGCTTTTGCACCTGTAATTTTCTTCTTTGGTATTCAGCTGTAGAATAATTGATGTTTTGTACTGTCAATTAAGAACTTGCAATTCATTCCTAATTTCTTCAGTATGCAAGAGAACTCGTTTGTTTCAGACAACACGTGCGTTCAGATGGCAAGATCCCAATTACAATTATATTAAAAACCACGAGGGAAAATCTGCTCTGAGTGCTGCACGTGGCGTGTTCTTGGTCTGCTTAAACAGGTTGAAGAAAAGCAGGAAGGGGAAGCTGTCAGCTCTCTGTTTCAGCACCTCCACAAGCTTATTGCTCCATCATCCCTGTGTGAAGCCTGAAAAGAACCAGTAAAAACAGGGGGAGGAATTTCCTTGGACATCTGCTGCCTGCATGTGTTTCTATGGAGGAGCAGGAGAGCAGCTGTAGCTTGGAGGGAGAAGGAGAGGGGTTGTTGAGATCGGTGTTGGCGTGGTTCTGGCTTCACTCTCTGCACTGCTGTGTCCTTCAGGACGTCCTGGCTGCCTGAAATTTGTGCCCGTTTGGTCCCTCAGGAGGTTTAGCTCCAGGTGCTTTTCTCTTGTGCCTCTTGGAAAAAGGAGGTGAAAGGTGGTTCTTAATAGGCTTGCAGGGAGTTCATGTAGCAGTGTGCTGATATGTCCACCTCCAGAAGTGTCCCACAAGCGGCCTTCCAGGACACTGGCTGGCTTAGTTTGGTGCTGCTCTTCTGGTGGGAGCCAGTGACCTTGGAGAGGGAAGAGCCAGCAGCTTACTTAAATCTTGCAGAGGGAAGATGTGATTTTTTTGGAAGGGGTTTGTTTTGGCTTTGAACCTCTGTGCTATTATTTATTGAAGTGTTGAGGAATTCAAAATTGCTTGCATGGTAGGACGTGTGGTTGTTCTGACTTCTGTCCAGATAACGTCTGTCCAGCCCTGGCTCTTTGCACTTCAATGATGAAATGTGACATACAATTACACGGAAATAAGAGCACGCTCACAGGGTGTAAG
Source organism: Bucorvus abyssinicus (assembly GCA_009769605.1). NCBI lineage: Eukaryota > Metazoa > Chordata > Aves > Bucerotiformes > Bucorvidae > Bucorvus > Bucorvus abyssinicus. The sequence continues at coordinate 4,607,533 of CM020027.1, read as the reverse complement.
TTCAGCACTGAGAAAATTCTTTAGTAGTAAGTGTGGCATGATAAGACCCAGGGCAGTAAATCCACGTTGGTGTAATTTTTAATTTTGGGGTTTATTTTTAGCATACTGTAATTTTAAAGGGAGAAAATTTAACCAAGATGACCTGCTTGGTTTTATTATCCAGAATACGAGGGGCTTTAGACATATTTTTAATTAGTTTGTATTCTGAACTCTTGATTTGATAGTACAATGTACTAATTACTTCTTAAAAGGTAAGCGGAGCAGAGTGAAAAAGCTGGAACAGTTGATGAGTATCTGAGCACCCTGGAATACATCTAACTGACCAGCCTTGGTCAGGCTCCCCCGCTATCGGTTATTGTGACCTAGAATTTCCAACACAAGAAGGAAGGGAATAGCGCAGAGATCTCTGAAGTGTTTGTCTGCGGCGTTCTTATCTTTAAATAGCTTCTTTGAAGGAGCCTGTATGCCCTTTGCCAGAGGCATAATTAGTATCTTCCAGCAGCGCGTGTAGATACGAGTGTGTCATCTCCGTGCGGTTGTATGACGACTTTCACTTTTACTGTGTTTTCTGTCTCTGATCAAATTTTTCTTAATAGCTTCTGTTACAGTGCATTTAAGTTACCTTTACTCTCCATAATTATTTACTGGTTAAAAATATTGCGAGTAGAATAATATAGGGCTGATGGGGGAAGGAGAAACGACTCCCTGTGAGCAATAGATCTTGGGCAAAAGGTGGTAACAGGGAGGCTGTGATTAGGAGCCTACATTTGAAGAAGTTTTCCCATGATCAATTTTCTAATTAAGCTGGGCCGCTGGGAGTTAATGTGCTAGAGAATTTCAGGGGTTCCTAAATAAAGGTGGTTTAATTGAGATCTCACAAATTGAATTTTCAGGCTCTTCTAACAATTGTTCTACAAAACGTGTGACTCGTTTTCTCTGAGTACTGCAGTGACTTAACGGTCTGATTAGTTATTACAATTGGGAAAAACTAAAATAGAAAATGTCACTATAGCAGTTTGTCCAAACTTCAATAACTTCTAAATCTCAGTGCCCCAGTCCTCTTACAGTTCGCTCTTCAACAGGCTTTTTATTTTTCAAAACCCCTGGTTTGGGGGCCTTTGATCTCAGTCTTCTCTCTTGAGTCTTAATAGGAGCAGTTGCCTGTCCCAGTAGATACCTGTGGAGGTTTTCCATTGCAACAGGAGAGCCCTCAAAATCAAAAGCTTGGGAGCTTGTAATTTTGGGCATGTTAAAAACCAACTATTTATTTGCCCGGCTTTTAACGAGGCAGAAGGTACGCTTGCCTGGTAGTTCAGTATCAAGAGGTACCCTGGACTTTGAGAGCTGGGGACTGCATCGATCACATTCTTGAAGGACCACCTTCCCAAGGAAGCACGTTGCCACCGTGGAGATGTTCACCAGATCAGAGTAAGACAGCAACTTGATCAGGTTGGAAGCAAAGCTATGATATGCTGACGCTGTCCAAAAATGTGAGCTGCTTTGAAGTCTGGGTTTGTTTTTATCATTCCAAAATAATATTAAAACATGCAGATATTCAATAATTTGTTAATAATTCAGAATTCTGGAAGAAGGCTTTTTATCGATTTTTGTTGTTAAAACATTTGGTATTTGAGCCTAAATTTTAGGACAGATTGAAAACATGAGAATAAACTTCAGGACGTTGAATCTTAATTACACAAACCATTTAATAAAAATAAGTTTGCGTTTAGTAACTGTAATCTCACAATTTCCAAGTTCATTTTTTTAAGTTCAGAATAACATTGAAGTGTAAAATATGAGATATTTCTCAGGTGTGCAACCATGTAGTCCACTTGTGGAATATGCTGCTCTGGGCTGATAACTCGCTCTCGTGGTGTTTAGGAGAAGATGAATTGTAGATGTGAGGAGCGTTCTACTCGGTTTTTTGGAAATATTCAATAGCCTGTTACTCTGGGGTGTGCTTTGTTCGCTTTGGAAAGTGAACCTTTAATTTTTTTTCCCTGCAGAATCACACGTTTCCCACCCTTACCCATTTTCCTAGAAAAGGAACATTTTGATTCAACTTTTTGCTTTTAGCTCTCTTGCTTTGAACAGTGGACCAGGAAGAAAATGGGCTTTATGTCACTAGAGTAGCCAGTGAGTTCGCCATGACACAGAGCATCTTGTGACTGGTACAACAGCAGAGGAACGGAGAGTTTGAGCATTGGTATGTCCGTGAGCGCTGTTTTATTGCTGTGCTTGGGATGGCCTTTTCCTCCCTCTCGCTCAGGCACCGGGGAGACCCCTCCAAGACTGATCCTGCAGGTGGAGTCAGACAAGTGAGATACAATCACGCTCTCCTGTAGAGTTTATGCAGTTCATTCTCTTTTAGCCTTGCTCTGTAAGACGACCGTAAAGCACGGGCATAAATTACATTTATTCGCACTTCAGGGACTTGGTGCTGTCCTGCCAAAACGTAGTAAGTGGGACATACAATAAATGAGAAGCAGGCCCTAAATTTTAAGCCTTGAGATGCCAGCACATGGGGAGCATCGGGGAGGCGAGGTTTTTCCACCTGCAAGCAGCCCCAAAATGGGGCCGTGTGTCAGAGGAGAAGCCAAACCTCTGGATGTGGCTCATTGTAGGGCTTGGCTCGCCGCGTGTTTTTTGGGGCAGGCTTCAGTCCCACATACCTTGACCTGCCTTGAGCTTAAATCATTCTGATGTCTTAAATTGTTTTAAGATTTTTCCAAAGCACATCTGGGTTATGTTTAATTGTTAGGAGGGGGGAAAAAAAAAAAAAAAGAGAGAGAGGAGCTAGCGGGGGAGTTGGTGTAAATAATTCATGGACTAGAATCCTCCAATTTTGCAGAAACCACAACCCAAATTACAGAGAAGCCTCTTGGATTGAGATCATTTTTGTTGTGGTTGTAACATACCAGGGTTTGAATCCTGTCCAGATGAAAACATTTGGTTTGTACTTCAGTAAATATTGCAGAAACGCTGCCAGCTAATTCTGAAGAGTAATGAAATAGTGCTTTTGGCAAAGCGCACGCACTTTCCGGACTTCTGATTCCACTTTTCAGATCCAAATTCAGAGTTTTTTAAATATGTTTAGCGAGTCCAAGACAAAAGTTAATGTAATTGAATGAGAAACAAAACATACTGTAATTTAGGAGGGAAAATTAGACATTTGTCAAATAAAAAAATTTAATAACCTCATTAGTCAAATAAAATGGCTGAAAAAGAGTATAGTTTATTCTATTAATCAGGCACTTGCTGCTGAGGTCAGTGCATCTGTACATACAGGTTGCGTAAGCATCAATTCTGCCAGCTGTTAGTAGGAAGCCTGAACTTTGCACGTGGGAAAGGTAACGTCTCTCTGAGAAAACTGCTCAAAGCAGCACCGTGACTTACGAGAACATTGTTTGCTTTGTACTTATTGTTGTATAAGCATCGAATTATTATAGCAGAGGACATAAAATGTGTTTGTCACCCTTTCATATGCATTAGCCAGCACTTTGTGTATAGTTGTAATTGTTTTTCCTATAGAGTTAGGTTTTCTTTTGTGTTGCTCTTACAATAGGAGGGAAGACAAAAATACTCGAGAGAATTTCAGTAATGAAACTGCAGATACTGACAGAAACAGTTGCCAAACATTCTTCAAACCTCATTTTTTAAAGAGCTGAGTATCCTCCCTTTTTGTAATAATTCATAGCTCATTGTACCCGTGATGAGTGAATTTAAAAAAGACAACTCAGCATTAAGGATCTGCTCAAAATCTGCCACGCACAGCAGTGTCTGATCGCACGAGCGGTAGCAGCTGCTCTGGTGCTGGTGAGGAGAGGGTGCCTGGGGTTCCGTCAGGTCTCTGAGCTTTCTGCGTGGCTCGCAATCCCTTGGTCAGCCCTGGCCAGTTGTTAGCTTTCAAAATCGCTCTTTGAGGGCCAGCTTTGGTGAGTTGAACTTCCCACAGTGATTTGGAGGAGGGGGAGAGGGCTAGAAAGTTCCCTCCTTGTTGCTGCCTGGTCTTGGCCCTAGCTTTTCTGCTCTTGACTGCGAGTTGACAGCGACTTGTTGAGCAGGAAAAGGTCCAGATCAGGGCAGCAGATTGACAGCACTATCAGGGAGCCCTTCCCGCTTTACTGTGTTTGTTACTATTTAATGTCAGTAATTCTTTCAGTATTCTCCTTCTCCCGTTGCTCCTGCAGCCTGTGTCCGTCTCTCCGAACTTACCCCTTGCTGCTCTCCTCTTTCTCCAGCCCCAGCACCTCTGAGACCCTCCCTCGTGCTCTGCTGCTGCGCACCTTACTGCTGCCACGGCGTCTCCTTCCTTCCCAATGAGTTGCACTTGCCTCGTCCGCATCTCTGGTGATGGCACGTGTTTTTATGCAAATATTGATGCAAAATGAGTCACCTGTCTTGAGGGGGAGGGAAAAAAAGGCCTTTAGGAAATGTGTGCCTAGACATCATCAGGACAGAATGTAAAATGTGCAGCTCCTACGTGAGATTGGAAACATACTGCGTTCCATGTTTTGTTTAATAACATCGAGTGATATATTGAGCTACACGTTCAATAAGAAAAAGTGTGCGCAGAAATTTTCCAAATCTTTACTTGAGAGCTTGTAACGTTACATTACAGTTACAGCATTTATTAATGGACTTTAATTTCCTTAGTCTGGGATTTTAATCTGAAGCAGTTCCCTGATCCAATTCACCACATGGCCCCACAAAAAAATTCTACAGCCACAGTCGAGGTGGTGGCACAGGAATAAGAACAAGAGACTGGGTGGAGGTAGATGCTCTGGAGACCATTTTTGATGCCAAGAAAAATGTCCACACAGCCACAGACAGTCTAGATGGTTCCTTGTCTGAAATGTCTTCTAAATAAGTGGTGGGAAGTCAAATTTTATTTTCTAGATTGCCTTCTATTTGCTGAGTGAGCAGGTTTTTCAGGCACCTGCTGATGGGGTGCTCGGCAGGGTGGGGTCCTTAATGAGGAGGGCTTCTTGCACACTTTCCCCAGGCACTGGAAGGCTGCCCCACCACTCTCCTCCTTCATCTGTGGCAGCGCCCACGGCAGCAGCTGCCTGCACAACTTGGGGGCTCCCGGCACCGAAGGAGACTTGTAAAATTCAATACAGCCGTGGGCTCTCGTAACTCTTTTGCAGATTTTCCTGCTGTTTTCTTGGGGATGGAAAGTGAGGAAGGAGAGAATTACAGACCTAGAGTGCTGAGACCTGGCATGCACCACCTCCCAGGCACAGATGTTGCCCTCTATCCGGAACGTTGCGGCTCTTCTCTTTTGCTGTTGGTTATTAATTAAATCCCAATGTTACTCTTCAGATTGCCCTGGCCAGGCTTTGAGAATCACACCTTGGTGCAGGGGAGGGCAAGAGGAAGAGGAGGGATGTTGGCTCATCGTTACTCTTGCTGTCTGGCTGGCAAAAGATGTGCGAGGAGGAACCGTCATAGCTGCCCCGTGGTTTTCTGTTGCCGAGTGTGTCCAGGCAAAGACAAAACCACACAGAATAGTGTGGTGTAAATTAGAAAATCAAGCAAGCACCTACAACTGTATGTTCTGTGAACGTGTGTGTGTGCATGTGTCTGGTGAACCTGCAGTTTTCCTTATTCTCCTGCCATTTTGGAGGGTCATACTTAATTTTCATGATAAATATCTGTTATTCATGGAAAAACTTGAGAGCAACAACTCTCAGTGAAGTCTGGCTGTAAGGAAAAACACCATGTTCTTAACTTGAGATGAAGTCAGGCGAAGTTTATGAGGAAGGGCAATATATTTTGTTAGGCCGACTGATGTAGCTGTGAAAACCAAACCAGCTCTTGAGTGCACATTCTTCTTCACATCTCCAGGGGCCTTAGGTATTTGTGGCTACGATAACACCACTTAGTATTGTTTATCTAAATTAGCAAATTCGAGTAACAAATGGGGTCCCCTGTAGAGGTAAGCTGGTGGCCCCTGTAGAGGTAAGCTATAGCATTACATACACACTGTCTTGAAGATGATGAGCGATATTTAGGACAGGAATCGTTATTATAATTTATTAGAAGGTGAGTGATCACTCAGCTTCCGCTCCTAACCACGTGGTTTTCCTCGTGATGGCTTCATTAGTTCTTCAGTCATAAGAAGTCTGAGTTTTATTTCCATAGGAGGAGTTTTGGGGGGGTTCCTTAGCTCATTGCTTGGGGTAAACCACCGGTGCACATCAACCGCTCACATGTTCACACATTAGGTATTGCCTAATCAACATAATTGTCGGTCTTTTAGCTTGAATGAAATTACTGTGTACTTACAGGCTTGTCTGTCTTCAGTTTGCTCATAGAAGGCATTTGCAGTGTCTTGAGCTTGAGCAGCCTGTTTCAGTATCTTAAACTAGTGTTTTCTCAGCCTTTTGGACGTGTTTAGCTACATAGACTTCAAGTGAAAGTGGGTTTAACCAGCTCAACCCATAGGTGTGAACAGATTTGCAGTATTCAAGGCTGTTCCAGAACTGAAATCGTATTATAAAAGACGATGATAAAAATAGTTCTAATAGAAAAAGTAAGCAGGAAAACTCAAAGCTTTTAGATTTCTTTCAGTGTCTTGCATCTGTAACAATGCTTAAATAGAACAAAAATGCACCAGTCCAGCCCTTTTTTTGATTTCTTTCTGTTTTGCAAGTCAGCTTTAATAAATATGTAGGAAAAGCTGGAGGGGAGGAGGTGACCCAGACTGAATGCCAACTTTTCTCCGAGGTCTCATATTGCGGAACACTTAGATCAGTAAAGTGAGGGCTAGCAGGACTCTCCTGTGTTACTGGTCGTTGCTAGTCTCATTTCTCTGGAAATGTACTTTGCAAACAGTCCCAGCTGTCCCAGGAATGTGGTTTAACCATTGTTGTTCATAGTTCTTGATTGGAAAGGATTAAAAAATGTCATTCTGACCAAAGATTTATACACTGAGATTCCAATGATGGAATACCAAGAGTGAGGTGTAGTTTTGTACCTGCTCTTGTGCTTGGGTTAGACCCTCCCTCCTTTCTAAGCAGAGTGACACAGTGCTATATTTTATTCTGTCCTTAAAAAAAATGTAAAAACCCTGCTATTTTAATTGCACCATTTGCATCGCAGATGATAATTTTGTTGCTGGTTGCTGTTGAAAGCAGCTGACAAGAAAGCTCAGGGATGTGGAACTCTAGGGAAGATGAGACTTAGAGAACAGACACTGTATCTGGTCTCCGATTTTAATGTCTTGGATAAAATTTCTGACTAATTCTCTAATTATAATGGAGGGATTTCAGTTTGTGTTTGAATCTAGTTTTGAGGGTTCCTAGCAGTAAGCCATCATTTGTCAATGCATTAATGCACTGATGGTGCCAGACTTCGAATCTTGATGAGAACTCATGCACAGTACAGACTTGCAAAGCTCATAACTTCTGAATCCCTATCACAGACTTGGGTGCCTAGAAGGAAGAAGAAAGGCAATTTATTTTTGGGGCAGCACTGTCCTAGATTATCTTTTTTGGTGTCTTCTGGTTAGTTGCTGTTGAGACTTAAAGCTCCCCTCCAACCAGAAGAGTTAATGAGCCTCTCAGCACCTCTTACCTACTGTAGCTGATTGCTTAGAGAGTGACAAAAAGTTCTGGGCTTGCATAAAAAATGCGAAGGTTTTGGTTTCTGTAAGTTGCTACATCTCCCATGCCTTGAAATGTGTCAGCAGTCTTCATGTGCTCACTGGTCTGTACAAACATGAAAGTTGTGGCTTGCAAAAGGCTTTACCCGTAGGACAGCCATACGTTTGTATCTAGGATGGATGGATTAATACATACGGTATTTCAGGGGGGAAGAATCGGCGTGCCCTACGTGCTGCTGCAGTGTTTCTCCAGCTGTCCCAGGGCTACCACCAGCTTCTCCCCAAAGCAGCCACGGTCCCAAAAAAACCTTTTTGTGAATAAGTGGAAGGCTCCTGGGGCACCCATCCCTCTAGGAGATAGACTGAAGACTCACAGCAAAGGAGAAGCTAATATCAGGCATAAGGGAAAGCGTCCATTAGTTGTTAGCAGTATCTGTACATTGAAAAATAGTTATTAGCTCGCTACAGTCACGTCATGTCCTGCTGCAGTGCAGAGAAACATTGACGCTGTTGCATGACACGTGTAACAGCAATTTTGCGGCAAGAGTTACACTGAAATTCCAGCCCTGTATTGTTGTTAAACTTTTTGTGAATCCTCACTTCTCTCTCCCTGAATTGCGTGTTGTACCTTCCCCTTGCACAAACAAGGCAGGTTAGAGGGAGCATCGTGGGAAGTAGGAGAGAGGTGAGAAGCGACATCCTCGAGAGGAGCACACAGAGAATCAGGAGACCGTTGCTCTTTTCTCTCCTTTGCCAGGGACCTGCCAGGGAAATTGAAGCATCTCAATGTCTTGTTTTCTCTCTTTGTTTCAAACTGAACCAGAACACTGCAGAGCATCGTGTGCGATGCTGCAGAGGTCTGCAAAGCACTGTGGCATTTAAGTAGTAATATTTTATTGTAATAACAACCTAAAAGTATTTCCAGGGTGCAGGTTGGTTTGTAAATGCTCTTTTTTCCTTCTGTTTGGAAAAGCAGTAAGCTTCTAGTTGGTGTGTTAAGACTTCAGTAAGGCACTTAAGCATGCGTTTGAAATTAAGTATGTGCATTAGTGCTTTTCTGAATATGCAAAGCTATTAATTAAGGCTTGTAGCAAGACTGTTTAATTGTCTGAAGTATAAATAGAATGTGTTGAGGGGAACCCTGCTTTTCAAGGACGTACGGATCCTGTTGGTAAAAATTAATAAATAAACCCCTTCCAGTTAGTTGTGCACTAGTGTGACCGTCCATCTCTGAGTCCCCCTCTTCCCTTGCTATGCATTACACTGAAGTAGGTTTTGACCCATACGGTTATTACAGGAGGTGCATGTAATGGTGCTAATGAACCATTTCTTTGTAATGACCAGGTTCTCCAGCCCTGCCCAGCAACATGGTATATTTTGGAAGCTCTCAGGATGACGAGGATGAAGAAGAAGAGGAGGAGGAGACAGAGGACACAAAAACAGCCACAAACAATGCTTCATCATCATGCCAGTCAACCCCTAGGAAAGGAAAAACGCATAAACATGTACCAAACGGGCAAGGTAGGTCCTAAATAGCGCTGTTCTGCTGTACTGCCTGGTAAAGAAATTGATGAGCTGAATGTGCATAATCCTTGTCCATCCTTCCGGGTCTGAGTGAAGAGGAATACAGGCCATAATGGGAAAATGCAGTGAGATGTCACGTTAGTGTCTTCAGCTTTAACCAGTTTCTCCTGACAATCTGAACTCTGTCTGTGGCAGAACTGTAAATTCAGGGCTGGAATTATATATATATATATATATACACATGCATGCTGGAGTTACACACACACATATGTACAGACACTGTCCCTCTTTCTCTGGCTTGTTTGAGACCGATGTTCAATCTAGAATTACTTTATTTTATCAAAGTTAAATAGAAACATAAGTGTTACCAAAATGTGTGACAAGGGCAACACTTAACTTCTTAATTTCCTTGTTACATACACTAAAACTGTTTATCATGACTGCGTTTCTTATGGCATACCCAAGCTCAAAAACTCTCTTTTTGTGAACCATTTGTGAAGAAGCATGAGGGGACATTACACCTAATAGCATTTCAACTGTCAGCTCTGAGCGGGAGCTTTAGTGCTGTAAAAGTCGTGGATCAAAACTGGGCACTTTGGGTTGATTTCTAAATAACACCTCCCAAAATAACAGGCACAAACCTCTACATATGGAAAATGAGATTGCACATAATAGAACCGCTGCCTTAGAGTTTAAAATGTGATCTATCACTACAAAAGGAGCTGATCATGTTCCTTGTGAATATCCCAGATGGCAGCCACTTTGAAATTACCTCAAACCCAGAGACACCTGAAATCTTAATTGGGGGTAAGTAAAGGCAGACGTAATGAGCCATCTAATGGCTTCATAATCTTTATCAATATAGATCAGAGGGAGCATGAATGAAGCTGCTGCTTTAATAGATCTGCAAAAGACCTTTATAAAAAACATAGGAGACAATGTGAGATGTTTTGACAAAGGTGATGAAACAGGAATTCCCAGAGAAGGCAGCTGCTGCTTCTTCATCATTGTCATTTCTTTTTTTCTTCTTCTTTTTTTCTTTTTAATTAAAATTTCCTTACCCAGGGGTATTCCCATTTTTCAGTGTCTGTTATTTTGGTTGACAGCCAATAGTATTTTTGTTTCCTGTGAATAAAGTAGGTTCTGGTTCATGTGTGTCTGTTTTAAATGAGACCACACACAAAGGCAGACCAGGGACGGGTGCTGCAAATGAACTTAATCTAGCGTGAGAGTCTATTTTTAATGAATTAAAGTCTTTTGTTTTTAATATACAATGTGTAGTCAAGCACTTTGGACCTGAAAATGCTAAGCATTTGCTATGACATACAACAACAAAGGTTCAGAGCTTGATTAATGTCATTAGACAGTGTCAAATGATTGCTTTCTACGAAGTGAAGGCCAGAACAACTTTCCTGGACGAAGTCATTTGTCACTATCCTCTTCTGACGCCAATATGGGGTGTTATTAGGGTTGCACACCAAACTGTTATAACTGAGCCTCCTGAGCCACTTTTTAGACAGCTAACTCAATCGAAAACACCTAAGTATGAATAAGAAGCACATATAACACATGGCGTAGCTTGCTGCACAAGTTGAAGTAATTAGCTCAGCTGACTGGGTAGAAAGGAGAACCTGGGAAATCCTGATGTCAGCCTCACCTCTGTGCCTCGGGAGATCGTGGAACAGATCCCCATAGAAGCTATGCTAAGGCACGTGGGGAACAGGGAGGTGATTCAAGACCTGTCCTCTTGGGACAGCATAAGGGATGATGGTTTTAAACTAGAAGAGGAAGATTCAGACTAGAGATAAGGAGGAAATTTTTTACAATGAGGGTGGTGAAACACTGACTCAAGTTGCCCAGAGAGGTGGTTAGAAGTCCCATCCCTGGAACCATTCCAGGTCAGGTTGGACCTTGGGGCTCTGAGCAACCTGATCTAGTTGAAGATGTCCCTGCTCCCTGCAGTGGGTTGGGCTGGATGACCTTTGAGGGTCCTGTCAAACCTTATGATTCCATAAGTTAGCAGCAGATGAGGGCTTTGATTCATTGGTGGTTCTGTGTGCCTTGGGTAGAAACTAATATTAGTTCTGGGCGGGTCTCTTTTGTGTGGTGGGGGATGTTCCGCGTGTAACTCTTCCCATTACTGTTGTTTTCAGTGTGCTTAAAGTTACAATGAACAATTTTCACTAAGAGAAGCTACTCTCTAAAGACTTAGGGGTTTTGTTTGCAAGAGAACTGTTTGCTTGTAATGTGGAGTAAAACTGAGTGGTTCTTACTTGCTTATGGATTAAGGTATGATCTCACAGTACGTGTCATAGATTAATTCAGATCAGAGAAGACCCCAGGAGGTCTTCTGGTGTTATGTTTTCCTCAAAAGACTGTTGATAACTTTTCTGACAAATTCAGCAATAAAATGGGCAGAGGTTTGTGCTTTTACTATATGCGTCTTTTGTGGAGGAGGAGATTTTAGAAGCTTTCTAAAACTTGACATGGAATTCTGGTTCTAAGCAGAATGATTTTAATTGAGTTAGGATTTATAGTGGGATTAAAACAGCGAAAGGCCAGAAACCGATCACTTGGTCTCCATATAGCTGCTGACTTAAAAAGGCTGTTTTCCCTGCTAAGAACCCAACATTTAGTTGGAATAGAGAAATCCCTCTTGTTGTTTCAGTCAAGGATTTCATCTTTATAAAGCACGTAGTTCCCTTTTAACTTCAGACTTTCCAAGCAAGTTTGTGGTGAAATTCAAAATGAACCTATGGAAAATGAGGGCTGATAGGGTGCAGCGTGTTGCAGCAGAGGTTTGGTGACTGTGGTGTAATTGCAGCTCTGTTACTGACCCTTTTGAGTGTGGGTGTAGGAACCGCATTAATTTTCGGGGTTTAGATCCCGAACGCCCAGCCATGGGACGCCTGCCTGCTGCTCACATGGGAATGCTTATTTTCCAGTGTGCATTTTGTACGCATCTCAAATGACCCTCAGTCTATTTGAGACTATTACACGGCTTTGAACGCAAGGAATTTGGTGGAAGGAGCAGGCAGGAGCATTGGCTTAAACAGTGTGGGTTTTTTCTTCAGTGTAGCTGCCAGGTGTGAGGAGAAACTTCTCAACCACAGCCTGGATGACAGGGCATCTTGCCAACATGGAGGAGGAGAGGGAGAGACGTTGATCTATTAGAAAATTGACCTTATGTAAAGGGAGGAGGGCATCAGTCATCAGCTGCTGCAGGGAAGGCAGGTTCTCCCCAAGGGAGCTGCACTCGCTTCCCTGAGGGACAGGGAGGTACCGAGTCTAAATTACATCTCCCCGCTGCTTGGAGGAAATGCCAAGTTGTAGGTAAGAGGGTAGGCTTAGGTCTCCGTTTCTTTAAAACCAATTCTTTGAATTCCTCACAGCTAAATAAATCCTACTTTGATTTCATTCTGTGGCACAATGGGAGGGTTTTTTCTGCAGGCTCCTGAAGGAAAATGTTTGCAGGTGCCAAGTGCTTTGTTAGGCAGGCTGGGATCGGGAGCTGGGACATGCAGTTAGGCAGTTGTTGGGTTATCAGTCCCATCACAAGAGCAAAAGGGGATAGGTGTTACTCTTGAAAGGGCTTGTGTGCTGGAAAAGGGCCTCAAGGAGGAGCAGTGTACACAGATACAGTTGCGAAGACAACTTTGGAATTGCACGCAGCGAGGCCGCAGTTCCTCTGATAATGGTTGGCTAATTTCCTCAAGAAGGATGATGGCAGGATTAGGCTTTTCTCACACCAGCACAGCAGTTCAAAGGTGGAGAGAGGTCCGCATCCAAGCCAGCATACCTGGGAATGTCACTTTTGCCTTCGCCGCCTGAGACAGACAATTAAGTTCTAATTTACATTTAGGAAAACCGAGTTATCCATCATTATTTGTAACCAGACTTCTTGGTGAAGGAGAGTCTTGTTCCCTTAGCTGGAGCAAACCAGCTCCGGGGTGTCAGAAAACCTGCTGGGTCAGAAACGGTTACTGTGGTTTGTTAACACGGTCAGATAAAAACTGCTCTGCCTGCCTTTTGCCTGGAGTGAGAGGAGAGAAAATTGTATAGATGCCCGTTTTCTTGGGGCTCAAATTTCAAAACAGATCTGGCAGTGGTGCGTCGAAGGCAGCCGTCGCTAGAAACACTATCCCCCGCTGCCGCGCTGCCTTCCTTGCCTACCAGACCCACGGAGGAATGTTTCGCTTCTCAATTTGCAATGGATAATTTAGCAGAGTAATTTCCTTACATGTGTAGTAACAAAGATGATGCAGGGACGGATCGTAGATAGGGTTTTTTTTTCCTTATTTCAGGATATAGTTCAATGCAGCGTTGGTGTATCTTGGGCTTAAATGGCCTGTCCTTTACATGTGCTGCTGCTTGAGTGTGCTGTGAGAAAATTCTCATTTATGGGTGCAATTATTTTATTGAGTTCTGGTTTTCACTAAATTTGATGTTTGTGGGTGGGTACATAAGATAGCCTTAGGCTCACACTTGGTTGTTTTTGGTTTGGTTTTTTTTTTTTGAGTGAAATTAGTCCTGGAGAGGTAAAGATTTAGAAGAAAAATATTTTTTGCATCCAGCTAGAATGCAGAATGAGGAAATTTCAGGCAGAGTGCTACAATAGTTAATGGGTAGGCAATTATTGTGATGATTTACAGCCTTTTGTTGAAATACCATGGAACCAGTAATTGTTGCAATAAACATTTTTGCACATTTAATTTTTCTGCAAAAATATGTAACATGAAAATTACCCGGTTTGCAGTAATTTACATATTTAAATATGCAAATCAGACACAACACATTTGGGGATTTGCGGTTTTTCAGTAGCTCGATGTATGACCTGTGGAGAAGAATAGGGGAGCTGGAAGTTGCTCAAAAAAATTGAATTGTTATCTTGGTGAGAGACTCGCAGTAACAGATAGACACTTCGTGCACGGACTTGCTGCTCAGTGCCTGACCCTCTTGATGTTGTTTGTGTCGTCGTGGTTAGGTGAGAGTAATGAATTTGTGCTAAGACGAGACACTTGGTATTGGATTTTTGCAAACAGTGGCGTGGTGTCTCATACCAATAACGCTCCTCTCAGCGGCCCAATATATTCCCGAGCCATGTTATCGATAGCATCAATAAGAAATTCAGCGTTACCTGCCACGGTTCTCCCGTTTGACTTCTGTTGGCAGGCAGCTACGGAAATTCTGTTGCAGAGTTGTCCACTGACAAATGGTGTATTGCTGGATTAGGGCTGGAGGGGTGTGGAAACAGCGGTACCGCACATTTTCAGATGGTGTTGCGGTGTCCTTTCCTCCTGAAGCCCGCCTTGGCCGCTGACCCTGAGTAGGCAGATCGTGATGGGGGGCTCCAGAAGACAGCCTCTCTCTCTGGAAATGGTTTGTAGAAATCTGGACATACCCAACAGTTAAGGGAAACAATCGGCAGTATTAAAATACTCTGTTTTATGGAAGTAGATCATTGTTTTAGTTCCTCCGGGAGGGGAAAAGAATTATTGCCTGGGTCCTTTAAGGCAGTTTGAGAGCCACATAAATGTTTTCACAGTGACTTAAAACTGAATTAAAGCCAGAGCAAGAATGTTTTTGTACAGTAACGGATACTTAATGCCAGAAAGTTGATTAATATTACATCTCTTCCCAAATATGATCTATGTAACAACATGAGGTTTGCATTGGAATAGCTGGCTCAAGTTCACAACGTTGGCAAGGCTCCCTTTTCTCCTTCTAAAAACAAAACTTCTCCCTTTCACTCTTTATCTTCCCTCTTTGTTTTGGGTAGTTTTATGAACGCGCAATCACTCGCTTTACGCAGCACGAGCTCTGCAACATGAAGCGTGTGTGTACGCGTACGGTCCGTGCCTTCGCCTTCCAGAGACTGGTGTAAAGCAAGGGGGTTCGTACATCAGCACTCCGCTGTGCCTGCGACAGAGATCCCTGTTATCTCGGGTATAAAGTAATCTGGTGCAGGAATAATCTCCAGGAGGGCTTGGGAGAGAAAGCTTTGCCCACAGAGTCAGCAGTCGGCTGAAGCCAGTCCAGTAATTCTGCTGCTTACGCAGCAAAAGCCTGATTATTGTACGTATTATAAATTGGCTTCTGAATGGCTGGCTGGATGTATCCTATAAAATATTTGCATGCAAATTAATTTGTAGGAATACTTCAGAAAATTGCTGAAAACACAGAAAATGTTCATTGCTTACTACAGTGTCAGTTCCTGTAGAAAATGCTTCTTTATCACGGTTTCAAACGAGACACCCTGAAGTCCCTGTATGGGATCCTGGGTGAATACTGGCGCCCAGGGTCCAGTTCCCCCGATGCAGAGAGAGCTGTGGTGCATCCGTGGGGATCATGCCTGCATAAGGTTTTGCTCTGCTGCCATAAAGTGTGTCAGGGGTTTAAAACACCCAGCGCCTGCAAGTTTTGAATGGGGTGGTTTAGTTTCTTTGCGTTTGATCATCACTGCTAACCAAAAGACCCACAAGTATTTCACTCTGGGACTCTTATTGTTTCAGCTTAGTAATAATAATTGCTCTGGAGGACATTTTGAGAACGAGCATTCCGATAGATACGGATAAAAGGATGTCCATTTATTCTGTGTGAAGTGTCTGAACACTAATAATTTACTTGCACTTTTAATTATTTGTTAGTCATGCTCTTACCTTTAACTAAAAGCTGTTGTGGAAACACAGAGCTGGTTAAGGCAGCATCACATAATCATAAGACAAGACTACAAAAGATTTCTGCTTTAATAACGTTAGAGTTTCACCACTCGTGTGGGTTGGGCTTCTTTTTCCATCTTTCTGGTTTCTAATGAAATTATTGCTTCAAGGACGAAACCTTTGTTGATTTTTGTCTTTCACAAGGGGAAAAAAAATAACTAGAAGCAGGACATTGGATACTGCAGGTGTCAGAGTTATCTCTAGGATGGGAGATTGTAGCTGGGACATACCTATATCTGGGCTTAGTAAAGTGTAAGGTACATCTTCTCTGCCTCTCCGAAGGCCTCAGAAATATTGCAGAGTTGGCACGAGAAGACACAAAAGAATTAGGGATCATTTTATTGTTAAATTAGATTTGGTCGCAGTAATATTTACTGCAGAATTTTGGGGGGTTTTATTGTTTTCCTTCCTTTGAGAAGTGGGTGTTTCTGTCTTAATTGTCAGTTACTCTTCAACAGTGAGGTTTCTTGGGGAGCTTTTTGGTCTTTCCTGGCCATTTCATCTTTTCACTGAACTCTCTTACTAGCTCTTAGGGCCAGAATTCAATCCTGTATTGGACTAAGTAATTTATTTATTGTCTAAATAACGTCTATGTTTTTACACAGTTGGGAGCAAAATGATAGTCCAGGGGATTTGGTTTTTTCACCCTTTGAAAGCTTGGCTTGTGATAGTGTTTTTTAATTACTCAAGTTAACATTTCGATTCCTGTTCACATGATATGTTTGTGAGTTTTGCAGAACTTATTGCAGAAAGATTTTTATACCTGCCCAGCTGGGTATAACAATATTCTAGGTATTGGAAGAAAGAAGCACTGGTTTTTATAGAAACTGTTACTGTCTACTGTTTCACTAGAGACAGCCAGGACTGGTTTGCAGGTACATCTCTCCCTTTTTATTGTGTTTTCAGGCTTTATGCTTTTTAAGCTTTTCCTGTGAGACTGAACATTTTTTCTCTCCCATTTCTCTCTTCCCCCCCTTCAAGAATCTTACAAATTAAGACAAAAGATAATTACTCAGAGGGTAAAACTGGCAGGGTTCCCACGACACTTAAAATTAATGAGCTGTTGCATATAAAATATACCTTGTCTCATGTTTGCTGGTTTGTTGTTTGGGTTTTTTTTTTTTATTTGTGAACCATGAAAGTGCACGATTTGGCTTTTTGGCTTTGTTCTCTGTTTTAGTAATTTGGGGTTTATAAAGTGGCAACTGAATACAGAAAACGAATCTCTCTGGCTTAACCAAGCAGATCAGTAGATACAATTTGTTCCCTCCGAAGGAAAGTATCACTCGCAGTGATGAAATACATATTAACGAAGCTGCCATCGGTTGTTTGTGCGGTGTCATATTAGAAATAAATAGTCGTGCTTCGTGCTTCTGCAGCACCTTCCATCTGATGTGAGAACTCCTCACAAAGGAGGATAAATGTATTGTCGTGAACTCCCCGAGTGGGGTTGGCAATTATTATCAGTTCCATCACTGGAAATGAGACGGAGGTTAGGCGGCTTTCACTGAAATCACTGAGAAATCCTTGGCTGGCTGGGGCAGCGCTCGATTCTCCCAAGCTTGGGAGTGACAGAGCCACGGGGGAGGTGGCGACTTCTCTGCCGACGGCTTCTCTCTCATTCTTACTCAGTTTGTGCAAGAGGGAAGGAAGAGAGGAGGAAGAACAATTGCAATTTTTAATTTTTTATGTTATCTGCTTCAACACTTCCAACCGATTGAATATGATAAGTGACCTGAATACCAAATTTGTCAGTAGCTTGCTGGAGTTTGGGCTTTTGGAGGCGTGGTGGGAAGAGAGATAGCCGATTGTGAAGGTTTGGGCATAGGTGTCTACCCAAAAGCAGCTTAGATGCCCCTCTTCTGTCCAGCAGGATTGCTGGTTGTTTATTATTGCTACTATTACTGCTCCTTCTCCTGTAATACTACAAGATATATGCAGAGACAGCTAAGCTTCCCAGTTTCGATAGAAAGGTGTGTGTCATGGGTATAAGCATGTTTAGTGACAAAAGGCGGCTTTCATTTCACAAGAAAACAGTAATAATTCATTTAGTTAATATTCCCAAATGGATGGTGTGTGCTGTGTGTAATAAATACGATTTTTAGATACTTGTGCTATTAAGTATTTATGACTTTTCTTATTTACATCCTTTCCTAGACCAAGGCAAAAAAAGTGAAAACCGAGAGCAGAGAAGACAGGAGGGCACTGGCCATTGGGGGTGTTGGATCACAAGCCCCCCAGACCTCTTTGCTGAAGAGGGGGCAGCACTGACATAAATTCACCCCATTTTTGATTAACTAGCAGAGAAATGTGACATGTTTTTTTTTAACCTCAGCTTTTCTCATTCCCTGACAACAAAAGAGCAGTGACTATTCTTAAATAAATTCAGCAGGGGGACAGGAACCAAACTTGCTGAGATAGACTCGTATACGTTTGCAGAATGTTCATTGTACAAAAAATAAGGTTTCTGGTCTGTGCTTTCTTACCCCTTCACTGCAGCGGAAGGGTAGGGCGCTCAGCAGAGCTCCCACGTTGCTTTATATGACACGTTCCAAAACGCTTTTAGAATTTCCCCCAGAACTACCTTTTTCTGTTTGCAGCTCCCCTGTCGGTTTGGTTCCAAAATCCACAACCAAACCTCCTGCCCGTTTGGTACAACAGTTTGGATATTGATGAAAACAAAATCTCCTCTTTCATGAAACATTTCCTTTCTTTTACATTAATGTAAAACTAAATCCTGCTTCTGTTTAGGTTATGTTTAGAATTCCCGTGCTGCAACAGCAAAAAGTTAATTAAAACTGTCATAAATAACAATCAAACTGATAAGTCTAAATTTAGGTCAATCAAAACAGTAATATATCTTGTGTGTTTTAATTTGGATATTGAAGATAACGTGTGTTAACAAGCAAAGGAAATACTGCAGTAAATCTGTTCGTATAAAGAAAAATGCAAATTAATGCTTCTATTTCTGCATTGATTTTACTTTAGATAAAAGACGACACTCACTAAATATCCAGCACTGACAGCAGAGGAAGTTGGGTTCTTTCGAAGGAAGAGTTTGGTCTTGTATGTTTTGTCTATTTTTCACTTAATAGTCTGATTTTCTCTCTTCTCAGTTTTCAATGGGTCCAGCAAATCATCGAAGGAGAAAGAACCTGCTCAGAAACACAAAAACAAAGAGGCCACACCGGGGAAGGAGAAGAACAGTGAACATAAGGCCGAGAGCCGAAAAGACCAGGCTGCTGCTAATCACCATCCTACTACGAACACTGGCTCCTCTACGAAAGGGCTCACCGCTAACAACCACCACGCTCTTCATAGATCGGCTCAGGACTTAAGGAAACAGGTAATGAATTGTACTCTGCTGTGGACGCATGGGAAACGCAGACTTCTCAGGTGCTAGCTCTGTTTTCCACTGCCTCGCAGAGAGCGAACGTGGCAGTCCTTAAAAGCATGCTCTGGAGACAGCAAGGAGTTAATTTTCAGTGAAAGAGAGAGAAAGAGGGGGAAAAAAGAAAAGCGATACAAGCACGTTTACAACCTTGTCTTTACGTTATTCAGTGTATACACACAAAAGAGTAAAGTTCCCCTGGCTATTTATTAAACCTTTCCGACTGGCACTCCTGTTGGCCTCTCTGCTGACAGTGCCAAGGCTGGCAGCACGTGGAAAAACGATCTCCTTTTGTGTGCGGCTGATCTGTTCGGGTTATCTCAGAGGCTCACTGGCGTTGTCGAGAAGCTGACGTTGACACCCAGGAGTCTTGTGTTGCTTGCGGGCAACGCAGATCTCGGAGTCCGGGAAAAATGTTTTTGCCCGATGCATAAAGAAGGTACTCCAGGATATTGCCTCCTTCTCAGTGGATGTACCAGGTGGGGAGAAATTCAGAGTTTCATGTTACCTGGTTGAAAACTAGCAAAAAAAAATTCAGCAAGAGGTTTGTCTCAGCCTGCTTTGTGTCTGGGTGTGGAGGTTTAGCAGACCAGTCTTTTGGTGCTTGCGACTGGCATTTGGGCAGGATGCATCTCCATCTATTCTGGATGATTGGATCAAAGGCCTCCTAAAAAAGCAACGGTCAAATAAGTTTTTATAAAAGATGTTCAAAATGCCCAGGTCAGTGTCCTTATTCAGCCTGGGGCGGGGTCAGCAGGGTACCTGTGCTAGGACAATGCAGTACAGAAAACTTGCTGCCCTTAGGCCTTTTTTTTTTTAGTGGTTAATTCTCAACAGGCCAATTAGAGACAGTCTTTATTTCCTGGTATCTAAAGGTTTTTCTTCTAAGCAGGCTGTCCAGTAGAGCTGGAATTGCCATCTTGAAAGGCTGTCAAGGCCTTTAAATGGCACCTCTCAGTCATAGGCTTGGAAATTAAAGGCAGCAGAAAGAAAAGCGGTGGTGCACTTGTCGAGGAAATCTTTCATGCCCCATGCTTCAGTGGTGTTTAGCTTCTCCTGAAATGCCTCCACTGGATTTGAATTACCTTCCAAGTCAAATTTGAGATTCTGATGGCTATCTGCAGTCTATTTCTCTGTACCTCTGTAAGACTTCCATTCTTCATTCCCCCGTGGCAATATTTGCTTATCTAGTCATCAGCGTGAGTGCCTGCCGCCTTCTGCATGCTTTCGCCTTTCCTTTTTGTGACTAGCAGCATCCTGTGGTCCTTGCTGTGACGTGCTCTGCCATGAGCATCTGCCAAGATGTAAGGATGCACTTCATACTTCATTATTTTAACTCTCTGGAAAGCTTGTGTGAAATGCTTTAAAGTCGTCTCATCAAAGTTGGAATGGTTAAAATGCTTGTGAAAGTCAACCACCATCACTCGTGAAGGTAGTTCTCAGAAGGGAAAAGACAAGCGTAGAAGGTTTTTGTCCATGATCCAAGTGGGTTTTCCTTTGTAGAGTGTTAGATGTTTTCAAATGCGCTACGCAAAATGGAGAGAAATTCTAGCGCAATGCAGCACGAGCAGCAGTCACGCCACGCAGACACCTCGCAGAGTGTGTGGTCTTCAGGGTTCAGAAAATAAGGAGGCTGTTGAGTGGTTTGGTTTGTTGTTTTTTTTTTTTAAAATGGTCAGGCATTAAAATTTTCTTCTGCAGCCCACAGTAATGTAAGTACTTTCTTACCAGGTTTAATGAAAATGTGGCTGTAACTATTAAAGGTGGATTATGCATTTTGCCTGGTAGAAAGGCTTAGCTTTGTGCAAAACCTTAGTCTTACCAGTTCTGCGACATTGCTAAATTTCCTGTCCTTGGTCTTTGTTGACTTTTTCAGTGTTTTCCAAAAGGAGAGGTTTTTTCCCAGGGTGCCAGCCACGTGTTCCTCTTCCTTCCAGTATGTCGATGCTCCTTGTTCATGTGCATTTACGTGGTTTATTTATGTGTGTGGTTTTGTTTTCTTCAGTAGTACAGAAAATAAAGGGAGACCACTAGGAATTACCCAAGACTTTCTTTTTTCCTCTCTTCTTTCTTTTCTTTCCTAGTGTTCCCTTGCACTTGTCACATGTTCCCTCTCTCTTTCTTCCTCCCTTGCTGTCTTCCCAAATCCCCTGCTTCAAAGGGGTCGTGGGCAAAGGAAATGTAGCTCAATGGGGCCCTCTCTTGGCCTAACGTGGTAATTTAGCTCTGCACAACTATCAACACAGAAGTATTTTTATGAATGAATTTGAGATCAGTTGCATAACTTGAGTTTGTTTGGGACCAAGACTGTTGCGGGCGTTGCTAATGTTGCTGTTATTGCTGTGCTTGTTATCTAACAGGTGGTTGTTTGGCTTTATTTTCTGTCTGTCCTACCGTCTTTTACTGCAAGGCAAGTGTTCAGTAAAGTGGAGAAAAGAGTGGTCTGAAGACAAATACGTCAGCAAAACTGAGAAGATAGCTGAAAAGCAAAGATAAGATTATTCGTATCCCTAGTTTCACCTTTAGCTCGTGCTTTGAGTCTTGCAAGGCTAATGTCAATCACCTTGTTACTACAAGGTGACCTGTTTAGTGGACGAGAGAAGAGCTGTGGACATTGTCTACCTAGACTTTAGTAAAGCCCTTGACAGTGTTTCCCACAGTGTTCTGCTGGAGAAACTGGCTGCTTGTGGCTTGGATGAGTGTAGTCTTTGCTTGGTAGAAAACTGGTTGGATGGCCAGGCCCGGAGAGTGGTGGTGAATGGAGTTAAATCCAGCTGGCAGCTGGTCACAAGTGGTATCCTCCAGGACTCAGTATTGGGGCCTGTTGTCTTTAACATCTTTATCAATGATCTGGATGAGGGGATTGAATGTACCCGCAGTCAGTTTGCAGACGACATCAAGCTAGGCAGGTGTGTCGATCTGCTTGAAGGCAGGGAGGGTCTACAGAAGGATCTGGACAGGCTGGATCGATGGGCTGAGGCCAGCGGTATGAAATTCAACAAGGCCAAGTGCCAGGTCCTGCACTTGGGCCACAACAACCCCCTGCAACGTTCCAGGCTTGGGGAAGAGTTGCTGGAAAGCTGCCCAGCAGAAAAGGACCTGGGGGGTGCTCGTCGACAGTGGCTGAATATGAGCCAGGAGAGTGCCCAGGTGGCCAAGAAGGCCAACGGCATCTTGGCTTCTATCAGAAATAGTGTGGTCAGGAGGAGTAGGGAAGTGATTGTCCCACTGTACAGGGCACTGGTGAGGCTGCGCCTCGAATCCTGTGTCCAGTTTTGGGCCCCTCACTACAAGACAGACATTGAGGTGTTGAAGTGTGTCCAAAGAAGGGCAACGAACCTGGTGAAGGGTCTAGAGAACAAGTCCTCTGAGAAGTGGCTGAGGGAACTGGGGTTATTTAACAGCCTGCAGAAAAGGAGGCTCAGGGGAGACCTTCTTGCTCTCTACAACTCCCTGAAAGGAGGTGGGGTCTCTTCTCCCAAGTAACAAGCGATAGGACAAGAGGAAATGTCCTCACATTGTGCCAGGGAAGGTTTAGGTTGGACAGTAGGAAAAATTTCTTCCCTGAAAGGGTTGTGAAGCCCTGGCCCAGGCTGCCCAGGGCAGTGGTGGAGTCCTTGTCCCAGGAGAAGTTTAAAAGACATGTAGATGTGGCACTGATGGACGTGGATGAGTGGTGGCTTGGCAGTGCTGGGTTAATGGTTGAACTCAATGGTCTTAAAGGTCTTCTCCAACCAAAACGATTCTATGATTCTATGATTCTATTTGAATTAAATTGACTTCTTTCTTATGCGCTCAGTGTAAGCACTGCCTCAGGATGGAGCTGTGGCATAGACCCCAGTTTGGTGAACCTGCGCACCTGGCAGTGTGGCCAATTTTTTAGGCTGACTCTGTGAGTGTATGTTTGGTTTGGGGGAAGACATGTCAACAGTAGAAAGGTAAGAAAATGCCTACCACAATTTCGTGTTTGTTTTGGTTCCAACCATCTGATGGGTCCTCAGAGACAAGTACAGACCAGGAGCATGTAGGTGATGACTGACCAGCCAGAATTTCACATTCATCAATGTGAAATCCTGAATCCACCTCTTGCTTTGGTGGTGGGTTATGACCACGTTGTTTGTTCCACTTGTTTCCAGCTGGAAGACGTTTGTTGCAGCCTACTCCTGTTTGAAGCGTGGTCTGTTCTGGTCTATATAGTACTGCTGTATCTTAAATATTATGCCATCCTCTCTGAAAACACTCAAGATACCTGTGGGTATTTGGGGAGGGCAGAGGAAGCAGCATTTGAAAACCATCGCCTTGTGTCTGCTCTAGAAAGACGATGGTCCTGAGCAAGTTTTCAGCAGTGTTTCTTTCTTGTGGGATCTCTTTGGTTAACAACCAAAGTAAATCAGAGAATTCCTTGTGGTATTCTCAAAGCCAAGTGTTGTCTACTGCAGCACCCGTTCATCACTGGAATAACTTCACTAAGTTCAAATAAAAACCTCAAAGTAGTGTGTTTATAATCTAGCATTGGAGGTGAGATAGCCAAAGCTTATGTATTTGTTCTGTTCAGGACTTGGCCCTGAGAGATCTCAGCTTTTGCTGTGTGGAGGTATTCTCACAACTCTAAACAGTTGTGATTAAGTTGCTGTTTTCTTAATGAATTCAGTTTTCCAGAGTTTTGTATCTTGGCAGTTTTAATTCTGGCCTAAAGCTGATGGTGCTGATGGCATGTATTCTTTTGAAGGGGGGGAGCTGTGAGGATCTTGCCTTGCTCCATGAGCGCTTTCTCTATGACTCTGTTTTGTTCTCAGGCTCTGTGTCATCACCCCTTGCTGAAGGAGTGCCCTGGGTGGCCCTTCAAACTTCTGGTCACAGCTTCTTCAGAAAAAAAATCATAGGAAGGCTGGAGTGACAAAGTACCTCCATACAGCCTGACTACTCACTCCGAGGGGTTGTACCTGACAGCACAGTAGTATAGCTATGGCCTCCTTGAAACCTTCTGGTAAACCTCCTGT
The DNA here is from genome assembly GCA_009769605.1 of Bucorvus abyssinicus. Lineage (NCBI taxonomy): Eukaryota > Metazoa > Chordata > Aves > Bucerotiformes > Bucorvidae > Bucorvus > Bucorvus abyssinicus. The sequence goes on along the minus strand of CM020027.1, from coordinate 4,583,290 downwards.
AGAGGAGTCTCCATGATATCCATTGACAGCTTCTTCCAGCTCCTTCCTTTTGCTAGTAGTGAACAAGTTTTCCTAGTTGTGCCTCAGATGATTGTTGTAGACAGTTAAAGGGTTCTTTCTTCTGCTTTTCCCAGCGAACATGGAAAGAGCATTTGCTGTCTCTTTTCAGAGGAGCTCCTTATGCATCAGAAGACTGTTACTGAGTTGTCCCACGGTCATCTCTATCAGATTAAAGCAGCCCAGCTCCCTTGGCTTTTCAGTAAAGATTATATTTTCCAAATACTTGAGTACTTTGCACTCTTAGACTTGCTCCACTGTCTAAATTCTCACAGCACTGGCCTGGTGCTGGGTCCAGCCCTGCTTAGGAAAGCCTCTGCTCCTCTCGCTTCCTTTTTGGCATTCTTAATAGTAGGTCTCAGGAAGGGATTTGCGTGCTTTGTACTACTGTTGTGTTTTGCGGCTCACTGTGGTCCCCTAATATTATTCCTCCCCTACATGTATTTAATTTGTCCTTCTTAAAACCAGCACTTCCTCATCTTGTAGAAATGTTCTGAAATAAGTTCTTCAAGATTGCTTTTGTCCTTGTCTCCAGAGCGCTTACAGCCCCTTCCAGGTGTGTGTCAAATTTTACAACAATCCAAGTTACTGATGGAGGTACTTCGTAGAACTGAGGCCAAGAGAAGTCCCTGCAGAAAGTCAGCTGAAATGCCCTACCAGGGTGGCAGTGAGCTATAACAACGATAACTTCTCTTGAGGATGACTTTACTTAATCGCTTCCGAAGCCACTTTAGAGCTATTTATGGTCTAGGTTGTGTCTTAGGAGCTTGTTTGATGGAACGTCACATGGGATGGTGACTGGAGCCCTACAGAAGCTGAGGTGCTTCTTTACCTGCTCAGCCAGGCGTCTGTCAGAGATGATTAAATTAGCTTGATGTGCTATTTTGGAAAAACTATGGGTGGGTTCGGGGGCTTTCTTTTTATTTTTAACATTATCGTCTTATCCTTTGTGTGTTTACAAATTAACTGTTTGATGATTTGTTCCAGAATGGTTTTAGGGTTTGAAGTTAGGTAGACTCTGCCTGCCCTCGGTTTGTTTCCAGGAGCCATGCCCTAAGTCATGTAGGTACATTTGACTTACGGGGGTTGCCTTCCTGGCTCTTCTGCTGAGATCGATTGTTGTGTATCTGGTAAGTATTCAGTCAGTGGGACGTTTGGTGAAGGCTAATGCAAAAGAAGCACTTTTACACTGTAGGTGAACTGCTGCATTTGTTTTCCTTCCTTGTGTGGTGGCCGACCTCTGTTGTTCTTTGTCGTCTTCATATTTTTTAGGTATTTATCATTTTTTTTCTGTTGCATTTTATGTCCCTTTCTTTAGCTTTTGGCTCTTCTGATTTTACCTGTGCATGTTTCTGCTGTTCCTGTATCCTTAGTCACATAACTGTTTCTGCTTTTTACTGTGAATATTTTCTAATTTTCAAGTCATTAGAGATCTGTGTGAACAGACATAATGGCCTGTGCTTTATGCCATTCCTCTAAGTGCGAATTGCTTTGGTTTGGGCTTTTATGGTTTGTTTTGTTTTTTTTTTTTTGAAGTCTGTTGTCCTTTCTCTTCTGTTATCATGCCTTAGAACTGAAGACTCATTTCCCAATCACTGTCCCCCAGATTACCTTACCCTTCCAGTTCTCAATCAATTCTTCTCTATTAGTCGAGATGAAATCTGTAATCAATGTTCCTGGCTATTTATAAATGCAGAGATGTTCAGCGCTTGTTCTGACTGCTGCAGGTAAGAGGCCATGTCTCGGCAGCTCTCCACCCGTGTCCGCTCTGCAGAGTGAAAAAGTGCTGTCAAAGTCAAACCCAGGCCTTCATTTCAAATGCAGAGCGTTGCCTAAATTTCAAGGGAAACTGCTAAATGCGTTTCTGTTACCAGGTGTTGGCTTTCCAAGATCATGTCTCGTACGTCTTTGGAAAGCTCAAGGTAAAAACTCGTGTCATCAGTTAACTGGACTTTCCTTAAATGTTTCTACCTTGGAAGCACAGGAAAGATGAGAATATGGATGGGGTTTAAATGGACGTTTCTCCTGCTCCAGCTTCCGGAGCACAGAGGAGAAAATGCACGTGGTGAATGCATGTGTGCACATACGTGTGTGTGTCTGCAGAATCCCCAGGTTCCGGTTCCTCTTCTGCAAGTCGCTTAATGCAAGACCATGGCATGGTCTTTTCAGTCTCTGATCCCTATTTTATAACGTTTTATCCCTGCTTTATAAGTGACGACAATTCTTGCCTTTATTGGAGAGAAGCCACCGTGCTTACCAGTTTGGGAAGGATTTTGAAATCCCGCAGGGAGGTATTAGCACTTTGCAGGAATGGTGTTACTCACCCGAACGCTGATGAGGGGTGACTGTACTGTGTGCTTTCACTTTGAGCGCTCTTATCAATGACGGTGATTTTTGGATGTGTTTTTCTGCACTTAACAGTGGTTTAAGGAGGGGAGAAGACAATGTTTAAACTTGTTTGAATGCTGAAATTTGTTTGAGGTTTAAACTTGAATTTCATTTTCCTTAGTAGTGGGGCTTAGCTGTGGCAGTGCTGAGCTGTCACAATTCCCTTCGAAGCTGAGGGTTGCTTTCGGTGCTTAACACATCTCACAGTTAAAATACAAATTTCAGTTTTGTAGCTGGGTTTAAATGTCCACAGAAGGCAGTGGAGTCCAGCAATTCTCACTCGAAATGTCACATTAGTGAGTGATAAATATGATGTAATAGAATGTGTGTCAGCAAAACTGCCCAGATACCAAAACTTTACAAAAATGCATTGAACGACTGTATATGTTTTTATATCAAATTAATGCCTTCAGCAACAAGATGCCTCCCGAGATGTTAATTTAACAGACTGGATCCTTCATGGCCGTCCTGATCTGTTGGGTGCATAATGTGTTCAATATCTCTTTTAATAAGTATGTATGTTTAGGCAGGAGGTTGGTTTGAATCCCAGCGTGTGCCCATTCCAGTGAGAGTAGATAGTACACGCTGGCTACTTTGTCTGCTAGGTAGTAGTAAACCATGTGTGCACTTAGGGGAAGTTGGGTGGGAGAGAGAGAGTGTCTGAGGGCCAGAAAAGGAGATAATGAAAGTATTAGTTTGTAAATCAGACTACCTGTGTTCTGTGATACCATAACAGGCTTTCAGGCAGATGAGGAAGGGGTAGTGCAAGCAAGGGACCTCACCCTCCTTAATGCCAGAGGCCTCGTACCCTCCGAAAGCAAGATTGACTCTCTGGGGACTTTTGGTTGCTTTTTAGAAAAAATATTTTATTGGTTTATTATAAATGCCCAGTCCCTCCTCTTGCCTGGGTGAAAACCGTTCTATGAAAGTTGTAGGAAGGGGCCAGCAGTCAGCCTGCAGAATACTGTTGTCCAGCGGCTGGGACACTGTGGCAGCGTGGTAACTTTATTAATTTACTTTTCTGTTTTCTGTTTCCTTCCTTCTGCTCGCCCTGCAACACGCCGGACATTGCAGGTTTCTAAAGTCAACGGGATCACTCGAATGTCATCGCCGGGTGCAAATGCAGCCAGTGCCAAAAAGATGAGAGAAGTCAGACCTTCACCGTCCAAAACTGTGAAGTACACTGCAACAGTGACAAAGGGAACTGTCACATACACCAAAGCCAAGAAAGAACTGGTCAAGGAAACCAAACTAAATCACCACAAACCCAGTTCACCTGTCAACCACACAATCTCAGGGAAAATAGAAAGTAGCAATGCAAAAACCCGCAAACAGGTGCTATCCCTTGGAGCATCCAAGTCTAACAATACCGCTGTTAATGGTGTAAAAGTCAATGGCAAGTTGAACCAAAAGACATGCACTAAGGAGGTGGGGAGACAGTTAAGGGAGGGGCTGCGCAATTCGAAGAGGAGGCTGGAAGAGACGAATCACATAGACAAAATACAGTCGCCCACCAAGAGAATGAAAGGGGCCGTCAACTTGGCAGAAGCTGCCAGCAAAAAGGCAGCTGTAGAAAAGCCTTTGCTGAATGGACACCTTAGAAAGGAAGTGCCAGAGAAGAGTTTGGAAAGAAATAGGCCGAAAAGAGCCACTGCTGGAAAGAGTACGCCAGGGAAACAAGCACATGGCAAAACTGAAAATGCCTCCTGTGAAAATCGTTCTACCTCTCAAGCGGAGTCCTTGCACAAGCCACAAGACTCAATGGGAAAGCACGAAAAGGGCAGTAGTAAGTCTGGGTGGGGGATGCTGGGGGAGATTCCCATCCTTAGGCCCTCCACCAAGGAATTTCATGACCCACTGATATACATTGAGTCAGTCCGAGCTCAGGTAGAGAAGTATGGGATGTGCAGGGTGATTCCTCCTCCAGACTGGAGACCTGAGTGCAAGCTAAATGATGAAATGCGGTTTGTGACACAGATTCAGCACATACACAAGCTAGGCAGGCGCTGGGGACCCAACGTGCAGCGGCTGGCCTGTATCAAGAAGCACCTCAAATCTCAGGGCATTACCATGGACGAACTCCCACTCATAGGTAAGGGCTGTGGTTTCATTGGCCTTTTGCTGCTGCTTGTTAGTGTCCATATACAACTTTATGCTCCGTTTGCCTTTATGCTTAACCCAACCCCTGTTCAGTTAACACTGCAGAGCTCTGGATCCATCGGTCAGGCACGATGCAGGTAGGTTGTCGAGAGCTTTCCAGGAAGAGTTCATGTCATTGCTTTCCTCCTGCCAATTCTTTATTTCACCCAGGGGAAAAAAGTGCTACGTGGGGTCTCGGTCTCCAGGTTTCAGGACCTTTTCCTTTCCCTCCTGTTTGCTTTTGTAGGTAGCGCAAATGTGGATGTTGATAGCCTCAGTTTAAATGTTGCCTCGCAATATTTTTTTGGACCTTTCCAAAGATGTTTTCCAAACAGGTTGCAGTGCTGCCGAGCTTTAATACAGGTATTTTTTCCCCTCCTCCCGCTTCCCTTAAAAGCGTTTAACCAAGGGGGAGAGAAAATATCTCAGAACTGACTTCTGTTTGGGTACTCAGACACTTAAAATCAGGAATTTGCAGTGACCTGCTGACATTTAACAACCATTAAGTGTCAAGAATAGGCAGTAAAATGTGGTTGATTGCAAAATGGAGGTTTCATTATTTCTCCCAGCAGGTGTCTGCCAGGGCTAATGCTTGAGTGAGAATCACTTATTTAACAGAATTCTTGGTTTATGGTCTGCTGTCAGATATGACACGTGACAAAAATGTGACAATAGTTTGTAAACACATGACAACGGCAGCATACAAATGAACTAGGGAATGAGCGGCCTCCATCTACACTGCCTTTGCAGCCCTGACATAGGAACAAACTCGTGTTTTTCATTTTTGTTAGCCCGTCCCTTTGATTTTGAAGCGTTTTGAGTCAGAGCTTACAGGACCTGCATGTGGCAACTCGAGGCTAGAGTTTTGCCTTTGAGGCATTATCTGATCCAAGGCAGCTATCGGCGCTAGTTGGATTAAAGGACACGCTTTAAACTGGTCACAATACTTTCCTCCCCACCTCATTTTCAGACTTTATTTTATATCACATATGGTGAGTGAGTGAAAATGCCGAACAGCACACAAAGAGATTGCAGAGTTGATGGCGAACCGATGCAGGGCACCACGGAGAAATGGCGGAATTTGAGGAGGAGGAACGAGGGTTAGTGCTCTGTCGCAATCGCCGTGCAAAAACGTTCAAGGAAATCTGAAAATTAAAATCACTCAAGCAGCGATAAGCGAACGTTTTGTATGCCTAATGTATGCAATGGTTGTATGCTAATAGAGAAGAATAATGATCTAAATTTACATTGGCAAGAGAGAGGAGAAAACGTGCAAGACAGCTCGATTAACGCTCCTGGAACAATGTTAACTTTTTAATGAAATACCTTAACTCGGCATTAGGATGGCATTACTGTTAATTATTTGTATTATTTAAGCACCTAAAAGCCTAATTAATAGGCAAGGATTCTATTCTGCTGGGTGCCATATTACCAGAGCAAACAGGGGTCGCTTATAAAATTTGCATCCTATGTATCCGTTCTGCAATTAATTTTCTACCTATCTTGTGTTCAAATTTAAAATGGAGAAAAGCTGGAGATCATCAGTGTACAAAGATAAGAAATCTGTTCGTTCTAGCAGGAAAGATATAAAATAATCTCTGGTGATAAGTGCACACTTATTTAAGTAGCCATGGATACATTTCCCTCTTTTCAGGGCCAAATCACATTTCCACTGAAGGAAGGGGGAGTTATGCCAAGTACTTGTGTAGTGCCAGCGTTTGGTATTAAATGCATACCTGAAGATTTTAAATTTTATTTTTAAATGAACAATTCAAAAATATTCCTAACAGTGAAATTAAGACAATTAAAAAAAAAAAAGTCAGACTCTGTTTCTGCCTAGGATGTGCTAGGTCTCTGATTTAAGCCATTTTGCTGTAAGTGATTAAATGGGGTTAAAACTAATTTTTTTTCCCCCTCAGCCTTTCAAGGGAAGTTTAAACCACATGCTTAGGTCAATCCTGGAAAACATCAGCCTGAGATATAAATGCTTCCAAAAGTTGTGACTGTGTGAAATGGAATTATAATTGGGCTCATTTTGTAAACCTGAGCTGTAGCTGGCCCTATGGAGGGTCTGCCAGATCGGCGAGGCTCCGCTTGAACGATGCGCTGCTCGAGCTCTAATATTGCAGAGTGATTATGAGCGAGCATCCCATGATGCAGGAGAAAATTGCATTTCTTAAATAGCTCATAAACAGTGTTGAAACTAGGTCCTTAAGCTGCCTGTGCGCTATTTGTCCCGCTGGAGAACACGTTAAACCTGGACAGCCCTTCTTTCGAAGTGGGTTACTCGGCTTTATGTAGGTCACCGAGTCTATGGGCATGGAAAGGCATCTTGAATTGTGCCTTCAGCTTATTTGTGAGCTGTGCATGTGAAACGCTAGACCAAAAAAAGTCACAGCCTGTAATAGCGGCCAGCTTAAAAGTTATTTTATGTGGAAGATTAAAAAACTTGGGTGTTTATTTTTTTCCCCCCATGGTGTGTTCCTTTTCTCAGATTCAATACTTCACCATTCTGATAAAAAAAAAAGAAAAAAGTTACTAAATCGGATAAATTTGGTGCCCCCTAGCCCTGCCTCCACCCTTGTCGTACGCTCCTCAAAGATTTACCCTTGCTTGTGGCAGCAGTCAAAGACTTCTCCCCTCTTCTCACACCTTTTCCCAGCCCTGCCTCAGTCACAACTGTTACCGCAAAAAGTCGGGCGCAGGTTTACGGTGCTGAGCCCTCAGCCACTGTATCTGTGCATCCGACAGGAAATATTTACCATAATGCTGCTTGCACTTCTCTGTTGTGTAATAGCGTTTCTAAATGCTCTGAAATGGCCACAACATAATGGGTTTTTACTTTTCTCAAAGAAAAAGGAGAGACAATGTGGCAGCAGCGATGCTGGTGCGAGTTTTGTATTAATTCTTTTTTCCTTCGACAGTGCCCTGTTGAATTGTAGGTGGTCCTTGGCCCGTTTCTTCCCGCTTTCTACTGATGATTTATTTCTGTGCTTTGAGAGGATTTATGATGTTTCTTTTATTGATCCTCGTCCATTTGGCTGCTTTTTATGCTGCAGTTTGTATAATCCTCCATTTTTATTTTTTGACTGGAGTGTGAAATGTGCTAAAACATACAAAAACATAATGGAGTATAAAATACGGATGGCCTCAAACTGGAAGAATAATGTGCCTGGAACCTTTTTACGCAGTTGCAGGCACCGACCCCAAACAACCCCCTGCCTCACTCATCCTTTTGATCACCAGTCCCCATCTTGACACTTGTTTTGCTTCTTCCTGGTATAAACCAGATATGGGACTGGTGGCGGGAGAGGGGAGCGGGGGAGTGCGTGGGCTTTCAAAGAGCTGGGCAACTCCCGACTCCCCAGCCACTGGGTCATGACCAGAGAAAGAGCGTGTCAGGAGATAGCTGGGGGTGCTCTAAGAGAAGGGAATGAAACTCAAGGAGGAGAGCAAATGTAACCATAGGGAAGGCTATGGCAAATAGCAAAATATGATCTGCTGAATGAGTTAAGCCAGCAAAACAGTGGCTAAAGACAGGGCCTGTCTTTAGCAGGAGATGTACGAGACAGGGACAGTCCTGCTCGGTGACAGGAGCTGTACGGGCGGCACCTCCCATATGTGCCATCCTGGCAGCGCGCTTGTAACAAGCTGTCTGCAGCTTTTCTAACCTGCTTCTGTGTTTCCCTTTCCCCTCCTCTGCTGCCTGGCCCACACGGATCCTAGGAGGCTGCGAGCTCGACCTGGCCTGCTTCGTCCAGCTAATCAACGAGATGGGGGGGATGCAGCAAGTGACTGACCTCAAGAAATGGAACAAGCTGGCAGACATGCTGCGCATCCCCAAAACTGCACAGGACAGGCTGGCCAAGCTGCAAGAAGCCTACTGCCAGTACTTGCTCTCCTACGACTCCCTCTCCTCTGAGGAGCACAAGAAACTGGAGAAGGAGGTCTTGCTGGAAAAGGAAATCTTGGAGAAGAGGAAAGGACCTTTGGAGGGACATTCGGAGAATGCCTACAAATTCCATTCCTTGCCCCGGTTTGAGCCCAAAAACGGACTCATCAACGGTGTGGTTCACAAAAATGGCTTCCGCAACAAGTTAAAAGAGGTCGACGTCCCACTGAAGACAGGCAGGCGGCGGCTCTTTGCTCAGGAAAAGGAGACCACGAAGGAGGACGAGGAGGAGGAGGAGGGAGTCCTTAGCGACTTACACAAGTGTATATACAAGGTAATGAGGCAGGCTCTGCCGATTTTGTTTTGCAGAACTGATGACGCTGTTGCCCGGGTGCAAACCCAGCCGGCTGCGGGGAGCCGATGGGCTGCAGTGCCACCCCCATTGCTGTCGCAGCTGGGCGGTCTGGTGGCTTTATCCTGATGTCACTGGCTCTTGGGGGGTGTCTGGAAAAGCTGGAAGGTATTATTGTCATAACGAGATGCACTGGGCTCTGCCCCCCTTCATCTCCTCGTGAGAGGTTCCCTGAATAGTTCTGCCCAATTATCCTTGCAGACACAGTTTTTATTTTCGTTTTGTAGTGACATTTGAAGTAATGTTCTGCTTTCTTATTCCAAGCCTCTTGTTGAGCACACATCAAAGCTAACATCACTAGAAATACTACTATGTTTAGAAAGGGCAAACTGAAGTGCAAACTGTTTTCATCCCCAATGCCAGATTTTGCTCAGCGCTAACGGTCACATGGACACTTGGTCCTCTCTCAAGTACATCCATGTACGAAGGAACGCTGACTCTTTCACTGTATTTTATTTGGCAGGCTCTGGAGAAGGACTTGGCACTGCAGCTCGCAGTGCAGTTTTGAGTTGCGTTGAATTGTGTAGCTGTGCTCTGAGAGAAATACGGCATTGAGTGTCTGTGCCCGGTAAAGGAATATGCTGTTCTTCTCCTTCCAATCTCGCTTCCATCACCAGGAAATGAAGCCAGATAACCCAAAGTGGCTTATTGTTAAGCTATTTAGGGACCGCGTGAGCTCATGACTTGAGGTTTAAAAGCTTGCTTCAGGTTTCTTTTGCAGCCTGTTATGATTTGTCAGCCCAAAAATTCTTTTACTCTGGGTTGCCGGCCTCAATCCCACCTTTGAAAAGCAATCTCTTTGCCGTGCTGCTGTTGGAGGGAAGCTTATCTTAAGGACAGCAGCATTTGTGAACAGCGAAGTGGCATTTCCGTGCTTAATATCCTGGGCTTAATGACGTTAAATGAAAAATTGGATACAACTTACCCTGAATGCTGTAGGAGCAACCTCAAACTTAGTGAGGAAATGCCTCCATCTTCTTTTCCAGTGCAAGTCCTGAGATGAAGTTTTGAAGCTGCAGAGTAACTCAAAAAGCAAGATCGGGTTTTGTGAGAAATATCCTAATCAGGCTTAGAAAATAAAAAAAGGCAAGCGAGCAAAACACAGCCAGTATATCCAGCCCAAGCCTGCTGAGCCCCAAGCCTTTACCCCAACAGGCTGAGAACTCCCAAATTGCTATTGCTGTCCAAAAAGCACCGGCAGTACTTGACAGCATCAGACCATTTGTTAAGTGCCCCAGTCAGTAGGTGGAGGGTGGGAGGAGAACATGGTAGTCATGTGGCTGTAGTCCAGTTCAGGCCATAAAGTCTATGCTTCAGACCATGAAGAGGCCGTACCTTTAGGATGCACGGTCATTTCTGCAGTCAGCACATGCTCGAGCTGGAAGGTGTGTTTAGAAGGAGGCGTCCAGTCTTCCAGGAGCGGTTACCACCACACCGCGTGTCAAGGTTAGAGCCAACCTCTGTTGTGTTCGGCTGACTTTCTGCCAGGGCTCCCGGGTTATTTCCAGCGCTGCTCCTTTCCAGCTGCAGAGCCTGCCGTGCTTTACGTGTGTGCTGCAGGCACTGCCCTCCCTTTCTTTACTGCTAACTCTGTGGCTTTTCTACCTGGCTGATCAAATGTCATCGTTTCTAAGTACGTGGAGTAAACTGCTGTTTGCTTCAAGAAGGATCTGCTGCAACTTTTTCACTCCTCTTTCCACAATTTTAGCTCTGAAAACATCACAAAAATCTGTGCTGCAGCAGACTGAAAATAGCATTTGTTTGCATACGGAACAAACTGAAGGCTTATTAGCAGACCCGAGTGAGGGGCACGCAGAAGAGGTCATCAACACACTTTTTGCCAGCCCTCACCTCAATCTGTCCCAGAAATGCCATGCTGAGAGCTCTCTTCAGCTGGGGACTCAGCATTTTTGAACACTGCTTAACAGGATTCCCTCCTTCCCACCTGTGACTACTGTGAAATCTCTGTTTTCTGCTGATATTTTTCTTTACTATTTTTAACACTCGTGTTGCAGCGTCCTTCTCTGCCTTCCCTCCAGGTGTGGTGATGATGATGATGCTCAGGGTTGGCTCTCATGGCTGATGCAGAGGCTGTGGATAAGAATCAGGAGAGGAAATAGGAAATCTTATTCCTTAAACCTTTCTCTGTTACACTGTCACAGCAACAGAGATTCTGCTCGTTGCTTGAAGCTCCCAGGACAGTTGTTGAACTGCTGAGATGTTTCTGAGGACATTGAAAAGGGTGTTTTGCTCTTCAGCAATTAATTTTGTTTCTGGTTAAATTGCTCCATTACAGCATTTTATTTTCTGAGTTGGCATTAGAAGATTTTACAGAAAATCGTAAAAAGATGAAATGAACAACAAAAACGGACGACAATAACCCCTCCACCATTTAATTGGTGTTACAGCTTTTAGGGGACTAAAAAGATACCAAATTCTTAATAGGGGAAAAAATGGGTATATGCAATTTTAAAGGGTTAAACTGTTGAGGGTTTCCACTTCCTTTTTTCTTGCTTGTTGCATGTATGGAAAACGGAAAGACACGCTTAATCTTGGAAGATTATTCTTATTTTTCTGTGTAAGACGAGAGGGAAGGGGCAAGGAAGCGAACCGAGGAAGCTGCTGCAGAGCGAGTGGTCAGGTCTATGCTCAAGCGACTGTTGGTGTGAGCGCTGCCTTTTATGAGAGGTTTTGTTGTAAAGGGCTGCCTCAATAAATGATTCACGAGGGCATTAAAAGAGGAAGGAAATTGCTTATTGTATGGCAGAGCATCCCACTCTGATGTTTATGGGACTCAGAGAGCCCCAGGCCCTGGGCATTTCACAAACTTTTTTGTTACAGCTAATTATGCTGTGTTCAATTAAAGTGACAACGTTACAACCGTAGGAGCATGGCAAAGTGATAGACTTGGCCTGTGGGGGAAAAGCTGCTTGTAGAGTTGTTCCTAGTTTACTCTTGGGCATAGTTCTTAAATAAATTGAACACAAGAAAAAAACTGAAGTGGTCTGGTAGATCGGTTTCATAATTGAAAAACTAGAAAGGTAATAGTCCAAGTAATAAAATGTTCCTTCACGTGGAGTCTGTAAACCTGTGGTTGCTCAGATGGGCAGCCAGTGGACAGACAGGAGTTAGAGGAAGGAGCAGTGGATCTGGTGAAGGGACAAAGGTATTTTCGATTTCACGTTTGCAGAGTGATGCTCACAAACCAGTATGGGCCCAGCAGCTAATGTGGTGCCTGCCAGGTCTGGTGGTTCAGAGCTTCCCAGGGCGTTCCTTCCGCCCTGAAGCGGAGAAGGCGGTAGGGGCATCACTCGCTGGGTGTACTGGTATGTCTGGGCTGAAAGGAGCAAACAGGTTCTCATGCTTCTGCCTTCAAAGCCTTCAGAAGATGCTTCCCAGAGCAGCTGGTGTTACAGGTATGTGTGGAAGCAGAAAACCAAGTCAGATCCTCTTCCCGTACAGTTCCTGCAGCAGTGCCGAGAAAGAATGTGCTCATTTGGTCATTTTAGTGTGTTTTACTTTTCTCAGCCTTGTAATGACAGGTCCTGGTTCCTTGCATCTGAACTGCTTTTATCGACTTGAACGTACCCAGTTTTTATAAGCAGGTGATTACTGTATTCTTGGTAAACTCTGCTTTTTGTGACCTCTTCCATCATGCACAATACTAATTTGATGCTGAACGTTTCTGTGAATTTCTGAAGTCTTTTTCACCCTTTTCACTGTATGTAAGACCCACATGGTCCTTTGAGCACCTAGTGGATTTGATTGTAAAATGCAGGTAAAGTTGCCTACTGGCTTCTTTGCAACGTGTCACAGAAAGCTGGGCCATGTCCACGTTGGGCAAAGCGGAGTAAGTGGCCTTCTAGGAACGTTCAGTTGGCCTTTTAGATGGTTGGTTTGGTGATTTGATGTGATTGAAGTTTCTGTACCTTTTGAGGTATTTTCCTTCAGATAAGAAATGAGCTTTAGACCCACGCGTGTTCTGGAGACGTTGTCCTCTTTCCCCTTCCGTGTTCTGGGATTGAGCGTGCAAGGAAAAGAGTGAGGCCGGGGGAACGGAGGCACAATTTTTATTTCCACTTTTAATTTTATTTTCTTTTTCCACAGGGTAGGTCTGTTTCTTTAACGACCTTCTACCGAACAGCAAGAAACATCATGAACATGTGCTTCACAAAGGAGCCTACAGTAGCTGAAGTAGAGGTGAGGCCAGCACAAGGGGTGGTAAAAGTTTTTATTTCAGGGGGCTGAGTATGAGGATTTGGTATAGTTGACGTTCAGGCATTACCATAAGCAGTTTAAGGCTGTCTGGTGTGGGAGAAAAATAAATGGTTAGACAGACATTGTCTGGTTCTTCCTTTTAAATTTTTTGGACATTTTTAATAAAGGTGGTTGTGAACTGAGAAAGAATTCTTAGTCTGTCATGTGCTGAAGCAGAGGAGCCAAGAGGATCTAAATTCTGTCTTCCCAACTCATTGTTACTTTAAAGTATTTATGTTCTTATTTTTAAACAGTGTTTTATGTTGAATTACATTGAGGTCATGAGAGCCCTGTAAATTTCTGGCGTTTACATTCTAATGAGAGACACTTTGTTCGGTGAATTAAAAAGGCGTTACTGCTTTCTCTTCCCACAGCAAGAGTATTGGCGAATAGTGGAACAGAAAGATTGCCATGTAGCAGTGCATTGTGGAAAAGTAGATACCAACACCCACGGGAGCGGCTTTCCCGTGGGAAAATCTGAACCATTTTCAAGGTAAGATCACCAAATCCACCCGCTTTGCCAACAGCTTTGTGCTGGCTGCCCTGTTGTGCTTTGTGGAGGTGGAGGCGCGAGGCCGGCAGGGCAGCTTGGCGCTGGGGACATCAGCACTGGGAGCATACACTGACATGCGTCTGCCTCTGTGTCACTCCTCAAACAGGCATGGATGGAACCTCACAGTCCTTCCTAATAATACAGGATCCATCCTGCGACATCTTGGTGCTGTGCCTGGTAAGCGAGGCTCTTTGCGATGTTTCCAGCAGGTGTAAGTGTCTTCTAAATGTGGCAGTGTAGTCAACGAAGTCTCCTCTCTCTTTCTGGCCCACCTGTTCACCGGTGGATGGGGTAGACACACAGTTGTATGTAGCAGGTGGTATTGCAAGGACTGTAGCAGGCGGGCAGATAAAGAATTAATGACTAGTGGGGATTGTGTACCTGGGAGAAACTGGTTGTCCTTGTAGCACACAAGTTTTCTAAATGAATTTTCACAAGCACTCCAGCTGCATGTGAGCCATTGGAATTTACTAGTAGAACTGTCAGCTGAAAGCACAATTCAGTGCCTGTGCAGGTGTTGAGCCTCAACAGACCAGTGGGGAAACAGGATACCTGTTCACAAGTACAGGACAATGTGAAGCAACCTCCCCTGATCGATGGCATTGAGCTTGAATTACGGGCATTTCTAAATGCTCTGAAGAACATTTTTTTACAGCTATTAGAAAACAAATATGTTCAAGGGCACTGTAAGTGGCTGATAGGTATTTTGTTAGTGGAAAACACTGAATTTGTTAAATTATTCTCTTGTGAATTATTCATTCTGGTAGGAAGACTTAAAACTTACGGGTCAGCTTGTGAGTAGAACAAGATTTTCAACTGAAATGCCCTCTCAGACTGTCTTTTGATTAGAAACCGCAGTTACTCAGAACTCGTTTTCAATCTCTGTTTCAGGAGTGACAATTCCTTGGCTAAATATTGGCATGGTCTTTTCTACCTCATGCTGGTCTCGAGACCAAAATCACCTTCCATACATTGACTACTTACATACTGGTGCTGATTGCATTTGGTAGGTATTGCTGGTTATGTTTTCTTCCTATTTAGCAGTAAACTGTTTCTGCTTGACAAAGGGTTTAATGTGTGGACAGTTTTCATGACATGGAAGCCACATGACAGCTAGTCAAGGAAGGGCTTTCCTTAGGCTGACAAGAGAGACACTTGTCAAGTTGACTCCATAGAGCCACTTACTTGTAAGTGATTGAATCCATGCTCTGGCTAAACCAGCACTGCTTCCTTATTTTATGCAAAATACCTTGAACTCTTTATCTACCAGGTCTCTAGTATTTTCTGTCATACAAATTTTTTTCATTACCACATGATAATAATTTTTAATACGATCACACACATTATTCTAGTGTCTTGATGTGGACATAACCAGTCAGTTGCTGACTACATTTACTATTTTGGACACACACTGTGCAAAGAGACTTAACGCTCTGCTTATAAGTGGTTTTGAATGTGGAGAACCCTTCCTGAATTCAGTGCGTACTTGAGCTCTGAGCTCCCAGAGCCTTTGGCTCTCTGGTGTGTCAGGAGAAGGCCTGCAGGGCCCCCTTTGCATCCAGGAGTCCCCGTGGTGGTAGTGGCAGTGTCGGCTGCTCTTCATTCCCATGCCAGTGTGTACTCAGTCATTACCTTTAACTCCCTTGTTTCTTAGCTGCTGCTGATGTCAGGAGTGCAGACCCAGCTGTCACTGGGAAAGCACATGGCCCCAAAAAAAGGATTTGAAATCTTGGAGGGAACCGTTCAAGCAGGAGCTTCTCTCTCTAAATATTTTAAGCTGGAGAAACTTCTGTATGTGATCATTCCAAGGGGTAAGGGTAAACATTGGATTGTGCTGCAGACCTGGGAGTTTGTCACTTTGTCATGGGCATTTCATGGCTCCTCTCCTTCTTCCGTGCATCGGGAATCTATAATCTTAGATAATAATACACTATCAGGACAAATTACTATGTTGTCCTCAACCTTAGGTGAGTCTGTTTCTCTCTGTGACACCCATCTAGTCTTAAATGACAGTAAATTCCAAACAGAAGGTGTTCAGGAAGCCCCTAATTAAGTGCGAGGCCACTTTTCATACTGTGCCTGCCAAACCATGTGCCTTTTGGGATTGAACGGGCCTGAATGCAGCCAGTCATGGCTTTCAGTGGCTGCTTCCGTGATATCAAAGCAGGCCACTGGGCACTGAAGCTCTCCTCTGTCTTGCAAAGTCCACCCAGCATCCAGAAATCTTCTCTTCCAAGGACAGATCCCTGTGGTACTAAAATCAGTGGTGCTTCATTTAGCTGCAGATTGCTCAGGTCACTCTATCTCTCGGGTTTTACCTCCTCAAGAGTAAACAGGGGAGAACTCAATTTCCCTGGAGGGCAGAGGTTGGTGACCTAACGTTTTTACTCCGGAGGGATCTGTGGTGCCCATTAAGAGGGAGAAGAAAATCCTGTTCTGCCCAAGACTCTCAGAAGTCTGTACTGGCTGCTCACTTCCCATTTTTATAGGTACATCAAGAATTGCAGATGAGTGGAATTGCAGCGTGTGGCCCAGTTGCCCCCAGTCAGATAGTCCCACGCATTTCTGTGCTGCCCCTCCTCTTCACACATCCCTCTCGTGCTTCTTCCCAGGCCCATCTTGAGAGGGTCTGCAAGCTTCAACCTTTTGGCTGTTCCAGCTGTATTTTCTGACTCTGAACGGAAAGACTGGGCTCTGCCATCTTCTGCGTTTGAATTTAAAATGTTTTCGTCACCATTTATAATCTGTTATTATAGTGTAACTACAGTAATACACTATGCACACAGAGCTGCTCTGAAGTTGTCACTGTTGTTGATTCTCATCAAGGTGAAGTTCTTCCACTTCAACTCTCTGTAATCCTGGGATTTCTTGGCAAGGTCTGATCATTGTCAATGTATATGTAAGGAGTCAGTCTATGTACACTGGGTGACCAGCTCATCAGAGACCTTGTTGTGGCTCCAGTTAGCTGTAGGAGTAGATATTGTCACCTCTTCTGGCTGTCAGCTTGAAGATCACACAAAGTCATCATCAGTACAGTGAGCAGCAGCAAGATGTTCAAATCATAGGAAGTGCAGCTTCCTACAGGCTCATCGATAACTGTATGACGCATACGGTGTTAATATTAGAGCATGTGCTAAGCAAATATCCTGACAAGGTCTGTAAGGCCAGCAGAACGCTGTATGAAATCGGTGGCAAGACTGGATGAATGACAAGAAAACTGCATCCTTCCCCCAAATCTTTCCAGATTCCTTCTCTTCACTTGTTGCCAGGGTTGGAAAATGGCTCTGTGTGTGTCTGGAGTGGGGGCAAATGGCCTCTAGGTTGAGGTCTCATTGCTTAAAGTGAACTGGTACGTCACAAGAAATCTGGAGATGCTTTTTACTTGCCTGAGCATAACAAACACAGGTAGTGTCACAGATAAAGCATAGCATGGCAGCAGCTCATGGCAGGTTTGGGTTTTGCACCGTGTTTCCCCCTCAGCCCGGACTGCTTAGGTTGCAGTCACCAGGTAGCAGCTAGCAGAAGTTGGGAACAGGTATATTCTGGGTGGACATAAACCATTACCCTTCTGGCAGGGCACAAACAAGAGTAGCAACTAATCATCACCATATTGCCTCCTGCATCCAGCAAAATAGCAGCTCTCTGGATGTGTGAAGCTCAGCCCTGAGTCTCCTGCATTATTTCTTGTCACTTCGGCGTAGGGAAAACTGCTGGCCTGGAGCACAGAGGACAGCTGCTTCCTTGGCTTCTAAAGAAAGGAGGGTGCACAACTCTGCATATACCCATCAGAGTTTTAAATCTCTCCTGCTGCTTTGGCGGCTCCTCATCGGGTCTTTCTTTTGTTGCAAGGAATGTAGGGTTTGTTTAGTTAGTGAGGGAAGAAGGTCTTGAGCTCCTTAGTGTACTAACAGTAAAGGTGATTTGTGGTTTCTTGATCGTTACAAACAAAAATTTTTATTAAATAAAAAGATCCTTTGGTCGATGCACAGGTAATAAAGACAACCATTTATTGGCGCTTAAAGGATGGTTAGCTTCTGCCCATAGTTAGCTGTTTTGGTGCTGTTAAAGTGAACATCGTTCGATTGCCGATTTCTCTGATTCTACAGAGCACCGAGTTTCACATTGCTGTTTTGGGGACTTTGTGTCCTTGGGCATCTAGTGAACACCATCAGACTAGGGCTAAACAAACAGCTTGCCACAAATCCTCAGTGTTTCACCAAGAAGAACTGTGCGGGCAAGGCTGTGTTTAATTTCCTTCTTTTAATCAATGTCCTGGTCTGAATTGCCTGTTACTGTGTAGCTGTGGACCATCATTTACTCCACAGTAAATCTTTCTCTTTTTCTCTGCTAAAACAACAGGTATTGCATTCCTGCTGCGGAGGAGAACAAACTTGATGATGTGGTACATACCCTGCTGCAAGCCAATGGCACTCCAGGGCTGGAAATGCTTGAAAGTAATGTCATGGTAGGTTAACACTGGGAGAAGCCTTCCCATCTGAGAATCAGAAGGCTGCTTTTGGGGCGATTTATTGTGGTTTCATCCTACACTACAGTGACGCAGAGGCTGCTGTTAAAATCTGGCTCCTTTCTACTCACAGTGCTCACCCACGTGGCATTTTTCTAACAGGGCTCACTTGTTAAAATGGGGAAATAGAAGTAGGTGTGGCAGTGCAGTGAATGTCCTTTTTTAATACTGTCTGTAATGTATTTAACCTCACAAAGGGAGTGTTTCCTAATCAGTCTGCCGTCATTGTCATTTTATGATGCCAGTATGCATATGAGCAGCCTAATACTTCCAAGGATTTCAAAGTATCTTTAGTTCCTTTGTTGATTTTGTGGATATCAATTTCCATTTAGTGCGTTTAAGTATAAATTTGGGAGCACGTGACAAAACCCACCTCCCTCAACTGTCCGGGTTAACATCTCTGTCAGAAGCGTGGCAGCAAGGTGGACTTGATGCCAAGTCTGAAAAGCTCTAGATGGAACGTGTTAGATCTAGATCTGTGTGTTTCTAGATCTACATCTAGATCGATGCGTGACTTTCTGCAATAGTGACGGTGTTGTTTCGAGGCTTTGTTTGGGATTGTTTGGCAAGTGAAAGTTTAAGCTGTTGGTTTCGAAGGAGCCACTTCTGCACTTCTCACGCCAATCACTTCAGTGTGAGCAGAAGGGAAGAGGGACCGCGAACGAAGCTGAGCTGCCGCGGAGCACAGCTTTTCTCCACAACAAGCAGCATGTGGCAAGACTCAGCGAGCAAGGGGACCTAACTGTGAAAGAAAGTTCTGATTTACTTTTTTTTTTTCCTTTGTTTTTGCTTTTATGTCTTTCCAGATCTCCCCAGAAATCCTGTGCAAGGAGGGGATCAGGGTGCACCGTACTGTACAGCAGAGCGGGCAGTTCGTTGTCTGTTTTCCTGGATCCTTTGTGTCTAAAGTGTGTTGTGGCTATAGCGTTTCGGAAACGGTGCACTTTGCTACCACCCAGTGGACAAGCATGGGGTTCAAAACAGCCAAGGTAAGTTGAGAAAAGGGCTTAAAATGGATTCATGGCCCTGCCATCTCAACTGACAGCAAAGCAGACGTTCCCGGATTGATAGCACATTGATAGTACAACCACGTCTGGTTTTGTGGACTATTAAATAAGAAAAGGAAAATGTTCTGCAAGGCGTAAGATGATCCAGTGTTCTCAGAGAAGCAACTGAGTTAGTAATTGTATATTTGAAAGGTTCAGAAGACGGTTGCGCCTGCAGACCAGTGTGCGAGGAAGCTTTGCAAAAATCCCTTCCGAGCTAATGATAATATATTGTATTACGCTTACTCATTTTTTTTATTAAGTGATGTTTTCTAGAACCATTAGAATCTCAGGTGCAGATATCTGAAGAACTGTGCTTGTTAGCTCCTACGATAGGCAGAGGCCGTGACTGCTCACAGCTGTATTGCTTGTCTTCATTCAGGAAAAGCTGTTGATCAGGGCAATTTCAATTTTAACTGACTTGAAAACCCTTAGGTTCACTAACCAGCCCCTCTGATACTCAGATGTAAATTAAACCCCCTTCCCATTCCCTTTTTACGCAACTAATCAAGGCAGGTTGCCTGTAAAAACAAACAGGCGAATTGTCCAGTTGCCATGATTTTGGCTACATTTCTATGTTCTTGGACAAAGAATATACGTCACCAATTGTGATCCCAACCTCCTCACGCACTGTGGGTGGCAGATGCTGTTTGGGTAGTGTTTTAGAGCTAAGCCACTAGTAAATTATCATCTGCAGCTTCAGACCAAGTGCTTAGTAAGTGATTAAATGTCCTATGTTCACAGTTTGGTTCCTTAGGGTTAATGGAGTTCTTCCAGCCTGGTTATACTAACTGTATATTAACTTAGGATGAAATATAAAAGATTATTTTTATTACAGATTTATTTGGGGGGAAGGTGGGAGTTGTATATGCATGTAGGTAAAGGAATAAGAATCCTGGGCCAACGTTTTCTGTCCGAAGGTACAGAAATATTTGAACTCCATGTGCTGTATTTATTGCTCTACTGAACACTTGTGACATGTGAAAAAGCCACTCTTGTAAGAGACAGAAATCACTATGCAGCAATTAAAAAGCTCTTCTTGGTGCCTCAAATTCTGAAGACCAGTTTCTTTTGATTAATTTTGAGAACTTTGCACCGGGTAAATATAAGCTGACTGAAACTCCAGCAGATTCCCATCTGTGATAACCTGCCTTGGAAATTGAAGTCACAGCTCTCACAAACTATACAAGAACTGCAGATTTATATCAAAATAACTCTGGAAACGCCATTGCATTGTTCTTTTCCTTCCCATCTTCCCCCCCTGCTTCTTTCCCCAAACTACCCAATGTTCTTAACTCCCTTAACTTCAGTGAATTCTTCCTTGGTCCCTTCACTTTGACAAGGCACTTTGCCATTTTCAAAGGCTGGCCGGGATTGTGCTTTTCAGAGGTTGTGAGATACTCTGTGTAAGGAGCAAGATGCCCCTTTCGGACTGTTAATGAACTCTCTGACAAAGAACTGTACCTTCCTGTCTGTCCGTTCTTGACAGCAGTATCGACAGTTTTTGGCTGTTTGATACATTAACCTTGTTTTCATTCTGTGATCCTGTGACCTGATCTTTTTATCGTAACTCTCTTGACATGACTAAACGATGTTGTTTCATTTCTGTATTGAATGAATGCTCAATCTCCTTTAATATATGGAAAAATGAAATTCTGCATCTGAAATGGCATTGGCTTCAGTGTATAAGGAGTTGGGATAATTGTTGGTATAAAAGAGTTTGTATAAAGCCTGTGTAAAGGGACAGACAGGTTTCACCTAAACCGTACGTGGAACCAGGTTGCTGGCTTTTAAAAAAGACCCTAAGAGCTCTTGAAATTTTAAACTAAGGAGAAAGTTTACAATTGTGGTAGAAGAGTTTGTGTTTGGAGCAGCCGAGGGTTGACTCCGTGTCCTCGAATAAAGCATCGGGCAAAGTCAGTAAAACTCTTGTAGGAAACAGGAAAATACTGGCCTAAGTGAAGGCACTCTGGTCTAGAGGCTTGTAAATATGAAGGAATGTCTGGGTTTCAAGGAGGGCTTTGGTGGTGTAGGGCCTACCAGAGACTCAGCTGAGTCTCTTCTTTCTACCGGTACTGAAATACAAGCGGAAAAAGTACATAGGAAAGATGGAGTTAGTCATCCAGGTGGAGCAGTGCTGCTGCACACCAAAGAGAGCTTATGGTCACATAAGCCAGGTTTAACTCTGTCACCAGTGACAGAATCTCTGTGCACTGATCTTTCTGTCCTGGGGTTACCACTGTGCTCCTGGCTGTCCAGCCAAGATGCTGCCGGGGGCTCTATAGGTATCTTCCCCCCTCCCAGTTTTAGTTTGGGTGAGGAACATGCCTTTAAAATGCCACAGGACTATCAGCCCTCGGTTCCTATCGCAGAGCTGTCTTAGCCTGAGCAGACTGGGTTGCTTTCAGATGAAACCAGATGGGAAGAGGCACTCCAGAAGGGCACCTGATGTCTTCCAAACACCGGTGGCAGCATAGCTATGGGACCAGGCTGCTCTGGAGTAAAGCTGTCAGCTTTACACACATGTCCTGTGGCTGTTTGGGTCCTCAGCGTCAACTGTGTCTGCTCCTCCTGCTTTGTCACGCTGGATGGCATGTAGACATAACCTGTGTCATGCTAAAGGAGGTGAGAGGAGCTGCAAGGACAGGCCATGTGATGCTGATAGGAAATGCTGGCATCCTCCCCCTCACTAGGAGAGCAGCTGCGTTGGTGTGTGACACCAGAACCGAAATGGCTGCAGGGAGCAGCTAGTCAGGAAATCCACATGAGGAGAAGCAGCTGTCATCTCGCTTCTCTGCAGCGGTGGAGCCCAGTTCAAAACCTCATTGCGAAAGAGCTGTGCTCTGATGGTGAGCAGAGATTAAGAACCTCGAAAGAGCAGTAAAAAGCGAAATACCCACTGCCGTGGTGTTTCATTTCAACAGACAGCCTCACATAGAAACAAGGCAACTTTTTAAATTGCAAGTGCAGAAAGAAGGGTTAAGTGTGTGCGTGCAGCATAGAAATTGTTTAAAGATGCCGTGCTAGAGGCTCATAACACATGCAAAAAAAAAAAAAATCCAAAGGCAAACCCCAGTAAACTTGGCATGGCTAAACACCAGGAGAGTGGAATCTGTTTGAAATGAGACCCAAAATCCCTTTTGTGTCCAGAAGCTGAAAACCAAAAAAAGATTGCAAAGAACAACTACCTAAAGGCCAAAATTAAAAATAAATGTAGACCAGAATGAGACCTGTGCAATCAACGTGGCTCTTGGAAGTAGGTACGGACAAAAGTTGTGGACAGCTGACAGAGTCTGGGAGCGTTTCTGGAAGAGTTTTGACAAGGTTCCTCAGAAAAGGCTCTGAAAGAAATTACCCTGCCACGGGTTGAGAGGGAAAACTCACACCGAAAAATAGCTGATTTAAAGAGAAGCAGAGGATGGGAACACATGGTCAGTTATTACCAGAGAGGGAGGTCTCTTTCTGCGCTCCTCAGGAGTTTGTACAGACCAGCAGAGTATCCATAAATAACCTAAAAAGGGAAGTGAATAGCAAAACTAGTCCTTTACACGGAGGCTATTAATGGTAATGACAGCGAAATTTAAATCTATGAAGCGTTAAAAGAAAGCTTTCATGATACTGAGTGATGAGTGAGAAAATGTGTTGATAAATTTTAAATAATCCTCATTTGACGGACACAGCGACGGGCTCTGAACAAGCTCTTGCTGCTGAGAAAAGAGCTTTTGGATTCCTACAGAGCTGCCAGCCAAGTGCTCCAGAGAGGTTTTTAAAAAAACCCGATCCAATGTTAGGAATTGCAAGGGGCGAATAGAGAACAAAGCAGAAACATGGAGGTGCCACTGCGTAACCTCTTCCTACAGCCATGGCGTGAATACTGGAGCAATTCCGAATCCTTAATTGTAAGAGGAATATAGAGGGACTAGAAAGTGCACAGTGGATTGATGATTATGGGTACGAGTTAGCCTCTGTATTAAATGTAAGAGGACTATTCAGCCTGGAAGATTGATGACGGAGACATGTACGATAGTAAGAGCAGATCACAAGTGGCAGGGCCATGGTGATTGCGATAGGAATGTTCGCTGTCTCTCACCAAGCTGGAAAATCTGTCTTTAAAAGAAATTAGGCAGCAGGTCAAAAGCAAACAGAAGTCTGTTCTAAAACACTTCTCTGTATTAGCTGTGTGGAGCCCAGGCAGGCGCTAGCAGAACGTCTGAAGACCATTTTTCTTACCTGTGACCCTCCTTTGAATGGTTTTATTTTGTAATGGGGTTTACAAAACAGGGTGAAAAAATGTTAAGATAAAGGTTCATTTTTGTTTGTGATGAGGAGGTATTTGGTGGGCTGAACTCCTAACCGAAATGGCACCTTCCCGTTCTGCTCCAGCGTTAGCATCAGTCGAAACTTCTCAGACGTTATCTAAAACAAGACGTACCTCCTCAGACACTGGGGAAACTCTGGACTTTTTCTAACTGCAGAGTAAATCAAGGAATTTTCCTACAGAAGAGTTACCAAAAGGGCTAAACCTACCAAAATCACTGTTCGCATCAACAGGAGTTAAAGATACAGCTGTAAAAGCTGACACAGAGGGGACCTGGGATCAGGAAAACAATCCTTAGGGAGGGAATTCTGAGGTGTTTGTTGGTTCCTCCACTTACATGAGCTGCAGGCTAATCTGTGCCTGGGCATCCTCCTGCTTCTCATTTTTCATTTTATTCACATCTCTCCTTGGTTTTTTCCACAGATTAAGGTTAACTTTGGTTTTTGGAAAAAAAAAAGGGAGGGGGATGCCTGAAATGTGGTGACACTGGAATACTTGCAGCTGGTATCCCTCTCTTGGTGGATGCAGACTTTTCTCTGCATTAACATTAGGAGAAGGCAGCAGATAGAGTGATTTCTTAGTGTCAGTGCCATCAGGTATCGCAGATCCTGGACGTGAGTTAGGAACAGAAATACTTTTGTTTAATTTGGACTATAGGAACCTCACTTTTTTGATCGTTTTAAAGGGCTACTTTTTGGTACATCGAATTCATTCCAGATAACGTTTTATTTTCGCATTTGCTCAAGAACTAATTTGGCACTTTCTGTCCCAGGAAATGAAGAGACGACGTATAGCCAAACCATTTTCAATGGAGAAGTTGCTTTATCAGATCGCAACAGCAGAAGCAAAAAAGGAAAACGGACCGACTCTGAGTACAATATCATCACTTCTTGGAGAGCTCAGGTAACGAATTGGGGGCTTGTCGTACCTATTTTGTTTTCATTGACAGACTCCAGAGGTGGATGACGTAAGTAACCCTTTCAGACGCATGTCTTTCACCTACTTAACCAAGCAAAAGCCCAACAAACATACTCGAAGACAGCCACACATGCAAGAAGCAGTTTCCTTGGCTGTATCTGATGTGAGAGTGCTGTGGTTAGCGTGTCTTGCGCTAAGAATCCCCTACTTTAGGCGCCATCAAAGAATTAAAACTACAGTTTGTCTCGGGGTTTTATTTTGCTGGTTCTTGGTGCCGAGTCAAGATTTTCTGATGCATGAGGTGAGCAACGTGGTGCCCATCAGTTAATACCTCTCTCCAGTTTTGCAGCCTCTTGGCACTTGGTAGCCACTGTCAGTCCATGTCTGTAACGGGTTCTGCACCAGGAACCCTTGTCTTCAGCACCAAGACAGTTACACTACAGTTGTGGAAGGAGGTCCTCTGTGTGCAGAAAGTTGTCTTGATTTAAACCACCCAATAAATGAGCAGCTTATGCATGGGTCTATCGCATCCTGCATTAGAACGTGAACGTTGTAAAGAAAAAAAAGTTCGCTCCCCTCTTTTCTCTCCAATATTAAGGAAACATGTTTAGGGTTTCTCTTGAGAGGTTAAAAAAAAAATATGCTGTTGCCTGGCTTCCTGTATAATGATCTTCTCTTTTGTTCCCTACCATGTAGTTCCTACCTATCTTTCAAGTTTGTGACAACTGGTACTCGAGATGTCAAGAAAGTTTTGATGAATGGAACCTACAAACTGTATTTAACTAACTAGCATGTTCATTTGGAAAATGTCCAGTGAAGGGGAAAACGGCCCATGGGGTGTTTTTAGTGTTCAGAAATACATGAGATGTGCTGACTGCTGCCCCCGGGGGAATAATGCCTTCAAGTGCTTTTGGGTTTTGTTTTTGTTTTTTTTCCCCTTGAAGAGGAGAAGTCTGCAAGTGTGAAAGGTGGAACAGAAATGTTGGTGCTTGCTGTTAGACCATCACATCGACCTCTATCAGAGTGGTTCTCAAACTTGTTCTTACACTTAGGTTGGACTTCTCTGGAGGATATTGGTCCTTCCTGTGGCTGCTTACATAAAACAAAACCCCAAACACCACCACCTGAAAAAACCCAACCACAGTGGAACACTGTACCAGATTTTTTCCCCTTTGTTTTGTTTTGTTTGTTTGTTCTGTGTCTTTTGCTGCCTCCTCTCCTGACCTGCCTTGCTTGCTCACTTCGCCCATGCCGTTTGCTAAGCTTGCTCTACACCCATCCGGCTGTGTCTGGTGGTGAGCTTTTTTTATTCCTCCCTCCCATCTGCTCAGCTCACTCCACACTTGCTGCCTTCCACTTGGCCCCAATCTGACCTGCTCTCCTGATGCTGTGTAGTTCAGCATGGGAAGTGTATTGTCCACCTTGAGGATGCCATGGGTGAAGGGCGGCTGGAGGGCTTAGTCTTTATTCTTGATTGACATCTCCTCCTTTTTCCCCGGGTGTACAGCAAGATCTTCGTCCTTTGGCACAATCACTTGCCCTGCTCCCCCTTCCCTGCCTGAAGCACCTTATGGCAGCAGGTCCTTGGTTCATCTCTGCCTCCTGATGAAAGTGGCTGTTACTCCTGACAGCACCGGCTCCTCCTCCTCAAGGTGGCTTTTGGTAACTTCTGCAATGACAGTCACGTTAGCCACATCTACTGACTCGCCACATGGCCCCGAGCCAACCGTCGACCTCCAGGAAGTACTCGGCATTCCCCAGTTCTCTATGGAGCAGTTTGAGAACCACTGGCTTGATACAGTGGTCGCTGTTAAAACCCAGAGGTAGCTTTTGCAATTAGGTAGCGTTTCTGTGGTGCTGGCTGTGTCTCACCACCCATAGGGAATGGTACCAACCTCCAACACCACTCATGGCTTTGCTGTGTGGAGCGCAGGTTTCGGTGGCGATCGTGGTAAAAGGGTGATGATTTTACGTGGCTTTGTGGTGGTATGGGGTGATGTCGATGTCTAATTCCATAAAACATCCACAGGGACACGGAGCTGAGGCAGCGGCGGCAGCTTTACGAGGCAGGTCTCCATTCTTCAGCGCGCTACGGCAGCCACGACAGCAGCAGCACGGGGATGGATGGAAAGAAAAAGCCTCGAAAGTGGTTGCAGTTAGAAACGTCCGAGAGGAGGTGTCAGATTTGTCAGCACCTCTGCTACCTGTCCATGGTGAGTAGAAGCCTTTGGCACCACTAGCGTAGTGTCCCTGTTCTTACGTGCTGTAATGGACTGCGAGCGCTGGTGAGACAGCAGAGGTGTCCTCCTAGCACCGCTTAATTCCAAGATCAGCTATTCAGATAAACGTAACAGTGCACGTAAGTACATATTCAGTCCCTTCTTCTGTAATTTTTCAGGTTTTTTTGGTTATAAATGTTAGGGTTTTGATGGAAACGCCACTGTGGAATGATCAGATGTAGCTGTTTCCTCCTTAGGAGAGAATATGCTCAGCTTATACATGTCCTTAGACCTCTGTTTAAGCAGCACTAGTTGGAAGTAACATTAAAATGAGTTTATTTGAAAAAAACAACCAAAGAAACCCTCTTAATTCTGGCCCGTTTGTTCTGGAGTAAGTGCAATCAAGGGAAGGTCTTTCCCTTGTCACTCTCGACAGCAGTAAGGGACAAGAAATCACTTGCATTAGCTCTCGAAAAGGGATATATGCTTTCTTCTTCTTAAACACTCTGAATCACGTGTGATGCTTCTTGTTTATACCTCCTTCCACTAACCTGTGCTAAAATACAGGTTTAGTAATTCAGACAATAATAAATCAACATTGTGTGCTTAACATCGGAGCTCATTGCCCTTCTCCCCCTGCCCCCACCCCACGTTTTTCTATAGGTCGTACAGGAGAACGAAAATGTTGTCTTCTGCTTGGAGTGTGCCCTGCGGCACGTGGAGAAACAGAAGTCTTGCCGGGGACTGAAAATGATGTACCGTTATGACGAGGTCTGTACGGTTGAACTTTGATACTGAACAGCTGGGGTTAGACTTTGTCCTCTCAAAACCTCAGGAGACTCTGCTGGGGTTTTTCTGGTGTGGGAAGAAGGCGTTTTATTGTGATGTAAGTAAAGAAATAGAGGGAAACACGATTACAAAGATGAAACCTGTGTTAGAGACCAGAGAACCCATCTAACGCTTTGGGATGCTGGAGAACATGAGGTTCTGCTTTGACTGGTTAATTTACGGTCACTTCTGTACTTCAGGACAAGGTGTCTCTGCTGATAACGTTCACGCTGACTTACTCAGTCCAGCCTGGACCCTTCTTTAAGGCAGACTTGTAGAGTACGTGTAAATGAGAGGGTCCAGTAATGGCCTCAAGCAGATGTGACGATGAATGATCACAGAGCTCAAGTTGGTGGTTGACGCCTGTGCTACACAGCCCAGCAAGACCTCGTCACCCACCCAGTTAGCTCTGGTTTTCCAGTGCGAGTTGGCGGATGGGTGAGGAGCAGAGAGCGGAGGAGCAGTTTACTGTTAGCCCCAACTGTGGACAGTAAAGCAGTGGCAGAAATGATAAAATCAGCTCTGAGAGATCAGTAGCTCTTTGAGATGGGTTTCTCGGCAGTTTCTGATGTCTGCATGTAGGGGTACGGGGGAGAAACCCAAAAGGTCAAGGTGAGTCTGAGGAAGATGGTGCCCCTGCAGCTTGCTTTGTTTGTTGTTGCCGCCTCTGTTCTGGTACCAGGTACTGTAGATACCAACAAGTACAACCTACACAGCCCAGACAACAGCAACACTGCCTTTGTAATGCCATAAACACCAGAGTTTCCGGAAGTTATTCAGCCATTTTAATGCATTTCTCTTATTCTTGAGATTACTTAGTAAATAAAAAAGTATTTAGTAAACAATAAGCAATGTTAGCGTGGATTTAAATTTACGGCACGTAGCACTTTTTTCAGCAGCGGGTTTAAATGGTATCTGAAGAACACTGCTGACCCTGGTGCCATCACCTTGCAGCCCAGTGCCTTTATTCCTGTTTAGTGGCCAGAGCTCTGATGGTTCTAGTTCTGCCCGTATCTTTGGAGGGAGGAAGCTTCAGCTGCTGCCTTGTACTTCTTACACACCTCCCAGCTGCAAGTAGTATGTGAGCGAAGCGTCTGCAGAGTTTGCAAATAAATAGATTTCTTTTTTTCTACCCCCGGTTTGGTGCTTTCAGTCAAAACAGTAGCATGGCATCTCTGCCCATCAGAAGTGACCGGAGAAAAAAGCAGATGCTAATTTCTGTTTTGTTTCTCTCACTTCCTGAACAGGAACAAATAATCAGTCTGGTCAATCAAATCTGTGGAAAAGTATCTGGTAAGAATGGCAGCATTGAGAACTGTATCAGCAAGCCCACACCAAAAAGAGGACCTCGCAAGCGAGCGACAGTTGACGTGCCACCATCTAGGCTTTCATCCTCCAGTTCATCCAAAAGTGCTTCAAGTTAATCCTGAAGATGCCAACACTCTCATTTTGTCAATTTATATATATTTTTTGTAATTATTATACCATAGTTTGGAGTACTTGCTGTAGAATACAAGCTGTCTTTGCACTAGCTCTAAAGAAGATTTTCTTCTGGTTTTAGAGAACTAATTTTGTTTTAGCATTAAACTGTTGGATTTTTTTTTTTTTTGTACTTAGACTAGATAGATACAGCAGTCTGATTTTTTTAAACTGCCGTATGTTCACTGTTTTAAAAGCGGCAAAGGGGGCTGATAAAATATTAATTTGTATTGTCCCTACGGCTGACAAAAACAAAAAGCCTTTTTTAGTAACTGTGAAAAAAAAAAAAAAAGGCTTTTAACCCATTTTTGGAATAGGTTAAAGTTTGATGTGTTTTATAATTTGTTCTCCAGTCATGTGAGCAGATTTTTCTAGAGAGAAAAGGGACAGGAGACAAAAAACTTGAAAGAAATTGCTTTACTTTGGCTGTCTTTTATTCTGTCACGGCAAGATGAGTTTTGTAATTTTTTAAATTGGAGATACACACTTTCTTTGGGAGGTTATGGCAGCTGAAGCTGGACTTTGTTTCCTAACTGTAGGCAAGAGGAGGAGATTTGGAGTATGTTCTCTTTTACCAGCACATCACTATGCATCTGTTTTGAGGGGGAAAAAATAAAAATTAAAAAAAATTAAAAAAATAAAAAAAAAGGAGGAAAAAAGACTGCCTGCCTTGAGGAGTCACGTGAGGGAAAACTGTGCCTGATTTCATTAGGAAATCCATTCTGTTATTTTTTGGTGCTGTTGGCTACTTTATCAAAAACCCTTCAATAGCATCCTTTAAAAAAAAAAAAAGTGATCGAAGCCATAAGTGCTTCTTTTGTCATAGATGTGCAATCTTTCTAACATTCCATTGCCATTCCACTGCTGTTCTTCACACCTTGACACAGTCGAGCATTAATTTTTGTGTTGACTTTGTTTCATTATCTGATCACAGTTAGAGCCACTAGCAGGTCTGCAGATTTCTTTTGAATGTGAAAATGCGTTTGCTTTCATCTTGTCTGTTTGGTTTTTTTATTTCTCATGTTGTAACAAAAAAAAAAAAAAAAGAAAATCACATCTTTTGTACATATGCTTGTAAATTTTTTTAAATACTTGAGCCTTTTCTTGGGGTGGGGGGAGGGACGGCGAAGAGACAAGATGAAGAAAAGCCTTACGTTTCACTTTCTTCATCGGTTGGAGTGGATGCTTACAGGGTTTTTCTTGTAACATTTATAAGTGCTGCTTACATCACTGAACAACAACAAGAAATAATAATGGAGTAGCTGTTGCCCTTTTCTGGTTGCGTGTACAGTATGTGTGGAATAAAAAAGGGAAAATGTTTTCACAACCTGTTTTGTTTCGTAATTGACTTCAACAATACCGTAGCTACCCATATTGCACTGAGCTTGCCAGTGGTGACTGTCAGGAACGTCCTCTCATACCATTTGTTGGTTGTTGTTGCAGAAGACTGAACTGTTTTGGAATATTTAACAATAACATAAACAGAGTCAAGTGTTTTTCAAATGTGGTTGTCTGGTTTTTATGGCCTTGCTGTGTACTTTTTCCCTCTTGACAGTAAACTTCTGACTATGGCTTACAGTTTGACATTTAATTTATTAGCGCTGCTCTGCTCTCTTTCCTTGTAAGGAAAGACTTCATGTTGTTTATTGCCAGTTTTTTGTTTACTTTCCAGGTTTGTACTACGAGGTTTAATAAAAAAACAAAACTTTTTTGGACATTTTGTCTGTCTTCTGGAAAGCGAGTGACTAAAGTCAGCTCCTGCAAGTAGAGTGTCTTTCAACAGCTGCCTCGTTCAATAGTAAGTATCTAATTGTAGGCAGTGAGCGTCCAGCTTTCATTTCCCAGAGGGGGATCAGGGAACACGGGGACAGTAATAGGAGAGAGTGAATCCTTAAGGAAACTGGCCCCGTCCCAGCTGGCTGGGAAGCAGGAGGAGATGCCTCATTCCCCACCACTGGCTTGGCCAGGGATTGACATCACAGCTTGTCCTTTTACTTACGCCATTTCTGTTTACATTCCTTCCCTCCATGCATGAAGAGCAGGAGCCAGGAGCCTTGCCAAAGGAGAGCAGAGCCCTGCAAATAGAGTGTGAGACTTGACAAGAAACAGGGGTTAGACATGTTCAGACCTCAATTTCAGAGAGAGGAAAAAAAAAAACCACCACTGCAGAAAAAAAGAGCAGCAAGAGGATGATGACTGTAAGTTCCAAAGGTTTATAAAATGTACGTCTTTAATTTATAATTCATTTGGGTTCATTCCCCTGAACTTGCTGGCTTGCATCAGATGTTACCACGGAAAAGTAAATGACACTGGTGCTCAGTATAAATAACTGGGGGGTTTTTTTCCTGATTGCTGAATTAGTCTCCTCTGTTCACTGTTGTGGATAAAGTATTTGGGTAATCAAGTAAAAGACATGGTTGGGATAGAAATACTTTATTTTATCTTGAAAGAGGAGTAAGTTTATACAATGCTAAGGTATCTGCTCCATGAGGAGTGTAACATTCCATTAGGCATTTCTCCTCCTTTTCAGTGTCTTTTTTCCTTAACACCTACAATAACTATGTTGGTCCTGGATAAGAAGTGAGAGCGAGTAGAGGCTGCTGCATTAGGAGACAAAGGCAGTTGGCAGACAGTAGGTAGTAAAGAGTAGAAAACATCTTTTCATTTTGGTTTGGATCCTAAATCTTCAGTTGCAGCAGCTGCAAACATGCAAGGAACACCTCGGGTTCGGTTTTACACATCAAGTCTAAGGATTTCAGCCATTTAAAGGTTAGTGGTCAAAGTAACTTGTATCTTTCCCCTGTAATTCTCTTATACATAGTATATACAACAGGTTTACTGCTCCCCTGAGCCCCAAGACTACCGGTAAAGTGTGTGTGCTTTAGGCATTTTTGTTGTTGTAAAAAACCACCCTCCGCCCATCCGCCCGGCAATGCTGTAAAAAGGCAGTGTTGTTACTGAGTAAAAAGATCTGGCTGTTAATGCTTGGTTAGGAAATGGTTACACAGGCAAGCTCTTCATTCACGGGGTCACTCATTCCGAGGTCATTCTGAAAGGATATGGGTTTAAGATTCAAATAGTTTGAGAGTCACTTTCATCGCTAACATCTGAAGCGCCCTTTCTCTCCGTTACAGCGGCAAGAGCAGTGTCCACTTGAACCTCCTCTTCATCAGACTGGACAACCGGAGACTCGCCTTCGCTCGCGTCTTGGCTGGCAGAATCGGTACAGGTCGAGGACAGCGAAGACAGTTTCTGTCGTAGTTCGGACTGGCTTGGGACCTGAAGACTTATCTCATTCACATAGGTGCTGCTGGAGTCGGGCCCTTATGGTTGGAAAAAGAACAACAACAGTCAAGCTGTGGGTCAGCAAGCGACTGGAGAGGTCAGTGTATGAGCTGAGCTCAGCGCTGGTTCTGGGCTGCATTCAGACAAACCAAAAGCCACAGGAGACAGGCAGGCACAGCAAGCTCCAGTTTTGACTAAAAAAATCAAGATGCAGAAGCAAAACCAATCCTTGCCCACAGCATGAAAGAATTCCTCTGGCACAGCTGGATGGTGGCTCAAGCGCCCAGGATTGGGATTTAAAGGCTGTGCTTCCTTTGTATCCTACGCAAAGAGACTTCTGAGTGAGGTCAGAGTGGTGGTGGTTGCTGGCTGTTTGAGAGGTCAGATTTCAGAACTATCTTAGATCCTCTACTCTGGACCCTTCCTGGCAGCAAATAAGAAGGAAAAATAGGGAAATTTTTTTGGTTCGACTTACCAACCACCACAGAATGCAGCAAACCCAGCGCCCACAGGCTGGCAACATTTAGCGCAAGACAAATTTGAAAGTGTTTTAATGGCTTGAGCTGACTTTCACTTTCACCCGTTTAAAAACTGACTTGCATTCTGTGGCATTCAGTAAAATTGTGAAATAACCCTCGCCCTGGCCAAGCCCATCCTCTGCTGACAGCAAAATGAGGAGTTACCTTTGAGCCACCTCATCTTTCTGGAATGAACTGATACACCACAAAACCCTCGAGGAGACAAGTGTGCCTTGACTACTCACTGTAAGCTTTTCATGTTCACAGCAGGTAATAATCACCTTTACACAGGGAGGAAGAAAATTACCTCAGGATATTATTAACGTTTTTCTCTACATATCCCAAAATACAGGATGGGATTTAACATAACAGGTTCTTCACTGTAAGTACTTTCATAAAAATATTTCAACCTGTATTTTCAAAAGAAATCCAAGTCTAATTAAAGGAGCGTCATCATCTTCCCCAAGAAAATGTAATTTGGCTCTTTTGAGAAAAGGCATTTTAGTATTAAGGTTTTTATTAAGAAAGCACACTTTTCCTAGGTGGTGGATAAAGTATCCATTATTACTGTTCTCCTGCTTGACGCAGATCCCTCATCATGCTGCAACTTGCCAAGACATAAATCTGGTTTGGTTCTTCAGAACACGGAAACCAAATTTTGGATTGATTAATTTAATCCAAGTTAACTCACCCTACCAGCAGTAAGGCTGTTCCAGAATCACTATTTAGATGCTTCCAGAACACTGTTACGTTTCACACATCTGGACTATGTTGAACCATGTCTCTGGGTACCTCTAGCTGAAGATCTTACACTATACAACTGGTCTGAATTTACATCAAAATGCCCAAATTCTGGACAAATTTTAGGAAAGCAGCCATAAAAACAAACCCCAAACTTTCTGTTGATGTTTAAAATGTTCCCCATTAACTTTATATAGAGAAAAAAGCACTTTAAAAGCAGTATGACACATCACCTACCCATCCCATGACAAACAGAACATGCAGCTGCAGCGAGTCAATGAGAAGAGAGTCAGGAAATATCACGCAGTTTTGCCCTGCAACTCAACACTAACGCTTTGAAAACCACTAATGACAAATGTCCAATCTACATCAAGGCTCCTGAGCTAAGAGCAGCCGCTACGGATTAGAGCCATCCCGGTGATTTATGGCTTTGTCTCTAAGCACGCTGTCGTGACTAGAATCCTACCCAGCATAGGAGAGAGCACGGTGTTGTCTTCGCCTCCTGAGTTTAAAAAGACATCGAGTGCTTCTTGGTCAGACATGTCCATCAGGTCCATCTGCTCCAGCATGTCCACGTTCACCTCCATGGAAGACATGCTTCCGATCGGCTCTGCAGTAAAAACGGCGCAATGGGCAAACTGAGCATCAGCTACACCATGTTATTACCCGTAAATGCGTCAATAGCTGCTGTAATTGTATGCATTAGTACCAATTAAATCAGATATGGAAGGAGCACAGCCCACCGGAGCTGCTCAGCAGCAATCTCAGCCCAAAGCCGAGAGTACTCTGTGCTCTCTTTGTTGTGAAACTGATGTCATTCCTGGTTTTATAAACCAAAACTTTTTTTAGCAACAATATTCTAGCAATAGCATTGTCAGAAATGTGCTAGGATTTGAGAAAAAAAGATTGCAACTTTCCATTCTGTAACGCTCCAATTCTCCCAACTCAAAGCTTTTTTTTTAGAGAAAAATCACACGCATTTAAACACACAATCACTAAATGTCAATCCATGAAAATTCAGAACGAAGGATTAGTGTGAACAGAGAGCAGCCGTTCTTCCTCCTCACTCAAGTCTCACAGCTGCCAGGAGTATGTAAAACACAGGCTGATGCCCCGTATCTTCTCTCAGCATGGGGGTTTATCCCTATTAATCACTCAAGCAAATTAATTATTATTGTCAATATAACACGTGACAATGCACAAGGGAATTAAACACTTGGATGAGCATCTTCTTCCTTCAACAATACAACATACAAACACAGAACAAGTAAGTTCAGGGAGGGGTACGCAGATCTAAGTGCCATTGCTGCTGGTCTTTCTTGGAGCTGAGACAGAATCTCTCCATTTTTTTTTCCTGCCACACAAGTGACAATCTCCTGCTCACTCACTTTCTGGTCCTACAGGCCCTGCATTTTGGCCCAGCAGGTGGATACATCCCGCATAGAAGAGCCTGTAGTCTACAGCATTCTTGTGCTTTAACTAGGCAGGAGATGCCAGACTTGAGTCATTTCATAATGAGGAGAGAGCTTAATCTCATCTCCCATCTCATACTCTGTGTGTTCAGACAGCAGGAATAGTGACTACCTGGGAACAGGTTTGAAATAATACAACACTGAGCTTTAGCCTGCGCTTGTAAAATGTTCCTGAGGCACCTCCTGCCAGGTGACAGTCCCAGGCTTTGCACACCAGGGGCCAGAAGCGGCCACCTCCTTCCCTGGCTTTATAGATGTGGACGCACTCTTCAGCTAAAAAGTGCTGTTCTAGATGTACTTCAGTGCTTTGCATTTCCTCAGACAACGAGCAGAGGGTCTGACTGGTGTTCTAAGGTGTCTAGTTCCCCTGGAACCCAAAGTTTGTTTACAGAGCTAGTCTGGAGTTTCAATTCCACCAAGGAAGAATTCAGACACCACAATGCTTCATCTGTCAGCATTAGAACCGCTGCCAACTCTGACCCCTTCAACAAACGTTCTCCGTGTTGTTTGTGGAATACAGGGAAGGGATTTTAAAACTTGCCTCGCCTCTCTGCTATCTGCAGGTATCCTGTGGAGAGGTACTGCTCCATGTCCTGCTGGAAGGCTTCTTCAAAGAACTTCTGACGTTCCTTTAGCTTCATCTGCTGCGTGTGCTCCATATCCAAAACCTTCTGGGCATGTTCAGCATCTAGCTCAGCTGAGCGTAAAACAAACAAACAGATAAAATATTGCATGTATATCCCCCCGACTCCTGGAATTTAAAAGCCACCGAACCAGTTCAATCCTGGCAGATTGTTACTACAGGCTGTTAGAAAAGAAGGCTCCAGCACTTTGCAACTCTATTTTAAAACTGAGAGGATAAGAGTAAATATTAGGTGGCACAACCTTCACGTTCAAGTGATGACATAACTGTTGGTCCGTAGCTTGTACAGACACAACGACAACTGAATTTGCTTAGCTGTACCGATGCTGGGTCTCCAGCAGTTCCTCTTGCCTCCTACAGCAAAAGAAGTGTTAGACTGAACATCACGAACTCCTTCCCTCCTGTTTTGCTCTGCAGGAGTCACTGACTGGCCAGAGGATGTAACGGCTTTAGAAAAAATTCGTTTAGGACGAATATATAAACTGGAACCCGCCCTCTCAGAGTTCTCTCTCCATTCTTCTAAACTGGTCTCATGAGCTCTCTGCTTACAATAAAAAAAAAAAAAAAAAAAGAAGAGAATTTGCTAGCAGAGCTGCTGCTGGGGAGGATGGAGGTGGCAAGACGAGAGGAGCTGCTGGTCGGGAAGCTCCATGCCCATTAGGGGAAGCTCCACAAATACTGTTGGGTAAAAGTAAGTCCAGACTGTCACACACCATACAGACACAGCTAGAACATGGCATCCAGACGTCTAAATGCTGAAAAGAGCACAAGGTTTTCTAGGACGAGCATCATGTCACTCTTGCTGGGAAACTGTTATGTTAATGATATTTTACAGTAAGAAAGATGATTAAAAGCATCTCCCATTATGGAGATTATCATCCAAATGCAGAACATGTTTTATTAAACCAGGCAAAACCATCAGAGAACAGTAATTCACTCTGTTGCCTGCATCAAGGTCACAGATCACATACAGAAGCAACTGAGCTGCGATAGTTGCCGAAAGGAGCCACAAACCTGGACTGACACACCAACTATCCATTAAAACATCAGTAACCAAGCTGAAATCTTTTTCTTAAAGCAGATTTCAGAAGTAAAACTCGGTGTATAATAAGGAAAGCGTTTTCCTTTAAGTCAATACCTCTCTTTTATCAGTTACACTGTGAAGTACAATGGATGACTCTACGTTCCTTGGAGCGACTCCTTCACCACAGTCCTCAATGACGAGCGATTATTAATAATGCTGTGTATGATGCAGAAATGCTGTTCAGTTGTAATAATAAAAGCCAGCAGCTCTGACAACAGATATGTCTTGTCTTATAATGTATTCTGACAGTTCTGCACTCTGCATTGGTACTTCAGGATATTTTTAACCCCAGAACGGAGACAGCATCCAAACAACGCAGGAGACTGATACTACTTTTTGCTCCATGCCACACCCTCTGTTTGTTTCCACTCTGCCTAAAACATCCAGTTCACCATTGAATTGTCACTGGCCAAAGCTAAACGGGAACAGCTGCCCACTCTGCCGACACATTCTCCAGAAACTCAATACTCCCTCGCTGAAGAGCCGTTACGGGCTTGTTCTCCGAAGTCAGTTAGAGGGAATTAACACCAAGAGCCCCACTGCACGATTTCATGCTCGGCCAGGTGTAATGAGAGTTGCTTGGCTAAGCAAAACCAAACTGCTACACGTGGGTTGCTGTTGGTTGTGAGAAATGCTACGGATGGCCAGCGGAAGCATCTGAAACAACGGAAAAATGGCTGTATTGTTGCTCTGTATTCCCTCATAGGCTGTTTGTGTCCGCATGTGAATTCTTCCAGGCATCACTCAAGACCTGACACACTTAAAATATTATCACGTTTTTCCTTTTGCCATAGAATTGTTCCTTTGAATTAGTGCCTGCATCTATTTCTTAATGGCGTTGCTGTGCGCAGCAAAAAAAAACAGACTGCAGAGAAAATGCTAATTCACAATCAGATGCAGACTTAAGGACTTGTCACGGTAACCCAAACAGAAGGCGACTTCCATCCTACACCAGCTATGACCTTCAAGAGAACAGAACTAAAAGGAGGCAAAATATTTCTTATAAATTGGAAGCTCACGTGCTGATGTACAGCTTTCTGCACCATCTCCAGAACAGCCCCATGGCCAACCCACAGGGTACCCAGGAGCCAGCCCTCGTCCTCAGAACTTCCACTTGCTACAAAAGCTCATGTTGTCCAGCACTGCTGAACATCGCGCTCTCCCCGGCTTCGCACTCCTCCTCACCAGCCACCTACTTTTTGACCTGTTACAAGTTGTTCATTGCACCCACTGTGCAGGCGTTGAGGCGTGGAATTGAATTCCATACTGGAACCAGTGAGCCCAGCCCAAAGTGGGCTCTGGGTACGCGCACCCCTGCTGAGATGCCACACTGCCCTCACCTCCTCTAGCCAGGTGAGGATTTATCAGGGAGTTTCAAGGGACAACTCTACTGCTCCAGACACCCCAGCAGGAATAAAAGCTACGGTCACCATCTGCTTCTGTCCCTGTGGATCCTGCCTATATCAGCTAATGGGACCTGGAAAGCTGGATCAGCTAATTCCAGTCATTAAAAGGACTGCCCTGTGCTCTTAAAGGTCAACAGGAAAAAAAAAAAACAAAAACCAAACCGTGCCCAGAATGTAGTCCTTAATGTACAGATTTTCCCTACAGGTGTTCTCCCCCTCAGCCTTTTTTTCTGGGGAAAAATATCCCCATATAGCTGTGCAAACAGGCCAAAGACTTAGAAACGGAGACGAGACTGGGAGCACAGTAGTACTATTTGGTAATGTCCATGTTTTCACATCTTAATTTACATTTCTGGTATCCTTCTGCAGGCAAAAGCTGTGCTACCATGTATTCCTATTCCAAGATTAAAGTGAGAACCTCAAGATAGGTTATTTCTTAATGACTTTGTAAAATGAACTCTTTTTCTCGGAAAATCGCCCCCCCGTACCTTAAGTGTTTGAACTAGACACTAGAAGAATCCACCCTCCAAAGGAACAAATTACAATAGCTTACATCCACACACCTCGAGTATAAAGGACACCGTTTTCTGATATCACTTATACGCCCGACTGACACTTCCTACAAATTAAAATTCTGCCGCAGTAGCTAAAATTTCTGTCCAACCCACAAGCTAAGTGACCATTTTCAACTTTAATCTAAAATATTTTCTGGTTACGCACAGCAGATTTCCTGAGTATGGCTACAAATAAAGCAAATTAGAAGAATGACTCAAAAAATCAGCAGCTGAAAACACTGGTTGTTTAGATGGCTAACGCATCCCTCAGACCTGCCGTGAGAGGTGTCAGGTTGTCCAAATGGACAGCTCTTCGGTGCTTTCATACTGTTACACAAGCAGTTCACCGTCCTTAAAGTAATTTATTATGTTACCTTATAGTTCTCATGTGAACTAGAATCCAGAAATGGATCTGTTCTAAAGAGGGAAAAGCACAGAGTAACACAAAAACTGGAGCATCGATTAAATGCCCTTTCCCCCCACGCCGACTCTGTAGTTCACCTGGTTTTTGTAGACTCGTTCAACCAGACCACAAGACGTACAAAAGTATTCTCAGGGATCTTTGCTTTCACTGAAGATACCAAAGTTTCAAGCAGCCCTTCACTCCAAGTTTTTGATGTTCCTCCTGTACTGGGAGGCCCAAAACTGGACACAGCGTGTAGACATGCTGAGTAGGGGAGGATAATCCCTTCCCTTGATCTCCTGGCCACGTTCCTGTGGCCTCCTGTGCTGCTCGAGCCAGGTCATTGCCCACCGCACTCCCAGGGCCTTTCCCCAGGGCTGCTCCCTGGTCAGGGAGTCCTCAGCTGGTCTGGCTGCAGGGGCTCCTCCTGTCCAGATACAGGGCTTTGCATTGGTACCCGGTGAAGTTCATCCCACTCCTCCAGCCTCTCTGCGTCCCTCTGAATGGCAGCCCTGCCCTCGGTGTATCGACCGATCTCCCTAGTTTGGAGGAGTCATCAGCAAACTCCACCACCTCCTCCAGGAAAGACCAGTGTGCTGCTCCTCATCACCCTGCAGGCAGGGTATGACCCATTAACCGCAACCCTCTAAGCCAAGCACTCATTCATCCATCTTGTTGCCCATCCATCCAGGCTGTAACATCATAATCTGGCTGCAAGAATCTTGTGTGAGATTGTCAAAACCTATTAGTACTCTGGCTAGTCACTAAACAACCAAAAGCCTTCAAAAATCAGAACGATCAAGACAGACACCGGAATTCAGACAGCCAAGAAACTTCTCAAGTGCATTACAACTTTGTGACTTACACTTGCAGCTGCCTCATTATATACCCTTTAAAGTAAAAACATCAAAGCCAGACGAGACGCCGGGGAGCGCTTCAAAGAATGCAGTTTTTCTCAAAAATGATTAAATTATTCTTGACAGACTTTAGCACACGCTTTGATAACATGAGGGATGAAGTTCAGAGCACTCTGGTGCTACGCTTTGCTGGGAAGAGGGGGGAGACTGTTGGCAAAACTTGGAAAAAATGGTAAGATATGGAAATTAGCTATATACAGTCTTTCTTCCAAATAGGAGTGAAAATAAGTGAAAACTACAAGATTTAATTGTTTTTAAACTGTGATTGAACAAGTCTCTTTTCAAAGTAAAAAAAAAAAAACCCCGAATTTCCAAAAGTATTTAAAATGATTTAATGGAAATAAAAAAAAAATTAAGTCCTGATTCACTAGAATGTGAAGTCACGATTTCACTGCACTTTGGTGACAGAAACATCATCTCTGTTGGAAAAAATACACATCATTCCAAATGAGATTTATTGTCTGAGCCCCCTCTAAAGCCTGCATTTCACTAAGAGGTATTTTACTGAAATTAAGATTATCAAGATGATTATTAAAGTATTTCTTCCTTTAAGCAAGCAGTCACTTAAAAGGACTGTTTGTATTCCTTGACAATTCCTAACTAGTGTTTTTATAGATTATATCAGACTATGAAAACTCTAATTAGCCCAGAAATAATCGCTGAAGAGGAAAAGCAGAGGTTTTACCAGTGCAGAGAAACTGGGTTTTTTAAGTTGCCCAATAAGCAGTTTCAGTAAGTTGGTTCTACCTTGGAAATTCCCTCTAGAAAAACAAATCACTACTTGAGATCCTTGAAAAATACAGAATAAGCCTAAATAAATAGCAGAATAAACCACTGAAAACAACCGCCCGTGTATGCCAAGATTCCAGTTACTACAGCAGCACCTGGAGGAAGCAGCAGCTTCCGACCAACATGATGGGAAACAGCCTGGGAAGAGGTTTCCACATGACTCCAAACTCGATCTGGCTACCAGGAAATCATCGTAATTAAGAGAAACTAAAAACATCCTCCACCAAACAACCAATGGGTGAATTGGGTTCTAACGCCATAAATACATCTAGGATTAATAAAAAAAAATAACCACACGGGAAGGGGCGTCTTAGGAAGGGCGTCGTCTGACTGCCCCATTCCTCCTTTACTCGGGTTTCTATCCAACTGAACGAGAAGAAGAGGTGACAAGGGAAGGGTAACATTAAGCTGAACCTCCCTAGCATAGAAATTAAGTTGAAAATAAAGATTTATAGTTTTGTAGGAACAATTCTGTTGGTAAGCTGCAAAGGATTTATTTCCAGTATAAACAAACCTGCCAACATCTCACAGATCTTCAGCGCATACAGGTTCATTTGTGAAGACAATCTGACTTCAAAATCTAGCCATGCACTAATAGAAAAATCCCACGGTGACAGAAAAACAGTTCCAGTGACTCAGCACTGCTTTACTGTTACGAAAGCTTGTATTTAGTGCACACACCCTCCAGTTACTGTTTTTTCTGTCTTACCTCAAAAATACTTGTTTTCAAATGAAAGAACTAATCAATAGCAAATCTAAACCTAAAGCACTTAAAATAGAAATGGCATTGCAGCATTCTTCTGCTGAGGTTTGCAAAAGTCCATGGAACTGTCCCAAATAACATTAATAACATCCCATCATCCGAGCACAAATTGATCTATTGAACTATTTAATTTTCCATTGCAAAACGATTTCCAAAGCCTTTGCTGTGGAACTGGAAGGCTCTTAAGGAGAGGCAAGGGGCTTCTGTTACTACAAGAACAGTGCTGATCTTCACCTTTGCACAACCCTCAGATATTTGCTTCCTAGATCAAATTATGTGCGTGGGTAGACACATAAATCAGTTATGAGATACTGTTTCGCTGTCACAACACATCGTGCACAGGTTGAAGACAGGGGTACCACAACCTGGCAAATCAGTTGGCAGGTATCAGCTTTGACCTGTCCTTAAAAATAACACCAAGTGCTGAACTCCTGCGTTGGTGAAACCGGTCTTCACCAGCGCTATAACCACCTTCAGACGCGCCGGCTGGCGGAACAATGCCGTGCTAACAAATGTGCTTTACAAACGGGTGGTAAGTAACACTGAACAATGGTGAGACATCTCTGAACATCAGAACTCTTAAAATGTTTTTATTTAATAGCGAGGGAGACCATTTTGCAAAATCAAATTATATTTGGAAGTGTTTGATGCCGGAAACCATTCCAAATCACCAGTCCTCTCTCATCTGAACCGGTCATCAAACTAAAGTTCTGAAAGCACAAAGCCTGTGAGCATCACTGCAGTCAACTGCAAGATCTGTCTCTCGGTTATCAGCACAAGCGACAAATACACCACTTATTTCAACAGATTCTGTGCCCAAAGGTGCACGTGAGGCACTGAAGCACGCATGTCTACCCGTTGGGAGTGAGCTCAATCGGTACGAAAGGACCAGGGATTAACTACAAAAGAACAGACAGGAGAAAGTATTGGGGGTTTTTTGCCATTTCTTTCTAAGCTAAATATAACGGGAAGAATTCTACAAATGAAACCTAACTGCTCAAGCAGTCAGAACTGCAGGAGCACCAGTGAAACCACTCTCTTCCTCACGTAGAAGCCCAATTTGTTTACAATGTCAAATTTCATATGCTGCAATATTTTTTAAAAGACCATAATCATAAACACACACAGAATGCTGAAAGTATTTCTTTTTTCTTGATGACTCAGTCTATTTCCTCTTCTAGTTCTGTCAAAACAACTTTTCCAACACAAGCAAAACCAACTGCTATCCATTCATCCTATTAGTGCTGGTTTATGTCTTTGTTCTTAAAACAGGAGAAGACAACGGACCATTAGATTACAAATCCAGCCCAGTTCAACCCTGTCCAGTTAATGTCCCAACATGAATCACACGACAGACTATCTTTAGAAATCCTCCTGGTAACTCAACGCTTTTGCTTGGTACGATTAGCAAACCGAGAGCTGAAGTACTGTTCGCTCTAACGAACCAGCATCCGGGAGCATCCAAACAGAATAACCCAAGAGGGGACTTCCTTCTCCAACAGCCGGCTATCGGGGCCGCGCTGCCAGCTCAGGAATTCTACTAGTGAGGCTAATTTGGAGCATTAGCACTGGCATGTCTTCTCCAGACTCTTTATAATGCTGTAAGGCAGATGTCTTCAAACTCCATTACTGTAATCTCTTACAAAAGTGATGTTCAATTAACGGGTTGCTTTTAAATTCAACCAAATGGATGGTAACAACTCTCAGGAACAATAAAAGGAAAGCAGCCAAAACAAAAATCATGCATTTACAAACAGAACAATGTGGCTGAACACAAAGCAGTATTTTTGGAATACATGATTATTTTCACAGTTAAAACCCCTCATTTTTTAGTATGGCATTAAGGACAAGCCTTGGCAAGCAACCCAGACAACACAGGCAGAAGGGAGGAAAACCAAACCCCTAACCTTCCCTACAGCCTGTAAACTGCGACAGAAGAGCGTGACTGCGTTTACTTTCTTGTTTTGTTCAACCCTGAGAAACATCTTGGGCTTTAAATTTTCCAGGATCTCAGTATTCCATATGGTAGCCAATATTTCCTACTAATAGGAAGAGAAACTACCAGGTCACAATGTATCAGCAGCTGTCAAATTTTAACTCTGACATTTGAGTTTTTACCATGCTTATTCTTTAAAGACAATCAGAATAAACCAGTGCACCGTTGGCAAAATCAAGGTCGACCATCGCTCACCCAAACAACGAACCCAATTTGATGGTACTAGATCGAACTGGCCCTGCCACACCAGGGAAGCACAGGTGGCTGGGTACGGAAACGACTCTTCCAAACTAAACAGTTCTGAAGAAGAAAGCCCTGCGGTGGTTTTTGTTTGTTTAAAGAGGATCAGCCAACATCTGTCCTCCTGACATCAGGTGTAAAACCAACAGCCACCCTACTGTCAGCTCCAGCTAAAGCCATAATGGCAACTGCATTCACTCAGAACCCTTTTGCAGCTTAGCCGTTAATTCATCAACAACGCTAACCTGTGCTCACGTTGGTTTAGCTTGCAGATGAGCTGATTTCTTAAGCTTGCTACTCAAATCAAACTGATTTACACCTCTGCAACATTAATGTCTCAAGGACAGCATTAGGCCAGTTTAAAGATACTGTGCAAAAACTAGCAGGTTATTTCTCATGTGTGCAAGATCGAAGATCTTAATACCTTTAGATTAATGGATTACTTTAATTCAGATTAATAGATTAATTTATCGGGATTAAATACAGCTAGACAAGTTTCACTGAGCAGCAAAACTAACCAGGTCATCTCTGTATCCTCATGAGCGTAATTAACAGGTAAGACTTTGTCTTTACTTGATGTTCACAGTTTTACGCCTGGTGCTTACTGGGAGAAATCATTATCACCAAAGCAGTCTAAAACTAACCAGGTCTATCAGTTGCTTCGCCCAACGCCTCCGCGCATGTGTAACAAAGAGACACCCAAGCTGCGAACAAGGGAGAGCAGCTGTGCGATGTTACT
Source organism: Bucorvus abyssinicus (assembly GCA_009769605.1). NCBI lineage: Eukaryota > Metazoa > Chordata > Aves > Bucerotiformes > Bucorvidae > Bucorvus > Bucorvus abyssinicus. The sequence goes on along the minus strand of CM020027.1, from coordinate 4,538,709 downwards.
AATGCATCAGTGGAGCACTAAACAAGAGAGAACTAGGAAAGGAAAGGAAAGGAGGTACAAAGTAAGAGAGATGGAAGATTGGGCAGGGGCCGAGGGGAAGGGCAACTGCCAGCTCATGTTGCTGAACAGAGCTAATCAATAAGGTATGACACTTCATTCTGGATTTCTCCACCCTGGTAGAGATTAAGCAGGTTGTGAGGAGAAACACAATACGAACCAGGAGAAAGAACCTTAAAAGAGATGCACAGGCGGCTTTGCCATATTGAAACCAAGCACCAAGAACAAAAAGCCACTGCAGTAAAAACGGCTGTTGCCAAAGAAATACATACTATGAAGTTACTCTGCCAGACACAAACCCAAGAGACTGTAGGAACGATTACAAGTGAGTGGGAAAGCACACAGGGCTTGACCATCAATGACCAAACCCTACGTCTATAGTAAATCCAAACTGACGGATGGCACCTGGGATACAGTGTCTTACTCCAGCCAACAAAGAAAACCCACCAAAAGGACGCACAGACAAAGGGACAGCGAGGAGCGAATGAAAAGCAGAAATTCTGGAAGCTGATAAAAGCACTGACAAGGGCGAAGGGAAGAAGGAGGGGGGCTGACTGGAGGGGGAAGCCACTGTCATTAGGACTGCGACACCCGTAAAATACACGTCCTGTGAGGTCATTCAACACACGCAGCTGTACCAAATCTCTCTCTCTCACACATTCTCCCCCCCCATTATCTTTTTTTCCAGCACACGACCACCACACAAGTCTTCAGCATCTCCTGTCACATCTTGGGACAGCAAGGACTTACTTGTGCCTGTGCTGCAATACAGTGTAAAAGGAGGAATTAATTCCCCTGACATCTGTATCAACCAACTTCTGCCATTTACACGCATTTCAAAAACATTCGTCTTTAGGCCTAAGAATACTTAATTTATCATCCTTTCCTTGTCTCCTGAATATGCGTAAGGCCCCACTAATTTCATTTTTAATTTTATTCTTTAGGCTATTTTAGCAGCGATCAGGCACGAGTGCTTTAAACCTCACAGAACGCCCGCACGTTTCCTGCGTAGTGCAAACAGGCAGCTTCTGAAGAAGTCCCATTTCTGAAGTGTTCCTCTGTTTCTCTAAACAGCAGCTCTCTGCGCTCGGTGCCGTTTTCCAGAGCAGTGAAAAATCACACGCTATACCTTTACAGCGGGTATATCCACCCGTACCTGTAACAATTCGGAGAGCCGCTATGGAACCGCACAGTGACTCTGAAAAAGAGAGAAGTGCTGATTTGGAAAGCATTAAGATGAACTGTAAGCAGAGGTGCACTGATCCCACACGATGGCCCGTTTTCCCTCACTCTCCTATCTAAGCTTGCAATAATGTGCCTCTCAAAAGCTGAACGTCCACTAACTCTAGCGGAGGGTATCATTAGAACACGATATGACCTTTATTAAATATGAATTATTTGTTAACAACACATTGGGCATGACAGTGGGAAAACATTGCCTTCAGGCCCCCATTACATCTGCCCTGTTTCCTTCTCTTTCTCCCCATCATCATACATCTGCTCTGTCAGCCCCAACAGCATCCAGTTTCCATGGGCAAAGAGACTTCTTCCTTCTTTTTCAGAGCAACCATCAGTATTTTGATCTGGCACAGAAATAAATTTATGAAGTTTAAGATTTAAGCTTTCAGCAGAGATTGAGGCAGAATATTTCTCATCTTTTAGCTGCTGCTGTAGACTCCAGCAGATGACACCACATTTGATTTCACCCGCTTCATACAGGGAAAATTTTCTTCATAGTCACAAAGACCAAAATTTCTTTCTTAAATATAAGACTGAATTTGATGGAAGTGGGTTACAAACAATATTAAGGGATCTAAACGTCCGGTGCTAAGACTCTGCGATGCCTTTCAAAACACAAATGAGACAGGCAAGATGGGATAGTGAAGACCAAACTCCTCACAAGACTAACACCGGAACGGGTCTGACCCGTCCTGGGGCTTGGCTAACAACAGACCTTTGAAACATGAAGAACATCACGACTATGAGGTCTTCCAACACAGACACGCCAGGGACAGCATCTGGTACATGCCTCACCCTCAATACCTGTTCTTGAATATACTAGAAATTATGAGCGAGGCTTGAGGTGGGGGTGGGAATCGACCAAGCAATACTGTGGGGGCATTCCTGTTCTGTCGGGACAAGTATTTTCTCTCCAGGATGGAATGAATGATACACCAAGAAGGTGTTCAGCAAGTGTTGACCTTCAACCTATCATGATTCTCTTAGAGACTATGAAAGCTGTTTATAACAGTGACTCTCCAAGGCTAATGAGAACTGAAGCGTGCATAAGGAATCAAAGTCACATCATTATTATCATTTCATGCTCTATAAAACTGTAGACATTTGGTCAAAAGCCTCCTATTCTGAAACAGGCTTGCTGATATTATTCCTTTTAAACTCTTTTTCATGCATGCCTTATTTATTAAATAAGTTCCCTTGACAATACATATGTTTATATATACAGTGAATACAGTGTCAACATCAAACAGCGGCTGCATCACACAGAGGCAAACCTAACCATAAAGTGCTGAAATTTTGGTCCAGAAGAGAGGGGGAAAAAAAAAAAAGGTACTAAGACTTGTTAATACATCAAACCTATATTTCCAAAACAAGCTTGGTGCATTATTCAAGAAAGCAGTAAGTTCTTGACAACCAACCAAAAAATATATACAAGATTATAGACTTCCATGAAGCATTAATTAGTTCCTTTCTTTCACTCAAAAATCCAAACTATCAGGTTCCCCATAAAATTCTAGTTTGTAAATCTCTTTTCAGAACGAGGCATTTTCTTCAGCATTAATCAGGTTTAAATAGAATATATGTACATATAAATTCCCTTAGTTTATTTTTATTAATTGATTTCCTATATTAAAATATCTATACAGATGCAAAACCCCCCAGTCAATTTTATCTGTAAGTGCACACTTAAGTACAAATGCATTGTACTCCATGTATTACCAATAATTTCACCTACGAACACGAGAAGTATCAGAGGGCTGGAATGTTTTGCATTTTGCTGAAGAATTTTGCAAGGTAGCAGTTTCCACTCACCGATCAAAATAGGTTGGAAATTATATACTTGCATACTGCCATTATAATCCAGTTTTAAAGTGAGAACTGTAATCACACCAGCAGCTATTAAAGACTCGTGGCCTGCTTTTTCTAACACTACTTTAATGCTCTCTAAATAGCAAATGGAATGATGATACTCAGCCTAGGGGGAAAAAACCATCAGGAAAATGTCTGGGCAAGATTGCAGTTGATAAGCACGCATGTAAAGTAATGTATTTAGAAATGAAAACAAGAAATGCTGTTCTTAAACCCACAGGTACAAGGAAGAACGTATATTTACAGCGAGCCAGCCGATAATAATATGGGTCACATCTGATGCTTCTCTCTTTGGAAATACCCCTCATGATCCAATCAGGAGATAGCGAGTTCTGCTCACATTTAAAGTGAGGCTTCAGCATAGGGCATTTCACATCCAGTTTGGTTTTGAACCTTCTTGAAAAGTCCCAGGCAGTTGAGAAGATTTCACCCTTCACCTTTATTCACCAAAAAGAACAGATCTGACAGGTTTGAAAGTCAACTGGTCAAACCAGCGGTACTGGAAGCATAATGCACATCCACCGAGTCACCAAGGTTACATAAACCGATACAGCAAATTAACACCACCCCGTCCCTGCCTCCCCAAATACCAGCTACCCCACTACTCAGGCATTACAAACGGTGTCTTGTTTCAGTGTCGGAGCCCAGAAACTGAGCTACCTTCTCACTGAGGAAGAGATCTGGAGGTCAGAGCTGAGGCTTATCAAGTCAGGCAGCAGGCAGACACGCCACTGGCACTTTCCCTGCCCCTGCTGCCCTCCTCCTGAAGACGAATGCAAAACTCAAGATAGTTCAGATCACTCCGAGATTTTTGCAAAGAGATGAAATAGGAAGTCCTGCGGTAAATCACTTCTCTGTTGTGTTACGCAGACGGGATTGCACCTAGCCAAGAGGTTACGGTCCAAAGAAAGAACTATAAAAGCGTTACGTTTAGAAGTAGTCATGAAAAATTCTTCCCCAGGTATATGCACTTTTTGACTTGCAGAATTTAATCATATCAGTATGAACATGGAGCCTCCTGAAGCGTAAAACTCCTAAAAGAAACAAAATACTTGTCCAATATAGTCTTTAAAAAAGTGACAGCGCGAAGAATTCTTAAAATAGAAGCTTGCAAAGCACATTATATTGTCAAAGCAAATCTGTCTCCATCCCGCTAGAGATGCTGGCTCGGTGATCCGCACGTAACTCCACCTATCTTTTAAGGCAAAAACTGTCCCTGTACCGCTGCTCATGGGCTTTAACGCCAAGTTCTGGCAATTGGCCAAGGCTCTGGAAGGGAGGGCACGGCAGCTTTTTGAATTTTCTTTTTAGGTCATGACATAAGAGATCACGCTGATGTCCACTAACGCTCCATTTAGAAACGCAGAGGGAAGTCAGCAACTTGTACGTGAAGAAAAAAAGGAAAGCGCTTCTGAAAACAATGCTACACCGTACAGAAAATTCACATTTACGCAGGTTATCTAGCGCTTTCCACAGAGCTTAGTAAAACGTAAAACTGACAAAAATATAACGTGCTACATGGAATTGAAAACCAAGCGTGAAACAGCCTATTTTTGTCCACAGCAAATTGGCATCTCTAGCAAAGGGAGATGTTTTTAAATAGCAGTTTTAAGGGAAATGAAAAAAAAAAAAAAAATCACATTCACCACAAAGGACCAGACTAAGTTAGAGGTCAGTGCATTTTACAGTGGGGAGGTGATACTTGGAGCTCTTGTCATCTATGAGGGAATCCAGAGAGAGTTTGGGTCTTGAGATGTGGTTTAGCCCTTCTGGCAATGGTAAAATCAAAAAGCTTTCCCAAATTTTTCTCAGACCTGTCCTTTTGAACAGAGTCAATGGTTATAGACGATCTTGGGGCTTTATATGGAGCTCTCTACAGTTGCCTTTGCCAGCAGCCAGATGCCATATTGCTTTTCATATCAAAATAGCACCTAAGAATGACAGATAAGGACATCCCCAGAACAGAGATCCAACTGACAGTATACGGCAAAATGGACATTTACATAACGAAGTTTCAGGTTAGTCATCAATGACTAAATTTATACCACAGAGCTATTAATTCTCACCCTCTGTAGACAGAAGAGCAGCAGTTTCCAAGAAACTCACTAAACCAACAGCTTATGAAAAAAACGTTTCTTCCCAACAGATGTCAGTAGAAGTTGTTCTAGTACCCCTATGTGATATCTCCCCAGTAATGTGATGACTGGGCTAAGTCACAAAACAACTGACACTAGCCCAAATAAAAGGCTGCCCAGTATCACAACACAGGCAGACAGTATCGCCAGTGCTTATAGGATTTAAGAAAGCCTCTTTGCCCAACTAATACTAGAACAGTTTAACACAATTAACCATTACCTGGAGGCACAGTAACCACTACAAAACCAAAGCCCTGAACCCCCCAGCCCACCACCCACTGGCCTTTCAGGAATTTCTCTCTTTTTCTTGATGATAATTCCTTCAGTGTGTTTACATGCAGTGGTCTCCTTGCCCCCCTCCACCGAGCAAGCCGAGCTCCGTTCTAACTCCATCGTTTCTCTAACAACTCTTCTCAGTTGCAGCTCTCCACTGAAAATCTCATGATTGATCTGTCCCTGGACGTTATTTACCCTGTTCACAGTTGAATTAATCTCAATAGTTCATTTCTCAAGTGCAACTTCATGGCAGAGATTGTTTTCCTCCTAAATCATTTTCACTCAATAACCTGTCACTTGCAGAACTTTTTGGCTTGCTGTTAACTACCAGAGGACAAAATCCCTAAAATTACTATTTTCTGCATGTTTTACTGCAAAGAGGACTACACAGTAACAATACTGGCTTTTCTGAAATCCATTCATGATGTTTTTAACAATGCCTAAAAAATACCTTTAGACACTGTCTTGCGTTTCACAACTTTCCTGCTAAAATAACTGCATTTCTTTTGTCTCAGAAACCCTCAAAGCTTCTAAACTTCTATGAGATGTGACTTAAAATACGTTCGTTCTTTGGTCTGCATTAGGTAAAACCTTTTCTGTTTTCTCCTTTGCTGTAGAGTTAGTCCACAGTTCTTCCATAGACCAAATTCATTTTCACTTCATAAAATTTAAGACTGAAAAATCACTAATTCGCAGGAGGAATCCTCAGTGGTACCAAACCTGAGCTTATCAAGTACCACCAGCTCCATTCCCTACCCCGAGATACACTGAAAACCACCCAATCTCTTTTCAGTCCTCTTCTCCACCAAGAGTGGGTTTTTCGCTTTAATGTCCGATACCCAGAGAAGAGATAATGAAGCTATGAGGATTTAAGATTCTAATCCAAGTGAAAACCCTCCAGAGCCAATGGAAGCGTTGGTGACGAGGGCTGGAGTGATTATATAATCATCTAATTAAGCCAGGAACTTACTCCTATAAATGGCACCATTTCTGTTTGATTTAAAACGAGACACAGCCAACTGCAGTTTGATCAAGTCTCATTTATGCAGCATCAAAATAGCATTAGCTGGCTTCTACATAAAAGGAAAAAAGGGCTGAGTGACATCTCCACAAGACTTTTATTTCGCCTTAATCCACAGAGTAACTCAAGCGATTAAAAATGAAACAATGCATTCTGTTAGTCAAAACTGCCTTTTAACCCCTTCCGCCCTTAACTCACATACTCTACTAGAAATAGGCAATGTAGAACTATTGCATACATACAAAAATGTTTTATTGAATTTTTAAACAGCTCACTTTTAAAGTATTTAATTATTTTTATTATTCAGTGCCATTTTCCAAAGGAATATTATTTCACCTGTTCAATAAAACCAATAAATAACAAAAAGGATGCCACGCTAGCTACAATAATGAAGAATTACATTTATGTAGCTTCAGCTCTACTGCCTTGATCCCGTTTAGCACAGCATACACTCATAAATAAAATGGGCAGAATTCTTTACCAGAAGATCGACACTTTTGCTCCATTTACTGAGCAGGAGTAGAGAAACATTCGGAATTCTTACGTGCCCCCATGGGCACCGTGGCTATCCGCCCTTTCCATCCATGAAAACCTGAGCAGAACAAGCAGTTTAACACCTCACTGCTGGGAAAGGTGGGACTGAGATTTATGTAAGGACATGCTGTAAAGAAGGAATAAATTATTTCTACTGCAGCTTTTAAAACAATTCTGCTATTTCTGAACACTGCAAGGACCAGAGTAGTGTTATAGTACCGCTGGAGAAAGAAATAGTGCCATGCAGAGAAAGAGAAAAAGCATATAACCTGTTACTGTACTTCTATTTAGCTACAAATCAAACTGATGGAATGTCTGCACACACATTTACATTTCTAACATATAATAAAACAGAAGGATGCCAAAAGAAAGAATGCTGTCGTTATAAGTGTTCAAAAATTCACTCGCACCAAGATGCAGTCCCCGGCCACAAAAGCCTACAGCATTTGGCCTTTCGGCACCCCAAAAGGTATTCCATCTGATCTTGTTAGAGAGAAGCAATGACTGTAAAAAGAGGGTACATGAGTTATTTCTTAATTTCTCATTAACCTCAGCCTATATAGATGGTGAGCAAACAGATTATCATAAACACGTAATAGGCCGTCTTTAGTTTTGCATTACTTCTTTTCCGTCATCTAGCTGTAGAAGGAAAAGTTATTAAGTTAAAAGTTATTATATAATTAAAGATTAAAAACCAATCAGAATAATCCTGGTTTCCACAGAGGTGCTAATTCCAATAGTAATGTTGATACTAAAGCGTCTACTCGCTGCTACCTCTTCCCAGCAGCAGTTGGAGGACTGATATTACTAAAGCTCATGTTTCAGAAATCTTCTCCAATTCCATATTCTCATCCTTACAGAAGTATAATTTCAAGGTGGGCCCCCGCCCGCCACATAAAATACCTGTTCTACTGTCCAGAATATGATTGCAAATACGGAAAAAAAAAAAAGAAAATTCACAGCTGTGCCCCAATCCACCACAATTCCGTTTCAACTTCAGGAAACAATGAGAAGGGAAAAAAAAAAATAAAGACAACTTCTGTCAGTACGTACAAAGTATTTGGGGATACAAAATGGATTAGTGATGTATATCTATAGCTTGCAAAACTGACCGTTTTGAGTGCAGAGGGGTCACACCACATTTAGCAGCTCTGGGGGTAAATTTCGGCACCTTTAAGTAAACAGTCAGCTCTTCTGTTTAGATTTATGGAAACAGCTGCTTTGGTAACTGAAGTGTTTCTAATCGATAGAACTGTAAAGAGTTCTCCCCTAACAGATTAACTGTTTAAAACAAAATACTCAGCCTTAATTGTTATTTGACATGAATATCAAATTTAGTGGTCACCATTAAAACTCATAGGTAAAGCCCTGATAAAGGCATGCTCCAACAGGTCATTAAAATCATCTATTAGTTCAATTTACTCTTATCTTTTGATCCTGGACATCAACTGAAAAAAATCCACGTGAATGGCAACAAAAAAAAAAAACCAACCCTCTTCCAATGGTTATATAAAAGAACATAAAAAGATTCAGAGTAGAAATCCACATCTTATTTCTATTTCAATTAATGCACAGTTCTAACCGTCATTAGTTACAAATCAACAGCATAAAAATGTGATTAATTGCATTATTAAGAACATGGTATCCTATGACATAGGGTGCTATGTCATGCATTAATTGCTTCATTAAAAAATATACATTTTTATCATTTATTATTTTATCTGAGGGAAACTAAGAGTTAGCATGACTGCATCTGTACCAATGAATTCAGTGCTCTAATTTTTTATATTTGGTTTTATCTGCAGATAATAATTCGCTGTCTCCCCTCATCCCCTAGTATCACCCCACCCTTAGACACGTCTGCTTGAATTTCAGCTAACAAAGTATCTGTGTATTTGAATTCTGATTAATATTACCTTGACGCTAATGCAAAGCGACAGACAAAAGCGAAGCAATAAACAAAAGCCCTGACAAAACAGGCACCGCCACGATTTCTTTCAAATTTGCTAAATCAAGTTGATAATTAACCTCTCATTTACAGCACACCCTTTACAAATCAGGCAATGGTGCTAACTGAGGAAATTAATTAAGCTAACTTTAATTTCATTTTGCATTTTCCATCATTTGCATTTGGCAAATTAAGCTGGCAAATAATGGAGATGATAATAAAGTTCCACCTACATGAATTCTTCTGAGTATTCTCAGGGGCTCCCGGAGATGACATGGCAATAAGAAAAAAGCAAGTAAAAAGAAACACAGTCCTGGTCAAGTGAAAGCTCCAGTTACCAAGCAGCTCCACGGACGTGCATCTTCACTGATGCAGAACAAAGACCGATGCCAGAAGGCTGCTCTTCCAAAGCAGTAACACCGCGACGGCCAGTTTTCAGCGGGTCACTCGCCGGGGGACGCACACACATGGATACCTCAACTCGGCGCCTCTCAGCACCCGAGCGCAGGCGACCAGCAGCTGGGCTGGACCAGAAACGCACGCATGGATTTGAGAAGGTACCATGTGCTGCGAGATAAAGGGGTGCTGGAAAGAGCGAAGCCTTCCCGGCGGGTCATAATCTGATGACATGCGGTTACAGCGTGTGTTTACTTGGCAGAGAGCTGGAAGCGTTTGAGAATGATTTAGATGCAAGGGAAAGGTAAGGAAGGGCTCTGCGCTCCTTTTTTTATTAGGGGATGCTCACAAGGCTCTCCCCTCAAAGTATTATTCCTTAACATGGCTTCGCTCAGATACCCCACAAACCAGACCAGAGACTATTCTTACTTCGCACATAAAATATTAAAGATCTTGGATGTGATTTTTAAATAAATTAGGAGCAGTCTTCTCTACCGAAAATGGAAATTTTTTTTGTATTACATATCCAGACTACATTTTCATCAAAAACTGAAAAAAATGGTTATGCAGTGGGGGAAAAAAAAAAAAAAATTACAGAAACAGCCTATGACCGAGAATCTTTGGTTATGGTGATGCTGCAGTTACACAACAGTGAGTTTATATTTCACAGACTGCTTGAAATTGGGAACGCTGGCACACGTTGCCTCTTTGGTTTAGGAGGGTGTACAGTGCTGCCGGAAGCCATGAGAGCCATAACAGTTCCTTCCTTTTACTTAAAGGAATCACACTTTGGCAAGCTTCTTGGCGACAATTATCAAAATAGAGAGAACAGACAAAAGGGAATTATGTAACGAATACTTCCCCAGTCGTCACCGTTAGAGGAAAAATTACCAAGAACGTACGGGTCTAAGAGACTCAGTTTTATTTCACTGGGGAAAATAACACCAAAAATATCTAGGGGAAAGATTAAAGGAACAATAACAATTGCGAGATAATCCTGCCTCCAGTCTGGACTTCGATAAATACAGGATGAATTCAAGTCAGAGCTGCAGACAAAACAGACTTCTACTTTTTCCACGCCAGTCATTTAAGCATTATAAACAATTAAAATAGTACATCCTAAAATGTTTTCTGCATAAACTTAGTATGACAGCACTTACGTTCCCATGAAATTTTTCCCTATTATCTGCACAGCCAGCTGTTCACCCTGGAAATATCCAGAGAAAATCTCTGTTGTTCCACTCCTCAGAAAACCAGGATTCTGCAAGGCTGACTCTAGCCCAGAGCGAACTTCTACTGCAGCCAACAGGGCTGGACCTGCCCATCCAAGAGCCGCCTTATCGTTAGCAGCAGTGATGTCAAAATTGGTGCGATACATCTGACCTCCGAAAGGGCTTTTGACTCAGTGCAACACTAGAATGCACAAAGAGTAGGATTCAAGGAAAGAGAGAAAGCCGCAAGTGTCAAAACTAAACCCCATCTTTGATCAGCTGAGTTGGGAGGGCACACAAGTACCTGTTCCGAGGAAACCGGACTACCTAGTTTGTCTATAAATCATCTGGTGTCTCTGTAGCATCCCATTCTAAACTTCAGATTTCCATTAGAAACTCTACTCCCTATTTACAGCTTTGAAAATCCAGACCCCTTTCCAACACGTATAACCACCTTAGAAATGATGTCCTTCTGTGATTGACCAAGAGCCACCCACCCCTGTGTCGCCCCTATCAAAGAAGCCCCATTTTCCCCTTGCCAGTTGAAAACTGATCAAAAACCAGTGGAGGGGGAAATAATTTCCATCCTATCAGATTACTAATCCAGTTGACAGGGCAGCTCTGTAATGGGGAAGAGTGCTCTGATGTAGCGATTCAAGATAAAATTGTAGATAATTTTGTTTCTGCAGTTTAAATACACTAAAAAAAAAAAACAACCCTTCCCCACTCCCCCCCCAATCGAAACATAAATTGTATTTCTTGTATAGAAAATACTGTCTCTCCTGAAGACTTGACACTTGTAGATGTTAACCTGTTAGGTAGCAAATTTATTTCCAGTCTGCAAAACAAATGCATACACAAGATACCACCTACTGCCGTTTGCTTCACCCCAGACAAAACGCTTAATCCAGCCAATGTTTTGTTGCCTTGTCAAAGGCAGCAAATAACTTTTCAGCTACATCTAATGCACAGAAATGTACATTTGAAGACTTTTACATCTCAGCGCTGGTGATATCTGCCCCAGTGTATGGAGATCCAATTATTTACTGGGGAGGGTTGAAATCAGTGACAGACCAAGGGATCTGGACAGGCTGGATCGATGGGCTGAGGCCAGCGGTATGAAATTCAACAAGGCCAAGTGCCGGGTCCTGCACTTGGGCCACAACAACCCCCTGCAACGCTACAGGCTTGGGGAAGAGGGGCTGGAAACTGCCCAGTGGAAAAGGACCTGGGGGTGCTGGTCGACAGCCGATTGAATACAAGCCAGCAGTGTGCCCAGGTGGCCAAGAAGGCCAACAGCATCCTGGCTTGTACCAGCACTGGTGTGGCCAGCAGGAGCAGGGAAGTGATTGTCCCCCTGTACTTGCTGGTGGTGAGGCCACACCTTGAGTACTGTGTCCACTTTTGGGCACCTCACTTCAAGGAGGACTTTGAGGTGCTGGAGCGGGTTCAGAGAAGGGCAACAAAGCTGGTGAAGGGCTTAGAGAACCTATCTTATGAGGAGCAGCTGAGGGAAATGGGATTGTTTAGTCTGGAGAAGAGGAGGCTCAGGGGAGACCTTATCACTCTCTACAACTACCTGAAAGGAGGTTGTAGTGAGGTGGGGGTTGGTCTCTTCTCCCTTGTGACAAGTGACAGGACGAGAGGAAATGGCCTTAGGTTGCATCAGGAGAAATTTAAGTTAGATATCAGGAAAAATTTCTTTACACAGAGGATCATTAAGCGTTGGAACAGGCTGTCCAGGGAGGTGGTGGAGTCCCCTTCCCTGGAAGTGTTTAAAAGCCGTGTGAATGTGGTGCTGAGGGACATGGTTTGGGGACCCTGGCAGTGCTGGAGGAACCGTTGGGCTCAATGATCTTAAAGGTCTCTTCCAACCAGATGATTCTGTGAACCTTCCTTAAATTTCTCTATTTAAAAGGATTGAAAGAAAAATGATTATTTGTTTAAAAGTCTTGACTTCAAGTCCATATCTATTTCAAGGAAAGCAAAAAAGAGGACAGAAGTTACAAGATTTAGATCTAGAAACTTTTAAAACGTCTCCTGAGAGTTAAACAGATGTGGAGGTCTGCCAACTTGAAAACGCAAAAAGGAACATCAAAAGCAAGGACACTTTATCATTTGTTTTTCTTCTCCATCTTCTCCATCCTATTACACTATAATGGAAGACTTAAGTAGTTAAACTTATTTGCCTTTCACCCAAGGTTTCACTAGAAGTGCCCAAGTCTCAGACCTTCCCATTCTCAAGAGAATGGTTGTCATACACGGGAGCCTTGGTCAATTCTTGCCACGACACCCAAAGTTGCCAGGTTCTCCTCCCATAGCCTGGATAGGAAAGAAGCTGGTAACGCACATTATTAACTAGAAAATCTATCGGCATATTTTCAGCTCATAGCAAAACAGTGAGGAAAGACCCTGAGTATCCTTGAAATTTTAACTCCATCTGAGCCTTATTACAACAGAATTAAGCAGTTGTTTCCCACTGTACACCAAAATAAGACTTGTCTTCTTTTATATCTGTGCTACAAGGTTCAAATACTGACGTTTACGACCGTGGTCACCTAAATAATTTCTAAAACAATCAGGAAACACTCGCAGCAGAAGCACTGCCTATCTCCCACAGCATGTTTTGGAAGAGGCACCCAAACAACCAAAGGCACTCTCCTTCCTCTATTCAAATGAGTCACTGAAATGCAAAATCACAAAACACATCATTAAATTTGAACTCTCATTATCGACCAGACTGGTTATGGACACAATTTGTCAAGGAAAAAAAAAAAAAAATATTCACAGTAATGAAATACTTTCCACATTCCTGATGCGACAGGCTCTGGGGTAATGTATTTGGAAATGTTAAATTAAATGAACTCCATGTGGCCGGTATGATTTTCTACCACTGGAATTATAAAACATCAGTTTGACACACTGTCTGTTGAGGCGAGTAGACTACAAAAAAAAGGAGAACAAAGGGATGAGGCAACAGACTGCTCCAAATACCGTGTACGCTTAGAGAAGGGAATAGTAAAAGCCAGGAAATTAAAGTTTAGATACAAACGTATGTAAGCTACTGATGAAAGGACTGGAAAACTGCAATTTCAACAGAAGCATCTGAGATGCATGAAGAGGGACGATAAAAGATCTGCGTATCAAATCTGACCCAACGACTTCATCTAGAGGAGAAAAGCAAGAAAAAACACCTCTCCACTCCACCAGCCTCACTCTCAGAGTATTTTGATAAAGCTTTTAAGACTTATCAGGACTTGTTTGGCAGAGATCTCTGATGCAAAGAGCTGAAAACATATCTTGCTGTAAACAGAAGTGCTGAAAATGATCATATGACCAGCTTCCCTGAGCTCAGATGAAATTAATCCCGTTAAAGCTTAGAAATATGCCTGACTCAGTAGCCAAAGCCACGTGCCTATCGCCCTTACAAAGTTCTGGCACCTTTTACTGTCCAAAGCGCTGTGTTGCTGATTTCTAAATAGCCTCTCTTGCTTTAATTTTCTTTCCAGAAACAAACTCAAAATATTTCATCTTTCGCTGTTTTTTTTTTTTTAATATAAAGGGATTTTTAGCAGCAATTTTTAAATCAATCGCGTATACAGCTCCCATTTGGATAACGTCTGCATTAAACTCAGCAGCACATGTTAGTAGATATGAACGCACCAGGTTTCAAGTATCAAGAGAAAATAACCACATATTTACTATCTAATTTCTAGTTTTTCAGCTGTAATAATGAAAATGATGCACATCTGTTCTGAACCGTGGAAGAGTACAATCCATCAAATACTAAAAACAAAAACACACACACAAATACTGACTAAGGAAATTCTACTGCTGCAAGAAATTGCCAAGATCCACAACAGAACACTTTTTTTTTTTTTTTTTAGCAGCTTTATAAGCCTCAGCCAGGACAGGACAGCCCAGAGCTCCTGCAAGCAGTTCTCCCAGCACTGGAACTGATGCCTTGAGAGAGATGCTTCATATAAAGAAGCAGGAAAGCTTCTAACCTTCACCTCCTCAGCATCACGGCTCGTGAAATAGCATGTGATGTTTACCTTGTTTCTTGGACACGTGAAGGTTGATTTTGTCTCAATATTAAATTCTTTTGTAGATATTGGGTATACAAGGGCACTTAGTTTGTAAGGTTAAATACATTTGAAGATTTCATAAACTGCACCCGAGCATCTCTTTATATTTATACATATACAAACCTTCAGGGAAGGGAAGTGTTCAAACAGATCTGAGAGACCTGTGCAGCTGCCCAGCTGCCTTGTGAGCCAGACCAGTTCTCATGGTCAGCACCAATATACAAACAGGATTTTGTCTGTACTCCTGGTGAAATCGATGCGCCGCATCACTGAATTCAAGTTTCCGGACTATACCAGTCAGTTCTTAATTCCAGTACAACTTCCTTTCTATCCTGAGCAAGGCCTGAGAACTCAGCACTCGTGAATGTGAGGGTGACACTTGGACATTGACAAATGTGTATTTGACCCTCCTTCTACTCGCTCTAGCAAACATATGTAAGGAATATTTTTGTGGTATTTCAATTTCGGCAGATGCAGAGAGAATGAACTTATCTATTTATGAAATACATTTTTATGCACGACATTTACCATCCTTAATCTGGAAGCCAATATTCTTGAGCATATGGTATTCAAATTCACAAATAACGAGTTACTCTTATGAAAACCAGCATTTCTGTTCTTTTCCATTAAAACACAATTTTCAACTGCGCACACATTGAAAGATGCAAGTGTATATAAAAGAACTTCAAACAGTTCCTCTTTCCGAAGCCCTGCGCTGGGTATTTTATGTACTGATGGTTTGAGAACCCGTTTCACCCCAGAGAGTTATGCAAGGATGAATTAGAGGAGGACGTAACTCTCCATGAAGCCAGTTTTCAGTAGTTTAATCTCAATTTCCAGGGAAAATGTCAGACAAGAGAGTGAAAGTTGCCGCCGAAGTCAAAATACGGTATCTATTGTTTATTTTAAAGCATGTTGTGGTCGTCATCTTACAGAGAGAGTTTAGACTTGCTTGTTACGAGTATTCCGGAAAGTTTGTCAGCTGTTACTCCTCTCTCTTCTGTCCGGTACAAGCTTGTCCATCAGTTCATTGTATGAAAAACCACAGAAATTAGACTGACTAGTGTTTAATACCCATCTTTAAAGATCTGTCACTCTGTGCTTATCCAGCCTTCCATTGCTTCTGCCACTTCTTTTGAGCGTGGCAGAATAAATTTGATCAGTTGATTCAGAAGTGTCTTACAGACCTAGAGCACCCTCTAATCTGGTCTTTCCTTGTTCTAGCGCAAGATCCTACTCCTTTCCCATTGACATCGGCTGCATTAGCCACACACTGCAGTTGAACTTTTCCGTGAAGAAACATGCAAAGACTTTGACTTTTTTCTTGCCATCTATTTGCAATTTTCCCTCTTTATAGTAAACTAAGAGCCTCCTCTTGGCTACCAAGAGAAGCCTTGTCTCCCCATTTCAAGCTTTTCATAACTCGTATTGGAAACACGTACTCCTGTATCCGTTACAGAACTAGTTACTCTGGTATAAATTTCAAGGTCACCACACAGCTAACACCTCCCTCTTCCATGAAAAATACTTTACCGTCAAAGAAAGTTACAATCTCTATTGGAAAATCAAGAAGCCAAGAGAAGAATAACCTTAGAAACCATTCTTCTGGTTTCCAGACATTCACTTTAAACAGCCAAATCAATCCCAACAAAAAAACCAGGATTCACCATTCTCACAAGCAACAAGGACTACAAAGTAGCTGCCTCGCTTGGGAAGAGAATGAGCTTAGCATGAGCTTTGGTTTTGTATTGAGCTAGGCTGAGTTGAAAGCTGTCACATCAGTCAAAAGAAGGGTTGTTATGGTAAGCCACAGATAAAGTGACATTTTACATCATCTGTGTTGCTTGTCTGTTAATATGAGCTTTACTATCTTCCTTTTTTAGCATTATGCAAAGATGAGATAGTAATTAACCAAAAGCAAAGAGAAAAGCAGCTGATTGAAATTAAAAGAAGGGATGGAAATTTCTAAGACAATTAATTGACATAAGTCAACGTGTTTGACTTCAATCTCATAAAGACTAGTCACAAAGCCACAGTCACACCTTATTCAAAGCAAAAGAGAATAGCAATTGTCTAGCTGAGCAAACATTAACAGTAGTAGGAAGAGTAAGCCTGAATTTAAGACTTACTGAAAATGGTAACGTGTTCCATCTACGCACCACAGACAAAGCAATAATACATAACATTTTCTAACCACTGCATATTATTTGGGTCAAGTATTTGTATGTATCATCATATAATCATCACGTATATCCAACAAGTTGAGCTACAAAAACTGCATTTGTCTAACGTACTATAGTGTTGTGAAAATCTCCTAGATACAGCCAGACGAAAGTCTAACAAGTAACAGCCTGCGACACGTGTCAGAAATGTCCATGCTAGAAAAGACATCAACTAGTTGAAGACAAAGCCCTTAACATCCAAAACTGAACACCAAGGGAAAGGCTTGAATTAGACACAGAATTTCTGAAACCCAGCTAAGACAACAGAACCATCTGTGTTCTTCTACGCTCATGACTCTTCCCAAAGAAGCCAGCAGCAAGAACAGGTAAACTGAAAAATAAACAGCCTGCCGGGTCAACATAAAATTAACATTATCAAATGTAGAACTGGAACAGTTCCTTATTACTTTCACTTAACACAAAAATTACTGTAATTTATACTAGAATGTTTGCAAGAGTTAAAAACAGCATTTATTTACCTTTGAAGTTCTCAAGCTCCTTCCTGTTGGAGAAAAGAAGAATTAAAAAAAAAATATTAGAAATACTACATCTAGAACTACAGGAGGTTTTACATGGTTTAAGATTCACTGAAAGGTGAAAAACAAAGAATTTGATTATCATTGTATATGAGGGTAATATTGCTACATGTGTTTATCTACTGCAAACACTATCAACCTTTAGACATTAGGCTACCACCTATTTATGAACATGTACAATTACACAGACAGTGCACATTATAACCACATCATCTCTATTTTGCAACAGCAAAAATAACCAAGACTTCTTAAGGCTTCAGGTACTGAAACATCCACTGCTTAGCCAAGCTCTGCCGTTTTATACATCAGTGCATAACAACTAGTGTTCCATTTTCACTAAAGCTATTCAAAATCCTTCTGGCAACGGTGAAGGAGAAAACTTTGACGGTAACACTCACTCAGTTACAACACCCTTTAAAGGCAACAGAGGCATATAGTGACATTCCTCAGAGGAGAGGAGTTTAAAGCGCAGACCGTGACGGATACCCCACAGTACTCACGTCCCAGAAAGCCACGAAATGAAGTCAACAGCACTAGTATCTTTTTTCCTTCACACCAGGACACCTCCCACTTTTAGTAGCTATGCAATAGTAAATGAAAACTAAGAGAAGTATTTTCTCTGTTTTCAAGAAATTGCAAAATGCTCCATTTGCCATCGCTACAAAGCGGTGATTTATCATGAACGTAGAGGCTAAAGAAGAATCAAAGCACTAGCTGAGATAAGGCAGAATGCCGGCCTTTTCGTTACAAAACACTCCTTTATACCAAACACCTTCTCCGTCTGTGCCTCGCAGACTGCCTAGTTAGATTCTGAATTTTGAAAGCAAAAGGGATTTTAAAATTTTTCTTACAAAAGACTGAACAGTTGTCCAGATAAATGAGTCTATTCACTATGCAGAGACTAAAGCACGTTTCAGCCATTACTGAGTCACCTACCACACACACTGTTCCACGATCCATATGCTACACACAACTCCTTCTCCACACCAGATGATGTAATTCAGCATTTATTCTTGCACCAAGAAGCAGACAAAACTGTTTCAAGCCTGAAACCATTCTTAGCAGGACTAATTATTCTAAAAGAAGCGAGAGAATTGATTTACCTCCACATTTCCAGTGAACATCCCACTTTTGTCACCAAAAGTACGGGTTTCTGAAAGAACGGGTGTATTACCAGGAAATAAGCTATAGGGTGATTTACAGGAGAGAAGCCTATTAGTTGTAACTTCCTGTGAGTATCTATTTCCCTTCCTGCTTCTCCTCCATCCCTTTCCCAAGCTAGTTTCTCCCTTTTTTACCAGAGAAAAAAGCTACTTCACAACACTTACGATTTGCAGGTTCATACCCTAATAAATCTCTCCTACCCCGAGCACTCTAAACAGAATTACAAAATTCTTAAACACTCTCACAAGATGTGTTCCTTGTTTTTTAACAATGGCATATGAGTTGAGAAACCAACAATCACAGGAAATGCTTGTTTTTCACACACTGAAACAAAACCATACTGAGGAAACATCTTGTGAAAGTAAGAGGAAAAAAAAAATTCTACGCTACTTGCCCCTAAAATCAGGTCTTATGTCACTTGTCTCTAAAAGGGAAGATGAAACAATTACTCTCACTGTGTTCAAACAGATTAGCAGACGAGAATGGCAATGCAGTAACCGACTGACAGCGATATTCATCGCTTTTGTCTAAACGCCCAGAATGTTCCCTTTCAAAACCCACCAATATTTTTAGGGTTGATGCATGAAGATGCTGTCACTATATCCATATATATTCATGAAGAAATTTGGCAATGAAAATTTGACAAAACTGGTTTTTAGAACATGTATCCCTGAAAAATTTAAGTATCTACAATTAGCATACACTGAAAATACAGAACTGGAATCTAACGATATACATTTCATAGTATCCTCCTACCGAGGCGATCCAAAGATTGATGATTCTTTGTATTTTAGAAAACACGAGGGAATCAGTGGCGTCTCGTGGTTTCTCACAGCACTGTTAATAACACGACCCTTTGACACAGAAGTGTAAAATCTCCCTCACAGAGGTGTTCAAGAAAGGCATTTAACAGCTTTAAAACAATTTTTAAACAAATTGATTTTGGATGAAAGTAAAGAGGATTTATTAAAGATCTCAGGAAAACAGTGAAGACAGAAAGAATGTATGAGGAGGCACAGACCTTTGCTCAAAAGGCGAGGATGGATTTTAATGTGGCACTGACAAACACCTAAGCTCCGTCCTCTTGGGCCACTAGCCACAATGAATGAAAGAATCTGATCAATAATGCAGTTTTGAGGCGAGGGAGACTACAAAATGATGAGTCAGGCAGTCCTAAACCATCTGTTTCTATTATTGGTACAATAATAGACTGACGGGATTTGCAGATTGTGCCCAGTAACCAGCACTACATAAAAGTAGAGAAAAGTTAAGCAGGATTGACATAAATCTAGAAAACATTAGAAAAGGTGCTGTAAGATGCAGAGGATCCAACACAAACACCCAGTCTTTAACCACAGGTCACAAAGCCAACAAAGAAAAGAAAAATATTTATATGCCTATTCAGAACAAAACAACCAGAAGGGACACAACAAATCTCTTCATAAGCAAAAGTGTTGCCTGCCAAGCAAAGACCACCATAACAGAAAGGCAAAATTAAATCAGAAGTGACAGAAATTATCGTGTACATTCATATTGTGCTAATAATATAAAAAGCTGCCCCAAACCCTACCACCTTTTGGTCTGCTCTCTATTCAGTCCTGCCCAATGTTTTCAAATACTTGGAGCACTGACAGGAGCAGAACTCACTAATAATGAAGCAGCAGGCTCCTTTGGGTTTGGTGCATACAAAATACTGCCCTGCAAGTGTTCTTGCAAACAAAAGGAAGTTCAGAGCCCTAAAATTACACTAGGAAACGCGATCGTGGAGGGAACTTTTCCAAAGCTTGAGCAAGCCCAGTTTTTCAGGATCAACAGGAATTCTCATTCCCTGTGTCTGTCCAAAGAAGTGCAATAACTGATGGCCATAAAATTAACTCCAGCCACTTATCTCCATAAAAACACTTGCAACTGATGGTGCTGTGAGCAAACTCACGAACAGCAGGATGGAAAAGATCTCTGCAATGTGGGCCCTGCTTTGAGCACAGGAACTTAGAGTCATTCAAAGCCAGTCACGTCTGATGCATGTCCACCATGAAAGGTGTCCTGAAGATAGCACAAGTTCTGCATCTGCCCTTGCAAAATCACTACTTATGCACGCAGGTACGTGGAGCAGCTAAGAATCTATACAACTGCAAGACTGATCAAGAATATGGCATGAACCCTTAAATTTGATAAAAATTTTTATGAGAACTATGAAACACATTGCTGGAGTCTTAGAAATAATTCACAGTACATTTAATGTTGGAAAGAAGAAATAGACTTGTTCGAAACATTTGCAACAATGGTCTGTTGTTTACCTAAAAAATGTTAATTTGATAAATGTAAAGCTTAAAAGGGTTATGAAGGTACGATTTACATTTATCACTGCTAGATGGGAAGGAGTCAGCACTGACGACGACATACTGTACAAAGTGCTGTTCTAGCTTATCACTTGGGAAACGCTACGGGATCTAAACAACATCTACAGACATAGTCATTTTCTTTCAGGGAAAACCATTTTGTGTGGCAGTGTATTACCCTTTCCGTGTTCTGACTTTTGCCCTTGGTAAAAAAAAAAAATTGTTAAGTTAAGCAAGATCACAAAAAAAGGCAGCTTTTAACAGTGATACTGCAGGGGGTAAAGACAATGTTTGAAAGCAAAACACTGCAAAAAATAATAATACAAGATATTTTTGTATGTTAGTGAGTAAACAACCATTAATTGGCCCAAGTTAGAAGGACCTTTTTCAAAAAGCAGACTAGTCCGAATTGTTTAAAGAAGTTTTTTGTATTTACTTTTTGAACGTTTATGTTGGTCAGGTCTAACTTAAGCCACTGTAACTGCAACAACCCTTACTGCCCCTTATGTTTCCAAGGCCATTAGGAAGAGGGATAAAACCAACAGACAAAATAAACTTAACAGTGGTAACTGATTAAGGTGTTCTCTTACCACCATCACTATGACAATCTGTCCACCCCCTCATCTACTGCACCAATTACCAAAGCACGGGGTCACACACTAATTAACAAATAAACCTTTAAAATAATAAAATTAGGCATAAATACATTTCAAGAACATACTTTCTCTTCAGGTAAAGCATTTCTTTAAATCTCACCAGAAAGGAAAAAAAATTAGTCTCCCTAAGCTTGGCCATATTACTAAACACCTTGGCTTGATCAATCTGCTTTGAAACTAGTACTCACACAACAACAAAAGGGGAAAAAAATTGATCTGTTTGAACTGCAATAAAGTTGCTCTATTTATTTAATCGGGAGACCTATTTCTGAAAATCAGTTCCCATAGTTACCATAAGCTGCATTTCAAAGGTTTAATGTTGATCTAAAGCACTTCTAAATCTTTCATATATGAAGATTTTTTAAAAAAAACTGGAAATGTGTGAGCTTCCAGCCTAAGTTCTACAGTGACTTTATAATAAAATTACTTTTTGTCACATGCTTAAAATAACCACCGTTTCAGAGTTTGTGTTCAACCCCGTTTTCATCCTCATGCTGTCAAAACAAGGGAAAAAATTTTCCACTCCCTGAAAATAATTCACGTGTTAAAGAGAGAGCATAGACCCCTGAATCCCACTTGATTCTTTCAGTAGCTGGTATCACCGTAAAAACCCCAAACACACGTAACAAATATCTCACACACGAGTTAACTGGCTGTTCACTCTTCCAGTACCTACCTTGGCAAGCGTCCTAGTAATGAGCCAGCAGTTAATTTCTTATCTAAATAAATACAGTGGCAATGATCAACCAGAAAGCACCTGCATTCTTCCTGTTTTGTCTAGATCTGGCCACATGTAATCAGCTTATAATTACGTTAAGTAGTTTGCTTAGCATTCTATTTATAAAACTGATTAGATGCTGCTAGGCAGAGCAGGCAACACTGTTTTGATGTTGAAAGCAGAGAGTAGGGGAAGGGGAGAGGGAACGAGGGCAGCAGAGAGAACGAACAATACTGAGGAAACTTCAGAAAATTACTGCATTTTAGGGGGTACAAATCTGTTGCTTTATGCACATTTTAAATTTGTGTGTTACAAGGTTAAATAGCACAGATTTAGAATTTTGAAATTATTGCTGTTAAATATTTAATCACTTAAATAGGTCCAAACGAGTGAATATTCAGCCAGACTGACTACTGTTGGCACTTCCTGGAGAAAGAGAAAACATTGTTGTCCTGGCTTGGGAAAGAGAAAACCTCGGTTGCAGGAAAATGACCGGATCACCGCTGAGGCCCCGGCCTGAGGTTACGCTAACGTGGATAACCACGACACGAGAAATTGCTGGATGTGACAGAGAACATAGCGAAATGCTGACAAAAGCTACAGAGGGTTGGTTAGATTTCACAGACGGTTAAAGAGGAGTTAGGTGAAAAATAGCCAAACTTCACAGAAAACTGAAAGGAGAATTTTAAAGTACCGGGGACCTTCTGGGAGGAAGAACTTGCAACACCAGCAGTACTTTGGTAACTGCATCTGTAGTAAAACCATAGGAGGCCAGATAACCTAGATAATGGTATCAGAAACAGCAAACTTGAGTTGCAAAACAAGGACCAATAGGGAAAAAGTAATTAGAGGTGGAATGATTATTTCCCTGTTTCCCCTGGCTAACAGGAGGACACCTGGTCAGACAGAGCAAGGCAGTGCTAGCGCCAGGTCTGACAGCATCCCCATCTCCCCACCACAGGCTGTCAAGAGACTGTCTTCAACAAATTGCTTCAATTTAACTCCTCATTTCTATAATGAACCTAATGCTGCTTTTCCTATCTCCTTCGGTAAGGTTTTTTTGGGCACTGTCAGTAACAAAACCAAGAAAGTCAACAGTTTTTTTAGGTTCTTAATATTTATCTCTTGCTACTTTATCTTTTAGGTAAACCTGAAGCTCGAGAGTTGGATTTTCTGACTTTTCACACACACTGCTACAAGTCAAACTTTGATTCCAAGTAGTAATGCCCTGTTTTTGCAAGTAAGAGAATGGCAGGAGATTAATACCCTCCATACAGAGCAAAAATGTACTCATAGCATAGGACAGGATGGAACTTCAGAGGAAGAAAGAGGAAAATACTTCCTGACTTCACAGGTACATGGGGGAGAAAAAGAAAACCAAAAAAAAACAAAAACCAGGGTGAAAAGATTAAACAACAATTTATCAGTGCAGAAGACTTGTATCTTATGCTAATTTGTGTTTATAGCAGTGGTTTTATTTACCTTTTTGTTTTCTTGTAGTTTTCCAGCTGTAATGTCTGCATACATTTGTATCTTTCCAACTCGCACTGTTCACACAGGTCCTCAAGACACAATAGATGATTCTCCATTTCCTCAAAGTTTGCCTCTAGCTGGGCTATAAGAAACACATAAATGAATACCAAATTGTATCAACAGGTGGACAATTCACCTGAACAGAAACTCACAAAGGTACATAATTCACATGGTAATAATTACACACACACAAATGGCTCATCAAGATCAACAAATCTCAGTCCATATCACATAGTAAAGAGTGACAGCAGAGCCACGTTAAGGGAGATCTATCAGAGGTTCCCTTTGTAGTAAGATGCTGAACAACTACATTCGCCCCAGCATCTCGGTCTCACAGGCCTGTGGTCTATACTTCAGGAAAAGCAGCATCCAGAGCTGTACTTAATTGTGCTCCTTGGGCACGCTGTAACTTCAGCCCTACCTGCCTGGTAGCAACCTGAGGAATAAAGCTGTGCTGACCAATAGCTGTGCTATTCAAATGAAGCCAAAGTAAAGCGTACTGGGAGAATTTTAACTTTTACATGACCTCATAATATAAAAGAATACAGACTTTGAAAGTTTACGCTGAAGACAGACCCTTTACTGACAGGCAAATCTCTAGATTTAGCTATTTTACATAAGTGCACTTTAAAACACACAAAAACCTTTTAATTTCCTCTTTAACCATGAATGCTCAGCCTCAATTTAAAAAAAATCACGTCTATCAAAAGCCCTGGGAAACCTCATCTTATCTCATAGCTCATCCTGATTTGAGTACAAATTCAGACTAGAGAACTCCTGAGGCCCCTCCTGACCTGAATTATCCCCTGTGAATCTTGGATCAAAGGATCAGTCTCCCTGCAGGTGATTAATGCTGAATTCCACGTCCCTCCTCAGGGTCTTAAAGCGGAAAAACTATTTTCCCAAACTCTAACCAGCTAGCCAGCCTAGGACGGAGCTGTGCGAATACAGGACTGTTATTCACCCTGTGGCCATGACTTCTATACCAGCGGGAAGGTAAATTGCAGGAGGAAGGATAAATCACATTTTTACTAACAAATCAGCAACCAAAGAACAGAAGGGCGTTTGCAGTTCAGAGACAGATACACTGCAAGAGATGAACGTATGATCTTGATTGTTGAGGCAAAGAACTACAGAGATGATGGACTGAAATAGCAGAAAACCTTCATAAAGCAAGACAACAGCCATTCAGTTCAAGGTAGGTAAAAAGTGATTTAAAGTGAATGTGGTTTGGATGCTCAAAAGAAGGAAAGAGTAAGATGAAGGTAGCAGTTAGATCTTTCATTCTGGTTTGGCCATTCTACTTGGAGCCTATCTTGGAGTATACAAAAATCTCAATTTTCTTAGCCATTACTCAGCTAGAAATTGCTTTCCCAGTGCTCCCCCTAAGAAAAGCAAAAGGTAGGACCTCATACACAAATTCTCTAGCATGCACATTTATATGCTCAGCTCCAACTACTTAATAAGATTTTTTTAGTCCCTAACAAGTAAGGTACTGCTTCAGAACAGTCAGAAATGGAAACGTGAATCATATAATCAGCAAAGACTTCCTTAAATTATTTATCTGTATACAGACCTCCTGGGGGGGGCAGAAAAAAAAAAAAAAGGCAGTTAACAATTAACGTGGAAACAAGTTTGAGGGGAAAAAAGAGTTTTCAGTTCTACAGACTGTGATGTGGAATGTGCGTTGTTTACCACACACTCGACTTTCACAAAATCCAGACGCATTCAAAGGGTAATATCACAAGTACAATTATGACTGGTGGCCTCTTTTTGCTTAAGAAATTGACTTTCCTGAGTGCATTAAAATCCCAATGTCTGTAGTACACGAAATTCACTTTTCAGAATGATTGCTCACTTCTTAATTTGCAAAATTCACAAACCCAGCGGGGCTCGAGATAATTTAGTAAGGTACCTATCAACCACTGTTTTTTCCACTTAAAAAAGCCACCACCTGCTTCGTTGTACTTGCTATTGAAGTAATATTAAAAGACAACAACAGGAAAATAGAGGATGAAGAAAAGTGAATTCTAGAGGGCAACTGATTCCCAGCACTAGTGTTTGAGCAGCCTCTAGTGGGAACTGCAGAAAACACTGTGCTGTTGAAGAACAGGGCTGAACATCTAAGCTGTCTCCAGAAGACAACAATCCCACTATACTGCAACAAGTAATTTTCAGAATTTTTCTTTCTGAAGGGAAAGAAAAAAAACTTAGCTGCTTTTCACAAAACCCAGTTGAAGACTGGTTCCACAGCAGTAGCACCAGCCACGGTTGTGAATTAATGCCTCTCCTACCCAAATGGGAAGGTACACAGCGTGTATTGAGAGAAAGTTCCAAATGACACCTACAATATTTTAACTGCTGGGAGAGCAACCACTAATGATTTTGCTCTTTAATCCTCCGTACTGACTTGAATGCTTGTTATGTCTAAAAAGCCTTACCTAGGCTGGCCGTGAGGCATTCCAGATCTGCTAAGAATCCAGGTATTTGTTGGAGCTGATCCTGTAGTTCCACCAGACTGTTCCTTTTCTTCTCCCAGTGTGCAGAAAGCATCACGACTTCACTATCCACCAGCTGAAACAAACAGGTTCTTGACTTCACTTGCAAATTTATGAATCAATTTACGAGCATCTTGACTATTTTTTAGAATTCACACATTTGCAAGCATAAGGTCAGCACCTTATAGCACTGCCATTTGTGTACGTCTCAAGTATATATACAACATGGTCAAGAAGGGCCCTGTAGTATGAAGTACTTATATAAAAATGCATTGATCAAAACAAGAAAAAAGTTATTTCTCAATATACTAATCAATGTAGGAAATATTTTACGGATACTCTGCTTAAAAGTTTTATTTTTATAGGTCAGATTCCATGAAAAATAGCAAGATCAGGAGATCAGAGGTAACAAATGTTTCCCTTATATATGACACCTGAAATTATTTGATTATAGTTTCCCTGCTCTTAGATCCTTTTCCCATTCTTCCTCTTGCACACAACTGCAGCCCATAGCGGCATCTGCATTCTGGATTCCTGAATTTTTGTAGAGTTTAGTTGCAGAAACGGGAAAAGTCTGAGCAAAGAGCAAAGGAAGTTCTCAAAGATACCCACTTCAGGCAGATTCTTTTAGAAGAACGACAACTGCCCCCACTTGCAGATTCCTCCAGATACCTACCCCTGTCAAAAAGCCATCCTGTTTTACCAGTCAGGGTTTGAAAACTTATTCCAAATCCCAGTGACTAATGAAGAAGTTCAGAAGAGCAACAACCTTATTTAAATAAAGCCACATCTATTTTTTTGAGAATTAAATATGCTATTTATATCAGTTAAACAGTAAAGCAAACAAACAAAACCCCAACGCCATGAGATGGGGACAAACAGCACAAAAACATTTCAGCCCAGAGATAATTGAATGCAGCCAAAATTAGAATCACCTAAAAGCAGTATTTCTAGGATCATTTTGTAGATGGAACTGGTAGTTAGCATCTGTAATTTAACATGGTGAGGCTGTAGGCAGCAGTTACAGCTTGAAATTTTCACTTTTCTTTATGTATTCAACCTTTATAAATAAGACAGCACAAGTAGTTTATTGGCCACTGGCCAGTACCAGAAATAGGACACTGGACAGCTGAACCTTCAGGTCTGATACCGCACAGCCAGTCTTGCGCGCTTACACAATTCTCATTTTATCGAGTCCTGTATTTTCTACTTCTACATATAAGGAAACAAAAAAAACCCACAAACAACATGTATTTTGGATTCTCCCAAAAGTAAACATCTGAATTTAACGGAAAATTTTAAAGTTTCTTTGGAAGTTTTTCCATTCTAATTTTTCCAAGCAGCCAAAATACGTGAGATTAAGGTTACACTGGTTTCATACCTGTGAAACCTCACGTTGTTTCCAGAAGAATTTTTAAAGCAAAGTATTGCAAGCATTACGACTCTTCTAAAAAAAAAAAAAAATCATCACGAGCAGTAAAGCACACAAAGCTGGCAGACAGAACTTCATCTCTAACGGAAAGGGTGGAAAAAGCGGGTGCAGTGCCTGCCTCCCCTCTTGCGTGCCTCTGCCCGGGTGCTGCTGCTGAGATCCCCCGGTTCATGATATAACAAGAATACATTTATTCTTTGCATTTCATCCTTGGTTCTGTGGTTGTTCCAGCGTCCTGCCTATGTCGGCTCAAACACAGTCCACACGGTGCTGTCGTGGATTTCTGACCAGAATAGTGCTGGTAACACACCAGCATCGTGGATGTTGCTGAACAAAGCTTGCAGTGTGGAGGCTTTCTCTCATCCCCACACATGGGAGGTTGTGAGTAACTGCCTTCACATCACTTGTTTTTCCTCTGTCCTTCAATCATTTAACTGTCTTTACCTTGAATCATGAGTTGTCTCATTTTCGTTCTTCCTGTTCTCTCTTCTTCCCACTGGTGGGACCCCACCAGAGTCAACGCAATACATTGGAACCAAACATTTTAGTTGAAATATTTTAAAATGTGGAAGTAATTTTAAAATGTGACATTGTTATTTTTTCTTACCTCTCCAGCTTTTGCACAATCTTTGGCTCCTTTGTGAAGGGCAGCCCAAGCATCTTCATATCTGAAGAGACAAAAGGTAAATGACTATTTGCACCGTGTTCCTCTTAGGAGGAAGAGGTTTTCATGGATGCAGAAATAACAGTTTAAAAAGCTGTATAGTTCTTTCTGGTATTTACTGTTCTACCAAGACAAATATACAGTAAGAAATAATTTCTTTCAAAGAAAAAGTGATTCATGTCTCTTAAGAGCTAAATGGACGCCGCGATATTTATAAGACTACACATAAAAGTGCTGCTTGGAACCCAATTTCATTAAGAAAATGAAAAAAAAATAGACTGTAATCACCCCTCCCACCCTCACAAAAAAAAAAAAGAAAATAGATTTTCTATTTAAGATAAAAATACAATGGAAATTTATAATGCAGGTAGCTTCTGTTACTCAGAAAAAATGTGATTAAACACACAAGGAATACACTTTCTTTTCATGGCAATGACAGGCCTGCTGTCTCTATTACAACAGAATGAAATCATATCAAACGTGTAAAAGTTATAAAACATCAAATTAAAAGCACAGGCTGGGCCTCAGTGCTGGTCTCCTTCATGCCTATGCATTAGACCGTGAACTAAAGTCATCCTTTAAATGTTGCTTGTCCTCCAGGTTTCATTAACACGACAGCACTTAAGCACTGGGCAAGCTTTAAACATATTTTCCATTTGGTAACCACCCCTGCTCTACTAACTCCAGAACATCAAAAAACTATTAATAACACCATGATTTTCTTCCCATTTTCTTAACCTGATACAGTTATTTCTGAAACGGCAGGAAGCAGACGCTAACGAAGAAGTGGAAGGTCATACCTGCTCAGTAATTCCAGCCCAGCAGAAAACTCCGGCAAACACGAAGCAGCTCTATAAAACAAATCGTAAATACAGGATGCTGTTAATGAACAGAAGGCTGTCAGAAAACAATGTGTGCTCACACATCTGAGCTCAGCATATCTGTCGAACGCAGAAATACTCACTTTCACAAACATTTTGGCAGTTCTGGTTTAAAGATTATGCAGAGTATCTTACAAGAATATTCCAAAGCGAGGGGATTTTTTTTTTCCCCCTTGTTATTTTTTGATAAGCCCATTCTTATCTCTTTTGGATTATGTCTATTAAAACCAACTTGTATGAGATAACTTCTGAGCACAGTTAACAAACGCACAGGATGAACGTTGTTTTCACTTCAACCAGTGGACAGAAACATTCTGAAGATTAGACTACTACTACTGTTTAAGTCCCTCGATAAAGATATCGCGCTTAATATAGTCTACGTTAAAAATACTTTGCCAGTTTAATGCTCTAACAATCACCTACTGCATACATACATTTTCATTAAAAACAGCTCGAAATAGAAAGGCAACTTACCATAAGTTAAAGAAAATTAACAGTGCAGCACTTCTAAGGATGTATATGTAAAGATCTCGATGTCATCCAAGATTTGTCTCTTGGAAGACTACCAGAGTAGGCTGTTTTGCACTGTCATCCAAACAATTTGAATGGAAAAAAAAAAAAAACCCACCAAATAAAAATGAAACCTTTTTTATCTTAAACCAAGGGAAAAGTGATAGAATTGGTGAGGTGGAAGGGACCTCAGGTGGTCTGTGGTGCAATCTCCTGCTCAAAGCAGGATCAGCTACAGGATCAGACCAGCTTGCTCAGGGCTTTGTCCAGCTGCAACCTGAAAAACTCTGAGGTCAGAAAATTCACAGGTTCTGTAAGCAACCTGTTCCACTGCTCAATGGTCCTACAAAGGCTTTTCCTTTTAGCCTTCTCCTCTCTGAACATCGTGTTTCAATTTATGCCTATCCTACCCTTTGTATTACCACCACATACCAACCTCTTTGATAACCTCTTCAAAGGCAATGACAGGCTGCTGTTAGGTCTCCTGAGAGTCACAAAGGCATTAGGTACCTCAACAACATCTACATTTGCTGCCCCTAAATCATCCAACCCATGCATCAACAGTCCCATGTTTTCTTTGTTCAGCCTTTCATTACCACTGCAGGGCTAGAAGCTCTTTTTGTCCTTCATATCTGCTAGGTGAGCTCTGGCTTTTCTAAGACTATCCCTGAATGCCAAGAAGTTATGAAGAGGGTATCAAGAAGTCACCCCTGATACTGTCCTGAACGCTTCTTGACTGCATCCTGCTGTGTTGGCCTTTCAGCAGATGTCAAGGAAGTTAAAGGGCCCCACAAGAAAGGTGCAGAGAATTCCTCAGATTGTTCAGAGATGAAATTGTTCATGCCCTGATGAAACGGTTAGTAACAAACGCCCATCTCAACACCACCCTTACTGGCCTCTCCTCTGCTCCTGACCCACAAGCTCCCCACCATCCTTACAATTAAGCTAAGCTATGTTTGGCCCAGAACTTTATCAGCAAAGCAGAAGTCACCCTGGCATTTCCCTATTTGTGACGACCCAACTGGTTCACCCAGTGCTTTTCTCAAAAAGTGATGGATATTTATAATACACCAGGATGAACCAAAATATTATGGACTGGAAAGAGACAGAGAAGGCAGATGCCTAAAACGGTTGTATTCAAACCTTCACCCATTCTTAGTTTAGTTTCCGTGTCTTGAGAATACAACCAGCCTTCTGTTAAAAAAACTTTACATCCAAAACATCAAGCTTCAGAACTTAATACAGTTTATTTCAGAGAGTCACGGAGATTGTAAACAATTACATGTCAGTGTACTGTACCCTGAATCTTGTATAAAGTATGCCAATAACTTGAATATTCACATAATTTAAATAGTCATTTATAAATTGATTGATGGCCATCAGAAATTATTAAGGCCTATCAATAAAGGTTCTGTTGGGCAAAGTATTTCCTCAATATTAGGGTTAAGTTTTTCCGTTGTCAAAAGAATATTCTGCAGAATTATACACAAATGTTCTTGTAACTGGCTCAAAAATATGAGTCACTTTCAAATTTTTCTTTAACAAGAGCATCTGATATTAATGCTATACATTGAGATGTTCAGAATTACCTCTGCCTGCCTTTTTTTGCTTCTCTTGATTTGTCGCCCAAAGTCTTCAACCTATAAATCAAAACACAAAACCATCAGACATTTCCAACACCAAAACCAGAGAACAACTTGTTTGAACACGTAATGTGTTAATTCCAGTCTATTAAAGCTAATTCTGTTTCAGCTTATTTCACAAAGAAATCCATTTCAGTTAGTTTTGTGAAGACTCTCACGTAAAATTATTTCCACCGACACTGCTTCTAAATGATGAGATTTTTCCACAAGGGCATCAAGCAATTGGGTATGAAGTTTCACAGGAGCTATATAGCCAAGTCAGCCAGCTCTCGATACCGTCTCCTCAGGAGACAGGTATTAAAGATCTGCATAGAAATAACCACGCCAATGCTGAAGAACACCCTTTACCCGAAGGCACACAAGCCAAGGAAAAGCACGACAGCCACACAGACACGTTTGCCAGGAGTCTGCCCACACAAAACTAGCACGAGCGCAACTTTTCTTCTGCCAACTATCAGACCCTCCAGCAGCATCACCACAGCGAGCTGCTGCTGAGCACATCTGAGGCTCGTTTCACATGAGCAAGATGGAAATGAGCTGAGCTCCAAAGGCATCCTCCAGACATGACACAGAGCGATGTAATCCCCTGTGACTGAGACACACCCCAAAGATACTCAGGCTGCTCCTAGAATGAGCCCAATCACCCCTCAGTCTTGAGCACCACCGATTTCCAGGAACTGAGAGAAGAAACCTCAAAGCTCTCCAGCAAAACAGGTGGTTGACAATTTGAGAAAAGACATGCCGAGGCGGGTCTCTACTCCCTGTTAGAGAGCAGCTCATGATAGTCAAGCCAAGAAGCAACAACCACAGCACACTGAGGAATACCACGGTGCAGAAAGCTCTGCAATTTTGCCCTCTGCCATGTTCCCCACTATTCAGCCTACGACAGCAGCACCTCTCTGCATACAGGGGCCGAAGAAATGCTGGGTCAGTTCTCTTACTAGAAGATCTATACCAGGCAGCCAGGAGTCAAGGTGAAAGGATTTATCACTCAACCACACAATACTGGCTTCCTTTCAGCAGTGTTCTCTGGACGAAGCAGAGGCAGGGTGAGCCACACCACCAAAGCTGGCAGAAGCACACAAATTACCCCGAGTGCAGACAAACACAGCTCACTCCTCTGGTTTGGTTTCTTTTTTCTCCTCCCCCTGCAAAAGATTGCTTGCAGGTAAACGGGTCACAGCCTAGGAGGAGGCACGGAAGTTGACAGGAGACACAGCTGAGCAGGGAACACAGGAGCTCATTTATTTGCACACAGAAACAGCTGATAACCCTAAACTGCTCTTTCTTTAGACCACACAACCCCAGATTTAATCTTTTTCAGCTGTTCATAAACCTTCCCTTATTCCTTTGGAAGCAATATCCTTTCCTTAGAAGCCCTGGGAAAGCTTTTTCCTCACAATGTTTCAAGAAATACAGCTGTTACACTTCACAAGCATTCATGTGTAGTTCAGTTGGCCACAACTGGTCCAGCATTCTTGACACCAGAAATACCTTCTTTGGGTTTTAACCACTTTGAGCTATGACTTCTGGTGCCACTTTGATGGGGTGGGGAACAGAGGAAGCCAGAACACGATGACATTCTCTAGGAAGGGAAAGGTGGGAAAACAGGACAAGTCTGAATCCATGGGGACACTACAGGAAAAAACGTGACGTTCTCCAGAGCCTCTGCGATACAGGTTCCCAACAGCATCAAAGATCACACTGCAGATGAAAGTAACACTGAAAGATGGCACAATCCAAGAAGGGAACATTAATGGAGCTGCTAAAACACCAAGATGGAAATGATGAAATCAGACTGTTCTCAGAACAAAACTGCGAGGAAAGAAGGCGAATTAGGGAGTGCATGGAAACATACTGACTTCGCTGCAGCAATACGTGGAGACAGACTCAAATCACCATCAGATCCTGCATGCTAGGACCTTTTTGTGTCCTCTTTCATCGTGTAAAAAAAAAACAACCTACTTTTTTCAAAAGAACTTTACACTGTACTGAAGCAGCAAACCCTGTGAGAAGTTCTAAAAATAACAGCAAACCAGAAAGAGAGACAGCAATAAAGCCACGCCTTTGCCTGCATTCTTAAGACATCTTAATACTCCATTACTGTTTGTTAAGGTGAGACACAAATAACACACAAGCGATTTACCTGGTTGATCAGTAGCGCATTCTGTCAGGTTCTCGGGACCATCACATACTGGTGCAAATAATATAAACTATGTACATGAACCCCCTGGAGTATACAGACATCCATCGCTAGGTACAAATATTTAGCACAGCCAGCCTCAGCACTGCCCAAGCCCAGAGAGTTCTTAGAGGTAACTGATTACAACACGACACTCTCCTGGGGCTCATTAGGCACTAACGGTTTTGCAACACAGGCATGACCTTGGTCCCCAGCCTTCCCCTGACCTCCAGCAAGGCTCATTTGGACCAGCTGTTTGTACTACAACCAGCATAGCTACGGGGCTCCTCTAAAGGAACCTTGGAGGGCAGCGCAGGAAGAAAATCTTTCGACTTTTTAATGTAAGCAGGGGGCTGCTCCTTCCGCTTATCCCACACTTCTCTTCCGCAAGGGACAGTAACTCATCTTCCAAGGAAGGAAAAGCTTTTCATCTGCCGAACAGCGATGCTCTTCAAGCAATTACGTTAATCCATAAAACCCTGAAGGTCAGTTACTTCATAAAAAATTCAAGCGCATTAATTGACCCCATGCACATCTTCCTCGTTCTCTCAGAACAGCCGCTCCCATTTCTCCCCCCCCGACGGCAGCAAACAGAGCCACCTCCTCCGCCCAGCTCCCGACTGAGCTGCGGGCTATCGCACCGCTGCCAGCGCTCAGCCGAGACGGGGAGGCGGAGGGCAGCGGGTCAGACCCAGGACTCGCCGTTTCCAGCCCGCTCCAGCACCGAGGAAGGACCTGCCGCTACCGGGAAGCCGCGGTAAGAGGGAATAGCCGCGGACGGGGATCCCGCCTCCGCAGTCTCCTCCTCTTCCTCCCTCCCTCTCCCCCGCCGGGCCATTCCCCGCCAGCTCCCTCGAGCCGCGCTCCGCTCCCCGGTCACCTGCTTCCCCCTCCCCGCCCAGCTGCCGGGGTGCGGGTCCCTCTCCCGTTCGCCGGGCCGGGCGCGTTACCCACCCAGCGGTGAGATCCTGCTGGACGCTCAACAACCGCTCCCGCAGCGTCTCCAGCATCGTCCCGGCCTTCTCCGGCGGCGGAGGCCAGCGCCGGGCGGGGCGGGGCGAGGGGCGGGGCGGAGCCTCCTCCTCCGGCCCGCGGGCGGTGCCAGGCGCGGGGGGAGCCTGCGGCGGTTCGTCGCCGTCCTCGTGCCCGGCGGAAGGGCCGCGCGCTCCCTTCCGGCGCGTGAGCCGTGAGGGGTCGCGTTTCTTCACAGAGCGACGGTCGGCGCTGGCGGCGTCAGCCGAGCCGGGGCTTGTGCGCTGTGTTCCCGGGGTGCGAGTAACGCCGGGAATGCCAGAACTGCGTGAAATGCCGGGCCGCTTCAAGGGTAGCTTGTGAGAAGCGTGTGGATGCCCGAAGTTGCAGCTAGAGGCTTCTTAAAGACGCCGTGGCATCTTGGGACCCTCGCCTTCGTGTTCGCTCTTCGTGAGGGACCGGGGTGGGGTTCAGCCTGGAGAAAAGGAAGCTCAGGGGAGACCTTATTGCTCTCTGCAGCCGCCTGACAGGAGGTCGGAGCGAGGGGGCAATCTGTTTCTTCTGCCAGGAACAAGCAACAGGATTAAATTGACTGAGGTTGCCCCAGGGGAGGTTGAGGTTGGCCCTGAGGAACAATTTCTTCCCCATTGGGGTTGAGAAGCCCTGGCCCAGGCTGCCCAGGGCAGTGGTGGAGTCCCCATCCCTGGAGGGGTTCAACAGACCTTGTGTCGAGGTGGTGCTGAGGGACAGGGATTAGTGGTGACCTGGCAGTGCTGGGGGCGCGGTTGGACTTGATGATCTTAAACATCTTTTCCAGCCAAAATGATGCTGTGATCTTGACATTGGGAAAATTAGCATGGGAGTGAACTCAGAGAGCGAGGCTTTGCAAGAAAACCTTAAAAGTCTGGTAAAACAAAGCCAGTCAGTATTTTTGTCTTGCTTGGCCTAACAACAGTACCTGGACGTGGAGAGTTCCGCTCCCCTGGCTCTTCAGCTCTCCAGACCAAGAGGGAAGGACTTGAATCAACAAGTTTTTTCTGAGGTATTCACAGATGTGCATAACAAACGCTGACAAAAGCTGTGCAATCTGGCCTGAGGTAATATATGTGCTGTGGGAATGAAAGTTTTCAGGAAACAGGGCAGAGATTTTAACCTTTAACTTCCACCTTTCCTTTGAGAAGATTTATGTTCTCTGTGTTGCATATTTTCAATCTTCCTGTGAATGTCTCTGTCAGCACTGGCTCTAATAATCCACGGAAATAAACACTTTTAGATTTAAATTGCTGCTTTGCAGTTGAAAATCAACTGTTCAAAGACAGCTGTCTTGCACAATTTCATTGCCATCTCTGTGTAGAATCTGGGGAAAGAAGCGTATTGAGATGGTGTTACAGTCACATGAAACATGGGAGTGGAAGAGACTTCAAAAAGCCTGTGCTGGGCTCAAGGGCTGTGGTGAATTACAACTGCACTGTGTAGGGTTTTCTCTAACTGGTTCATAGGAACTTAAAATGAAGGAGATCTTGCACGGTCCTTAAGTCACCAGCTCACGCTTTTAGCTTGATCCTCTTTTTTGTTTCTGAAGTGCGTAAGCCCAGTCCTTCTTCTTTTTTTACCTTGTAGTTACTTCCCAAATCTTTTATTCCTGTTGGTCTGGTCTGGACGTTCCGCAGTTTCTCCAGATAGTGCAAAGCTGTGAAGCTGAATTACGTGGCTTCATTCTGAGCCCCACACAAGTCACATATTTATACTAATGACTTAATATTCATGTACAATAGCAATTAATTTAGCAAACACCATTTATGTGGCTTGACAGCTGTTCTTGGCCCAGTGTAGATTATTGCTTTTTTCGACAGCAAGGCAGGCTTCTGTGGTAGGAACAGGTCCTTCAGATCCCTAGAAACAGCTGGTGTCAAATGATACAGTACTTGCTTTAATCTCGTGCCATCACTGTCACACATGCAGTGGGGTAGGTGGGGAGAATTAAATATATGGGAGGGATCGCTTATAGTTAACCATAAGCATGGTTTAACAATATCATTTTTAGGTTTTAGGTGCAAATTTTGTCTTTATTTTTAAAGATCTTAAAATATGATTAAAAGTTGCCTCGTGGACATTACAGCTCTTGGACTCTATACATAGTTTATTCTTCTAACGAATTCTGTGCTGATATAAGGCTCCGATGTTGTTAGAAATACCTGAGATAAACCTTAATTCTAAGACTCTACTACTACTAGTTTAGTTGATTAAGGCTAAAATGAAAGTCTGTTTTAAGGTCTGGTTCAGCATTTCTTGCAGGAATTCCCCTGCACACTGAAAACAAAGGTCAGTATCTATGGTTTTATGTGCCCAAAGCTTCAGCGGGGTCACATGGCATAAGTGGAAACC
Source organism: Bucorvus abyssinicus (assembly GCA_009769605.1). Classification (NCBI taxonomy): domain Eukaryota; kingdom Metazoa; phylum Chordata; class Aves; order Bucerotiformes; family Bucorvidae; genus Bucorvus; species Bucorvus abyssinicus. Next base: position 4,501,600 of record CM020027.1, on the reverse strand, counting down.
ACATTTGAATGTTACATCACAAGAATTGTCTGTCATATGCGGCTTATCCTGAGGCCTCAGTACCAGCTCTAACAGTTTCTAAAAGCTCCCTTTTCCAAATTAACCTCTGCAGCTTCCTAGTAAGAGTTAATGTACTAACTCTTGGGGCTTTAGCAATGTAATAAAGTCTCTGCAGCTGACACAAAAAGTTCATGCTGTAGGAATAGAGAATATCTCTTTGTCTCAATAAAGCAAGTTGGTTTGGGGGGGCTTTTTTGATTTTTCTGGAAACCAGCACACCAAGAAATAGACAGTAATCACTGCCAATCCTGTTGAGAGCTGGAAGAATAACTTCTGTCCCACAAGTAAAAATAGTCTTTATTCGGTTCACACAAGAACAGGTATTGGACTTAATCTCCAGGTTAATATAGGTTCAAAGACCTGGTTTAGATGTTAACATTTCAATGGACCACATTTCTGACAACGTGAAAGGTATTTCAACTTCTATATTTCATATTTTTCCACGGAAAATTTGAAGCTTGGCTTAGGCCAAACTAGAAGTTTGTATGTGTAGTACCCTGCACTGAGATAGCGATGACAAAAATAGAATGGAGTTGGAATTGATGAGCCCAGAGAGGTGTGTCGTAAATGAGACTTAGCTGGAGTACACAATAACCAAAGCGTATGTTACTTCAGTTTCCCTGTTTCTGTGAAAGAGAATTTGGAGCAGTCACATCACAGCGATAAAGTAATGGTGAAATTCTGTGGTCCTCGTCTCCCACTCTCCTTACATCGTATCTTTTGCTGTCACCACTGAATGTGGCAGAGCTTGAAAACTAGTTAGGAGGCAGGACATGGGCTGCTGCTATCTTTCCTTTCCCCTCATCCTATTTTTCTGCTTCCACTTAATTTCTGGTCTTTTATCTTTTTGCTTTTTTTGTTTTAAGTAGTCAGCCAGGCCCCTCCCCTCCTCGGTGCTGCAGTTAGTGAGACAACCAGAGACTAAATGTGGCAGCTGCTGCTGCTTGGAGCCAGTCCGGTGTGATACTGCATAACAAGATCCATGGTCTGGCTGTTTCTCCACCAGTGAGTCTGCAAATGAAAGTTGGGACTGAAACAGTTATTTTCTACCCACACTGATGTTTTCTGTTGTTTTTATGTGCTTTGCTGAGAAAGTAACACTGGACTAGATCGGGAATGGTTCCAGACTACTTCAACTCATTTTGTCTCTTCCCAAGTTAGTGGAATTGACCCTATCTCTGATTAGCTAAAAGACCAAAAAAAAAAGGATTTTCTGCTATCAAAATAACAGCTAAGAGGAAGGATACTTCAAAAACCAGGACTTCATTCAAAATGTTATAATTTGGATTCTCTCAGTATCTTGAAACTGTTCTAAATTAAATTCTTCAAAGAGAGTACACCAGCTTCCTAAAAGAAAGTGAGGATCATCCGTCTGGCTACTGAATGTAGTTCAGATAGCGTGTTGATGGTGAGAAAAAGGACAAAATACATGGCGAATGAGCCAGTTCCACTAGAGGGCACGGCCGTGCGTAGGAACCCAACACAGAGGTGCTGGCGTTCCTTCCTCTGAGAGCTGAAAGGAGCAAAATAGCATCCATAACCTATGAAGGACAGTGCATGGCTTGTTTCATCTCGGGAGGACGCCTTCAAAACTGCGGCTAGTTTGAAGGGCATCAGGCTCAGAATGTAGTGGCCACCCAGTATTTGACAGCTGATCTCCAAAGCAGCTGCTGGAAATCAAATGCTGGATCATGTGTGGAGTGAAGCTGGATGTGATTATGTCCAGAGAATACATTGCTGTGTTGTAAGGTAGACACCGAATGAGCTGCTTGGGTTTGTTGTTGTTGGGGTTTTTTTTAATTAAAATGGATTTTCTTTCCTTACTTTTATGCCACTTTCTTTCTCAGATTTGCTTTCTCAGGCCAGAGGAGGAGACAAATTGTAATATTTTTAGAGCCTTAGGCTGCATAGGAGGAAAAATGTCTTCCCCATTGGGATTGTGAAGCCCTGTCCCAGACTGCCCAGGGCAGTGGTGGAGTCCCCATCCCTGGAGGGCTTGAACAGACCTTGTGTCGAGGTGGTGCTGAGGGACAGGGGTCAGTGGGGACCTGGCAGTGCTGGGGGAACGGGGGGACTCAATGAGCTTAAAGGTCTTTTCCAACCAAAATGATTCTGTGATTGTGTATACCAGATAGCTTGTCTAACTAATCCTGGCCCTGTTGTCAGGGAAATTAAACAGATAAATATTAGGTGTGAATGAATGCTGAGCAATAACATTTGGAGCAGCGTTAAGTAGTTATGTTGTGTCTCCATCTGCTACTGCTTGCTGTTCTCACCTGTAATTTTACTAGAGTGGGCATTGTCTCATACGTTCAGATGTTCCCCCAGGCTATAAAGCATCACTGGTTGGTTTGAGGAAAAAGTCGTGTGTTTTCCTTGTATTGTAGTGCCAAAAAGTGGTGGTGTGACTGTAGTTACGCGTACGGGGGGTGTGGTGTGTGAGGGAGAGAACTGCAGTAAAGCCTGTGTCTTCTGGAGGGACTCCCCATCTCTGGCTGTGTGCGGTGCCAGCACCAGCAGCTCTACTGGTGTCTCTGTACTGGTGTCGGTGGAGCAACAGAAAGGCTGTTTGCAGAGAAAGGGCTGCAAAAATGCTGGGAAACCGCTGAGAGTGGATGGGATGTGTCATGAAGCACGAGGGCAGCTTTAGTCAAATAAAATACACATTTCCCCAGTGCTTCCTGCTCTGTTTAAATTCTCCTGTGTTACTTTCCATTTTCTACGAATGTGACCCTTTTCTGCTCCCCTGGATGTCAGGAGCGTGGTTTGAGGGAAGAGGAACGAGTGATACTCTGAAGGACAAGCACACTGTGTGTCAGTTTTATTGATCAGAGGCAATTAGCTCAGCCAAACCCAATTAGGAAACAATTTTAGTTTTATACACACCGACATTAATCGCTCGTTATCCAAGTGAACTCTAAAGGGAATGACAACAGACTAGCAGAATAAAATGGCTGTCCCTTTGCTGCTAGCAAAGGAGTTTTCTGAATTTGTATTTGATTCTAAACTGCTAATTTCACTGACTTCCTCTTACGTTAAATCAGCTTTTGGGTTTTTTTGGATTTTTTCCATTAACAAGATCTTAATCATCTGTCATTCCGGCCTTTCTGGTGACAAATATCATCCCACAAGTGAATTAATTGCCCTTTTTTTTTTTAAACCGTTAACTCCTCCCCTTTTTTGCTGCTCTTGCTTAAGGCAATTTTTGCGGAAGCCTTCTGGCTGGCTGACTGCCTAACATTTGGCTAATAATTCTGTGCAATTATCAGCTTCATCCTGTTTCAGCGTTTGGAATGGAATTCTCTTTCCTCTGTTTATGTGGGTCTGCTATTTACTCGTCCATTGTGCAGAGAATCTAATCCACTTAGGCTGTAAGCAGCTTGGAGACAGAGCCTTTTTTTTTTATCATCACGTTACATTTTATTTATTGAGTGTGATTCAGGTTGAATGAAATGAAACAGTCATCACGGTTCTTGTGCTGTTGCAGAACTTTCTTACCACAGTGTATTTTGTCAGCGTGATTTATTATAGGTGTCTATTTACACATGTTGTGACAGCCCAGAGTTGGTTTACTAGCAAAAGTACCTCATCCTCCTGGAAAGTACTCCGTATTTCACATCGCATCGCTTCAGGGTGGACCGGAGAATTGCAAATGCGAGTTTTGATTTAAAGTGTTGTCTGATCTCTCTCTCTCAATTTTTTTTTTTCTTTTTGATGTACTTTTCATTTCGAAAGTAGCTGTCATGGCTGGATGTAAGGTGCATTGCACAGACAAATATCATTTGTTTGAACAGCACCGAGACAGAGAGGCCAAAGGCTCGTGTTTAGGTGCCTGAACTGACTTTTGGGGTCATTAAAAGCAAGATGTGCCCATTCTCTCACCTCTGAACATAAGAGCGCTTCAGTGCCAAATTTAGGGCACTGTGTTTGCTCATTCTGGCCTGTATATCCCAGTACACAAACTGGAAACGCTGGATTGGACCTGTTTGTTGATAATACACTGCTGGGATATGTAGTATTGGCTTCTGTGGGAAATCTTCGTCCTCTGGACTTTCCAGGAATGAGAGAGGATGAGGTTAATGTTCAGAACAAGCCTCTGACACGGAATGTGTGGGAGGCTGAAAGAGCCTTCAGCAAAATGTCTGTGTTAAACCGAGAAAAAGAAAATCCGTTGCCTTTAGAGACGCGTCTGAAACCTTGCCTTGTCCCAGCAGCAGAGATAAACAACATTTGTGGCAGAGTAAGGGAACTAGGGAAGGCTTGAAAATATTATTTTTGCTCTCAGAAGAGCTGTAAATGTTATTTATAACCAGAAAACTTTCCTCGTACATCGACTTTTTTAAGATAGTCCCAGGCTTTCAAATGCTGTAAGAATATCAAACATCCTTTCTACTGGGGAAGGACAATGAATAAACCTAGGCAGAGTCTTCCCAGAATTCCCTTACAAAAAGGAATCTTACTTCTTTCAGCAATGACTTAGGTTCTTTCAGCACAGCCTATCAAACATCACTCCAACAATTAATGCATTCAGCTTCTAAGCCCCCAATCTCACACGTACGTTGACATAGCCATAATACCCGTGTCTAGTTGCCGAATATCCGCTGGTTCTCACAGAGCAGTTCCGTGCCATTTTTGCAGCATGCCTCCCCAATCGTGTGATAAACTCGGAGATTCAGCGTGGTTCTGTTGTTTAGATTCATCCTGGACTCCAGTATCGTGAGAGGGAGCTACAAGGACTATGAACTCGGGTTAAAACTTCTCAGGTTTTAAACTAGAAACTGGGTTCAGTCCAAAGATACATATTCAAGGTTCAGCTTTAAAAGTCTAGCTTAGAGTCCTTTGCTCTTCCATCTCCGAATCTCTGTTAGCTTCATAAAAGAGCAAGGTTTTGTATATTTTTTTGCTCAGCTATATCCTGCAACCAGCAGCTTCAACTAGGAAGCAGTGCTATGGTTTTTTTGCTTCTGCTAAATCATCAATTTGTCGGAGTAATTCAGTAATTTCAAATGAGCTCATTTGACTGAGGGTTCTGAAAATGGTTTCTGAATATCTGTAAATGAAGACTCAAATACATGCAAACATAGGAGATTTTAAATATTCAGTAATTACCGATGGAATTGTGGTATAACTAGAACTCAGGTCTTGTCAAGGTTCCCAGCCTTAAATATTCATGTTAGTCCCAAGATTTGTTTTGGCATGAGATTCCTTGCTTTTTTTTTTAATGAAGAGCCTAAATATGACTAAGAAAAAAAAATAGTATACATCCTCTTTTATGCATATAGGTATACATGGGTGTACATGAATAGGTTAGTCACGAGTGTAATACTTTGATTTTTGCAGTAGCAGAGGAAACTCTTAGCTATCTAATTTATACCAGACACTTAATTTTATTTTTCATGAAAGTTATTTGATTTTAAATGGACCGCTCAGTGTCCTCAAATTGTCAGATAGGCTGAAGAACAGACACAGGGAGATTAAAAACAGCCCAGCTTTATTTACTAAAATGTAGTGATTCTGTTGGGTTCATATGAGTTGAGTTTACATACACATACAGAAGATGCCATTAGTCTGTTCTGTCGTTCCCAGAGTAAGAACAGCTCCTTCCGTTCATCCTCCTGTTTGAAAATCCTTCTCAACGAGCTCTCCCTTCACATCTCTATGGTACTATAGAGCAGCACAACCTGCTTTTCACTCCATTCACAAATAGCTGCTTTTTCTCCTGTAAAATGCACTTTACTACAAATAAATCATCCCTTAAATATAGACTAAAAGGCAGGAGTCGCCTGTGTTAAAGTCCATACACATCTGTGTAAGAGAGTCGTACATTCCTTTATCCAAGGCAAAATCCACAGTTTTAAGACACCAAACGAAGTTGTTCTGTAAACGGTGGCACTAATGAAGTTTTTTAAATTCTTTTTTTTCTCCCACATTCCTCAGTCCTTCCCATCCTCAGTGCTCAAGTACTTCTTCCAGCTCCTCCCCATGTCTTTTGCCAGTTTGGCTGCGAATGTGGCAGCATATGCTGTTGCTGAAATAATCGTGTGCCGATTGCCTGTTCATTATATCCATGGTGACTGGCCAACTGGCGGAGCTGCAACTGGCTTTTCCTTAGTGGTAGCGCTAATTTTGATCCATCTCTAGCAATCAGTTTTCACAAAATGGATAGGAATTCACTGTCTCTGAGAACTGTGTATGTCACTGAAGTCCTAAACTCGGGTTTAGGAAGGGGAGGTCTCCCAGTACAGTTGGAGAAGTCTCGCTTCGTCAGGAAATCAGGTTCAAAGTTACTGTCATATTCTATTGGCATTTCAGAAAAAAAAGAATCTGGAAGTCCATCAAAGTTAATAAAATTATCAGAACTGTTAGTTTGAAATACACTACTGAGGGCAACAGAATGACTTCTAATTTTGCAGAGTCATTAGAGGGAGAACCATTTGTGAAGTTTCGATGCCTATTGAAGTTAGTGAGGTTACGTAAACATAACTTAATGGAATGTGGCTTTAAAATGCTATTATACTGTCTTTTCCAGAGCAAGTGAAAGAGGAATCCTGATGCAGCGAAGCAAAATACTGGAATTATAAAATAACAGCTGTATCTTTCCAGGGATTTTTGAAGTTGCAGGAGGTTAAAAGCTTAGGTGCTGTATGGTCAGATCCACTGACACGGAGGCATGAGGCAGATTCTTAACAAACTCTGTCCTCAGGAACCTATTTAGACCTGAAAAGTCAAAGCAGTACACATTTGTGTCTAAGGCCAGCTTGCATCTGGAGTGCTTTTGTGTCCATAAGGCATTATTATTTTCCCAGTACAGCAGCTATGTTGATTTCAAGACGCTACATTCCAGACATTGCAGCCTCAGTCACCTGGAAGTCCAAAGCTCACAGGCTTCAGATGCTGAAATCCTCCTCATCTTCCCTGGAGCAGAGGAGCCATCTAGCAGAAATTCATCAGCCTGCAGAATCTGACAGGTGAACAAGGTTCCTGCTGAGCAGTTCCGGTGAATAGACGCGTTCTTCCATCCATTATATCCCATCAAATTTGCATTCATAATTCGAAACCTGCTTTTCAAGAAATTTTCTAGCCAGCTCTTGTAAAGAAGAAAAAAGAGTGGAGTTGAATATAAATATTCCTTAATTTGCTTATTTCTTGTGGTGCCTTCTTTTGAGAAATGAGTGTTTCGTTTCCTGCTTTTCATGCTTTGCTGAGTTCATTCCATTTATCAACTGTTCAGGGTGTTTGATATAAGAAACAGGATTCACAAACACTTTGAACAAAATTACCTTACTGTCTATGAAGAGTAGCAGTTATCTGAGGTGTACTGAAGCAGGACTCTGTGTTAACACCCGACAGACATCAGGTGCTCCCGCCCAGGGCTATCTGGCTCCTCACAGTCTAGACTCCCTTAACTACCTCCTGGCTGTGTGGACTGAAAATGACCCCAGCTCACACTGACCAGGGTATAAATGGAGCCCTGTGGAGAACCATTTGGAGCTGGTTCTCCTCAGAGCAGCAGGAGTGCAGTTGGGGTCTCTCCCCTCGGATCGGGATGCTGCTCGAGGAGACTTCCCGGGATGCCCCTTGGATTAGTACGCTGTCCGAGCGTATCTCCCTGGGATGGAGTGACCCTCACCCCAGCGTTGGTGAGTGACCCTCTGGGTATCTCTAAGTGGGAGATTCTCCCTTATATCAGTGAGGTGTGCACACTGTGGGTCATCTTCCTCAGAATGTGTTCTGCAGTGCTCAGCAATCTGTTGTGCAGGAATAATTCCCAACTGACATCTGAACCTGTCAGTAATTTGGTCAGTCGGAGTGCTGGGCAAATTTGATTGCAATAAATCCGCGTTTGTTTTGTGGGTGCCTCCGCGACAACATGCCTACTGATTTGTCGAGCTAAAGAGGTTTAATTGTGTGTTTCTGTGGTGGGTTAATGGCAGCTAAGGACCAAACTCACACCTAACTCACTCGCTCCCCGCTCCTTTACAGCGGATTCCTCTGCCCTGTCCCAGAGGGGTGCAGGGCGGGATGGGGGGGTGTACAGTTAGCATACAGTGAATTTTCTCTTCCCCATTCCTTCCTTCTCCCCCTTTTCCCCTGATCTGGCAGGAATTCTCCACAGGCTGCAGTTCCTGCCAGTAAAATCTTCTCAGACATGGGCTTTTCCACAGGCTGCTGAGAGTATCTGCTCCAGCACCGTGGAGCACCTCTTCTCCTTCTCTGACCGTGGTGTCCCCTCTGATGTTTCTCACTCTTTTTGTTCCCTCTTCTTGTGCCTCTCCAGCATTTTTTGTGGTTTCTTACATGCATTTCCACTGAGGCACCACAAATGGTTTCATTTATGGGTGCAGCTTGGAGCTGTTGTGAACCCGTTGCTGAGCCAGCTGGAAAAGGCTGCGTCCAGCACAGGGCTCTTCCCACAGAGACCACCCCTGCAACTGCCCCTGCTACCAAAGCCTTGTATTTACACCAAATACAGTTTCTTATTCTTTTCCTTTCTTTAATACTTATATAGCTGTAGTCATAACTTCATATAAGAATAATAACTGTATACCAGAATTATCTTAATATTACATATGACATGGCCAGGACTCTGCAGCAATAAAGGTAGTCATTCAGAACTGACATTAAAAAACTTCCCAGTTCCTATTCCTGCTTCCTCTGGGGATGAAGACTTTGTGTGATGCTCTTTTTCAGGAGTCAGACTCAACCACAAGCCGTGGTGAGTTCTTTAGCAGGTTTAAAAACAGCTGATTTGTCACGATGTAAAAGATCCCTTTCCATCCCACAGAGTCAGATGTAGAATTCCTTGAGGAGTTCAGAGAGATCCTACTGTCACAAACACAGTCACAGCTCTCACTCTCTTTAAGGAGAACTATGATAGCAAAAAACCACCGGAACAAGGTCTGATAGACTCTTCCAACCCACTTTGCTCTTGGGCACTAACAAAGTCCTCTTTTGTACGTGCACTGGGAGCTCACGTACTTCCAGCCTTCCCAGCTCGCTACAGATTGCAGGCAAATGCTGTGGCCTTTCTGGGCAGATGTGCCATTGCAGTGGTGGCACCTAACGGGACACGTGTTCCAGCCATCCGGGCATCCCCGTCACGATCAACATCCTGCTTGTCCTGCTTAACACAAACAGAATAGTTGAAAAGGGATTTGAGGGCGATTAACTAAATCTAAACTTTATAACGAAACTACACTTTCCATAAAGAGTTTGGAGATTGTGAACGTTCTCCCTCTGTTTCTTTCAAGGTATTTGGAAAAAAAAAAAAAAATCCAGAATTGGAACTCACCAGTGAGGTACAAACTCTACAGAGAAATAGTTTAGAGAGGTTATATAGCACTCGGACTGTCGGAGTTAGCACACTAGCTTTAGCTTTCAATACAAAAGACAAGTGTTTAAAGTAGGTGAACTGCAACGTAATGAATACTGAAAGCCACAGCCCGCTTTTACTGGCCACTTTCAGAATGGATAGCTTTATGGAAAAGGCTCCAATTTATCAAAAAGTTGTTGGATATTAGGTTTTGCCTGGCACTCAACCAGTACGAACTTTTACAGCTCTACTGAAGTCAGCATTGTCTAGAAAAGATTAAGATCTGACTGACTATTTCTAGCTAGCTGGAGTTTTTCTGCATTGGAAAGTCTCAAAAATGGTCTGCACTAATGACATACTATTAAATCATCTGATTTAATGATATTAACAATAACGGAGCTGTTGATGGTGGGGGTAAACGAAGAAGCATTCTCACAGGCATCCAAAACTAAATGATTCCCTCTTCTTTTGAAAACTGTGCAATTTGTAATGCCTATTTTTTTTTTATCAAATTCATCTCTGCTAATAAGATCTATAATTATGAAGCAGGAAGGCATAACAAGATGGGCTGATTACAGCGCAGGAAGCATAGATGAGTACTTCTCCTTCCCCAGAGGATGAAGCTCTCTGGTGGTGGTGCTGGCATGCTTAGGGCTGCTCTTTCTAAACATCTTTATTTTGAAGGAATTGTGTTTATGGGAGCTTAAATTATTAGTTTGACATGCTCAGCAGCTTTTATTATAGCTGCTGTTTGCTTTCTTTTTTTGGTATTAATTTCTGCCTCTCACAGAAGTATCACAATGTAGTAACAGAGACTCTGTGAGGAATATCTGAGGAACAGCTCTGCTTCTATGGCTGCAGTCTGTGGACCCAATCCTGCGAGAATTTAATAATCCAGCTGTTGAGGTTTGTTTCAACGTTGTGGTTTATTTGGATAAGAAAGGCATTGCTACATCTCCTGATCTGGTGGATGACCCGAAGCACATTTTTCAGTTCTCTCTGTCTTAATTTCTGTATGAGTTTATGATCCACATCTTCAGGCTCTCTTACTTTGGATTCCCAGAATGTGTCCCAGAAGCTTTGAGTTGAGGACTGGGACAAACAGCAAAATCTTGTATTTCAGATGTTGTCCTCAGTTCGGAACCAAAGTCTAGCCGATGGGAAGCTGGCAACCTGCTTCTCTCACCCTTCTCCTTAAGGTAGATACAACTAGCAAATTCTCTTCCTGTCCAACTCCTTAGCAACATGCTAACATTCAAATGAAAATGTAGTATCTAGAGCTTGTCTGAGGGTTGCTGTCTTTCCTATTCTAAGCATTGCCTAGTTTAGTCTCTCTTCCTCCTTATTGCCTCTGGAGGTCTTGGCATTTTAATGTTAAAAAAGTTGTCAATGGTGTTTTGAAGGGCTGACTGGTATGATGACGAACTAAAACAGATGGTTCCACTTGGTTAGTGGAAGATGCCACCAAACAGCATGTGGAACTCCACGATCAGTGAACTTCTGAATGAGCAGAAGTTTGAAAGAATGTCAGCCCCAGATCAGGGAGAGGTTCGTGATATCAAACTCCACTAGGTAAGGTTGTGTCTCAGGTTACAGATCAAAAAGAACAGGAATATAACATAGCTCCACGTTCTACCTGTCACTACCTGCTAAAGCTGAAGGTGACTACTCAGGCAGCTTCAAGAAGACAACCTCAAAACGAGCTAACTCAGGAATTGGAGGAAGAGAAAAAAGACTATCTGGGCTGTTGCCTCTCTCTGTTCTAAAGGCACAGAGTGAAGAGCTTTCCTCTCCCAAATGTGCTATCAGTAGGACTATTGATTCCCATGCATTGCCTTAGCAGGTAGCTATCAAAGGGTCAATCAGTGTGGGACTTGTGGGGCAGTTCAGAGCAGAGCCACGCTGTGCCAGACCTTGTGCCAAGGTGGTGTAGGAGCCTTTTTAGCTGATGGTCTTATGCTCTAAACAGAAAACAAAAAGAAAGGATGAGAAGGAAACAGTACCATTTATTACAAGCCAAGGTGTGGCAGCAGACAACATTTTTACAATAGAGAGACAATTTTCAATGAATCTTTTAGGGTAAATTATTCTAAGAGGGTTGTAAGAAGGAAGATGAGAGAGTGAGGAGAGAGAACAGGATTAGGAGTTGGGGGAAAAAATATGAAGTGTGTGACTGTGATCCAGACGTATAAATACATTCATAAAACAAATAAAAATTGTTTATGTTGTCTCAGAAACAATTAGGAGAATAAGAAGGAAAATAATTTAAAATGTGCTTCCTGTTTCGGCTAAGATTAACAAGAGATATAAGGAGTTAACAAGGTTATTATAGTGGGTTTCTATCGGTCCCATGTGGAGGCAAAGGCTGCAGTATGATTGCATCTCTGATTACACACTTGAAAATCCACAGATGCAGAGTAAAAACTAGGCACAGAGAAAATAAACATCGTTAAACTACGAAAAAATCTGAAAAAGAACCCCACGTAGGGGTTGGTAGAGCTTCTAAATAGATGCTCCCTTTTTCTTTGTCTGAGACATCCATGAATAAGGATGATTAAAAGGCAGGTGCAGCGCTGTTTCAAAATCGTGGCAAATATATTTAGAGAGTAACCTTACAGGGACGTTGCCAACTTACGTGCAGGTTTGGCTGTTACACTTTGCTTTAAATCTCACTGTGAATAGCGACCTTTAGATGCCTGTGTTCCATACCAGGTATTTTTCTCTCCCGGCTTTGTTGGAAGTTGAAGAAAGAGAGCAAAGTGACTACCAAGGGAAAACAGAAAACACAGCCTTACCCTTAGCACTCCAGATTTCATAAAGTAAAATGTCCTAGAATATCCTAGAAGCTCTGAATGCTTTCAGGGGTGAGTAATTTTACCCATGTGAATGTTCTCTTTTAGAAAGTTCAAAGAGTTTGTTTTTGCAAGAATAGGCAAGGGAATGATGCTTTTTAAATTTTTTTCTTTATTAGCCCTTTAATATAGACTTTATTCTAACTCATTTTTAAGTCAATTTTCCCGTTAAGCTGAGGTACTTCGAGTGTTCATGGAGACATGGATGCCATCCACTTGTTTAATGTAGGCTACTTGTGTTTTGCTCTACCCTAGAGCAGTTGTAAAGCAAAAAAGTTTTAAAAGACTACTGTAAATCGGACACTATTTTTAATATCAACAGAAAAAGAGGGGAAAAAACTTGAAAAGTTCTGAAATGAGTGTGAGTTTGAAAGTTTTAGAGTTACACCTGGGTGTATTTAAACTGTCAGGGTGGGATTCAGGTCTCTTTCTCTTGCAAGGTTTTATCATCGCCTACAAATTTGTTTTGAAAAGAGAACAGGGAGTCAAGTCTATGGAAATACTTCAGTGGCGTTTCACTGGATGCGTGAGCTGCGATGCGGGATTCCAAGCTGTGTAGGTTTACGTGGCACTGAGAGAACTGAGCTGAGCTGAAAATAATTCCTTGGATCATTCAGCCCTGCAAAGCAGAAGGTCTAGAAAAATGACATCCTGCTGAACTCTGTTACAAAGGGATTAGGAATATGATTTCCTGCTGAACTCCGTTACAAAGAGGCTGTGACAGCAGCAGTCGGGAAGAAGAGTTTTAAAGGCAATGCTAAAATAGCTTTTGCAAAGTCAACATTTGGGTTTCAATTTGTCTGCTAAGTTACATTAAGGAAAGCCAAAATAGCGGGGACAAATCTTGATTAAGGGAAAAAAAATACCCTTTTCTCGTTCTAGTAAAAACCTGCACACTGAATTTTCTAGAAGTGAGTAGTCACAGATACAAAGTTCTTCTCCCCTTTGAAACGCTCGGAAGTTTCAGGATTGCTTTGTATATTTACCAGTATTTTGAGTTAGGTCAGTTTTTTGTTTTTCTGAGGGTTGTGCATGGAAGAAATGACCTTTGAGGGTCTTCATACCAGAGGGCTGTTAGCGCCACGAAGCAGGATTACAGCTTCCCCTGGGTACAAAAAGGAGATGGGTTTGCTATTGCCAGTATATTCGGGACTCCTTCCTTTTATTTTAACTTCCTCCCTCAGTCTATAACCTATTTTTTTCTTCAATTATTGCACCCTGATTTTAATTCATTTTGTTCTAGAGGACACATTCATTTATCCAGAGTTCATCACTAGCGGCTGTTAAACACGAGGTCGAAGCCTTTAACGCAAAGGATTCTTGGAAAACTGCAAGATGTTTGATGCACGAGCATGAGGGAAATCATAGCACATCTTTTAGAGAGGAGTAGGTAGGAGGAAGTCTGGTAGAACCAGTTTGGGAAGTGATGTTGGACTATTTTGACACTTCATTTAATCTCAATTTTACCAGCCATTCTATCAACTGTTAGAGCTGGCGAAAAGGATGGGGAAAGTTTTTGAAATAAACACAGCATCACGGGGAAAAATGGTTCCAGTCTCTTAGGAGGATGCTTTGGACAAGAGAATTTGGAAGCTTGTGAATGCACACAGCCATCTCTAAGGAATATGCTGCTGAATAGCAGCTACATTAGTAGAGCTAAATCGTGTTTTGTTAATATCCATATTGCTCGGGATAGAGTGCTACAGCTAAAGACTGAAAATGTGCGCTGAGAACGGATTATTCTCCTCTTTACAAGAGAAATACATTTCTTTTATAATAAGCTACAAATCCTGATTTCCATGGTTTTATTCCATCTTTTAGTTTATTACATTTTACAAAGTCGTCCAGATTTTCTGATAGATTAAGATTCCGTGCATCATTTTCTGCATAATCTGATTCTACTCAGCTGGCTTTGGCTCTGTCAAAATTGTCTGACAAAATATGACATGTCAAAGAGCTTTCAAAAGTCAGGAGACTAAGATGTTTTGTAATCTCTTCATGTGCGGAAAATGAATTTGATGAAATCAAATAGAGCTACTTTTTGAAACATAAGTTCTTTTTAGCCCAACTAAAAGTTTCACCATCTGTTACAGCTTCATAAAATTCTCATAAAATATCCACAATGACAAATGGCTTCATATACATAATGGACTTGCGATTGCTCTCGCTGAATTTCTTTTTTTTGCAGCTCCTAAATGAATTACTAAGCTTGCTGCAAAGTGAAGTGGCAGCACAATATCCCGTCAGAAAACCCTGGTTACGTCACTTTTATGTAAGGGATGTTACTCTTTAAAATGCATTACAGGTAGCACTACCATTTTTTAAATGACTTCCCCCCTGTAGGGGCTTATTAACTCATTATATATTAATATTAGCAGGATGATCAAGTTTTGCGTAGCTTCCTAGCTTCCTGAAGATACATTTGATTGACATAATTGGGCTTTTAGTTCTAGAACAGCATCTGATTCCCATCTCAATTATGTCATGTAAATCCAGGGAAATGTCTGTTTTTCTGTTTAGACTCTGGCCCACGAAAATGGTCTATAAACCAGAGGCCCCGTAATGTTTGATTTTAGTCCAGAACGGGTAAGAGCTTTTACTGTTATGACTATTATGTGAAAGGCACTTATTGTTGTTCAACAGGCGTTTCTTCTGGCTTCTTGCATTTGTGCAAATGACAGTTTGAATGCCGGCGGTGAGTTAATAACGGGGATAATCTCAACTTAAAGCAAAATAACTGGAGGGTGTTAGGAATATAACAATCTACAAAAAAGAAAATGTCAGTTATCACTGTGTTCTTGCCTGAGGAACTTCAGTGCCACTACTATTTTGTAGACAGAATTGTTCTTGTTTCTGCCCATCGTAATTGAAAAACACAAACCAATCTCAACAATCTAACAATGAGATATTTAAATCAATAAGGGCAGCTTTTTCTACATTTTTCTACGCAGCTTTATGCTGTGGAGGTAGATAAATATGTGTTTTCCCCACAATTGTATGTTGGTGACCCGATTCTGAAGTTCTTGTTAGGTGTCAGTGTCTAGAGTTTTGCCTAAAGACTGAACAAGATCTTTGTTACTCAGTCAAACGTCGGAATGTTAGATGTTAAAATGCCAGAAGAACCAGAAATAATGGACTTATGCTGGAAAGCTTGGTTTAAAATCTTCCTAACGTTTTCATTCTCTCCTTAAAACCAGCACAAAGTAAAGTTTCTGCAAATACCCACAAAGAGAAGAATTAATTAAGGATAACTAGGCCAACATGAGCCATAGTAGAGAGCTGTGTTCACCAATTAGAAAATGAACTTTAAGTAGGTAACTGCTTGCGGACAGGAATAAGGAGATGCCATAAATGCCTAACTGATAGTCTTTGTAGCATCACAAAGTATCACCGTGATACTGTGATCAGTCATCATGTGGTTGTGTTCTAAATTAACTGGTGAAGACAATATCACTCCTCATTCCAGAGAGGATGATGGCGTTACAGTGACTGCTTTATTGAGATGTGATTAGGTGATAATTGTTGATACTTGTTTCTGTAAAGAAAAAAGTTTGGAAAAACCCTGGGAACAGAGTTGTATCACACTGCGGAGGAACTACTTCGTTATTTCTCGGTGCCAGTCTGCACGGTCCGTTTGGTCTGATCATTTTCTGTTCTTATCAACAAAGAAGAAGAACAACAAAACATTTCCACATGGGCTGGGATAAATGGAGACGAAACCCAAATTCTGTCTTTGCTTTCTGGGTCAACATTGAGATTGTATGTAATGGTTGCAAGTTATTTGTAGGTGGACAGAGAGCTGTCCTGCAGGGGTGTAGGTTATGTAGTAGTAGAAGAGCACAGATTTCTTTATTAACTTTATTAACCACTATCATGTGCTGGTGTCGCAAGTTCTTAGAATGCCTACAGTTCTTATACATTTAAGTGCTGAACAGTGTCGATCCTGATAGACGACTGAGCTCGTAGTCATGGGATTATTTATCTTAAAAAATCTATTTATTGGATTTATTTATTAATCTATTTATTAGCTCTATTAAAGTCTATTTATTAGATTTTTAATGGAATGGAACTGAATGGAACTAAGGTGAACCACCTCAGGTTTTTCTGAAGAACCTACGTAATAAGGCAAATAAACCATCATATTCAAATTACTGAAGAATCTGCCCAGACCCAAATATTCTTCAAAAAGGGCACACGAAAGCTGCCCAAAAGCATCAAATAGATCCATTTCTGAGTCATGCTTCCTTGAGTTTCCAAATTAACAATGAAATGTACTTCATTGTCAAAAATAGGCCCAACAAACTACTTTATGACAAAATTATGCAGGAAAATAATTCACCACAGTTATAGTAAAGTCAAACAGAACTGGAGGCAGCTTTGCATTGGAGCTAAGTCTTCTGAGTCCCAAACTTTTCTTAATCTTACCTTTCCATTCCCCTGCTCTCTCTCCTGTTCAAGGAGGTGAACAGCTTTGGTAGTTTACCAGCACAGTAAACCCAGAATTTTCCTTGGAGACTGTGCAAGGATTAATCAGAGAATGAAAGACACTTTCATATGTATTTGTTGTGTCTCCAAGCAAGGGCCTGAATATCTGGTACCTGAGCTAGTTAATTCAGAAATAGCTTGAGTATCCATGGCAGCAAATCACATTTTATAAAGATACCTTAATTGTTAGGAAAACTAGCATCTTTATAGGAGTTCAGGAATTCAGTTACGTGTGGATACGCTGGAAGTAAATGGTAGGGAGGGCCGAGGAGACACTCCAGGAATGCAGCTAGTGCCTTCCAGCCCCTAGTGAGCATTGGTCTTTGGAACCGGGTAGTGACAGTGCTGCAGATAAACCACAGCAGCAGCCTCCAGATACACACACTGCAGGGTAACCGGTCTCAGCACCCACCATTGGGCTGTTTAGATCCGCTCCTATTGCACCCCACTGTTTGCTAATGTTATGGTCAGAGATTTTGTTGTCGAGTTCTTTTAGGGTAATGTCACAATAATCTCGCAAAGTCTTCAATGGGCGGAAACTGGAACACAGAAAGTTCCACCCAAACATGAGGAAGAACTTCACTGTGAGGGCGAGAGAGCCCTGGCCCAGGCTGCCCAGAGAGGCTGTGGAGTGTCCTGCTCTGGAGATACTTCAAACCTGCCTGCTCACCATCCTGGGCACCCTGCTCTGGTGACCCTTCTCTAGCAGGGGGTTGGACTGGGAGATGGCCAGAGGTCTCTGCCAGCCCCCACCAGTCTGTGGCTCTGTGGTTCTGCAATACGAGCTCCCTCTAATGCTGCGTTTGCTGTATCCTATGTCCACACATCACCTATTACTGCTGGCTGTAATAACAACAAACTCCCATGTTAGGAGATGCTACTCCTGTTTTTCCCACCAGCAGCTTCACTCCCTTCCTTTCTAAACATCCTGCATAAAACACTAAGGGTTTTATTTTTTCAGTATGTGTCAGTAGAACTCTCTGTGGCTTTTTCCCCCAAAGACTGAGCTCTGCAGCCATAAAATTTCCAGGAACTTGTGAGTCTTTTCTTCAGTGTAATTTGTTTGCCATGTAATCTATATGAAGTTCCTGATGTGCATTCAGAAATCTGAGCATGCGTTTTTATGTTCACTTTAGGGGAGCCGAGAGCAGCGCTCCAAGGTTTCGAAAAAATTTGGGTTCAGTTTTTATGTGACGGATTTTTCCTTCAGCTGAGGTACTCCTAATTTCACAGGGCAGAGAATCACATCTTGAAGCTAGGGACTGCTGATAAAACAATGGCTTTATGTTGTATTAAACATAAAAGGTAAATAGCAAATACTGCACCAAGGTGCTAAAGTTCCAGGCTGGAACTGCAACGCAGAAAAAATGTGGCGTATATTCATTGCATGTGTTTTTCATTTTACCTCTGGTTTTTTGTTTGTGATAAAAGAATTGTGGCATTTTCAGTTAATGTGATCTAAAAAGTCTCTTTCTTGGCCGAAATGGGTGTTGCTCTTCTGAATTGCGTAGACAATAGCTGAGAGCCCGTTTCCTTTGCTTGAGCAAATTAGGTAGCAGGGGGCTTAGCTTTCATTTAGGTACATGCCAGCTCACAATGTTAAGGGTCTTAGTATAATTTAAGCAAATACATAAATATTAGAGTATGCAAATTCTGGCCTGGGCAGGTGTAGCCACTACTATACACATAAATTAGCCATATTAATACACTTGGTGGATGTCCTCACTCTTGCCTGTTAAAATAAAGCCTTATGTGTCTTCTGCTAAAGAATTTGGATTGTTTTGTTCTTAAAATATATTAAAGAATATTAGAGAAATATAGAAATATCTGCACCTAATCATCACCGATCTTTTATGTAACTGCTGCTTTGATTCTTTTATATCACTGTTTCTCTGAATCTTTTTTTTTTTTTCCCCCAGTCTAGCACATGAACTTTCCAGCACTGATAAGAAAGCACTGGGACTACACCTGCCATTTCACAGTCAGGTGCTTATTTCTTGCTGTTAAGATGTCTGAGAGAAATGGGGTCTTGTACTGAAAGGACTATCTAGTGTGAATTACTTGATAGAGCTATTACAGCCCAGACATACATCTTTCAGAACCTCTTACACTTCTCAACAGTACGGGATCGTCTGTCAGAATCGTGCTCTTGCGTCTCATGAACGTACCAGTGTCCATTTGTAAGGTCGCCACTTTTGACAGCTCTGCCAACACCCCTGTCAGTGCCTGAAGCTACGTTCTCTTGTACCTCCTCTACCCATCGTGCTGTATCTGTCCTCTGAATGGAGGCCACCCCAGGCATCTCCCCAACCCTTCCTGCTCAGAGCAGGGGTCACCTGGCTTCCGCAGCACCACCACCCCATGATCATCCTCAATGCTTTCCCTATGCATCACCCTTTATAAGCCAGTTTCCCAACTTTTCTTCTCTGACCCTTCTAAGTGTGGAGAAAAACATCCAGTAAGTTTTCACAAGGTGCTTGAAGACTGGTCTCACGTAATGAGTTGCCTCAGACATCTTTCTACCCTCAACACAGTATGTGTGTATGGACGTTATGGCAAAAATACGCTCCTTCAGTGACTTCCAGGTATTAGATGTCGCACATGAAGTTGTTCAGCACTCAGCACCGATGTGTGTATCCTGTATGGTAAGAGATATAATGGGCAGTTATCAGCAGCCCGTTACTGTCAGCGATAATCTACTGTTAAACAACAAAAAACCTGTTACCGTGAAAGCATCCTCTGGGAATTTGTATATATCTGGTGGCTGGTACTGAGCCAAACCAGCCACATCTGTTATTGTTCATCAGGATGCTAGATGTCTCCTGAAAGGAACATAATTTAAGATGAAATATAGTAACCTAACGAAACTCCAGCAGTGTTTGTTTTTCAACAAGTTCTTGCACATTAGGATTAGGAGCAATAGGTTTTTTGATCTGTAAGGCCCTGAAAGCACATTGCCAATTTGCTGATAAAGCCAATAACTCTGATGAGTTATTCTGTACTAACAGTAAACATGGGAACTGAAATCATTTAGGAGTTTGGAAGTCTTGTCTATGACTGTTATAATAAAGATAAGGGAATTCTGGTGTGAGTGGAAATCACCTATGGAAACAAAGGTAGTACCAACCTTTCCTGGCAAGCAATAAATACAGAATCAGAATCACAGAAGGATTAAGGTTGACAGGGACGTCTGGAGCTCATCTGGTCCAACCCTGCTCATGCAGGGCCACCTACAGCCAGTTGCCCAGGACTGTGTCCATGCGGCTTTTGAATGTCTCTTTCCAAGGAGAGAAACTCCACCACCCTCTGGGCAACCTATGCCAGTGCTTGGTCACCCTCACAGTGAGAAGGTGTTTCCTGATGTTCAGAGGAGACCTCTTCTGTTCCAGTTTGTGCCTCTGGTCCTGTCACTGGGCACCACTGAGAGCTGGGTTCTGTCCTCTTTGCACCCTCCTCTTAGGTATTTGCACACATACATAAGGTCTCCCATGAACCTTCTCTTCTCCAGGCTGAACAGCCCCAGGTCTCTCAGCCTTTCCCCATAGGAGAGATGCTCCAGTCCCTTCATCATCTTTATGGCCACTCCTCCCAGTTTGTTGTCATCAGCAAACTTGCTGAGGGTACACTCTGCCCCATCATTCAGATCATTAATCAAGATGTTAAACAGGGCTGGACCCAGTGATGTCCCCTGGGGTACACCACTAATTACTGGCCTCCAACTGGACTTCACGCCACTGATCACCAGCCTCTGGGATCAGGATCTTTAATTGCCATAGGGGTGTCCCAGTAAGAGCAGGGATATGGTACAACAGGAGACTTGAACAACTACGTTGTTTCCTAATATTCGCTTCAAACTAAAGAAGCTGATTTGTAGATTAATCTTTTTTTTTGAACGAGGTGCTCCCCATTTTTAGGTGAAAGTTTCCCAGTCACTTTCTGCATGATTTTTCATGGTATTTAAAATGTATTTGGGGCATCTCAGGCAGACTGGAGACCCTTGGACACTGATGCAGGTCACCAGTATCGCCTGTTTCTAACAAATAGTGGAGACTGGCACAATGTGGAGTAGCATTTAACAAAAAACCTTTTTAAATACTTACAAAAAACCAAACTCTGTTGGAAACAGTTCCAAATGCTTGCTTGAAACATGGGAGAAAACTTGTATTTCTAAAGTAATGATTTTTGTAGCTTTAACTAGTAACTTTTGGCAATGTGGGGGTGGCACCCAATTAAACATCTGTCATACCAGAAAAGCCATATTGGCATTAAGAGGAGAATAGTTGTATAATAAAGGGGGAAAAAAAATTTTTTTCATGTTCAATATGAATCTTTATTCATTAAATCAGTCCATTATATCTGTGGTTCTACCTAGTGCATCAAAGCCTCCCTTTCTTTCTCTTTCCCAGGTAACTGCAGGAGAAGAGCCACCTCTATGAAAGAGGCCAAATGTACATCCCTGTAGACAGTCTAGTTTCCTAAGGGTACAACCTATTTCATCCTAATGGCTTCAGCAAGAGTATTTCTGCCAAAGAACTGGAAAATGTTCTTTCCTCTCAACTAGCAGAACGAAATAACTCTTTCTGATGTCCGTAATTCCAGCAGCTCTCATCGCCAATCCGTTCAGGAAAGGAATCCTGCCTCTGTGATGGTGGATTAAATTCCTGTGTCTGTGCCGTGACTTTGAGGAGGACTCGTGGTCCCAGATCATCTCGGTGCTGTCACAAACGCCACACTGCTGGAAAGGACCTGTGTTCCTAAACAGCCTCGTTTGCCGTTCTGGGTTTGTGAGTGATTCACAGCAGCTGCTACACAGTCGATGTGGATCATTGCTATATCTTCCTTTTCTTTTCTTTTTTTTTTTTTCCCCAGCAGATGTGAAGAATTTGGGGTGTTACCGTAATTTGTTTACCACAGAGTGTGTCTCAGATTTGACTGCTTTGACAGAGTGTATCAGGCTTACCTATATACGTGGGCTCCTGGCTCCAGCCTCCTCGTGGAATCCTAACTCATACCAGCTTATTTCTGTGTCCTGATTTTCTGCTTTTGTGGATCATTTATATAACGCTGTGGTGTTTGACATGTATAGCAGTTTTCCTCCTCCTGTTAAATTGAGGTTACCAGTACTACCATTTATGCTGTAAATTATAGTCCCTTGTGTAGCATTTCTGTGTACCCAGAACAGATGGGAGCTGGCTTTCACAACTCTTACAGATTGTTTGTTTACACGGAATTGCTATCCCTTTTTCTCCGTAGTAGTCGTACTTCCACAATTTCATTTTTTGCTGCAGCCTGTTTCCACCTCTCCGCTCTCTGTTTCTGAGAAACTGTCACGCTGAGATGGATAGCCTGAAGGTCCATACTAAAAATATGGGAAAGGGATCCTGTACTGCTTTGAAAGAGTATTCAAGAGCCTCCATGATGTTCTTCAGCAAGTAGGAACTTGCCATTGTATAACAGGCACTTGGTATGACCCCTTTGCTCTAGGACCAAGACCATGTTATTCTTATTTCTCCTGTATTGTCATTTCATCGATTTCTTTCCCTGTTCTGTTAGGCGTACAGTTTAGTGCATCCATCTTGAGGACAAAAGCATTCTCTGCTTGCTCTGGTTCACTCACTGACCCAAGTATGAAGGGCTAGACATAGTCAAGCAGAAAATTCTCAGCCCATGAAAGAACTGAGGAATTGCAATGACGTTTCAAAAGTACCTTCTGGTCTAAATATTAGAAGATTGTTTGCATTCCCTGCTTTTGTCTTCCTGCTAGGTGGTTATTTGGAGGACCAAGGGCTGATGTCCTCCTGCATCAGTTTTGGTTTTCTGTGTGGAAATCCCTACCATCTTTGTTCCTATGCTTGCTTCCCTATCCCTATAGCCTGCCCTCGTCCCTGCCATGAGGAGATGGAGAGAAAGCTTACAGCTCACCTGCCGTTCACAACATGGATATCAGAAAGAAGGTCATTAGACATGACAGAGAGAGTGCTTGCAAAAGGTGGTCCATAACAACAACTTTCCCTAATCTAAAATATATTTGGAACCATTCTGAAGGGTGGAGAGAAAAGCAAGAGAATCCGCCCTGATAAAAAAGCAAAAAAAATCCACCCTCTCTGGCCATTGGATTTTTATAGGTCCCAAAAGCTGGGAGAGCCAACAATGCGTAACTGATTGCCTGCAGAAAATTCAACAATCACTTGATTGTTTTGCCTTCTGGAAACAAAGCCATGAAAAACAAGTTCCTTCCTGAAGAGTTCCAGCTCTCCTCATAAACATGTATTTCATCCAGATAAACCAAATACCCTGAAACGCCTGCTGGCATATGATGTATTGTGTTATAACGTGATAGAATGGAAAGCAGAGGAAAAAAGCACATGATGGTGTGAGTGATAAAAAGTGAGCCTGCCGTGGAGATGATCCTGCATGTCTGTCTCTCTGTTGAGCTTTTCCAGCTGCCAGAGAGTCCATGTTTGTGAGAGTCCATAATGTCATGTTGATAGATGCTCTCTGTGAGCCGCACCTCTCCCATCAGGGGTGCTGAATCGTGCTTCTCTGGGGGGTGGGGGTGCAGATGGGAGCCTAGAACTGAAAAGACAAGCAAAAATTTTTATTTCAAATGAATGAAAAACTGTCATGGGAAATGGTAATTGATGTCACTGAATTAAGACAGCTTTAAATTAGAACCAAACACAAGCACTAAAAGCATGGTCTTGAGCATTTTGTGCTAATATAGAGTCCTCATCTAGAAGACTTGTTCTGAACTTAATTATTTATGCAAATGTGCACAGAACCTTGGTAAACTCTGACAATTCTAATGGCCCTTATCAGTGCCTTATCATTCTTGCATAAAAGGAGACTTCAGGGTAAAGATACTCCCAGAGAATACACATAATTCCTATAAAACTGAAAGAGAAATCTCAGGATTTAGGTTTTAAGTACATTTCCGGTACGGACTTTGTAGCAAAGCTGCATAACTTTCCCTCAGAGTTTCTATGGCATTTCCAGAAACCTCAATGTACAAATGTGAATTCCCTTTGCTATTTTGAAACTGTATTAAATTACAAACTTAATTTTGTATTCCGAGCGTTGCGTGCATATATTACAGCTTCGCCTCTAGGGGAGCAGGCTGGGAATGCCAGAAGAAATTTTCGTGCCTTGCAGAAAGCCACCAGTGGAAGTTCATTAGGCCTTGAAGATTAATTATTCAAATAAGAGTAAACAAAATACAAACTATTGCTACAGGCACAACAGTTTTTTAAGTCTGTATTGTAGGCAGGTTGGTGGCCAACAATCATCACGCAAGCTGTGAGGAAGGGCCGGGGAGGCTACCTGATAAAAGCATGGGAAGTTTATGAATGAAAAGGCCTTTTAGAGAAGGATCGGATCCTGAGGAGCGGCTGCTCGGAAGGATGATGGGGGGACAAGGAGTTTCACTTTTTGCAGAAAAAGGTTTCCCACGTTTATTGCTTTATTTCCTCCTGCTCGGTGATTCCTGCCCAGACACATCGTCCTTTTTCTAACGAGCAGAGTAGTCTTTAGAAACAACGAGAGGGCTGGACCTGTGGTTCCTCGCTCAGCAGGACAGTCACGGTGCAAGGCAGTGGCAGGAAGCGCTCCTGGTCTTCGGGAGCCATTGCGCCTGCCCTGCTCTCCTCCGTGAGCTCCTCAAGACAGGCAGCTGCCTTCTCACGCCCTGCGAGCAGGGCTCGCCTCCCTCCTTCCCTGAGGCTTGTTCACTTGCAGATGGTAGAAACATAATTCTTCTGTGTTTCTATGACAATGAACATTGTCTTTAAAACAAAACGAGCAAAACAAGTTAAGACAAGCTCGTCTCAGTTGCCAGATAGGATTTTCCCCCGGCCATGGGCACACTCTCCGTTAGCCCTTAGCTGGGAGGGCTTTTGCTATAATCAGCCCTGCATATGCTTTGAGTTACGTAGGACAAAACACTGCTAAATGCTTAGATGTTTTCTACCTGCAAACAACATCTGCCAGACTTTTTATGCTGGCAGCGAGTGGTTATATATTTGCTAGAAACTCAAACAATGTGTGTTTCTTTGTCAGCTGAGAAAATTGTAACCGAGAGTTTGACGGATGGATGGATGGATGGAGGGATGGAGGGATGGATGGATGGAAAGAGCAATGGTTAGTTGCTTCTTTCCATTGACTGTGTTACCTCTGTGAGGGCCCTATGGGAAATCCAGCCTCCCCTGGGGATGCCCTGCACCCTGTCCATGGCGCTGGGGGTCCCACTGCAGCCCAGCCTGTCAGCCCCTGCCCCAGAGACACGGTCAGTGCAGGTATGTCAATGAACTGCTTAGGCTGTAAGAGCACTGTCCCAGAAACTTCTCTCTGCAGCTGTTGTGGTTCTTACTGGTACATTTGCAGAGGTCTGCGAAACCAGCTTTGTCCTTTTCTCTGGTTACATCCATTCCCCAGAATGGTGGGGCACACTGTTCCCACTCTGGTGTGAGGATTATCCGTGCAGCAAATTGGGGACCAGACCACTTTTTTACTTCTTTTAAAATCTTTGCATCGTAAGACAGACATCATTGTCTTCCCAAAGACGGAAAGGAGGTGCGTAGGAATGTGTCCGTAAAGCAGGGCCTCTCACATCTTCAGGTTGTCAAACACATGCTAACAGAGAGGGTATTTCCCGTCACAAACCCACGTCAACCGCAGCAAGGGTGATGTGGTAAACTAAGACCAGAAGACAAATAAATACATTTGCCTCTTTTATCTAAAGCACTTCTAAAAGGCTTATCTAAACACATTATCTAAAGCATATCTATCTCATTGATCTAAAGCAAGATGAGTAGGGATTACTCATTTTTTTCCATTTGAGAAACCTTAACAGCAGTCTCCAGGACCTGGTCGTGTTTCCTTCTGCGTATCATGTCTCCACACCGCCCATACATTAACGTCTACTTCTTTCCCCTGCATTTTTTTGCTCTGTCCTTATTGTCTCCGTTAAGTATGCTGTGGCCTGGTTTCTCTTTCTCCTGAACTGATTTCTTTATCTTCTGTCTCCTGTTTCCCTCACTGAGAATATATTCTTGAAAGATTACTGCCAAGGAGTATGACCCAGAATAGTACTGAGTTTATCTGTTACTAAGATACAGGCCTAATTAAATCCAGTAAGATATAAATACAATTGTCCAAAATTTTTCTAATTCTTAAGCTTTCTATGAAAATATTAAATCGGATTAGTTAATGCAGAAACTGGTGAGTAAAATTCTATCCCCATGTCAATTTGAATGTGGGCAAGAGCAGTGAGAACAACTCTGTGTCCCCTGTCTGTGGACAATACTTCTGGGATGAAACTTTTACAGTCTGTACCACTTACTGACATAATGGCATTGACCCTGAAATTGTCCATGTGCAGCAAGGACAAGCAGCTCCCTAAGGGACAGGGTCAGACACGGCTGATGTCTTCCGTCATTAGCTTTGGATTGTCATTTGCTTTTTGTCCTTTGAGTGTCTCTGCTGAGAGACCACGTGTGATACCCTTCAGATAATCCAAATATTAGCTCAAAATTTTGAAAGACAAGCTAATTTGGTATACTCTAAAGCAGTTAATTAATGAATTCTATTGTCTAGACATGATATACGGTCTTTCTATACAGGACGTAACTTTGTTATAGGTACGACTGATTTATTGGCAGACCACAGGAATACAATTTTACAGAAAACGTCATAAAAAATAGACTCTCAAAAGCCCCTCAGAGATATGGAAGACTATAAATTACAGAAAGTCGTTGCATAAAGACATTCTACAGTGAGTTAATTAAGGCATTCAGGCATAGAGCCGATAACACAAAGAAAAAAATTAGAAGATATAGGGCAGGGAGAAAAATCTATGCTTTCGATTGAGATTTGAAGAGAGAATGAATTGATGAAGCGTAGAGAAAGAGGCAATCCGTTTCAGATGGCAGGTTAAAGATGAGAAGGTGTTTACAGCGAGAGCGGCAAGTGTGAAGGAACAGGAAGAAGCCTGGCTCTGGACTGCAAAAAAAGAAACAGAAGGGAGAAGTGTGTTGAGCTAGAGAAAATCCATGGGTTTGGAAAGGAAGAACAAGAGAAGGCTTCTGGCTGGATCATGTAGCGTGTGGAAAGCTGAGCTGAGCACGAATCAAAGTAGTTGTGAAGAAAAGAATAGAAGGTGGGGTAAGACTGCAAAGGGGCTATTGCCAAAGAGATGACGTTCAAAGGTGAGCTTGTGGGGTAATGGTACACAGACTTGTGCACTGGAATCTTGTCCTGTGCTCTGCTCTTGCACATCGACAGCAAAAGGCTGCCCAGCCTGTCCTCTCACGCATCTTCTCATCCGTGTACAAAACAGAGTCTTATGGCTCAGAAAACATCCTGGGCTGGGGAGAATGACCAGCACAGAACTTAGTCATGGCAAATCCAAGGCACAGTGGTCTGTCAGTGATGACCAGGCTGTAGCTTGCAGCCATGCTGGAGACAGAGCCCTGCTCCCCCGTGTGCTCTTCTCTCCGCACCTTTCATGCTGTGACTGCAGCGTGCAGTGCAACACTCCTCCTCCACTGGTGCAGTGAAGTGATGGAATGAGCATCTGGATGGGTGAGGTGATGTCTTTTGTAGCTCTTAAAACGTCACCCAGGATAGGATTAGAGTTGAGAGATGGGATGTGGAAGAGGAAGGTGGTAGATTGCAAGATTCAGGCTTGGTCACCAAGGGAGTGAAAGCTTTCTCCACCAGCTTAGCATGGGAGTGGCACACCACACCAAGTGATGCCAGGATACTCTGCCTTTTCAGCAAGGCAGAGATTCACCATTTTTCTAGGTAGTTAATATATTTACAAAGGTTGATTCTTGCAGAGCAGTGGAGGAATTAATGTCATCTGAAAAGTTCTCTTTGTACCTATCTTTGTATTTATGAAACCTGAGCACAGAAGGCTCTGATTCCTTTTAAGAAGATTGGCCTGATCTGTGTTAAAAAAAACACGCGAAGGGAAAACTGCTCGCATAGCCACATGAAGTGGAACAGATATCCGCAGAAGTGCGTTATTTGGGGATGTCAGTCCTGTGCCTTTGAATAAGATGCTGAAATGCAATATGGCTGTGCTACTTGTGAACAATTCCAGACAGATACATCTGGTGGAAAACAAATGAGCTGAAATAAGTAGTTAAATTTTAATGGAATAAGGGAGGTCAGGCAGAACCAGTGACTCAGTCAGTTACCACTAAACAGAAGTAGACATATAAGAAGAGGTCATTTATGCCATGTTCTCTCCAGAAGTCAAAACCTCTTAATTCATTATAGAATAAAGATTTACGTGAGCACAACTCCTAGTTTGATCCCAGTTTGGCTTTTTTGTTCCTAAAGATCTTATTTGTGGCACTTTTTTCAACTACTTTTTCCACAATTATTTAAATTTTAAGTTCAGAAAATGTTTATTACTGTGTTTCTGAGTACTTTTTTCCCTAAACTGCAGTGAGCATATAGAAAAATGAGAAGGGTCATTGTAACAGATTAATTAGAATAGTTTTCAGTCAGTGGTGGTCTTGCTGATTCCAATAAAAAATTCACATGCAGGAATCAAAATGCACAATTTGCACATCTCTTTTCTGAGAAGTGTTCCTACATTGGGTACTTGTGGAAATAAGAGGTAGAAAAACAGCTTTAACAACTCCTTGAAGCAAAAAACCAGCAAATCAAATCTGTTTGGTAGTTCCTGATACAGGCAGCAGTCTCTGTCTGCCCATAAACCAGTAAATGGAGCAAGACTAGTTCTCCCAAGTACTATCACATCACTGGGTGGTAAAAGTCCCCCATCATTCAGCTTCCCATAGTAAATATTCCTGTTTGTATGGGTTCCTGTATCTGCAAGACATGGTTAGGTCTGCAATCAGCCTTTTTTCCCCATTTATTTCCTTTTCTTAGGAGAAATGGTTTGTAGGTGGGCAGATGAGTAGTTGTGGCCGCTGTCAGCCTGACAGCTTGTTCAGCTCGTGGCTAACAAATAGATCTGGTATCATCCCGCGTATTTTGAGCCTTTCAGTAAAATTGGCTAGCGTGATGGCTCACTGATTATCATATTCATAGGAAGATATTCCAACAATATTGACCATCTTCAAAAGGCTCAATTTATTTTAAAAATCAGCATTTTCTTAGGAGAAAAAAGTTTCGTTTGATACTTCCAAACAGCATTGTTATACTTTAAAGAGGTTTTCTGACGTAGGGCAAATACTCTTAAAAGAATGAGTCTTTAATTTTTTTTTTAGAAATGCCTTTAAAATGTCTAACATTGCTGTTGTTGAACCCAGAGGTAATTGCTTTAGGAAAAAAAAAAGTTAACTTAAACAGGGAGAGTTTTTCTCTAGGTGAGTTTACCCTTATGAGGCTTTTTTTTCATCAAAGTTCTGATCCATGAGGTCAGTGGAAGCCTTTGCATCGAAATGGTGCATGAATTTTAGGCAACAGCCAGTTAACATTTCTATATGTAGACCACTTGAAAGAGTTACATGTGATGGAGACCAGAACGTGGATGTGGAAAACAGACTATCAGAGTTTGGGTAGAGGCTAGAAACTGAGCGTTAGTTGGCAGTGAACCTGCTGTGGGATTTCAGCACGAGAGCTCGGTCACAGGCACAACATTTAACTGCTCATTGGTTATATGCTGCACTTGAAATGGCCATTAAAACAAACAGCAGAATGGGAAAAATCTGCTCTGCAAACAGGCGGCAGTGACTGTCTCACTGAAGCTGCTGCTGTGCAGCGGAAGAAATGAAGAGCTAAGCTCACGTTTTAATGAGAGCTTATTTGAAGATTTGCTTCAAATGGAGAGGTTCCTGCTAAGCAGCTCACTTTATTTTTCTTTTCATCCTTGTTTGCCTGACAGATGAATTTGGAGCCAAACAAAGGCTGAA